>JAUPFT010000001.1:23846033-26246033 GCA_036936625.1 Parnassius smintheus behrii
ACAGTGTAACTGCGCTTTTAAGGCTTTGTTTACACTGTTCAAACGCCTCAATACTTTCATCCGTCCATGGAATCGAACTCTTGTCTTTCTTTTTACAATTATGGAGAAATACGTTTAATTTCGCTTGGATTCCGGCGGCCTTCGGTAAATGTCTTCTATAAAAGTTGATCATTCCGAGAAAACGACGAAGTTCTTCCACTGTCTTTGGCCTTGGATATTCAGAAATGACCTTGACTTGATCGTCCAATGGCTTCATGCCTTCCTTTGACATCCGGAATCCCAAAAAATCTATTTCGGTCTTGCCAAATTCGCACTTTGCTAAATTTATTGTAATACCATATTTATCCAATCTCTGTAATACTTCTCTTATGTGTTGCCTATGCTCATTTTTCGTTGATGACGCTATAATAACGTCGTCAATATGTATAAATACAAAGTTAAGATTCCGTAACACTTCGTTTTGCATGAAACGTTGAAATGTTTGCGCCGCCGTACGGAACCCGAAACCAAGGCGTAAAAATTCAAACAAACCGAATGGCGTTGTTATAGCCGTCTTCGGAATGTCGTCCTTATGTATAGGAATGTTATGGTAGGCCCGTTGAATATCAATTTTCGTAAATATACTTTTCCCGTGCAATAAATAACTACAATCTTGGATGCGCGGTATCGGATATCGATCCGGCTTGCTGATCGCGTTCAATGCTCGATAATCGCCGCACGGTCTTAGCTCGCCGTTCTTTTTCGTAACGACATGAAGAGGACTCGCCCCGTTGCTCTTAGAGGGTCTACATCTTCCCATCTCTTGCATGCGTTGGAACTCAGCTTTAACCTTATAGTATTTATCGGGTGGTAAAGGCCTTGGACGTGCGAATACAGCGGGGCCCGAAGTCTCTATACGATGTACCACCGAGTGACAAGGAAGCTCCTTAAAACACATTGGCTTCGTTACGTTGGGAAATTCGCCTAATATATCGCTATATTCATTCATACAGTCAATTGTTCTCACGGACGGTTCATTTTGCACAGTCACAGACGCAATAGTTTTTAGACTAGTCACTGAGTCGATAAGTTTTTTATTGTTCACATCCACTAATAGTTTATAATGGGCTAAGAAATCAGCACCGAGTATTGGTTGCTTGACGTCTGCCACCACAAATGACCAACGCAATGGTCGTCGTAACTTAAGGTCTAAGTCCAATGTTTTAACACCAAAAGTCTTAATTTCACTCCCGTTCGCAGCGTACAGTTTATAGTCTTCACATTTTGCACTTGATACGCGATTTTTATTCACCGGCAGCACTGAAATGTTCGCACCAGTGTCCACTAAAAATCGGAGTCCACTGCTATTGTCCGTGATACATAATCGGGGAACAGGAGCTATGGTGCAAATCTCCACCTGCGATTGCACCAGATCTAGTTTTCCTTCTTGTCTGTTTTAGGCCAGGCGCACGGTTCTACACATTTCGTAGCTCTATGGTGATATTTATAATGATAACTACACAGCCAGTCCGGACTATCAGGTGAGCGCCGTGTCTTATTACGAGTACGGCCGCGTGAGTTAGCTCGCGATCTGGAGCGATATTGATAATTATTTCTACGATAATCACGATGTCTATCTCTCTCCAAATCCCTGATTTTTAGACTTAATTTGGCAATCTCCGCCAGAATTAATGCAGTCTCTGTGTTCGTACTACTTTGTGTAGCTTGCACTTCTGTCACTTGTAAGGGTCGCGCAGTCTCCACAACCTTGTCCGCGATTGCTGATAAATGCTCCAGGTCTTTTACTTCACACACTGCTAATACACTTCTCACAGACGACGGCAGATGACCTTGCCACATTATCCGAAGTGTTTCGTCGGGTATCTTTTCTCGAGCCAATTCCCTCATCCGCCTAAGGAGTTGAGAGGGTTTTTGATCTCCCAACTCCATCTCACTCAAAAGTTTTTGAAACTGTCGAATCTCGGACTCTTCGTAGACCTTTAACAATCGCTCTTTCAAAGTATCGAATTTCCTTCCCTCGGGCGGCTTGATAAGGATGTCGCTGACTTGCTGGATTACATCCTTCCCCAATTTAGTGACTACCATGTTGTATCTGGCTTCATCGCTCATCTTCTGCGGTGCAAGGACAGCTTCGCACTGGATGAACCAGAGCCGCGGCTGATCGGCCCAAAATTCGGGTATTCTCGAGGAAACACTAACAACTGCTACTTCTGCTGACCCGCTCGTACTTGCTTTATTTTGGCCGTCTTGCTGCGAAGTCATTGTGGTTCTTCTTTCCTTTGTCAGGTTAGTGAAACGCAATTTGATTCTCGAACGTGTTCGCGTAACTTGAGATCGGGGTCACCACTGTATACGAATGGTTGCGTACTAATTGGGAGAGTATCAATAAAACTTCAGGAGCCCGATATACGTGTGTTTATTATGATACACAAATTGATACTGATTAAATATTGATTAAACATAATGTAGGCACAATAGAAGAGACATCCCGAACCAAAAGTAGAGTTAGAACTAAAGTTCGCTGCAGCGTTGAAATAATAGTTACGTCGTCTGACCAAACTATTAAAACATGCAGCGCTAGTTTTTATTAGGGATTAGTTTTCTCACGACCAAAACGTCATAAGCGCCAGGGATTTCATGGCATGCTTATCCTCATCCTTAAAGTGCAATGAACATACATATGTACGAGGAGTCGGAAGCCATGCTTCTTCATTCTGATTTTTTTTGCACAAATTTTATCCACTTTCTCTTCTCATGACCCGGCCAATACATGCAATACATGCATTACACAATAATAACACACAATAGTACTTAACACAACATATACTATTGACAAACTGAACAAAAAAATAGGCACAAATGTATGTTGTGTATTCTGCGTCTTTTGTTTTCATTGATCAGTGATCTCTACGATTAGTACTGTTACGAGCTTGAGGTTCGTGACAATAAAAATTGCCGATAGAATTACCTAAATTAACACTTTATTTCACTTTACACTAATTAAAGTTAAAAACACTAATAATTAATCACACTGATTCACTTTATTCCGCTCCGAAGCTTCGCTTGTGTCGCCAACTCCAATACTTCCCCGATCGCATCTTGCAGTGCCTATTTATATAAATTAGCAGCGAAATATCCAGAATATTCAAGTAAACACGCGCAAGGTACCGAGAGTTCGTGTTTCGATTTCAAGAAGTTTAGTTCTTCGGGTCGAGACTAGATGGCGCTAGTGCCGTCGACTTGAGCGCGTAACACTGCCCCCTCCTAAGACATGCTCGTCCCGAGCATTATCGGCCCTATAATAACGCGCCAGGCGATCCACATGGACGATCTTAGGAGTCCCTCTTGCGCTTTTCTGTATCCGGTAGGTTACATCGTTGATCTTGGTCACAATTCGGTACGGGCCGTCCCATTTAGCTTGTTTATGTCAAACTTTGTTGAGATAATACACAAGGTCAAGAGCGTATTTCAGACTTATAAATTATCGCAATCAAAAACAGTTATTGGTACAATTAAAACGTTCACCAACATTTTATGCGGACGTAATTAAATCTTTCTTTAAGAAAGAGAGACGATTCCATTTAGAATGTAAATAATTTTTTTTTAATTTTGTACATAATTTGTTTGTACTTTGTTCATGTTTTACTTTTGTTCATGTATTGTATTGTAAGGAATTATCTTTTTCTTTCGCCCAAACAAGCCCAAACGGGTTTTTTCAAAGCCACCAAACCTATGTAATTGCTGATATATAATACAATCTATCTAGCAGTAGTATGCCTTCTGTGTGCTTTGTTAAACAGGTCTTTGACAGCACTGAATATGAAACGAAGAGTGGAGACAGATTAAGATTGGTGTATTTTCATAAAACTGCTAAAATCAACAATCTATATTTTTATCAATTTATACCTTGTCCTAGTTTGGAGCTCTAGCTGCGCCACTGTTCCATGGAGCTAATTGCTCGCTGGCTAAGGATAGAGGGGTAAGTCCTTTATCACAAGAAATGACGTCCTTATATAGTGGATCATCGGATCTCGCCAGGAAGTAATTAGGGAGGCTGCACACTTCGCGGTTATGCATGGTAAGCGCGCTTAAAAATCAATTATTATTATTATTACGCATATGAAATAATCTACAATTTTATTTTATTTTTAAATTTATACATTAAGCCAGTCCTTTTCAATATTTTTTGGTACAAAAAATATCTTAACAATACACCGAAAATACGGTTAGTGAATTATATGGTACATAGAGTATTAAACCAAAGGAGATAGCATCGCAAGACATATCCCTTTGTCAAAGATACGACTCATAGCCGTTATATAAAACTAGTTGCTCCGCGTCGTGCGCCATTATGCAAGTGATGGTGCCAGTCAATTTAGCTGCAGCAAAAATGTCGAATCGTAGTGTATTTTCATGCAAAAAAACAATAAAAACCATCAAATCTACAAAAGGAGAACGTAAATTTTCATATGTGCATACTTTTGACATAATATTGTCGGTGAAGCTCGTATTTTCTAAATATTTTCGTAATAATACCAAGTGTGGTAGATTTAACAGTGGTAGAGCCACGCGGCAGCTTTGCTGTCGCACGTATGGGCCGGCTCAAACCGGGGTGGTACCACGACCTCACAGAATACCGGCGTGAAGCAACATGGTAGCGGAATTCAATGATAGACTACCCCAGGAGGGTACCAGCACCCCTGGAGAATCCCTCGCTGAGCATCCACGACCATGTTTCTCCACTTCTGAGCGTGGATGCTCAGGCTGCCCCGCGTATTCTGGGGGGGGGGGGCAAAATTCCGCTCAAGACTAAAACTGCTCGGGGCAAACGGAGCAACAAGACCAAGGCGACCCCTGCCACGCTGTTCGTGAATTTCTGCAATATCAGGGGACTTCACTCTAACCTAAACGCCGTCCACTACCATCTCGAGACGGCGAGGCCAGCTCTGCTCTTTCTGACCGCGACGCAGGTGTCCTCTCCGGCTGATGTCTCGTATCTCTCCTACCCGGGGTACAAACTGGAACACTCCTTTGTGCCTCGGGCTGGAGTTTGCGTTTACGTCAGAGAGGACATCTGTTCTCGACGCCTCGGCAGACTTGAAGGTTCGGACCTGTCTATCCTAAGGCTTCGCGTAGACAGCGACGACCATCCGCGCGTCTACGGGTGCCTCTATAGGTCCCATAGCGGTAATGCCGAAACAGACCGACTCTTCGACCACGTCCAAATGGCTGCAGATTCGTTGCTACAGCAGATCCCCTCCGCAGAGATCGTGATCCTTGGTGACTTTAACGCCCATCACGCCGAATGGCTCGGTTCACGTTTAACCGATCATGCGGGGAGATCTGTTCATGATTTTGCCTTGGCATATGGTCTGACACAACTGGTTACTTCGCCTACGCGGATTCCAGATGTGGAGGATCATGCACCTTCCCTGTTGGACCTTCTGCTGACCTCTCACCCAGACGGATATCAGATTTCCGTCGACGCCCCTTTAGGCTCCTCGGACCATTGTCTTGTCCGGAGTGTGGTGCCACTCACGCTGAAATCGCGGTTGCATTCTGCAGGCTGCCGCCGTGTTTGGCACTATAGGTCAGCCGATTGGGATGGGATGCGGTCTTTCTTTGCATCCTACCCTTGGGGGCGGGTTTGCTTCTCGCCGGACGATCCCAACGTTGTTGCGGATTCTGTCGCTGATGTGGTACTTCAGGGTATGGAACTTTTTGTTCCTTCCTCTGTGGTGCCCATTGGAGGCAAATCTCAGCCATGGTTTGGTCGCTCCTGTAAAATAGCATCATGCTATATGCAGGAGTGCTACCGAGCCTGGGCTGACGCATCAGCGTGCAGGGATGTAAACACCAGCGCTCTAAAAAAGAAGTATAATTCCGCCTCTAGGTCCTTCAAAAGAGTCATTGCCAAGGCAAAGTCAGAGCACATAGGCAGAATTGGCGAGAAACTAGTTCGCCTTCCTTCTGGAACCCGTGCATTCTGGTCTCTCGCCAAGGCTGTCCAGGGGAATTTCTGTCAGCCATCTCTTCCATCTCTGCACAGGGAGGACGACTCACTGGCCCATACTGCAAAGGAGAAAGCCGATCTTCTAGGCTCTTTCTTTGCGTCTAACTCGACTCTCGATGACGGGGGGAGTACGCCGCCGACCATCCCGCGGTGTGAGTGCTCCATGCCGGAAGTGCAGTTCACACAGCGCTCGGTTCGCAAAGCACTCCTCTCCCTGGACATCCACAAGTCGAGTGGGCCTGACGGAATCCCCCCAATTGTGCTGAGGACGTGTGCTCCAGAGTTGGCACCGGTTTTAACGCGTCCTTTCCGGTACTCCTACTCCCTAGGCGTAGTCCCAAAATCATGGAAGACGGCTTTCGTCCACCCGATCCCTAAAAAAGGCGACCGCTCAGACCCGTCCAAATACCGGCCAATCGCCATCACCTCCTTGTTCTCCAAAACAATGGAGTCCATTGTAAACTGCCAGCTCATGAGGTACCTTGAGGATCACCAGCTGATTAGTGACCGCCAATACGGTTTTCGCCGTGGTCGGTCAGCTAGTGATCTTCTGGTCTACCTCACTCACAGATGGGCGGAGGCAGTAAAGTTCAAGGGGGAGGCATTGGCCGTTAGTTTGGACATTGCGAAGGCCTTCGATCGGGTTTGGCACAAAGCGCTTCTTTCGAAGCTCCCTTCCTATGGGCTTTCCGAGTAATTGTGCGATTGGATCACCAGCTTTCTTGCAGATCGGAGCATCAAGGTCGTTGTAGACGGTGCAAGCTCCGATTGCAAGCCTATTAATGCTGGTGTTCCACAGGGCTGCGTGCTATCGCCAACGCTGTTTCTTCTGCATATTGTGATGGCCCAATATTATTATTAATAATTAAATTCAATATAAAGGGGCGTCAAAAATAGTCTTAAAAGATATATATTAAGCAATTAAGTCAAATTAATAAACATAAAGCTAATATATTTCAGACATTATCCCAATAACATAGCACATTAAGGGCAAAATTATTGTTTCTCGTAATAAGTAAATTTATTATAAAAACTTGTAAAAATATTTAAAATAAGATAAATGATAGAAATACAAGTCAAAAAATATTATAAAATTAAGTTAAATAACGTTTATAAGATAATTAGAAAATCTGTTAAAAATTGTTTAAGTCATGGGAGGTGTTCGTGTATAAAAGAAATTTTCCTAAGTTGTGGAAGGAGTTCACGTATAGATGAAATTTCCTAAGTTGTTGAAGGAGTTCATGTATTAAGGAAAATTTTCCTAAGTTATGGAAGGTGTTCACGTATAGATGTCTTGTATGGATGAGCTGCCGGAGATACATTCCTGCAGTTCTACATATATATGGGGTGGTCGGGAGCCTGACTGCCTGAAGTACTGTAGCACAATGACTAGTCCTATATTAGGGACTTATGATATTAAACTCAATGATACAAAAGCAATACTATAGAAGGTCTCCATGATGAATTTGCATTACAATAGTAGGGTCGTGGGTTCGAACCCTATATATGAATGACTTATGAAAGTAAGGTCTATGATTCAAAAGCAATACTATAGAAGGTCTCTGTGATTAATATGCATTACAATAGTAGGGTCGTGGGTTCGAACCCTATATATGAATGACTTATGAAAGTAAGGTCTGTGATTCAAAAGCAATACTATAGAAGGTCTCTGTGATTAATATGCATTACAATAGTAGGGTCGTGGGTTCGAACCCTATATATGAATGACTTATGAAAGTAAGGTCTGTGATTCAAAAGCAATACTATAGAAGGTCTCTATGATTAATATGCATTACAATAGTAGGGTCATGGGTTCGAATCCTATATATACATGACTTATGAAAGTAAGGTCTATGATACAAAAGCAATTTTATAGGAGGTCTTCTTGAAGCAAAAGCATTGTATGGGGTGGTCGGGTGACTGACTGCTCCTAGTACTGTAGCAAAATGACTAGTCCTTATTAGGGACTTGAAAAGGAATCGCGATCGAAGCGAAGCGAAGCGAATCGGAAGCGAGTCCGAGGTAAACTTGGACTCGCTAACCGATGTGTCCTAGACATATCATCTTCGTGCCGGTGGTAAGCGGGTTTGTTGTAGCAATACGGCTTTCCCGTGGACATCGCACACCCATACCGTTTGTGGGCGGCGTAGTAGCGCATAGCGATGCGTCGTCTATATTTCGGATTGGGATGATGAGTGTGTTTGGTAGCACTTTTAAGTGTAACAGGCATACTCAACTTCATGTCTTAGTGCATTAGCGCTATGATACGTGGAGTTTTGTTCATTGACGTCTTAGTAGCGTGCTACTATGATACGTTGGTGCAGTTTTATATAACAACAATCTTAGTGCCGGTGATGAGCGGGTTCGTTGTAGCAATACGACTTTCCCGTGGACATCGCACACCCATACCGTTTGTGGGCGACGTCGTTGCGCATAGCGATGTGTCGTCTATCTTTCGGATGGGGATGATGAGTGTGTTTGGTAGCACTTTTAAGTGTAACAGGCATACTCAGCTTCATGTCTTAGTGCATTAGCGCTATGATACGTGGAGTTTTGTTCATTGGCGTCTTAGTAGCGTGCTACTATGATACGTTGGTGAAATTTTTTTATATAACAACAATACTAACTTTGTTGCCAAAGTCGATAGGAGTCATGTGGGTGTGTTGTGAGGGTGCGCCGCCCGTATGATAGTTGCATTGATGCTTACTGCTGCTTGCGGTATTGCGTCTTGTGATGGATCTGCGGGTGTGCTGCGCCTGATTCGACGCTCTCTTGTGGTTCTGGTCGATGGAGGTATACAATTAACATCTTAGTGTCGGTGGTAAGCGGGTTTGTTGTAGCAATACGGCTTTCCCGTGGACATCGCACACCCATACCGTTTGTGGGCGGCGTCGTAGCGCATAGCGATGCGTCGTCTATCTTTCGGATGGGGATGTTGAGTGTGTTTGGTAGCACTTTTAAGTGTAACAGGCATACTCAGCTTCATGTCTTAGTGCATTAGCGCTATGATACGTGGAGTTTTGTTCATTGGCGTCTTAGTAGCGTGCTACTATGATACGTTGGTGATATTTTTAATATAACAACAATACCAACTTTGTTACCAAAGTCGATAGGGATCATGTTGGGTGTGTTGTGAGGAGGCGCCATCCGTATGATAGTTGCATTGATTTTTACTGCTACTGGCGGTATTGCGTCTTGTGATGGATCTACGGGTGTGCTGCGCCTGATTCGACGCTCTCTGTGGTTCTGGTCGATGGAGGTATACGGGTGGTGATGTCTGCTGGGATGTATGGGGGACCTTGGAATGGTGTAAGCCCGACGATAGTCGTATTGATGCTTGTTGCGTTCTGCAGCATTACGTCTCTGCGATGGTTGTTTGGTGGGACGCTATTCTCAATGGCGCTCTCTGCGTCTTGGTTTGACTCACACCTAAGTAGCTTTGCCCAAGTCGGGTCCCTTCATTGCGGGGCTGCAAACTGTCTGCCCTCCACGATGTTTTATATAACAACATAATATTATCTCTCTGTAACTTTCCCACCTTTGAATGATTGAAGGCAACTTGTTGGTGGGTGAGACAAACATGATCGAAAATGCATTTACTCAACGTCAGTGACACAAACCCTTTCTGATGGCGAATTATTACTCTTATCTTATAGCTGCCTTTTGGCTATATCTGCCGTTGTATTGGTTGGTGGAGCATATGTGTCGACCTCATTATATAGGGGGTCATTGTAGAAGCGTGCTCGTCGCGACCCCTGCCAGCCCTTTTCAGGGCTGCAATTCTACACAGCTGCGCACCCATGCGAACGAGGGTTAAGGCGTCCCCCCAAGGCGACGCACACCAGCTCGTCCCCGTTGGTGTGGAATGCAGCGCGCAAAGCGGCGATGGGGACCGCCACCCGTCACGCACAGCCCGACACGGCGGAAGGTGGAGGACGGAGTGCAGAGTTGGCACGTGGAATGTTAGAGGAGGCATGAGAGATAAGACGAATGAGTTGATCGAAATAATGAAAGAAAGAGAATTAGATGTCGTGTGTATGTCGGAGACCAAACGGAAAGGCAGTGGTATTGAAGAGCTCCCTGGCGGGACGTTAGCTATATGGTCCGGAGTCCCGGAAAGCGAGAACGCCTGCCAAGGAGTGTGAGTGCTGTTGTCGTCCCGGTTGGTCGATCTTATGACTGAATACAAGGTTGTGAACTCAAGACTTCTCTGGGTTCGCTTCAAAATGGGACTGACGAAGTTATTCCTTTTGGCTGTTTATGCGCCGGTAGCTTCGTCGTCCAGGGCTGAGCTGGAGGAGTTTTGGGAGAATGTAAGAGAAGTTCTAGATTTGGTTAAGGGAAACGAAAGAACTGTTGTATGTGGTGATTTGAATGGATGGGTAGGCATCGCTCGACCAGGATACGAGTCGGTGCTTGGAAAGTTTGGAGATAAAAGGGTTAATGATGCTGGCAAGCTTATACTGGCTGTATGCAAGGAAAAGGGTCTTCTTGTGACAAACACTATGTTTAATCACAGGAAGATCCATATGTACACTAGAGAAAGAAAGAATGAGAGAAGTATGATTGATTTGTTCCTGGTGGATGACCGACTGCGAAAACAGGTGATGGATACACGAGTGTTAAGGGGTGCTGACCTGGGAACGGATCATTATCTAGTAATTACTAGATTTAGGGGTTTGTTCGCGGGTTGGCGCCACCGGACGGCAGTAACAGAACCACAGTCGGTCTGTCGCATCCGAAGCTGGAAGCTTCAGGAAGCGGATACTAGGGACAAATATCACACGAGGGTAGCCGAAAAGCTTGACACCATCGATGGCAGGAAAGAATGTGTGGAGAGAATATGGCAGAACCTTAGGGATGGAATGGTAAGTGCAGCGGAAGAAGTATGTGGTACGACAAAAAGAGGTAGTAGTAAAAGAAGAGATGCATGGTGGAATGACGAAGTGAAAGAAGCTGTAAAAAAGAAGAAAAAAGCATGGTTAGACTACTTAGCCTCTAGTAACGATGAGCATATGAGAGAGAAGATGAAAGAAAGATATAAGCTGCAGAAAGTTCATGCGAAAACATTGATTGAGGAAGTACGTGAAAGGTGTAGAATAGAAGCGGACGAGAGGTTGTCGCACAACTTTAGGGAAAACTCCAAACTCTTCTGGAAAGAGGTTGGAAGGTCCCGGAGTGGTGCGACAGCTTTAAGAATGAACAAAGTGCTTTCGAGAACCAATGACGTCCTCTCAGAAAAATCGGACGTCATGCAGCGATGGAGTGAATTTTATAGAGAATTGTATGCGTGTCATGATCTTAGTGAAGGATCCGGGGGTGACGCCGTGACTGGCACGCCAGACACGGACCTCGATGACACTGAGGTCATCAGCATGAAAGAGATTGAACGTGCGATTCGAAGTTTGAAATGTGGTAAGGCTGCGGGACTAGACAGAGTTACTGCTGAAATGGTCAAGTACGGTGGGCCTCGCGTCTGGGACAGCTTTCATCTGCTGTGCAATTTGTGCTGGCGGACGGGAGATGTCCCGGATGATTGGCGATCCGCGGTCATTGTGCCTTTATATAAAGGTAAAGGTTCACATTTTGACTGCGGAAGCTATCGGGCGATCAGCTTGACCAGTTTAGCAAGTAAAGTTTATTCGAAGGTTTTGACACACAGGATGCAAGAGAAATCGGAAAGATTATTATGGGAGGCACAATGCGGATTTAGACCTGGAAGAGGATGCACGGATCAAATGTTTTCTCTCCGCATGATCACGGAGAAGCTTCTGAGTGTTAACCAGAGGATTTTCTGTGCTTTTGTGGATCTGGAGAAAGCATTTGATAAGGTTATAAGGAAGAAAATGTGGGAACTGTTGCCGGGATATGGTGTGGATGGTCGATTGTTAAGGGCTGTGCAGTCACTCTACTATGACTGTAAAGCCTGTGTGCGGGTAGGGCATGACCTGTCACCCATGTTTAGCGTCCAAGCGGGCGTAAAACAGGGTTGTGTCATGTCTTCCTGGCTGTTCATACTGTATCTCGACAGCTGTTTACAGAAGCTGAAAGATAGCTGTTTGGGTGTGAAATTGGGTGACATAAAAGTTAATTGTCTGCTGTATGCTGATGATGCAGTGCTTATTGCACCATCAGAAGCAGAACTGCAGGCATTAGTCACGTGTATGAAAGAGGAATGTGAAATTAAAGGTCTCCGTTTGAATGCTAATAAAACTAAGGTTCTGGTATTTGAAAAGGACGAAGAGAGAACGAAATGTGAAATATGGGTAAATCAGGAATGTCTAGAACAGGTAAATGAAATTGTATACTTGGGGAGTGCTTTCAGCCGGGATGGAAGATGTGATTTAGATGTGGATAGGCGTGTCGCTGCCGGAAACAAAGTCAATGGTGCCCTGAATGCATTAATAAAAAGGCAAGGCGTGGTGAAGAGTGCACGCCTTGCAATACATAACGCAGTGTTGGTACCGACTTTGTTATATGGCAGCGAAACCTGGGTATGCCAGAAGAAGCATAAAAGCAAGTTGAATGCAGTGGAGATGCGATCTCTTCGTAAAATGTGTGGCGTTACCATAGCCGACCGAAAGCGAAACGAAGAGATTCGCAATATGGCAGGATTGAAAGATGACCTTATCACAAAAATTGATAGGGGCGTACTCCAATGGTTTGGACACGTTGAACGAATGAGTGAAGACCGAATGGTGAAGAAAATATATAGAGCGAAAGTAAATATTAAAAGGTGTCGAGGTAGACCGAGACTAACTTTCGAAGACCATGTGAGCAAATTGCTCGAAGAGGGGAGGGTCAAGAGTACTCGGATACCAAGACGTGCATGTATGAAGAAGTTAATGAACCTGAAAGAAGCGAAAGAGGTATGTAAGGATCGTGACACTTGGCGATCTGTTCTCTCTGGCTACCCCGTTAGGGATTGTGCGTGACGATAAGTAAAGTAAAGTAAAGTAAAGTCATGCGGGTGGTAGCTGGCGGGAGGATCTGAGGAGACTCTCAAGGCTGCGGCCGAAAGCCGCACAACGTGGGACCCCATTCCCTTGAGGTGAGCGGTAGACTCATGACACGCTCTGCGGCTAGTAGCCGTGCTGATCATGCAATTGGTGGTGATGCCATACACTTACATCACGTCTGCAGGAGCGGCGGTCTGGCAGGTGGTGGCGCTCACGGAGGGTTTAAGGCCAGTGTGCCTATTTGCCTAAACCGTGTGACGTACATTCACTGTGGCTGGATTCGTTCGTATTCTGTATGGCGTTTACACGCATTGACATGCGCGACTTCGGTCGATGTTTGTGCTTACGCACTAACAAGGGGCCAAGCCTCTTTTACTGGTTCGCCAGTTATTTGCTGTGGACTACGGTCCGGTTTCCGAATTAGCGTTCCCTTCGGGGGGAGTGCATCAAAATGGTTGGCGCTCACCGTGCACGGCGTGTGTGGGGCCGTGTACCTCCCCTACATTTTTTTTAATAAATGTAGGAGAGCGAAGCCCTTGTATCGGGTATTTTGTATAAATATATTGTGAGCCTTTTCCAAGCGGGAAGGGATAAATAATAATAAATTAATAATGTCAACCTGATACGAGTGGAATAAAGAAGTTTTATGTTCTTAACCTTTCTCGAGCTCTGTCTTCGTGAACGGGGTTCACTTAGCTTATAAGACACTACCAACAGCTTTCAATTGCTCTAGTGAATATTCATTCTTCCAAAGGACACCTACAAGAACTAAGTTACTAAACAAACACAACGTAAATAAGGGTCCTAACTAAGTCGATCACGCCAAAATATTAAAAACGGCCTATTAATAAACCTTTTGAAAGATCATTTAGGAAGATCAAAACATATTTTATTAATCCTGGTCTATATATATAAGTTTTATTAAAAAGGGGAATTAATTATATTTATTTTTAATATCATAAAATTTTTATACAGTAGAGGGGGGGGGGATCGTTACAATATCAATGATATGTTGCTGACCCGTAACATTCATTGCTATGCAGATGACAGCACTGGTGATGCTCTTTACACCGGCCGAGCCAATATTTCTCGGGAAAACGTCTCTGAGTGCCGGGACAAACTTGTGTCTGAAGTCGAGTCTCTGCTGGACAGAGTCTCGGATTGGGGGCGACTAAATCTAGTCCAGTTTAACCCCCAGAAGACACAAGTTTGCGCGTTAACCGCAAAAAAGAACCCCTTTGTCGTATCCCCTCAGTTTCAAGGCACTCCCCTTGTTGCCTCAGCCAGTATCGGAATCCTCGGCGTCGACATATCGAGTGACGTGCAGTTTCGTGGTCACTTGGAAGGGAAGGCCAAATTGGCCTCTAAAAAGCTTGGCGTGCTCAGCAGAGCGGGACAGTATTTCATGCCGGCACACCGCCTGCAACTTTATAAGGCGCAGGTTCGGCCGCACATGGAATACTGTTCCCATCTCCGGGCTGGGGCTCCCCAGTACCAGCTCCTTCCACTTGACCGCATCCAGCGCAGAGCGGCTCGAATCGTCGACGACCGAATGCTTTCCGATCGGCTCGATTCACTGGCACTGCGAAGAAATGTTGCATCCCTTTGTATTTTCTTTCGCATATACCATGGAGAGTGCTCTGAGGAATTGTTCGGATTAATCTCAGCCGCCAAATTTCGTGAACGCACTACGCGGCAAGCGTCCCGATACCATCCACACCATCTGGATGCTTGGCGGTCCACCACTGCACGTTTCAAAAGGAGTTTTCTTCCGCGTACAACCTCTCTGTGGAATAGTTTACCACCGGCGATTTATCCGGACCGATACGACCTGGGGACCTTCAAGAAAAGAGCTTACTCCTTTCTAAAGGGCCGGCAACGCATCTGCAATTCCCCTGGTGTTGCAGTTGATCATGGGCGGCGGTAGTCACTTAACATCAGGTGAGCCACATGCTCGTTTGCCCCCTCTTCTATATAAAAAAAAAACGATATTAATTTGGCAAAAACCGTGTCTGTAAATCGATATGGATTGTGACTATAATTAGTTTTCGTTGTAAATATGAGTGTAAATAAAAAACAGTATTAAATTACTTTCTTATTTAGAAAAAATATTATAACTATTATTCGGTGTTTAATCTTTTATTTTTCCAATTTTCGTTCTCCTTTCGTTCTACCTTCGGCGTCCATTACATTTTATACTTGTACTAGATTTTGCAAAGCTTCCTCATGAATCACTCCGTCTATTGGAGAAAATCCGTTCAGTTGTTTTTGAGTTTACCATACAGACGCGGCGGGGGACTTTTTTTATAATATAAAGTGATTTAATATTATATCGAATTCATCACTACATCACACAATACTTCGTAATAAATCTAAATAAATCCATACTAATCTCAAGATAACTCGATCCCAAATCCCTACGTGTGTAGCCGTGGGCGTGGCCTCGTGCACGAGCCGCGTGCTTCCTCGTCCCTCTCCACCCTGTACCCCGTGGGCGCGGACTGCACGACGTTGACGGCCTATAGCTATATATAAGCTAATTAACTCATTCAGATTTGTTTGCCAAACAGGTTCTTACTTTTTTGTTTAGATTTTATAATAAAGTATTACAAAAAGTAGTAAATTTTTCTATTATTGGTTTAATAACAATAATAAATAAAAATAGTTTATTCAGTAAAGGATCATACATAAATTATTACCGGGAATGAGGTCTTCCTTTAAGTATAAAAACTTCTGTTAGGAAATTCCACTCTTCCATAGCACTTACATTAACTATTTGCATGATCTTTATATAATAATTAACTATATGTAACTATGTGTGTGTGTGGGTGTGTGTGTGTGTGTGTGTGTGTGTGTGTGTGTGTGTGTGTGTATGTGGGTGTGTGTGTGTGTGTGTGTGTGTGTGTGTGTGTGTGTGTGTGTGTGTGTGTGTGTGTGTGTGTGTATTATTCGGTTAGAACATATTTGCAATTATGGTAGTTAAAATGATGAATTTTTATGCTTTTATTAATGACGTTGTATAGAGTCGCTGAAGGTATTACATATTGCCTCCTAGCTAGAACAGCTTTAACAGCGACAGCTCTAGCCACTACGTTTTTCCTTCTTTTGGTTACAACACAATGGTTAAACTTTATACCTTTATGCATTCTTAGAACTGAATATAAGATGTACGGTTTCCTAACAGTAAGTACATTACATATGGCATAAATATCTTCTGTAGGGAATCTTTTTGGTTTATAATGCATAATTTTTAGTAAATTCCTCTGTGCCCTTTCAACTTCTAGAAATTTGTTTTTTGTAGTTCCAACCCATACAGGAATACAACATTCTAAGATAGATTGTACCGAAGCAATATATATTTGGTTAATTAACTTTTTCGTCTTAGTGTTTTAAATATCCATGTAAATTTCCGAAGTCATTTATGATTGCCATGACAAATGTTGGTTACTAATTAATGAACAGCTGCAACTAGTACTAAAGGGGTCATAGCATTTGTGAAGTTTAATTTGGAAATTAATATTAGGCTGATTACGAATATAATTTGTAAAACATATATAACTAGTTTTCAAAGTATTTAAAGTAAGTAGGTTAGTTTTCAGCCACTTAGCGATCCTAGCAAGGCCTTCTTCAGAAGATCTACGAACAAAATCCCAGGAATCGTCAGTAAATATTACTACAGTATCATCTGCATAGGATATTTTGATAAATCATATTTCATATCCCAAGTTTTCAATAAAAGAAGGTAAGCCGATACTGCTAACCTTCTTTTATATACGATACGATACAAACTTGTGGGAGGTAATGTCTAGCTGTAATTATATCAGTAGATTAAATAGTTTAATTATTACCCATGACACCAATATTATTCTTCTTGAAAATATTTTAGAATTTCGACAAGTTTACAATTGTGACTTCTTATACATATTTACGCGAACACTACGCATTAAATGAAACTAATTTTACGGATTTCATTACGTTAAATTTTGACTTTTGATTCCCGACGTTTCGGGTGCCACAGACAAACCAGCCTACGAGACTTGAAACCATTACGATTCTCTAACTAAATTAGTCTGTCAAGGTATAAAGAAAGAAAGGTGTGCGGGCGGCGCAGGAGACGTAACTTAGAGATGTGTCACGTCTATATACTGTATGCGTAAATATGGAAGACAGCGGAGCAGATTTTGAGGATCTGGAGGTTTCTCAAAACTTACTGTTCCCCACCGATAAAACTCCCCATGGATTTAGCGATATCTTGAGATTTAAAGAAAATTTTGATTGGACGATGTTTACCAGATATATACTTACCAAGTCGTACAATTTTCTTCGGTAAGGGATAGGTTCCATCAACTATTTTTAATATTTTCATTACTTCTCCTTTGTCAAATTCAATTCTATGTTCTTTGTCCAGTGCTGTACTTTCAGAGATTCCAATTATAACGATGTTTTTGTTTCTATATTCATGCTTATTTATTTCGGCCATGATTTTTTCGGTTTCGTAAGATGGGAAAAATGTTCCTGTATTTGTTTTAAGGTTCTTAATTTTGGATTCAAGATGGCAGATCTTCAGTTCACTAGTTTTGTTTTTCTCTATAAGTTTGAAATATCACATTTTATTATTTTGTTTTCTTTGTTTACATGGTTTATTGTCGATTTCATCTCAGTAATTTGTTCTTTCAAGTCTGCTTTTCGGTGAAGCTACTGACGCATAAGTGTTTTTATTGCTCAATTATACCGACACAACGTCGAAAGTACCCATAGCCAACTTTTTGATTAAATTTGAATTAAAATCTTACTTTGTTCAGGCGTTCAAAAACTGGCCATAATTATATTTACTAATAAAATCATAATTTATGTAACACTAAAAAACCCTTCGAGGAAGCTCGGTCACTCAGTGAGCACAGAACTGTGCTCGGGGTTTTCTGCATGATAAACATAAAAATATGAATATTCACAGTAGAACCAGAGAGCCTGACGTAGCCTAACGGATTGATAAGCTGAAGTGGCAATCGGCTGGCCATATGGTTCGAAGAATCAACAACCTATGAGAGGAAAAAGGTTCTCGAGTGGCAGCCTCGTAGCGTTGGGTGAAGTGCAGGGCTACCCCCCCATTAATGTGACGACCTGGTAAGACATGTGGGAAGTTGATGTATGTAGGAGATTGAGCAGCACCGTGCTTTTTGGCACCCCTTGGGGTAGGCCTGTGTTCAGCAGCAGACTTGTGAATAGCTGTAAATAATGAATGAAAAAATACTAAAAATCACTTTTACCAACGTTGAACTTATGCGGACTATGGTGATTAATTTATCGATAAATAATATCGACATAGTCCTCGGTTTACGTTGCTTACGCATGTAGACAGTGGCACTAGTGTATCGACACGTGTATAATTTGATAGTATACGTAAATGCAATGAAAACAAAAACACAAATGCTGTAATGTGCGTGTATAGTGACGCGATTCAATTTTGCATTTGTAGTGAAATATTAAGTAGTGTGTTTTTCTTGCGCCCCCCTGACATTGACAGACATTTAGTTTACGAATTAACGCACATGGCTTCTCCAGTTGGTTTAATATTCAAAGATATGGTATCAAAACATTCTGCATCCAATGCCAAACATGAACCCATGGAGGTTAGAGAACAGGAGAACGATCACCGTAGAAAATAGTGTCCCAGAAATACAGACACAATAAGTGAAGCGCTGCGATCGCTAAGTTCACTCAATAAAAGTCATTTTCAGTCTATTTTTCCGATCAGATGCTAAACTACTTGCACATCCACGCACAATAAAATATTTCTCTATTTTTTGAATGTTACTTTTTGTCAAAAATTAAAAATTACGGAGCATGAAAATTTTCTCATCGATTTCGCGAATTTGTACGTTATTCAACTAGCTTCGTCTACTTGTACTCATAAACAGCTAACTTTGCAGCCACTACCACCGACGTCAGCGCCGCTATAAATTCTACAAATTTTCAAGGATAGGCGGGCTATGCTTTAGTACGTAGCGATCGTTCTCCTATTCTCTAACCTCCATGCATGAACCTGTGATTCTAGATAAAGTGACTTGACGTAGTAAAAGTATATGTTAATGTCATTTCATATTCAGTAATCTATGGTCATTTCATTTCCGAACAGATAATTGTCAAACTGTCATCTGTCACCATGAATGAAAGTAAAATTAGCTTTTGTTTATTAAATTTATCTAAAGTACGTTTATGCTATTTCATTACTTAAAAATGTGTTTTTAGTCAATTAAATGTGAAAAAATAGATCAAATGTGAGATGAATATGCTAGTGTGGATTGGTAAACACAAATGTTTATTTTGTTTCTGTTTTGGATGCTGTCATTTCCAAGATAGCTAGTGCTACGGGTGTAAGGGTCTCGGGGCCCAGCACACTCTAGTTTTAGTCTCGGTTGTGGTATAACGTTGAGCTCGTATTATAAGCGAACGAAACCAAACAATGTTACCGAGTTCGTATCATTGTTGGATAATCGAAAGACGATAGTGATGAAATAAAACTGATGTTACTTTTTATTGAATGACAGTAGGACAATGTATATTCATAAAGTATTTTATTATTGTGAGTGAAAATATTTTCGTAAAAATGAGACATGAATTCAACCGAAATGCAAAAAAGTGTATCAGTGCAAGTAGATAGTGATTTCGCCCTTTTACTACCCAGTGGTGCCTACGAAATTAAAAAAATGGAACCACGATCGAAACTACGAAAAGTAATACTGTTTTGTTTACTATTGTCGCTGTTTGGAATGGTGGCATTTGGGTACTTCTGTCCTGATCAGGTTAGTACTCTATTTTACAACCAATTAATTTGTTACACATACAAGCTGCTTGCTTAATTAATGAAAGATTTCAAATATGTAAAGTAATTGCCATGGTTCCTCCTTTCCCACAAATAGATAATGAAAATTATTTCAATGCAGGCTGTATTTTTTTAAATAATTTATTTATAATACAACCACACCAATTTTAGTCATTGTTACCATGTGCTAAAAACGTTTCATAAAGTTTACTGATTGCAGTTACATTTAAAACAAATAAAGGTTGTATTGCTTATTCTTCATATGTTGACAATACGTCAATTGGATCAATTTTTTTGGAGCCTCCCCTAAGGGAAAGGAAATTGTTGGAGAAGACCTATGTTAAGCGGTAAATTTTTGAAATGCTTATGCTTTTCAAGTAAACAGTATATTGTACAGTATTAAGATCCAAAGGATGTTGTAATGATGCTTTTTTATGACTTTAGGAGAACTAAACAGATTTAAGTAAAAATTAAATATTTATGTGCTTATTAAATGTTGAAGTACATTCACATTTTAAAGCAAATGTTATTAAGACTTTTAGTAAGCTGACAAATGAGCTCTTGTAGATCTACTGGTTGTGAAATATTCACCTAAACATGCCAAATACAAATGACATACACTACCTGTCTATGGGAAAAAAACCCTTTTTTAAGTGGTTTTTTTTTCAAAAGAAATGTGTCCCTGCTGGCTTATACTTGAGGATGCTATTGTCGTAGTATGTAGCAGTAGTTGTAGGAATAAAGAAAGGATAATAATAATAGTTTTTTATTCATGCTTTACTCTTTACCACATCCACATCACACTTACTATCAGGTGTGACAGCTGTAATCTCTGGCTAAATAGGTGAAAAAAAAATTGTCTCAATTTTTCTCAATACTATATTAAATTTCGCATGTTTTTTTAAGAAAATAGTTTTAGAATTGATTTTGAATTATAAATTTTACATAACATATATTAATCTAAACTTTTACCTAAGAAACTATATAATTTATTTTAAGTGGGTTTATTAAGAAACTATTTATGTAATAAGCACCTACCTTATAATTTTACTGCCTTAACAACATAAATGTTCAACTGGGTATAAGTATTCACATTTAAGATAAGACTTTTTTATAGTATAATGGTGGCAAACACGCACACAGTCCAGCTGTTGCTAAGTGGTTGCTGTGTCCCATGAACATCTAATCTATCCTCAATAACGAATTAAAATGCTGATGCATTGTCACCCGTGAGGATCAAAATGGAATGCCTCGATTCCAGTAAAGCGGGTCTCCGGTTCTCTACATAAACAAAATTAAACACAGCAGTGTTAAGGTACTATTGGTCGAGCCGACCCATTGGTGCTACAACTATACAGTGATATAGCTATATTATATATATATATATATATATATATATATACACAACTATATCAGTATTAGCTGCAGCACAGCTCTACCACGTTGAAAAAACTAAATGGCTACTTATAAAGCATTGTGAGATTTATTCAGTAATACATCAAAAAAACAACATGAAATGCTTTTGTTATTATTGTACCAAAATAAAGAAAGGAATATATGTTTTACTCAACGTATAACAGTTTTATGTATAACTCATGTATGTATGTATGTATGAATGATACTAGAATTTCCTGATATGTTTCCTTTTATGAATGCAATATGACATCCATAAGATGAGAAGCAGTGGTAAATTTTTTTAAGCCATTTCATAGCCATAATAAAATATTAAAGAACTTTATTGGTAGTATTGCTGCAGGAGATCAAATCCAGGTTGCTCACATACTGTGATTTGTGAAATTTACTATGAGCTCCCAGGAAAGTGAGCACTATGTTATGTTACGTGCAGATAATTATTTTAAAAGATTGGTAACTGCTGACAGTATTCTGAAGGAGTTACCATCATTGATTCTTCTTCTTCTTTTTTCATTGGCCTGTAAGATCCACTAATGGTCCTTGGCTCCTCCCATTAAAGGGGGAATTTGTGTTTATTGTAAGTGCTTGGAATGAATAGTAGTAGCAAATGCCCTGCACTTTTGACATTGCTTCTCCTCATTGCCAGTCTAAGTATTTTATGCCCGGTGTAAACAACAAAGTTGTACAGCTATCTTTCGGATGCCATAAGATTTTTGAGACATATTCCATAGTCGCCTTTTAAAACACCTATGTGATGAATTGGGGTGATAAATTCTCTAATGCCACCACACATGTTACAATCGATTAAAGGAACATAATTTTTGGGGAAGTAATGGTACATAAAGTTGCCAATACAATACCAATTATTGTAGTAAGTAATTGGAGATACCACTATTGATATTGATGGCTTAATATTAGTAGATGCAAAGTTTTTTTTAAAATATTTGCCAATTATCTGTTACACCAATCATTTTGTATGAGGCCTACGATTTTGAAAAGGACATTCTGAGGTAACTGAACTAAATTTATGTTGGTTGTATATAACTGACGACGCCGACATATCGGTTTGAAGATTAAATCGCAGATATATCAGAATCGGAACCATTATCCCTAGCAGTTTTTATCAAGTGTGTTATTTATATTTGATTAGTTAATTTCAATTTAGTAGAGAGTATGAATAGAGCCGTGATAGTTAAGCACTCACTGTAAATTTCACAATACCCGGTTTCGATCCCCACCGGTAGACTTAAATTGTTAATTGCAATTTAGAGTGATGATTTACAACGATTACTGAAAAAAAACCAAATAACCGTGTAGTGGCGGTGCAAGAATATCCACTATCCCATATTGTCCCATGGCTGTGGAAGCAACAGAGGGTAAATGGAACAGGAGATGGACAGCAGCATCTTCCTGATAACTCATAATGATAAAAAACTGCATTGCCAATCCGCTTGCCAGGTGTTGCATCTATGGCAAATTCTCCCCCTGAGGCAATCTATAAGGGAGGCCTATTTTCAGCAGTGGACTTTAATAGGCTGTAATTGATTCAAATAAGTACATGTAAAGTTTCCCGCCATGCATTAGGACAGCGCGGCAGACATTTTCTTGGCCTAAAACTAACAGGAGCCCTTTGCCCAGCAGTAGTACGATAAAGGCTCTAACCATAGAATACTATAATACATACATAATAGAACGGGGGAGTGGGCGGAGCCCGTGTAGCCACTAACATGTCAATTAACACCTATAAATGTCAACACAATCAATAGTTTCCGATTTTCGTGTCAAGCGTCACTGCATGCAAATTATTAAAAAATGGCAGATTGTGCAATAATTACGTGTCGAAGGAACAGCGGGAATTGGAATTTAAATAAAGGAGACGTATCCTTCAACCAGTCGAAAATATTTACTGATTGAAATAACACATTTTAGACTTTTGTGTCTAAAATGTGTTATTTCACTCAGTTTGTCAACACAGTGAATTGGGTTTGTAGTAGTGATAATACGACGTAATTGCTTGTATGTGTGCTCCCGGCGACACCGATCCTCGTACAAAATAAGGTTGACAGCCGTTCTATTGTGTATTATAGTATTCTATGGCTCTAACTATGGTACATACTACAATATGTAACGTAATTAACGCACACCCTCAGACACCCCAATTAGTATATTATGTTATAATCATAACATACACTGAATTTTTAGTTAAACATTTTTATGCACTGATTATTTATCAAATTAGTTATACTAATTCCGGAAGAATGTTGTGGTCACAGTACAAATCCACGAACGCAAAGACTTTAACGTGCTTGAAATAAAGTTCACTTTTCTTTATTTTATTGAATGACAGAATTAGTATAATAATACAAATAAAACTGTACTCTTAAAAGTCTTATTGCTTTAAGTTACGGTCCATTTCAGTTTGTTTTAGACTACAGATTTAGTGTGACTGTAATTTACGTAGTTTTAATTATTTTTGGGATAAAAAATTACCTATATTAAAAATGATAGGAATCGATTCAGTAAACTATTCAGAACAAACTACTTTCTCAAAGTGCGTTAATTATGTTACATGTTGTATACTATAATTTCAAGTTTGCACTCAAAATCCCTTATACTATAAATGCAATCAAACATGTAAAATAGAAAACAAAACATTTTTTTTAAATTCGAAGAAATCAAACAGCTTTGGATAAATATTACTCTCTGTATTAATCAGTGCTCCTATTTAACCGAGCTTCCCGCAGTCGCGGCTTGTCGACTCCACTAATTAAAGAGGGTGGCAGCCATGCAAGTGGCTTTCATTTGTTTTTGCGTTCTCAACCAGCCGGCAAAAAAGTAGTAGGTCGCAGCCCTTCCATCTAGCTTCGTTGTGACCCGCGCCAAGCGGAAAACAGTACATACTCGTAACTATCGGCTAAGCGCGTGTTATCTCGTTTTAAAAATTACTCATACTTTCTGTGAAAACTGTATGTACATGTACATTTACTTTATGAATTTGTTTTTCACTAAAAGGTTTCTTTTTTTATAAGCCTTAATCTTGTTTAAAAATAGTATCTGCCGTACTTGATGCTAAAGAAATATTACACTGGTTGAAGTATTAACAGTCAAGATCTTTATTTTTTTCTTTATCGGTCCATAAGTATTTCATTGCCGAAAATGGCCTCTTTCATTTTTTATTGGGCCCCGCTCTGCTAGATAGCGATCTTTGTATCCGGCACATAGCACAAAATCGCCGTGCTCGGTGGTGTCAGTACTAGAGGTAGTACTTTAGCACCTACCGCCGGTCTTTATATTTTGCATCTAGTATTCCGTATAATATACGAAATGGTTGTACCGCGATCCATGAGATTTTTTTTGTTATTTCCCGAACGCCGTCACTACATGGTTTTACAACTTTGAATATTTCAAACAAACATAATATTGTTTAGAATTTTTTGTGTTTTTTAACCGATTTTGTGCGTTAGCTTATTGACAGAATTCGGGATCTATTAGACTTTTGGTTCTATCAAAAGTTCTCTACTGATCATTGGCGTCTCCCGTATATTGCCTTATACGGTGGTTTTAAATTATTTTAAGTTTGTTATAAGAACGATTCTGCCCATCTCCTGTTTTATTTTCCCTCTGTAGCCTCTTACGACACCCACGAGATGATAGGAGGTACAAGTCGCGGCACGTAAGTCTAGCGCTGAACGAACTTGTAGGGACTAGCTGCGCATGTCGTATCGATAAGGGGGACAAATGCTATTGGAGAACCAATCAGCGGGCGCGAACGATACGCACGCCCGCCCCGAGACCCTCTTACTACCCCGTGACATCATATTTTCGACTTTGCGCAATGACGGTCACCGCTAGGCTTTCGTTCCGTTACATATATTAGATTCTTTTACACTGCCACTACACGACAATATAATACATATAATAATAATATTATATTATATTATATTATGAGATATAGGTGGTAGGACCCTCTTAATTTATTTATGCGATCAAGTAGCAGTAGTGCTTGCACTGTTGTATTCTTGTTTTAAGGTTAAAGAGAGCCAGTGATATTACAGGCTGGGAGCTATTTCATCTTAGACTTTAGAGATGACAACGCATATGTAGCCTTCTTTGTTTAAAGATGCAAGTGTCCATAAACTGCCACTTACCATCAGGTGGACTATAAGTTCGTGTGTCGCTTCAGTTAATAATAAAATGAACTACTTTAAATTGTATTTATTAAGCACGCTGGCCTGAAATACATAAATTTTATATATTTTTAAATTAATTGAACTATAAAAAAATCACCCACACTACAGGAGGAAAGTTCGCTATGGACGGAGTTTAGGAAAGATTTATTTAATAAGAGTGTGAAACTGTGTGACAGTTCAATATAACAACTAGAATGTTGTCGAAATAGTTACATTAAAATTTTACACTACGCATTGAATAAAACTATTTATACGGATTTTATCCGTTTATGAACTGTTCCTTCTAGGAATGGAATATTTTTTTTTCAGAAGTACAACCTATTTCATAAAAAAATAATAATATAAATAGATTCAGCCGTTTTCGAGAATTAGGTGAACATACATTACAGAATATCGTCGATTATTTTTATAATGTATGGGTACCTCCACGATTTTTAAATTAAAGATTAAAATAATTTATACATAAGTAACAATGCTTCGGTGGTTTGGTCATGTGGAAAAAGTGAATGAGGAAAGAGTGACAAAGCAAATTTATGTTGCAGAAGTGAACGGCAGAGTCGGAAAGGGACGTTTATAGGCGAAAGTTTATCGACCAAATTGGATATATAAATATATTGAAAATGGGCCAAATTAGGAGTACCCTTAGGCCCGCCGCTGATTGCAATTTTTTGTCACCGTGACTTTTTGTCACTTAGTCAATTGTCAATGATACCAATGAAAACTACGTTGAGTGCGCTCATTATGGTGACTTGATAATACGGTGACAAATAGTTGCAGCGGCAGGCAACACCGGAGTGACGTGACTGTTACTCGCCCTGTGCATTACTATGGGAGTCCGCTCACTGGTGACTTTTTGTCACTTGGCCGGCGCCGCGCGTTCGGAGTAGACGTATGATATTTGTAGCTGTGTTTTGTTTTTAAAGATGTCGTCTTCTTTGCAAGAGGAAGACATTGACAATGAATTATTAATAGAGGAGGTAGAGAAGAGGCCTGCATTATATGCAAAAAATTTGAATATATAGTGTAGAATTTTCCTTTAAATAATCTTTCCGTGTATATAGGATGCACCCAGTAGCGTTTTTTCCGTTTCATTTTTCTTCTACGTATTTCAAGAGCACAAATCACGGCAACCTCGTTGAAGTCCATTACAAAAATGAACGCGATCTGTTACCCAAGAACAGATTCAGTGAGCGCATCGTGGGTGACAGCAGGTGACAGTAACAATAAGTCACGGTGACAAAAAATTGCAATCAGCGGCGGGCCTTAACCAACGAGCGTGTAAGCGTAGGTATGGATGTAGAGGAGGCGGGAGAGGTGTGTCAGGATCGTGCCAAATGGAAGTCTGTAGTCCCTGCCTAGCCCTCTGGGTGAAAGGCGTGAGTGTTTATGTTATGTTATTTTTTAATAATTGTTGTGATTTTTTCTTTTCATTTAGAAATAATTTTTATGACTGAAGTCGGATTTCAATTTTTAAAAAGTTTAATTTTTATAAAGATATTTCGTTACTGTTATTGTTATTATTTTTTGTTAATTGTAAGCCTTCTCGCTAATATAACGGTTAAGTAATTGAACTTTTATTCAAAGGTTTATCGTAGCTAGCGTGTCAGAATAGGACTGACCATATATGAGTACTTGAAGTAGAAGTGCCATATTGGAATTGTTTCCAACATGGCGCGGCCCATTAGCAACGACCCACATGCTTCTATTTTCGCGCGAACTGTGCACTAAGCTGTGTTTGCTTGTGTAATACCGTATTTATATATAGGTATTTTGGAAAAAATCACTAGTTAATATTTTTTCCTGGTTTGGAATGATCTATATAAGTATATTAAACTAATATAATTAATTTTGCAATCAGATTTGTTTACAGTCAAAAATCTTCCGTTCTTTCAGTTGCAAGGATTCAGTGTAATACTTTTAATATAAATAATATTAAATTAAAAAAGTTGATCATCTTCAAACGGCTGAATAGATTTTCTTGAAACATAGCTGAGAACACTCTCGATTAAGATGCCTTTTAAACGAAGAAAACTTAATCAAAACCGGTTTATACGTTCAGGAGCTATGATGCCACGGACAAACACCCAGATACGCACTACAAACTTGTAACACCTCTTAATCACCTTCTTTTCGTTGAGTGTTAAAAAATAGGGTTTTCAGGAATCATGCCTTTGGATATAAAGTCATGTCTGGTTATAATTAGTGTGAAAATATTATACTTTCGGCGAGCCGAGCGTATAAAAGACGAAAATCACAAATAAACTTTTTGGTGGAAATATAAGCGTTAGGTCAAAATATACATTTTTATATATGAAGTGTTTTGATCTGCAACTGGATTCCGTAGATATTTCAAAAAAACTTCGTGAGGTCATAATTGACCTACGCGGCGCTGTAATACTTAAAAGTGAATATTCGTTATGGAGACGCCGGGTAGGGCACGCCGCACGCCTCCGGTCACCCCCACACCTCAGTCATCTGTAAGCGCTTGCGCCGAACGGTTGAGTTGGTGTCAGTGACCGTTTTTATTTACTGAAATGGATATATCTGATCTAGACTTTGACTTAGATATTTACCAAGAAGACTTACAACATATTGAAGCACTAGAATCTGGAGTGGAAATCGACATTAAAAGATGAGATTAAACAATTATTTGGGTTAATCCTGTACATGGGACTGGTGAAACTTCCTCAAATAAATTTATAATGGAGTAAAGACAGGGAGTTCGGGCAACATTTTCCAGCCACTGTTATAAGCAGGAACCGATTTGAATTGCTTTTGAGAATGATTCACTTCACTGATAATGAGACAGCGGACAAATTTGACACAATTTTTAAAAATTCGACCCCTCATCAATGCTTTGAACGAAAATTTTATAAAATTGTACGCCCCAAATGAAACCGTATGTGTCGATGAAAGCCGAGTAGCATTTAGAGGGCGCATAATTTTTCGCCAGTATAATAAAAGTAAACGACACAAGTATGGCATGAAAATGTTTAAGCTTTGTACCCTCCCGGGATACACCTGTAAGTTACAACTATATGCTGGTAAAATGATAAAATGGTTAACACAACACCTACAAATGTTGTAATGTCTCTCTGTGATGACATATTAAATTTGGGTTATACAATTGCCACCGACAATTGGTATATCAATTTGGACTTGGCAAATTAACGACTGAACCATAGCTATGGATAATCAACGGGGTGTAACTGTTCTCAAATGGAAGGATAATAAGACGAAACACTCAAATGGCAAACGAACGGTACTAAAGAAAGGTAGAGCTATTAAAAAACCAACAATTATACTTGCCTACAATGAAGCAAAAAGTTCAGTCGATATGAGTGATCATATGACTTCATACTCACTGTGAAGTAGTAGAAAAAGCTAGCCATTGAGCTTATTTTAAACACAGCGCTGGTGAATGCTTGGATTGTGTATAAAGAGAACACAAACACTAATCAGGGTATAGTGCAATTCAGGCGTCAGTTAGTCGAGTATCTTGTGGATTCAGGAGTCGATAAAGAAAATTGTGAACAGCAGCAGGAGAGACCTAAAAGAATGAAACACGAATTGCTGAAAAGAGAGGGACCTGTTGCTAAATTGAGACGTTTCTGTGTCGGTTGCTACAAAGAAAATGTTAAAAATCATGGGTCAAAAGTCACTCGGAATAAAACTAAAAAGTAGTTACATACTGTAAGAACTGTCCTCGTACAATATATTATTGCCTACAATGCTTCAATAAATCTCACCGTTTTTTGTAAAGGTTTTTTTTTAATAATGTAGTAGCTAACTGTTCAATAGTTATTACAAATAAACACGATTCATAATAGATGCCTTTGGTTTTTCTTAATTGCTTTGCAATTTCACCCACATTTTCAACAAATTTACGATTACTCAGAAACCACACTGAAGGATTGGTCTACAGCGCCATTCCGGTCACCTGCTATAGAGAAATGTTCGGTAATAATGGCCTACGGCTCACAAATCAGTTTCAAACTTAAGTCTACCTTGAGGTCACTGATGCCCTACGTGGCGTCTTGATCTAGTTCAGGTGAGGTCACCGATGACCTACGCGGCAGAGAACGTGTTAATACGGTAAATTGACAAAATCTTCCAATAATACAAGTGAGACGTGTGCAATTTTAATCTCTACCTAACAATTTCTTCTCCAAAAGCCAATCTAAATGGTAAGCTACTGACATTTGACGGAAAAACCATAACAAACATGCAAAACAATAAATCAGACTGGTCCTATTACATGTAAAGCAATAGGATATTACCTCCTATAGTACGTGCCAAATCGATTGAGAAAAACGGACAATGACCTTTCGGTCGTTTAACCAGGGGCTACAAATCTTCAATATATAGACACTTTTTATATGTATAGTACGTTTCTAGGGCAGGCGGAAAAAAGTACATTGACCTTTGACGATATCATCGGGGTAGGCAATCTTTTTTGTTAAGGTTAATTTTTTTATCCTTTTATCATTACATGCATCATCACAGTGAATGCCAAATACGGAGTTCTTTACAGACCCTATTTCTATTATTATATAATAAAGAAAGAAGATTATACTGTACCTAAATGAATTAAAAAGCAAATTAATATTAATTTAAGTTTATTATTTATAAATCATGAGTTATTACAATTTTCATTATTTCGTTAATAGTAGGTAAGAACTTTAATGAGTAGGTAAGTAGGTATTTGTATCAAACATAACCACGTAAAACGACGAACTTTTAATGCTAAGCGTTCTCAAGCAGCCAATCTTGAAGCATCTATAAAACTTATCGTAATAGATTGTCAGAGACACTTGACAGACTATTCATCTGTATCTATTTCAGAATCATTTTATGATGATGAAGACGTAGAAGAGTCCGTCACATTGATTGTGACCTAAAATATCGCCAGTCTTCTTTTTCATATCCGTTTTGGATGGATATTCGTTACTCGACCACGTTTTTTTACATATTTATATATGTTTACAATCATTATTTTTTCGGTTTCCGAAATATGCGACACTTTCCGCTTCTTTCGTGGTGACGTAAAGTCTTTATGAGATTTTCATGTCGATGAACCAGATTTCATACTAGTGATAATATACAAAACGTCGCAAAACGATAGCGAAAACTTTAATACAAAACGTAATAATACAACAAACAAAACAAACTTAATAAAAATTAAAACAACTACTATAACCGAAAATTTTAAATCTCAAACTATCTACACGCAAGCGCATCCCAAAGCAGAATGAGGAATGAGTTCTGCTCTATCCGCTTTTTCGAATACGCACGGCGTGAGACCTATCGCGAATCGCGTCGAAACAGGTTTATTATCTCAGAATGACCGCTTCCTTCACCCTACCCCGTACCATGAGACACGCTTAACGCATAACGATACGTAATCTATAAAGAAATGTGCAATGAAAAAACAAAGAAATGTGGAAGCAATAACTGTCGTTTTGTTTCGATGCTAACATAATACTTGAGGTCATTGTACTTTTTTCCGCCTGCCCTAGAAACGTACCTACTATAGTAATTTCTTTATTTATAATGATTTTTTTTTATTATTTTTTTTTAAAATGATTGATATAATATATATTTATTAACTATTATTAAAAGTTATGTAAAAGATTGCTGTAGAAGAAAAAGCATCTCTTGTTATAAAGTACTTCATTCATTTAACAACAAAAAGCATTAATTTATAACACATATAAAGATTCGAATGATAACGACACCGAATAAGTACGTACTTATTAAAAAGATAAAACTTTATTTTCAATATTATTTAAGAACTTTATTTTTATTCGGTGCATGCGAACGCGCGTTATGTTTATTTTAAAGGTATGAATTTGCAAAAGCTCCATATGGTGATTATATAGCTTCAAATTTTTTTTAATATGAAACTGTAATTAAATTAATTGCTGCGTTACTTACCATAAATTGAAATATAAAATATAACACATTTTTCGCGATGTAACGTAAGATTTTACGATGTTTATAGGTACCACAGGCAATATTATTTAAGAAATAAAAAAACAAAACATATGTGCTGACCTAGAAGCGTGAATAATAACAATATTTAAATATTATTATCACATCTAAATTGAGATTTTGTAAGTTACGCCTTTTGCTCACATCTGAGCTCACTTCTCAATCGATTTGACGTGAACTATAGCATTACCTTTTTGGAGAGGCACATCAAGCAGTTTAATTAAAAGGAAAATAAAGCGTGTGTGCGTGCGCGCGTGCTTGTGTGCGTGCTTGAGTGCGTGCGTGAGTGCATGCGTGCGTATACACGTTTGTACTAAATCGTAATGAAGCTTAAATCTGTCTCGCCGTAGTAACTACTGAATATATTGAACTTTAAGCGCCTAATGAACTAAGAAACTTATGAGTCGCATGTATTTGTCTCGTATATATTTATTGGTCAGTCGCAAAGTTTGAAACACGAACTAAAGAAGGAAAAAATAACATCTTCTTAGCACGCACATTTCGTCTTCGTTGTACGGCGCGGTGTCCACATATGGAGCGGGTGGCTTGTTTCGCTCTCAGCTGCGAGAGCGACTTGAATGATAATACGCAGGATAACACCTGAGTGGAAACACCTACGATTTAGCATTGCAGTTTAAAGCAAACCCTTGTCACGCGGTCATTGTTAACAGTTTATTACACTTGATTCCAGTATGGCGATTTCATTCTCCTATCGGGTTACCTTACATCTAAGTATGTTTTTAAAATTAAATTGAGATGTTATAGTTTTAGGGTTCCTTACCTCAAAAGTAAAAAAAAACCGGTCATTTATAAGATACTTTGTTGTCAATCTTAAGAAAACTGGTAGAGGTATAGTTGAAATTAATAAATACCAAGGTCATTGTTCTCCATATCGTTCCATGTCCATATCGTAAGAGGCGACAGGTGGAAACTGAACCAGGAGATGGGCAGTAGCATCTTCCTGATAACAACTGAATAAAAATAACAAACTGCGGTTGCCAGCCTGATTGGCTAGCGTGCCAACTATGGCAAATACCTCCCCCATGAGCCAATGCATGGTACATAGACTTAAAGTCTATGTAAATTCAACAGCTGAACTAAGGATAGTATTATGGTCTTCGGTTCCTTGGAGGTTTAAAAAAATCATGATTTTAAGTCAAGTTATTCTAAAGATGCAAACATTTACAAAAATTAAGATTGCAAAAAAATTTGCTGATATGTCATAATATATTAAAATTTTCATAATGTAAATTTAATTACATAATATTTTAAATAAATATACGTATGATAGACATTTTATTTATTACACAATACTTTAGAAATAGGTTACCAAGCAAAATTACAGTAAAATAGAGAGCTACCAGCTGGCTCTCATATTAAAATAATCGTTTTGAACTTTCTAAAAGTGCATTTTCAAACTTTGGCTGGGCGCAGCGTTTTGTTTCAAACTTCGCGAAATTGTTTTATGTACGATAAGCGATAACTAGGTACATAGATTCTCTTTAGGAAACTACATAACAGTTTGTCACTATAATCAAAAAAAAAAACTATTTTATTCATATTATAATACATTTTATTCATATTACAATTTTGCGTAATTGCTGGAATTTCTAAGTTGCTGATGACATCTTGTTGATTGATATATTGGATTATGCCACGCTCGCTTACAGGTCTCTGCGGCGGTGTCGTGTGACGGGTCGTCCATTTCCCGTTAACCTTTGGAACGTCACGGCATAAATGCAACGCGAAGCTACAAATTCAATGCAAACATTTAAAAAATTCCAATTGATAACCAACTATAAATCCATTCTTTTCTCGTAAACAAACGATGAACAACGTGTTGAACATCCTTTCGTATGCCAAATATACATATAAAGTATTTGGGATATTTGTCAAGTACTACGGTATCTGTCAAGACTATTAATCCAGTTAGTTTAAGGGTTAGCACTCTACTGAATAAATATTACGCACTCAGTTCCGTCTGTTGACATACTTCATTGCGTTTTAAACCCTTTGACGTTACCCTTCTTGCTAAGTTACACAATGGCACGAGCCGCCCGATAGGAAGGATCTTAATGTTCTTGCTTTGTAAGCAGTTCGTGAGCAAGGTAAAAATGCCTGTTTTATACACGATATGGTATTCTACTGCTAAAAATAAAATGGTTTATAATGAAGGATGTTCAGTGAAAAGAGTCTCCGGTTCTCTACACTCAGCATACGAAAGCACAGCTATTTTAAGCTGGTATTCTATGTGAGCGTGGTCCTCTCCTGGACGAGCCAACATATTCGTTCTACAATCATAATATAGCTACAGAGTTTAACTAAAAATTATAATAAAATAATCTAATAATAGTAGCTCAATGTTGGTAGGTTTCTTATGGTGTAGAGTGTAGAAAACTGGAGACCCTTTTTACCGGAAACGAGACATTCCATCTTAGTCCTCAGGACTGACAATACGTCTACATTTTCATTCTTAATCAAGGATAACATCTATTCTCAATTAAGAGTCACAATGGCTATGGACCTCAGCATCCCCTTATCATCAGGTTACTATATCCTCGTTTGTAACCCTTATTCTATAAAAAATAGCCAAGTGCGTGTCTCGCCACGCGCTATGCGGGTTTTCTTGATATTGAGCATAATAAGTGAGTTTGCCGTTTGACCGCTATGACGACTAAAAATAAGAAAGAAACTAAAAATAAGAGCCTATTACGGAAATATTTAACGACGATATCAAAATTAGAGATCCTATATCTATTGCGAATCACTTTAACGACTTTTTTATTGACCAAATAACAGATTGGGAGCATAAAAATAATTCAAAAAACAACGATCTAACACACTCAAATCCCAAAATTAATACTAACGTAAATTCAGTTTTTCTTGTACCTACAATTCCTATGGAGGTGGATAGAGAAATAAAACAACTGAAAAATACTCAAAGTGTGGGTTACGATGGTGTTTGCACTAAAGTTATAAAGTATGTGTCCTCGTCAATCGCTGCTCACTTATGCTACATAATAAATTTATGCATTTTTAACGGAATATACCCCGAAAAACTTAAAACTTCTATTGTTATTCCACTCCACAAAAAAGATGACAAAAAAAAATATGGGAAACTATAGACCGATAACATTGATATCTATTTTTTCAAAATTATTTGAAAAAGTAATATATAATCGACTATACAGTTATTTAGAAAAATACAATATTTTGGTAAATGAACAAAAAGGATTTCGCAAGGGTAAATCTATAAATACAGCTATTTATGACTTAATTAAAACGATTTTAATCACTGTGGATAAAAGAAATCCGATATGTGCTATCTTTATGGATATGAGCAAGGCTTTTGACCGTGTTGACCATAAGATACTTATTCAGAAACTTAGCTGGTATGGCATAAGAGGTAATGCGCTAGACCTCATTTCTTCTTATATGTTCAATAGAAAACAAATAACAGAAATTACACAAATATGCCAGAAAACACGCAATGAAATCAAATATAGATCTAACACTAGAACCATAAAATTCGGAGTCCCACAAGGTAGTGTCCTAGGTCCCTTACTATTTCTGGTATATATAAATGATCTCCCCAGACATATTGAACATCCAATGATACTTTTTGCAGATGATAGCACAGTAATGATAAAATGTGATAGGCAAGACAATTACGAAAATGAAGTCAATAAAACATTAAATACAATAATTCGATGGTTCCTAAAAAACAATCTTAAAATAAATATGGACAAAACAAAAATAATTCACTTTTATCAAAGAACACAACCCATAACTATACATGTTAGTTACCAAGACATTACAGTACATCCAGTGACAAATACAAAATTTCTAGGAATTAATATTGACTATGACCTATCATGGAAAACACATCTAGATAATGTCTGCAAAAAAGTTAATCAATCCTCGTTTGCTCTTTACAAACTCTCCAAGATTGTCAATAAAGAAGCCGTTTTATTAGCCTATCACGGACTTGTTGCACCTATCATAAGATATGGTGTAATATTTTGGGGCAACTCGGTAAATAAAGAATCTGCATTCAAAGCTCAAAAGAAATGCATCAGAGCAATGTGCCATCTAGATAATACTACAAGCTGTCAACCATACTTTAAACAATTAAAAATTCTGACATTGCCTTCAATGTATATCTACGAAATAAATCTATTTGTGAAATCAAATCCAAATTTTTACAAGACAGCTTTTAAAAGCTACTATAGACAGTTACGCGACAAAAAAAGATTAGACATAGAAATACCGTATGGAGATACAGCACTACTCAATAAAAGCATTCTTTGTATGGCATCACTGATTCACAACAAACTGCCAGATGATTTCAGAAAGTTGCCTATCTCACGATTTAAGACGATATTACACAAATTTCTGATTAATAAATGTTATTATAATGTCAAAGAGTACCTAGAGGATAAAAGTATTATAATTTAATAGCAATAGTTTTAATTTAATTGTAACTTAATAATAATAATTTGAATTTAATTATAATTGAATAATAGTAATTTATACATTTACCTAATATATGTGACACATTGTAACAATTTAATAAGATTAGTACATTAATTTATAATTTAACTTAAATGTTGTATGACATCATTTTGAATTTGATTGTTCGTAATATCAAAAATATTTAATAACAAAAATTAGCATTACAGACTCAACCATTGACAATATTGACAATATTTTTTTTTTCTCTTATTCTTAATTTTATTTCAAAACACCATTATTGAATTAGTAATGCGTAGACTATATTGTGGAGTATTTGCACACCTTATAAGGTAATAATACAGTGTACATATTCTAATTTTTTTTGTAACAACTCTTATACCTGTATTATGCAAATAAATGAATTTGATTTGATTTGATTTGAAAGATGGTAACTGAAGGACTTATTTTCCCATCGTTATTATTTTGTGTATATATAATATGTTATATCATTATCATTAGAGACTCATTCAACGATACCACACGCGATGAAATAGACGGGTAAAAAAATCATCCTTCATTTACTCGTATGGGAGGGGATGGGAGGGATGGGGGGAGGTACCCAAAATAAAAATGTATTGTAAGATTTTATTTTTGACACACAGTTTTGTAGGCGTGATTACTATCTATAACTATGCTAAATTACAGATTTGTAGTACCTAGGTTGAGTAAAACCGCGGACTGACGGACGGACTGACGTACGTGGCGTAACTATATGTAATAAAGGAAAAAATGTCGTGTTACTACGGAACCCTAAAAGTAAAGGATTAGTCTTGTTCATTAAAATGTCCTTTTAATTTTTTTTCATATAAGTGCTTTTTATGTGGCTGAGGTTTAAGCTGAGTAAAATCGCATGCATTATTTGACCGATAACATAGCACTGTCACGTGAATGATGGTGGCCTAATAATCGATCACTCGATTTCGTCCCGTGGGTGTAGTAAGAGGCGACTGGCTGTAAGATGAGAAATAAATTGTCGCACCTGATGGATGATGGTTGGGATACCCATTTGAAATTCGAATTAAAAACTTTTTATTTAATTTGCTGCTTAAAGCTCTTTTGAACATCAAAATCCACATCGGTTAGGAAACAAGACTTTCTCAGAGAGGAATCGGCAAAAAACTGGGGTCTTTAATGGTTTTTTAAATGCCACGTAAATTTTTTGTTGAAGTGTATAATATTTCTTTGATATACCTATTTAAATAAAAATTTTCACAGTATATTAGCAGCAAGGAGACTTGCAAGTGCAGACTTATTACCGCGCGTCATTGCCCTCAATATATTGGTCTATTTTATAGTAGGCCTTTTCAACCGACTTCGAAAAAAGGACGAGGTGCTCAATTCGACTGTATTTTATGTATTAACATCAGAACTTTTTTCTAGGTGAACCGATTTTAATGTTTTTATTTGAAAGTTGGTGCTTCTCATGTGGTCCCATATAAATTTGATCTGATCAGTAGTTTTTGAGTTATCTTTAATAATGCGTTATTAATTGACTTCAACTACATCGATGATGTTCTCATTTTATGTATATTGAAATCAGTTGCATTTTAATTTTACCACTTGTTTTAGCAGTGTTTTTTGTCGATAATATGAAGACATGATTGTCTATTTCCTGGTTCAGTTGCCCTTTAACGACATCCATGCGCCGCACCGAATTGAGTGTCGATATTCCCTACACTGGCACTACATGGTCAATTCATTTCTTGCTTAGTTTTAGCCAATCGAAATTAAGGAACCTCCAACTTATCATCTTGTCCCGTTCTACAGGTACTGTTCGTTTTATTTGTAAATAATTTCGTATTTTGTGTACATGCATAATATTTAAAAAAAAATTATTACGACGGAAGTGTCAATATATTATATTAGTCTCGATGTCGTCGATGGATGCAGGAGCGTATTTTGTGTCATTCCTTAGGGGAGGTCTATGAGCTTGATTTATCAAAGACTAACTATGATAGTGGTGATGAAAGGGTAAAACCCCGCAAATAGCTAAAATATAAACGTGCTTTTTATTAAATAGGTATATGTAGGTATACGTACGTGTATACGGCAAGTAATATCCATTACGTTTTTATACGTGGTAGAGCCATGCTGCAGTTATATTAGTAGTATAGTTGTAGCACGAATTGGTCGGCTCGACCGGGGAAGGACCACGCTCTCACAGAATACCAGCGTGAAATAGTAGCTTAATGCTGCTGTATTTCGTATGGTGAGTGTAGAGAACCGGAGACCCTTTTTACTGGAAACGAGGCATTCTATCTTAGTCCTCACGGGTGACAACGCATCTGCATTTTGATTCGTAATCGAGGATAGATGTAGATGTCTATGGGCCACAGCAACCACTTACCATCAGGCGGACTGTGTGCTCGTTTGCCACCATATCCTATAAAAAAAAATAAAAAAAATTACGTGAAAAAATAATTGTGTTAATTTTTTACAATTTTATTACTTTATAAAATGTTATCTATAGTACCTACTCGTATATATGTTCTATTGAGTGTCTACTTAAGGAAACAAATCAGGAAATGGGCAGCAGCGTCTTTCTAATAACGACTAAAAATAAAAATCGGAAGTTGCCAACCCGCTTGCCAAGCGTGCCAACCATGGCACATGCCCGTACGAGGCAATCTATGGGGAGGCCTATGTTCAGCAGTGGAATTTCATAGGCTGTAACGGTGTTTACTTTTACATTTGGCCAGCCATGGACCCTACTTAAAAGTGTTCTATCTGTCAGTCCTAGACTGTTCTAAACTGTATATTATTCTATTAGTTCCTTTAAACAGAAATGCGCCTAGTCATGTGTTTCGATTTTTTATTTATGAATATTTTACCTCAGTTCGCACAAGTAACAATGCAATGCTCACTGCGCAAGGGGTGTTAGCAGTTAGCACTGTAACATCATAGTTAAAACCGCTATTTTAATTTCAGTAACGCCGGCACCAGGCGCAGGCGTCGAACTCAGTGGCTTCACTCTAATGAAATTTAGGTCGATTTACTGACTCCTGAACTTTTCTGATTGTTAATCAAATACGCAAATTACGTAAATATTTCGACAGTTCTTAAAAAAACTTCGGCGAGATAGAATTTAATAAAGGTTTGCTTTTATTACTGAAAAGTTTGGAAGTTTTAGAAGTTTGGATTTTAAATAAGTTATTTTCAACTCGTTTTTTATGTACTTAAGAATTTCCAAACTTGACTAAAATGAAATAATGAGAATTAAAAATAAACAAAGAAAGATAAACGTAGATAACCGTGTAGTGGCGGTGTATAACGACTACCCCATATCATCCCATGGGCCTCGTAAGAGCCGACAGAGGGAAACTGATTCATGAGATTGGCAGCAGCATATTTCTGATAGCGACTCAAAATAATAAAAAAAACTGCGTTTTTCGTCTGCCAAGCGTTGCAGCTATGGCAAATTTCCTCCTTATAAGGCAATATATACTGCAGTGTAGTTTTGATAGGCTGAACGATAAACGAAGCTAAGTATGGGTTTTCAGATCTTCATTAAATATTCATTTTGCATTATTTTAGTTTTAAACTTGATTTAACTGAAAATTTCAGATTTTTTTATTGAATTGTTACTACCTAACTAATTCTAACAGTTTAGAAAGATTTTCAATAATGATTTTTTATATTTACGCGAATACGTCATATAAAATAAGATTACTTTTAGGAATTTTATCGCGTGCTTGATTAAAACAGTAATTAATTATCCAGTTAAAACATAAATAAGAAAATATGACAAAGTGCGGTACAAAAAATGACTTTAGGAGTTACTTAAATCATAAGATAGCAATGTACAATGTTCTTGGAACTGCTATAGAGCTTGGCACTCGTTCAGGTCTCAACTTTTTTATCGTGTTTTATCCTTATATTCATCTCAATAAATACATGACCTTCAAAGTAATTTTTATGGTTTACGATTCACTATTTTCTATTTTTAATTGCAGCTAATACAATTAAATGTCGACAAAGTTATTGGTGTAATTTGTAGATTAAATTTTTTACTTTGTAAAAGTGTAATAATATTCCTTAAAGTAAACTAATAAAGTTCTAAGTTACGTAGTAGTGGATAAAAGTTCACTTTTCAGGCCTTAATAAGCCAAAAAATATAATATGCTCATTCTAAAAATTTGCGATTTAAGGTATGCGAAGGGTCCTTATTAGGTATGCAAATGATGTGTCAAATATAATAATTTTTGAGTAGGTAATAGTGGGTCCGAATGTGTCTCGAAATGGTTTGTGTAAATATGCATACTGCTGGTGCTTGGCCATTTTCTTTTTCAAAACTGCCTGGCATACTCCCATGTGTCTGAATTTCTATTTCTATTCTTTTCTCTATTTCAACTCTCTTCTATTCTCTATTACAACGGTATACAATTTTTTTCTGAACTTTATTGCTTTGTAAAGTCCATGCTTTTATGCGTTGTCACCCGTGAGGACTAAGATGGAATGTCTCGTTTTCAGTAAAAATGGTCTCCGGTTCTCTGCACTCACCATACGAACCACAAGAGCATGAAGCTACTATTTTCAGCTGGTATTCTGTGAGAGCGCGTGGTGCTTTTCCCCAGTCGAGTCGACCCATTCGTGCTACAATTATATGATTAATATAATTGCAGCATGTAACATCCCTCGTTCTATTATGTATTTCGTACCTGGATGACTACTTAGATGGCGTTCCAAGTATGTAACGCAAAACACACCCAATACACTGTACTAAAATCATCAAGAATATTTAGGAGGTAGTAAAGAACGGTATCAAAGCTAAATTCAAAATATTATTATTTTAAATTGGCCTTTACAAAGCGTTTTGTAAGAAGAAACGAGAAGTTTCAATTACCCTGTTAATAAATCCATTTTATAAAAATCTCTTATCTATGTCTGCCGCACAAACATTACGTGCTCTACTGTGTTCTGGTCTGAAGGGTGTATAGAACCAGTATAATTGTAGGTATGCTATGAGGTATTCCATTTTATTTACAGAATTAACAACGCATGCTGCGAAGAGATGTTGCATCTCTTTGCATATTCTTTCGCATATACCATGGGGCGTGCTCTGAGGAATTGTTCGGATTAATCCCAGCCGCCATATTTCGTGAACGCGCTACGCGGCAAACGTCCCGTTACCACCCACACCATTTGGATGCTTGACGGTCCACCACTGTACGTTTCACAAGGAGTTTTCTTCAGCGTACGACCTCTCCGTGTAATAGTTTACTACCGGCGATTTTTCCAGACCGATACGACCTGGGGACCTTCAAGAAAAGAGCTTACTCATTTCTAAAGGACCGGCAACGCCCCTGCAATTCCCTGGTGTTGCGGTTGATCATAGGCTTGCCCCTCTTCTATAAAAAAATCTGTAGCCTTTGATGTTGGTTGCAGTTTTCCATGCGTTGCAACATCCACTTACCATAAGGTTGGTTGTAAGGCCCGGTTTACTTTTTGAGAAGTGACAAGTGCGAGTGGCAAGTGCACCTGACATGTGACAAGTGTTTAGTGAATATTTTATTTACACTTATCACTTGTCACTGCTTGTTCACACACACTAAGCACTTGTCATTTGGCAGTAGCACTTGCCACTCGCACTTGTCACTTCTCAAAATGTAAACCGGGCCTAAATTCGCCTGTCACTTCAATGTTAAAAAAAGAGTATCACAAAGAGACTCATGTCTATAATTGACACGTTACATTTTTTGTATCGATTAACAACACTAACTTTTGTTATATTTGTTTGATGATAACTCAAGTTAAACTCACATATCATGGATTTTAAGGCGAAAAATAAGACAAGACAATATAAAGTTAAAAATGCAAACTTTATAGTACGAGGTTACGTCGGCAAAGTAGGTCACACCTAGATCGATAATTTATTCTTCATTTAGCTTATCTTAATATAACGGCACCTTACGTAAAGTTTAAGCTTTTTTAATAATTAGGTTACAAAAATTATTTTTGTGATTTGATTTTGACCATGATGTCATTCTTTCGTAATCAGTTGGAACGATGTGATGTGGGATATTGTATAGTCTCGTTAAACTAATCTTAAATTAATTCACAATAGATGTTTTGTGGTATATGTATCCTGTAACTGTATTTTTGAGGATTTAACTAGCTTAGCCTGGACTAGACAAGACTAGAGCCTTGTCCTGCTTTCAAAGTTTAGCTGTGGCTAACATTTGTTTAAGAACACAGCTTTGTGTTTTCTGATCTGGATGTCGTACAATCGTGTCTATTTACCGGCCGATGAGATGAGTTGATAAGCATGTCAAAAGCGCCCCATATACAAAAAGAAAACTATCTGAGGATCTTAAGCATGTTAAAATTAAATAAGATCCGTGTCGAAAATAAAATGATTATGTAGGTACATTAATAAATAAGGTTGCAAAAAATGAACAATGAAGGCAAATGTGCGCAAGGATGTCGAGTTTGTACAGGCACTGCACTGGAAATGTTATTGGCGAACTTCCAAGTAATACAAATACTAAATGAAAATGAATAATGAAGATAATTAGTGCTACATTATAGTCCTTCACCACTCCACTACTGAACATAAGCCTCCCTGAACGACTTCCAGCATCTCTTACCAGGTCGTCACTGTATCTAGCGGGGGGACGTCCTACACTTTGCTTACCGGTTCGGGGCTGCCATTGGCGAACCATTTCTTCCCCATCGGTTGTCGGTGCCAATTATATTTAATGGTGATCAAGTAACTAATTCATCTTACTTATTAATTGTATTTGTTTATAAAATTCATTACGTGGTAGAGTCAAGCTGCAAGTAACACGAATGAGTCGGCTCGACCGGAGAAGGAGCACGCTCTCACAGAATACTACCGTAAAATAGCAGCTTAATGCTGTGAGAGGGTGTTGAAGCGACAGTAGCCTAATGGCAGGGCACGGATCGCGAACTCAAAAAGGTCGTGGGTTCGAATCCGCTATTCGACTACTGGCGTGAACCACTCGTAACACAAGCAATTTAAGCTTACCACGAGTGGTTAAGGGGAATATTAGTAATGTTTATAGCATTGTTAATATTCTTTATTTAAAAAAAATAAAAAAAAATAAAAAAATGCTGCTGTGCGAGACATTCTATCGTTAGTCTTCAGGGGTGACAAAGCATCTGAATTTTAATTCTTAATCGAGGATAATGGGCCACAGCATCCACTTTCCATTACGTGGACTGTGTGCTCCTTTGTCACCCCCATTCCATATTAAAAAATGTTTTTTAACTTTACTCTAATTAAATTAACTTACCATGGTTAGTATGTTTTTGCAATTTGGGTGGCGCCTAATTTACGCTTGTGGCTATAATGATCTTGAGGGTTACGATGATGTGATTTTTTGTATTCCTTATCTGACTTGTTAACTATAATTTTATAGTAAGGCAAAAATTTTGATTACATTTAGGTCAGGAGGGTGTTTTGTTTTTTTTTTTTTGCTCGGCTCTTAGCTCCGAGTCTGTCAACAGATTGCATAACCGTGGCTGAATCCCCTAGGGCTCGAGTTATACAGTGGTAACAATAACTGTCCTTCAAGTCGGTCGCACGCGATCGAATCATTTGTTTTGTTCATTGCCAGTGTATGCAAATCTCACTACGCCGTTACGTTTTTAATGAGTGCAATTACTTCCATGATGGAAATGCTAATGTAGTAGTTTTATATTTGTTGTCGTTATACTACTGTCAGTTTTTATTATATACAATTTTTTATTACTTATTACGATTTTCTGTATTGTTGCATAAATTACTTTGGTGATTGTTATATTTTTCAAATTTAAATTATCAACATCTATCATTTCACTTCACTTCACTGCTGAACATATGTAGAGGCCTTTCACAAGGAAAACCGCAAAGTGCGGTCCTGAGACACTTGCGTCTACCGACTTTGGGGGGGGGGGGGGCTGCCTTAAACATAAATTGTATAGGAAAGTGTCCTTTGTCCACTCTATTATTCTGACATTCTTACATGATATATCTATGTTTTACGTGCTCTGCTGAATTGCGAATATCATAAATTTCATAAAACGCATTCCGTTATAATTAAATAGCTTTAAAAAGGAAACTTTTACCGCCGACGACATATCGTGTGCGTATAAATTTTGCCACAAATGTAAAGCATTGGAGCAGTGTAGCGGTTTTGCTTGGGAATATTTCATAACTTTGCAGAAACTCTTACAGAAATGGTTCCTGTGGGCGTTAAAATTTAAATCAGCTACTAACTACCCTATCTCCGCTATGTAAAGTACGAAATGAAATGATTTTAGTTCTTTTTGCACTTAGGACCGATTTTAAGAGGTAACATTAACTTGGGTCTATTTTATTGGTATTCAAATTATTGTAATTACGCTCTTTATTACATTTATAATAGCTGGACAGGCAGACTTTGTGCTGCCCTTTACGACGACCCCTTGTCTTTAAAAAATCTTTAGTCATCAGTCTTTAAAAAATTATTGAAATAAATTTACTAAACTATGTCTCAATTTGGTGGAAAGCAATACGTATTAACAAAATTTCGTTAATATCGGTTGAGTGGTTTCGGAGTTCATCGCAGACAAACAATGTGACACGTAATTTTTATTTGTATAGATTTTTCTGTGAACTATTTAATATACTTTTTATGATATAAAAAAATTATGTATGTGTATTTAAAATGTACAATCACGTCCAGTTCCAATAATAGCGCCAATCAAAATGAAATCAAATTCATTATTTTTAAATATATATTTTAGCACAGGATCATAATATATTCATTACACTAATAGTATTTGTTAGTGAAAGGGTTTGTTCAGCGATTGAGTAAATGTAACACACAAATTTCAATCTGCTCGCATGGTTAATTGCGTTTTGAACGCTTTGAAGCAGCCCCTTCTGTTAAGTTACAAGTTGGTAAGTACTCCAGAATCCAAACGAGGATACTAAATATTCAATCTTATTACGGTTTGTTTCGTAAAACAGATGTCTATATCTAGTTGTAGACTTTACGGACTAATTAACAAGATGATGAGGAATGTTTTATATACGCGATCGAAAGTATTTTAATTAAACATTTAAACGGCTTTACGAAACGAACTTAGCACTGCTAAGGTTTTTCGAAGCGTGTTTTATTGCGATGAACACGTTGAAAAATCCTTTAAGTACGTATCAGACTGGCGCCGGATCGTATTTCTTCATAATTCAATATCGCGATCAAGCCGCTGTCGATGCATGAATGGCAGTAATCTGAAACATGCTTGCGTGACAGACGAGCTATTTAAAATTGATACACGGACATTTATATATGACCATATCCACGTTTAATATTTTATGATCTTGACGATTCGTCAATTTTATACGTGGTAGAGCCACGCTGCAGCTATATTATGTTTGTAGCACGAATGGGTCGGCTAAACCGGGCTAGGAACACGCTCTCACAGAATACCAGCGTAAAATAGCAGCTTAATACTGCTGTGTTTCGTATGGTGAGTGTAGAAATCCGCAAACTCTTTTTTACTGGAAACGAGGCATTCCATTTTAGTCCTCAGGGGTGACAACGCTTCTACGTTTTGATTCTTAATCGAGGATAAATGTTGATGTCTATGGGCCACAGCATCCATCTACCATCAGGTCGACTGTGTGCTCGTTTGTCATCCTTATTCTATATAAAAAAATTACATAAATACGACGTTGTATGTTTCGGTAAAAGCGAAAATTTCAGCACAAACCAAGTAATTTACATTTTACAACCTTAATCCAGGATAATGGAAAACATTGCAAAATGTCAGAATTTTGGCGTTGTTGTCGGGAGAAATAGATATTGTGGATTTTTTTTTAAATTAAATAACAGACTATTAAACAATAAATAAATCATCACATAAATTACAATATCATTCATCCATCCATTACAGCTCATAAAGGTCACTGCTGGACATAGGCCACCCCTATAAATTCCCCGTTAGGGTAATTTCGCTATAGTTGTTTTTTTATAGGATAGGGTGACAAACGAGCACACAGACTACCTGATGGTAAGTGGTTGCTGTGGCCCGTAGACATCTACATCTATCCTCGATTACGAATGAAAATGCAGATGCGTTGTCACCCGTGATGACTTAGATGTAATGCCTCGTTTCCTGTAAAAAGGGTCGCCGGTTCTCTACACTCACCTTACGAAACACAGCAGCATTAAGCTACTATTTGACGCTGGTATTCTGTGAGAGCGTTATCTTTCCCCGGTCGAGCCGACCCATTTGTGCTACAACTATACTACTAATATAACTGTAGCATGGCTCTATCACGTTCTATCACTATTCACGCTCGATCACCAGCCAAAAAATGCCATGTTTGGCTGGTGGTCCATCTTCAGTATCAGTTTCGCATCGTCGCCTCTTACAACTATATATACGGGGTAGTGGGTATTTTTAGACCGCAACTTTACGGTGAAATCATAATACTGGTATATTTGCCGTATAATATTATCACTATTTGTTACATTTATGATGAACTGAAATTCTTTCTTATTTTATATACAAAAGAGGATGTTTGCATATATGAAATCGTTTAACTCAAATTTATATGATCAACCACCATAAAAATTGGTATATGTGTTTTTTCAGTATCAAAATAAAAAACATTGTTTTTTCAGTATCAACACAATCTGTGATATTAACTAGCAGGACTACGTTTGCGGGGTTCATATTTTATAGGTAGGTAGATGTAGTTCAAACTGATAAAAGTAAAAAATTTATCTTGAATTTCATTTAGGAAGTGTGTTGAAGCTTTAGTAAGTTGCAAAGGGTTACGATAGTATAAACCTAAGACGGAAATATTTTCCGTTAAAGTCAGTCCCTCAAGTCAAAAGAGTAAAATCAACCGTAAATATACTGCGGAAAGGTCTTTTCATGTTGGTAGGTCGGTGACGTGTGGCATGCAACCAATACCCGTTTATTTTCGTCGTATCACTTTAATAGGCTATTATTGTCCCATCCTCCAATAAATGCCTCTGTTATCAAAATGATCACGGGGAGAAACGTTTAGGGACCAATATCTAAGCCTACGCTTACGCTAGAGAAGCTTACGTATTTATAATACAAATATATATGTCGATAGATGTTCATTTAATTTCCATGCAATTTCCTGTTTAAGTTTTTAATGGAATTGCTATTAAAATTTGCATACACTCATACGCTAGTGAGTTCAAGTGCATTCCGTGGGTTCGGAAGAGAGCTTAAAAAGCTTTCTGCTATATTGAAAAGATAGAAAGCGGACTATACTGGGCGTAGGTCTAGTAATAAATAGTTTAATGCATAGACGATAAAATCTTTCCTGTTCGTGGCTTCCCGTGTCACTAGGACTGCACACTTCAACGGTCACATAAGTGCAACGTGGTCTTTGGCCCGTATTATATTGTGCTAAGTAGATTTGCTGAGAAAACTGTGTCAAGAAGTTTTGGTATTAACAAGTATAACCACTACCGTAAACTTTTCGCCACGATGCTCTGCCAGTAGGTAATGAAATCTGTAATAATAATTTCATGAATGTAGGTAGTTTAAGTAAGTTAGTTTTGAAGATAAGTTGTAGAGTAAACTTTTAATTTTGAATTAGTTTTTGACTATACTATATTCTGGTTTTTAAACTATAAAAAAACCTTAGTGTAGTTTATTAGAGTTTAGTTTTAAGAATCGTTCGAAATTAAAAATAGGACTTCTATAATCTATATACTTGTATATATAGAGGTCAGTGGTCGTGCCATTTTCGAGTATATGCGAGACTAACTAAAATAAAATAAATAAATAGGTTTCTTTACTTCTTTTGCCTATTGTATATATTTTAATACAAGAATACAACCGTTTTTCAGGAGAAAATTTCATCACACGTCGGAGCTGACACTCACAATTTTTTGATTAGAATATTTTCTGGAAAATTAACTATTACCGTTTTGGTTTTGGTGGAATACTGTTGGTTGGTGTTCTTAACTCAAATTTGACAATTCATCAAATAATTTGTGAACCGATGAATGCAGTTCATACATAGGAGCAAGTGATTATATGCTCTTTGCACGGGGGCTAAACTAAAAGAATATTGCAGATTATAAATAAGTACTGAAGTTGTTTGGTATGATCCACCCTTTCTTAGATCTAACTAGTGTATTTTAGCTATTATTAGATATTGACGACAGCCTGATTCAACGGTAAGCATATTTGTCTACCGAGTAGTTGATCTTGGTTTGATCTGCGATCGAAGCCAATATTTGCTTCACATACTCCTAATTGATTTCCGTATTTGGGTTAAATATCTTTATATCCTTATTAAGGCATCCTACAGCTATTATGTCATCATGGTGTGAGAAGGGAAAATTAGTGAGTGCGTTTATGCTGCGCTTTCATTCACAACACTTTAATATATTGTGCAGGGTTTGTCTAATTGTTTTTTTTTACAATCGTTAATGCTGATAGAAAATTTAAACAAGTTGTTTCTTAATTTTGTACAAAAAAATGTAATATAGCACGTTCTTCATATTTCTACATTATCATCCCATTTTGAGTTGTGTTCTAAATTTCAATTGCTTGTCTATAGCGCGTCACGGGAAGTCCTCGAAATTTGAGTTGCAAGATTTCACCCGGAACGACAGACAGACCGACAAAAAAAAATGCCATCAAAAACATAAGTTGTAAAGGAAAACCAAGTCTCGCAACTCAGTTCTTCTATCGTAAAAAGTTTTGAGATCCAGGTTAATTTATTCAGTCCATACTTGAGGGTCCTTCTGTCTTAAGTTATTACGTAATTAGCTAACATATATGTATAACAACATCTTATTGTGACCATATCAATATTAAAAATCTTTTATGTTTTAAATAAATAGATTGACTTGGCCATCGCATGAAAACACAATGATTCTCACAAGTAAAACATATTATATTAAATTCGATTGTTTAGTGCGATTGCCAAGTCAATCTATTTATTCAAAACATAAAAGAATTTTAATTTTAATACGGTCACAATAAGATGTTGTTATGTTAGCTAATTACATAATAACTTAAGACAGAAGGACCCTTATGTATGGACTGAATAAATTAACCGACTTGGTATTACATGGATCTCACAACTTTTTACGATAGAAGAACTGAGTTGTGAGACTTGGTTTTTTTACAAGTTATGTTTTTGATGGCATCTCATTTCTTTTTGCAGATGGCCGTACTTTTTTCCTTCTGGTACCTTCTACTTCTTGATTACCAACAAACTACCTATCTACACCTTTTATGCCATTATATTATACATATACAGGTACACTGATTCATTCACTGCAGATGTAACTTTGTAATCCTATATATTTATATGGGATTACAAAGTTACTTACGCAGTTAGTGTATCTAGAAAACTGTACCGAAATTGAAAAATATTTTAGTTTTTCCTTGACTTATATACTAAACACTAATTGTGTTCTAAGTTTGAAGCTTCTATATCTACTAAAGTGCCTTAGAGTTTTGATGATCGGTCAGTCAGTGAGTGACAAAATTATGAAACTTTGACTAATTATAATTCCTAAACTACTGGTTAAAATTGAATGAAATTTGAAATATACCGTGTCTATACAATGTCTGCTTAGTTTCTGAAAATCAGGATTCTAGCACCATCCACAACGAAGTTATAGGGGGTTGAAAATGGCCTGAATTGCTTCGAGAAAAGTATGATACGGTCGTGTCGCTTTTTTGCTCGACTTGGCGGGGGCACTGCGTGCCTCCAGATAAAAACAGGGTAAAAAAATGAATGAATTAACATTTTTTTAATAATTAGAGTGACAAATGAGCACACAGTCCACCTGAGTCGATGCTGTGGTCCATAGACATATTATCCTCCATTCAACCTCGATTAAGAATCAAAATGCAGCTATACGTTCTCACCCCTGAGGACTAAGATGGAATGCCTTAATTCCAGTGAAATGGATCTCCGGTTCTCTATACTCACCACACGAAACACAGCAGCATTAAGCTGCTATTTTACGCTGGTATTCTGTGAGAGCGTAGTCCTTCCCCGGTGGAGCCCCCACCTTTTCGTACTACAACATTGAGGTATTAGTAATATAGTTCGATGTACTACGATCATAATAATAGCACGTGTAGAAACATTGGATCTCGTGACTCCCATGAGATGTCATTCCCATACATTTTTAGAGTTTTTTGGCGTTTACGATAGTAGCCACTCGGCTAACCCCGCTCTTTAGCTAACTATTGTTTTTTTTTCATAGTAAGTAAGATAGTCCGTATTCATCACAACTTTAACGTCGCCAAACACATCTGGCATGGTTATAAAATATAATTGTGTTTGTCATGCACGCAGAACGCCTCGGTGGCTTCCACAGAAATCTTAATAATATTATTATTTAGATTTCTGTGGTTCTGACTGACCGAGTTCTCTATTTAAGTCGACTTCCAAGCATCGTGCACCTAAAGATACTCGTATAATATATATTCCGTTACAGTTTATTAGTTTAAAAAAAATTTGTTAATTAAAAATTGAACATAGGCCTCCTTCATAGATTGCTTTCTAGGGGGATATTTGCTATGATTGGCACGCTTGGCAGGCTGGTTGGCAACCGCAGTTTTTTTTAGATATTATGAGGCAATATATGAGGGACGACTATGTTCAGCAGTGGACTTTAATAGGTTGTAACGGTAGGAACACGTTTCCTTCTGTCGTCACATACAACACCCACGAGATGATATGGGGAAATGGATATTCTAACACCGACACTATACGGTTAATATACTCGAATTACGAGCAAATAATCACTTCATCTAGTGGAGTGTAATCCTACACTGCACAAAAAATAATTTTGTCTTTATGTTTCACAACTGTTTTTTTATTTCGTTTCTCGTAACAAATACGGAATTTCAAACGCAATTACACCGGTCCCTTGAATTTGTGGGGACAAGGAGCGTAAACAAGAATCTCGTTCAACTTAACGCTACATCTTTCAACGTCAGGATCCTATTTCTTATACCTCACAATTTGTTATTCTCTTAGTCATTACCCCCTTTTCTTTCGTTTACTTTTTGTTTGGAATCATTATGAATGAAAGGCTTTTGTTGGGATAAAAGTGATTGCTTTTATTATGCAAAACAGGGCAAAGTATCAAAGCTACGGCCAAGGTACGTTTAAAGGTACTTTACTTTGGTCCTCGATATAAGAGTAATTACAGTATGTACAGCACCTGGCTACTAACGATATGAAATATGGGTTCAGACATTGATTAATTAAAACTACTTTTGTGGATTTTATCGCGTTTAATTTTAAATGATTTTTAATTCGCGACGTTTCGGGTGCTTTTCCAGTCACGGAGGACTGAGGTGACTGACGTCCCGATGTCAATGTTAACCCGGAGTACCTTCAGCTTTTCAATTATTATTTATGGTCCGATCTACTTAGATAAAATCCGTAAAAGTAGTTTTAACCAATGTGTAGTGTTCGCGTAAATATTAGGAATCAATATGGATTATGACTTAAAAGTTATGACGTATATAGTAGGTACGTTTCGTGACCTTTTTGTTTAGTTTACTTCTTAGTAGCGGTTCGTGTTAGTCTTGTGTCGTAGAACCCAAATTAAAGATGGGGTAGCGATGCAACGACACTAGGTTTTGCGGTACGGTGCTCAAACATTTTATTGATATAACTAAGCGACGATATTAATACTGATATGATGTAACAAATATAGAACATTAAAAATATCTGTGGGCACGGCAGTGCCCCTGCCAAATCGAACAAAAAAGCGACACGGCCGTACCATACTTTTCTCGAAGCAATTCAGGCAATTTTTGACCCCCTATAACTGCGTAGTAGATAAAACTAGAAGCCTGAATTTTACACCAGTAGTTTAAGAATTATAACTAGGCAAAGTTTTTTAATTTCTTCACTCACTGTCTGACCGATCATCAAAACTCTAAGGCACTTCTAGCAATCTAATTTAATATAATATGTATTACATGTGAGATACATTGTGTTTTCATGCGATGGCCACGTCGATCTATTTAAAACATAAAAGATTTTTAACATCGATATGGTCACTATAAAATGTTGTTAAGTTAGCTTATTACCTAATAAGTTATAACAGAAGGACCCTTAAGTAGGGACTGAATAAATTAACCGACTTGGTATTGCATGGATCTAACAACTTTTTACGGTAGATGAACTGAGTTGCGAGAGTAGCTTTTTTTACAAGTTATGTTTTTGATGGCATTTATATCTTTATTAAAGAAAATGATTATGAATTAAGCGAAATGTATTTACGGACAGTTATCAGGGTCACGAGTATCGATATAACGTGTGTCGTTGTCGATATCATTCACCAAACTTCGTCCTTTTGTCATTCAAACATATAGGTATTTATTTATGATAGGGTTTATTATTGATTTATGGTTCACCAATTGAAAAAAAACTAGCGAACGTTTATTGCACTTATAAGTTATAGGTTTTTTTTAATAAAAAAAAAACAACCGTGGTCGGTGACAATCGAGCGCACTGTCCACCTGATGGTAAGTGGTTGCTGTGGCCCATAGACATCTACATCTATCCGTTCTATCCTCGATTAAGAATCCAAATGCAGATGCGCTGCCATCCCTGAATGCCTCATTTTCAGTAAAAAGAACCTTTTAACTGGAAACGAGGCATTATATCTTAGCCTTCAAGGTAATTATTATAGTTATTGACATAAGAAGTAAGTAATTTAATTATATAATAATGTTCTTAAACAGTATAACTAACTAAACACCATATTGAGCAAAACGTATTAAAATACATCGCATGTAGTCTAAAAGTTCGCTGCCTTTAAACAAACGTGTAAGATATAAAGCTGCAATGTTATTATAAATATTATTAATTTAATAGGAGAATCAAGTCCTGGGATAATGGCGAGGTTGTAATATTACCCTGTAAAATAATAAAAATTTGTAATTTATACCTGTGGGTAAACTGTTTTCCTTATATCACAACAATATAAATGTAAGTTATTGATGTGTTTTCTAAGTTCACAGGCGAGTTTAAAGTTGTCAGGAAGGATGGAACTATTTTGTAACGTACTTTAACAACATTGAAACTTTAATGATTTTTTTTTTAAATATACTGTGAAAATATATATTGACTGCCAGGCGATTGATAGTTATTTAATCCTCAGGTCATTAGTATTTTTCTTAAGTACTGTGAATGTTTTAGTGTAGTTTCGGAGTTGTACATATTTTCAATGTGAGAGTGGTTCAGGAATACACCACTGTGCCTAATAGATGCCTACTGTCCGGCTGACCGCAGGATGCAGTTGCGAATGCGGCCAATTCCGGGCAGCCGCAAGCTACGGTTAAAGAACCGTTACGATTTACGGTCATATCGATTTGAAAGATGGACGTGAAAGATGTATCGATTTACCGTGATAAATATGCACAAACTTTCCCATGATTTTTGTTTTAAATTTTTATTTTTGTTTTAATATTTAGGCCCCTGGTATTTCCAATTGCTGGCCGACTGTGGATGTCGATGATAAATTTTTCGGTATCCATCATTAACGTACTACGTGCACACAATCTCACTCAATGGCGGGTCGCCGCAAGCCGAACCGCACAGTGCGAATAGCAACCATCCGTCTGGCCATCATCCGGGGTGCAGCACTCTACTCTACTCTAGGTGCACTACCGGAGCGATTTGCGAGTAGCCGCATCGCAGTGTGCATAGAAATAGATGATAAATATGTATATATTTTGGTATTGAGTATATTACTTAGGTTAGTTGTAGTTGAGTATATTTATTTTTGTATTTACACTTATGGTATGTGTATTTTTATATTTACATTCACGTATAAATTATCCTCATGTTTAATGGCACCTGCTAAAGTTCTCTGCTTAACTCGTGGTTGACTGGTAGAGAATGCCTAAAGGTATTAAGTCCGCCAATTGTACATTTTAAGTGCAATAAAGTTTTTAAATAAATAATAAATATTATTGCTGGCCATACGGCTGACCGCATTGCGGGTAACCTCATAGTGCGTATAATAGCCTTAATCAACATGGTTCTACGTTGTTTTCTAAAAAGGGCTTTATTGTTCGATACACTGTTTCAGTACCGACCTTAGAAGCTGTTATGAAATTATTTTAAGATATTTAGATTTTAAAGCCGGTTTACCAAAAAAAAATTTTATTGCAATTTTTGGATTGTTTATAATTATTTTGTTAAGTACCTAAGCTTGTTTACACACTAAATTATATCTTTTTTAAGAAACAGTGTAATAATACTATTTACATTATCGATCGTTTAAAAGGACCTACTGCAGTTTGAGTTAATAATTCGCGACAGGGTCCTAGCGGGAAAGTTAATTAACGCGATAACTTTTAGTTTCTTTATAGGGTTTTGTCAAACTATGGCTTTTAAAGCGTACAAGTGTATCTTACAGCCCTTTCTTGTCCCATCAGCAAGGGGTCGTCTTGATTATTTATGGTCTTCGACAAAGGTTGTCGTTGTACCTGTCGATAGTGCGATGCATAAACTTACGGCAGATGTCTAGCTTTTAAAGCGTAAAAAAATAGCTGACGGCCCCATTCCCAACTTGTGCTAATCAATCACTGCGAATCTGTAATAGGTACTATCGAGTTTTTATTTTATAACCGGTATATCTCTGTATCTATTGACACTTACATTGCTAAGACGTTAGTCATAAAACATAGGACCTTATTGACCTTAGTTGACTTAGTATTTATTACACATGCAAAATTATGAGTTCCTAGATGTAATAGTTTTTGAGTTATAGGCGGTTCGAAAAAAACTCGAAAACTGTTAATACACTCTCAACTCAGCTGATATACTATATATGTCTGTATAGCTATTAATTAGTTCTTAAAATTAATAAAATTCATAGATACAAAGTGTTTTCATCGCATCAAGTGATCGTTGATATACAAGTAGTTACGTTAACCCCTTAGCTGGGTGCTGATTGCGACTGTATATTAATGGCTGCAGGGCGACCTGCCCACTTCATTAGGCGAACAAACAAGTGAGGGCGAGGATAGGCGCTCTTTACCTCGTCACCCTCTTAACCTCCCGCGGCGGTGCACTCAGAGGTAACTCAAAGACTTTCTTTGCTTTGCTGACTCGGCTTTTGTACGTGACCTAAACTTACTCGCGTGTTTAATTGTAAAGCTTTTATGTTGCCCTGGTAAATTTTCATGTTTATTTGCTTTATGTTTTAGTTTCTTTCTTTGTTTGATATTTAGGTTTGTAATCCAAGTTAACATGCTACAAACGTAAATGTGCTACTAAATTATATGTGTAAATCTTATTATTTTTAACTGAGTTCAAAAAAATGCTGAGCCGATTTCAATGATCCTTTTATTCTTTAACAAGTTGCACTTAACTTTTTTTGGATCCTAAGGGTTGAAAAATAGGGATTTAACTTTTTAATGTAACTGTTTCGGTGACATTCTAGTTAATTCTCGAACTGGTGATATATCTTAGTTCACTCAAAAGGGTAAAATAATAAATGTTAATAAAAAAAATGATAAAAAAGTCATAAGGATAAATTACTTGTCACATTATAGCTTCTGTTTTATTCTTATAGGCCACAGCGCCAAGTATCAACGGAGACTAACCATTTATGTATGTCAGGATTATAATGTAGTAGGACAGGATTGTAGTGTAGTAAGTGTATTATGCTTTATTTCCCCACTCTCATAGTCCGAAGGTACGGTAACCCGAAACGACCGGAAAGAGATTAGGCGTAGGACTAACGGCTTTACGTGATACACTGCTAACTATCTGACTTTGGGCTACTACTGAGAATTTTTTGACAGAATATCTCAATAACTCATTTTTCCTGGCCCAACCCGGGATTTGAACCAGAGATAATAATCAGCAGTCATGCTTACAACTAAACGAACGAGGTATTCAAAAGTTTGCAACATAATATGATACTATTTTCTATTTATATTCCAACACGCACGCAGACTTGACGACTTCCAGCCTCCCGAACAAGCCGGTTTCCGAAAAGGCTTCAGTACCATAGACCACATACATACCCTGCGGCAGATTGTACAGAAGACTGAAGAGTACAATCTGCCACTTTGCCTGGCGTATGTGGACTATGAGAAAGCCTTTGATTCCGTCGAAATTTGGGCGGTGCTACAGTCCCTTCAGCGGTGCCAAGTTGACTGTCGGTATATCGAAGTGCTGAAGTGTTTGTACAGTAGGGCTACGATGGCTATCCGAGTACAGAACCAGAGCTCGAAACCTATCCAACTGCAGAGAGGTGTAAGACAGGGTGACGTTATATCCCCGAAACTCTTCACCGCTGCATTGGAAGACGTCTTCAAGCTACTGGACTGGAAAGGATACGGTATTGACATCAATGGCGAGTACATCACTCACCTTCGATTTGCCGACGATATAGTCCTTATGGCAGAATCGCTGGAGGACTTAAGCACTATGCTCAATGACCTCAATAGTGCCTCCCAACGGATAGGTCTTAAGATGAACATGGACAAAACAAAGATCATGTTCAATGTCCATGTCACACCTATGCCGGTAGTTGTTGGGAGCACTATGCTTGAAGTTGTTGACGAGTACGTTTACCTGGGACAAATAGTCCGACTAGGTAAGTCCAACTTCGACCGAGAGGTCAATCGACGGATTCAACTCGGCTGGGCAGCGTTCGGGAAATTACGACATATCTTTTCGTCAGGTATACCTCAATCTCTAAAAACTGGATTGTACAACCAGTGCGTGTTGCCAGTGATGACTTATGGATCTGAGACGTGGTCCTTCACTGCTGGCCGTATGAGGACGCTTAAGGTCGCTCAGCGAGCTATGGAGAGGGCTATGCTCGGAGTTTCTCTGCGTGATAGACTAAGAAATGAGGATATCCGCAGTAAAACCAGAGTGACCGACATAGCCCAACGGATTAGTAAGCTGAAGTGGCAATGGGCCGGCCATATAGCTCGAAGAACCGATAACCGATGGGGAAGAAAGGTTCTCGAGTGGCAGCCTCGTACCGGTAGGCGTAGTGTAGGGCGACCCCCCACTAGATGGAGTGACGACCTGGTAAGACATGCAGGAAGTCGATGGATGCAGGTGGCTCAGGACCGTGCTTTGTGGCATTACTTGGGGGAGGCCTATGTTCAGCAGTGGACTTGTGAAAGGCTGTAATGATGAATGATGATGATGATGATTCCAACACGACCAGAAAGAGAGATCAGGTGGAGAACCAAACGGCTTTAAAGGGTGCGGGTATGTACACTCAACTGTTACAATTTTTTTTGTTGACACGATGTGGGATTCGAACTCGGGACCTCTTGATAAGCAGTCGCGTTAACGACCACTAGACCAACAATGCGGTCATATCCATATTAGCAATGGAACGAAGAAAATTGAAGTTATAGTCCGCCAGAAAGTAATTAGCAACTAGAGCCCATGGACTCTTACAAACAACTTCAAACAAAGCGGACTAGGACTAAGATGAAATACTTAACAGCCTGTAATGATACTGGATCTCTATCCATTGTAGGCTGGAACACAGCAGTGTTTACATAATAGTTTATGCAAAGCCATTTGACGGCTGTAACAGATAAGAGCGTACTCTTAGGCAGAAAATTAATCCTACCTCCTATCATGTCGAGATCCATGCTCCTAATGAGGTTATGTAGACGGCACCTAGGGGTTTTTACTGATAGTAGCCTATCTTTGCTTTTTTTCTATAATATATATCCCTTCTAAGCCTATTTATGAGCTTGACATTATCTGAGGTCTCATTATCATATACGTAAAATAAACTACAAGACAGCTTAAAAAGTCCAATTTATGAAATGACTTTTAAATACGTAATCAATCATTACTGAGTCCATTAAGATTATTGGTACCCTTAAAAATGTCCATCAAAAGGTTTGATAAATGTATTGCTCTTTAAAATTATTTACTCTTAAATTATTCGAATACATCGATGAACATGAATAGCATTAATGTGTTTTGATAAATACGCCTGTGTTGAGTCACGATTTACAACGTCTAGGGCTGCGTGAGAGGATATATTATATTTTACGAGTACTACAGCTACCAAATGATATATTAATAACTGGCATACCGCCCGGCTTCGCTTGCATAAGATAGGATGTTTAGATTAAGGACTAATTATTTTATCTATATTTCGTTTTTTTTAAATGTCAAATTTTTCGAATAAAGTATAGACTAGATCCCTCCTGGCTTTGTTGTCTATGTGTTCGTAAAGTTTCATCACGATCGGTTTAACCGTTACGAAGATTAGCCCGGAAAAACAGACAGGCAGACAAAAAACTTTTCTTATATGATTATATAACCATGCAAAATTACGTATATTTATACGTGGTAGAGGCATGCTGCAGTTATATTGGTAGTATAGTTGTAGCACGAATGGGTCGGCTCGACCGGGAAAGGACCACGCTCTCACAGGATACCAGCGTAATATAGTAGTTTAATGCTGCTGCGTTTCGTATGGTGAGTGTAGAGAACCGGAGACCCTTTTTACTGGAAACGAGGCATTCCACCTAAGTCCTCACGGATGACAACGCATCTGCATTTTGATTCGTAATCGAGGATAGATGTAGATTTCTATAAGCCACAGCAAATACTTACTATCAGGTGGACTGTGTGCTAGTTTGTCAACCTGTCCAAAAAAAATATCCTGAGCTTAATAGCAGCCAGTTTATTCAACATTGCTAACAGACACTTCAATTTGAATTTCAAATGTATGACACATATCCAGTACTCTTAAGTCTTTATGCTACATTTATGTTATAACTAGGGCCCGGATTAATATGTATATATAATATCAAAATATGTACATTTAATATGGACTTAAAATCCTAAAATATGGAAAAAATATGTGTAATAAAAGATAACGACATTGTACATTAAAACGATTTCCTATTAAGAAAAAACAAAAAAAATACGATTTTACTTAGCTTAGGTTCATTATTATTTAAATTACAGTATATAATTACGTGTTTCCTTAAATTTTCTGTTTGGACGAAATAATGCTTTATTCTAGCTGAATGATTTTTCATCATAGGATGTGATTGGAGCTTATTTAAATTTGCATAATTCTGCAAGTGAGTAGGGCACATCTATGGTGCCTTCTAATGTTCCACACAGCATGCTGTTGATTTTCTTTAGGATCCTTTCCTAAAGAAAATCAACAGCATGCTGTGTGGAAATCCTTTGTTTTTTTTTCAGTACATAGAGTAATTTTTGCCTCGCTACTTCAGCAACGGGACCTTCTGATTCTAAAAATATTTTCGATAGTCATCAAATTATCATTTAGAGAAGTGGAAGAATTTTCGAGTGCCTTTATATGGTATGATAAAAAGCAATAATTAGTGTTTATGTACATAAAGCAAATAGTTACGTAGGGTAATCTTGGAGAAGTTCTTTTGAGATTGAAATATCAGCAGCTTTATTCTCCAATTCAAAGATAATCATTTTGATTTCAGTGTAATACTGGGCATAGTATTCATTTGCTCTCAGCTAAGTTCCCCAGCGGTTCAGCACTGGCTCTAGCGGTAAAGAAATGTCGGGATACCAACTCTTTAAATTTTAAGATCCTGCTTGCTGCTTTCAAAAACTTTTTCTTTACGTTTCATACTAAACTGTCAGCCTTTTTAAACTGAGACCTTATTCATTCAGCAAATCTATTCATACCATGAGCCAAGCACTTCATATGAATAATTTTTGGATACAAAACTTGTAGGGAATCTACAGCTTTTACCATACAAGGAGCAGCATCACTAAGTAGCAAGACAACTTGGTCATGTTTAACTCCATAAGGCCACAAAACTCTCATTGCATCATTAAAAAGCTTTACTGACGTTTGGTGGTTGCATTAAAGAAGTTCTTCACACGCCAATAAAAAGGATTTGCTGGCATTTTCGTCATCTAAAACTAATTTTTAGTCATTTCACATACCTTCTCATCAACCTAACATAAAATAATGAAGATATGGATAAATTTATTTAATTTCTTGTGGAATATGGATTTATACTTGAAATATGGAAAAATATGGAAAATAGAAATTGCATTTTCTTGATCAAAATATCATAATATATGTAGAAAACATATTCAAGAACAAAAACCATTTCAATTAAAAATATGGATTTACATATTAATCCGGGCCCTAGTTATAACATTCGCTCATAATATTATTCTAAATGTCTCTTCACTCTTCATAATATATTCACTAATAAAGCTGTAATTATATGGAAGATCTAGCGAAAAGTTTCTGTCTGTGCAATCCCTAAGGATACTTAACATTTCAGAACGACGCTTAATTCATACAAATGGTTGATTTCGTATCTGATTTACATAATGATTGTTCCCGGGTCTCCGAAACTGGGATCTTATTCTATCTTTTATTTTATGTCACCGGGAGCGTGTGAAACGAAAACGATCTTGTGTCATTGCATACACGTGCGGGAACTACGAGTATAATATCTTTTGCTTAGTTGACAACTTTGACAGTGTCCGGTAGCTGTCACCGTGATGAAATTGCTAAGTGGACGTCACTTCTCACATATAAACAAATGATGTTAAAAATATTTTACTGTATAATATTTAATTGTATGACGTTAAAATTTAAGACTATTATATACATAGTTTACTAGCTTGCCAGGCAGACGTTAGTAGTTACGTTGTACCAGTTCTGGCGCACTTGTAGAAAGGTTGTACCAGTTCTGGCGCACTGAGTCACAAGTACGACGTTCGTCGACTCACGATCCTAACAAAAAAAAAAAAAAAAAAAAAAAAAAGGTTTTGGCATGCTCTGATCACGAATCTGCGGTCCATTTTTGCTTAGGATGCACGGTTCCGGAGATGTGCAGATCAATTAACTCTTATCTAATTGATATCCGCTTCGAGCCTCCACCGTCATTAGCGCTCCATTGTTCTTATCTACTTATCTATTGTCGATTGACTACCGTCATTATCTATTATTCGCAGCGTGTGGGTCGGCTTATGCTATTGTATTATACTCCTTTGTTCCTATCTACAACACTAATCTGAATCTACAATAAAACACATTACCTAATTTTGTTAAAATTTTTATTTATAAAATACAAAATCTTATTACTTATTATCTATAAAATAGGAGCGAAACATCTTATCCACTAACATATCGTCGTACAATGTGTTCTCTGTAAATATACTCGTAAAACTATGCATTGAACATCCCTGAAACTTATATAGCAAATACATTAAGCAATATTCGCCACAAACTGAAGTCCTATCAACATTCCAGTTCCATCTTTTACAATTTCGTACAGGTGCCCGTCCATATGAATCAAAATATTCACCGACGTCATTCGTATCGATATATAAAGCTACCCAATGTGACCCTGGTTTATCATCTGTACCCAAATTGCATATTACCTAGTCAGGTCATAAATTCTATCACATGTTTAATATAAAATAATTGAAACAAGTTTATTCATTATGTAACCATTTATATACCAAAATGAACTTAACAAAACATAGATTCTTATGACACTATAGTTTATTCAAAATGACCTCCGTAATTTTGAATACAGGCCTTCAATCTGCGCGGCCAGTCGTCTATCTCACCACGAACGAGGTCCATGTCATATCGGCGGCTGCCTTAATTAAAGATGTCTTGAGTGACTCGAAATTGGGATGAGGCTTTGAGCACGCCTTTTCCTCCAAGTGTTGCCATATCTTGTAATCTAACGGATTCAAATCTGGATTGGTCTTTGTGTCGGATGAAGTCGATTTCACGCGCCGCCAGCCAGTCTTTTTTTTTGTTTTTAAAGAACGTTACCTCCACACTAGGTTTTTCTCCTGTATCGTGGGGGCAGTTTACAAACACAAATTTCACAAGGACAAACATCCAAACTCGGAACAATTACTTGTAGGTCGTACAAATACTTGTTCCGTGCGGGATTCGAACCCGCGACCCCCAAGCACAGCCACTCATTGCTAAGCCACTACGCCACGGAGCTGGCAAAAGTCCTGTGTGCTCTTCGCTCTATGAGCTGACGCCGAATCTTGTTGGAATACCCAGTGCCTGTTATTGAACATGGTATGAGAAACAGGTTACACAAGGTTCGTCAGGACTGTATTTTGATACACAACTGCATTCGTTTTTAACCTTTCTCACAAAAATGTACCTCTGTTAAGCCCCAATAAGAAACTCCCAACCACACCATGAGCGAGGATGGAAAATGACCCCGTTGGACACGCGGAATACGGTTGCTCGCTTCTTCACTACTGCGTGCGTACACCTTATCATTTTGTTTGTTGTAGCTCTCTTCTACGGTAAAAATTTTTTCATCCGAAAAAAGAATTTCCCGATATTTTTCCCGCGTACCGCTTCAACAAAGCGCGGCATCTCTTCAGTTTCAGATCCATTAGACGAGCATTCAAACGATGTCCTGTTTTTCTTCGATATGCCCGAAGCCCTAAGTCTTCATTTAACGCCGTGGTTCTGCTTAACCCCATCTGAAGGGCCAACAGTTTCTGCTTACGTTTGGGATTTCTTTGAATTCGCACCTTTACAGCTTTTATCACTGCTGGAGTCCTAACAAATCGAGGGCGACCACTTCTTGACCTGTCATCTACACTAGAGTCTTCATTGTATCGTTTGATGGTACGATAAACGAATCTTTTGGTTATATTCAAATTTTTCAGTATATCAAAAAATTTAATTGGCGTGTAATCGCAACTGCAACACGGTCTTTTTTAAGCGTCCACTCCATGTGTAAAAATGAGTAAAATTCTAAAAAGTATACAGTTTTATTTTCATGAATAATTCGAATTCAATAAACTTTTTTGTGGCCAGCATTCTAAAAGGGTGCGTTTGGCAGAAAAAAGCGCTAGCAAGCGCTTATAAGCGCTGAAATAGTTTTCGGCCAGGCCACGATTGCTACTTCAGTAGCGCTGACACAATCCGCCATTTTGCTTATTTAATTTGTTTGTTTTGAAGTAGAGTTGATAAGTTGATTTGTGCAATATTCGTTTTAAGTAATATAATGACATGAATAAACATATACATGTTATTAAAAATTCATGATTGGTAAGTTTTTAATATGAATACTTTACAAACATATATTTAAATTAGGTTAGGTTACCCCGTTAAAACTAATATCGTGTCCTGGAGGAAAATAGCTACTTACGATTTGACAGCGCTTACCGCTTACGATCGCCATTTTGCTTACAAGCGCTTGCTAGCGCTTTTTTCTGCCAAACGCACCCAAAGAAAAGTTTTTACTGTGTGACAATACTTATGACCTGACTAGGTATGTACGTTGGTACGTGGGTGTACATGGACAGTCTGTTAGCAGCATAAACATTATTTTCTAGACTGGGGTGAATCTTTTTCAGATGTTGTTGTACATCTAGTGTATCCATGATATTACTGCTATTAGTAGATTACTACAGTACAATCTACTCAATGACTAACATAGGAAAGATCAATTATGTGATTTCTAAATATTAAATTGCATTTTTTCCGTTATACAAAACCTATTTGAGTCATCAATACACTGAATAAGACGCATCACGAAGAATGTGAGATAAGGTTGTTGACGCATAAAGTTATTATCAATTCTACTGTAGAAATTCTTTAGATTACAATTATTACTTACTGGTACTATATAAGACCAAGCAACTGCAGTCATGGAGTTAGTGTATGGTCGTTTGACCGCAGTGTATCTATCAATAATACATTTGTGTTACTTCAACGCATCAAAGGCCATAGATGTAAGTGTTTAATCTATTGACAAACTTACCTTTCTTTCTGTTATTTTTTTACGTGTGTATGATTTTGAACGACAGGCCTGTTGGTCTAGTGGTTAGTGACCCTGACTGTTATGCCGGAGGTCGTGGGTTCGATTCCCACCCAGGACAAATGCTTGTGTGATGAGCACGATCATTTGTTCTGTGTCTGGGTGTAATTTATCTATAATATTTATGTATTTAGAAATATATAAGTATGTTTATCAGTTGTCTAGTACCCATAACACAAGCTCTGCTTAGCTTGGGACTAGATGGCGTTGTGTGATAGTTGTGGAATATTATTATTATTATTATTATTTAGTGTTAACAAATTATATTTAAATATTTTGTGTGTGTATATGATTAAGCCGTGGTAGCTCAGATGGTTAGCGCAAGCTGTAAATTTTACAGTACGTAACGCGGGTTCGATCCCCGCCGACACCAATTAAATTGTTAATTGCAATTTTAAGTGTTTATTCTATTGACACACTTACTTTTCTTTCTGTTATTTTCTTACGTGTGTATGATTTAGTGTTAACAAATTATATTTAAATATTGTGTGTGTATATGATTAAGCCGTGGTAGCTCAGATGGTTAGCGCAAGCTGTAAATTTTACAGTACGTAACGCGGGTTCGATCCCCGCCGACACCACTTAAATTGTTAATTGCAATTTTAAGTGCTGATTTACCACGTGCTCGGCGGTGAAGGAAAACATTGTGAGGAAACCTGCATGTCTGAGAAAATTTCGAAGGCATGTGAAGTTCGCCAACACGCATTGAGACCGCGCCGCGGACATTTCCTAGCCATAAATACAAAGACAATAGCAGAAAGTAAAAAGTTAAAAAATACTTTTTTGACAATGACAGTCATTAGTTGGTCATTAGTGAATGTGATTCTGTTTTCTTAAATTACAGGAAGAAAAGAGCAGAAGGAAGAAATGGGATGATGGGAAGTAATGAAGAATGAATTGTTATGTGAAGTTTGTTGGAACAAACATATTTTAGTCACGTGTAAATACTTTCAACATTTTGGTTCAAAATGACACAAAATCTAAAAAATATTAGATACATCATCGACATGGACGGATTTTACATTACATATCCTCATATTAAACATTTTCAATGTAGAGAAATGGCTATTCTAGACGTAAAACTATCTAATAAAAATGATTCGTTTATCGATCATTATTTGTTTCGGCCAAGTTATCCTTTCAATTATTTGTCGCCAAAAGACAAAAAAACTGTTCGTTATTGTGAAATACACGTGCACGGCATTCCATATTTTGATGTGACCGAAGAATTAAAATGTGCCTACAAACAAGAGAACATCATTCCCATACTAAATTGGTATATTAGAAATTTGTGCAAAGACGAAGTGATCGCATACAAAGGTGGTTCAACAGAAAAACAATTTTTAAAAATGTTGACGACGAATGATAGAATTTTTAATATTGAAGAATACAAATGTCCAAAATACAATGATTTGGTAAATGTCATAAATTTAAACAAACGTTATGTGTGTAATAATCATATATTTGCAAAAAATAAACACAAAATTTTACATTGTTCTTGTGACGAAGTGTGGGTTTTTTACAAGTGGTTATTACTTGAAAATAAAATTTTAAATTAATCATAAATTTTGTTTGATTTCCCAAAAACATTAGTTATAGTATACTATATAATACAAAATTGGTTCAACAGAAAAACAATTTTTAAAAATGTTGACGACGAATGATAGAATTTTTAATATTGAAGAATACAAATGTCCAAAATACAATGATTTGGTAAATGTCATAAATTTAAACAAACGTTATGTGTGTAATAATCATATATTTGCAAAAAATAAACACAAAATTTTACATTGTTCTTGTGACGAAGTGTGGGTTTTTTACAAGTGGTTATTACTTGAAAATAAAATTTTAAATTAATCATAAATTTTGTTTGATTTCCAAAAAACATTAGTTATAGTATACTATATAATACAAAATTGGTTCAATAGAAAAACAATTTTTAAAAATGTTGACGACGAATGATAGAATTTTTAATATTGAAGAATACAAATGTCCAAAATACAATGATTTGGTAAATGTCATAAATTTAAACAAACGTTACGTGTGTAATAATCATATATTTGCAAAAAATAATCACAAAATTTTACATTGTTCTTGTGACGAAGTGTGGGTTTTTTACAAGTGGTTATTACTTGAAAATAAAATTTTAAATTAATCATAAATTTTGTTTGATTTCCCAAAAACATTAGTTATAGTATACTATATAATACAAAATTGGTTCAACAGAAAAACAATTTTTAAAAATGTTGACGACGAATGATAGAATTTTTAATATTGAAGAATACAAATGTCCATAATACAATGATTTGGTAAATGTCATAAATTTAAACAAACGTTATGTGTGTAATAATCATATATTTGCAAAAAATAAACACAAAATTTTACGTTGTTCTTGTGACGAAGTGTGGGTTTTTTACAAGTGGTTATTACTTGAAAATAAAATTTCAAATTAATCATAAATTTTGTTTGATTTCCCAAAAACATTAGTTATAGTATACTATATAATACAAAATTGGTTCAACAGAAAAACAATTTTTAAAAATGTTGACGACGAATGATAGAATTTTTAATATTGAAGAATACAAATGTCCAAAATACAATGATTTGGTAAATGTCATAAATTTAAACAAACGTTATGTGTGTAATAATCATATATTTGCAAAAAATAATCACAAAATTTTACATTGTTCTTGTGACGAAGTGTGGGTTTCTTTACAAGTGTTTATTGCTTGAAAATAAAATTTTAAATTAATCATAAATTTTGTTTGAATTGTTTACACCAACACTTTCATTTTTAATAAAATTTTATTTTCAAGTAATAACCACTTGTAAAAAACCCACACTTCGTCACAAGAACAATGTAAAATTTTGTGTTTATTTTTTGCAAATATATGATTATTACACACATAACGTTTGTTTAAATTTATGACATTTACCAAATCATTGTATTTTGGACATTTGTATTCTTCAATATTAAAAATTCTATCATTCGTCGTCAACATTTTTAAAAATTGTTTTTCTGTTGAACCAATTTTGTATTATATAGTATACTATAACTAATGTTTTTGGGAAATCAAACAAAATTTATGATTAATTTAAAATTTTATTTTCAAGTAATAACCACTTGTAAAAAACCCACACTTCGTCACAAGAACAATGTAAAATTTTGTGTTTATTTTTTGCAAATATATGATTATTACACACATAACGTTTGTTTAAATTTATGACATTTACCAAATCATTGTATTTTGGACATTTGTATTCTTCAATATTAAAAATTCTATCATTCGTCGTCAACATTTTTAAAAATTGTTTTTCTGTTGAACCACCTTTGTATGCGATCACTTCGTCTTTGCACAAATTTCTAATATACCAATTTGGTATGGGAATGATGTTCTCTTGTTTGTAGGCACATTTTAATTCTTCGGTCACATCAAAATATGGAATGCCGTGCACGTGTATTTCACAATAACGAACAGTTTTTTTGTCTTTTGGCGACAAATAATTGAAAGGATAACTTGGCCGAAACAAATAATGATCGATAAACGAATCATTTTTATTAGATAGTTTTACGTCTAGAATAGCCATTTCTCTACATTGAAAATGTTTATGAGGATATGTAATGTAAAATCCGTCCATGTCGATGATGTATCTAATATTTTTTAGATTTTGTGTCATTTTGAACCAAAATGTTAAAAGTATTTACACGTGACTAAAATATGTTTGTTCCAACAAACTTCACATAACAATTCATTCTTCATTACTTCCCATCATCCCATTTCTTCCTTCTGCTCTTTTATTCCTGTAATTTAAGAAAACAGAATCACATTCACTAATGATCAACTAATGACTGTCATTGTCAAAAAAGTATTTTTTAACTTTTTACTTTCTGCTATTGTCTTTGTATTTATGGCTAGGAAATGTCCGCGGCGCAGTCTCAATGCGTGTTGGCGAACTTCACATGCCTTCGAAATTTTCTCAGACATGCAGGTTTCCTCACAATGTTTTCCTTCACCGCCGAGCACGTGGTAAATCAGCACTTAAAATTGCAATTAACAATTTAAGTGGTGTCGGCGGGGATCGAACCCGCGTTACGTACTGTAAAATTTACAGCTTGCGCTAACCATCTGAGCTACCACGGCTTAATCATATACACACACAATATTTAAATATAATTTGTTAACACTAAATCATACACACGTAAGAAAATAACAGAAAGAAAAGTAAGTGTGTCAATAGAATAAACACTTAAAATTGCAATTAACAATTTAATTGGTGTCGGCGGGGATCGAACCCGCGTTACGTACTGTAAAATTTACAGCTTGCGCTAACCATCTGAGCTACCACGGCTTAATCATATACACACACAAAATATTTAAATATAATTTGTTAACACTAAATAATAATAATAATAATAATATTCCACAACTATCACACAACGCCATCTAGTCCCAAGCTAAGCAGAGCTTGTGTTATGGGTACTAGACAACTGATAAACATACTTATATATTTCTAAATACATAAATATTATAGATAAATTACACCCAGACACAGAACAAATGATCGTGCTCATCACACAAGCATTTGTCCTGGGTGGGAATCGAACCCACGACCTCCGGCATAACAGTCAGGGTCACTAACCACTAGACCAACAGGCCTGTCGTTCAAAATCATACACACGTAAAAAAATAACAGAAAGAAAGGTAAGTTTGTCAATAGATTAAACACTTACATCTATGGCCTTTGATGCGTTGAAGTAACACAAATGTATTATTGATAGATACACTGCGGTCAAACGACCATACACTAACTCCATGACTGCAGTTGCTTGGTCTTATATAGTACCAGTAAGTAATAATTGTAATCTAAAGAATTTCTACAGTAGAATTGATAATAACTTTATGCGTCAACAACCTTATCTCACATTCTTCGTGATGCGTCTTATTCAGTGTATTGATGACTCAAATAGGTTTTGTATAACGGAAAAAATGCAATTTAATATTTAGAAATCACATAATTGATCTTTCCTATGTTAGTCATTGAGTAGATTGTACTGTAGTAATCTACTAATAGCAGTAATATCATGGATACACTAGATGTACAACAACATCTGAAAAAGATTCACCCCAGTCTAGAAAATAATGTTTATGCTGCTAACAGACTGTCCATGTACACCCACGTACCAACGTACATACCTAGTCAGGTCATAAGTATTGTCACACAGTAAAAACTTTTCTTTGGGTGCGTTTGGCAGAAAAAAGCGCTAGCAAGCGCTTGTAAGCAAAATGGCGATCGTAAGCGGTAAGCGCTGTCAAATCGTAAGTAGCTATTTTCCTCCAGGACACGATATTAGTTTTAACGGGGTAACCTAACCTAATTTAAATATATGTTTGTAAAGTATTCATATTAAAAACTTACCAATCATGAATTTTTAATAACATGTATATGTTTATTCATGTCATTATATTACTTAAAACGAATATTGCACAAAACAACTTATCAACTCTACTTCAAAACAAACAAATTAAATAAGCAAAATGGCGGATTGTGTCAGCGCTACTGAAGTAGCAATCGTGGCCCGGCCGAAAACTATTTCAGCGCTTATAAGCGCTTGCTAGCGCTTTTTTCTGCCAAACGCACCCTTTTAGAATGCTGGCCACAAAAAAGTTTATTGAATTCGAATTATTCATGAAAATAAAACTGTATACTTTTTAGAATTTTACTCATTTTTACATATGGAGTGGACGCTTAAAAAAGACCGTGTTGCAGTTGCGATTACACGCCAATTAAATTTTTTGATATACTGAAAAATTTGAATATAACCAAAAGATTCGTTTATCGTACCATCAAACGATACAATGAAGACTCTAGTGTAGATGACAGGTCAAGAAGTGGTCGCCCTCGATTTGTTAGGACTCCAGCAGTGATAAAAGCTGTAAAGGCGCGAATTCAAAGAAATCCCAAACGTAAGCAGAAACTGTTGGCCCTTCAGATGGGGTTAAGCAGAACCACGGCGTTAAATGAAGACTTAGGGCTTCGGGCATATCGAAGAAAAACAGGACATCGTTTGAATGCTCGTCTAATGGATCTGAAACTGAAGAGATGCCGCGCTTTGTTGAAGCGGTACGCGGGAAAAATATCGGGAAATTCTTTTTTCGGATGAAAAAATTTTTACCGTAGAAGAGAGCTACAACAAACAAAATGATAAGGTGTACGCACGCAGTAGTGAAGAAGCGAGCAACCGTATTCCGCGTGTCCAACGGGGTCATTTTCCATCCTCGCTCATGGTGTGGTTGGGAGTTTCTTATTGGGGCTTAACAGAGGTACATTTTTGTGAGAAAGGTTAAAAACGAATGCAGTTGTGTATCAAAATACAGTCCTGACGAACCTTGTGTAACCTGTTTCTCATACCATGTTCAATAACAGGCACTGGGTATTCCAACAAGATTCGGCGTCAGCTCATAGAGCGAAGAGCACACAGGACTTTTGCCAGCTCCGTGGCGTAGTGGCTTAGCAATGAGTGGCTGTGCTTGGGGGTCGCGGGTTCGAATCCCGCACGGAACAAGTATTTGTACGACCTACAAGTAATTGTTCCGAGTTTGGATGTTTGTCCTTGTGAAATTTGTGTTTGTAAACTGCCCCCACGATACAGGAGAAAAACCTAGTGTGGAGGTAACGTTCTTTAAAAACAAAAAAAAAGACTGGCTGGCGGCGCGTGAAATCGACTTCATCCGACACAAAGACCAATCCAGATTTGAATCCGTTAGATTACAAGATATGGCAACACTTGGAGGAAAAGGCGTGCTCAAAGCCTCATCCCAATTTCGAGTCACTCAAGACATCTTTAATTAAGGCAGCCGCCGATATGACATGGACCTCGTTCGTGGTGAGATAGACGACTGGCCGCGCAGATTGAAGGCCTGTATTCAAAATTACGGAGGTCATTTTGAATAAACTATAGTGTCATAAGAATCTATGTTTTGTTAAGTTCATTTTGGTATATAAATGGTTACATAATGAATAAACTTGTTTCAATTATTTTATATTAAACATGTGATAGAATTTATGACCTGACTAGGTAATATGCAATTTGGGTACAGATGATAAACCAGGGTCACATTGGGTAGCTTTATATATCGATACGAATGACGTCGGTGAATATTTTGATTCATATGGACGGGCACCTGTACGAAATTGTAAAAGATGGAACTGGAATGTTGATAGGACTTCAGTTTGTGGCGAATATTGCTTAATGTATTTGCTATATAAGTTTCAGGGATGTTCAATGCATAGTTTTACGAGTATATTTACAGAGAACACATTGTACGACGATATGTTAGTGGATGAGATGTTTCGCTCCTATTTTATAGATAATAAGTAATAAGATTTTGTATTTTATAAATAAAAATTTTAACAAAATTAGGTAATGTGTTTTATTGTAGATTCAGATTAGTGTTGTAGATAGGAACAAAGGAGTATAATACAATAGCATAAGCCGACCCACACGCTGCGAATAATAGATAATGACGGTAGTCAATCGACAATAGATAAGTAGATAAGAACAATGGAGCGCTAATGACGGTGGAGGCTCGAAGCGGATATCAATTAGATAAGAGTTAATTGATCTGCACATCTCCGGAACCGTGCATCCTAAGCAAAAATGGACCGCAGATTCGTGATCAGAGCATGCCAAAACCTTGTGCGCCAGAACTGGTACAACGTAACTACTGACGTTGTTCTGCCCTTTTCGACGATCGTTTGTCATGTCCTATTAAAAATCCTTAAATTCGCCTCGGCAAAAAAACTATCCTATCTCTCAAGTTGGACCAAACTGCACACGGTGTGCAAATTTGATTAAAATCAGTTGAGTAGTTTAGGAGTCCATCGCGGAAAAACAACGTGACGCGTAATTTATATATGTATATCTTAAGGTATATCTTCTTAATATACAATTAAGAAGATATACTTAATATAATATTTATGATTAAGTGTCTTTACCGTGTAGTGGCGGTTATTTACAAATGGCCGTTGTGTTGCTCAAAACGCCGAAACGAGAAAAAGAGTGTGTGTTGCGTAGTTAGGTTATGTTTCATGTTAGTGATATAACTACATACTCCGAAGCATCCCGTGGATGTCGCAAAAGGCGACAGAGGGAAACAAATCAGAAGATAGACCAGCGTCTTACTAATAACAACTAAAAAATAAAAACTGCGGCTGCCAACCGCTTGCCAAGTGTGGCAGCTACGGTAAATATCCCCTCTATGAGGAAATCTATGGGAAGGCCTATGTTCAGCAGTGGACTTTAATACGCTGTGACGGTAACAGTTATTAAGTGTCTCGTGTTTAATTAGTTCGCACATGTTTGTACTTTAGTTGAAATTAATAGGAACAATTGTATAATGATTTCTTATATTTACGCGAACACTACACATTGAAATAATACTAGTTTTTACGGAATTTATCGCGTATATTTAACTTTTTCAATACCCGACGACACGGCCGGGACTGAGATGTTCAACGATAAGTTCATACTGTGTAGATCGGAACAAAAGTTAAATTTTAATCTATGATAACCGCGGTTAACTATGACATCTGGACGTTGAACATCTCAGTCCCGCCCGTGACCATGAGTGCTGTAAAGTGTTCGAAACGTCGGGTATTTAAAAAGTTAAATATACGCGATAAATTCCGTAAAAACTAGTATTAGAACAATTGTAACCCATAATTCGCCAAGCAATAAATATACCAGATCAATAACACATTGATATAAACTTATTTTACGGATTTAATCGCGTTTAATTTTAAATAATTTTTAATTCCCGATTTTGGGTGCTTCCAGCACCCATGGTAAATAGCAGAAGGTACTCCGGGTTAACATTGACATCGGGACGTCAGTCACCTCAGCCCGTGACTAGGGTGCTGGAAAGCACCCGAAAAGTCAGGGATCAAAAACCATTTAGAATTAAACGCGATAAAGTCCGTAAAAGTAGGAATAAATGAATTTGATCATTTTAAGCACGACATGTTTTGAGGGTCTTAATACCACGGTCGTTAATAATTTTTTTTAGACAATAATGAGGTGTGATAGATAATTTTACGTCACTACCACACCTTTTTTCAAATGTTATAACAATGTGTTTCAACTAAACACACAATAGTTCGATAACACAGTGGCTAAGCCAGCCAGTGGATAATTCCCAGACGAGGCAAGTGTTTGTACGGTCTTCGAGTAATTGTTCCGAGTCAGGATGTTTGTCTATATAAAGTTTAAAACATAAAAATGTCTGCAATACGTCTCCGACGTTACCTCCCACTCTAGGATTTTGTTTTATGTAAATCCTAATATTCAAAATTTTCAAAAAATATAAAATAAGAAACTAGTCCTAGTGTAAGTGACGTCTCCGTGACGCAGTGACTTAGCATTGAGTTGCGATGCTGCGGGCCGCGGATTTGAAACCGAACAAGTATTTATATGGCCTACCAATAATTGTCTATGTCCTTGTGCAATTTATGTGTAAACTGCCTCCACGTCCAAAATATGTGAAAACCCCTTAAAATTAATATACAACTCAACTCACTGTCGGTAATTTATGCGTATGTATTGATCAATAATTTTTAAGTATAAAGCGATTCAATGGACATGTATTATAAAAACAGAGTAGATGCATTGTGTTTGTGTTATATAATTATGGTACCTTTGTTTTTTTTTTATTAATTAGAGTCTATCAAAGTTCACTGCTGAACATATACCTCTCCCATAGATTGTCTTATTTTTCCATAGCTGCCACGCTTGGCAGGTAGGTTGGCACCTGCAACAGCGTTGCCAGATGCTGGTCGGGATTCATGTGGCTACTCCCGACGTTTTAAATGATCTCCAGACTCCCGACAAAACTCAAAATCTCGGAAAGTTTTCGTATGGTTTTTGATTTAATAAAAGCCAGGTTAGTAATAAGACTGAACTTTAGAGCAAATTGTTTGAATTTTAAATCTTTTCTGAATACTAATAATGGTTCCAAATTGATGGGCTCCAGTAAACTCCAATGCCCAATACATGTAACAATCTAAAAATAAAGTGTACATATTTTAATTAGTTACGTGTCAACAATGTTAAGTCTTTTTGTAGCTTCTTAATTAAAACAATAAACTTTATGTTTTAATATTTATTTCTCCCGACAACAACCGTAAAATCCCGACATTTTCAAAATTTGTCCAGATATATTGGTCTTCCGATCTAGCAAACCTAGTTACTTACATAATAAATAAATAAGTAATGCATAGGTAAATATGTAAGTTTGTATATATATAAACATATGTGTAAATATATATGTTTATATATATATATATATATATATATATATATATATATATATATCCTATACTATTAAACGAGCAATTCTTGTATATATGTATATATATATATAATCGGGATCTCGGAAACGGCTCCAACGATTTTCATAAAATTTAGTGTCCAGGGAGTTTCGGGGATAATAAATCGATCTAGCTAAGATTTATTTTTAGAAAATGTCTTTTTGTCCGTGTTTTTAGGCAATTAAAAACTGCTACAATATAGTTAGAATAAGAAGGTAAATTTTGACAGTTTGGTAATGATTATAAATAGCTTATTGGTATAATGGGCGGTCACAAAATCGTAAAACCCCGGTTCGAGCCCAGACCGACCGACCGACTTTTTTATTTTTTTTTTCAAGTTTCTTTCTTTTTTGAGAAAATATATTTTTTTCGAGCCCTTTTTTTAGTATTTTTTAAAAACACGAAAATTTAAATAAAAATAATTGCACTCATGATTTTTTATTCAAATAACCAGTTCAGTTTTTTCTGTTATGTCGCTAAGATCAAAAAATATTATTTATAATTCATCAGTATGTAATTTGTATCTAAATATAATTTCCAAAACACACGAATTAAAAAAATCGAGCGAAAAATACCGAGCAAAGCTCGGTCAACCGGGTACTATATATATATATATATATGTACGAATTATATGTTTACTTTATTTTTTTACTATGTATTAGTAATTTATATAATTTCATCTTATAGCTATTTATATGTTATTTTATTGCATATATTGTCTATAAATCGTATGTATTGATATAATATTATGTATATATTACACCACCTACCTAGTTTTCATTGTTCTATTCCTATACACATTTGGTTGCCTGGAAGAGATCGCTATGTAGCGATAAGGCCGCCAAATTGTACATATATAATGTGATTTTTGTTTTGTTATGTGTATATTTGTATGTGGCGTACAATAAAAGTATTAATTTATTCATTCATTCATTCATAGATAGACAGAATCAGGCAAACCCAATAAAAGCCTTTTCATAAGAATTACAATTTGATATTAAATTAATAAGTAATTGATTTTGGTATTCGAAAATCGTATGATGCCCTATCACCACATTATAATGTAATAAAAACTAAGCAAATCTAACGGTAACTAATGACTTTTAGGTGTGCGCGCTGTCTCCTAATAAAAATTAAGCAAAACTAACGGTAACTAATGACTTTTAGGTGTGCGCGCTGTCTCCGAGGGAGAGGGTCTCAGAGTCCTTCGCCCTCACGTACGCGGAGGCACTGGGAAGACCCCTGCCAGACGTGATCGCCCAGCCGGGACTATCTTACGATGAGGTCCTCCACGATGACTTCAGATTCGATCTTGACGCTCACGACGTCATGGTGTTTTTGCATATACAGAAGACCGGGGGCACTTCCTTTGGAAAACATCTTGTCATGGATCTCGATTTAAAGGTTAGTAAGCAAATAAAAGAATATATATTAAACTAGCTTGCCTGGCAGACGTTGTTCTGCCCTTTTCGACGACCCTTTGTCATGTTTTATTAAAAATCCTTATTTTCGCAAAAATAAAATTGGTTCACTCATGAACAAAAAACTATCCTATCTCTCAAGTTGGACCAAACTGCACACGGTGTGTAAATTTGATTTGATTAAGTGGTTTAGGAGTCCATCGCGGATAAACAACGTGACACGTAATTTATATATATTAAGATTATACGAAATATAATATAAAGAACAGTTCAAGAATAATTGGTTACGCTTCCTCCAAACTTAACTAGATGGTCCTTTTCGGCCAAGAAGCCCGTTTGGGTTGCTATCAACTACAGAAACTACTTTGTCCAACCAAAAGCAGAAAGCCAGTATAATTCCATGCTGTGAGCCATTTCACCTTTGCCCGTAGCTGGCAAAGAACACGTAGACTTCTTTGTTCGAAGTAAGGTGAACATGAAATGCTGTCACCATCAGGTGGACTTTTAACTGTTTTATCACGCGAATAGTTACAGTTTATAAAAGTATTTACTTTATAGTTTGTTAATATGCTGCTAGAAATTCTTATATTGTTGACACTTATAATACTAACACACCGGTTTTATTATGTTCAAGTACTTATGTTATTACTTATTAGTAATACTCGTAATGCTTATGGATGTCTTGAGTGTATGCTGATACGCCTGTCTGTGTTCATTAAGTAGAAATGCATGCTTCACGGTATTTATAATTTATTTATTATGTTGTGTACTACAGTGCAACCTCAATATAAGAAAAAGGAAGGGAACAAGTAAATATTCGTTATATCAAGTAATTCGTTGAACTGAGGTTTGTTATGTTGAGGTTAGGTTGGTCTAAAATTTGTTATATAGAGGTAAAAAAAATAGTTTTATTCACAAATTCTACTAATAAAGTTTATATAAAGATTTTGGGTAGACAAAATTCTTTAATTAAAGATATTTACACTTTCTTGATAGTTGTAAATTCGTTATAAAGGGGTTGTTTGCAAGAAACGTTCGCAATGTAAAGGTATATTTTATATTGACTCTTATGGACAATTCAAGGGGATCACGAAAAACTTGTTAAATCGAGGAAGTCGTTATATTGAGGTACGTTATATTAAGAGGATACCTTGAAAATGAATCGAAGTTTTCAGGGCGTGGCTTATTCCTTTGTCGGTGAAGCTAACGGACGACTGCGGGAGTGTCAAAATGAAAGTGATGCAATGACTTCATAGTACGCAAATTATTAGATAGCTATACCGAGCAAGCGCTCGGAAAAAAAAAACTAAAAATACTAAACCCTTCATCCACTTTCTCTTGGGTTTTTTTTGTCTTTTTAATGAAATACACACTGCTGCTGCCACCAGTAAAGTATTATTATCCATATTATTATTATTTATTTCCGTTCCTAGCAACTACCAAGTTCGAAGTTGACACCCACGGGTTAATATGGGGTAGTGGATATTCTTACACCGCTATTACACGGTAGGTCATTCACCGTAGGGAAACATTAGTTGGTTTTTAACATACTTTCGGCATCGACTAAAACCCCATGGTATTTCTGTTGTTGAGTATTGGTTAAATACTTAAAGCGTTGTATATATAGGCAGGGCCTCAGGACCGCTTTCGCACACATTCACGGCTTCATCAGCGCTGGCGACATCTTAGCGGCCCCCCCCCCTCGAGTGAAGACCACTCCTGTTTCATAAAAGGAACTCCTTTATCTGATATTGATAGCGTAATTAGTAACGGCAATAATCTCGTAAAATAGCAGCTTAATTTGATGCTTTGTATGGTGAGTATAGATAGCGAACGCTCCTCAGGGGTGAAAACGCATATCCATCCAGGGTATCCTGTGTGCTTGTTTGAAACCCTCATTCTAAAAAAAATCATATTAAAGTGATATTTCAAGACTGGACATCACAACAGATTCTGTTATCAAATCTGTGTGCGATAGCTTTCTTGACTTCCGAAAGTGCAGCACCTTCGAGCCTCATTCCCTCCCGACAATATGCTAAATTTTATTATACCAAGATTAGATTTTTTTAAAGGAGGGGGCGGTGCAAACGAGCATGAAGGCTCACCTGATGGTTAGTAATTACCGCTGCTCATGAACAACTACTACACCAGGGAAATTGCAGATGCGTTGCCGGCCTTTTAAAAAGGAGTATTCTCTTTTCTTGAAGGTCCCTAAGTCTTATCGGTACGGAAAAATCTCTGGTGGTAGATAATGCCACAAGGAAGTAGTACGAGGAAGAAAACTTTTTTTAATAGCACAGTGGTCATCCAGATGGTATGGATGGTATCGCAAGTACATGGCAACATCAGGTTATTTGAAACTAGTGTTTGAAATATATCGCTATAAGTATTATTAGTGACTGTTAGCTTTAAAAAGTAGCTTAAATTTAAAACTGAAAACCATCGTTTTATTTTGGTTTTAGGTATTTATATAAATTTGCTTTTTACATAATTTTTAACACATTTTTGGATCTATTTCCTCTGTGTCCAAATAGTCTGGTATCATAAATAACTGGATTAATAAAACAGGTGCTTAAATATGTAACTTATCCGCGAGGGAAACCTGTATCTCAGGTCTTTTTTTATAAAACCTATAATAGACTCCAGTCTCTTATAACGTTTGGTCCTTTATACATCGTTACTGTAAACTAACCAGTAAGATGTGAAGAGAGAAAAACAAATTGAATTATGCAATACGTACAATTATTCGCGTTTTTATTACATAGCTTATTTAAAAGAAACTAACACACAATGTGTTTATTACTTTATCTATGGAATTACCCGATAGTTAAAAGACACTTAGTACTGGCATAAACTTCACTTGAGACTGTGTATTCCTCGTCTACTCAAAAGGGTCAAATATTGATGTTACTTAGGGATTATCCCTTCGACCTTTTAACGCTCATAGACCAAACAAAAATAAAACATTACACCAATCTTGCAATATCAGTAGCAGTAGGCGATATAATCGTTAACCAAAAATAAATTAAAATAGCGTTGAGAGCTCAACGGGATAATCCCAAAGTACCAAATTTATTTATTTCAAAGATTATCAAAGAATTTGGTATAACTTTCACTATGTGAGATTCTAGAATTTTCGAATTCAGTTTCGCACTAGGTAGTCGGTGGCTGATATAATAAATGAAATTAGTAACTATGCCACCCGTCCGCCTTCGCAATACGGGTCGCGACCCGAAACTTGTATAGATGTATTAATCAGAGTGTCGCCAATTTGATCGAGCACCGACTCGCTGGCGCCTACCTACGCCTCTGTTAAGATAGTTAAGTTTTGTATATATTTATAGAGCGTTTTCATTTAGGGCCATTGGGATCACTTGATTGATTCATTCTAATGTTGCTGATTGAATTATCTATATAGAACGTTTGATTGAACAGTGCCGATGTAGGATGACCACTTATTTCATTTTCTGTACTTGCGGACCCTACTTTGCCTAAACCATTTGGGAATGATAGGCCTGTATTCAGCAGTTATATTATGTACGTTGATACGTCGATTGATGCCGTGTTCACAAACATTACTTACGTAAGTATAGACACAATGCCATGATAAATATGTAAGATGATTTTCAGTGCGTTCGGTTTGGCAAACCATTCGTTTTGTAAACAACACTTATTCTTTATTGTTTGTTCCCATAGTATAGAATGGGGCTGTGATTGGTATTGACAGACAGATAAACAAACATTAAAACCAAGATTTTCCTCAGTATCAGCACAATTTGTGATTAAAGTTTTGATATCCTCGCCCCTAAAATAGGATACTAGTACGAAATAACCCAAATGGGATAAGTTTTTCATCATTTGTATGCATTAGTTTCATGGACAATGTTATGAAATTAACAATACTTTGAATATTTTTTACGGTTTTACGGTCTACTTTTACTGTTTTTATCGCGTTTAATTTACTTGATTTTGATTCCCGTCGTTTCGGTTGCTTCCCATTACCCGTGGTCACGGGGGACTAATTGATTGACATCCCGATGTCAGTGATAACCCCTAGTACCTTAAACTTTTATTTATTGCTTATGGTCCGATTTACGCAGAGTGTGAACCTACTGTGTGTTGAAGTTTTGCAGTAGCTTGGGTTTAGTTTTAATTTTATTGATTACATGATCCCCAGCGGGTGGTAGTACCCAATCTCATACTTTATTGAAATTAGGATGTTTTTTTAATTTCAAGAGCTTCACGTATCATCTTTGGCGGAAATCATTGTTCTTGTGCGAGTATTTTTTGGTCTTTTAAATCTGATGTAATGGCGGGGGCTGCCTAGGATATGATCGCAAACTGCAGACTTGCATTGATTGCCGGAACGGTTGAACGAAACGGATTGATGTTTCACGTCAGCTATATCTTCTTTTACGCGGGTTCTAAATGGTCTTTTTGTTTGGCCTTATATATGAGAGACCACATTCAAAATCAAACTCCTGCATCTTGTAGAAGGATATGACATTTGACGGATGATATGAACTAACTAATCTTCTTCGGCGGCTTGTGGAATGTTTTAATAAAAGTTCGCCTCAAGATGTAGCCAATCTTGTCTTGACCATGGCCGGCTTCACTCGGTCATAGTGATGTAAACGCGGGAACCGAAGCTTATTGTCGTGCAGAACCTGTTCGACGTGCTGAAGCTCGGCGGCCAGATGTTTGCTGTCACAGATCCCTCATGCTCTCTGTAACAAAGATTTGCCCACGGTAGATAACTGTGAAAGATGATGGTGAGATTCACCGTTCAAATATCGGTTCGTAATTGGTATGGGTATTTTTTCTACACACAGTGTGGTGTTGTTAGGATTTCGGATGACTAACACAACAGGCATGCTAAGGAATTATTTACATCTAATTCCATTGTTAATTGAATTATAGAGTTTATGGGATTAAGATGTTCTAAAAATGCAGTTACTTTGTCTGATGATAATATTGTGAAAATATTGTCTACGTACCGCTTGTATAACCTTGGCTTTACAGGTGCAGTAAGGAGGGTTTTCTCCTGAAAGTCCTCCATGAATATATCGGTGACAAGTGATACAGGTGAGCTCATCGCAACATCATAACAGCTTGTAAAACTCTTCCTTCCATAATAGATAGCCAGATGTAAGGAAATGTCTGAGTAGTACTGTATATTCTGCTGGCATTTTATTTTCCTTTTTACTTTTTAATTTACTCTAGTTTCCGAGTTATAATTGAGATACAGTCTTCAACAAGTAGGAATGTAAATAGAGACTGACCATGGTTTCATTATCAGTAAGACGTAGGTCTTTTACCTCACTGACAAAATGGTATAAATTCATAGTATGTGCTCTTGTGTGTCTTCTGAGTGGTGATAGTATTTTAGCTATGTGCTTGGCCAATCTGTAAACTGGCGAATCGATCTGACTCACTATTGGACGTAGTGAAGCGTTCATTTTGTGCATTTTAGGTAACCCACACAACTTAGGTGGTTTGGCACAGGCGGGTATTATCGAATTAACGTCTAGATTCAATTTCTCGGAGTATTTATCGATAAGATCGCTAGTTGCGTTAAGTGTATTAGTTGTAGGGTCTGTTTTGACATTTATGTATGTACCTTCATCAAAACAAAACTAAAGTTGTTGAGTTTTAACCGTTATCTGCGTGGAGAATCGTGTTTTCTGATCTGTGTTGTAAGTTTTTCAACGCGTTAAATAATTACATAATACATACAGTCAATCCTCAACATGAAAGTTAATGTCTTCACACGGGATTATTCGCGGTGTTATGGCATGTTATAGCGTATGGTATTTCTACTTTTTCTATGCAATTCTTATAATCAAATGTCGATAAAACTGTTTTTAATTCACTGGACGAATTATGTATGGTTTTGTTTATGAAACATAGATCGATGTTTTTTGCTGAGTCACAGTTATTAACAACTTTTTACTTGCCTGATTTAAGATTTTAGCGCTTCCTCGAATGTTTTTTAGTAGATATCTTGATCGAGGAATGAGATTATGATCTCTGCATCTATTCAAGAAATTTAAGCTGTTATATATCTTGGTCTTGAGATCTTCTAATCGGCGTATTTTAGTTGCTATTTCCAGTCCTTACTAGTTTACATAATGATTTCTTATATTTACGCGAACACCACTCATTGAATTAAACTACTTTTAGGGATAATATCGCGTTTAATATACTTGATTTTAATTTCCGACGTTCGGCTACTTGTAGAATGTTCTATTAGAACATTCGATAAGCCTCCTAAGAAGTTATCCTTGCTGGCGTTCACTGGTTGGACATCTTCCTTGGTAATTTTTCTGACCGTGCCAACAGTCCTTTTTGAGATCGATATTTCCACAGACAAAACATTGTGCTTTACTTTTTGTTTAGAACGTACTCATATTGCTTTTCTTGTCTAGGTTAACTACTAGTCATATTTTTTTTTCTTTAAAAAAAAAAGAATATTAACAATGCTATAAACATTACTAATATACCCCTTAACCACTCGTGGTAAGCTTAAATTGCTTGTGTTACGAGTGGTTCACGCCAGTAGTCGAATGGCGGATTCGAACCCACGACCTTTTTGAGTTCGCGGTACGCGCCCTACCATTAGGCCACCGTCGCTTTTATTTTAGACTTCTTAATCTACCCTTCTTTGTTCTTCTGAAATTAAATCAATAAAATCTCCAATATAACTGTAACTTGGAGGTAAAGCTCTGAGCAAGTATCTCATCTTCTCATGTTCATTTATATTTTCAACAGCCGCTTTAAATCATTCGTAGTTTTCTCGCAATCAACAAAAAAAAATTCTACTGTATGTAATTGTTTAATTGAATGCCTTCAATTTTTCCACTGCATATTATTTGCATAGCAGTAGAGTGTGTTAAATACATCCTGTCAAACTTTTCATCATATCGTAAGCTGTTGTACATTAACTAATATATTATAATCGTTTATCAAAACTTGTGCTCATTATTGTAGTCATTGCTTTTAAATCAATTTTCTTCCGAAACCGCCTCTTGATTTATATTATATTTTGCAGGCATCACGCACGGCGGGCTCGTTACATTCAGTGTGTACTAGTAAGGTTACTAACCTTAATTTGTAACTTGAATAATTTACACCATCAAGAATGGGCATCATTATCTCTTCTATCATTGCTTGTTTAGTCATTTTGGTGATAATAGCGTCTTTTATTCTTAACTTACTTCACTTATTTAATCACCCAACCACCTAACCACGCTCTGCTACCATGTTGGAGAGGTGGATGTTAATAAATTAGGCAAGTAGTCATATTATTTACCTTTATTACTAACAAAATAACTTTAACAAAAGAGTTTTAAATCTTAACCGTGTTGCGGAGTAAAAGCAAGCGACGCTATGACATTCATTTCGTAACTAATAGTGGGCGCTAATGTTGCTTGATGTAGTTGTCTGTATTTTCAGATGCCTGATGTAGTTGTTTAAGTTTATGAATGTGGAGGGACACACGGGCAGAGGAAGGCCGAATAAAAGATGGATCGATTGTGTGAAGAGTGATATGAGATTGAAAGGAGTAAGTATGGAAATGACGGCTGATAGAGAGGAATGGAACAAGAAGGTTTACTGCGCCGACCCCAGATAATGGGAAATGGTTTAGAGAATGATGATGATGATGTAGTTGTTTAAGTTATATTGAGCAGTAGTACTATTGAAAAAAAAACTGTCCATTTTGATCTATAGAAGAACCAGTAGTAGAACTAGTTGTTCATACCATTCTTAAGTTGCCTGATGTAGTTTTAGAGTTGAGGTTAAACATTAACGTGTTTTATGATAATGTAGTTGAGCGGTTTGCGTATACAACATGTAACATAATTAACGCACTTTGAGTAAGTAGTTTGTTCAGAATCGTTTATTGAATCGATTCCTATCATTTTTAATATAGGTAATTTTTTATCCCAAAAATAATTAACACTACGTAAAATACAGTCACACTAAATCTGTACAGTCAAAACAAACTGAAATGGACCGTAACTTAAGGCAATAAGACTTTTAAGAGTGTAGTTTTATTTGTATTATTACTAGTTCTGTTGTTCAATAAAAATAAAGAAAAATGAACTTTATTTCAAGCAATTTAAAGTGTTTGCGTTCGTGGATTTGTACTGTGACCACAACATTCTTCCGGAATTAGTATAACTAATTTGATAAATAATCAGTGCAAAAAAATGTTTTACTAAAAATTCAGTGTATGTATTATGATTATAACATAATATACTAATTGAGGTGTCTGAGGGTGTTCGTTAATTACGTTACATATTGTATATTGCCTTAGGTCTTACCATCACAATTACCATCACAATCTGGAAAAGTTCTACAGCTTCACATAGACCTCCCTCATAGATTGTCTCATGGGGGGATTTTGCCATGGCAACTATGGTTGCAAACCGCAGTTTTTTTCATTATTTTGAGTTGTTATCAGGAAGATGCTGCTGCCCATCTACTGTTTCACTTTTCCTCTGTCGCCTCTTACGACAGCCACGGGACGATATGAGCTAGTGGATATTCTTACACCGCCACTACATGGCGACCTTAAGCCTTAAAGAGCATTATTAGCTCTAAAGACGATCCTCGCCGATTAAGCTGCCTCCACGAGACAAATTCATACTACTATTGTGATTTAAACTGTGTTATTACTGTTGTTTTTCCAATTGTAGTTCATCTGACAGCTCTTCATCATCATCACTTTCGTATTTTTGAGTATTCAAATATGAATTATAAATACGATATGAAAGCATAAAAATTTTCGTGTTGCCGTACCTTTGCTATTCATTTTAATGTTAAACAACAACTGAATAGTTTACTATAGTCATTATTGATCGAAGTAGCCCGTCGACGAATTGCGAACTTAATAGCTAATACCTCTCTTTTTTCATCTTAGTTTCGAGCACGTTGGCTTACTCTTAACATTCCATTCGCAGCGAAGAGCCTCCTTTACATTAATAACAACCGTCAAGTGGGATTAGAGGGCTTGGGTCGGCGTCTTTCTGGAGTTGGATATCAACGGAAAAGCTTTGAAAAATGTGTAGCACGTAATATGAAACGCAAAATATGTTTTATTATGGTCGAAATCTTGATGTTAATTTAGACAAATTAACATTTTGATTAAATGCAACTTGAAAGAAAATGAGGGTATCCACGACTTTTTCTGCCACCAGGGCGGCACTACTTAAACATGGGGTGTAATATTTGAGTTTTTATAGCGGGGAGTTAATTTGTTGGAAAAATGTAAAGGTTAATGTTTTTTTCTGTATTATTAGTTATATTTTTTATAGGATAGTGTGACAAAAGTGTAGAAAAGTGTGAAAAAAGTGGAGCACACAGTCCACCTGATGGTAAATGGTTGCTGTGGCCCATTGACATCTACATCTATTCTCGATTACGAATCAAAATGCAGATGCGTTGCCACCCGTGAGGACTAAGATGGAATGACGAGGCATTCCGTCTTAGTCCTCACTTGCAGTAAGGACTAAGACGATGGAAACGAGGCATTCCACCAAGTTCCACACATCCGTGAGGACTTAGGTGGAATGCCTCGTTTCCAGTAAAAAGGATCTCTGGTTCTCTAAACTCACCATACGAAACACAGCAGCATTAAGCTACTATTTTACGCTGTTATTCTGTGAGAGCGTGGTTCTTCCCCAACCGAGCCGACCCATTCGTGTTACAACTATACCACGGTAATTACCGAGACTATACTACTAAATTAAATATAAATTAATTTTAAAATAAATAAACCAAATTACAGATATTCATAATAGAAGACAAATTAAAAAAAATAGTTAAAATGTGCAAAAAGTTAAGAGCAAACCCTGAGACATTGTTTTGTGTATGAATATAATACTCTAGAAACTGATAAACTTTTATTTAAAACTAAATTTCACCTCAATGCGAACTAGCGACATCTGGTGAGCGGAATATTATTAGCCCTCATTAAGACGACTTATAATTCAACTTCTCGGCAGAATTAGATTAAAGGTTGGTTCCAACGTATGGACTCTACACACACCTACAACACACAACAACTTCTAGACTCCTATATAGAAATAGAACTCCACCACGTAGTAAAATAATTTAGATAATCCTCGTAATTTCAGCGTGCTTAATAAGTAACAGCAGGCCATTTTGACAGGCCTGTTGGTCTAGTGGTTAGCGACCCTGACTGCTATGCCGGAGGTCGTGGGTTCGATTCCCACCCAGGACAAATGTTTGTGTGATGAGCACGGTCATTTGTTCTGTGTCTGGGTGTAATTTATCTATAATATGTATGTATTTAGAAATATATAAGTATGTTTATCAGTTGTCTAGTACCCATAACACAAGCTCTGCTTAGCTTGGGACTAGATGCCGTTGTGTGATTGTTGTGGAATATTATTATTATATTATTATTATTATTATTTTCTTTTAATAACGCTTTAAGCTGACATATACGATCGATATTCTGTAAATTATATAAGGTGTTTTTACTATTATTATTATGTAATATAATTTAATATTATTAGGTGATTAGGTAAGGCATAGCTTAGTTTTTGCCTGATTCTGGCGATAAGTAGTTTGAATAAATCTATAGTACAAATATCTTGGGTTACTGATATAAACGTGGCACTTGTAGGTTCTGTTTCCGCAGCTTTTGTGAATACGATTTGATAATTTCTAAGCTTATATGTTTTACAATGTTTGCATAGATTTTAAGTAAAATATCTGGAATAGTCTTTTACTCGTATATTCTTGTTTTTGCAAACCTTTTATGTTTCTTTACTAAATATGGACCTATCCTATTGTTGGGTTTAGGCGCAATCGCCACGCCTAGGAGGTCGATTGGCTTTCATTCAGTACAAGAGGTATTTTCTAGCTCTGACGCTGCTCCCAGTATTTTACACCTGGCATGTATAAGATTGTATACTACCATCGATCGGATGCCATGAGATTTTTACTAGGTTTTCCCCCAAAGTCAACTCTTACGACACCCACTAAAGGAAGTGATGGACCACCACAAAATGAAATTCTGTACATTGGTATGCACGTCGTTTAAGAACGGCTGAACCGATTTGGCAATGTTTTTTTGTTTTAAAATGTTCGTAATAGACCGAATCAGATTTTTACGGAAAACAAAATTTATTATAATATAACTAGCTTGCCAGGCGGACGTTGTTCTGCCCTTTTCGACGACAATTTGTCATGTCCTATTAAAAATCCTCAAATTCGCAAAAACAATTGTGGGCAAAAAACTATCCTATCTCTCAAGTTGGACCAAACTGCACACGGTGTGAAAATTTGATTAAAATTTGTTAAGTAGTTTAGGAGTCCATCGCGGACAAACAACATGACACGTAATTTATATATATTAAGATTTATTATTTTTTTTGTTTTGTTTATGGTCACGAAAAAATCATGCGGAGAAAAATGAGTCTGGTTCCACGTTGATTATATTCCAAGCCACATTCATCTCGCAAAATTTTTTCATTTGCTTTTTTCACAATGTACTTCTTAAATTTAATTTCAGTGCTCTTAATCGTTAAAAGATGCAATGATTGTTATTGATGTGAAAATTTCTTAAGGCACGTTGGGTACTTTTGGATGGGGAAAAAGCACTGAACTCGCGTGACCGTCACGCTCACACACATACATATAATATTCATTCTTTTTATCTAAAACAGCACAATAAATGTAAACTTTGTTATGTTATTACGTTAGTAAAAATATTTTACAATAAAAAATACTTCCTAGCAGAATTTCTTCACAACCCAAAAATTATTTTTACAAGTTTGGAAAGCTTAAAAGTTTTCACTTATGAACTATGTCGAGCAGTTCTACGACTGACAGTTTTTTTTCTCATTTTTACCATCGTTCGAAAGCTTTTTATACACTCACAAAACGAATTCTTTATAATTTGGACAGGAGAACGTCTGTCGGTTCAGCCACTTATTAATCAATATGTACTATGTAAACTAAATGTAAAATTTGAATACTTCGATGAAAATATTACGTTAGCACACCCCTATTCGTCTTATATGAAATTTCCTTTTTGTAATAAAAGTATGTCGATGGCTGATATACTTTCGTTCATAAAAGGCCTTTCTTGAAAGTCGATATGTAAGTTATTCGATTAAGCAATAAAGGAATATTTTACCAAGAAAGTGATATTTTACCAAACAAATAAGCAAAATTGAGAAAGATTTATTGTGTAAGCGGTTGAAGATAAAAGTTTCATACAGTATTATTACTTTGCTAATATGAATGAAAAAATGTTATGTATTTGTTATGTATATATATATATATATATATATATATATATATATATATATATATATATATATATATGTACGTATATTTCGTAGCATAACAGGACAAATTGAATCATTTATATAATCCTACCCTCTCAGAAATGAGGGGAGGCCTGAGCCCAGCAGTGGGACGTATATAGGCTGTAACTTTACTTTACTAACTATATAATCCTACAACATCGTCCTCAGCTAAATGCCCGGTTTTTGGAATCTAAGACATATTTGAAAAAGAAAAAGAAAATTCGAAAATTGGTTCACGTGGTAGAGCCATGCTGCAGCTATATTATGGTTGTAGCAAGAATGGGTCGGCTCGACCGGGTGACCAGGCCTAGGTTCTCACATAATACCAGCGTAAAATATCAACTCAATGCTGTTGTGTTTCGTATGGTAAGTGTAGAGTACGGGAAATACTTTTTACTGAAGAGGAGGCTTTTCTCCTTAGTTTTCATGGATGGCAACACATCTGCATTTTGATTCTTAATTAAGGATAGATGTAGACGTCTATGGGCCACAGCATCTACTAACCATCAGGTGGACTGTATGATCGTTTGTCAGCCCTATTCTATAAGAAAAGTTTTAACGACTTCTTTTTTCTTTGTTTCATCCACTTTGTTTCACCTATTTGATTCATTCATGGCAAACTAGGTGATGAATTGTGAAGTGGCGATGCAAGATAATCCACTAGGTACTTGACTGGTAGGTATTGGACTTTTAATCGGCTGTGATGACGATGATGATTATGATGAAAACTGGGTGTTGTTGGTAGGTTGAGGTGCGACTTGTGTACTTACTGCATTACAACCGGCATTTCAATCATAGATGTCAAGCAAGCGCTATATTAGTAACGGGTCAGTAAAGTAATGAATATAGCCCTTGCTATATTCATTACCTTGACATTGTTACGCAATATCGGAAAAATACATTGGTGTTCGTTTATTCGTTAGTTCATCAAAATCACCTTGGAAGCTAAATAATTGTAATAATAACTTTGCGACCACCAATGATATTTTAAGAAAATATCATTGGCGACCATTTAAATTCATTCGAGCTATGTAGCAATTGATTAAAAAACAGGGCAATAGACCTATTGAGAGGTCAGAGGGCGTAGATACTCGAACGTATAAGAATAACAATGGATGCTTTTACATGATTTTCACAGCCCCGTCACGTACACAAAAGAGGCATTCACCATATTTTTTGTTGAATAGATAAATATAATGATTATTTTATGATGATAATAATCGATTTGATCAAAGCGTCAAATTTTAAATAAAATAAAAATCCATTCTACCTTCCTTATTTCTATTTATATACTTATTACTTATAAACTTATAGTACTTTCTAACACTAAGCATTATAAAATCGTAATAATATTTGTCTTAGATTATTTTCATAGTTATAAAAATAAAGATGTGGAATATTTTCCTTGTATATAAGACATAATTTATTAAATAAAATCAGAAATAATTTTAGCTAATGATATAAATTTTAAAAATAATTCTAAATTTATTAAATATGTTATTTCATATTTGCGATTTAACGTAACTAATGTACTTAAATTTTTTCTCACTCTCTTCGTCTCTTAGTAATTCAGTTTAACCTCTAGAAGTCATGATGACGACGTTTTCATGTTTATAGTGGAACAAAAATAACGAGAATTTCATTTTTACTTTCATAGATGTTGTACAGTAAGATTCCTGTGATGCAGTTATTTTCCATCAATATGTTTCAAATACAAGTGGTAAAATTAAAAATGTTGTACAACCGACTTCAATGCGACGGAATTAAAGTATTCGAAGTCTTATTAAATATGCTTTTTAAAGATAACTCAACTACTGGTCAGATCTTGATTAAAATTATATGAAACTACAGGAAAAGCACCAGCTTTCAGATAAAAAAGAATTATCTATCATTAATCGGTTCACCCAGAGCTAAGTAATGAGGTAACATACATAAAAAGAAACATACCGTCGAATTGAATACCTCCTCCTTTTTGTTGTCGGTAAAAAACACATATTTTAAAATTTCGTTCGTCTGTGCGCCCTCGAAGGTCTCTGAAAGTACCATAAATTTTTATTCTCATTATTATAATAGCTTTTACGTCTGAACAATATGTAAAGGCATAAAAGTTTTCATCTTATAAAAGACTAACGCAAGTCGACAGAAATTTGAAAAGCTATTCGACTTGGCGATATTCCCATTTCATACATAGTAAGTGACTTAATATTTTATATTTCCAATATAAATGTTATTACTGTGTGCTATAAAAAATTCGGTTTTCTTGTTCCTTTGCTCGTAAAGATTATCGTATTGGCAGATTTATAACCTATTCGCGTTAGGAAAGTGTGTGAATTTTTATCAAACGTTTAGCCGAAATTGGGGAAAATTCGGTAAGTATTGTTGCAACGAGTCGGCATTAAATGAAATTTTAATGCCGACTTGATGCTAATAGTGTGAGTGTATTGGTTCAAGCCAAGAATGACTTATTGTTTAATCTATAGATATAAATAAAATTGTAAAATGTGTTTCTGTAATATTGAGATACTAAAGGCTTCTAAGTTCAGGGTTACTTATTTGCAAGCTATTGAGACATAAAAGCTATTTTAACTATTTTTTGTCTGATGTCTGTTTTTTTGTGTCTGAGGGCTGATCTTGGGAATAGCTGAACCCGATTGTAATAAAATTTCACGAACAGATAAAGAGCAACGCCAAGAGAGATCTAGGCTATGTAATATCAGAAAACTTGAATGATTTTTTCTTAAAAAAAAAATCGGTATTTGACGTCATGTACTGTCTAGGCGAGGACGGGGCTAGTAATTTATCTATATATGTTTTGATTTTATTTATACATTTAAGTATAAATATATAAAAACTCAGTAATTAAGATGTGCACCATAGAATACAATAAACACACTGACCTCTATATATACAAGTACGCTGGACTGGTTATACCATACAAAATGACTGTGCGAATTTGAAGCGCCGCTAAAGGATGTCTTGAAAAATAAAATTGACATAATTATGCCAAAATATGTTGTCTTATTCATATTGTCATATTTAATAAGTCTGTATTTTGAACTTTTAAAATAAAAAAAACCAAAGTATTTTATGTTGTTTGATTGTGTATAATATTAGTTACATAATAAGAATTATTTTTATTAATAATGAGAGGGTGCGTAATCTATAAAACTCGTTACCAAAAGGGAAGTGGTATAACATTTCACAAGTAAGTGAATTTGCAGTAAATATTAAACAAATTAAAACTATTTGATAATATAAGTACTTAGAAATTTGTTACTCATCTTAATATCATATACACCAACATGTTTGGCTGTATATTACTGAGTTATGATAAACAATAAAATTCAATAGGGTTGTCGAGTTCCTTGTCTATAACACTTATCGATGTTCTTTCCTACCCATATCTGTTAACAAACAAAGTCACCAACAACAGATGATTATCAAAGTTTATTAATTAACAGGTTTCCAACTGAACCTAGACTAAAATCATGATCATGAAACAAAATGATCATATTTGTTCCAAACATTTCACAGACGACTGTTTTATTAGACATGTGAACTGCACCACTTTGAAAAAGTGCAGTATACTGACAATATTTTCTGGTAGTACCAGTACCCAGCACTACCAACTACCAAGTACTAAGTATTAGATTATTATTTCGAATGTTTTTTTATTTCTTCTTTCCTCATTTTCCACCAAACTCAAGGGCCATAGCCAAGTGTCGAAAGGTCGCCTGATGATGTCGAGCCACGTTGGATGTGTGTTAGTGGGCTGCGGCTAGAGGAGATTCCTCTCCCTGTACCGCTGTAGTCGAGGTGGAGTCGTAAGGGAAGAGGAGTGTTGGTATGGCGATTGGCGATGCGCCACTCGACTGGTTTTCGCGACTTTGGTGAGGCTGCACCACTTGATGCTTCCAAGTGCTCGTTTTTCCCTGGCTCCATTCACATATCGGGCTCGGTAATTGATAATTTTAGTTATTTTTTTTAATATTGTGATTTTAATTTCGAAAATGACGTTGTAAATAACTGATAACTATGTAATTCAACGTTTATATTTTTTTATATTATCTTGCTAGCTCATACCCGGCGCATTGCTGCCGCAGAAGAAATAATTGTGGAAATATCGTTAAAAATGTGGAACAGTTATATTGTATAATTAGGAATGATAATACAATCCTTGAAATAGAATGATATAACTTTTTATAACTTTTAAATAAATAGTCAGTATAATACGCACGCCACCTAGTGTCAGTTAATTGTACCATGCATATAACCTTCGCACAAGTGCCACCAATAAGTTGACTAAGTTTTACCGCAATCTGATGAACGGTATGGCATCGTAGAAAGTACGAACATAAATTTTTATATAGTAGAAAATATTTTACCGTCAATAGATAGACCTGTAGTTTATTAAAATACGCGTTATTATAGCAGCTGATTTGTTTTTATAATACCAAAATAAAATGAACGGTTGACAATAAATTATTCTAGAAATTATGTTTTTATTTTTATTTTGTGTGCTAAGTTTAATCTTAATAATTTTTTAGTTGAATGGTTAAGGGCTATGATGGCTATCCGAATACAGAACCAGAGTACAAAACTAATCCAACTGTAGAGATGTGTAAGACAGGGTGACGTAGAATCCCTGAAATACTTTATCGCTGCATTGGAAAACGTTTTCAACCTGGACTGGAAAGGATACGGTATTAACGTAAATGTCGTGTACGTCACCACCTTCGATTTACCGACAATATAGTCCTTATGGCACAATCGCTGGAGGACCTACGCACTACGTTCAATGACCTCAATCGTGTCTCCCAACGGATAGGTCTTAAGATGAACATGGACAAAACAAAAGTCATGTGTAATGTCACACCTATACCGGTGGTTTTTGGGAGCACTTAGCTGAAGTTGTTGATGAGTATTTTTATTGGGACAAATAGTCCGACTAGGTAGGTCCGTCGATTGACCTGTCGGTCGAAGTTGAACTTTATTGCTTTGTAAAAACTCGACATCATTACTGCCCATTGTAACTCCACTGATGAATTAGGTTTCCTTTAAGGTATTCCAAGATCGACTTCTTGCATCTCTTACCAGAAAGTCCTCCGTCTAGTGGGTACCCGCCATTCTTTCGGTTTCCGGTATGAGGCTGCCACTCGAGAACGTTTCTTGCCTATCATTTCTTGGTTTCTCTTCTCTTTATCTTGAGCTATTAAACTAAGAAATAAGCCCATTAAAATAGTCAAGACTAATGGAGTTAAATTAATTTTATCGATTTTAACTAAACTTTTTTAAGTCGCAAAGTTTCGGGTCACGGTCCGATTTACGTAGAACGAACCAAAAATTAATAATTAAAAGTTGAAGGTAGCCTCCTATAACTATGACATCGGTACGTCAAACAACTCAGTCACCCCGTAACTATGGGGTGCTGGAAGTGCCCGAAACGTCGGGAAGTACTATTTGCGTAATCAAATAAATTAGTATAAGAAAAAAAAGTATAAGAAATCGTAATCAAGATTAATATAGGCCAAGAGTGAATAGACTTTTCTTACACTATGATACTACGATTTATCATCTAGGGATCCATCATCTCATAACACTGGTCCGGATAGTAGTAAAGCACTGACTTATAAATACGTATAAACATTATCAGTTCATCAACAGGCATTTTAGTCCACTTGTGTTCAAATGCTAGAAGAGTTCGACAGTTGGCATTACATACCATTATTCGGAGGATTTCCGACCAACCCGTATGTGTGATAGGCTGAACCCCAATGTAATAATTTATGTCCTGTCATGTTTCGTTCGCTTGAGCCTTGTCCAAAAGCAGAAGTCTTCCCCGGCTTCGCTCGGCTGATTTCTGGATCGCGACAACAGGGCCACCTAACGGCTCAATTCGGTCAATCCGGTCAATTCGGCTAACGACCCTGACAACTGCTAATTAGATCGATTTATTTCACTACAAGAAACGTTTCGATCTCCGTAACGATTCGTTTTATAAAGTACGAGGTGCATATATACCCGAACTATTCATTCAACAATCTTAGGATGACATATTATAATGAAAAAAAAAAACTTTAAGTGGTTTGTTAGTTACACTGTTATTTTGTATGAAATTGCTCGCAAAAGATATCTAAGCGTATTGAAATTAAGAAACCCTGCGTAAAGATTGTACTATAAAAAATGTTAATACTTTTTTTTACACCCTCTTTGGATTGTGGTTTATCGCTTTCTCACGATGCTTTAAATCTTCATTTTGCTTCTGCTTCTGCGTTGGACCTTTCAATCCGATCCCAAACAGTCGCTTACATAGCCTCAATTCCGTCTCCACACATACCAGTCTTTCTTTTTGACCCTGTAGATCAGGATGAAATCAGAAAGATCCTTCTGGCAATAAAATCCAAGGCTGTCGGTTGCGATGATATTAGCAGAGCCATGATTGTTAATATTCTAGAACACATTATCTCCGCAATCACACATATTGTTAATTTTTCGCTTGACTCGGGTCAGTTTCCGAGTCAGTGGAAAAATGCTTTCGTTAGACCCCTTCCTAAAGTATCCAATCCCACACTTCCTAATCACTTCCGTCCCATATCAGTTTTACCTTTCCTATCTAGAGTTTTGGAAGCCTGTGTTCATAAGCAAATTTCCAATTTCATATATAAACATAGCCTGCTGAGTACTTTTCAGTCCGGCTTTCGTCCTGGTCACAGCACTACAACTGCCTTACTTAAAATAACTGAAGACATTAGAGAAGGCATGGAAAACAAGAAAGTTACAGTTGTGGTGCTCGTTGACTTTTCTAATGCTTTTAACACAGTTGACCATGATATCCTTCTTGCTATCCTTTCTCATTATAGGTTTGCACCGTCAGTCCTGGAATGGTTCTCATCTTATCTTCGCGGACGTCAACAGTCTGTCCACGTGGAGCAAATGACTTCACAGTGGGTTGACCTGATTTCTGGCGTACCGCAAGGCGGTATACTTTCTCCATTAATCTTCTCTATTTTTATTAATTCCATCACATCTAATATTGATTGTTCGTACCATCTGTATGCCGATGACCTACAAATTTATGTACAGTCTGACATTTCTGACATCCATTATGCGATTAACAAATTGAATTCAAATCTCAAGTCAGTCTGTGATTGGTCTATGCGTTTTGGAGTGTCTGTCAACCCTACGAAATGCCAAGCGATGATTGTGGGTAGCTCAAGGATGCTTGCTAAAATAGATGCCGCTAGTCTACCTCCCGTCTATTATAATGATCGTCTGATACCGTTCTCTCCCTCAGTTAAAAATCTTGGTCTCCATATTGATAGTACTCTGTCCTGGGGGGTTCATATCTCCGAAACATGTCGTAAAGTCTCTGGTTCTTTACGTTCTCTTTATCGATTGAAAAATTTTCTCCCCTTTAAGACTAAAATTATGCTTGTACAGTTACTTATACTACCAATCATTGATTATGCAGACGTGTGTTACGCGGATTTAAACCAAAATCTTCTCAACAAGCTAGAGCGCCTTCTCAACAACTGCGTCAGATACATTTTCAATCTCCGTAAATTTGATCATATTTCTCACTATCGCTCTCGCCTAAAATGGCTCACTATTAAACAGAGGCGTGACTCTAGAATTTTGCTTGTTCTCTTCTCTATCTTAAATGATCCATCCACTCCTTCTTATCTCAAGGAGAAATTTCAATATATTTCCCTAACGCATGATAGAACTCTGCGTTCCTCATATAATAATAAACTAAGTATCCCTCTATATTCTACTAATTTTATTGGTAAATCCTTCACAATTCAGGCTGCACTGCTCTGGAACTCCTTGCCCGATGACGTCAGAAAAACATCTAATAAGACTGCCTTTAAAAGATTGGTACATAAGCATTTTATGAAATTATTAGATGATAGTTAATATGGTTAATTTTGGTTACCTTTGTTGTTATTTTATTTATAGGTTTATATTATATATCTATTTGTATTTAAAATATGTATATATTTATGTATCTATGAATATGTATGTATATATTATATATTACCTGTATTATATTTTGAAGTATATAAGTTTATTGTATTTGTATATATAATATTAGTTTGTTTTTAAGTTTATCAGTAGTTTTTTTCCTTGATTTACTCTGTTGTACATTTTATTTTGTCACCTATCACATAATTTCCACACGTCCCGGGTTGACTGGGAGAGAATGCCTAATGGCATTAAGTCCGCCCTTTGTAACCTTTTTATGGTGCAATAAAGTGTAAATAAATAAATAAATAAATAAAAATGGTAAACTATCAAAACAAAGAGAGTACAGTACGCTAGTTTGTTATCAAATGAATAGCCGGATGTACGACCAGTTAAGTGTCAAAAGGTAATGAATGTAAAAAAGTATAGATGCCGTATGCCCTTTTCGCTGTCCTGTCACGTTCATTGAGGATCTTAATGTTGCATCTTTTTCATATACCTTAATACGGATGTTGGCCAGAATAATATATTCGTATTTATTAAGTCCTCACCTTTCTTAACGTTTACTTTTGATGGATCGAATACTATTAACTGTGCTAGGGAAGCTAATGATTAGGGATTCTCGTATGCATCATTGTCATCATCATCACCATGACAACATTTTGCACATCCGACCTTTCACCGATCACATCCTTTGCTGAACGTAGGCCAAGGAATGCTACAAATCACGGTCCAGTATCAATCGAGTACCTGCATTCCTCCTTGGGTCATAGATTATTGAAATACTATATAAGTTATTAATTATTGTGATTCGACCTTCTCCTTCATCAGCCCGGAAAAGTTCAAAGCAGGGTATAATTATGCAAGGACGATTTGCCATAATCGTAAACCTTGGCTGGCGGATTGCTACATATGCCGTTGCTCCCTGTCATGGGATTTTGTCTTCCGCCATAAGTAGGATTGTTATTCTGCCATTTATTGTAAGCCGTGATAGTTGCCCCAAAAGACATCCAAGTGATAAAATTTTGCGATTGATTCTATTGCTTCCCCCCACCCACCACAAAACAATTAAACATATGAATTTTATAGAAAACAGCAGATATGATATTTTTTAAAATATTTCGAGTACTTGTGAAGTTGTGAAGACCGCTTACGTGCATTCGGGTATCACGGCGATTTTCTGCGCTATAACTCGTAATGATCGTGAACACGACTGCTGATCATAAGATTCTGGGTTTGAACCCGTTTCGGGACAATAAAATCAGTTATTGATTTTAAGCAGGAAATTGGCGTCGTTTCAGCCATCGGATAGCACGTAAAGCCGTTGGTGCTGCAGTCTGCACCGTCTGCAGTCGTGTCTCATTACCGTCCCAACAAACTATGAGAGTGAGGAAGTAGAGAGTACAACTGAGCTTTTAATCCTATAGCTACTCTCTGAAATTAGGTCTGGAGGACATTATAATTATGTAATGCTGCTGTGTTTCATATAGTGAGTGACGAGATCAGAAGGGTCTTTTTATTCGTAACAAAGTATTTCCATCTTAGTCCTCAAGGGTGACATTGTACCTTGGTGTCACAGCATCCACCTATTATCAGGTGGATTTTGTGCTCGTTTGCCATCATTACTTCCATGAAAATAGTCCCACGGCGTTCTAAGTTACTGTAAAATCCGTTTAGCAGTTGGTTTTACGTGGTTAAGACCTCATATTATAATTACACCACAAATTATAATTGTATAGATATAGAGTTTAGTAAACTTCTTGTAATAGTTGGCTATGTCAGGCTCTGAAATTATGACGAATAAATGTATAAAGCCATATGCGCTGTATTTATAAACAAAAAAAAAATAACATCCCAACAAAAACTCGAAAAATGTTCCTTCTTACTTTCGAATAACGTCTTTGTTCCTTATCAAATTGCTATCTGTATCCTTGTCTAAAAGTCTGACCTTTTTGTTAAGTATCATCCGACACTTACTTTCTAACTTAACGCAGCTGTGTATTTTTAACCGAGTTTCTAAAATGAGAATGTTCTTTATTTTACGCATATGTTTTTATGTATGTTCACGAATTCCTTGAAAACTGCTAATCCGAATTTAACTATTCTTTTTTTTTTACTTATTAGATTATACTTCAGAGGTGCTTCATTAAAGAATTTGAAGAAAAAATTACTTTCCAGTGCGGAAAAATAGGATATGAAGACTAATGTAACAATTTAGGCGAATTTTTTACCTAAAAATTTGTTACCGCGAGCTTGTGAAATTTATTAAACCACTTAAAGGTAAAAATATTTAACTTTTAATAAAAAGTAAAAATCGACTGAAAAAACTCAACCCCTTTATTCATAAAAAAATTTAAACGCTTGATTAGATAAATAGTGTTTTATCACTTTCGAGCAACAAGTATCTTTCAAATGTCAGAATGAGTCAAAACACTATTTAACCTATCAAACGTTTAAAAATTTTTATAAGGGGGTATAGGTACAAAATAATTAACACATAATACTTTCTGAACGCGGGCCTCTGATTCTTCAAAAAACTGTCTTAGAACAAATTTCTTCACGCGTGTTTTTATATTTTACTAGCTTGCCAGGCAGACGTTACCCTGTCCTTTTCGACGACCCTTTGTCATATCCTATTAAAAATCCTTAAATTCGCAAAAAAATTGTGGGTCACTCATGGGCAAAAAAAAACTATCCTATCTCTGAAGTTGGACCAAACTACACTCGGTGTGCAAATTTGATCAAAATCGGTTAAGTAGTTTAGGAGTCCATCGCGGACAAACAACGTGACACGTAATTTATATAATATGTAAAGATTGAAAGTAAAATTAAATATCGTGGCATTTGAAGTTTTGTGTTTATAAATTTAAGAAAAGAAGCAAGGCAAGAGTGAAATAAGTGAGGTCTGTTATTATGTTGTCCACAAATAACTTTCGTTTAATAGACGGTCGAAGTCGTGATTATATTCATTTCCATAGTAATCAGTCGAAGCCGTGACGGCAAAAAGAATGTAATATTTAATTAAAGAATTAAAGCACTTGTAATACTTTACGAATAGCCCGAATCTCAACCAAATAAATTGGTTTCAAATAGCGGTATCGTCAGGGGTAGAAAATCTTCTTATCTATTTATATTTAGCTTTATTAGCCTCTTTAACTATAAACTAAAAAGGATTTTGGCATTTTTAAGTTGTGGCAATGGACATGCAACCTTGTAAGTCTTTGGTCTTACTCATCTAACTACTTTGTGTGGGCAGGGTGGTGGGTGTAAAGCCGATAGTCTTGCACTGGTAATGCTGCACCTGTTAACAAGTCTGGAGGATTTAAATTGAGTATTTTCGATTGCACATACCTACCTAGGCCATTCGTTATTTGCATAACTCCATTCATTAATGCAGGGTACATGGTATTCAGGTGTGCTTAGTCTTTTGGAAAGAAGATAGTCCATTTGATAAAATCCTATATAATAATGATTTCTTATATTTACGCGAACACTACACTTTGAAATAATACTAGTTTTTACGGAATTTATCGCGTATATTTAACTTTTTAAATACCTGACGTTTCGAACGCTTTACAGCACTCATGGTCACGGGCGGGACTGAGATGTTCAACGTCCATATGTCATAGTTAACCGCGGTTACCATAGATTAAAATTTAACTTTTGTTCCGATCTATGCAGTATGAACTTTAAGTTCATTTACAATTTAACTTTTGTTCCGATCTATGCAGTATGAACTTTAAGTTCATACTGCATAGAACTTTAAGTTCATTTACAATTTAACTTTTGTTCCGATCTATGCAGTATGAACTTTAAGTTCATACTGCATAGATCGGAACAAAAGTTAAATTTTCATCTATGGTAACGGTTAACTATGACATATGGACGTAGAACATCTCAGTCCCGCCCGTGACCATGAGTGCTGTAAAGCGTTCGAAACGTCGGGTATTTAAAAAGTTAAATATACGCGATAAATTCCGTAAAAACTAGTATTATTTCAATCCTACTTAATATTATTTTATAGTTACTGTATAATATTATTAAGATATACTACTTGTTCAAATTACTTGAAAGGGGACGGGCCACGTTTAAAATCAACGGTCGTGGTTCACCAAGCCAAATGCTGAGTACAAAGCCTTTTCGTCACGTTCTGTAAAGTTAAATTATATTGGTGGTTGCGCCAAAACGCACATTTGGTTCACTATATTACCTGGTAACCTTCTTCTTCACTTCCGTCTTCCTCCATGCACGGGCACGTCTCCAATAGGAGGCTAGACATGGTGACAACATTTCGCATGCTCAATGGGATTTTTTTTATAGAAGAGGGGGCAAACGAACATGCGGCTCACCTGATGTTAAGTGACTACTGCCGCCCATGATCAACCGCAACATCAGGGGAATTGCAGGTGCGTTGCCGGCCCTTTAAAAAGGAGTAAGCTCTTTTCTTGAAGGTCCCCAGGTCGTATCGGTCCGGAAAAATCGCCGGTGGTAAACTATTCCACAGAGAGGTTGTACGCGGAAGAAAACTCCTTTTGAAAATGTAAAATTATTACCTTACCGTCGCACGAATTGGTATTAACTAAGGTTATTAAGAAGCCGTGGTGGTCCAAGAGCTAAGCGCTCGCTGTAAATTTCACAATACGCGAGCAAACCGGGTTCGATCCCCGCCGGCACCAATGAAATTGTTAATTGCAATTTTAAGTGCGGATTTACCACGTATCGGCGGTGAAGGAAAATCTCAATCTTCGTGAGAAAAAGGTGACATAATCGTGAGAAAACCTGCATGTCTGAGAAATAGAAAAATATATATATTTCGATGACATGAAGTCCGCCAACACGTATTAAGATAGCGCGACGGACTCTTCTTGACCTAAAATCCTCTCGAAAATCAGAGAAGGCCTGTGGCCAGCTGTGGGACGTATATAGACTGTAACTTTAACTTTATTTTAATTAAGGTTTGAAATTTCTATGATAATATTTGTATAACGTTGTCATTACGAATATGTGACAAAATAAATGTTTTCTTTTTTTCTATCTTAAACAATATACTTACAAAAAAATCCATAAAACTATATATTGAATAGCGTAAGAAAGTGAAACGGGACGTCACATTTCCGAGCAGCGTAATTTTTCTATATAAAAACGATTGTACTCCCCTTTCGTCTGTTTGAATAACGTTCATAATGAGTTTCTTTGAAATAGAAAATATTAATATTGGTTTTATCTCGATAAGCTTCTCGCATATTAGCCTTTCAAAACCAAGCGCCGCGTCTTAGTTACAAATTTTGTGTAAATTGAGTTTTATAGTATTGTTTAAGTAATTATTTTTCCATCGATTATTCCCTTCATTAATATATGTATGTATGAGTTGTATGTTGTGTTATATTACAATGTATTTTATACATAACAGCTAAAGTCAGGACATTAGTTTTTCTATACGCTGTGTCTTAGCACTTTAGAATCTTTTGTTTATTTTATTTATTCTAGAAATTGTTTTATTGTTTCTTCTTGTTTTTTAATTTCTTCTTTGTTTGATTTCGCCTTTATAGTCTGCTTTTACTTTTTTATTAAAAGTTAAATTTTTTATCTGTTTTTTTAACGCTTGTAATTTAAAGTAGATTTATTTGATATAACGATACTTATATGAGACGTGTGGAGACTACAATTTGTGGCCGCAGGTGCAGTAGCGGGCGCTGTGGCTACTACTACTACTGTTCACATTTTTCATTGGCCACCACCGAAACGATGACGCGACGGCACAGCTTCGAGCTGAGCTTTTATTGCCGGCACTGTGCTGGAATGCTTTTGCGCACGTGTATTACAACCTATCTTAAGTCCACTGCAGAACATAGGCCTCAGTCATAAATTGATTAATTCATAAGGGCGATTTTGCCATAGCTGCCTCGTTTGAGAGGTGGGTTGGTAACCGCAGTATTTTGTTTTTTACTTGTATTAGAAAGACTCTGTTGGACATTTCCTGTTTATTTTTAACTCTATCGCCTCTTACGACACCCAAGGGACGATACGGAGTAGTGGATATTCTGACACCATTACTACACGGTAAATACAAGTATTATCACTAAATGGATATTTTAGTTCGAACATATTTAGCACCACCTTTGCTTTGCTGGTGTCGGTGCCAGGCGGTAAAGTTACAAACGCCCTTTGGACGCCTTTCGTTTGTATGGGTGTGTGTAATCTTTTATTTTTATGGCAAATCTTGCCCGAAAAGGAAATTTGCAAAATAGTCCTATAAAAGTCCTTCGTCTTCTTCATATCCTTTACCTTTAAACGAGAAATTCTTATATATATATATATATATATATATATATATATATATATATATATATATATATATATATATATATGTATATATATATGTATATATATATATATATATATATGTATATATATATGTATATATATATGTATATATATATGTATATATATATGTATATATATATGTATATATATATATATATATATATATATATATATAATCGGAATCTTGGAAACGGCTCCAACGATTTTAATAAAATTTTGTGTCCAGGGGTCTCGGGGGCAATAATTCGACCTAGCTAGGATTCATTTTTAGAAAATGTCGTTTTGTCCGTGTTTTCAGGCAATGAAAAACTGCTACAATTTAAGAAGGTAAACTTTGACACTGTATTAATGATCGTAATAGCTCAAGTGGATATCGGGCCGTCGCGTAATCGTAGTGCCCTGGTTCGCGTCCTGTCTTCGGTTCGACTTTTTTTCCAAGTTTCCTTCTTTGTGAGAAAATCTATTATTTCGAGCCCTTTTATACAATTTTTTTTTAAAATTCGAAAATTTAAATTAAACTAATTGCACTCATGATTTTTATTCAAATAACCAGTTTAGTTTTTTCTATTATGCCAATAAGATGGAAAAATATTATTCATGTTTCATCAGTATGTAATTTGTATCTAAATGTAATTTCCAAAACATACGATTTCCAAAAAAAAAAAAAAAACCGAGGAAAGCTCGGTCTTTTAGGTACTATTTAATACTGTTGCGAGTTTAGTTTAAAAGACTCAAAAACTTATCAATTATTGATTTTTGAAAAAGGATCAATTAATCCATTTATTTTCAAGAATAGTTATTTTCAAGAATAGGCATTAATCCTAAAATAGTATATCCTTGTACATTGTGCCTTACCCAGCAAGGAAAGGTTTGTAACCTAGTACAAATTAAATAACAGAATTATATAAGCCATAATCTTCAAGCTTGGCAGGCGAATTGACGATCGTAATATAAAATGTTTCGTACGAGTACTGAGTACATAATAAGGCGCTTCGGTGTTTTATGTAAGTCATTTCACTAATGATATTACTCGACTAATAATAATTTCACTAATGAAGACTCTACGGCGGGCAGCCACCTTAGAGTCTCCATCACCTGAGGATGCCTCGTGTAGAGGCGAAACACGTGTCGTATTATCGTCGATGGTGTGTCTTTCCTGGAATATTGGTGCCGGAAGTAGTGGTGTTGGGAGTAGTGGTGCTGGGCTAAGTCGTGACGGGATTGGTGCACGCAATTGAGGGAAGGCGGGAGGTGCTCTTCATTCCAGGTAGGACACAACATTGTATTTAGTTAGCGGAAGGTTGCAAATTAATTAATATCTTTATTATAATGATATTACTGCTATTTTTCAGATACCATGAGGTCTTTTTTTATAGGATAGGGTGACAAACGAGCACACAGTCCACCTGATGGTAAGTGGTTGCTGCGGCTCATAGACATCTACATCTATCCTCGATGACAAATCAAAATACAAACGCGTTGTCACCCGTGAGGACAAGATGGAATGCCTCGTTCCCAGTAAAAAGCAAAGATTTAAATAGTTAGATGTGCCTTCACCTTGAAAACTGTGGCATTATTTTTGGATGTGTTCGTTTGCAAGACGCTGACGCGTGCACACTAATGCAATAGTGTAATCTTATCTTACAGAAATTGTGTATAATACTTTCTCTGTCGCACAAATGAGCACTGATTGCGAATGAGTGGGCTCACTCAATTGAGAATGGACACATTTCGGAGTGGTCATACTATGATAAGGGCGTATCTGACTATTTAAGTCTTTGGTAAAAGGGGTCTCCGGTTCTTTACACTCACCATACGAAACACAGCAGCATTATGCTACTATTTGACGCTGGTATTCTGTGAGAGCGTGGTCCTTCCCCGGTCGAGCCGACCCATTCGTGCTACAACTATACTACTAATGTAACTGCAGCATGGCTCTACCACGTATTAGACGTCTTTCTGGTCTTTTTCATAGTCCCCCTAATCATACCACGGGGCCATGTAGTGATGAGTTACTTACGTCGCTAACGCCACGGTATTTCTGATTCTGATATCCTGTAAATGATAAAGAACAAGACCTTGATTGGCAAAGTCGAATATTCATTCAGTTTGTTATCAGTTACACAAACATATATAGACACATTTTGACCCGGACCACCAAAGTTGAAAGTAGTTACTTGGTAATTAAATAAATAATGAAAAAAAAACAGCATTGAACAGATCAAGAGTTCAGAGGACGGAGATAAGTTAATAGCATAACAATGAGTGCTTTTATGCTTTGCTTGCTGAATCAGCACGCATGCGTCGAGATGTCAGAAATGCAATCATCGCATCTTTCAGTCCGGATGTCTGCGAGTTAATGAAGGAATGTCATAGTCTATATTATTTTTTATTGGCAGTTACACCATATGCTTTGCTTTTATGCCATGCCAGTTGGTGGAGGATAAACTGCAATTTTACTTATTTTTAGTTTCGAATATGTTTGGGTCTGAAACAGCTGCTCGTAGTGACGGCTAAGAAATTTTATTGCTTTGTACCTAAAATACCAGGGTAGCTTAAAATATTCTCGTATTTATGCTTTTTGAAAAGTTTTGTTGTTGTTGTTTTATACCGCATACATACACATATTATGTAATCTGATTTTTAGATACAATTTTTGGTTTATATATCAAATTTTTGGAGGCTTTCATTTTATGTAGTTCATTTAAAACCCTTAATATAATCTCCAGTTTTGATGAGTATTATAATGACTGTACTTTAGAAATAGTAACATATAACATAACATAAACACTCACGCCTGTCACCCAGAGGGGTAGGCAGAGACTACGGACTTCCATTTGGCACGATCCTGACACACCTCTTTCGCCTCCTTCACATCCATATATCTACGCATACATGCTCGTCGGTTAAGGGTACTTCTAACGTGGCCCATTTTCAAAATATCGCCAATTTGGTCGATAAACTTTTTCCTAGGGCGTCCCTTCCCGACTCGGCCGTTCACATCTGCCATATAAATTTGCTTTGTCACTCTTTCCTCATTCATTCTTTCCACATGACCAAACCACCGAAGCAAACCTTTCTTAATCCTGGTCACAACATCATCTTGCATACCACATTTATCCCTTATCACGCAATTTCTCACCCTGTCATTCAGATTCAACCCTAGCATATTCCTTAAAGACCGCATTTCTACAGCATTTATTCTACTTTCGTGCTTCTTCTGCCACACCCAGCTTTCACTACCATACATTAAAGTAGGGACTAACACAGAATTATGAATCACCATACGTGCCTGTTTTGACACATTCTGGTTCTCCATAATAGAGTGTAGTGCCCCATTCACTCTATTCCCTGCATTTACTCGTCGTTCTATATCCCTATCATATCTACCATCCCTGCTAAATACACATCCCAAATACACAAACTCATCCACTTGCTCAATTAACTCCAATCAACTTAGAAATAGGTTTTAGATAAAATTCTTTTGAAAAAACTTATTAACAAAATTTGAACATGACATGAAAACTGTATGTTATATAGATCGAAGAGATTAAGAACTCAATCTAATATATCTAATATCAAAACGTAATATCTTATCAATCAAAAATATTAATAGTCATAAAAATTTGCTTGAAAATATATCTTTAATGAATTTGTGCTAGCCCAACATCTTTAAAAATTATTTAACAGTACTACTAAAGTAAACGTATCAATCATTTATCATTTGTAGTGGGAAAAAGTTGGAAGGAAGTTCGAATGCATTAAGACTCGGGCGCACACAAATTTAGATTCATCTGTGAATTTTTGAACATTAATCGTGTTTGTAAACATACGTTGGCTTCGGCATTCTAGTTCTTGAAACATTTTCAGTTCACTTAGTTATTTAAAAATTAAGTTTATATGTTGTTTTCATGGATGTTCATTAAAATATTAGTAAAATATTTCCAAGTATCTACAATTAATTGAAAATGTATTTTTGGCTTACATACCGGCTGTTCACTAATAGTGATAAATAAGAAATAGTGAATCACTATTTCTTAGAATTCACTTTCCCGTTCGAAGATGAACGTATAGACTCACCTATACCGTTTATATTTGGATTTGAAGTTTTAAGAATTCCTAGAAAGATTGATATAACGTAGTGTTGTTGTGCTTGTTGTAAAAAGGCAATGTTTTTTTTTTAATTTTAGCAATATATTTGTTATTTTAGAGAGCTATTAGGAGTACTCACAATTCATACTAGATACACATATAAGACCACGCTGAAAAAACCACTACTTAATTTCAATCTCCCGCCATTTCAGGAGCTTACTATGCGTAATTTTGTGATTTTGTTTTTGTCTTCTTATTTTGTGACTCGGCTTTTAACTTTTTGGACTGTTTCTTCTATATTCGTTGAAGCATGTGCCCATGTCACAAAGGATGATTAGGCAAAAGGATTGATTAGGCATTTACGATGATAATAGAAGGCTATGCTCGGGGTTTCTCTGCGGATGTGAGAAATGTGGATATCCGCAGTAGAACCAGAGTACAACCGACATAGCTCAACGGATTAGTAAGCTGAAGTGGCAATGGGTCGGCCATATAGCTCGAAAAACCGACAACCGTTGGGGAAAAAAGGTTCTCAAGTGGCACCCTCGTACCGGTACCGTGGATGGAGTGACGACCTGGTAAGACATGCAGGAAGTCGATGGATGCAGGTGGCTCAGGACCGTGCTTTGTAGCATACCTTGGGGGAGGCCTATGTTCAGCAGTGGACTTGTGAAGGGCTGTTATGATGATGATGATGACACGTATAGAGTACACCAAAACTTTGCGTCGTTGCTTAAGCATCGGCTTGGACCACAGTCTCATACAGGCAGCCAGAGCGAAACACTTTCCTTCGTGTGGAGATGAGATGCTTGTAGTATCGTTGGCTGCAGGTTGCTTACAGTCTTATATTTGGAAGCACCTTACATATGATTAGCCTTGGTTAAGCCCTCAACAATCGGCCCGCGACTCAGTTTTTATGTTTTCCGACTATTGTGCTCTGGATATATTAGGTAGGTGGTATTGTTTTGGTGCTAATTTTCATGGCAAATTTTTATTAACAACAATGTCCTACAGACCGAATTTCGATTACGGCGGCCTCAACGGAGACTAGCCATCTCCGCATGATAGGATTGTAGTCTAAGATGTGCAAGCATAGGCACACTATATTTCCGCACTCTCATTCATCATGATCAACGGATTTATGTGCTTCACCAGGCGCGGGGTTAAAAAAAGCCACTGACTTCCTGACTCCGGGAAGCTTTTAAGGATTGAAAAGTCATTATTAACTGACTTCTTTAGCCCGACTAGACTAGATTACTACACGCTACACCAGGGAAGCATAAGCTTGTTATACAATACATGTGGTTGACGCGAGCGTGTTTTATAGTACTTATTTAACTACCTAATTATAAGTGCTGTTTTCGAAAAATAAAATATAATATGTATCTATAATGGTGAATTACTGTTATAGTTATATGAGTTACTAAGTAAAGTTGAATTCATTTGACGGCTATGCTTATGTTTGCTCCATTTTATTGATAAAATTGTTTTCCGAATGCGAATACACTACAAACAATCGAAAACTGAAAACATCTATAAATAGAAAGTATCACGAAATATTTGACAGTGCAACATTTGTAACACTATTCTTGGAAAATAATTAAATTACTTACTATAATTACTAGATTTGAAGAACAAAACAGGAACATATATGTAGGGATGCCAGTTGTGTTCAAAGAAAAAACCGGAAGTTTTTATTTGATTTCAATTCTTACAAAAAGTGTACTTTAATACAAAAAAAAAACAAAAATAAAAAAGTGAACTTAAATGTATTTTTGTAATGTACTTTGTGTACTGGAAACTTACTAAACTACAGCCGTTCTACTTTTTTATATATTTAGAACTTCGACTGCTTTTAATTAGGTCTTATTGCCTGAGATGGCATCTTTAAATTCAGTGCAACTAACATTTATATTAAAGAAAACGCACAATTCACTTTTTACAGTTTGTATAGCGAGACGATTTCTTTCATCGGTCCATACATTTCCCTTAACGCTGAAGATTCGTTCCACAAAAGCATAACATATGGGAGTACTACAAACATACTGTAAGATTTTCAATGAATTTGGCGTTGCTTCGTTGTTAAAAAGTTTGTCTACGAAACGCTCGTGCTGTTAGGTATAAATAATGAACAATTGTTTTACTACCGGACAATCTATTGTCCGGTTTACCAAGAATTTTGTGTCCGGTTGAAAACCGGACGGACATCTGGCATCCCTACATATAGGTGATGATTTCGTCAATATTCGTACCTATGCAGGTACGAATATAACCAATCAAAGCTGCTGTCGTCTTCCTCGGTTGTCTAGCTCCGTCCTTTGGACACAACGCGATATAGCTGTAAGACATTAAAAACCTATTCTACAGTTTCCTTGCAACCCATATTATATCCTCTTAAAATAAATGCGATGCGATCTCCGCGGAATAAATATCTGCGATAAATATCCGCTCCTAAAAAAACGTTAAAGTTATCGTTCGCTCTTTGTTAGGTTGTTTTTGCTGTCCCTCTTATCAAATTCCTGTTTGTCCCTGCCCATAACTTAGTTTGTAGTTTTTCTTTGTGTTTTCTTATCTCTTGCGACCTAACGCAACTCTGAAAAAGTAAGTTTGCCTTCCTGCCGTCACTTAAGTTTGCCATTTCATGTTCATTTATACAAAGGGATTTGAGTGTTTTTTTTTGTTAGTATGGTCTTATTGTTTTTTTAATTGCCACAATCGGAAGTATATATTCATATTATTAAATATAATTAGAAATATAATTTTAATAAAACGATAAAATCATTTGTTTATCGATTTACATTTACTTTAGCAGTTAGAGACAGAATGTTCTCGATGGCGGTTGTACTTAAGTTATTGGGATTCCGTTTCGACGACTTCCAAATGCTAATCCCGTACTTGGGCTGGGACATGCGTAGGCATTTTAATGTGTTTACTTCCTGCTGCCAACTATAAGTATTCTAATTCATCAAAGATCTAAACACGTAACGACTGACAAAATGATAATATAAAAGACAATGGACAATAAGATACCTTACTTTAGCTTGTTTTTGAACTCCCAAAATATCCACATAATGACTGATATATTAGCGCGGTTATTCCAAGAATCGAAGTTGGTGTGTATTTTGAATATGTGTCGTTTTTTTGGTGTACGTAAATATCTAAACCTGTAGTACGGATGCTTCGCAAACTGGCTGAAATTAATATCCTGCAATGTGTTGTTATTTAATATTTATTAATAAAATAATTTTGTTCTCTCTTTTTAAATATTATTTTTAATCTAAATTCATTTCCAAATAATGCTCCTGTATAATCTAATATATCTCACTAAGCCTAGGCTGACTAGAAGAGAATGCCTGAAGGCATTTAAACCGCGCTTCGTAACCCTTTTGTCAAGGTGTAAACAATAAAGTATAAATAAATGAATAAATCTTCTCATATTCAGTCCGTAGTTTTCCCGCTGTAGTAGGGAGAACTCTCCTTAATCGATTGCCTATTGCATTACTAGATCTCATCTACATTTGATGCTGTTCTCCTTCGCCGGTCTGTGCATTTTACATGTGGCATATACGAGATGGCCGTATGAGGACGCTCAAGGTCGCTCAGCGAGCTATGGAGAGGGCTATGCTCGGAGTTTCTCTGCGTGATAGACTCAGAAATGAGGATATCCGCAGTAAAACCAGAGTGACCGACATAGCCCAACGGATTAGTAAGCTGAAGTGGCAATGGGCCGGCCATATAGCTCGAAGAACCGATAACCGATGGGGAAGAAAGGTTCTCGAGTGGCAGCCTCGTACCGGTAGGCGTAGTGTAGGGCGACCCCCCACTAGATGGAGTGACGACCTGGTAAGGTATGCAGGAAGTCGGTGGATGCAGGTGACTCAGGACCGTGCTTTGTGGCATTACTTGGGGGAGGCCTATGTTCAGCAGTGGACTTGTGAAGGGCTGTAATGATGAATGATGATGATGATATACGAGATGTTATATCGTCATCTATCAAGAGCCATTAAGTGCTTTTGGTCTTTCCCATACTCGATTCTTGCAGCACCCACTGGACGTCATGTTCATCGTCATATTTCCTTAAGCCGGCACCAGGCAACTGTTTATTATAGACGCCATTCACGGTCAGCTCAACTGATCATTCCAACTAATCAGTTCAAACTAAAACTGTTAATATTTTTTAAAATATTGAATTTTCAGTGTATTGATAATTATGAATATATCAATATCAGAGTTTTATATATATAAGTTTATTTATCGATATGTCGAAAATCCAATATTTAAAAAAATATCAACAGTTTTAGTCTGAACTGATCAGTTGGAATGATCAGTTGAACTGACCGTGTGTGGCGAGCATTAGTGTATGTAAATATATTTTTATTAATTAAAAAGGCGTATTTAGATTGATAACGTTATATGAATACCGTTAGTATAATATCGGCGACGTTTCTAGATAAGCAAATTTAATTCTCACAGTAATATACTTATCTACGAGTACATAAGAGCTTTGTAAGCTTAGAAAGCCAAACAACCCTAAATACACACTTTGATTTAAAATGACGTCGTTTTAGTTGAGGCGCCAGGTAAACTAGTTGTCTTTTCGTTACTTTGTAAATATGGATGGATCTCTGTGTCTGCAATAGAGGATTATTATTATTATTATTTTACGTCTATAAATAAATATATTGGTTATAATTGTAGAACAATCGTTGAAGAGTTATAATTGTAAATAAATCATTATTAAAACGGTCTCAGAATATGTTGTATATTTAAAAAAAATGTACAACCGACTTCAATATAAATAAAATGAAAACATTATCATTGTAGTTGAAGTCAAATTAAATACGCATTTGTTAAGGATAAGTCAATAACTAGAGTCAGATCTTGATCAAATTTATATGGGACCACATGAGAAGCACTAGCTTTCAAGTAAAAAAGCATCAAAATCCTTTCCCCTTCAAAATGTTCTGAGGTAACACACATAAAAAATACGGTCGAATTGACTACCTCCTCCTTTTTGAAGTCGGTTAAAGATGGGCTTCGTCCAACAGTAGAATATATTAAGGTTATAACTTTTTAAAGTAAACGCAGTTTCTTTACAGCGAACAATATTGCCTGGTAAAATTTTGGGTTAGTAATTTCCGTCTTCAAAATTTTTTTAATAGCATTGAGTGACAAACGAGCACGTGGTCCATCTGATGGCAAGTGGATTCTGTGGCCCATATACATCCACGTTTAGTTTAGCCTCAATTAAGAATCAAAATGCAAATGCGTTGTCACTCCTCAGGACTAAGATGGAATGTTTCGATTCCTGTAAAAGGATCTCCGGTTCTCCACACTCACCGTACAAAACACGGCAGCATTACGATGCTATTTTACGCTGGTATTCTCACAGCGTCCTGCCCCGGTCGAGCCGACCCCTTTGTGCTACAGCTATCATATTATTATTTTAGTATTATTTCTCAATATACTTATAGTAATATTTTTAGTATTTTGTCAATAGTTCTCTACTGTAAACAAGCACTGCAAAGTTGGTAGGATTCTTAGCTGCGTTTGCTACAAGCGCTACCTTTGAATCTTCTACCTGTCATATTGGCATAATGACTGTTAGTGTGGCATATTCAAAATATTTTTCTTTGCCATCTATTAAAATTTACTATGGTTTTAGAAACAAAGAAAAATTAAAAGAAAATAAAAAAGAACGGCATTATTAAGAGATGTGTATTTCACATGTGACAAAATACTTTCATACAGGCAAAGTCGGAAATGTCTTATTCAGTTATTGTTTGTTGAACGCTCCTATGAACGTCAAAATCTGCCATCGATTTCAAGGCAATATCGGCGAGATACTCTGATGTCAATCCTCATTTTAAGGGAAAATGTGATACTTAAATTACTTTTATAGTAGTTAAATTTATATATTTTGTCACTGTAGTTATATGTTATTTTGTACTAGATAATTGTTATTTTCTTTTTTGGATAGTTTTTGAACATATAACAAAAAGACGTAGTGTTGTAGAGAATATAATATGCTTCGAGAAATTTTTACCAGCTCCCCGAGGACTGGCTTACTGTTTAGAAAAGCGATCACAACGCTGCTGTGTAGAAAAGCGAACAGCGAGAGTGGCGGTGTAAAAATACGGCGACAGAGGGAAACAAATCAGGATATAGGTGGCAAACTCTTCCTAACGACGATTAAAAGTAAAATAAAACTGTAGTTTTTTTTAATAGGATAGGATGACAAACGAGCACACAGTCCACCTGACGGTAGCTGGCTGCTGTGGCCCATAGACATCTACATCTATCCTCGATTACAAATCAAAATGCAGATTTGTTGTCATCCGTGAGGACTTAGGTGGAATGCCTCGTTTGCAGTAAAAAGGGTCTTCGGTTCTCTACACTCACCATACGAAACACAGCAGCATTAAGCTACTATTTGATGCTCTATTCTGTGAGAGCGTGGTCCTTCCCCGGTGGAGCCGACCCATTCGTGCTACAACTATACTACTAATATAACTGCAGCATGCCTCTACCACGAAAACCCGCGTGCCAACCCGCCTGCCAAGCCTGGAAACTATGACAAGTTTCTCCACTATGAGGCATTCTATGGGGGAGGCCTTTGTTCAGCAGTGGACTTTAACAAGCAGTAACGGTAACGGAGATAACATTCCAATGCTACCTTAATACATATGAGCTTAAATTGGAAATTCTTATTTACATTCAATAAAATTATGGGTTGACATATTTTGGTCCATGCTCTAAGGAATTCTGAAAAAGGCACTGAAGTTTAATTTTATACGTGATAGAGCTTTATTTCAATTCAAACGCATTATGGCTGCAGCACGAAATGAGCGGCTCGGTCGGGAAAGGAACACGCTCAGACAGATTACCAGTGTTAAATATAACATGACGCTGTTTTTTGAGGGTAAGTGGTTACAGGAGACACTTTTTAGGGTTCCGTAGTCAACTAGGAACCCTTATAGTTTCGCCATGTCTGTCTGTCCGTCTGTCCGTCCTCGCTTAATCTCTGTGACCGTTAGCACTAGAAAGCTGAAATTTGGTACCAATATGTGTATCAATCACGCCGACAAAGTGGTAAAATAAAAATTGGAAAAAAATGTTTTATTAGGGTAGCCCCCCTATATGTAAAGTGGGAAGTGATTTTTTTTTAATTTCAACCCTAACGTGTGATATATTGTTGGAAAGGTATTTAAAAATGAATAGGGGTTTACTAAAATCAATTTTTGATAATGTCAATAATTTCGGAAATAATCGCTCCAAAAGTAAAAAAACAATGTGTCCCCCCCCCCCCCCTCTAACTTTTGAACCATAAGTTTAGAAAAAGAAAAAAATCTGAAAAGTAGAAATTTATAAGGACTTTCTAGGAAAATCATTTTGAACTTGGATGGAAACAACAGCTTACCCACTACCGGGAGCAGTTGCAGGAGCGCGGAGCGCTGCTGGAGCGCGAACATAATGGATACCCACCTTTAAACTCATAAGTGGGAACACTTATTGTGACGGACGGGAAACGACGGAACCCTACACTGAGCATGGCCCGACATGCTCTTGGCCGGTTTATTTTCTGGTAACGAAGCATTTCATATTATTACTCAGGTTTAACAATCCATTTGCATTTTGATTCTTAACTAAGAAGAGATATTGGTCCCTGGCCACAGCATCCACTTATCAGTTTTTACCACAGATGAACTATAAGCTGATTTGGCACCTTTCTTTAACTTCTTTAAAATAACGATGAAAAAAAATTATGGCTTATCATATACCTATGTGTCGAGATTTTTGTTTCTATTAAGAATTGTTTTTTAAGAAGCTATTAATATTGATATCAGCTAATAACGAAAACGTAGCGTAAATCTGTTACTGCTTAACTAATCGTTTAGTGTACTTAATGTGCGTATAAATGCATTCTACTAAAGAATAAATTTATTCAAGCAAAGTGATTAAATCCTGCCACTGACACGCCAGTGTAAAAGACGACCGTGTACGTCGTACATTCGAGGCAATCCTTCTAATACCGGGACGTTTCCAGCGAAGGATAAACGTATTCCGTTTCGAGTTAACGTTGATGCTATGCCTCACGTACGTTTATTTACAGCATTTTAATCTGCTTCTTACGGCTCCGTTTCCTTGCATCGAAACTTAGGGATACGTTTAATGCCTATTGTTGCCTCTACGTTGTTTGCCTAGTGATTTTTATGGGACATTGCTTATAAACAACGAGGTTTTTTTATGAATTTGTTTATTCTAGCTACTGTAAATAGATTTATGTAAAAAAAATCGATGGATAAAGAAAATATCGATAAAATTTATATTTACTAAATAACTGAAGTAAGCAATTTTAAGACTTGAAAGAATTCTGTAAAAAAAAAACCGTTTCCACAGGCAGATATTTGCGGTTTAAGGGCGGGGGCTTACACAGAAATACATATCTTAATTGTTTTTTTATAGGTAGGATGACAAACGAGCACACAGTCCACCTGATGGTAAGTGGTTTCTATGGCCCATAGACATCTACATCTATCATCGATTACGAATCGAAATGCAGATGCGTTGTCATCCGTGAGGACTTAGGTGGAATGCCTCGTTTTCAGTATAAAGGGTCTCCGGTTCTCTACACTCAACATACGAAACACAGCAGCATTAGGCTACTACTTGACGCTGGTATTCTGTGAGAGCGTGGTCCTTCCCCGGTCGAGCCGACCCATTCGTGCTACAACTATACCTACTACTAATATAACTGCAGCATGGCTCTACCACGTTAAAAAAATTTATTAAATTACATCTGATACAACGCTGATTGAGTTCTAAATACCTTTTGCTATTAAGAGGATAGAGTAAGTCAGCTCAAATTCTAATTTCGCCCCCACTTCTCCGCGCGTCGTATGCTATTTACCGACATGTTTGTAATCACTAATACTGTAAGTAGATAGGTCGTTAGATACTTATTTCATTAGGTTTATCATATTTATGCCTGTTGCTTAACGCCAACCCAGTCGCTTCTTATTTTTATAACGCTTACTTCCCACTTTAATTTTACGTCGTCCTGTTGCGTAATGTGTATTCTGATCATAAGCGACACAACTTCTCCCTCCAAAAGCCGGAGCGATACTAACGGCGGGGCGACAGGAACAGGAATCAAGCTTATGCGCCGATAGTTTAGGTCATTTCTTTTTACGGTGAAAATAATGGTATTTAAAAAAAAAGTAAATAACATAAGCACTGCTTTATAGTTAGTTCAGTTAGTATGCAAAGTTTCATGATCTTATTTAAAGTATTTTATGAATAACAGCGGTTTATTGTTCAGTTTGGGGGTAACTTTGGATTTTTTTTCTATCTAGAAAATTTTACGGAATCGTGTTTTCGTCTAACATACTCCTTAACATTAATCCTCAACTTTACCATATATTATTTTCAAAATTAATGCTGCAATACTTTCGGCATAACGGAGGATCTTGCTAAGCCATTTGAGATTATATTTCCCCTTAACGAAAAATGAAAGAAAAAGATTATCAAACATTAGCGTCCTATTATTTTTCTTTTTTTATTTTATTTTATTTTATTTTATTTTAATAAGGATAAAACAACAGCGTATATCACTAAATACAATTTTCAAATTTACCTCAAGGATACCAATAACAGTTATCGGCATATTAAATATAAAGGTAAGCTAGGTACAATTATAATGTATAAAAGGATGGAAATCAAACAATTTAAAACAGCTTAATAAAATAACAGTAATAAAATTACATATTTTTAAGTTTACTAATACTAAGTCTTACTGACAAATTGATATGTGATTTACTCCTCGAGTTAATTTTATAAATCTTCTTCTATTAAAATATAAGAGATTGTCACCTATGTACTGACTTATCACGATATCCATATGGTTCCAGACTAGAGACATTTTAAATTGGTAGGAATATTCTTTTCGGCGAGTAGAGGTCAGATAAGAACGGATTATACGTAATTCCACCCTCAGGGTGGGTTGTGGTGGAGTTAATTAAAAAAATCACATTTTCAAGCTATAACCCTTATAAGTATAAAACTTGGCCAGAATATTCTTTTTGGTAGGTAGGTATGTTAAAATCACTTAGAACGGATTTTATGAAGTTCCACCAGGGCAGTGCGGGGAGGTTAAAAAAAATTAAAGTTTTAATCTATACCTCCTACAAGTTGGTCCTCAAGGCTGGCAACGCATCTGCATTTTAATGCTTAATCTAGGATACATGTAGATGTCTATGTGCCACAGCATCCACTTACCATCAGGTGGACTGTGTGCTCGTTTGTCACCCTTATCCTATAAAATAATAGCTTAGATCAATTCTAGCATTGGTGTCTATAATTATGTTCGTAAAGTTTCATCACAATCGATTCAGCCATTCGGAATAATAATCCGGACAGACAGTCAGACAAAAATTCTAAAAATGTTTATTTATGTCTTAATGTCATGCAAATAACTCCTTGAGCTCAACAGTAGCTAGTTATTTCAATATAACAAAGAGACGCTTCATTTTTATTTGATATATATTATGATTATTTTGTTAGGATGCTGTTGGATCTTTGAGTGTTGTTTGAAATTTGAATACATGACAAAGGGTCGTAGAAAGGGGCAGAACAACGTCTGCCTAGCAAGCTAGTACCAATATATGATATATGTAATCAGAATTTATTTAATTTAAATTAGATGAAGAAAAGCTAGAGGCGAAGGCGTGGAGCAATTAATATATACGGAGGGCAAAACCAGTAGAAAACTAATTTAACTCGGTAATAGAGTATATTTTCGTGTACTAAAGTAATAGTAGAAGTACTTTAGAATTAATTTTAGACATTTAATAATGTTTTTTGCTGGACAAAAGTTTAAAGTTGCAGCCTATATACGTCCCACTGCCGGGCAACAGGCCTCTAATTTCTGAGAGGGTTTTAGGGCAATAGTTTGACGACCGCGCTGCCTCTATGCGTGTGGCGAAGTTCACATGTCTTCGAAATATTTTATTTCATTTCTAAGTCATGCCGATTTCCTTACGATGTTTTCCTTCACCACCGAGCACGTGATAAATTCATACCTAAAATTGCAATCAACAATTTTATTGGTGCCGGCCGGGAATCGAACCTGGAATGCTCGCGTACCTACTGTGAAATTCATTGCGGGTACTTAGCATCTGAGCTACGGCGGCACTTATATATAAACTTTTTGAGAAGATTGACAGTCCACCTGATGTAACGTGAATGCTGTGGCCTACACAGTCATCTGTCTTCGATTAAGATTCAAAATAATGATGCGTTGTCACCTCTGAGGACTGACGTGAAATATTTTCGTTATTAGTAGAAATGATTAGATATTTTACCAACGTAATCGTAGAATTATGCGTGATATAATTCGTAATGACACTTGCAGTAGAACTAGAGTAACCGACAAAGCCCAACTGATCAGTAAGCTAAAGTGGCAATGGATCAGCCATATAGCTTGAAGAACCCAAAGTGAACGAGTAAGAAAGATTCTCGAGTGGCATTCACGGACTGGTAAGCATAGGGTAAGGTGACGATTTCGTAAGATATAAATAAAATAAGTTGATGAATGCATGTGGCACAGGACCGTATTTCATGGCATATTTAGGGTGGGCCTATGTTCATCAGTTGACCTTTTAAAGGCGCTATTGATTATTATAATACTGAAAAAATCTTGCAATTGTTCTTAATTTATTCTCTAGTTTGATATTAATATATCCAGCAAGTTTCAGAACGGAAAACTAGTTTGTAAGAGTGCCAACATTATCAGCATGAAATAAAAACTTTCTTCTGCTGTACTTAAATCTTGAATCTTTTGTTCGTTGTACTTTAGGTGTATTTAAATTTTCATTGAATTTCTCTTGCAGCGACCGTGCAACTGTCAGCGAGCGCGAAAGCGGTGCCATTGTTTTCGGCCACACAGCAACGAAATATGGCTCTTTTCGAGATACTCGACCGGCTGGAAGTGAGTATAACCATTTGTTTACATGCCTTTGTATTTTGAACGGGCAATGCATGTATTACGTTATTCGGAATTTAAAAAAAAAGAAACATTTTGTTCTCACACTTTGTCACTGGTCTATGCGGAAGCCATCGTTGTGTTAATTGCAACACGTGTTCCATTAGAAACCCGTGCGACACCCAAGGCGCCAAATAATGAGCGGCCACATTGTATGACAATAAATTCATGTCGCGGCGACAATTTGGACGCTCGAAATTTGAATTTAAATGATTATTGTTTGTAACATGGAGTAGGGACAAACGATTACATCAGTGCGGCGCCACGTCGTGTCTACACCGCGTCCTGGGAGCCATCGCTTCGCCCGTTTCGGGCATGCAAATGTATCGAATATGCTTCCTTGATGTACTCGAACTATGCAAATCACCTCTCAAAGCTATTGTTTGCCGTCCTTGGGGATTATACGATCAGTCCATTACACGTGGTGTGAATCTACAAATGTTATTCGGCTCGATAAAGCTGCCGAAATTTTCTATTTGGTAGTCTTTGCGTAAAGTAGGCCTTCGTTTTACGAAACAATAGCTTGACTGAAGGTTAAATAGAATTTGATAAAGAATACACGTTTGTTTGCTTAACTGGATATCGGGCTCTAAAAAATTTGAAGCATAGGTTTTTAACGATCTCTTGCTTTAGTTATAAATGAGGGTGACTAAATAGCACACAGTCCTCCTAATGGTAAGTGAATGCTGTGCCCAAATAGACATGTAGGTACAATACATTTATTCTCGATTATGAATGAAAATGCAGATGTCACCCCTGAAACACAGCAGCATTAAGCTACTATTTTATGCTGGTATTCTGTGAGAGCGTGGTCCTTCCCCATTCGAGCCGACCTATTCGTGCTACAACCATAATGTAGCTGCAACATGGCTCTACCACGTAACTGTGTGCTTTATAGTGTCATTATCCCGGGAAGAAATATCCCGGGATTTTTCAATGTAAGAGTTAATTTTTCAATCATTAAATAAAAGTTATTCCATAGTACATACAACATAAAAATAATAACTACAGTTGTATGAATAAAATAGTTTGATTGTTTCAGTTTTATATCCAGTCAAATTAAAATTTAGTTGATGAACAGCTTTATGTGGTTGATTATTTGTATATATTGAAAAATCAGTATGACAGAGTTAGAAAAAAAATTGTTGCGACTTATTATGAGACATTATTGCTATGCTGGACGGGTGTCATAAATTAGTCGTCTACGATGTGGAATCCCAAAATTCGGTACAAATGTAGTTAACTAGTCCCGAGTTTCTGCGTGCGTGCGTACGAGAAATAATTAAATAAAAACGACTCACGCATCGCCGTTGGGTTAAGCTTTTTACTGTAATTAAACAACTTCTAATTGTTATATATAAATAAAATTAAAATGTCTGTCTGCAATATCGAAATAAATGCCATTTAGTGAATTTAGGGGGCTATTTGCATGTCATACTGCCTGTCCATCTGTTCGGTCTAATTTTTGGATTGGTTGAGCTGATTGTAATGAAACTGAACGAAAAACAGATAAAGAGCAAGGCTGTATTTTATCCGAAAAACTTTTCTTTGAGAAATCATAAAAATTGATAAAATAAATGTTCGTTGATGATTATTTTAAATCTTAATAATGTAGTGGTTAATTAATTCCGTCGACGCAAAGCTGGAACGGATCGCTAGTATATTTATATAACAGTAGTTATATTATATGTATAAATGACTGCCTCGTTGGTCTAGTGGTTGTGGTAGTGCGACTGCTGGTCATGAGATCCTGGGTTTGAATCCCGAGTCAAATCAAGCAAAAAATCAATTTTTGAGTTTTTCCGACAAGAAATTCTCAGTAGCTGCCCAGAAGTCAAGAAGTTGGCGGTGTTTCACCCCCCAATCTCGGAAAGCATGTAAAGCTGTTGGTCCTGCGCCTGATCTCTCTCCGGTCGTGTCGGTTTACCGTCATATCGCACTATGAGAGTGCACGACTGTGCTTGCGCATACACTCGGGCACTATAATAGCGCAGGGATGGCTAGTCTCCGTTGAGGATGGCCTTCGTGACCGAAATTCGGTCTGGAGGACATTATTATGATCATATGTAACAATCAAATAATTGGTTACATTATTCAATATAATATTATATACTTTTTTGAACTTTACTTTTGTGAACAATTTTCTATTACACCTCGAAAGCCACGGAAAAGTATAGTATTATATTGATGTGCCATTTGAATTGAAATGTCTGCGGTAACTTGAAAACGAGCGGTATGAGTTGGGAATAAGATAATATTGGAATTTCTATTTTTATTTCTTATAGTTTATATTTTTAAACAAGACTTTTCTAGCATATTCTTGTTATAAAAAGGATTAAAAAAAGAAATAAAAAGAGGGGGGCAACGTTTAGTCTCTAGAAAGGTATTTCCCTGTTTTCTCACTGCATAGTGGCACCGAGGCAGATATTTTTACAATATTATCTATTTTTATCACTGCCGTATGTCCTATTTTTATTTTTATTCTATAGAACGATTATATAAAAAGTTATGAACCTAAAATTACTAAAACGGCCTTGTAATACTGCCGTAAATAGACATTCCACCAAACAAATATAACGAACATAAGAAATAAAAGAAAAACATACAGACATATCCACAATTATATCTTATGTAGTTCTAATAAAGGGTTTTTCAACAAGAACTTTGTTTTCTAAAACAAAATAAAACAAAGAGTTTAGATGAAGATGATTCAAATTTTTATTGTATTACGAAGAGAAAAGTTTGGCAATTATAAATGAAAAATGATATCTGGCAAATGTCCACCACGACCACGCTGACAGATGTCAATTCTTTCATCAAAGTTTTTAATCACTTTTCGGCAAAATGGCGGGTCTATTTCGTTAATCACGTCACGGATTTTGAGTTTTAAGGCCGCGATCGATTCGTTTGGCTCCGTATTGACTCTGTCCTTAACATAGCCCCACAAAAAAAATCCAGTGGTGTTCAAACACACGATCTGGCTGACCATTTAACTGCTGAATTTCGTGAAATTATGCGATCGGGAAATTTGGTTTGCAATAAATTGATCGTTTCGTTGGCTGTGTGACATGTGGCACCGTCATGTTGAAACCACATGTTTGTGATATCGATGTCATCAATAATAGGCCGAAATTGAGATGTTAACATCTCGCGATAGCGTGATCCATTGACCGTTACCGCATTTTATCCTCATCTTCGAAAAAAACGGCCCAATCACGCCTCCAGACCAGCGCAACATACAGTAACACGTTGAGCATGCAAAGGCTTCTCAATAATCGCTTTAGGATTTTCAGAAGCCCAAATGCGGCTATTTTGCTTGTTGACGTACCCTGACAAGTGAGAATGGGCTTCGTCTGAAAAAATGATTTTTTCAGAAAAACCAGCGGGCTGTTCCTGAATGAATTGAGCGAATCTACGGCGATGTGAATGGTTGGTCAGCTTCAACGCCTGCATCAATTGAACCTTGTAAGGCTTCAAAGCCAAATCCTTACGCAAAATTCGCCATGTGGTGGTTTTGGATAACCCCAATTGTTGAGAACGTCGAGGAATTGACAAATTTGGATCTTCTTCAACACTGTGGCTCACGGCTGCGATGTTTTCGGTTGAACGACCCGGTCGAACACGTGTTGGTGTTGGCACATTTTGTACCGAGCCTGTCGATTCAAATTTATCGACCAAATTCTTAACAGCGGTCTCAGAAGGACGATTATGTTGTCCGAAAATATCACGAATTTTACGAAACGTAACTTTCACAGAACCACCATTTTCATAGTGGATTTTAATTATTTTAATGCGATTTTCGAGCGAAATTGAATTCATTGTAGCAATTGCCAAAGCATCCACTACGAATAGGTCAAAAAACTAAATGTCAAAACTGTCATGTTGTTGGTGTTGCCCCAATTGAAAAACAAAGTTCTTGTTAAAAAACCCATTATTAGAGGGATTATATTCGAATATTTTTCTTAGAAAAATTAAAATTGGTCTAGTTTTGGAAGATGATACGGAAATAAGGCTACGCGGATGAAGACTGCAATTCTTTATAATGACAATAATAATAATATTTTTATTTTAGACCACGAGTCCATTTATTGTTGGTAATGTTGCTGGTAATAATATTGACTTAAAACTTTGTTAGTATTGTACGTATGTACTTACCTATCATTTTAATCCTATGACTACGCCCACCCAGTGGTTCTGAATGAGGACAGTCTTATCTTACAGATATCGCTGTAAGGATGCTGTTGCTACTGTTTCGTACGCGTTGCAAGAGTGAGGCTGATTTTTGCGAATAATCGCTTAGAGTCAGTACGTGCTTGTGTAAACATACTGAAACACACATCCTGAAAGGGTTGTTATACTGTACGCGCAGAGCATTGTAAGACCGATGCGTATATGTCATCCACAGGCCACTAGAGTAAAATGATTGACAAAATGCGTTGAAAAGCGTTATTTTAACTCTATCTGTACATCTAGCGAACCTGCGAGCGAGTCATATGGACTCTTGCTATGGGGTAATGCGACTGACATTGAAACTACTAGGCTGCATTAAAAGTATCGGGAATGGAATATTTCCACTGTTCCTGTCATATTAAAATCTTTTTAATTGAAAACTCCTTGGTTTTAAAAATCGAATACCATTTATTTATTTAAAAAAATATTCTCGGTCTTGTCACAAGGTTTTGTGAAACTTGTTTAGTCGTTGAGAAAATGGAATTGACTGGAGAAAATTCAAGAGCGATGAATTATTATAACTTTCGAAGTGGTTTAAGACAAAAACATCCCACCAAAAACATTCTGTAAAAAACTGGCCAAGTCTCGATGGAGCTGCTTGTTTATCTCTAAAAAGTAATGAAATCTAGACAAAGTCGTGCCAAGTCTAAGGTTCCTTACAGCGATTTCTTTATTATTATATTTAATGTTGTGTGACTTGGCCGTTGAAGGGTACACAAGGGTACAAAACCAGGTGCTACATGACACCCTTGCACCAATCTGTCGCCAGAACCGCTACCCATTGACGATGGAAAATTGCCACTTGGAAAACGTTGATTGAATAACCAGTCAATTGTAGGCTTGATAAAACTGCGTATTTCAATAATACTTTTGTATAGACGAGCCTGAAACAAACAGTATAAAAAATTATTTCCAGTACAGGCGGACTTCGAATCATTGATAGAAGTCCGTCTGTACGTCTATTTTATGTTAGAGCGGTGGTCGATTTGACGCTCCAAAAAGAAGAGAGCAGAAGTCAGCATTGTCAATGCTGAATGCATGTGTAGCGTCCAATTACCAATACCAGTATGGGCTATTAACAAGCTTAACAAACATAGGTAGTTACAACAGATATAACATTACTGTAAACACAATTACGTGCAACATTACGTGTAAACGCAACTTTATCAAGCCTACAATTGACTGGTTATTCAATCAACGTTTTCCAAGTGGCAATTTTCCATCGTCAATGGGTAGCGGTTCTGGCGACAGATTGGTGCAAGGGTGTCATGTAGCACCTGGTTTTGTACCCTTCAACGGCCAAGTCACACAACATTAACTATAATAATAAAGAAATCGCTGTAAGGAACCTTAGACTTGGCACGACTTTGTCTAGATTTCATTACTTTTTTAGAGATAAACAAGCAGCTCCATCGAGACTTGGCTAGTTTTTTACAGAATGTTTTTGGTGGGATTTCACTTCTTTTTGCAGAAATGTGGGCACATTGGTTTATTTTATTAGATTTTCTTATTCGACACATTTTTTTCTTTTTAGTAGTTTTTTTGTTATTACAAGTCTTTCTTTTCCTTTTTTCCGGTTCTGATTCTTGTACAGTAGCAACAGTTTTTCGTATTGCCCATTCGCGTTCATTATTTATTCTTTTAGACAGTTTAGACGGTTTAAAATCTGAAAGATCGGCGCGGTATTTACGCCTAAGCCGGTTGTATTCGGTGATCGCTGAAGCTTGAGCTTTAATACTCTTGAAGTCAACGTTTATGAGGTGCATCCCATGAAGATTGGTTACTCGTGAAAGCGCCACGTAGGCTTGGTCACAAGTGAATATGGAGGTGCCAATGTCCATGAGGGCATTTTTTAGACTTAGACCTTGGCTCTTGTGAATTGTTAGGGCATACGCCACACAGATTGGGAATTGTTCCCTGTACACGTATGCCCGGGGTATGATCTCAAATTTTGACTTAATGGGCAATAATTCGTGAATCAAATTATTAGCGAATTTTACTACCAATTGTTTAGGCTTTGTTTGGTCTTCCGGGTCCCACCTCACTTTTTGTACAACGCTTAATGACTCATTCACTAAACCTAAACTAACATCAATATTTCTCCTAAACATTACTTTAGCTCCCTCTTTAATGATTATAGTTTCTTCCAGTCCAGCAGTCATCGACGCATCATCTTCATATTTTTGTAAACACGCCCGGGCTTTCGTTATCATACATTTTGAACAATCCAAGGAATCTTTAGCAACTAACTTTATCTCGGGCTGTGTTTTAAAATACAGTCAGCGCCATCTAGCGACGTGTGCGGGTATCACTGCCACTCTTAGTAAATAAAAAGATATAAATAATGAAATAAAAAGCCAATCTAGTGTTATCCAGAGTTTTCCTTTAATTTTATTTATATCAAAAGTATTAGTATTAAAAGCAGAAGGGGAGGCATTCGCCCAGCGGTGGGACGCTATAGGCTAGATTAAATTAGAAGATGTGTCCCACTACGCTGGATTTTGCAATGACAGTAGATTTTTAGGTACCAATGGTAGAAGGGGGCATTACCGTATCTCTAATACAGCTGAGACCAGCTGAGGGTTCTTCATCAGATACTTTAGACCTTCGATTTTTGACATCAAATGAAGCGGCCCACCAAGTTGAATATTTTTTGTAAAGGCGGTATGTCGATCTCTTCTAATAGTTTGGTTGGGCTCTTGTGTTTTCTAATTGGGGTCACCAGGTACTCCAGATGTTCGATTATCCTAGTTTTTATAGTTTTCCCTTTATGTGGCCATTAAACCCTAACTCTGTACCAAATTTCAGCTCTCTGAGTTTATGGGAAGTACTAGTTCTATTCTGATGATCATGAGTGAGTGAGTGAGTGTCATAAATGCGAAACTTTGCTTTCGCTTAACTTCGGAACTAAATGACCTACAGACTTGAAATTTTGGATTTTAAGTATGTGATTATAGTTTACTAGATGACGAAAATTTCTGCGGTCTGGTATTATTCAGAGGTTCTCAAATAGGGGCCTGAAAATGCGTCGAAATGGTTCCAGTAAAGGATGGTACGGCAGTGTTTGCTTCGCGCTCGACTTGGCGGGGGCACTGCCGTGCCCCCCGATTGTATTGACCGGATGATTTCTGCATTTGGTGATGAAGCCCTATCTAAAACCACAATTTATCGCTGGTTTGCTTAATTTCAACGTGGACGTGTCAAGCTCAGTGATGATCCCCGTCAAGGTTGTCCAAAAACTGCAGTCATCCAAGAAAACGATGATGCTGTGCGTAAGCTGATTGAGGAAGATCGACATGTGACATACCGCAAAATTCAAGCAACTTTAGATATTGGCATGAGTCAATCAAATCATCTTGCATGAACAATTAGGTGTAAAAAAGTTGTTTTCCCGATGGGTACCGCATTCGCTCTGTGAAGAGCAAAAAGCGGTTGGCGTTACTTGGTGCGTCAGAACTCTCGAAAGATTCCACGTAGGATCCTCAAATGCTGTATACAACATCGTATCAGGTGACGAATCCTGGATATATGCGTACGAACCCGAAACAAAAAACCAGTCACGAGTTTGGGTGTTCGAAAATGAGTTAAATGGCTTTAACAAAAATTGTTCGTTCACGGAGTGTTGAAAGAAAAATGGTGGCCACGTTTGTCTCCAAAACCGGCCATGTTACGACTATTCCTCTTGAGGGACAAAGAATGGTTAATGCAGAATGGTATGCTAGCATTTGTTTGCCATAGGTCGTTTCTGAACTCCGTAAAGAGAACTGCAACCGCCACATCATCATCACGACAATGCCAGTTCTCACACCGCACACAGAACAAAAGAGTTTTTAGAGCAAGAAAACATAGAATTATTAGACCATCTGCCTTACAACCCCGACCTAAGCCCTAATGATTTCTATACTTTCCCTAAAATAAAGAATAAATTGCGTGGACAGAGATTTTCATCGCCTGAAGAAGCTGTGGACGCCTACAAAAGAATACTTCGAAAAGCAATAAATACATTTTTAAATTGTAATGTTGTGTCACTTCCTTGATTCCCGAAATTTTCAGTGCCGCCCTCGTATCTTTGTTTTGCAGAAGAGAGCCATAAGAGCAATAATAAACCTAGGTCCGAAAGAATCTCTTAGAGAAAATTTTTATGAAATAAATATAAAATAACTTTGGCTTCCCAATATATTTACAAAAATATAATGTGTGTACAAAAAAAAACAATAGTTTTATTAAAATAGTGATGTATGTACATTCCGTAAATACTAGGAACAAGCACAAGTTTTATACCTATACTCGACTCCAAAGAGCCAGTAATTCCTTCGTGGAAATACATAAGTTTAAAATAGTTAATTACACGCGATAAAATATATATAAATACTTTTATTCAATGTGTAGTGTTCGCGTAAATTTAAGATATTATTAAGCTATAATTAAGCAATATGAATGACGATTTCACGAATGTTATTGGCACTGGGACGTTCACGGTTAAAAAATCTATTATTTGTATATGCAAAAAGTTGACTTAGTGTTATGTGCAAAGAAGTTGGTTTAGGATTGGTATATATTTTTGACTCGTGATGAAGCAAGATGTTAACCAATAAGTCCCATGTGACACACGTGTTTTTAAAAACTTTGTATATTAATATCCACGTCATCTTCTTAACTTGTATTAAAATTTGAACTTTATACTCTCTTGTGTTATCTAAGGAATATAACAAGTACAAGATAAGAACTAGAGTGACGTCTAAATTAAAGTTAGTTAAAGCCTATATATGTTCCACTGCTGGGCACAGACCGTCAGTTATTTCTGGGAGAGTTTTAGGGCAAGCGAATATTTGCCGAACCATGCCAATGCGTGTTGGTGAATTTCGTAGTAAATCAGCATTTAAAATTGCAATTAATAATTTCTTTGGTGCCGGTGGGAATCGAATCTGAAAACGTCTAAATAGTTACGTTAAAATATTTCCTCCCTATTTTGCCAACCTTAGAGGTGGAAGATTTTCATCAAATTTATATGAGACTATCTTTGAAGTTTAATATATTTAATAACATAAGAATAATTGAAATCGGTACAGCCGATCGGAGCCTAGACGTAAAAACATTCATCGATTGGAGAACCTCCTCGTTTTCTGAACTTGGTTTATAAAAATGTATGCAATACCATAATTACTTTTGAGGTAGATACACGAAAATAAATATTGATTAATTTGGTCACATTTACAATATTTCACTGCCTCAGCTGCGATAGTGACAAAATAATATATCTACAAATTTTCTTAGTATTTTCATTCATATTTTTTGTTCCGTTTTCCATTATAATAATTCTGTACATTTGAAGGTATTGTTATTCACACAAAGGGCAATCAAACTTCAAGGTACCGGTCATATGGGACACGAGGGCCAATTCTCGAATACATAACGAGCTATTCGTGTTCCTACAATGTTATTTATGCGACGTCTTTATTAACATTTGGTCATCAGTGGGCAAAATAATGAACGTCGGACGATTCACTTCCTGTGCGCGTTTAATGAAGTTCGCTAGTTACGAGAGTAAATGTACAACGCCGATAGAGGCTTTAAGGAAATTGTGAGTATTATTAGACTGCGAGAAAATTTAATTTAAGACAAAAATGTAGGTAATTTTAAAATAATTATTGTTTTTATTTTAAAACATTTAAATATAATATGACTTTAAAGGTTATCATGCGACATTGATGTTAAATAAATTTACATACCTTATTCATTACTTTTTATTAATTACAAAACTGAATTGTTGGAAGCACCACTAAAAATCTATTTGGTGGTGCATTTTTTGTTTAATTGGAGTAAAAAACGATTAGATTAATGGTTTATATTTATCTCGTTTCTCGTTTGATACTCTATTATTTCTCTAAATAATAGAGTATCAAACAAGCTAGTAGTCCATCTGATGATAAGTGACTACTGTGACCCGTGGATCTGTCATGTACCAAGGAAAATGGTTACAGTCCACGAGCAACTAACATGAACCTTTCTTCATTAATTTTTTAAGTAAGCCAATCCATATTATTTCCTTAAATTAAAATCCCTAACATAATATGTTTAAAAGTCTAATCTAAAATCTATGCTGTCTAAGCTTTATGGGTAGGAGTTTGTTTTTATTCTATTCAACATATATCTATATTTTATTATTTTTTGTATTGACACACTTCTTTCGCTTCTTTTGTGTTCATATATCTACCCATAAATGCTCGTTGTTTGAGGATATTCTTAAAAGCTGCTGACTGATGTGAAGAATTTACGCTCCGGGAAGTCTGCAGTCTGTGAACATGTACAGGATCGCCCCCGTCACTACCAGTAAAAGTAAAGATAGACCAAAAATTCTGGCTAAAGGACACCGATTCCTTCTAAAGATGATTCGCGAGGATATTGAAATAAAAAAAAACATTCTAATTTCAATAGAGAAGATGGCTGGGTGCTAGCTACCAACTGCTTGGGATTCTATAATTAATAAATTTATATCTCAACCCAAGCACACAACTGCGAGACATCAACTTACTATAACTTCATACTGCGTAGATCAGAATAAAAATTAATATTTTTAATCTGGAGGTCGCTGTGGTTAACTACGACATTGGGACGTCGAACACTTCAGTTCCCTCTGGGACCGGGTCAGTCGGGTACTGTAAAGTGCTCGAAACGTCAGGATTATAAAATAAGTAATTATACGCGATATAACCCGTAAAAACTAACTTCATAACTTAACTTGCAACTTAACTTGCAACTTTCACTACTGCACCTTAGATTCGCTTTGTCGCTCTTTTCTTATTATTTTTTTTTTACGTTTTCAAACCAGCCAATCGAAGCGACTCTTCTTAATTCTATTATTTATGTTCGGTTATTCTTGCAAAACACAGCACACTACTCCCAACATATCAGTGAGAGATATTTGGAACAATAACAATACAATCAGATTGGAAAACAAACATTTGTTCAAATTCAAACCATTGGTATTCAAACCATAACTTGACTTAGTAGTCTGTCACTCTGATCAGTAAGCCACGCCACGTAATAGTTTAGTTTTACAAGAATCACTATTATTATGACAAATTGAAAAGCTTACGTATACTTACAATAAATCTTATCAGCCGCCGGGAAAGAAGTTTTAAAGCATCTCGAAATCGTTAACAACATTCCCATCGTCGACTGAGGTGGCGCTACTATCTTTGTTTAACTTGTCGGCTATTAATTCGGTTACTCGGTACCGTCGGACCTCCCAGGTTGAACGCTTAGCGCCGATGGTCGCACTCCCCCTTATTTGTTATGTTGCCTCTTCTAACGAGATTAGCCTTATTGTGTCTGCCGTTTACTGACTAATACCCCACCTCGTTTTCGGTAAACAGTGACTAAATGTACATATTAAGCCGTTGCACAAGGCCGCATTGTTCTCACTCAGAAGCTGAGCGCAGATTGGGATCTCGAATTATGTTTGAATACTCGAGTGCTTGGGCTAGTGTTTTGTATTCTATCTTTGATATCCAGTGATGCATTGTTTGCTTATTCGAGATAGAAACACGTTTATTTTTATCAGTATATTGTATAAACGAGGTTACACTGATCGCTGTTGACTATCAGAAATTCAATTAACTTGCGTTTCCCAAAACTTCTGTCATATTCCAGTAACGTTTTAACATCGTTACTCCATATTTATATTACCGTATGTGATTTTCTTTGAATACACCCACTCACCCGCCTGCTTAGGCCAAAAACCATATAAATGTATTATCTATTTACACTGAAACATATCAGATACTATTTAGCATACGATGTACCTTGAGTGGAATGCTTATACAATAAATCATCGAAATATCGTAATATTTCCATGTTGTTTTTTCCGCATGGTAAAATAAAACTTTTTAAATACTGTATAAACATTTAATTTGGAATCATTTGATGTCGATTTGGTTTTTTCCAATCGTCGGAATACGAAATAAAATGAAAACTATATTTTTTGTCGTGAGGAATTACAATTTGAACATATTAGAATGAATTTTATCAGCTGAAATCATTCATTGAAAAACCTCATCATACACCTTATATAAAACTCCAGTGAACGCAAATAAGCTTCTTTGGTCCGGATGAGAAACGGCGTAATAAACTCCGCAGTTATTCTTTTTTTGTAATTTTTTTAAAAGACCATTATAAAATATTTTTAATGAAAAATTAAAAGGACCAGAGAAGTAATCAAAGTATGTACACAACAAAAATATGCAAAATTGAGGCTGATAAATATGTTGCAAACTCGAGCAGACCAGTCCCCACGGATTAAAGTATGATGTTACCTTAAAACTCTATCGTCATGTTGTTTGTTTTAATGTAATATAGTAGTTTCAAATTTTGTTGTGTAGTGATAATTATATCTGCAAGTAAGGTCTGTATTTCCTTATAAACAAAATCTGTTAATGTCACACATAATGTTATGGTACTGTTACGAGCTTAGGGTTTGTGACAATAAAAACTGCCGATTGAATTACCAAAATTGACACTTTAATTACCGAACACCAATTACAACTTAAAACACACTAATAATTAATCACACTTAAGCCTTCAGTCACTTTATTTCGCTCCTAAGTCTTCGCTTGTATTGCCAATTCAATACTGACACGGTCGTGGTCCTAACTCCTTTATATAGGGCCTTTTCTACTGAAAACATCTAAAATGTTCGAGTAGAATCTCGAAAGTTCTAGCAAGGAATTTTTAGAAAGCTCTCCTAGTTCTGCTCCTCTATACTAGATGGCGCTAGTGAATTTTGAAATCATGAAAGATCTTGACGCTCCTATTTCTGCTACTTGATACTAGATGGCGCCAATAATCACCCGCCATGTGCCAGACATTAATTATGGCGCGCAACAGTACTAATCTTTTAGATGGTCTTAAATAATAGTTATGGTTTAGTTTTTCCTATACTATTACTATTTATGGATTTACGTCCTCATATTGGATACGTAGTATATATGGATTATAAACTTGTGCTACCAATTACATGCCTATACGTAAAAAAATATTTTTTATTTTTTTTATTTTATAAACTTTATTGCGTCTGCTTAGAAAAAAAAAGGATACAAAAGGCGGAATAAAGTTTAGGACAGACAACTTTGGTTAGATAAGTCCCTATCCTTTTTTATAGAATATGGCTGACAAACGAGCACACGTTATACCTGATGGTTAGTGGATGCTGATACCCATAGACATTACGTTTATCCTCGATTAAGAATCAAAATGCAGATGCGTTGTCACTCCTGAGGACTAAGATGGGATGCCTCCTTTCCAGTAAAAAAAGGTCTCCGGATCTCTAAAATACACATAGTCTGTTAATACAATTTCATGATGTAATTCTAAGTGAATTATTTTTAGGCTAACTGTTTTACATTGTACTATTTTCTATGACCTTCCGGCAATGAATAACACAAATGCTAAAGTTCTGATTAGCAACAGAAGACTTATTTAAGTTCGCGTCAATGCCGAGTACGTCTGTGATGAACGTCACTTTTAACGAGTTTTATGGCGCCTATCTGCGAGTCCATCTATCACGTGCTGTGATGGCCGACGCTGCGGTTATCGCTCCATCATAAATTAACTCAAATTATCAGACACCGGTCATTACGGTGCAACGAATCGACTCATCATAGACTTTTAAGTAGGCACAAATAAGTAGGAACGCGAAAGCTGTAAATCGATATTCAATCGATTAGTTATAATAACTTAATTATGCATTTATTCATGTTTAGAGAGTAAGAAAAATATTGATTAAATTTTCCACGTGCTTTGGTTTTGTAAATGTTATTAAAAAGCGTTGGTCAAATGGTACAACCTATTAACCGTGACTATTAGAAGTTAAAAAGGTTACACGATGTGGAGCTGTAAATCAAATGGAAACGTAAGAAATGAAGTGTCACGCGAACGTAGAGCTATGTGTTGTTTTATTTCACACGGTATTACAAATTTTAAAACCATTTCAAGCTATTTCTTATTCCCACAAAACTGTCATTTTGTTTTATTACTATTTTTTTAGATAAATAATTATTTTTGTATCTTTTAGCGAAAGGACATGACCTTTTTCGGTGTGAGTAGTGAATTAAGTGAATGTACGAGTGATAAATATTCAGTAATAAAAAGGTGTATACGATATTAAATCTTAATACCAAGATGAGAAGTTTATTTGCAGCATGCGACGAATAAGTATTTTGTATGCTAGCATTTAATATTTTCAGCATATTTCTTTAAATTTTATAGCGGAGTCGGCGTTTTCTAAAAGCAAAATTTATTACCCTTGTATAATTACTACAGCTGTTTCCATTAAACACTGCCCGTAAGTTTTCTTAAAACAAAACTTTTAAAATTACGACAAATTGCTAAAAGGTTTAATGAAATTTAACTCGAACGTAATAAATATTATTTAGTATGATTTAGTTTGAATTATATGGAAACCATAAATAAATTCTAAAGTGAAAAATAACTTTATGAAACGAAATAAATCTCGCACGAAAACATGGTTTGTCTACTAGGATAATAGTAAAGGTACATACACAGTGAAAAGGTACTTCCTATGTGACTCCTGAGATTCTCTTTCAAGAATATGTAGAGCCAGTATAATTGCAAGCTGGAAGGCATTCCATTTTAGTATTTAGGTGTGACAACTCAAATGTAAACCTACTTTATTTGAAGGTGGTTCTCCTTCAGAGTCGGAAAGGGACGTCCTAGGCAAAAGTTTATCGACCAAATTGGGGAATTATTGAAAATGGGCCAAATTAAGAGACGAATTACCCTTAACCGACGAGCATGTATGCTGTATGTAGATATGTGGATGTGGAGGAGTTGAGAGAGGTGTGTCAGGATCGTGCCAAATGAAAGTCAGTAGTCTCTGCCTATCCCTCTGGGTAACAGGCTTGAGTGTTTATGTTATGTCTGGCTCTTTCTTATGTAAGAGGAAACAAACGAGAATGCGACTCACCGCCCATGAACAACTGCAATACCAGGAAACATCCAGGAAAGGGTGCTGGCGTTTTAAATGTTCCTAAGTCGTATCGGTCTGGAAAAAGGAATGTTCTATCCATGGACGGCAGTAGCCTCTTAATTTTACTATTAAAAACGAGAGACGATCGTAATCTTAACAATTAAAGGTATGTGTATGAATTTATTGAATAAAAATTCGTCCATATACAGCTTATAAAAGCCCACTGTTGAACTTAGTATCAGCGGAACAAATCCCCCATTGATTGCACCATAATTTTTTTTTGTTATGTTGAGTTGTTATCAGAAAGATTTTTCTGTTTCAGTTTTCTTCTGCCGCCTCTTACGGAAATATGGAATATTGTCTATTCTAAAACCGCCACTACACGGAGGAAGATACATATATCTGACGTTTTATATTTTTACTAATACAAAATGTTAGATTTACACTTGCCTGAATATTGGGTACAAAAATTAAGTTAGATACAATAAAAAGCGCAAGTTCAAGGCTAATTTTGCAATTGGCTAATATTGTTATATTTTTCGTAAAGTCGCTTTTTACAAATAATATTCATGTATCACTGCTTAAAATCAGTGATACTAGAATATAGAAACATTTCTCTCCTTTCTAGTTAGTTAGCTATTACAATTTTGTAATAGCTAACTAACTAGTTATATTACAATCGTATATTACAATTTTGTGGTGTCTATAATAATTTATCAAATACATGTTAAGCTCAGTTCTCTTTACTCATAACGCATTAAACCGTTCACTTTTAAAGGAGCTAAAACACTTGTCTTTAATGAGTGTGATGACATCGTAACACTAAACAACTAAATATTTATTAGTTTGATAAACAACAGCTAGGAACTATCGCTTGAATTAATCGTACGTTGACCTCGCAGTGCAGCCACACTGGCAGCGACCTGCATTAGTTGCCAACGTTACACTATTGAGTTGTTTGTATTATAGGACGGTAATTGCAGCGGAACTAATTCACCCACTCGTTTCCTGTTAACCTAGCTCCTTTAAGTATTCCTTCGGATTAAGCAACCAGTTTTCAATACATTTGTGAAATATAGGGAGTGGGCGCACCTATGTAGGAAGGTGCAAATAATTGGTTTATGCGGTTATTGATCGCAACACGTCAAATGCCAAGAAAATTGTACTGCTTAGCATACTAAATATCTTGAATATTGTCATATTCATCATATTAAGGTACCATTCTTATCATTTGTATATCGTCATGTTTTTCATGATGTAGTAGGACAAGGCCCAAAATGATATTACTGGACGGTTTAACGGCGAACAAATAATTTTTGTTGCTTAATGTTTTGTCGATTAATACATTTTGAAATATATTGAAATTTATACGAATTCCACACTCCAATAAATATCGAATATCGATACATCGAGATTGAAAAATAACGGTGATATATATATCGATATTTTTATGAGAAAATATCGATATTTCAATGTATCGATATTTTTACCCAAGCCTTACAGGCTTATTTTATCCATAACCAACCACAGCTGTTGTTGCCCTTAAAAGTTCGCTTGTCAAACGTGTCTTTTTAAAAAAAATATTAAAGTCACCAATGAACTAACAGTTCACCTGATAGTAAGGGGCTACTGCAGCCCATGGGTACCTTCAACCAACTTCAAATAAAATAGTCTACAGATGTGTTGTCACCTCTGACCAAGATGGAGTGACTTACACCCTGTAATCATTCTCGTTCTCTATACCCTTCAAGCTGGAACCCGAGAACAGGGAAAGTATAGGATGGCCAACGTAGAGGTACCTACAATTTATTCGCCATTTTGTTTTAGCGGCAAATTTGACAGCTGTTCGGTAACGACTATTTTGTGTAGCTACGGCAAATTCGACAAGGAAGGTTTTTTTATCTTGATGAACGTGTTTTAATTATCAAAACGTTCTACTCAAATCAATCTACTATTGCGGAAATACTAAGAAAATTGCGACCATTTTTCGGTAGAAATCGCTTACTTTCTCGACTAACAATAACTCGTTTGGTGGGTAATTTTGAGCAGCATGGTATTGTAACAAATAAACTAGTTCCTCATCGTGCCAGATGAGTACGTACGGAGCAGAATATTAAAAGTTTTCGTGAAAGTGTAACTGAAGATCAGGCACTGTCTACCACGCGACGTTTTCAGCTACTGCAAATTAAGAGGACCTACCCACTACTATTCTAAAAAAAAGACCAGGGTCAGTCCCCATATAAGGTTCACGTAATTCATAATCTTAAGCCAGAGGATCATGAACGCTATCGTAACTTCTGCAGTTTTATGCTAACCAAATTGGAAAACGACCCATATTTTCATCAAAAAATCATTGAGAAGTAATGAAGCCCATTTTGACTACAGTGTATTTGTCAATAAACAAAATTCATGCTATTGAGGTGAAGAACGGCTTTTTGATCCATGAACGAGTTTGGTGTGAAATATAGTTTATGAGGAGTTATTGGACCCTACTTCTCTAAAGATGCTAGGGGTTACTGTAAGATGGTGAACAATTATTTTGGATTACCAAATGAATCGACAAGACGGGGCTACATGTCATACGGAACGTGACATAACCGGAACATTCAGAAGAATGTTTTTAGGTCATTTAATTTCAAGAAACGGTGACATTGATTGACCACCAATATCACTGGATTTCACAGCTCCTGACTTTTTTCTGTAAGGATATCTAAAGGGACGTGTTTATGCTAACAAGTCGATGAATCTTCAACACGTAAAACAGAATATCCGAGACGCAGTCTGTGTCATAACCTTGGAAGTGTGCAAAACTTTGGTGACAAACGCGATGAAAAGAGCTCTCGTTTGTCATGCTGCTAGAGTTGGACATTTAGCAGATGCTACATTCCACATGTAGTTGCCAAGCCTAAATAAAGTTTTTATGAAAAAAATACCTTGTGATTTTTGTTTACTTAAAACATTTTATAAATTAAGTTGTATGTCTCTTATTTGGCCATACTGACCACGATTCAAACTTTTAAAAAAACCATTACGTTTACTAACCACAATATTAAATACCAGTGTAAAAAACAGCATAATTATGCTTAGAAAGAAAAGTTATATATTCATAAGTATGTTTATTAATTAAATTCAATACGTACATGCCAGTTATAAAGTTTCCAATGGAGTAATTTTGAAAGATGTTTAGACGTGACATGCGTTTCAACTTGCTATCATTTGTGCCAAAGTAATATGGTGACAAGGGTGTGACTAAAGCAAACTTTAAGGTATGTAATCTATTTTGTATAGATTTAACTTGTATATTTATATTTAGTTTAAAAGCTTTCCTCCTCGTATAATTCAGAAGTGAAGAAAATGTGGGTAGACATGTCTTTTTGATGTTTCAACAAGCTGTGATAGTTAATTGCTGGACATACTTTTCATTCACTTTGGCAAGTGGATTGCCTATCATATTATATTATATCAACCCATTCTTCATCTTTCACTGCTCGTTATCGTTTTGGCTTTTTCTATTACGGCTTACACTGGTTAGTGATTAAAGATACGCTGGATCTTTGGAGGCGATGTAGTCACTACTTAAGAAAATTCACGGGCGAATTTCGTCTCATCAGTGTCGTAAGAAGTGACTATAGAAAAGCCCAAAAGACTTCCTTCCACAAATTCGTATTTTCTACTTATTGATTAGATAAAATATCATGCTGAAAATGTTTCTTAACGTCACATTTAGTCACCAGAGCCTGGATTGCAAGTTAGCAAAAAGTTTATATGTCAATGCTTAACTGTTATCATCAGCTGGCATAACAGTAAAGCACTATATAAAACTTATAAAAGTTTTCACAGTCGTTTACTACGGCCAGGGATCATAATTGTCCATCATATTAAATGATATGTTTTATTAAAATTAAAGGCATGCCGTGTAAAATCTTTCTGTTCGAGTATATATTTTTTTGAATTTTCCATCTGATCTGATCTGTATAGTAACAAAGTCAGTTTTATAGTTAACAATTCACTTGTAACAAAGTTATCAGCGGTCTAGACTTCTCATTGTGAATCCTTAAATGTGTACAAGGACAAGACACAAAAGATGATCGAACAATTGGGATCTTATCGTCGGTGTCATAGCTGAAATTCGAATGGTCGCTGTGAATCTAATCGGTCCATATTAATGTGTTCGTCATGAATATGTAATCAGAGATCATAAATCAATACTTTGCCGATCACTTAAAAATAGGTCTTGTTATTTTATAGCGAGCATTTGAACTAGTTCGCTATTTGACGTGTATATACATATACTCAGTATTGAATTTGAAAGTGTCAATTGTCCACGACTGTATACGTTTCAGACTGGTTTTCTTTGTGATTATTTAAAACCTATTCGCTTGTGAATTTTCTTGTGAATCTTCTACAGCTTCATAATGAGATTTGTTTGAAAGAGGAAGTAAAGGCAGAACAAAATTTAAAAGTCAAACGAAATTGTGTTGACACATTATTAAGGAAGGTAATAAAACTTAAAATGTATACAGATTCAAAAGCAAGATAGTCATGCTGTGTTATTATTTGATTAGCTTTAGTGATAAAGGGTTTTAATTTACGAAAATAAATTAAAAAATAATTGTTTGACCCATGATATTCTGAGTTTAGATGCTTGTACGTGATTAAACACGTTAGCTAAATATTGTCAATGTAAAACATAGACGTTATGTATAGAAACAGGACAGTTACTGACTCGAGAGAGAAACTTACTTGTCATTTGTTTGTCCGCGATGAACTCCTAAAGTACTGAATTGATTTAAATGAAATTTTGCACACTATGTGCTGTTTGAGCAAACTTGAGAGATAGGATAGTTTTTATCTTGATAAGTGACCCCCTCAATATTTTTTTTTTTACGAATTTAAGGATTTTTTATAGGAAAAGGGTCAGAGGAGAAGGAAGAACAACGTCTGCCCGGCTAGCTAATATAAATATTAACTTTACGTCTTTGTTAATGAAGCACGATGTCTAATATTGAAAATTCAAAAATAAATTTGACTTTCAGACTGAGACAACCAGTTCAATGACTGAACTGTGCATGTGAATATTATTACAAACTTACCTATGGTTAAGTTTGTCGTGTGAGTAAATTTACTTTGAGTGATTTAGAGATGACTCTTTCGTTAGTCAGAGTGCTTGACGAGCAGGTGAGGGTTGGTATTTAACAAAACACATGATTTATTCCTTTGAACCATACCTAACCGTGAATACCAAACATGCCTGCACGAACTTTTTGACCGTAGTAGCGACGATCCGTGCCGATTTTGAATACGGTCTTTTAATCACGTCGTTTCTAACTTCCGGTCGTTATAACAAGCTAACGTCTAAAGAAAGCATTAAAGTAAGTGCAAACAAAAATATACATTGAATTACTTATAATTATATTAATTAAATTTAATATATTGTTACCAGTTGTAAATTAATTTCGTTTGTAATATTAATGAGTACAATAATTGATAGCTGTATGGCTATACTTCTCTATTAAGTTATTCTAAGTTCGAAATCTTATTTAATTATACGCAAGTTTCACTCAACATACTAAGTTAATTAAATAATATAATAAATTGTTTATCTGGACCTCAAGAAAACGTGGTTTGATTTTAAAGCAAGCAAAAAGAATCCCTTAATAAAACAGTGCACCATTTCTCACGGTTAAGTCTAAGAGGCAATAGGAATATACTGAACTCTGTGGCCTAGGGTGGATTACCAATAGCTTAACGTGACACTCAAGATAAATGACGCTAAAGTCACACGTCACATGTTGAAAGACATCAGGCACGGTACGTTACTGAATTTGAGACTTACGAAAGATTTGTAAAAACTTACTGTTTTTAGTCTAGTCACGTATCGATGTGGGACACCAGATATAATACAATTGTTAAATAAAAGCAAAAAGTTAAATTATCTAGCGTTCATTTGATATCGTACCTTCCGTAGGTATTGTACTCAGGATGTAATTTGTATAGTTTTTATGTAAGTAATAAAAGCTGGTACACGGCGCATTACTGCCGCAGAAAAAATATTTGAGAAAATATTGTTTTAAATTTGGAAGGGTTGTATTGTTTGGTTGGGAATGATAACAATATGTTCATTGAAATTTAATGATTTATTATGACTTCCAAATAAATATGTCGGTGCTTTGCGCAAATGCAAGCAATCAGTTGACGAACTTTTAAAGCGCATACAATAGGAACAAACAAACATTAATTTTTATTTATTAGATTGTGTAGGTATTGTTTTTCTGATATTATTTGTATATTTTTATGTCGTATTTATATTTTATTTATTTAAACCATTTTTTCTGTATTGTGAGATACAGAAGTGTGACTTGACGTTTATTAAATCTATTAAATATTGATGAACATTGATCGAATGGATTATGTAGTGTTCTGCAACAAATACACAACGAAAATAAATACAATATGGTCTATACTACTCATAGTACATATTAAATTAAACAATGTGAGATATAATAAAATTACATAATAAATATGGTAAAATTAAATTAAAATGGTACCTAACGAACAATGACTATGACTATAAAACATCAGGGAAAGAATAATTAAATTAGGTATTGTTTGAGATTTTAAGAACAATAAGTGGTGAATAAATTTTAATGTGTTATTACTTTTTTATAGAATAAGGATGACGAACGAGCGCACAGTCCACCTGATGGTAAGTGGATGCTGTGACTATAGACGTCTACATTTACCCTGGATTGAGAATAAAAATGCAGATGCGTTGTCACCCCTGAGGACTAAGATGGAATATCTCGATACCAGTAAAATGGGTCTCTGGTTCTCTACACTCACCATACGAAACACAGCAGCATTAAGCTACTATTTGACGCTGGTATTCTGTGAGAGCGTGGTCCTTCCCCGGTCGAGCCGACCCATTCGTGCTACAACTATACTACTAATATAACTACAGCATGGCTCTACCACGTATAAATGGTAGTGAAGTGACAACGATCTTACAGTCCACCTGATGGTAAGTGGTTTTTTTTTTATAGGATCGGGTGACAAACGAGCACACAGTCCACCTGATGGTAAGTGGTTGCTGCGGCCCATAGACATCTACATCTATCCTCGATTACAAATCAAAATGCAGATGCGTTGTCACCCGTGAGGACTAAGATGGAATGCCTCGTTTCCAGTAAAAAGGGTCTCCGGTTCTCTACACTCACCATACGAAATACAGCAGCATTAAGCTACTATTTCACGCTGGTATTCTGTGAGAGCGTGGTCCTTCCCCGGTCGAGCCGACCCATTCGTGCTACAACTAAACTATTAATATAACTGCAGCATGGCTACTGTAGATCATTAAAATCTGCAACCAATTTCAAACAAAGAAGCCACCTCTGAGAACTAAGATTGATTCCCAGCAGTGTGAATTTTCATAAACGTTACAAATGTTGAAAGCTCGAGCTCTCTCGGCATTTCTTTTGTTGTCATAGGACGTTACAATAAATTAACGGCTATTGCACTAATTGCAGCCGACACGATGCGGCGGCCATACTGACGCATTGTCGGGATTCGCTGCGAACACTAATTATAAACGTTCGTTTGTACGCGTTCGACGTTTGTAGGCATTCGGCATACCTTCCATTTGGAACTTATATATATATGAAATTGTGTCACGGTGCCACTGAAGGTCGCTATTATTTTAGCCCTTTCTAAAGTGCTTGTAATGTTTTTATTGCAGACTTAAATTTATAGTCATCATTTTGAATTTTCATAATTTGTTTTAGCAGTCATATTTCACCGAAAGCCTAGGGCTTTTTGTTCAGAAGAATACACTTTTATTTACGTGGTAGAGCTATGCTGCAGCTATATTGTGATTGCAGAACCAATGGGTCGGTAGAACAATGCTCTCACAGAAAACCAGCGTAAAATAGCAGCTTAATGCTGATGTATTTCGTATGGTGAGTGTAAAGAACCGGAGACCCATTTTACTGGAAACGAGGCATTCCATTTTCTCAGTCCTCAGGGGTGACAACGCATCTGTATTTTGATTCTTAATTGAAGATAAATGTAGATGTCTATGGGCCACAGCATCAACTTACCATCAGATGGACTGTGACTCGTTTGCCACCGTTATTCTATAAAAAAAATACTATCCTTCTGCCCCGGCTTCGCACGGGTTGTTTCTGGATCTCGACTACAGCGGCACCTACCGGGTCCAATTGTGAATCTAATCTATTTTCTTTTTTATTTTCTTCAAAATCGGTCCAGCCGTTTAGGAGAAGTTCAGTTATGTACACACGGAGAGAAGAACTATGTAGGTACATAAAGATAGAAATATTGTAAGTATGATTATCAATATGAGATTGACATAAACTTTTAATGTTATCATTAGCTTTTTTGTACCATGTTCACTTTAAGGGGGAATATAACCTCAAATGGCTTAGCAAGATCCTCCGTTATACCGAAAATATTGTAGCATTAAGCATGGAACCGGGCGGCAGGAAAAAAACTTCAGGACGCCGATAGTTTAGGTAATTTCTTTTTACAGTGAGAATAATAGTAATTTAAAAAAAAAACATAAGCCATGCTTTATAGTTAGTTCAGTTAGTATGCAAAGTTTCATGATCTTATTTAAAGTATTTTATGAATAACAGCGGTTTATTGTTCAGTTTGGAGGTAACTTTGTTTTTTTTCTATCGAGAAAATTTTACGGAATCATGTTTTCGTCTAACATAGTACTTAACATTAATCCTCAACTTTACCATATATTTATTTCAAATTTAATGCTGCAATATTTTCGGCATAACGGAGCTACTATATATTACTATACTATACTATGTATACTATAGCGTAAATTTTAAGTAGTTTAAAAATTCTATGAAAATACAGTTATAAGAAAATGAATTATATGAATATTAGTCATTAAACGGTGAAAATTTACCACGAAATCTATTCTAAAGTACGATGGGCAATTAATTTAACTGCATTACATGAAAAATTAAACATAAAAGACCAATTTTCAATCAAGATATGGATGAATTGGAGATTTATTTATTTATAGATTATATATATATATATATATATATATATATATATATATATATATATATATATATATATATTTATAGGTATATTTACATTTAATAGTACCGATTTTTCGATTTTCATGTGTTTTATCTATCAAATTTTAGTGTAGATGATATATAAAATATAAAATTAGTATATAAAATTTACACTATACTATTTTCGGCATAACGGAGAATTGCTAAGCAATTTGAGGTTATATTTCCCCTTAATATACGTCATGTTATGATAACACATCATAAAACAAAAATCAAGTTCTTTCAATAGGGTCGCCATCTTGTTTCGTCTAATAAACACGGCAAAAAATAAGAAATATATATTTACGCACGATTTTATTGAACTAATATTATTACTTATTTCCTGTATGCTTGGTGTGCCACGAGAAAAATACGTACCGAATATCATACAAATCAATGTTGTATTGTTGGAAATGGCGCTCCCCTTCGGGGTGGATAAAAGTCGATGTGTGTAAGTCGGATCCGGAACTGGGAGTCGGAAAGCGATGCGTCTGTGGCCGATACCGAAATTGCTTTCATTCCGTACTATTGGCGTGAGGCGTGCCGCCATACAAATCTAAAGCCCTACCGCATTTGCAATAAATTTCCAAGTATATGTAAGGAATCGTGCTGTTGCCCGCCAACGCGCCAGGCGGTTCATCGCCACCTAGTCTACTGTATGTAGAGCTTGGTTTTGAATCCTTTACAATTGGAATTAATTAAGTATACTGTTCTTATTAACCGCCTTTAAAAAAAATACGGTGGTCATCCATACGACTGTATTTTTATGGGTTTTTTATACTTGCAATTTAATATCTTCGAGGGTTTTGAATGATTCAGCTGATTTTCATATTTTACGGACTTGAATAAAACTATTTTACGGACATTATCACATTTAATTTTAACTTTTATTAATTCCGTATCGGACACTTCACAGCACGCACATGGACGCGTGAGAGAGGGTTTGGGGAGTAAGGTGTTTGATGTCTTGATGTCATAGTTAACAAATGCTACCTGTTCGCGCCACTTTGCACTATCGCTTAACGCTTATAAGGGATTCGTTAATTATTATCCAATAAGATTACTGCAAAGCCCATTTCCGGTTTCCTATCTACCGCTGTATGCCCAGCATGTGCATTCGTGTGTTAACGGGCTCACACAAGTTGAGAAGACACGCAATCAACCGCACCGCTTATATCTCGCATCATCGCTCCCGCCCTTGTGTAATTTGGATATTGAATTATACAAGCACTATATGCAAGGTAAAAAGTATAGACATTTGCAATAACGCTATATTTCGTGATTATCTGTGAAGTTGATAAGTGTGAAGACAGCCGGCAGCCATCGAGACACGAGGCAGATCAGCGGAAGTCCAGGTGGGTGCACATGCATTCCTTCACGTCCTTCCTATATCCCGAATTTAGGGGATTTGCAGTATCACGAATAAATTAAATTCCATTCACCGCTCGCACCGCGCTCATATACAGTCCACTATTCTATTTAAATTAATTGCCGCACCGCATAACATTATTTAGTACATTTGAACCAGCAGTTTGGTGGTTGAAGGCCAAACGCCAATATCCACCACTACCTTCAGCTTTTAAATATAAATTTTTGGTACGCAGAGAGAAAAATAGAATTTTTTTTAAATTAAATTAATTATCTTTTAACTATGTGTAAAGATTAACATTTTTATTATAATATAATTATTTAAAAAAAATATAAACCGCATATTTTAGTTTCAAGTGACGCAGAAATGAAGCTTAAACGATAAATTATATTACTCATTGTAAGAACAGGCACGCGTGAGTGCCTGTTCTTACAATAAAACAAATACACATAATATCATCATCATCAGCCTGCGGCAGTCCACAGCTGTACATAGGCCTCTCGATAGGTGCGCCACTTAGCCGGATTTTCGGCTTCACGCGTCTAGTTTCTACCAGCCACCTTGCGCAGATCGTCGTTCCATCTGGTCAGGGGGCGCACACATACATGCATCTAAAGTTGTTTGAAATCAGCTCCAGAACCATGTCCAGGAGTGAACCATTGACTGGGAAAGATGTGTGTGTCAGTGCGTTACGTAATTGAGCATTGTTTTGGCTTTCAGCATCACTTGAACCGCCTATACCGCCACATGAAGTATAAAGCACCGTCTATATTTCTTTGTTGGCCTGAGTTTCGACATGCATAATTAAAAAGAAAACTGCCGTGTCTCTAGATAAACATCTCAATATTTGTTCTGATCTTGAAAACTATTTAAAAAGTAATATTGCATTTTTGGAAAGTGTATTTTACAAAAGTGTTAAAAATAGTCATGGAATTTGGTCAACATTAATATGGGGCTAGTACTAAAATATACTTTTTTGACAAAAAAAACTTTTTTAAGACGTAAGAAGAGGAGAATTATATCTCACCGCACCTTCGTGTCAGGTACTAGTAATGTTCAAAGTAACCAAATAAAATAGTTGGCTATCATGTATTTGAGTAGATTTGTATTTAATATATTCTTTTTGACTAGGAGTGAAAGCCTGTGCTCTCTGTAAATTTCGCAGTAACAGATCAATCCGGGTTTGATGCCCGCCCTCATAATCACGTGCTCAGTGCTAGATGAAAACGTCGTTACAAAACCTGAAATTAAATAAAAAAATATGTCGAAGACATGTTAAGTCTAGGTTAGATAGGTTGTGTGGTTTCTTCTCTACTGCTCATTTGTCACACTTCTACGAAATAATAAGAAGACATAAGAAGACCATAATGCATATCCAGTGTTCTCGGAATAGAAAAACATTCGAACGTACTGTATTATATTAAGTGCACTGTGGTGAAAGATGGCCGTATTCTTCTTGCTTATGGATGGACTCTGCCAACGGCAAATATACGTAACCTTCAGCGACGGGAGTCGCCGACGCGACTACTGCATCGGTCGAGCAATAGTGACAGTTGTAGTATCTCACACGACTTTTTTAAGTCGACAAATGCCGATGACTCCAATTGGCCCATTCGTTGACAAAATTGCTCTTCTTCATTTCTCTCGTTTAAATGAGAAAACTGAGCTCAGTAACAACGGACCTTTATAATTTGTATCATAAAATGAAACAAAGGTGATTCTTACTCAGTTTATTCTTGTGTAATTTTAAAACTACTGATCGTGCGGATTTGCATGTGGTTTCTTTCAAAACCACGAACGCATTGATCGTACTCGTATTTCAAGTATTTTATTTTAAAGGCTATCTAGACTGTGGTGTTTGTTTCATAGCATTGCTACAAACCTACAAGTTTGCAGTATTAGTCTTTATGAACTCGGTAACAGTCCAATGGTGGAACATTCTTTGTATTTTGTGAAATACCTACCTAAAACCTAGAACCTACTACGCTTGGCAGTGTCAAACATTTATTCCTTTGACTTCGCTCCCCGACACGACTCCAGTTAGGATATTTTGTACTGGAATTTAAGAGATGTTGTGACCACTATCTGTCGAGGTAATAAATCTTTCTGACCTTTCCTGTTGCCTCCGATGACACCCAGTGGAAATTCTATGGATGGAAGTAGGCCCAAGTCAGTATTACAGACCGTCATTGAGGGATGCCTGTAATTAGGTAATGTTACATACCAGTATATATGTATACTCTTTTGTTTGCGTCGAAATAACACATGCGAAAAAAATTATGAACAGAAGCTCTCTACGTTTAAACCCGTTTTTAAATGTCGGAGTAGTGTTGTTAGAAAATCGATTGAAGATTCAATTTTCACGACTCCATAAAACTATTATTTTATCACATAAAAGGACATCCCAAATTTATGTTTCGGAGTTTCAACAATGAATTTTGTCCATATGCAATAAATTTGTTAGTAGTAAAAGTCGTGGATGCCAGTTTAATGAGCCTTCGCGGGGGGTTATTTTTTAGAAACTAGTTAAAGGGACTACTGCTACAAATAGAAACCTTTTTTTATGTAGACTGCATTGCTTGTTACTAGTGGTTAAGTTAGTTGAGGATGGTTAAAATGTTAATTAAGATGAGATCAAGTAGTCGAACCTAGCTTGACCTTACGCGTTTATAGCGATGAGTTACAGAGCGACATACCTACTGTGATTGTAATCAACATTTGTTTACAGTTTAACAGTTTAAACAAACACCAAACATAATTCTCTCATAATCACTTTAGTGTATCTAATTGAAAGTATTTAATACAAGTAAGTTTTGAAGCAGTGTTTTAAACACTTACGAGAACCCATAATCAATATATTATAGAAATAAAAGCTAAGACAGTGATTAAATATCTAGAATAATGCGTGGTGAGATTTCCGATACGCATGCGTGGGTTAAGCTTACTATTTATACAAACCCTCACCTAAATCATGTGAAATATATTTGTTTATACGGTGAAAACACAATTAACGACGCTGACAAATAATAAATTACCTTTTGGTTCAATGTTATTTTTGCCGTCTGTTACGTTGAAATGTTTAATTAAATTTGCTGTTTTGTTTGCGTTAAAAATATTCCCAGTGTGATAATTCTGCTTGCTCGCGTTTTTTAACGCGAAGTCTATATTAGGGCTTTAAATAATTTATTCCGGCGTCAGCGTGCGCAACCATCCATCGAATTTAGTGCTTATTTTGCAAAGTTGGGTAAATCAATTAGTAGTGTTTTTTATTTGGGTAGTTTTCGGTTGGTCATAAAGACAGCGACCAAATCGCAGCATTGTCGAATCTTTATTTATCTTATAATATTATATTTACGTCAAATCCTTTAAAATTTCTCTCTTAAAATTTATCGACAATATTCAGCTCGGCATATGACACATTTTATTGTTTGTAACTATTATCATCACGTACAGACGAAATCGTAAGCATCATTATCATCACAGCCTATGTAGCCGGCCCATAGATTGCCATATAAAGAGAATATTTGCTACAGTTGCCACGCTTTGCGAGCGGGTTGGAAACTGCAGTTTTTTATCCAGTTGTTAATAAAAAAACGTTGCTGCCCATCTCCTGGTTTACTCCCACATCCCTAAGGACACTCATGGAACGAATTAGGGAAGTTGCCGACGCCACTTCACTGCAACGGGGAACCTTTCAAAGAAGTTATGGATAATTAATAATTATTCAGTTTTGCATGAGGATATTTTAACGAATTTCGTACGATAAATGACAAAACAACAAAAATTTGTTATCGCGAGGCAGACGCATCGTATTGCTGTCGTGTGGCGTGGCGTCGAATAATGTGTTCTCCATTCTCTAATATGCGCTCGACATCGAGAGTCGAGGGTGTTTATTGCATTGCTGACGTAACGTACTACCGGACTGTGCTGTGCAGAAATGTTTCAACCCACAAAAGCTTCAAGTTATTCACATTTTAAAGATAAATTCGTTTTACTTGTGGCAGAAGCCCTACTATATCTCGCTATATGTATCATTTTAAAGTAAATCGAATGTAGACTTTGGGACTACTTGGTATTTTTCAGAAGTATTTCATACCTAAAAATAAATTGAAAAAAAAAAGCCCTCTGGATAATTATTTGGCCTGTTTGTGGGTTGGATCCATTCTGCATAACACGGTCCAATTAAGAAAACGGTAATAAATAATTACTATTTTTTTCCACCGCTACCAATTGTAGCTGGTGTAACTGAGCAGTCCTTCTAAAATATACTAAAAATTGCTTTGTTTATTTTTAAATTTGGTGCGTGTTGTAAAGGGCGTGAGGGCTGTGATCTAATTATTTTAGTTTGAGATCCAACCCGACACATTTGTTGCTTGTACGCGGTTTTAGCGTTAAGGGTTGACTGTAATTTAGTACAGTATTTGATAAGTAATGGCCAAGTTAACCTTGACGGGATGTGTTAGTTGTAGCATTAAAATACTTCATATTTGCTATTTATTGATTAAAGTATATTAAATAGCGGTGTAATTTATTTTGCCTCTTTTTATTTAATAATGAATTTTAAGTACCTGTGTATAAATATTAAGAGGGGTGGGATATTTGAAAAAAAAACTTATACTAATTTTATTTATAATCGACAGCCTTATTTTAATTTCGATACCCTGTAATGTTTAATGTTTATTTTACTAGGGCAACAGAACAGTTTGTAGGACTGTTTGGTTTAAATGCACGCGCAAGCCGGGTGCCGAGTGGCGGTTTCACCCGTCTCATGTTAATTTGTTTTCTTCGGTGAGTTCTTTATAACGTAATCTTTTGTGATGACAGCAATTATTCATGGGCTTATATTTAGGGGATATGTATAACGCTCTCCCTCGGAGATTTAAATAAGAAAACAAGTTTTTAAAAATATTAACCGTAGAATTCGTTTGATTTATTGAGTAAAGCAGAATAAATGATTAGCTAGAAACAAAACAAAAAGATCCTTAAGATAGTCATGCATATATATATACACTCACCGGCACGGAAACTTGGCCACTCGTGAATTTGCTGATTATTTGCACTGAAACGTTTTTTTAACAGTAAATTAAGGGTAGATGCATTCAATAAGTGTCTCTAATGGTTTTAGAACATAGAAATTTAATGTTTACTTCACCGAAATTTTTCTTTTCAAGATAACTTGTTTTCACTAAAATTAACATCTTTCCATTGTCACTTTAAAAACACTACAAAGTTAAAAATTAAGTCTGTTTCTTTATTGTCTATCAGTTTTAATATCGGGTGTTTCCTCCTCTAGCCCTGATAACCGCTTGCATTCGATCTGGCATGCTTTGAATGATGTTTCTGACATCAACTTGCGGTATGCTGTCCCAAGCGGCCAGCGCTGCATTTCGGAGCTCATTTAAAGTTTGTGGCGGTTTGGAGCTGGACTTTATCTTTCTTTTGAGTATACCCCATACATGCTCAATTGGATTTAAGTCCGGGCTACGAGCTGGCCACTGTAATTTTTGTATTCCAACCTCTTCCAGATATTCCTCTACACAATGTGCGACGTGCGGGCGTGCATTATCGTGCATGAGGAGGAATTGGTCGTGTCCAATGAATCCCGAATAAGGCATTACGTGCTCCTGAAGAACTTCCTCGATGTATCGAGTAGCTGTAAGCCGATTATCGACGATGACCAACTCTGTACGTGCGTCGGTACTTACACCTCCCCATACCATTATTGAGCCTCCATGGAAACTCACAGTTTGGGTGGTGGTAATGGGTAGAAACCTCTCTCCTCTTTTTCTCTACACTCGTTCTCGACCGTCTGGAGCACGTAAAGCTATTCGAAACTCATCTGTGAACAACACTCTAGCCCATTGCTCGTGGGTCCAATTGACATGTTCTCTTGCGAACTGAAGTCGGGCTACTCGGTGCTGTCTGAGAAGTTCTGGACCTCGTGCTGGTCTACGAGCTTTTAAATTCACTTCCTCCATTCGTCTTCTCACCGTACGCTCACTAACATTAACGCCTCTTGCGATTTGGAGCCGCTGGCGTATCTCAACAGCGGTCAGGTAGCGGTTTCTCAAAATCTCCATAACAATAAAACGATCGTCCCGGGCCGATGTGCACCTTACGCCCCCACTGCCTGGCCTGCGGGTGTAGCGGCCTGTCTCCTGGTATCGTTTCAGTGAACACTGCATTGAGGACCGTGGTACGTTAAGCACAATAGCAACTTCACGCTGTGTCAGCCCTTGGTCAATTAATGCTACTGCTTGTGCAACTTGTGCTGGTGTTAATGGCATTTTTATTGGCTTTAAAGCACCTTTAGTTATTTAATTAAGACACAAGATCACAATAATTGAATAACCTTACAGTAAACTTTTCACAACACACAAATTTAAAATGTGAACTTAGTCGCTCAAATGACCCGATTCAACTAAAAATTAAAGAATTCGTCATGGTGCACTTAAACATAATGAATTACCCTCTTGAACTTGAGGGTAAACATTTTTTGACATACTTGCATAACAAACATTCATCAGAAACACTTAAAGCTTTTGCTATCGCGAGATAACCGCTTGGCCAAGTTTCCGTGCCGGTGAGTGTATATATATATAAAAATATACGGTATATTATGCTATGCCATAGCAAGGATATGTCTCTATTTAATTTATTTAATTAACCTTTAAATAAATGTGTGACATATGGCGAACTTGATGCCTATCAGCATTCTCTGTTTGTCAACCCGTGGAGCAATGAGATTTTGTGGCAGGTGCAAATATATATATTCATACATATACGCACTATGATGTACCTATAATATGCAAAATCTACACTTGTAGTGTGCGTTAATAAATAAACAAAACATGTTTGATTTATTATATTATACATATTGTTACGAGCTTGAGGTTCGTGACAATAAAAATTGCCGATAAAATTACCTAAATTAACGCTTTAATTCACTTTACACTAATTAAAGTTAAAAACACTAATAATTAATCACACTGATTCACTTTATTCCGCTCCGAAGCTTCGCTTGTCTCGCCAACTTCAATACTTCCCCGATCGCATCTTGCAGCGCCTATAAATATAAATTAGCACCGAAATATCCAGAATATTCAAGTAAACACGCGCAAGGTACTGAGAGTTCGAGTTACAACTTCTAGTTTAGTTCTTCGGTTCGAGACTAGATGGCGCTAGTGCCGTCGACTAAGGCGCGTAACACTGCCGCCTCCTAAGACATGCTCGTCCCAAGCATTATCGGCCCCATAATAATGCGCCAGGCGATCCACATGGGTGATCTTAGGAGTCCCTCTTGCGCCTTTCTGTAACGGCTCCGCAATATCTAGGGCTGTCCTATCCCATGGTGCACCTACATTGTACAATTTCGATGCTCCTCTACTACGTGTCTGAGGTCCCATCACGGCCGCACAACTTGTACATATACGACACCAATCCTCGACATCGTCACGATAATGGACCCAGTAAAACTGTTCTCGGAACTTCAGTAGAGTTCGTTTAACTCCCAGATGGACTCTTGAATGACCATTATGGCACAGCTGTAGAACATTCGGCACTTTAGCTTTAGGGACAACCATTTGCAAACGACAGCTGTCTCCTCGACCATTGTCCCATTTACGGCACAGGACTCCATCCTGAATCAGCAAGCTGTCCCATTGGGCCCAATAGCTTTTCGTGGTTGAACTCATCGCTGAGACGTCCCTCCACTTAGGCTTGGTAGCACGGGCCTTCATCCCTTCCAGAATCGGCTTGATGTCCGGATCTTCCTGCTGTGTATGTCGTAGGCTGTCCTTCCACCCGTTGCTGAGGTGGTCTGTCCTGAGCATCCTCACGGATACCACTTCCTTACTCTCTTGCCTACTACAATGGTTGCAATCTTCAGGACAAGGTTTTCTTGACAATGCATCTGCGTTGCCGTGAGATTTCCCGCTGCGGTGTCTGATAGTAAAGTCGTATTCCTGCTGCTGCTGGGCGGTGCTGTTAGTCGCACTTCCTTTCTGAGACCGTTCACCTTCCCTTCCTAGGGTGTGCTTAGGGCAGCTGGTCCGAAGATGGCCCCTTTCCCCACAGCCATAGCACCTAGGGCTGTATCCTTTATTGTGGTCGCGAACCGTAACTGCTGCAACCTCCCTAGTGTGAGGTGAACGATGATCCTGTCGCCGCCAGGCAATGCCGTTAGCTGCACTACCCTCCTGATATCGTTCACTTTCCCTTTCTGCGGTTCGCTTAGCGCTTAGGGCAGCTGTATCGAAGATGGCCCCTTTCCCCACAGCCATAGCACATAGGGCTGTATCCTTTGTTGCGATCGTGAACTGTAGCTGCTGCAACCTCCCTGATGCGATGGGAGCGAAGATCCTGCCGCACGGCTTCCACCTCCAGTGCATGGGCCAAGGCGTCCTTAAGCGTCTCGTGGTGTCTGAGCCTCACAGCAGCTCTGACTTCAAGGTCGCGGATTCCGTCAATGAATGTCTGAACCAGGTTCCCTTCAATGAGCGCAGGTACAGACCGGTATGCTTTTCGCACCAGCTTCTCCACCTCTAGAGCCCACTGCTGCAGGTTTTCGTTGATGCGCTGCACGCGATCTTTAAGCTGCGCACGAAAGATGTGTTCCAGGTGAGCGTCACCATATCTCGCCTCCAATGCCTCAAGGAGCTGCTCGTAGGTCACTTTCTTACCGAGAGCTTCCAACACAGTTAAGGCTTGGTCGCGCAGGCCTAAGGTGAGTGCAGTCATGGCCTGGCTTTTATTCCAGCCGTTTGCCTCCATGACGGCCTCGAACTGTATTTTGTAGGCCGACCAGGAAGAAGTCCCGTCGAACGGTGGTACCTTGAACCCACGTAGCGAAGGTGTAGTAGCTACTGCGGGGGCTGCAATTTCATCTCCAAGTTTGAGTTCGTCCAGCGTTTTCTTATCTTGGTTGATTTGGGTCTCAGCTTCCGACAGGCGGTATCATGTTGAGCAACCTAATCATTCACCTCCCTTATCTCTTTCCCGAAGGTAGCGTGAAGGTCCTTCATGAGAAGCATCTGCTCTTCCCTATCGCGTTTGAGCTGCTCTTCTAAGCGACGGGCCTGTTCCTCCTGTCGGCGGGCCTGTTCCTCCTGCTGCTCTTTCAACTGACTGGCCTGTTCCTCCTGTCCGCGCTTCAGCTGCTCTTCGAACCGACGAGCCTGTTCCTGCAGCATCACCATCAGAGCGCCTAAATCTGGTGCTGCAGATGCAGGAGCTACTGACGGACCGGCCTCCGTTGCCGGCGGCTGGCCCTCCGACGTCTGCGGCGTTGCACCACCAAATCTTCTCTGGTCCGTCTCATGCTGGCGTTGACTGCGGGTACGAACACCCTCCGTTTCCCCCTTAGGTAAAATTTTCATGATTTTATCCCACTTCTGACACCAATTGTTACGAGCTTGAGGTTCGTGACAATAAAAATTGCCGATAGAATTACCTAAATTAACACTTTAATTCACTTTACACTAATTAAAGTTAAAAACACTAATAATTAATCACACTGATTCACTTTATTCCGCTCCGAAGCTTCGCTTGTCTCGCCAACTTCAATACTTTCCCGATCGCATCTTGCAGCGCCTATAAATATAAATTAGCACCGAAATATCCAGAATATTCAAGTAAACACGCGCAAGGTACTGAGAGTTCGAGTTTCAACTTCTAGAAGTTTAGTTCTTTGGTACGAGACTAGATGGCGCTAGTGCCGTCGACTAAGGCGCGTAACAATATATTAAAATTGCAAATAATAAACACCTAAATACGTCATCATCATTTTTAATGTCCAACAACGCTTCGTTTCGATAAGAAGTCGTGTACCAACTTGTTAAAACAGCCCTTAATTGATTTCTTCTTACGTCTTCGGGCAAGGAGTTCAAGAGTAGTGTTGCTTGAATAGTTAAGGAATTTTATGTTATACAGGTATTTTATGTCCCCTCATTTCTGAGAGGGTTTTAGGCAAAGAAATATTATTTATATATTATTAATGTAACTAAACAGCTAAACTAATTTTGACGACGCCATCCTGTCTGCACGCGATAATATGTTGTCATTGCCTTCGAGCTCTCCAATTAAATATATGTCGCGTGGTAAGTTAAAAATAAAGTCACCGAGTAACGTTTAATATTAGACCCTTAAATACGGGTATTATATTGATACTTATATTAATACGTGAACGAAAACTTTGTATCCCTTTTCAAGCATATTGCGCGCACTGAAGAGTGTGACATTTGGCATAGTTAAATTTTATATGGGGGAGTGCAGAAAGCTAAAATTTATTAAAAATATGTGTTATGAATACATTACTAATATTACGCCTGTTGTACATATTCTACTTTAGATTTAAATTTTTCACTTTTGTGTACAATAAAGAACAAAAAAAAAACATAAAATAAAACATACATTGTTTAAGTTCAAACTGTCAGTGTCAAACACAACGTAACTTATCCATCTTTACTTTTTAGAGAAAAGGGTGACAAACGAGTACACAGTCCACCTGACGGTAAGTGGATGCTGTGGCCTATAGACAACATTTAACTTCAAATAAGAATCAAATTTTAGACGTGTTGTCACCCTGAGGACTAAGATGGAATGTTTTCAGTAACAAGGTCTCCTAATCTCTACACTCACTATATGAAGCACAGTAGTATTAAGCTGCTATTTTACGCCGATATTCTGTGAGAGTGTGGTACTTCCCCGGTCGAGCCGACCCATAAAGAGTATATTATAATCACTACTTTTTAGACAAAAAAAAAACAGAAAAACGTTTATTTATATTTTGTATACTGGATATCTATGTTTTATATATTGATCTGTAGTTGGAAGTGGAATACATCTTAATAAAGAAACCTGAAAATGTAATGAATTGCGGTCGAATTTCGGCAACTTCACTATCAAACAACCGGGACCTGTCATTGGCTCTAGTTTACTACTTCTCAACGACTGAGCTGTCTTCCACGCACTGTACCTACGTGAGGCTAGAAAATTACGGGATCTGCCACTGAAAACTCTTCGTCATCCTACTTGCCATACATTGCACGTCGTATTTTAACTTCTTTACGAAATTTGGATAACTTTTAACTGGGGAATAATTTCAATGCAAAAAAGGAGGAGGTTCTCAATTCGACTGTATTTTTTATGTATGTTACCTCAGAATTTTTTACGCGATATGGTAATTATTTTTTATATGAAAGCTGGTGCTTGTCAAGTAGTCATATATAAATTTGATCAAGATCTGACCAGTAGTTTTTAATTTATCCTTAATAATGCGTATTAAATTTAATTGACTCAGACCACATTGATGATGTTCTCATTTTATTTATATTGAAATCGGTTGTAGGAAATTTTTAATTTTACCACTTTTACTGCAAAATTGTTAATCATAGTAATTGAACGCAACAAAACAAATATATATCTCAAATCGTATGCAACAGTAGCCTAATGAGAGAATGTGGACTGTTAACTTGGAGGGTCTTTGTTCGAATTCGCTATTCGACTATTGCGGTGCCCACTTTTAACACAAGCATTTTAAGACGGGAGTATTAGTAAGGTTAATGTCGTAAAAAGTATTCTTTAAAAACCCAAAATAAAATCGTATATAATTTATACGGTTTCAGTGTTATGGAACAAAGGTACTTAACGCTGAGAGTACGTAAACCGTCTTTGAATACGTAATTTCAGTGTTATGTTTCCGGTTTCGTCTTAAAACGGGAAATGTCTTTGTTTTATCCTAGGTACTTATTACGACGGGTCGGGAATATTCCCACATAGAGGCGAACCGCACTTAAGTATGACGTCTATTGTAAAACGTCTATAGTATATAGGTTTACCAAGTAGGTTAGTCCTTATTTTAATATGTTTAATTTTTAACGCCGTTCGTTATCGTATGTTTTGTGATATGCAGGATATAGCAAATAATGCGTTCTTTTATTCTACAATGTTTGTTCAAAATGCTGACGAGCAATATACGAGTAGGTTATATGTGTCAAGCTTTTTTATCTCATAATTATTTTTATAGAAATATCTCCTTGTTAGGATTTTGTGAGAACTGCTGTTTCACGTGGTTAGTTAAAACAATAGAATTTGCGATTTATGAACTTATTTTGGGTGTAAAATTAGAAGTGATTTTTTTATGAGATCATTGTTTAGGTTTTCGATTGATAAATGCGTCGAAATAGTTGTCCCCCGACGTATTTTCAAAAGTATTGTGAAAAATGTGAAAAATCATGTAAAGACACATGACTTTTTATAGAATAAAGGTGACAAACGAGAACTCAGTCCTCCTGATGGTAAGAGAATGCTGTGGCTCTTAAACATCTACATATATCGTCAATTAGGAATGGAAATGCGGATGGACTAACATAGAATTCCTCGTTTCTAGTAAAGAGGGTTTCCTGCTTACACTCACCATACGAAACACAGCAACAGCATTAATTTGCTATTATACGGGTGGTTTTTAGCGTAGTCCTACTTTGGTCGATCCTCCCATTCGTACTACAACCATAATATAGCTGCATAAACATACATACATAAATACGTCTCAAAGTGAAACCCTTTTTCTTGGATCTGGAAAAAAACTTAAATTAATTAAATACAAATCCTTCGGTAAACAACTTATCATTGATTGATATACTGAAAATATCTGAAGATATCTTTGTCGCGAAAGAAGTACCTTAGTCGCGGCGCCAAGCGGCAGGTACTTTTTATGGAACAGGAATATAGTTTAAACCTGCGACTGATTATAAAATACTTTTTGTTTAAGTAGCAAACGTGGTAGAGCCACGCTGCATCTATATGTAGCACAAATACCTATACTCTCTGATGTAGCACGAATAGTTCGGCTGCACCGGGGTAGGACCACGCTCTCACATAATACTAATGTAAAATAGTAGCTTAAAATTTACTACTAGTCATCACATTGAAGCTTACTGTTCCGATTTGTAGTGAATTAATCTTTATATTACCTAATACTTGCAAAAGATTACGGCGGCGTTAATTAGTCTTGCCTTTTTATATCTTTTCATAATTAACGAGATACCACATTATTTATCGTCATGCAATTTCCTGTCACAGAGTAGTCCAGTTCTTAATGAAATACAATTTCGTTAACTTAGAAATTGTATTTTTTACGTTTATAGGTGTAATGCATTATGTATAAAGACATAAACCAGACTAGAAAGTTGCGATCATGTAGGTTGTGTTAATAAGCAGGCTAATAATTTTTTTTTATATCATTACAGCCTGATAACATGTCCACTGCTGAACATAGGGCTTATCCAAGGAATGCCATAAAGCACGGTCTTGGGCCACCTGCATCCAATATATTTGATACGAACCGACTTTAAATAAGCGTTGGATCTGTTTTAAATCCGATACCATGTTGTAAAATATAAAAACACCAATACCATTACAGCATTTCACATGCCCAACATGCCCCATAGCCGAACATAGCCCTCTGTCAAAGTTCGGTCCTGAGCTACCTGCACCCATCCACGTGCTGCACGACTTATCAGGTCGCCAGTTCATCTTGTGGGGGTCAACCGGCCAAATCGCCTGCAAAGCGTTGCAGCTATGGTAAATATTACTCCATGAATAATGGAACATGAACGAGTAAACCAGTAAAACCATACGTCCAATAAAGTTTCGATAATTGTTACAACACTTTTTACAGTCTGGAAGACGATAACGTAAAGATTAAATAAAGTGAAAATTTATATATACAAAGTGGAAAAATCACATATTATGACAATTATATTTTGTACTTACACTAAAAATTATGTTTTGCACATTCATTAGATACATTTCTAATAAACTATGTTTGTTGTAAATAATTTAAGGATTGTTTTATTGAGTTATTTGATTTTAAAGTTATTTCTTAAATACGAGAATAATATCAAGTAAATTTTTTTTAAGCGAAACTTTATTTCTATTACGGAATGTTTGAATATAAACGACATGTATCTACTTTATAACGTCGTTGCCCTCTCGGCAAACTTATTATTGTACTCTTTTTCACGAGAACGGGGCAAAAGGTTTCCTTGTTTGTGGTTTAAATTCACATGCTCGTATTAAAGACGTACCAGGACACACGAACCTACTTATTAGATAAAAAAATTCTTTTAGGTATATTAATTCAAAAATCAAGTTGGTAACGGTATGCAGTGTACTTTTGAGAATTTTGTTAACACGCGCCATCATCATCAATACCGGCCATCACAAGTCCACCGGTGAACTTAGGCCTCTTCAAAGGAATTCTCCCCAAAATCATGTTACTGAACCGTCAGCATCCATCGACTACCTGCAGTCCTTACTGGGTCGTCACTTCATTCTATTCATATGGCGGCCATACAATTCGCTTTAACCTGTACGAGGCTGCTACTCGAGAACATTTCTTCCTCGTCGGCCGTCAGTTCTTTGCACCGCCTATTGCTACTTCCTTACAGATCCGTTGGGCTATGACGGCTTCTCTAGTTCTACTGCGTGTACTGTAGTATCATAAATGTACAGTTTTCGCTTGACTACTTTATTATTATTTTTATAACAGTAAGATTTGCCCTAATCATAAAACATGGCAGCGGATTCACGATTGCATTCTACTATATGCACTAGATACTAGACATGGGTATTTGAGAGCGACAGTGGTCACTTGCCGACTGTCATACTACTAAATAAAAAATTAACAAAAATATTTGGTTAATTTAATCAAGGTAGGTTACAAAATCACGGTCGGAAAGAAGCTTGATTTTTGCAACTGGAAATTTCAACATATCTCCATTTTTTGGGTACTTAAAATACGATACTCCTACTTTAAACAGGTTTTTGTTGGTTTCAGTGACTGTTTTCATCTCGAAAACAAATAATGATTTAAACTTCAAAACAATTTCATTCGACGCCTGATCATTCAAGTATTGATTCGTCTTACGAACCGAGTCTTTCAGATCGATCATTCAAATGGATCATTTCGAGTTTCAGTACTCTGTGATATGTGTTCAATAATGTCGGTCGTCGCTGGTCGTCGGCCATTCTTTGGTCAATCGTTTGATCGGGAACGTTCAAAAAATGTAATTGCTATCATCAATACTTTGATGCGAACCAGGTCAAGTAAACGAGTCATTCCCAGGTGACACATGTCTAGTCTTCTCTTGTTTATTATCTGTAACCGCACTACCAACTCACTAATTGTCACCTGCTGCGAAATTGATTAAGTGAGCCAGTGAACGCAAGAAAACCATAGACCAATTTTTTAAACATTTGTGTGTAACCGGGTATTTGAAATTAACCGTCTGTGTATATAAAATGGCATACGATATTATTTTTTTCGCAGAATGTAGGACAGTATCGAAAGAATTTAATATTTTATAAAGAACAACGCCGTCGATTGTCTCACTGTCACAGGAAAAGCATGAACCATACAGATGTTTTGATTACGAGCTTTTGAAAAAGATTTTGGAATATGAACTCATGTTACAGGTTTGACTCTAGTATGGAACCTTTGTTTTGTAAGACCTATATTGTAAAGGAGTTTGGCCATATGTAAAATTTGTATAGTATACAAAACGCCTTCCTCATTTCAAGAGAAATTCCTAGAGAGTTTATTAAAAGATAAAGTTCAATGTAAATTATTAAAAAACCGCACATATCATGAAATATTTATTTCTTAAATTTAATAATATGATATAAGCCATTTATAAAAAAAATAAAAGTCCACACTGGAATCAAACCTGTGACACCCCCCCCCCCCCCCCCGCAAGTCAACAGTAATAGTACTATAGAGCCGCTAAATCCAGTTCAGACACATAGAAACAGAATACAGTACGTGAAGGTAATATGGTTATCACTTTCACTAATCACAAGACGTGTTCACTTTCTTATAACTCAAAAACTACAGCCTTGTTTGCATAGATGCCTCTATGATACGATATCTCTTCATCAGAAAATCAAATAATAAAGGGTCAAAAATGGGCTGCTTTATCGACGCCATTTCGGCAGTTGACATTTTGGTAAATATTTTTTTATCATAGCTTTATCGAAAGTTCGTATTTCGACTCTACTTTCAGGGACGAAAGTGCCACATTGCCTCCCGATTCAATAGCCTATTAATTTAGTACAGCTCTATGGTTTTTAAATGTTAAAAGTATGTTTAGGTTATGACTTATTAATTACGATACATTTTGAAGTACATTTCAGTTAAGGTGTGATAAAAAAATATTCAACGCACAACGGGAGGAAACTATGACCCGCGTCCTTATGAGCCTCGTCTCCACGTGAGTTGAATGTCATACTTTCCTCCCTCGGTGCGTTAATTATTTTTCAGTTGTTTTCTTGAAGTATTCCTAATTATTGCTAAAGTTAGTTTGATATTTTTTAAATATATTAATTATAGTATACGACTTTGTATTTTTTTTCTCTGTCTTCGTTATATATTTGGTTTTATAAGGCGACAAAACTTTAGGTGGCCATATTACCCTTATGTTTTAGTAAGAGCATTTAAGAAAAAAATTAAATTCGATTTTTGTAGTAGGTAGTCAAGAGCTCAAGGAGTTGCGTGTTTTCGTCAAAACTTTTTTTGTTTCCACTTATTGTTTTCTACTTTGTGAAGAATTATAACAAGCAACTGGGGCCCGTTTCTTTGTTTCGTTATAAGTTAATTTTTTAATCGCATTCATAAACATCGGGTGCGTTTGGCAGAAAAAAGCGCTAGCAAGCGCTTGCAAACAAAATGGCGATCGTAAGCGGTAAGCGCTGTCAAATCGTAAGTAGCTATTTTCCTCCAGGACACGATGTTAGTTTTAACCGGGGAATCTAACCTAATTTAAGTATATGTTTGTAAAGTATTAATATTAAAAACTTACCAATCATGATTTTTTAATAGCATGTATATGTTTATTCATGTCATTATATTACTTAAAACTAATATTGCACAAAACAACTGATAAACTCTACTTCAAAACAAACAAATTAAATAAGCAAAATGGCGAATTATGTCAGCGCTACTGAAGTAGCAATCGTGTCCTGGCCGAAAACTATTTTAGCGCTTATAAGCGCTTGCTAGCGCTTTTTTCTGCCAAACGCACCCATTGAGTCATGAACTTGAAAAGCAATAATCGTTTGTATCACGAACAATCGTTTGGCGTTTGGTGGCGAAAAAGCGTTTGGTGTTGAATTTAAAATTTGTGTAGATTATAGTTGGAGCTAGGGTTATCGGATTCAAAAATAAGATTTCCTCAAGTAATTTCTTATTATTCAACAATTATTCTGAATTTTTAAAAATACAAAACTAATTAATATTCACTCATATCGTTCATATTTTACGTATCATTTTTTAAAGATTTATTTTGATTCCAAAAAGAATTAATTCAGCGAATAAACTATTTTCAATTATTTAATCTTTATCTTTAAAAAAATCTTGACAAGTTTAAATACTTCCTGATTTCCTGACAGTTATCTCGTAGCCCTAGTTGGGGCTCGTTTTACTTTGTCATTGGCGACGATGAAGAAATAACGAATGGGCACGTTCGTTTTAAAATTTAACTGCAGGTAGCAGATGTAACATTGTTAACAGTTCTTCCACGGCCGATTGAAAACGCGGTGATTTCAATATCATCGCACCTTATTATAACAAGTAATAATACAATGGCAGGGTGAATCAAGACGAATGTATATGCCTTTGTTAGTTATTCGATTGTTGTTGACATCGATGTTAAATGAAATATCTCAAGTAATTATTATATGTACCGAATAGTGGCGGTGTAAGAATATCTACTTACCCCATATGATCCCGTGGGGTTTTGAAAGGGGCGACTAAGGGAAACAAATGGGGAGAAAGGCAGCAGCGTCTTCCTAATAACGACTGTAAATTAAAAACTGCGGTTGCCACCCGCGTGGCAACTGTGGCAAATATCCCTCATATGAGGTAATCTATGGTGGCGGCTTGTGTTCAGCAGTGGACTTTAATAGTCTGTAACGGTAGCGGTAACTGTTCTATACGGCTAAACATTTGGGAAATATATCTACGTTAACACATGGTAGTAGAACCAATCTGCAGCTATATTATAGTTATAGCACCACAGAAATAGTAATAATAATACAATAGAAATGAATTAGCGCCCGATTACTTCTAAAACTGATGTCGCCACCTACATCCGTATTATAAACATACGCAATGCACAACGATATCTTATCTTTCACATTACATTGCTTGGCGAGTTTGTCAATGTCGCGTGCGTCGCGTATTACGGTAGAACAAAAGCAGCAATAGTAATTATCAATACAAAAAGTGATAAATGAAAGTTTACAAAGGTAAATATCATAGTAAAGTATTCATCGAGATGTAAATTAGTTAAAAACAATGATGATCAGTAAATAATCAATTTACCTTTGAAATTTTATGCCTCTATTAGTTGATTTACACGTCTTTAACAAGTTTTTACTACTTTTATTACTATTATGCTGCAGTTCACCTTTATAATAATGTTACGAGCTTGAGGTTCGTGACAATAAAAATTGCCGATAGAATTACCTAAATTAACACTTTAATTTACTTTATACAAATTAAAGTTAAAACACTAATAATTAAACACACTAATTCACTTAATTCCGCTCCGAAGCTTCGCTTGTGTCGCCGAGTTAAACTCCGTCTCGATCGCATCTTGCAGCGCCTATTTATTTAAATTAGCAAAGAAACATCCCGAATGTTCAGGTAAATGCGCGCAAAGCGACGAGTGCTCGAGTATAGATTTTCTAGAAACTTAGTTCTTCGGATGGCGCTGTTGGTTGAGAGATCTGTGATGTCATTTTCTACAACGCTCCACTCGCTCTCGTTCCTGACACTAGATGGCGCTAGTTGACTTATTTACACAACACTGCCCCCTCCTAAGACATGCTCGTCCCGAGCATTATCGGTCCCATAATAAGGCGCCAAGCCATCCACATGGACGATCTTAGGAGTCCCTCTTGCGCCTTTCTGTATCCGGTAGGTCACATCGTTGATCCGGGTTACAATCCGGTACGGGCCGTCCCATTTAGCTTGAAGCTTAGGAGATTTCCCTTTGCTGCGGACTGGATTGTGCAACCACGCTAATGAACCTTCGTTGAACCCTTTATTGTTCATTTTGCGGTCGTACCGGGTTTTCATTTTCTCAGACATTTGCTGGCCCGATTGTCTGACGTGCTCATAAATGTCATTCATTTTGTTCCGCAAGTCATTTGCATAATCGGTTATACTGCGTGGGGCATCAGGTGGTATCCCGGTGATCAGGTCTGCAGGCAGCCGTAATTCTCTTCCAAAGTTTGCGAAAGCTGGTGTCACTGCTGTACTTTCGTGAACAGAACTTCGATATGACAACAAAAACGGTTGTATGTGCTTGTCCCAATCTCGTTGCCGATTGTCTACAACTTTTGCTAGGTACCTCTCCAATATCTGATTAAATCGTTCCACCATTCCATCAGATTGCGGGCGATAAGAAGTCGTTCTTGTTTTATGAGTACCCATAACTCGGCAAGTTTCCTGGAATATTTGAGACTCAAAATTCCTTCCTTGATCGCTGTGAATCTCTAAAGGTACTCCAAAACGACAGAAGACTTCATGAACTAGTTTATCTGCAACTGTTGAAGCTTCTTGATTTGGAATGGCGAAGACTTCTGGCCACTTAGTGAAGTAATCCATCACAACCATGAAATACTTGTTACCGCTTTCACTCTCCGGAAACGGCCCCGCCACGTCAATGGCTATTCTCTCCCATGGTGCACCCACATTGTACAACTTCAATGCACCTCTACTACGAGTCTGAGGTCCCTTTACAGCCGCACAACTTGTACATTTGCGACACCAGTCCTCGACATCGTTTCGACAGTGGACCCAGTAAAACCGTTCTCGGATCTTCAGTAGAGTTCGTTTAACTCCCAGATGGCCTCCTGAACAATCATTATGGTACAGCTGTAGAACATCCGGTACTTTAGCTTTAGGGACAACCATTTGTAAACGACAGCTGTCTCCTCGACCATTGTCCCATTTACGGCACAGGACTCCATCCTGAAGCAGCAAGCTGTCCCATTGGGCCCAATAGCTTTTCGTGGTTGAACTCATCGCTGAGACGTCCCTACACTTAGGCTTGGTAGCACGGGCCTTCATCCATCCCAGAATCGGCTTGATGTCCGGATCTTCCTGCTGTGCATGTCGTAGGCTGTCCCTCCACCCGTTGCTGAGGTAGTCTGTCCTGAGCATCCTCACGGATACCACTTCCTTACTCTCTTGCCTACCCCAATGGTTGCAATCTTCAGGAAAAGGTCTTCTTGACAATGCATCTGCGTTGCCGTGAGATTTCCCGCTGCAGTGTCTGATAGGAAAGTCGTATTCCTGCTGCTGCTGGGCGGTGCTGTTAGCCGCACTTCCTTTCTGAGACCGTTCACCTTCCCTTCTTAGGGTGTGCTTAGGGCAGCTGGACCGAAGATGGCCCCTTACCCCACAGCCATAGCACCTAGGGCTGTATCTTTTATTGTGGTCGCGAACCGTAACTGCTGTAACCTCCCTAGCGTGAGGTGAACGATGATCCTGTCGCCGCCAGGCAGTGCTGTTAGCTGCACTACCCTCTCGAGATTGATCAACTCTCCTTTCCACGGTTCGCTTAGGGCAGCTGGATCGAAGACGGCCCTTTTCCCCACAGCCATAGCACCTAGGGCTGTATCCTTTGTTGCGGTCGCGAACTGTAGCTGCTGCAACCTCCCTGACGCGATGGGAACGATGATCCTGCCGCACGGCTTCTACCTCCAGTGCATGGGCCAAGGCGTCCTTAAGCGTCTCGTGGTGCCCGAGCATCACAGCAGCTCTGACTTCCAGGTCGCGGATGCCGTCGATGAATGTCTGCACCAGGTTCCCTTCAATGAGCGCAGGTACAGACCGGTATGCTTTTCGAACCATCTTCTCCACCTCAAGGGCCCACTGCTGCAGGTTTTCGTTGCTGCGTTGCACGCGATCTTTAAGCTGCGCGCGAAAGACGTGTTCCAGGTGAGCGTCACCATATCTCGCCTCCAAGGCCTCAAGAAGCTGCTCATAGGTCACTTTCTTACCGAGAGCTTCCAACACAGTTAAGGCTCGGTCGCGCAGGCCTAGGGTGAGTGCAGTCATGGCTTGGCTTTTATTCCAGCCGTTCGCCTCCATGACGGCCTCGAACTGGATTTTGTAGGCCGACCAGGAAGAGGTCCCGTCGAACGGCGGCACTTTGAATCCACGTAGCGAAGGTGCTGCAGCTACTACGGGAGCTGTAGTTCCATCCCCAAGTTTGAGGTCGTTTAGCGTTTTCTTCACGTCAGCCATCACGTTGTCAACCCGATTGTTCACATGGTTGATTCGGGTTTCATGTTCTTCGATTCGGGTTTCAGCTTCCGACAGGCGGTTGTCGTGTTGAGCAACCCTATCCTTCACCTGCCTTATCTCTTTCCCAAAGGTAGCGTGAAGCTCCTTCATGAGGAGCATCTGCTCTTCCGACCGACGAGCCTGTTCCGCCTGCTGACGGGCCTGTTCCTCTTGTCCACTCTGCAGCTGCTCTTTCAACTGACGGACCTGTTCCTCCTGTCCCCTCTGCAGCTGCTCTTTCAACTGACGGACCTGTTCCTCCTGTCGGCGAGCCTGTTCCTCCTGTCGGCGAGCCTATTCCTCTCGTCCGCGCTGCAGCTGCTCCTGTAGCATGGCCATCAGAGCACCTAAGTCAGGTGCCACAGACGTAGAAGCTGCTGACGGACCGGCTTCCGTGGCCGGCGGCTGGCCCTCAGACATCTGCGGCGTTGCACCACCAAATCTCCTCTGGTCCGTCTCCTGCTGGCGTTGACTTCGGGTACGGACACCCTCCGTTTCCTCCTTGGGTAAAATCGGCATTATTTTATCCCACTTCTGACACCAATTGTTACGAGCTTGAGGTTCGTGACAATAAAAATTGCCGATAGAATTACCTAAATTAACATTTTAATTTACTTTATACAAAGTAAAGTTAAAACACTAATAATTAAACACACTAATTCACTTAATTCCGCTCTGAAGCTTCGCTTGTGTCGCCGAGTTAAACTCTGTCTCGATCGCATCTTGCAGCGCCTATTTATTTAAATTAGCAAAGAAACATCCCGAATGTTCAGGTAAATGCGCGCAAAGCGACGAGTGCTCGAGTATAGATTTTCTAGAAACTTAGTTCTTCGGATGGCGCTGTTGGTTGAGAGATCTGTGATGTCATTTTCTACAACGCTCCACTCGCTCTCGTTCCTGACACTAGATGGCGCTAGTTGACTTATTTACACAACAATAACATAAATTCACGTACGACGATCCCCGCGCAACTAAATCACAAAATAGTGAATTATGTTCGTCAACACATAATAACGGGGGCAAGGTCACGCGTCGATGCGACTTCTATTGTCTTATTTTTACGATTTCTGTGTGTAGCACGAATGGGTCGGCGCGACTGAGAACGCACTTCACGCTCTCACTGAACAGATAAGCCACAGAATCCTCTTATCATCAGGTGGACTGTGTGCTCGTTTGTCATCCTAATTCAATAAAAAAGACCGATAAGTTACGTTAGCTTTTAAAATTCGCCTCTTTATAATAATTATAGCGATAATTAAGGTCACAGAATATCTGATGGTAAGTAACTGCTGTAGTTGCTGCGGCCGCTGGCACCTGCAACCATCTTAAAACAAAGAACGCCACGTTTATGTTTGTATACACGGCGAAGCCCCACATCGCAAAAAAGTCTCCACTAAGACCTTACCCTTATGCTAAAGTTTACTTTAGTGAATGTTAACTCTATATGTTTTTTTGATATATTTAAAGCAAAATTATGCGAATTTTTAATATTATTAAGCAGTCACTGTGGCCTTTTATTGGTATTAGTCGTATTCGTCCTCAAGCGTATATCAAATTCAAATCTAAATAAACTCAAGATTTGTGTTAGTGTCTTCTTACCCCTCAACATCGAGATCAATTAGATATTCGGCAAATAGTCGGGCGAAAATGTTAGAGAAATTACTAGTGCTTGCTAATTAGGGCCACTGTAATATAATCATATTGTTTCATTAAAAAACCCTGTAAATAATAAAATAAATATATATATATATATATATATATATATATATATATAATCGGCAGTAATGTGCTAATGGTAATACATATGATACGATCAACTGCAAGCGCGGTCAATTGGTCTGGAGTTAATTAAATCCAATGCAAAAGGTCAAGTAGATAACCACTTAACGTCTTGACGTGTGTTTTTTTATTTTTTCACCCAAGGCAAAAAGTCAATAAACGTATTATAGCGATATGAAATTTCATTTAGAATAAAAAACAAAGAAACGACTGTGGTAAATTGTTCAAGATTTTATACGAAATACTTTAATTGTGTATCATTTTACACGTGCGACGGATTTTACAAGCTCTCGAAAGAACTTTTTAAGTGATTGTCCAAGAAATAATTATGGATTGATTGATAGCTTGTTGCGGACAAATTATCACAGATATACAGATATTAAAAGAGTTTTATTGTAATATCACAATAAATTTAGTCAAAATACTTATTTTTTAATCACTTATTTTAATTATTCATTAAGCATGATATTAAATATTGCAATTAACAATTTCAGTAGCGTCGCGAAAATCGAAATATTCTCGAGTACAATGAAATTTATGTCAAGCACATAAACTATGAGCCACGAACAGTCCTGTGCTCAGCAGTTGACTACAAGTTACTTTTATCACGTGTCCGTCTGCAGCTATCTTATTTTGTTAAATAACTGCTCCCTTATTTGCTCCGTGGATCGCCCGGGGTAGGATCATTCTCTAACAGAATACCAGTGTAAAATAGCAGCTTAATGCTGCTGTATTTTGTATGGTGAGTGTAGAGACACGGAGTTCCTCTGTACTGGAAACGATACAAACCATGTTAGTTCTCAGGAGTGACAACGCATCTGCATTTTGGTTCTTCATCGAGAAGAGATGTAAATATCTGTGGGTGGGCCTTAGTATGCACTTACCATCAGGTGGATGGTGTACTTATTTGGCAACCCTATTCTAATAAATATACTTTAGTAGGCGTGGTGATTCTTCAGACTCACCACGCCTACTAAAGTATATTTATATACTATAAGTATATTAAAGTATTATTCTACTCTGTTTACAAAAAAATAAAGTCCAGGTGCGGTCAGTTATAAAACTTGTAAATCCTCTCTTTCTAATTAGATATTTTCCTACAAAGTGTTCATAATGTAAGATTATCTGGTAATATAGGTTTTAGTAAGCCGCCACAACACGGCGATGGTATTATAATTCATTTTGTGCTTAATTATAGTCGGGGTAATGGTGTCGAGATGGGAATTGCCCACTAAAAATCGTCATCAATTTATAAACCTACATAACATATTTATTTCGAGTTAGAGTTTTTAAAATAAAATCCATTGGTGTTCGTAAATGTCATGTGTCTTAAACTTACTGACAGCATACATTAACATTTAGCGGAAAACATTTTATTATGTTCGGTGTGTCCACAAAATATGTAATATAACATAATGAAAGTCTGTGTGTTTTGCTTTTTATTTTATATTACTCCCACTGGATTTCTGTAAACATGTCCACAACTAGTATTAATTCGACGATCGCATGGCTTACCTTTTAGTCACTGAGGCGTTTATTCTAGATTCAATTGAATTCAAAATGTGTTCACAAATTAGTTTCTGACTCAAAATATATTGATTGTCACAATATTCAAAGCATGGCTGATAGGTATTTTATTATAAAACTTAGAGGTTACAGTAGGGACGCGGGGGAGGGGCGACGTAGGGGCTGGGCAACCTAGTACTACAGTTTATGAGCATACTTAGGGCTTCGAAATCATAGTCAGTCTTGTAATAGAAACCAGAAAATTTCTTTTAGTTTTTAGCCCCTAGATGCTTTTTGTATTTTGAATTTGGTTCTCACTATAAAAGTAATTTATAAGAAAATTGTCGATAAATTGTTTGGTTGGAATCTACCTAGAGCACTAATTATAATCTGATTACACTTTAAAAGTGATTTAATATGTTATGTACATTTATATTGATTATAAATAATATTTTTAATTAATATAAATAAAATTAATTAAATTAAATTACGTACTATATATTAATCTCGATCCATGAACCGATGAACATACACATCCCGTACATAATGCAACCGTATGTAATAAAAAGACAAAGAGGGGAAAGGTCGCCTGGAGCGGGCATAACGCTTTTTCTTACGTGATAATTTTCGCCAGTTCGCCTATACCGTAGGCCTCGTAAAATAATACCGTACCAAACACTTAACATTTAGACAATATTTTTTTAATTTAGGATTTCTTTGTTACGGACGAGGTGGAAAAATAAATTACTTGACAGTTACAAATATGATAAAAATGTTGCTTCTCTATCCTCGTCTTGTGCGTAAAAAGTAACTCTACCCTAATTTAGGATATGCCTGATTCAAACCATACGGTTGAGCGCATTTTGAACTTTTTAATCCTCACAGAGAACGGCCGCGCCCGATTTAATGTAATGCTTTCAAAACTAAATTAGTGTCACAAACCGCCAAATGATTTGTTAATGTCATTCGACGTCGGGATTTATGCGATCCGCTTACCTTAACGAGTATCGCCAACATTACCTATCATTATTTTTTTTACGATGCAGATAAAAAATTGTTAAGCGTGTTTGTTTAGCGTCTTATGAATTTGATCGTGATTAAACGTTAAATAAGATGTAAGGCTGAATATTATTTCATGTTCTTATAGTTGAAGATGATTTTGTGACTAAGGTTTTGTATATTGGAATTTCAAATTATTTTTAAAGATATTCTTCATACTCGTAAAATAGCTTATTGGTATTAGCTACTTGATTACTAACTGCTAATTGCAATGTGTGCGTTTTGTTCTCCTTTTAACTAAATGCAACTTTGCCGTGTGGTGGTGGCGTTAAAGAATCCACCACCCATTTGTTCCCGTGGGTGCTGTGAGCGGCGACTATGGTTCTTTTTTGCAGACTGATCAAGAATAAAACTACAATACGTAAGAGGTGAAAGAGATGTAAGAAAGTTCATGTATATGCGTAACAGAGAGCAGTTGCAACGTTTCAGTGTCGCTCGTAGATAGATCAACATGATCTGGAAAATATTATTATTATAGCAGCCATGATGTTTTGAGCGATTGGCGCGTAAAGGATTCGAATTTCGAACCAGTAGAGAAGATAGACGGAGCGCTGCGTGGTGCGTACATTCCAAGTGACTCCGAAAACATGCTCAACTTAACGTAGGTACACGCACTTACGCACACATAAACATCTAAAATAGTTTGCAACAGACTACATGGTTTTAGATTCATATGTGTGCGTCCTTAATTATTTTTATTACAAACTGTTAAATATAGAAGAAATTTGTAGTTGATAGTACGTGTCAAGAATTTTAGCATAGTTTCAGCGTCACTTGTAAAGTACCCGTCTATTTTTTTATTGGTCTGAAGTGAGGTGCGTCTTCTGACTCAGTTACGGATGCGTAACTTCTTTCAGTACGGCTACGAGGCGTTAACACTTATTATTCAGATTTTTAGATGTGTCATCGTATTCTGAGTCATCTTACATTCTTCCAAGTCATAGATTTCTATTACCATTATAATATTTTGGTGACTGTCTCGTTGGTATAGTCCTAAATGTGACTGCTGATTATCGGGTTCGAAACCCAGGTCACGCCAAAAAAAAAACAGTTACTCAGTTTTTCCGTGAAGAAATTCTCAGTAGCTGCCCGTAGTCAGGAAGTTGGCGATGTCTCGCCCCGAGCCTCGGAAAGCACGTATGTAAAGCCGTTGGTCCCACGCAAGACCTCTCTCCGGTTGTGTCAGTTTACCGTACCATTGGACTATGAAAGTGAAGGCATAACGAGTGCACCTGCGCTTGCTACTTGCTACTTGGGCATTATAATCCTGTCCTGCGCCGATCACTGGTCTCCATAGAGGCGAAATCCGAAATTCGGTCTGGAGGACGTTATCGTATTTTGGACAGATATCAAATGATGATAAAGGTTTAGCCCGATATAAAAAAATAGGTTCGTTTTAGATTATTTACTACGTCTTGCACTCTGACTCGAGGACGTGATGAATACTTGTTCATGCGAACACGCATACACATATACAGTGTCTGAGTAATACTGCATATTCTACGGGCATGCTGTTTCCTTCCAGCCTTCTAGTTACAATTGAGATGCAGTCTTCAAGAGGTAAGCATGTAAACAATGACTGCACATCAAAACTGACCATAGTTTCATTGTCTGCCAGACGTAGGTCTTTAATCTCGCTGACAAAATGGTAGAAATCCTTTATGTGTGCTCTTGTATGTCCCCTGAGCGGTGAGAGTATTTTCGCTAAGTGTTGAGCCAATCTGTAAGTTGGTGAATCGATTTGGCTCACTATGGGGCGTAATGGAGCATTGGGCTTGTGTATTTTTGGTAACCCATACAACTACATCAGATTTGATAGACCACAAATCCTCGCTAAAGAACACCGATTCCTTCCAAGGATGATTCGCGAGGCTATTGAAATCAAAAAACATCCTAATTTCAATAGAGAAGATGGCTGGGTGCTACCATCTGCTTGGGATCCTATAATAAATAAAATTAAATCCCAACTCAAGCATACAACTGCAAGACTTCATGATACCATAAGTGCATACTGTGTAGATCGGAACAAAAGTTAAATTTTTAACTTGGGTAACCGCGGTTAACTATGACAGCTGGACGTTGAACATCTCAGTCCGTCCCGTGACCATGGGTGCTGTATAGCTCTCGAAACGTCGGGTATTTAAAAAGTTCAATATACGCGATAAATTCCGTAAAAACTAGTATTACTTCAAAGCTGAATTATTAATTTGGAAATTTGTTCAAGACGAGTGTTTCCATTCGGAAATAAAATGCTTGAAACCAGGCAAAAGCGTTGAAAGAAATTCACGCTTAAGTAAATTATCTATGGAAATAGGAGAAGATAACTTACTCCGTTTAAATGGGCGTTTACCTTTTAAGTCTAATTTGACCGAGGAAAGTAGAAAACCTGTCGTATTAGACGGTAAACACGAAATCGTTAAAATGATGATTAGAGAAGTTCATCATCATTTTGGACATGCCAATCACCAGACGGTGATGAATGAGGTGAACCAAAAATTTTATGTCTTGAACCTGCGTAATGTAGTACGAAGTGTGTCACATCATTGTCAGTGGTGCATCACATACAGGTCAAAACCGCAGAACGTGCCACAAGGAAATATTCCTCTGGAGAGAATAGCTCACAATGAACCACCTTTTACATGTTCAGCCGTAGATTATTTCCGACCTATGAGTGTGACTATAGCCCTTTCAGAACGACGAAAAATTCTCCCGCTTCTCAAAAGTTTTACCTTAAATTCTAGATATACAATAGATAAAGTATTTAGAAAAAATAATAGAAAAAATCCCCCCTCTTTAAATACCGCTGTAGCCCCCCAGCACGTACGTGCGCTCTCGTTTTTAAGTGTGCTAACGCACGATCGTGCATAGGGAATAAAACTGTAAAAAAATGTATTCTATTATATTTATTCAATTATTATTAAAGAAAGTATTACTTTTTATAACTCAGTATTTTGATATTAACTTCTGTTTCAATGAATTTTTGGTCTTTTTACACATAAATTACTGCTAAGTCTACATAAATCGGTCTCTTTTATATAATGAACAAACAAAAATATAATAATTATTATCTTAAGTACTATTATCTTCAAAATAAAAAGTCATTCTAGACAACAAAAAATCAATACCTAACTGGTAGTTAAATAAATAAAACCAAACCGAACTAAAATTAACCCGTCACTTGTTGTAACGATGTAGTTTTTTAATCCGAGTGGTCTCGTTTTATTCTTTACTAAGACTCGCAATTTACGTTTCCCTGTGAAAGTTATAATATGTTCATCGATAGATTATTCACCTGCCACCCTTTTGAGTGACAAGCAAGCCTTCTCAACAGCGTCGAGAATGGACTGTACTTTCCACAGCGGATTTGAATTTCCTGAAGGTGGTTCATCTGTGGGTACTACGTGCATGTTATTCCTTAATAAGAAATCTTGGCATTTGACTAGTGATTATTTCCAGGTGCATACCTGTACGCCAGTACATAACATTAATTCATGGGTATGGTTTACAGCCCACCAATAAAAGTATACCAAATAATATGCGCATCTCTTGAGAGGTTGTGCTTAAGACTGAACCAGTTTTACGCAGGTAGTACAAAATTGTGGAGTGTGCGATGTTTTTGAACAAAATCTTCATTGAAATATATAGAAATATATTGCAGCATTTGAGAGGGTTCCGGTTGAGAAGAAAAATTATGCTCCACATCAGTAAAAGTAATAGCTTTTCAGATTCTAGGTTTTATTTGTGCCTCCTGACTATTAGGCATTTCGAGGTGGCAGGAGTTTGAAGGTGGGGGTAAGTTCTCCCGATTTCTGTGCTGTAGCTCTGTCAGAGTCATATTTTGATTTGATTCACTGTCTCTGTTATGGTTACCTGGTGGAATCTCTGAGGGTATATCACCTTCATCATCTAGTAGTCGATGTACATTGACAGCCGATTCTGTCTCCTCATCCGATATGTCCAGGTCTGACTGACACCCATCTCCAAGCACATTTTGTAACAACTCGTAGTTTAGAGGTTGTCCTGAGAAAATAATGCGAGGTTATTGGTATGAACATTTAACTTAAGGAAAACAATTCAAAACGACAACGCACGATCGTGCGTTTAAATTTCGCGGGCCGGTTATCATAGTTAAAACTTGTAAAGTTGCTAGGATTATTTTACATTATTGTACGTGAACATTAAAATTAACTATTTTGATATGAAAAATAATAAATGTGATAAGTTATAATGAAAAATAATTTACTTACGTCGACCGTAGCGATCCCCAAAGTGAACGTCCATCTTGAACACGTCACGACGCGCCACTTATATGCTCTACTCCCACACAACCCTCCGCATTATACGGCGAAATTAACGCACAAACGATCGAAGTCGTTTCCATACGGTAAAATAAAATTCAGTAATCAGTACAATTTTTTAAACATCAACGCACGATTAGTACAAGCCGTTCTGAAAGGGTTAAGAAGGCGACACGAAAAACGTTGGAGTGTTTTATTTACGTGTCTGACCACCAGAGCAGTACATCTGGAATTAGCACCACCAGGACTATTATTAGGGGGGGGGGAGATTGTTGGCGACGCGCCTATAGGAATATTTCAATTTATTAGTTAACCGATTACGAATAGCTTCTAAAAAGCAAATTATCAAGCAACAATATTCCGGTAAGAAAATGCTTAGTTGAATCAAGAAATATCGAATTAATGATATGAAGGTCTTGGGTTCGACTCCCAGGCCGGAATATTTTATCGTTTTCTTAGTAATATCTCTTAATAAATTCATATAGGGAAGTGATAGGGAAAAGTAATTACTCTCACGGAACGGTTTGAAGATAATTGCTGTTTAATTCCCAAGTAATTCATCCCTAAAGTTATACAGTCCACATCGAAGAATTAAGGCGTCGGGACCGGGACGACTTCGGAAGACCCGTAATCCCCGCCTGAACCTATTTTCTGAAAAGGAAGAGGTTATCGCCCTTGTGTGTTACTCCGTTGCGGAGATCACATACGTTGTTCCCGAACCCAACGTAGGCGTTATAGGAGGCTGGATCGAGAGAAGCCTCGATTCCCCCCTTCTGTTTCTTAGTTTAACGTTTGTCTGGTTCTTTTTCAGCCCCATAGAGTAGAACCAGAGTTACCGACATAGCTCAACGATTCAGCAAACTGAAGTAGCAATGGGCTCGCTTTAGAGATCGAAGAACTGAGAACCGTTGCGGAAAATTGGTCTACGAGAGCCTGTCAGTAAGAGAACTGTGGGACGGCCCCATAGAGTAGAACCAGACTTACCGACATAGCTCAACGATTCAGCAAACTGAAGTGGCAATGGGCTCGCTGTAGAGCTCGAAGAACTGAGAACCGTTGCGGAAAAAAAAACCACGAGTGGCTGTCAGTAAGAGAAGTGGGGGGCTGCTCCCCACTAGATGGAGCGACACCCTGTTACGTCATGCAAGAAGTTAATGAATGCAGGTGGCTCGGTTTGTGGTAATCCCTGAGGAGGACCTATGTTCAGCAGTGGATTTGTAAATGGTTGTTTTTTTATAGAATATGGGTGACAATCGATCACACAGCCCACCTGATGGTAAGTGGAACCTGGGGCCCATAGACATCTACATTTAGTAAAAGAGCCTGAAATTTGCTAAGTCGGTCTTTTCGGGTCTCGTTTGTAAACCAAATCGTATAATTATGGGCGACCAGTGGCGATTTACGTGACCGCAATTAAACAATTCGCTTATTTGTATAATTCGTAAATTAAGTATTTTGTGTGACAGGACCACCGGGCGCACTTCCTACTAGCACCGTTGATCGTATCCTGTGTGAAATGAGCGTACGACGAGCTCTCAATAGTACATTAATAGTTCGCGTCACGTCTTAGGGTGTATTCAGATGGGAGACGTCACGTGTCTCTCTTCCGGCGCGATCCTGGACTTAATGAAATACACTGTGAGACGAAGCGAAGGAATTTTAAAATCGTCGACTAATGCAAATAGCGCCCCTGTTGTCCCGGGGACCGTAAATGTGTTTAGATTGCATGCTATTTGTAGGCGTTCGTATGGAACTGTTTGTAGCTTTTGTGTTCCATTGTCTACCCTTGGCAGACCAGAGGCAGACTCTATCGAAGATCTTTGACATTTGTTGTCTGCTTTGGTGCTCTCTAAATTAATTTTGTTCGAAGTGATTTAACTATGAAAATTTTTAGTAAATATTAACTTTTACTTTTAAAAACTAAGTGACAAACGAAGGTTGTCACCTCTGCCTCACAGGCTGTAATTATACGGGTCTATATACCCTTTAGACTAAACTATACCCTTAGACCGAAAACAGCAGTGCACGCCCTGTTTGGCGGCAGAGATAGGGAAGAAGATGGTATGTACCACAACAGATTATAGACAAAAAAGGAGTGTTGCCTCTATAAGTAGAATAGTAGTTGATATATATTACGCATGCTATTATTACGGAAATAGATATTGTTTATGAGCAATATTGCGAAGTACCTCCATGCCTTGCCTTCCAAAATAAAGTTATCCTTTTAAATGTACTTCTTTCAGAATTACTTACGAAGTATGTTAATAGTGTTTTGTTGTGCAATTATTTGACGGTTCCGTGGCGCAGTGGCTTAGCATTGACTTGCGGTACTGAGAACTGCAGGTTCGAATCCCCGGAGCACGGAGCAAGTATTTTTATGTATTTAAACTGTCTCAACGATGCAGGAGATTATCCCAGTCACATTTTAATAAGAAAGACTAATCGCTTTACTAGATCTCTAAGTGCAAAAAGCACCAAACATGTTTTTATCGACAAAATGTTAATGTAATTTTATACGTGCCAGAGCCACGCTGCAGCTATATTATAGTTGTAGCAGGAATGGGTCGCCTCGAGCGGGGCAGGACCACGCTCTCACAGAATACTAGCGTAAAATAGCAGTATAATGCTGCTGTGTTTCGTGTGGTGAGTGTAGAGAACCGGATACCCTTTTTATTCGAATCGAGGCATTCCATCTTAGTCCGCAGGGGTGACAACGCATTTGCATTTTGAGTCTTAATTGAGGATAACTGCCGCAGCGTTAGGACTCTAAACATTAGCTACAATGGACGGACCGATTTAATACATTTTCGGACCGGAACCTAATCGATCAAATGCCGTGACATAATAATTTTCTGGCCAAATAATACAGTCTTTTATAACCGTTTTATTAACCTTGGCCTTAAACTTTAGTCATGGTCAGATTAACGCCCGCCAGTAGCTGCCTAAGGTGTAAAGACATTTAAGTAGTTAGTATATGTATTTAAATCTCTTTGTGTTAGCTTGAGTTATGAGTAAAACTAAAAATCTACAAACATTAAAAATAAAATGAAAAAGTTTCATTTCAACATTGCCAAAATTCATATTCCATCCAGGAACATTTTTTTTAATCTCATACATTATACAATGGAGGACCAGAACACTTCTTTCTATACAATATTTTGCAAAAGGTCTTTTTTGTCGGCACCTTTCAAATTTTAATTTCTCTCTTTTGAAGTTTCCTCTTAAAAATCTGTCTGCTTTACTCGAAACTAAGTAATCTTTTTCGCATTAAACTTCGAAAGGTTTCTTTCCGTATTTTATGCCACCCTTTCTTTTGTATTCTCAGAAAATAATTTATTTCGTAGCTCAGCGAGCATTGTTTTTCGAGTTGGTATTTTCTTCGAGGAATACAAGTCGTTGTCCGTAAATGTTACGTCCAAACCTCTATTTTTCATAACTACTTTTGATCGGCAAAATCAGTTAGTTTCGACTTAAAAATTGTTTAATAGATGTTTTCATAAGTGAAGTTGGTTTTCCTTAAGCCCGACAGGATCAATTCAATGTCCGCGGTTTTGCTACTAAGATTCTTTTTTGCTTATGGAAAGCTATTTTAGCCTGGAACAAATCGCGTTTGACTTATAACCGGGGTCTTGACTGCTTTCGTCGGTCAATTTTTTTTACCTGGGAAACAGTTCCGACTCTAACACCTATGATTTATGATTTTACACATATTGAACGAAAAAAGGGAACTTTTTAAGTCGGGAGGATATTCGATATAGTATGAGTACCTATATATAATTTTAAGTAAGCTTTGCTCTGCGTAAAATAATTCTCTCAATGTTAAAACCTACCTTGTTAAACTTGGAAAGTTAAAATTTATTATATAAATACAAAATTTCACCCAAATATTAAATTAAAGCTGTGAACCAATTACAATAAATATATAATAGAACTGCTCACAGTACAGTAACACACAGTACAGTAGAGGAAGTAACTTTCCAACTATAGACTAGTATATTTTATGTACTCATTTTTATGCAAGTTACTTTTGTACAATTCCCATGTTTTTACTTTAATTATGCATGGTGTTATAGTTTTTATTTAGTATTTTTATACAAAATCTGAGATATTTCTACAAGAAATTCTAAAATGCTAGACGGTTGACGTGGTAAACCCATGCTGCATTTGACGTGGTACAGCCATGCTGCAATTATATTACAGTTGTAGCACAAATGGGTCGGCTCGACCGGGGAAGGGCAACGCTCTAACAGAATAGTAGCTTATAATAGCGGTTTAAAGCTGTTGTGTTTCGTATGGTGACTCTATAGAACCACAGATCTTGTTCACTGGATACGAGGCGTTATATTTATAGTTCTCAAGGGTAACAATGCATTCTGCATTTCGTTTTTAATCGAGGAAAAATATAGATCTCTATGGGCCACAGTACCGACTTACCATCAGGTGGACTGTGTCCTCGGTTGTCACCCTTATTCTATAATAACATTTCTAAAGTAAACCGGTACATCTAATTTTACTAATTCACTGTTTGTACATATTGTATATTTCGATATTTGTTTCAGTTTTTGTTTATATTGAATACTATTCGATAATAAGCTGGAAATAACAGAAAAAAAATATTGTAACAAAAATGTATGCTTACAAATGCTATTACTTCAGTGTGTTTAGGCACTTATCTTTTGTACGTAGATTGTTTATACCTTTTCACAACTTTATGTATTTTTCTAATAAGACCGGCGTTATGCTTGGGAATTTGATTGTGTATTCTTCTATAAAAAATACAATATACACCTGTCGAGTAATGGCTTTATTATATGCCGGATGTATCGATTATATACATACAAATTATAATAATAACATTAAAATTTATACGATGTTTATTTTGTGAGTGTATTAAACAGTATGGGCAGCTATTAATAAATTAGATTATGTAAGTGTACGAGAACTTAAAGCTCTGTTCCATAATGAAATTCCTAGATGATTAAAAAGAAATCGTGGATTGACAGTGGGGATAGATTGAAGTAAACCAAGTAACAGATGGACAAAGGGATTCCAGAAACGTCCCAACGACTAGTAATAATAATAATGAACCGAGCCAGGGGCGGACGCGCTTTATTGTCTGCAAAAGTAGGGTTACATCTCTCGCCTTTGACGTCGACGTCTGAATCAAACTTATTAACTACGAGCACCAAGAGCTACAACCAAAAGCGATCAGCTTCTACGTTGTTAGATAAGTTTTATAGGCGACGAGGGTCTTATCGTGACGATACTGTCGTATTTTATTTTTAACAACGCTGAAGGTAGCTCAATGAACAAAATATTCAGAAGACATTAAAAATACGCTCAAGAGATTACATTCGCGCTATTATCTTTGAAGATTAAATCAAATTTATGGCCACGAGGAAAAAATAATTGGATTTTGCAAATAAATCCAATTATTTTTTTACATTTTGTGTAACTAACAATTATTTTTCGAATTGTTTTTTAGTTTTGTTTATTATGTTGTTGATGTAATTACGAATTTTATGAATTGTATTAATAATTGTATGTAACACAAATAATGTGGTCTTTTGCATATGCGTACAGCGATACAAACGAACAAACCACTGCCAAAAACAAAAGAAACCTACCACCTCTCCTTGATACGTTTTATAGTTTCACGAATTTGTTCAAATACTTTTCTTATTCATCGATGTGAAAAATATCAAAGGAAATAATCTTCATCGCCGCCGATTATGACTGGATTATAATTAGCTTTTTAGTTATGCTAGGATTCCAGATAACAAAATGTTTAAAGATTTTAAATATTTAAGGGAAGAAAAATCTTATAATTATTATTAGTGCTATTAAAAGATTTTAATTTCTTTTTAAATCTATCGATTTATTTTATTTTTCAAAATTATTGAATTAGAATCCTTATTATCAAAAACATTAAAAACTCTATTGAAAAGCATTAATGCGCCGGTGTACAACACAGTCTTTTCGTTTGAACAGATATTCCTGCGTAAGTAACTTGTTTTAAAAATACTGTCGCGACAAAAAACAAAACTTTATAATTAGCAAAAGCTCCACGCTGAAGAAGTAGGTAGTAATTTTAAGGCGACGGTTCCCACCATCGTACGATCGATTCGCGCCGCGTTTTGGTTGATCAAAATTCATTTGGCACACGCAACTCGATGTCTTTTTGCTTGTCACGAGTTCCTGCCAAATCTTATGTAAGAATCGGTGAAATTGATTCGGTTAGTGCCTTCTCATAAATTACTAGTTTATTTCCATTTCGCAGAAAGTTAACCACTGTTTTTAATGCTAGTTGTGGCGATAATTAATGCTAAAATAAGGTTTAAAATTTAAATGCTGTCATCATATTTTAATATTCATATGTTTAAATTTCCGTAAATATACAATAAATTAATATTAGACCTCCCAGTGTTTTTCAACTTAATTTACAATAACATCTTAATATTCATATTAGTTATCGTATCTAAATAATTATGTCATATAAATTGGATCAAATTATAATTTTCAAACATACTAATAATTATGATAATCTCAGACTTTTAGCCTAATACTGAGTAGAGAGAGAGAGAGAGAGAGAGAGAGAGAGAGAGAGAGAGAGAGAGAGAGAGAGCATTTGGCGCACGTGGGAATTTCACAGAACGCGAGAAAACCGGGCTCTATTTCCGCCGGCACTGTTGACATTGTTAGTTGTAATTTTAAATGCTGACTTACCACATGCTCGTCGGTGAAGGTAAACATTATGGAAACCTGCATGTTTCAGGTATTAAAGATTTCGAGGAAATGTGAAGTCCGCTGATATATCCGTTGTTATATTCTCATAGTGTAAACCAATACAGAAAAAAGAATAATATAATAAATTTAAAACAAAAAATTTCACCGCAAAGTGTAAATAGACAATGAAGTTTCCTATATTCTTTAGACCACTTAAAAAAGTAAGTAGGTAATGAAATTTTTAACAAACATTAAAATCTAAAAAGGATAAAATTATTTCCACATATTAATTATTGAAGGTTTACATACATACAAGTTTAGATTTACAAAATAATACATTCTAAAAATTGGCAATGTAAAATGATAAACTGTAATGTAATTAATTACAGGTTGAGCACAGTTTGTGTTTTGTATAATTAGTAGCGCTTCTCTGAGTTTTAAAGGTTTCTTCTCTCAGCAGACTTACGACAGGACAGAAGACAAACGAGGGTGACAAACGAGCACACAGTCCACCTGCCGGTAAATGGTTGCTGAGGCCTATCGACATCTACAACTACCCTCGACTACGAATCAAAATACCAATGCAAAAGCAAAACTCGTGAGGGTTAAGATCGAAAGCCTAGTTTTCAGTAAAAAGGGTCTACCCTCACCATACGAAACATAGCAGCGTTATGCTGCTATTTTACGCTGGTATTCTGTGAGAGTGTGGTCCCTCCCCGGTCGAATCGACCCATTCGTAGTACAACCAATTTACTAATATGTCTGTAGCATGGCTCTACCGCGTATAAATATGTACTGATTACCTTCTGACCTATAGGCGTTTTTAATATTTGAACATTTAAAATAGATTTTATCAATGGCCTGGTTGATTTACAAAATATGTTTTCGTTTCGTCCATAGTAAATGTGAATTATCCAATTAGTGGCCACTGGCCAGTTGATGACTTGTTATATTGAGAAATCGTTAGCTCATAATAGCTCCAGATGAAATGTTCCTTTCCTTTTTGTTGTGTTGTGTTGTGTACACTATGGGGAACGACTGGATCGCGGCACCAGAAATACTCCCGCGTGCGTTCCGTTCGATATTTTGGTCTTCTCCATCGACAGGTATTTGCAGTGCACGTAACTTGTATGGAGCCGTCAAATATTTCAGCCATTTTTAACACAACTCACGTGTTAATGATGCGTAATTTGTGAACTTATTTTCCGGCGGAATCGTAAATACTGAGAATACTTTAACAGTAAAATATTCATTTCATTATTATTATTCTTAAACACGTCTGGAAGTTGACGATAATTACTTATATAATATTATTTATGTAATGCAACTATGCCCTGGCACGTTAAGTTCTAGCACTAATTTGGTGTTATATTCTTTAACCTTACAAATAATTTAACACTAACGTGTAAACATGTGCAAAACTTATAGTATCAAGTTGTGCTACTGTGCTAAATAGAAAGGTGTAAAAGGAAAGTCATATTTTCCTTATCGACGATAGTCTGCCGTTGCTATCACGGGTCTTACACGAGGAAAGTACTCTGTGGCCAGAGGAGTCTGGTGTTACGCAACACAAACTCCTTTATTAGAATCGTACTCGGGTTGCATACGCTATTATGACATTTAGCTATAAGCCTAATTTATTAAATAAAGCATCATGGTACCATGTTGATATCATTATCATCATTACAGCCATAGGAATGTCACAAAGAACGGTTCTGAACTACATGCATTCATTGACTTCCTGCATCTGATACCAGGTCTTCGCTTCAGCTAGTGGGGGGCCGACATACACTTTGCTTATCGGTACGAGGCTGCCCCTCAAAAACCTTTCCCATCGGTGGTCAGTTCTACGAGCTATATGACCGGTCCATTGCCACTTCAATTTGATCCGTTGGACTGTGTCGGTGACGGTTCTACGGCGGATATTCTCCCACCTCCATGATGTCCTCTATGTTGATAGAGTCGATAATAATAAGTATCGTAGCGGCTTACAGCGATGGGACGTCTGAAGCAGAAGTATTAAATTAAAAAATCCTATTTATATCTTCCTATCTGTTGTTATATAAATTGTATTTCGATTTTAGGATCGTGTTTAAATTGTGAAAAAATGTTTTTGCTTAGTTTATCGACTTTATAGTTTACGGTAAAGAGAAGAGGTTCCGCTAACACGTTTATGATGGTAGGAAAGCTTTAATTAAAAGAGATAAGTATGTTGAAATGAAATACTCTTTTCTTTTAATTTGTGGAAGTAGAATGTGAACATTTTGAAGCCAGTTATTTCCTCCAATTTATTTTAAATCGCCTCGTAACTTGTCTCGTAACCATGCGTTAAGAGACCGTAAAGGTGTTTCACTTAAAAATAGTTTAACGTTCAGTTCATCCCTACTAATGTGGAATATTTGCTTCGAAAACTCCCGAGAGACGTAGTAATGCTCGTAAGCACGTTCTAAGTTATTAATAATTAACTTTCCAGAGTGATACCAACTTCCGCTCATGTGGTCGTTTGTCTATACCAGATCTATACCTTCAAGTGACAGTAATTACTCTAATGTCTAATGGTTAGTGATGCGGACCGCAAATTCGTTGAACGTAAAAGTCGTAATTCGAATCCGTGTTTCTACTATTGTCGTAAACTTCGTCTTACGCTAAGAAATTCAGCGTATTTGGAGTGTTCAACAGTATTTGTTATGTTAATGGCTAACGACATTCATCATTTAAGTATTCTTTTTTTTAAATAAAGAGTTTGTACATATTTTTAAAATTTTAGTCTGTTTGGGATAACAATGAAGCCAGTTAATTTAGCAGTGCACCTTTGAAGGGCTGTAATGATGATGAAGAATAATTAAATATTTTTTAGAGTTTTATCTGTTTTTCAGTCATCACATAGTAACCAGCGTAAATATCGATTTAAATTTCGAAATATTTTAACTGTATAGTCTGACTTAACACAGCTAAGTTCTTTGTTCTATTTCAATCGTTATATACATTCAAAGTTACAGTCTGAACTGCCCCGCTGCCCGTACTATACTGACGCATAATATAAACCAGGGGTCATGGTTGTCTGGTTATCAGACTACAGTAAACACAGACTGCAGACGCGAACGATCGTAGTCGTGGGCTGTCTTAACCAATATACGATTGTTTATCTAATAGAAGTTATTAAAAGCTGAGAAATATAATCGTTTGAAGCCAGTTTTCACTCAATATTTGATATTATTTTAATATTTTGTTGAAGTTAAAACTTTTGAAGTGAAAACTTCTCTAGGCACGTTAAGAACTTTCGGGATGGGGAAACAGTGCTTTTCCCCTGTTTAACTTTTACAACGACATAATTAGGTTCCTTGTAGATATCAGAAGCGTAAAAGCCGATAAGTACCAAAGTTTAAAATTATTTAAGTTATGATTTGTACATAATATAGGTTTTTATTGATGTTTCTGTAATTTCCACGTATTTTCCTAAGCAAGTTTGGAACATTTAATTAAATTGCTGTGTAATACATCACAACATATCACAACAATAATTGATAGACCGGTACCAATTATCAGCTAGATGTCGTCAGGTGAAAGTTAGCTTACACTCTGATCGTGATTTACTTTTCTTTAATTAATGACTGGCACGAAAGGCACCCGTTAACTTAGAACTACATCTTGCTGTACTTTAACTGAACTATAGATGCGTAGGGTTGCGAACCACCCCAGAAAAATATTTTAAATTTTTAAATGCTAAAGGAACGCAGGTTGAATCTCTCCGATTTGTAGTTGGTTCTTCTTCAAAGACCATTGTTCCCAGTGAAATGCACAGTCTTGTAAAAAAATTCGGTATGAATTTTTTTGCCATGATTTTTCTTCTTCATATATCTATAAGTTTTTATATCTTAAAATAAAAGGGTTTTTATTTTTGTTGTTTTCTTAACTTCTGAATTTATGATTTATCTAGATAGCGATCCTATCGGATTTTTATGTAAATAAAGTCAATAAAAACTGTAGCCCCAGCGAATCGTGATATCTGTTTGGTTTTTATGTAGCTTGTGTAAAAGATTTCTATAACACCACTGGTAGATTTTACATTTTGCCAGGTGATAATGGCGTGATAGAATTATTTTTAATCTATCACAACTTTAGACAGGCTTTCTTCCTGCCACGGACATTTTATAAGACTGTGATGAATTAAATGCTCAGACGAGTAAAGTGATGTAGCGTCTTAAGTCTGGAAACATTACATATAAGAATATATCATTTTAGTTATTAGTGTTTAATTTTTTGTCTGAATGGAATTCAGTAATGAGGCGTTATTTAGATAGCGATAATAAAGACCGTTGTTTTATAAATTTTTTCTTTTTTAAATTCAAGATTTTCGGATAAAGTATGATCCCATAGACCCCTCCCGGCATTGCTGTCTCATCAATCAACAGTTTCATGATCGGTTCAACCGTTCTAAAGATTAGCGCGGCAAACAGACAGACAAAAATTTAAAAAGAGTTATTTATCTCTTAATTGCACGCTAATAGCCCCCTCAGCTTAATAGAAGCGAATATGTGAGGGAGTGCTCTACTCTCGGTATGTGGCCATACCTCAGTTTCGCTACATAAAATCATTCTTATACTTGTAGCTAGAGATCAAATCCATATTATTATTAACGTAACAATAACTACAGACATTGAGTTATAATATTAGTTTATTTTTTGATTGAATCGCTTTGGATTACGTAATAAAAAATGTAATTGAAAAAAAAATATGGACTGCTGTCCGTTGGTCTGTACGTCGGTGAGTCTTCTCGCTTAATAGAAATGTAAGCAATACATTGAGATATATAGTATTAAATAAGATTCCATACGTTCTAAGGAGGGTTCCTATTTATTTTTGTTATTGAACTCAACACCCTTTTAAAGTTATTAATGAAAGTCCATCACATTCTCTGTTTTTTTTTTTCTTCTAAAAATTATCTTCGTTATTTTCATCTCTTTTAATTTTTATTTTTACGTAATAAGCGTGTTAGGTGTGAACTTCTAGATTTTTCAAATATTTAAGTATTATAGACAGACACTTCAACTAGGTTTAAACTTCTTACCTCTTTCATTTGTCGTGTCTCAACTCGGTATCATTAAGTTTAATTTTTAAGTTCAAAATAACGTACCAAACTGTTTTATTCATTACAGTTTTTACACTTATATACGAGTACTTATTGTATACTGGTGTTACGTGTAGGGATTCAGTTTGATGTTTAAATGAAAGAATGTGATTTATATTTATTTCGATCCCGTCTTTGTAAGGTTTTGGGTCGCCTCGTATTTCCCGGCGACGAAACTTACTTTTACGGTCGATGAGATTTCCAACTCCATCTTTCTTCAGTGCCGCTTAATAATTCTGATTTAGAAAATACAATTATGCGATTTGAAAACTCGTATGCTTTTTACAACTACACACTCGTTTGTTGATTGTAGTACTTAAATAAACACGTAAATTATTTTCGTTCTCTTGCTCGTTTGTATGGCCAATAAATATGTGTTTGTTATTTGTTTTGGTGTAGTCGGAGTGTATGTGTAGTGGAAAGCACATCCACCTACAAGAAAATTCCTAAGTGAGGCGATTTTACAAAAGTGTGATTTAGTTTTAGTTTACAGAATAATAACAGCTTAGGTAATAAACTCTTTATAAATTGGTCTCATAATCTCGTATCGAATAACGTGGAAAATCATTTAAAACAATAAATAAAAAAGTGAGAGCTTTTTTAAGCTCGTTTATTAGTATATACGCAACTTTATCACTAATAAATTTGTTTAACTGTTGTACTTTCCGCCATGTTTAGAACCCATGATTGATAAGTACCGGAGCAAGGAGTGATTGAGATCCAGGCTTTGATTTTCAGTCCAAACCCATAGTTTTATAGCCAGTAAAAATCCTCTGCTGTATATTATGACACCTAGAGGATGAATTGGATTTTTCCCCCTTTAATTTAATTTTTCCCTCCACCTGATGGAGTGGCTACTGCAGTCCACGGTACACCCACAGCCAACTGCCGACAATGAAGGCCTCAAATGTCTCTTTAGTCCGGAACACGGCAGTGCAAGTGCAAGCGTTGCTTTTACCGATCTAGTTAAAGTGGCGATCTTTCCGATTACTACATCGGTGTAGTTGTAGACAGGGCAAGTGATTTACTCTAGGTAAGATTTAAATCAACCGCTGACTTATAATACGTAAACAATTATTCATGAATATCGTTAAATTTTTACGACTTACAAGAATATAATTGAAGTTTGTATTTGACGTATTCAGTGATAAGTATATTCTTTATTTTTAAGGATTTCTAATCTAGTAGTATAAGATATGAGCTGCTGAGTGACAGCCTCGTACCGGCAGGCAAAGTGTAGGGTGTTCCCCCACAGGATGAAGTACCGACCTAGTAGGACATGCAGGAAGTCGATGGATGCAGGTGACTCAGGACCGTGTTTTGTGGCATACTTTCAGATGATGAAGATGAAGAAGAAGATAATGATGATGATGAATACAAGATATAGTTATTGTATCACGGTAGCACAGGGGCCAAAACTCGGTTCGGGGGTGATGATGCTCGATTCCTGCCAGCACTAATGAAATTGATAATAGAAATTTCTAGTGCTGAACATAGCACGTGCTCGGCGATGAAGGTAAACATTGTGAGGAAAACTTCATGTCTAAAGAATAAAATATTTTCCGTACATACACACACGCAAACACGCAATTGAGCAGTTCGGCGGATTTATTGTATTGCTTTAATTAAAAAATACTAGTAATGTGATCAACATTGCTAATATTCCCTTTAACCACTCCCGGTAAGCTTAAATGCTTATGTTAGGAGTGGTTCACGACAGTAGTCGAATGGCGTATTCGAACCCACGACCTTTTTGGGTTCGCGGTTAGCAACCTGCCGTTAGAGTACCGTCGCTTATTTTTTTGACTTTACTTTTAACTTTGATACTTTAATTTATTCACACGTTTAACCTAATAATACAACTGATATATTATTTATTGTGTGGAAAACAAGCGCAGAATTAATTGGATTTTTATTTTAAGGAAGAAAAGTTTTAACATAACTTTTTGTAGATTGCAACATCCTTGGCTTAAAACGGGTGTTACGTGAGAGTACTTGTCAGAGTTCAATACACACTACACGATGAACAGCCTGGGAACCGGGACAGCTTTTCAAAAACACATTTAAAAGCATTCTGTGAACGTGTGTTACATGTCTTGTAGAAAATATATCTGCCTGCAGTTGAATATTGAGTAGTAAATATGAACGAAAATTTCGTTAGATAGTTGAAAGTATAGCGGCAATTGGTTATTTTACGTTCTACATATATTATTTAAATCTATATCGCTAATTATTTAAAAGTTGTGGCAGTCAGTTGGCTGGACCGGGGCAGGACCACGCTCTCACAGAATACCAGCGTAAAATAATAGCGTAATGCTGTTGTGTTTACTGGAATCGAGGCTTTCCATCTTAGTACTCAGAGGGTACAACGCATTTGCTTTTTTATCCTTAGTTGAGGATAAATGTGGATGTCTATGGGCCACAGCATCCATTTACTATCAGGTAAACTGTGTGCTCGTTTTTCGCCCAATGCTATAAAAAAGTCAAATATGACTTTTGTTACGCGCCTTAGTCGCTGGCACTAGCGCCATCTAGTCTCGAACCGAAGAACTAAATTTCGAGAAGTTGAAACTCGAACTCTTGGTACCTTGCGCGTGTTTACTTGAATATTCTGGATATTTCGGTGCTAATTTATATTTATAGGCGCTGCAAGATGCGATCGGAGAAGTATTCAATTTGGCGAGAGCAGGGATGTTGCGGATGCCGATTTTTTCACATCCGCGGATGTGAATGCGGATGCGGATTTTTGAAGGTTCACATCCGCGGATGCGGATGCGAATGTTTCAGATCTTATATAAAAATAATATATGAATGAAGAATTAAAACAATGACAAAGTAATTATTAACATTTTTGTTAATGAAAATTAGTATTAAGGCGGTACCCTGACCAAAACTTTGCAAAAGTGCGTTTTTAAGAGACTATTATCTTATTAGTTATGAGAAATAAGCTACATCTAAAACACATTATTAATGTTCGATATCCTATCATCACATTCCACGTTCTAATTTGTTTTTATGTGTTATAAATACACTTAAAATCTACTTTTAAAAAATGACTAAAAATATTGATTACATGCATCTGTTCTTAAAGGAAATGCTCTAATCATTTGAGGATTACACTGATGGATAAATAATTTAAAAATCTATATTCTACACGTTTTATTTAATTTCTTAAGTTCGCTTATCCTTTTTAATTGAAATAATTCCAAATATTCGGGCGTATTTTTACGCGATGTATTGTAGCGAGAGCGTGTGGATTGTATGGGACCGAACGCTCAAGGTCTCTCGCTAGGGGAACCGTCTTAAGTATAATTCTCCAATTTTTATTTGAGTATTTCACTTACTAATTTTCATATTAGTTAGTGAACCTAATGATAAAGTAATTATCAACATTTTTGTTAATGAAAATTAGTATTAAGTATAATGCTTCTATATTTTTTTAACTTCACTTACTAATTTTCGTATTAAAAATACTTAATAACGAGTTATACTGCCGCTTTTTCTGATTCAAGGAGGTTACGCAGAGGCTTGTAAATTAAACCTGCGCTACTAAATAACTGTTCGCTAGGAACACCTCCTGATGGAGTAAATAAAAATCTTCGTGCCGATCACCGATAGATAATATCTCAAATTCCTCTCGATGAACACTCCACCACTTAAGAGGATTTTCATCCACATTGAGTGTTTTTTTAGCGCGGTACGAAAGTAATTCCTTTTCGAGTACGGCTTCAGTGCTACCATTTCCTGGTACTTCTTGACTCTCATCTTCACTTGACGAATCTGAATCTAAATGTAAAAAAATCGTAAAAGGAATTCTTTTGAGGTCGCTTTTGCAATTTAAACCTATTATGATTATTATCATAGCAAAATGAGATTATTTATCACAAATATAAAAATTTATGAAAAATATAAAACTTTTTAGTGTCTAAGTCATAATTAATAAGTATAAAATTTAAATTAAGACAAAAATAAAACAAATAACTAACCGACATTTACAAAGAAACTAAAAAGCGAAAGGAACGAGTATTTCTTAATTTGGTCGGATTGTACAAGCTAGGTTTGTTTGTTTACATTCTATTTTTTCGTAAAATGGGAAGGATTAAGTATCAAGACAGCTACGACTAAAGAAATGTTAAAAAAAGACATCACTACCTATTTAAATAATGATATTATGATAAATTTCTAGACTAAATATTTGCTAAAAAAAGCGATGATTTTATCTTCTGTAATTGATTTTCTTTACTCATGATCTCATATTTGGAAAATTCTTCGGAGTGCATCGACTTTAGATGATTTTTAAAGACGTGGTGGTTCGGTCCTTGCGAGAGTAGCTTTTATTAAATATTAAACAATCAGTCTTATCAAGGTCCTCTTTATTTGGTTCAAAAAAGTCCATATATTACTATGTGTCGGTGGTGACGTTATTAATTAACTTGTTAGATAATTTAACAATAACAAGAACCTCACTAGATAAATAAAGAAAATTGTTTTACAATTATAAACTTTGCATACAGTAAAACGTATTACCGGTGTACACGTTACATAATGGCATTTACCTGACGATTTCCCAATAAACAATTATTTAAGTACACACAATGATCCACACAACAAGTAATCGGGGAAGTATTGAATTCGGCGAGACAAGCGAAGCTTCGGAGCGGAATAAAGTGAATAAGTGTGCTTAATTATTGGTGTTTTAAGTTTTTATTTGTGTAAAGAAAATTAAAGTGTTAATTTAGGTAATTCTATCGGCAATTTTTATTGTCACGAACCTCAAGCTCGTAACAATTTGTGTCAGAAGTGGGATAAAATCATGCCGATTTTACCTAAAGAGGAAACGGAGGGTATCCGTACCCGAAGTCAACGCCAGCAGGAGACGGACAAAAGAAGATTTGGTGGTGCAACGCCGCAAACGTCGGAGGGCCAGCCACCGGCTGCAGGCCCGTCAGTAGCTCCTACATCTGCAGCACCCGACTTAGGTGCTCTGATAGTGATGTTGCAGGAACAGGCTCGCCGGCAGGAGGAACAGGTCCGTCAGTTGAAAGAGCAGCTGCAGAGCGGATAGGATGAACGGGCCCGTCGGTTAGAAGATCAGCAGGCGGAACAGGCTCGCCGACAGGAGGAACTGGTCCATCGGTTGGAAGAGCAAGTGCGGGGCAGACAGGAAGAACAGGCCCGCCGACAGGAGGAACAGATGCTTCTCATGAAGGACCTTCATGCTACCTTCGGGAAAGAGATAAGAGAGGTGAAGGATAGGGTTGCTCAGCATGACAACCGCCTGTTGGAAGCTGAAACCCGAATCGAGAAAGCTGAAACCCGAATCGACCAAGTGAACAATCGGGTTGACAACGTAATGGCTGACATGAAGAAATCATTGGATGAACTCAAACTTGAAGATGGAACTACAGCTCCCGTAGTAGCTACTACACCTTCGCTACGTGGGTTTAAGGTGCCACCGTTCGACGTGACTTCTTCGTCGTCAGCCTACAAAATCCAGTTCGAGGCTGTTATGAAGGCGAGCGGCTGGAATAAAAGTCAGTCCATGACCTCTCTCACACTAGGCCTGCGCGACCATGCCTTAACCGTGTTGGAAGCTCTCGGTAAGAAAGTGACCTACGAGCAGCTCCTTGAGGCATTGGAGGCGAGATATGGTGACGCTCACCTGGAACACGTCTTTCGCGCGCAGCTTAAAGATCGCGTGCAACGCAGCAATGAAAACCTGCAGCAGTGGGCCCTTGAGGTGGAGAAGATGGTTCGAAAAGCATACCGGTCTGTACCTGCGCTCATTGAAGGGAACCTGGTGCAGACATTCATTGACGGCATCCGCGACCTGGAAGTCAGAGCTGCTGTGAGGCTCGTGCACCACGAGACGCTTAAGGACGCCTTGGCCCATGCACTGGAGGTGGAGGCCGTGCGGCAGGATCATCGTTTCCATCGCGTCAGGGAGGTTGCAGCAGCTACAGTTCGCGACCGCAACAAAGGATACAGCCCTAGGTGCTATGGCTGTGGGGAAAAGGGCCATCTACGATCCAGCTGCCCTAAGCGAACTGTGGAAAAGGAAGTTGATCGAACTCGAGAGGGTAGTGCAGCTAACGGCACTGCCTGGCGGTGGCAGCAATATCATTCCCCTCACGCTAGGGAGGTTGCAGCAGTTCGCGACCACAATAAAGGATACAGCCCTAGGTGCTATGGCTGTGGGGAAAGGGGCCATCTTCGATCCAGCTGCCCTAAGCGAACCCTAGAAAGGGAAGGTGAACGATCTCAGAAGGGAAGTGCGGCTAACATCACCGCCCAGCAGCAGCCGGGATACGACTTTACTATCAGACATCGCAGCGGGAAATCTCATGGCAACGCAGATGCATTGTCAAGAAGACCTTGTCCTGAAGATCGGAAACATTGTACTAGGCAAGAGAATAAGGAAGTGGTATCCGTGAGGATGCTCAGGATAGACCACCTCAGCAACGAGTGGAAGGACAGCCTACGACATGCACAGCAAGTAGATCCGGATTCAAGCCGATTCTGGAATGGATGAAGGCCCGTGCTACCAAGCCTAAGTGGAGCGACGTCTCAGCGATGAGTTCAACCACGAAAAGCTATTGGGCCCAATGGGACAGCTTGCTGATTCAGGATGGTGTCCTGTGCCGTAAATGGGACAATTGTCGAGGAGACAGCTGTCGTTTGCAAATAGTTGTCCCTAAAGCTAAAGTGCCGAATGTTCTACAGCTGTGCCATAATGGTCGTTCAAGAGTCCATCCGGGAGTTAAATGAACTCTGCTGAAGGTCCGAGAACAGTTTTACTGGGTCCATTATCGTGACGATGTCGAGGCTTGGTGTCGTACATGTACAAGTTGTGCGGCCGTGAGGGGACCTCAGACACATAGTAGAGGAGCACCGAAATTGTACAATGTTGGTGCACCATGGGATGGGACAGCCCTTGATATTGCGGAGCCGTTACAGAAAGACGCAAGAGGGACTCCTAAGATTGTCCATGTGGATCGCCTGGGGCGTTATTGTGGGGCCGATAATGCTCGGGACGAGCATGTCTTAGGAGGGGGCAGTGTTACGCGCCTTAGTCGACGGCACTAGCGCCATCTAGTCTCGAACCGAAGAACTAAACTTCTAGAAGTTGAAACTCGAACTCTCGGTACCTTGCGCGTGTTTACTTGAATATTCTGGATATTTCGGTGCTAATTTATATTTATAGGCGCTGCAAATTGCGATCGGGGAAGTATTGAATTCGGCGAGACAAGCGAAGCTTCGGAGCGGAATAAAGTGAATTAGTGTGCTTAATTATTGGTGTTTTAAGTTTTAATTTGTGTAAAGAAAATTAAAGTGTTAATTTAGGTAATTCTATCGGCAATTTTTATTGTCACGAACCTCAAGCTCGTAACACTTTGCAATAAAAGTTATTCCCACCCTAGAAGACACAATTTTATATTAATTTATTACCATACCATTACATCAAAAGTCCACAACTGAGCATAGGCCTTCCCCATAAATTGCCTCATACATATACATTATTCCCCCATATTCGTCGTAGTGGCCTTGCACGGCAAGCGCGGTATTTTATTACTTTGATATACTATCTATAAGATGCTGCCGCCCATCTTGTTTCCTTTCCCTCTGCCCCTCCCACGATAACCACGGGAAGATACGAGGCAGTAGATGCTCTAACACGGCCAATACACGGTGAATGGCATCATCCCATCGAAAACCACATTGACTTTACTTAATCGATTATAAAAATAAAATATGTATGGTCTGTTCGCTTAGATAAGGTTGGTCATTTTCATGTCGTGTGGTGGCGGCGAAGAGAATGCAGCGTCTCATGTCGTGTATGCAATGTGCATGGTTGTTGTAACATAGGAAACGACAGAAAATCTAATGATTTCTTATATTTAGGTACAAGGATACACAAAACTAATTTAATGGAATTTATCGCGATTAATTTAATTTTTTTAAATTAATTTTAATGCCTGATGTTACCAGTGCTTTTACAGCACCTTTGATCAAGGAAGACTTAGTTTTTTGACGTCCAGATGCCTTAGTTAACCTGGGCTACGATCAGCTTTTAAATTTTATTTTTAATGTTTAAATGGAGGACAAAAATGTTGACAGACTATTCCACTTCTTTGCTTTTGAATATATCTTTGACATTGTATCATAGTTTACCTCCGCTGTTGTCGTTTAAATGTTATGAGGTTTTATGGTAGGTAGATTAGCAGGTGGCTTAGCAATAAGTTGCAGCGCTGAGAGTCACGAGTTCGAAACCTGAACAGAACAAGTATTAGTATGGTTTACAAATAATTGTTCTGCGCCTGTACATTCGTCTTTGTGAAGTCAATGTATGTGAACTACCCCCACGATACAGGAGAAATTCCTAGTGTTAAACGTTAGTGGGTAACGGTTTTAAAAAATACAAAAAAAAAGATTTATTTTCTCCCTTAATAATGTCATAACAATTTATATATTAAAAAAAATCTCTTATCACTTTTCTACGTACACGGCGCAATATTCCTAATTTTCTGGAATTATTTCGGAATAATTGTTTTAAACTGGAGTTGTCAGTTGCGCGGGAGATATAACGCTCATAAACATAGGCACTAACTCATCTTGGCCTGCCCGTGCGCGATGTAGCGCTTCTTAGATAAGATCGAAGATAGTCTGGGATGCAGGATCAGAGAGCACTGATCACAGAAACAATCAAGCACCCGGTTAGAGTTGATAGGGTTCAAACGTGAGATCTGTCACGTTATCAACGACTTCTTGTAACGGAAAACCACGCCAACATCTATTTATTTTAATATTCTCTATTTATATTTGTCTTCGTGGTGTTATCACTCAATGCCTTAAGGTTCCCTGGCAGAGAATGCTTTTCGCATTAAGTCCGCCTATACTCCTATACTGTTTGTAACGTTTTTATAGTGATTCAATAAAAAATAACATGTGTGCAGTTCACATGCGTTAGAAGTGAAACCTTCAGAAAAAGAGACCAAGATAATCGGAAACACTGTATACTGTATTCTACTTCTATCTCACTCTCTCGCAGGCTAAATCCTATAGATGTATATCTGTGTCTCTTTTTTGTGTCTCTTTTTATTTTTATAGGGTTACAAATCACAACGATCCTAAAGAAGCTTTCTCTTGTAATAATAAAATAATAAACGTCACATGCTGACATACAATATTTTACATTTTATATGGTATGTGTTTTATTTGTCCAAAGTATTTCACTCAACATTTAAAATGAAAACCGAGCGTCGTGCTTGGGCTTTTGTAATAAAAACAGGCGAGCACGACGTTTTCGCGTTACATGTAGAGAAGACTCGATGTAAGAAAACATGCAATTACTTCCTTTTCTGTAACAAGCGCTTTTGGCATTCAGTCGTTGTATCGATACCGAACAGACATCGGAACGAAATATTCGTATATATTGAAACAATATTTCGTAAATATTTTAATATGAAAACACTGGGAGGCGTACATAGTTATTGTAAACCGATTTCTGTATTTATAATATAATAAACTCGTTAATTATTACCGCTACAGTAGTGATATAGTTGAAGGGCTGAGTGCTCTTCAGCTATGTCGTTTACCAGAGACACTTTTTACTGGTAACAAAGCATTCTATTGATATGTTATATTTTTTTGATAATTTGATCGGTTCGTCGCGAGACTGCGGGTTCGAATTCCGCAGAAGAAAGGTATTTGTTTGGTTAACAAATTATTGTTCCGGGTCTGTACGTTTGTCCGTGAGCAATTTATGTATGTAAAACGTCACCTTTATTCAGAAGAGATTTCTTGTGGAGGAGTAAAGTTTTTATAGAAAAAAGAAAAGATGATTTGTCAATGGACCACAACATCGACTTTCGAATTTTCATGAATTGTATGCTTATTGGTTACGCTTAAAAGATACAGTCTATAAACCTCCCACTGCTGGGGTATAAGCCTCTCATTTCTGAGAGGGTTATAAGGCAAGGAAGTGTCCGCCGCGCTGCCCCAATGCGTGTTGGCGAACTTCAGGTCTTCGAAATATTTTTTTCTTATTTCTCAAACATGCAGGTTTCCTCACGATGCTTTCCTTCATGAGCACGTTGTAAATCAGCACTTAAAATTGCAATTAACAATTTCATTGGTGCCGGCGGGGATCGAACCCGAGTTGCTCGCGTACCCTGAAATTTAACTATCTGAGCTACCACGAATCTTGGTTACTCTTATTTCGACAAACAAAAAAGAATATATAAAATTATTCGAAACATGTAATGACCGTTTACGATTAATATATTTTCAACAAGATTGTACCGCATTCAAGTAGGTCTTGATAGTTCAAACTGATCGAACTGACATTTAAATGATATCGATACGATCCTATTTCGAGTCACGACTTACACGAAGAAGATACGACATCACATTCGACACGGACCCTTCCCGCTCACATTGTTCACGATAAATTCGCTCACTTATCGTAATAAAGTTTAGGTGACGGTGTTAACTCTGTTTCCCATTCGATCGCAGCAGTATCAAGATCAGAACAGTATTGGACAGGAGTTTGCGAATTCCGTTCGTGAATGGTGTTTCTTTGCGGTGAATGAACTATGCACCCACGTCCGCATTGGCGGGTGGCGCCCTGCCAAACACCAGAATATCCCGCCGAGCTCTTATCGCCTATCAGTTTACAAGTGTTATTGCCGTTTGTGCAGTTCCGTTTGTAACAATCCCGCTGCAAAGCTTTGTAAGCATTACGTAAGATTGAGTTTTTTCGCGCAACGTGGATACTCTGGAAAATTTTGCTATTTCGTTGTATAAACAAACTCTACTCTTGCTAAACTGTTTTTGATAGCAATAACAAGGTGATCGTATAAGTTATGAGAAAAAAATTAGGTATGTTATGGAGGATATAGGAACTATATTATATCCGTTCGCATAAAATTAAAACGATTTGTTAAAACTAAAATATTAATGTCATCTTACTTCGAGAGGTTAAAAGAGGCGTTGTTTCTGAGTTCGGATATAATCCTTATAATTTCTGTGGCTGTAGGAAATCTTTGTAAAGCCCTTTAAGAAATAAGAGAAGACTTGTGCATGTATCACCGAAGAGTGCATTGGCAAAAGGGTTCCTTTCATCCCTGATAAAAATTGAGTGTAAATTGAGATTAAAATTTTGTTTCTCATTGTTGTTTTCATCGATATTGATTACTGATAACCGATGGGGAAGTTCTCGGATGGCAGCCTCATCATACCGGTAGGTGAAGTGTAGGACGTTCCCCCACTAGACGGAGTGACATGTAGGAATTTGATAGATGCAGGTGCAGGCATTCCTTAGGGGAGGCCTATGTTCAGCAGTAGACTTGTGAAGCGCTGTGATGATGATGATATGTGATATTATGATTCACAAATGTAAAATGTAAAATTTACAAGTACCTTGCGATTTTGTTTAGTCATCTAACGTTCAATTACTTTCCACGACAGTTATTCATCTATAATAACATACATAGCTTGAGATTGAGCAATTGCCTTCTAACTACTCGGGTAAACGTTATGTATTTTAAAAGTACCTTAAAAATCGCAATTTCCTTTTTTAAAGCACCGGCTCAAAACTTTTAGGTTACGAATTTTATCATGTCTGTACTTGAAATTATAGAATTCTTTACAAGCTGTTGAAGAAATATTTAATGAAACTGAAAATGTAAGTTATATTGCAAAACGTATGTTTAATGGCGTTATAAAGTAAATATCATATACGTAGTAATAGTACCATATACGTAGTAATAGTACCATATATTAGGACACCAATTGCATTTATATGCTGTGTAATAGTGACTTAATATTTAGTTACGTTACTAAAATTATACAATTACAATTCAAATTACGCTAATAACTGCCTTATTTAGGACACTATCGTTAATTAAAAAGTACTTTATAGCCTATAGAGTAATAGTAAAAAGGTATAATTAATGGATTACATCTGACAACATTGTAACGTGCATGAATGGGAACACATGCTATAAGCTTCCGATCGTAAAACGTATATCGGAAAGTAATTATTGGCGGACAAAAGTTTTAACACTGTCAATGTCGTGTCGTTGACTTAACGACCGGCATAAAGTAGAATATTGGAATATTTACTGTAAACACGTGGCTTTATGCCAGGAGCTACAAAAATAGCACGTTTTGAGTGTTTTAAATGTGGAAACACTATTTTATTTTCGTTAATGCCCTTGCAATTTATTACTAATGTATGGAACATTACAAATATAAAATATAATGTAATAACTGTAACGATATGATGATGATGATGGTACAGTATCGTGACTGCTTTGATTTTGTCAGTCGCGTGTAACTTGTACCGGTACCCTGGTAACATATGTATTGTACATACGTAGTGTAGCCGAGTGCCAGCGGATCGATCTAATATGCATACACTACACACTAACCTAGAGAATAGTATCTCATAGATGTTGATTAAATACGTTTCGCTGTGTATGATGACCGCCCACGCGGCCCGTCGCCAAGCTGTCTGAAATCAAACTCGTCATTCGGACGGTCCTAATAAGGAAATCTGCCCGTTCCATATTTATGGAAAACGGATGCAAAATACCACTGCTTGTTTCACGCTAGCCGGTTGGTGGCTTCGTGCGGCTAATTCGCAATTTATTGACACATTCCGGTTCCGATTACCATAAGGTATTGCTGATTTTATTGTATAACCTGCTTGGATTTATGCAAACACAAAACTTACGTTAGGTATTCTATTTGTTCAGATTTAAATAAACGATTTAATAATTACGAGTAACATTAATTAGTATAACTATGGGTAGTATAATTATGTAATTGAAAATAGTAAAGAAAAACTTTATAAGTGGAACAGACGTGGAAAGCTATGCTTCAGCTGTAATTATAGTTTTAGTATGAAGAGGTAGTGTCGACCGTGGCAGAACCACGCTCTTACAGAATACCAGCGTAAAATAGTAGCTTAATGCTGCTGTGTTTCGTATGGTGAGTATAGAGATCTGGAGACACTTGTTACTGTAAATATGGCATTCCATCTTAGTCCTCAGGAGTTATAACGCATCCGCATTCTTATTTTTATTCTTAATCGGGGATAGACATAGCTCTCTACGGGCCACATCATCTACTTACCTTCGGGTGGACTATGTGCCCGTTTGTCACCTTTATTCGATAAAAATACGATGACACCCTGAAGTAACTAAGTACCGTGTTGTGGCGGTGTGAGAACATCCACTGCCTGTCCCTCTTGCTAATAACTATTAAAATAAAAAAACTGCGGCTGTCAACCCACTAGCGGAGCGTGGGAATTATGTCGAAATGTTCAGCAGTGGACTTTAATAGGCCGTAACGGTAACGGTAACCCGTGGTCAAATTTCAACCCATTCGATGTTTATTGTGATAAGAACAGAATATTAAAGTTACACTTGGTGTCTCAATAAGAACAATATAATTTATAATACACGCAAATTACATCGTATTAAGGTAGAGGCGTCCAAAGCTCTATCAATTTCATGTTATTGTCATATTCGCGCCGGACATAGCCAACGTGGTAATCAAATAACCAATGTCATCAAGGTGAAACACATGTACGGGCGAGCGGTCATAGTAGATATTAATCAAAACAATTAACAAGTCGACATTCCGTACTATACGGTTGATAAAAGTGGGGAAACTAAATATTGTAATTGGAAACGTAATCATTATATCAGAATATAAATAGAACAAATTTAATGGCATTTTACAGAAACCACTCTTTAATAAAATATCTCTTGTGTAAATCTTAAAGATACTTAGTATTAGATGTTACAGTCTACCTGGAGTTATTGGATACTTTGGCCTGTATATTTTTTATAGAATTAGGGTGACAAACGAGCGCACATTCTACCTGATAGTAAGTGGATGTTGTGACCCATAGACATCCACACTTAACATCGATTAAGAATAAAAATATTAATGCGTTTTCACCCCTGAGGACTAAGATGAAATTCTTCGATTCCAGTAAAACGGGTCTCCGGATCTCTACACTCACCATACGCAACACAACAGCATTTTACGCTGGTATTCTGTGAGAGCGTGGTCCTTCCCCGGTCGAGTCGATACATTCGTGCTACAACTATACTACTAATATAACTGCATATTAGTTGTATAGTTGTAGCTATATACCACTCATATCTACACTACTAATACAACATCTTATTCTTATTGAAAGTAATTTTTTACTCTTAAGTACCACTGGTCCGGAAAAAAGATCTGTCCTGGGAATAAACCAAGAAGAAACCCAGTGGGACGGAATCTTCAAACCAAAAAAGCTACTTTATGCAAGAAAGCGTAGCTATTATCTCTCCTCGATTAAGAATCAAAGTGTAGATCAGGTTGTCACACCTGAGGACCAAAATACAATGATCCGTTGTTAGTAATTCTTATTACTGTATAAAGATATACAGCCTAATTGTATTGCTTTTTACGCTGGTACTTTGTGAGAGGGCGGCACTTTTAGGTCGGGTTCTCGGCCATTACTTGGTCGTCACATCTTGCTCTGTCTGTCGACAGGGTGCTCAGAGCGCTAGTGAGGTAATAAATGGATATAAAAGTTCTCTGAAAATCGGGGGTGTTATGTTTACCGAGTGTTTACTGTTGTTACCGACTAGTTTCACTAAAAACCATTTTTTATATAACAGTGCCAAGGAAGCTAATGCACAAACAAAGAACGCCTGACATACGTCGTAACCTTTGATTTAGGTTATAGAATATTTATTTTTCTTTTGCAAAATTATTCCTAGTGAACTTAGAGAATTTTCGAATTTAACATTGAAAGTTTGGCTCGGCTAAAAAGATTGAACTGTCGATCTCAAAGAAGTTTTCAGGCCGAAATCACAGAGCGAAAACCTAGTTTCGAGTGGCAGATAGTAAACGAGTGTGGGCATTGAACGAACAGATGTCACCCTATCAGCTGGTTCACGCTTCGCTTCTCACCGGCTTATCGTCAGACTTCAGTGCCATTGTGCTTTCAAAGAAATTTAAAGTAGAGGAAAGTATGTATAACGTTAGTAATGGCTACGTTGATTTAAGCTTGGCTTATGTATTTGTTGAAGCAGTGGAATACATTTGAAATGAATGCTTTTATCCCATATTTGTTAGTTTTTCGTAGATTCTTTACACTCTATGCCCAGGAGTGGGACGTGTATAGGCTGTAACATTTCTATAGTTACGGTTGGAATATGTACCTTGGTCTTCATATTCAGTTACACCCCGATTATTAAACTCCTCGTTCGTAAATAACACAAAATATGTGCCTTCTATGCTCATTCTGGTTGTTCGTATATTTGGAGATGTATATACGTTGTAACTTTTAATTTAACTTTATTCTATTATAAGAGATCCTATAGAGATAATGATGATTGTCATAAATTATTTTTCAAACATTTTTATCTCCGATTTGCTTCAAGGCATAAAGTGGTAAAGTTAATTTGCGGTCTTAAAATCCATCTGAATTCGTATCACTCTTCTATCTACCTTCTCAATTTCAGAAGTAACAGTGCAGCTTTCTTCATTGTTTGTCCTAACCTAACGGTTATGTGATAAAACTAGCGGTAGGTTACGATACAGTGGCAATGACTCGGGACGGTCAGTACTTCCACAAATGCCGCGGCTAATCAAAATCAGTTAGATAAAAGATTACCCTTACCGTAAACGTAAGCCAATAGATATATTTAATCGCTTCTTCAAAAGAGCTTTTCCCAGTCAATCAAGTGATCATCTGAGGCGACTGGGACTTCATGGCATGACTTCAGAGTCAAACGCAGAAGGCGGTGCTACTCGATACCATCTGCATCCTCCACTGATTTCATTTATATCTGATTAACTTTCATAGTATATTTTATGAGCATTTATGTATAATGACCAAAGAACACTTTAGAAATATCCCAATATGTATATTAATCTGGATAAGGTAAAAAGTAAACATTATTCAAGATAAGACAAACCACTCAAGTGTTATTTCATTTCGTTAACTCAATTTTGAATTACGTATAGTAATTTTTAGGGTTGGGCCTTTGTGTCTACAATATCTAATCAACTTCCATAAACGGTACAATGTAATTTAGAATTGTGGCCGAAACAGAAGCGTAACCGCAGACGGTGGAAAAGTGGCGCGATAACAGGTTGTATTTGTAATTTCATCCAATTCCCGCGGCAATTCACGTTCTGTTATGTAGTGCCTAATAGTAGGGAATTCTCCTTCGCATTTCTATTTTAATTTAGAAAAGGATACAATTTCGAGACATGGAAGGACGTTTCTGCGTTCGTATACAGTTTCAGTTTCCATTATCATTTTGTTTACTGAATTACAAACATTATGTATATTTAAGGATTTTTTTATGTTTTTTCTCTTCTGTTCAATTTATTTTAATACGCAAGGGTAAAATTATTTAATGGTGCCTAAAGTCCTTTTTCTTTACGATCTTCCATGGAATCCTTACCCTTTAGTCCACGTCCAAATTTTCCGGTGCTAGTGAGCGGACTTAAAATTATTTTATATCTCAGTCATGCAGTGAAGGGAGGAACATTGTGTGGAAACCTGCATGCCTGAGAAATGAAAAAGATGTTTCGAAGACCAGTGAAGTCCGCCAAACACGCATTGGGGCAGCGCAGCGGTCATTTCCTTGCCCTAAAACCCTCTCAGAAGTGAGAGGACGCCTGTGCCCAGCTGTGGGACATAAATAGGTATCAACTTTAAGCGAGGTGTCACGCGGCTCGGCGAGCACGTGGTAAATGTAATGGCACATGTCTCAAAGCTCTCGATTTTCATAGGTCGGCTAGGCTTTAGCGTCGTTCACACGCCGAGGCGAGTGTTGAATTATTTTAATTTTTCATTACCTCTTAAGATACGCGTCCAAATAACATGCTATTAGTAGCAAAGTTTGTTTCCATAAAATTTTCTTGACGGTGAAGTAACTTTCGTTCGTAAGCCAAACTTAGCCAAGCTTAACAAAAATCATTATTTAAGTCTAGCTGTGAAGTGTATGTAGCCTAATGCTAGATAGCCTATAATACTATTCCTTATGAATATGGCTATAATATACAAAAATAAGTTTTCTAATCAGACTGGTAGTTCCAGAGATTAGCGTATTTAAAACAAACAAAAAAATTCCGTTTTATCATAAACTTATTTGTCATCAGATGCGGTCTCCATGCCGACTTCACGGAGCTGTCGGCGTGTGTGGGCGGCGAGTTGGACAGGCATGAGGGTTCTGCCGTCCATAGAAGATATTTTTATATCACGCTGCTGCGGGAGCCAGTCGCTAGGTAAATTGTTTTTTTTTATTTTATATTTTAGTGTCATACTTTTTTTCTTTGTCTTCTTTTTTAAGCGTTCGAACTTTGACGATGCTCCCTGTTGACGATATAGGTATTTAAGTCCGGCCTTAACAACAGGGTTACTCCACTATCTATCGGAAGCCTATGAATTGTGCAGAATATTTCTGATGTATCGCATAGTTGCCGCTTCCACCCACGGGAAGAAATGGAGTGATTGATTTTCTTAAGCCGCTACACTTTTTTATAGAATAAGGTTGACAAACGAGCACACAGTCCACCTGATAGTAAGTGGATGCTGTGGTACACAGACATCTACATTTATCTTCAATTAAGAATCAAAATGCAGATACGTTACCACCCCTGAATACATAAGATGGAATGCCTTGTTTCCAGTAAAAGGAGTCAACGTCTTATAATATTATTACTGCTTACTAAATCTAATCTATAGAGTCTAATATTCTTGTTAATACCATGTATTTATTAATGTGGGTGACTGACTGACCTGACTTATAGCGAATAGACATAGCGTGCGTAATTTTTGCGGCTACTCCTGTAGTAACACAAAAATTGGTGCACTGTTATAAATCCTGAGAATACACAAGCAATAATAGAAAAATAACGTGTATATATAGGGAGAATAACGCATATATTGAGGGTACGTGTGTACGCGGTGACAGTGCTGCTCGTCTTTAAAACATAATTCCTTATCCATATATATAGTGCATTAAGTGTCGTCAAAGTGACTTGAAAATATAATATTTGTAATAACATAAAACTTTTGTTCAGTTTGCTTTGTAAGTAGTGTAGCTAAATATTTAAAAGTGATATAATGCATTTGAATTTCTAAAGGAAGGTATTTGTAACAAATTACGCATTACGTATTTTACCTTCATAAACAGAATACGTAAAAATACTTAATAACATGATGTAAAAAATCATCCAAGCTAACAAAGCTACACTTGACATAATGTCCGTATAGTTCAGCTTATAATCGGGAGGGCAGATCGTATCCGCAGAATCTGTATAAAAGATTTTTGAAATTTTGTTGTGTAAAATTATTTGTAGATTTATGCTTAAAAATAGATCATTACTAAGTATTTAAGTTTAGTTCAAATAAAAGAATCACGTTAAAATCGTCAAATGAGCGGTAAAAAAATGGAAACTAGTATTTATAACATAACTATTAGACGTCTACGAAAAAAATTATCATATTGAGAGGATTTATATAACACAACTTAGTTAAATTCTAAAATTGTTAGTTTACTAAATTCCCCACTAAATGAAAGCCAAACAACAAACAAAATAAAAACACGGCTAGAAAATGTTATCATTGAACTTGAGTCGGCAAACGCGGAAATAGAGAATCTAAACTATGATAATACACAACAAAAAACGGAACTAGAAAAATTTACAAAAAATATAATACGATGATATATGCACACCAAAATCCTCATCTTCATCAATATCATACTTTATAGTACCTACGCAAGGAACACAAATTCGATCTCCGCCAACGCATTATAGATGCGCGGAGGTTAGTGTATATATAATATGTGTATAACTGCTCCAGTCTGTGCCCAGCCCAGCCGACAGTCGTCGATGACTGTTGGTCCAGACTCGTATATGGGGTGTATCTCACTTTTACTTTCTTAGTTTAGACTTTGTGCAATAGTGGCACACGTATGTAGTTAATTTATAACCTGTATTATTATTTATGTTGCTACACTACTCAGTGCATTCAAGATAAATATTGAAAAAAAATTTGTTAATTTTTGTGGCTCTTTGAAAACTGCCATGATAGACTAATTCGAGCAAAAAAAACGTATATGTTTTTTTTGTAATCGGATGAATAAAAGATCGATCAAAGATTATGACGCACGAAATAAATTTCGCATACTAATTTCCCTAAAGCCCACACGCCCTCGCCCGCCTTTCAAAATATCCCGATAGAGCAGTTCTGCTCGAATTGTTTATTGTAATAACACTGAGATTGGAATCTGTTTGTTTTAGGTACTTATCGGAGTATCGGCACGTGAAGCGAGGCGCCACGTGGAAAGGCTCCCGGCACTGGTGTCAAGGCCGGACTGCTACTGGTAAGCTTATTAAACATTGAGTTATAATTAATTATAAATAGAGGTAAACATAGAATAGTTATTTGCGATTTCTGAAATGTGTACTCAAAATCGTTTAAAGTAAGTTTAACAAAAAATTCACAGCCAGTTTTAAGATGGACAATTTAAAAATGTGTTTAATGTATAAGTAACGTACGACAAAGGGAATATAATAGTTCCATTCCATTAGAATTTAAATTAACTCTTAATTATGTCTTAAAGATGTTAAAAAATTATTAGCTCCGCACAATAAAATAAAATAATACCAAGTGTAAAGAGCACCTGCCGCCCTGTTTTTATATAGGATAAGGGTGACAAACAAGTACACAGTCCACCTGATGGTAAGTGGATGCTGTGGACCATAAACATCTACATTTATCCTCAATTAAGAGTCAAAATGCACTTGCGTTGTCACCCCTACGGACTGAGACGTAATTCCTCATTTGCAGTAAAAAGAGTGTCCGGTTCTTTATACTCACCATACGAAACACATTAAGCAGAACAGCATTAAGTTGCTATTTTACGCTGGTATTCTTTGAGAATGTGATCCCAGTCCGGTCGAGTCGACCTATTTGTGCTGCAACCATAATGTTACGCCGCGCTCAAATCAGCGCCATCTAGTGTCAGGAACGAGAGCGAGGGGAGCGTTGCAGAGAATGACATCGCGGATCTCTCGACCGACAGCGCCGCCCGAAGAACTAAGTTTCTAGAAAATCTATACTCGATTTCTCGGTACCTTGCGCGTGTTTACTTGAACATTCCGGATGTTTTGCCGATTTGAATAAATAGGTGGCGCAAGATGCGATCGAGACAGAGTTTAACTCGGCGACACAAGCGAAGCTTCGGAGTGAAATTAAGTGAATTAGTGTGTTTAATTATTAGTGTTTTTTACTTTAATTTGTATAAAGTAAATTAAAGTGTTAATTTAGGTAATTTTATCGGCAATTTTTATTGTCACGAACCCTAAGCTCGTAACAATTGGTGTCAGAAGTGGGATAAAATAATGCCGATTTTACCTAAGGAGGAAACGGAGGGTGTCCGTACCCGAAGTCAACGCCAGCAGGAGACGGACCAGAGGAGATTTGGTGGTGCAACGCCGCAGATGTCTGAGGGCCAGCCGCCGGCAACGGAGGCCGGTCCGTCAGCAACTTCTACGTCTGTGGTACCTGACTTAGGTGCTCTGATGGTGATGTTGCAGGAGCAGGCTCGCCGACAGGAGGAACAGGCTCGCCGACAGGAGGAACAGGCTCGCCAGCATGCGGAACAGGCACGCCAGTTGAAAAAGCAGCTGCAGCTGCAGGAGGAACAGGCCCGTCAGCAGGCGGAACAGGCTCGTCGGTCGGAAGAGCAGATGCTCCTCATTAAGGACCTTCATGCTACCTTTGGGAAAGAGATAAAGGAGGTGAAGGATAGGGTTGCTCAACATGACAACCGCCTGTCGGAAGCTGAAACCCAAATCAAGGAAGCTAAAACCCAAATCGACCGAGTGAACAATCGGGTTGATTACGTGGTGGCTGATGTGAAGAAAACACTGGACGACCTCAAACTGGGTGATGGAACAACAGCTCCCGTAGTAGTTACAACACCTTCGCTACGTGGATTCAAAGTGCCGCCGTTCGACGGTACCTCTTCCTGGTCAGCCTACAAGATCCAGTTCGAGGCTGTTATGAAGGCGAATGGCTGGAATAAAAGCCAGGCCATGACTGCTCTCACACTAGGCCTGCGCGACCAGGCCTTAACAGTTCTGGAAGCTCTCGGTGAGGAAGTGACTTATGAGCAACTCCTTGAGGCATTGGAGGCGAGATATGGCGACGCTCACCTGGAACACGTCTTTCGTGCGCAGCTTAAAGATCGTGTGCAGCGTATCAACGAAAACCTGCAGCAGTGGGCTCTAGAAGTGGAGAAGCTGGTGCGAAAAGCATACCGGTCTGTACCTGCGCTCATTGAAGGGAACCTGGTGCAGACATTCATCGACGGCATCCGTGACCTGGAAGTCAGAGCTGCTGTGAGGCTCGGGCACCACGAGACACTTAACGACGCCTTGGCCCATGCACTGGAAGTGGAAGCCGTGCGGCAGGATCATCGTTCCCATCGCGTCAGGGAGGTTGCAGCAGCTACAGTTCGCGACCGCAACAAAGGATACAGCCCAAGGTGCTATGGCTGTGGGGAAAAGGGCCATCTTCGATCTAGCTGCCCTAAGCGAACCGTGGAAAGGAGAGTTGATCGATCTCGAGAGGGTAGTGCAGCTAACGGCACTGCCTGGCGGCGACAGGATCATCGTTCACCTCACGCTAGGGAGGGTACAGCAGTTACGGTTCGCGACCACAATGAAAGATACAGCCCTAGGTGCTATGGCTGTGGGGAAAGGGGCCATCTTCGGTCCAGCTGCCCTAAGCACACCCTAGGAAGGGAGGGTGAACGGTCTCAGAAAGGAAGTGCGGCTAACAGCACTGCCCAGCAGCAGCAGGTATACGACTTTCCTATTAGACACTGCAGCGGGGAATCTCATGGCAACGCAGATGCATTGTCAAGAAGACCTTGTCCTGAGGATTGCAAACATTGTACTAGGCAAGAGAGTAAGGAAGTGGTATCCGTGAGGATGCTCAGGGCAGACCACCTCAGCAACGAGTGGAAGGACAGCTTACTACATGCACAGCAGGAAGATCCGGACATCAAGCCGATTCTGGAATGGATAAAGGCCAGTGCTCCCAAGCCCAAGTGGAGTGACGTCTCAGCGATGAGTTCGACCACTAAAAGCTATTGGGCCCAGTGGGACAGCTTGCTGCTTCAGGATGGAGTTCTGTGTCGTAAATGGGAAAACGTTCGGGGAGACACCTGTCATTTGCAAATGGTTGTCCCTAAAGCTAAAGTACCGGATGTTCTACAGCTGTACCATAATGATTGTTCAGGAGGCCATCTGGGAGTTAAACGAACTCTACTGAAGATCCGAGAACGGTTTTACTGGGTCCACTGTCGAAACGATGTCGAGGACTGGTGTCGCAAATGTACAAGTTGTGCGGCTGTAAAGGGACCTCAGACTCGTAGTAGAGGTGCATTGAAGTTGTACAATGTTGGTGCACCATGGGAGAGAATAGCCATTGACGTGGCGGGGCCGTTTCCCGAGAGTGAAAGCGGTAACAAGTATTTCATGGTTGTGATGGATTACTTCACTAAGTGGCCAGAAGTCTTCGCCATTCCAAATCAAGAAGCTTCAACAATTGCAGATAAACTAGTTCATGAAGTCTTCTGTCGTTTTGGAGTACCTTTAGAGATTCACAGCGATCAAGGAAGGAATTTTGAGTCTCAAATATTCCAGGAAACTTGCCGAGTTATGGGTACTCATAAAACAAGAACGACTTCTTATCACCCGCAATCTGATGGAATGGTGGAACGATTTAATCAGACATTGGAGAGGTACCTAGCAAAAGTTGTAGACAATCGGCAACGAGATTGGGACAAGCACATACAACCGTTTTTGTTGTCATATCGAAGTTCTGTTCACGAAAGTACAGCAGTGACACCAGCTTTCGCAAACTTTGGAAGAGAATTACGGCTGCCTGCAGACCTGATCACTGGGATACCACCTGATGCCCCACGCAGTATAACCGATTATGCATATGACTTGCGGAACAAAATGAATGACATTTATGAGCACGTCAGACAATCGGGCCAGCAAATGTCTGAGAAAATGAAAACCCGGTATGACCGCAAAATGAACAATAAAGGGTTCAACGAAGGTTCATTAGTGTGGTTGCACAATCCAGTCCGCAGCAAAGGGAAATCTCCTAAGCTTCAAGCTAAATGGGACGGCCCGTACCGGATTGTAACCAGGATCAACGATGTGACCTACCGGATACAGAAAGGCGCAAGAGGGACTCCTAAGATAGTCCATGTGGATCGCTTGGCGCGTTATTATGGGGCCGATAATGCTCGGGACGAGCATGTCTTAGAAGGGGGCAGTGTTACGCTGCGCTCAAATCAGCGCCATCTAGTGTCAGGAACGAGAGCGAGGGGAGCGTTGCAGAGAATGACATCGCGGATCTCTCGACCGACAGCGCCGCCCGAAGAACTAAGTTTCTAGAAAATCTATACTCGATTTCTCGGTACCTTGCGCGTGTTTACTTGAACATTCCGGATGTTTTGCCGATTTGAATAAATAGGTGGCGCAAGATGCGATCGAGACAGAGTTTAACTCGGCGACACAAGCGAAGCTTCGGAGTGAAATTAAGTGAATTAGTGTGTTTAATTATTAGTGTTTTTTACTTTAATTTGTATAAAGTAAATTAAAGTGTTAATTTAGGTAATTTTATCGGCAATTTTTATTGTCACGAACCCTAAGCTCGTAACAATAATATAGCTGCAGCGTGGCTCTACTACGTGAAATCCCCTCCTTCAATTGAGAAGATAACAAGGTTACAATATTAAACTTTTAAGTACGTAGGTAAAATGTCTAGACCAAACACGTAATTCTAGTTTTTATTTCACATCGATCGGTGCACTATTACCGAAGTTATAAGCGTGGAAAGTTTACGTACATTTTTAAAATCTCGCCCGTGCCCGCGAGTAACGCGTGACATCATAGATTCCATGCGGCTGCGCCGCCATACCGTTCTAGCGCGCCGATCATACGTTAGTAGTCATTGAATTAATATATAAATCAATGTTTGTAGTAATATTTCGCGGGTGAGTTGTTTGCCGTCGTGCGCTCTGTGTTTAAGTATTTAATGATGGAAGAAGGGTTTCAAAAGGTCAATCTGACAACCTTCCAATAGTCCGTGACATGATGGTGGCGGAATATTTTCTAAGAAACAAAGATTTTGTCGCGGCTGAAATACGCATAAGATAATATTTTATAACCTAGGTACCCATTATTACATTAATACTTCTGGGTTTCATTTGCTAATGATAAGAATAAGTATAACAAAAATACGTAAACATTCCTTACCTACCTACTTACTATCTGCTTCTAACTAGTTTTGTTTTCTTATTCTTCTTAAGTGCACCCTGACCTTTTTGTGGTTTTTATGGTTAAAAAAATCCTGTTGTATATAAAGAAATTTACTACAAATATACCTTCGCTGTATAAAAATATGATTTTATCTAAATATCAGATGTTTTCAATATTAATAGAAAAAGGGTCGCATTATTATTATGATTAAAAGCGTAGTTATATATTCTTCAGGCAAGGGATCAATGGCAATATTATCATCTAGAGTAGTAACAGGATCGACAACATATCTATGCTCAATTTCTTGTGAAGTAGTGGCAATCGCATGTGCAACTGTTTCTGACCTAGATTTGGCATTTAGTTTTGATAGTAAAAATCTTTGTGGTTTTTCTATATACCGATTTTGACAAGCAAACTTGTGAGGCAAAACATCTTTTTTAAGTTTGAGGGGACCACCAACTAGTTTGTACTTCACGTAGTTTTCCATATCGTTTTCGACCTAGAACAAAATACAAACTTATTTAAAATCTATAAAAAAATAAGGAACCTCGTAATTTGTATTCCATCAATATTTAAAATATGTACCAACTATGTAATACATAAAAATAGGACAACATGAAAAAAAATTACGTGCTCCACTTCATAATCAAACTTCTTCCATCATTTGCGGCCCGCAAAGTATGCAGGTTGAACAGCTCTGCGATGTGTTTAGTTTTTGCTCGAATTTTTGCTCGTAAAAATATAAAAACGTTTGTTAACAAATTCCATATTTTAACCTTTATATTAATGCATAATAAACATTTTAAAATTTGCTGCAAACATAGGTCGGTATCTAAACTTACGAAGTCACGACAGGTCATTGACTTATCTACATTACGTAGGTAAGTACTTTACCCAAGTTTGAATGTTTATTTACACTGAAGTAGTTTTAGTTAAATATGTATTTATTAGGTATTCTTTCTTCTTGAAATTATAATGATCATTAAGCGTAGAAAGCTTCAATGAATCGTTAGTTACTTAAACACTGCGACTCGAGTAGGTACCAACATGCCTAATAGAAAGCATTTACTACCAATAACCAAGAGCTATCATGTTGTGAAGATTATTATTATTTGAATACTTACATCAACATGATCACAAACAACAATATGCTACCGTGTTTGGTCCTAAAGGATGTGCTCTTCTCATAGCATTTGTCCATTTATTTCTGAGGGTAGGGTTTCTAGGCACATTAAAAAACAACTATTCATGTGTTTTTGTGGTCGTATTTTTACATTGAGACACAGCACAATATTTAATAGATGGTGTCATGTTCTATAATGTTTCTTATTAAAAATATATAGCAAGTAAATCAGCGCGCGACGGGCACATTCGAGTAAATGTTTTGATTTTCTAAGTGCGCGTCGGGTCTCTCGCACGAAGATGGAAATTGTGACGTCATCAACGATGTCGTTCTCGGCCCGCGGCTTAGACCGAAAATTTTAACTTTGCGCCTTTATATCTCGGTCAGTTTTGAAGATAGAAAAAAATTAAAAACACGGTTGAAATAATACTCGTTTTTACGGAATTTATCGCGTATATTTAACTTTTTAATACCCGACGTTTCGAGAGCTTTACAGCACCCATGGTCACGGGAAGGACTGAGATGTTTAACGTCCAGATGTCATAGTTAACCGCGGTTACCATAGATTAAAATTTAACTTTTGTTCCGATCTACACAGTATGAACTTATGGTATCATGAAGCCTTGCAGTTGTATGCTTGGGTTGGGATTTAATTTTATTTATTATAGGATCCCAAGCAGATGGTAGCACCCAGCCATCTTCTCTATTGAAATTAGGGTGTTTTTTGATTTCAATAGCCTCGCGAATCATCCTTGGAAGGAATCGGTGTTCTTTAGCGAGGATTTGTGGTCTATCAAATCTGATGTAGTGACGGGGGCGATCCTGTACATGTTCACAGACTGCAGACTTCCCGGAGTGTCGATTCTTCACATCAGCTATATGTTCTTTGACGCGGGTTTTAATTGATCTTTTAGTTTGTCCTATGTAGGAGAGACCACATTCACAATCAAGCTTGTACACTCCTGCATCTTGCAGAGGGACGTTACACTTGACTGATGGTAAAAACTGACCAATCTTCTTCGGCGGCTTGAAGTATGTTTTGATGGAAGCGCGCTTCAAGATGTAGCCAATCTTGTCAGTGACTCCTCTAACATATGGCAGTACAGCAGGTACACGCTCGACTGTGGCCGGCTTCACTCGTTCTCTGTGACGTAGGCGCGGGACCCGAAGCTTGTTGTCATGCAAAACTTGCTTGACGTGTTGGAGCTCGGCAGCCAGGTGTTTACTGTCACAGATCCCTCGTGCTCTCTGAAACAAAGATTTACCCACGGTAGCTAACTGTGAAGGATGGTGGTGAGAATCACCGTTTAAATATCTATCTGTATGGGTCTTTTTTCTATACACAGTATGGCTCAAGGTGTTATCAGGATTCCGAATTACTAACACATCTAGAAAAGCTAAGGAATTGTTTGCCTCTAACTCCATTGTGAACTGAATTTTAGAATTTATAGAGTTAAGATGGTCTAAAAATGCAGTTACTTTATCTAAAGGTAGAATTGTGAAAGTGTCGTCTACGTACCGCTTGTAGAATCTTGGATTTATGGGAGAAGTAAGCAGGGCTTTCTCCTCAAAGTCTTCCATGAATATGTCGGCGACAATGGGAGATACAGGTGAGCCCATCGCCACACCATCTACTTGCTTGTAGAACTCCTCCTTACACAATAAGTAGCCAGATGTAAGGCAGTGTCTGAGTAATACTGCATATTCTACGGGCATGTTGTTTTCCTCCAGCCTCCTAGTTACAATTGAGATGCAGTCTTCAACAGGTAAGCATGTAAACAATGACTGCACATCAAAACTGACCATAGTTTCATTGTCTGCCAGACGTAGGTCTTTAATCTCGCTGACAAAATGGTAGGAATACTTTATGTGTGCTCTTGTGTGTCCCCTGAGCGGTGAGAGTATTTTCGCTAAGTGTTGAGCCAATCTGTAAATTGGTGAATCGAGTTGGCTCACTATGGGACGTAATGGAGCATTGGGCTTGTGTATTTTTGGTAACCCATACAACTTTGGTGATTTGGCGCACGTAGGTATTATCCATTTTACGTCCAGATTTAATTTTTCGGAGTGTTTCTTTATGAGGTCACTAGTTGTTTTTAGTGTGCTATTTGTTGGGTCGTTTTTAACCTTTTTATAAGTACTTACATCCGACAAAAGTTCTTGTATTTTTGAATTATAATCTGACGTATCCATGACTACCGTGGCGTTTCCCTTATCTGCGCGGAGAATCGTAAGTTCTGGTTTATTGCGTAGGTTCTTTAACGCTATAAATTCGTCTCTGAGAAGATTCGGTTTAGGCACTGAACATCGACGTAACATAGACGAAATGTCTTGACGTATCGCCTCCAAATCTTCTTTCCGCATATTGTTTTTAAATAAACAGTCCTCGACGCTACAGATAATTTCTTCGTACGGTAATCTGCGCGGACTTATAGCGAAATTTAGTCCTTTGGATAAAACCTTTATTGTTGCATCATCCAGTGTTTGTTTTGACAGATTATAGAACGCGATTAATCTATGATCTGTGTTTGTCAATGGTTGCTTTTGGTTCTGGCATTGATTCGGATGTTTGACATTTGATTTGGCCGTTAATTTTTGATATTTTTCTATATGTTTGTTTTTGCATTCGTTATATTTACTAATTTCGCGTTTATTTAATGTTTCCATGCAAAAATTATAATCAAACGTCGTTAAAACTTTCTTTAATTCACTGGATGATGTGTCTATGGATTTATTGATGTCATATAGATCGGAGCGTTTTTGTTGGATTACCGCCCGTAACAACTTTTTACTCGCCTGATTTAAGATCTTAGCGCTTCCTCGAATGTCCTTTTTGGTGGATATTTTGACACACGTAGGAATGAGATTATGGTCTCGGCATCTCTTCAAGAAATTTAAGGCTGCTAGATATCTTGCGCGCTTAGTCTTTAGATCTTCTAATCGGCGTATTTTATTTGCAATTACCAGTCCGTACTGGTTTACATAATGATTTCTTATATTTACGCGAACACTACACATTGAAATAATACTCGTTTTTACGGAATTTATCGCGTATATTTAACTTTTTAATACCCGACGTTTCGAGAGCTTTACAGCACCCATGGTCACGGGAAGGACTGAGATGTTTAACGTCCAGATGTCATAGTTAACCGCGGTTACCATAGATTAAAATTTAACTTTTGTTCCGATCTACACAGTATGAACTTATGGTATCATGAAGCCTTGCAGTTGTATGCTTGGGTTAGGATTTAATTTTATTTATTATAGGATCCCAAGCAGATGGTAGCACCCAGCCATCTTCTCTATTGAAATTAGGGTGTTTTTTGATTTCAATAGCCTCGCGAATCATCCTTGGAAGGAATCGGTGTTCTTTAGCGAGGATTTGTGGTCTATCAAATCTGATGTAGTGACGGGGGCGATCCTGTACATGTTCACAGACTGCAGACTTCCCGGAGCGTCGATTCTTCACATCAGCTATATGTTCTTTGACGCGGGTTTTAATTGATCTTTTAGTTTGTCCTATATAGGAGAGACCACATTCACAATCAAGCTTGTACACTCCTGCATCTTGCAGAGGGACGTTACACTTGACTGATGGTAAAAACTGACCAATCTTCTTCGGCGGCTTGAAGTATGTTTTGATGGAAGCGCGCTTCAAGATGTAGCCAATCTTGTCAGTGACTCCTCTAACATATGGCAGTACAGCAGGTACACGCTCGACTGTGGCCGGCTTCACTCGTTCTCTGTGACGTAGGCGCGGGACCCGAAGCTTGTTGTCATGCAAAACTTGCTTGACGTGTTGGAGCTCGGCAGCCAGGTGTTTACTGTCACAGATCCCTCGTGCTCCCTGAAACAAAGATTTACCCACGGTAGCTAGGCGGGGACACTAAGGGGCAGCGCGGCGGACACTTCCTTGCCCTAAAGGCAAGGAAGTGTCCGCCGCGCTGCCTAAATGCGTGTTGACGAACTTCACATGTCTTCGAAATATTTTTTTTCTTATTCCTCAGACATGCAGGTTTCCTCACGATGTTTTCCTTCACCGCCGAGCACGTGGTAAATCAGCACTTAAAATTGCAATTAACAATTTCATTGGTGCCGGCGGGGATCGAACCCGGGTTACTCGCGTTCTCTTATATTTACAGCGTCATTACAGGCGTGGTAGCTCAGTGGTTAACGCTCGCTGTAAATAACAGGTTGGAGGTAATAATATTAATTTAATTTGATGTTTTAATTTAAAAAAAAAGTGTCTTTCCTACCTCACCCGTCATGGTCTAACATACTCGTAGCTAGCAGTAGAGTTTTACTTTTTTTAATCAAAGAATATTAAGCTGAGAGGTAAGAGGGAAAAGAAAACGCACTGATGTGTTTTCTAAGGGAGAGTGAGTGAAGAGATCACAGGTATTATCCAAGTGGTTAGATGCATCGAAAGGTATATATACTTGCTCAAGATTAACACTTTGATAAAATAGCTAATATCAATGAAGCTTAATTTAAATTAATAGTTACTTTATAAATAAAAGCGATATACCATTGACTGACTGACTCATCACGACGTCAAACTATACACCCGATTGATTCATTTTAATTTAATATAGTTACTCATTTCACTATGAAGACACTCCCTAAGAACGGATGTTTTTCAAAAAAAATAAGTTCCACTGTAAAATATTACCGTGCGCCCAGCGAAGCGAGTGGGTATCAGCTAGTCAAATATAAATGGCTACTGTATTAGCCAGTGTACTCAACATAATGTAGTTAGAGGCTTGGAATCAAATCCGTGGCGAAGTTTTATAGCATACAAATTACATTTCACACAGCTTTACGTAACTATTCGTGTCTGGATTTGCTTCCTCCTTCTCTGATATAAGATATAAGCGGCGCTTTAGACATGGGCAGATAAGGACGAGTGGATGGTTGGGGCTTGCTGCAAGCGAACCACCCACTCGTACGATTATCGCTGTAGTACATCTTGCATAACATCACCAAGTCTTGACGAAGTCTACTGATAGAATTGGGTGATCGTAGTACCAGGCATTTAATACTATTTGATACTGCATTCGCACTATCCAAAACACAAACGACTCAATAAGACTCACTTCACACTTAATTCATTGTAATACGACATCATGTGTTTATCATGACACCACGCTGCACTTAACTAAAGATTGGAAGCATTTCGCGGAGCGTGAGTTTTAGCGTCGCGTTCGACATACATTTTAAGGGTCCTTTAATACAAGTATAAATACCTACACCGCAATACATGTATATACGATAGTATATATATATATATATATATATATATATATATATATATATATATATATATATATATATACTGTAATACACTGTAATTCAACGTATGTTTCACATGGTTGCTGTGCGGTGTACGCCCGCGCGTAGCGGGGCGGGGCCTATACCGTTGTTGGAAGTAAAGAAGGTGAAAAAAAAATATGATTAATCACCGTACAGTATCGATTGATTATTTATTTATAATTAATAAATGCCACGTTTTAATACTTTTTTTTAATTAGAAACCAAAAGTGTACCCGTAGTTTGTTTTATGTAACTTTGAAATTTATGTCAATGGAGAGGATAGGATATATCGTCGAAACAAAGATTTCAGTTCGTTCCGTTGGTAATATTACTTATAATATTTGATGTTATACATCATGTCTTTAATTAAATTCTTGGTGTCGCCGTATTTTGTGGCTATCTATGGGGGAGGGCTACACTTAGTGTGTAGTGTACCCTAGTAACATAAAATAGACACAATTAGATAAATAACAATTAGATATTAATAAAAACAAACAGTCAACTTATAATCACACAATTAGATAAATAACAATTAGATATTAATAAAAACAAACAGTCACCTTATAATCGATCACTAAAGATATACTAAAAAAAACTTTTACTAGGTTGTGGGACTCCTACGAATACTGAAAGTTCGTTTGTCAATTTAAATTTATGAAAAATGGTCGAAATAAGGGTCGGACGACAAAATAAAACTGACCACGATTGCCATCAGAGTCACACAACACTACTGGTTATGTTTGCATGCTGAGTTTGTGCCTCCGTGCAAGCACACGCAGATATTATAGTGCACACGTAAGGCACTATAATATCTCCTGAGCAGATGATAACTTGCCGAATCATTCAGTCGTCGTCATGGTCTAACCGTGAAGCAAAACGTCATCATCACCTTCAACTTACACAAACCGTACCGCAAAGTAATTAACGTGTATTATATAGGATCATTTATAACTTCATATTTCGAATGTATAGTTACCGTTACATCCTACCAACAGTCTACTGCTGTACATTGGTATCCTCCTAGATTCCGTCACAAGGGGAAGTGCCTCACCTGGAGTACGGGTCGGCAACCGGTTTATTATCAAGTTGTTATTAGGGCGACGCCGCCGTCTATCTCCTGGTTTCTATGTCGGGTCTTACAACACCCACGGTACAATGGTATGGGCTGGTGGACATTCTGACACCGCCACTACTCGGCCAATTATCCTATTCCTTTAAACGAACAATTCTTGTATATATATATATATATATATATATATATATATATATATATATATATATATCCGGAATTTCGGAAACGGCTCCAACGATTTTCATAAAATTTTGTGTGCAGGGAGTTTCGGGGGCAATAAATCGATCTAGCTAGGACTTATTTTTAGAAAATGTCTTTTTGTCCGTGTTTTTAGGCAATGAAAAACTGCTACAATATCGTTGGAATAAGTAGGTAAATTTTGACAGTTTATTAACGATTACAAATAGCTTAATTGATATATTGGGCGGTCACGAAATCGTAATACCGTGGTTCGAGCCCAGACCGACCGACCGACTTTTTTAATTTTTTTTTCAAGTTCCTTTCTTTTTTGAGAAAATCTATTTTTTCGAGCCCTTTTTTAGTATTTTTTAAAAACACGAAAATTTAAATTAAACTAATTGCGCTCATGATTTTTTATTCAAATAACCAGTTCAATTTTTTCTATTATGTCGCTAAGATCAAAAAATATTATTCGTAATTCATCAGTATGTGGGTAATTTGTATCTAAATATAATTTCCAAAACACACGAATTAAAAAAAAAACCGAGCGAAAAATACCGAGCAAAGCTCGGTCAACCGGGTACTTTAAATTAATTAATTATTTTCTTGTGTAATAGGCAAATCATTAAATACAAAAACATCTCACAGTTACACAACAATTGTATTTTAAGGTATCGTATTATGCAATGCAAACATTTTCGTATAATGTGAAAATGCCATTAAATTAGGTCAACAAATGGTACATAGCTATCAAATAATCTTTTATAATGGAAATAAATAGTATCATCGCCTAATTGCGAAAGTTGTATGCCTACAAGAGGATATTACATATCATAAATTTCTCCTGGAATGTCACCGAAATACTAGAGATATATAGAGACATATTTAATATAGTAGCATAGTATTAAATAATATTAATGTTATAGATATAGGAATTTCTGATGTATTCTTATCTTCACCAAGCTTTGTTGAAGCTAAGATTATATCTTATTCTATTAAACGATCGACCATATAATTAATTTTATGGTGAATGGTTTAAGAAAATTGTTGCAGTAGTTGTTCAAAATATTAAATAGGAAAAATAAATATACGGTGAAGGTACACCATAAATGTGATTAAAAGTCCCTGATAACTATAAAAATTTTAATTATTACATATATGTTAGAAGTAGAGCCGTAGTAGCATAGGGCTTAAGCGCTCGTTCCAAATTTCACAATACGCGAGCAACGCGGGTTCGATACCCGCCGGCATCAATTAAATTATTCGTTGCAATTTTAAGTGCTGATTTAACACGTGCTCGGCGGTGAAGGAAAACATCGTAGGGAAACTTGCATGTGTGAGAAATATGAATAAAAATTTTTCGAAAACATGTGAAGTTCGCCAACACGCATTGGAGCAGCGCGGCGGACATTTCCTTTCCTTTAAGCCGTCTCAGAAATGAGAGAAGGCCTTGCCCAGCAGTAGGACGTATACAGGCTGTAACTTTACTCTACTTTATATAGGTTAAAAATTACATATAACATTAAAAATATTGTTATTGGTACAATTTTACATTAAACGATTGGTGCGTCTGTTAGTGATCGTGTAACAATCGTAGCTCGGTCGATCATCGTGAGCATCTGAACGACTTCACCAATTGTAATAATTAATTTAAATGAAGTTAATTAATGTGAAACTAATCGCGCTACCTACGGAAAGGGTGGAACAACGTTTGCCGGGCCAGCTAGTGTTTTATATGAAATAATAATTAACTTAGTAAAGTAAAAAGTTACAGCCTATACACGTCCCACTTCGGGGCACAGGCCTCTTGTCATTTCTGAGGGGGTTTTAGGGCAAAGAAGTGTTCGCCGCGCTGCCCCAATGCGTGTTGGCGAATTTAACATGTCTTCGCAATATATTTTTTTCTTATTCCTCAGACATGCAGGTTTCCTCACGATGTTTTCCTTCCACGCCGAGCACGTGGTAAAATCAGCACTTAAAATTGCAATTAACAATTTCGTTGGTGCTGGTGGGGATTGAACCCGGGTTACTCGCGTTCTTTTATATTTACAGCGAGTGTTAACCATCTGAGCTACCACGCCTCCTTAACTTAACTTATTAACTTAATGCTCTCCTAAAAACATTTCGGGCTTGTTTTTGCCATCGCAACGGTACTATATAAATTTGTGTTTTCAGCGTCAGAAGTACCGCCGTGCTACACGGGCGAGTCTTGGCGCGGTGTGACCTTAGAAGAGTTTGCGGCGTGTCCATGGAACTTGGCCAACAATCGCCAAACGCGCATGTTGGCCGACTTGGCCCTTGTGGGCTGCTATAACGGCACTTTACGGCATCGAACGTTGGACACAGAAAGGGTTCTTCTTGCGTCCGCCAAGAGAAATCTCGCCGCAATGGCCTACTTCGGGCTTACTGAATTTCAGAAGGTAACTGTTTTTATTAGTATAAAGTATTTTTATAGCTTAACTGAGAATTTGTACTTTATTGAAGTATATATTTTATTGAGAAGGACCTCACCTCGGTAATCAGAACATACAAAATTTACACCCTGTTCGGATTAATGAGTAGATATTTTTATAAAATAGCCCCAGAAATACAGGTATAATATCCTAGTTTAAGGGTTGTTGACCACTGTAAATTTTTGTACATATAATATAATATATAAGGTGTTTTTTGAAATAAAACTGATTTTGTAATTGAAAGTGAATGCAAATTTTAATCAACATGTACAACAATTTTAATTACAAAAAATCTAGTATAGTACTTTGACAAATGGTGTTTAATTACAAAGAAAATGCTTTATCCCCGAACGTACGCAATAACTTTTTTTTGAAATTGAAATATATCAATAGGCGTTCGAATTATCAGGGGTTCGGATTATCGAGGCTCTACTGTACCATCGATAACATTAAACACTTGCGATTGTAGCCACTTGGTGAAATTCTAGTTTCATTTTGTGATTTGGATACACACTTGTGAAGTACAAGTGTATATGTATGTGTTCATAGTGTTTATTTAAATTATTAATATACTAACTACAATAACCGACTGGTTTTACCTCATGTAGACCGAGGCGACGACTAACCTTCCCTCCTGTGTGTTTTCTAATGCTCCGGCATACATTTCTCTGGAACAGAAATCTGTTAATGGTTTTGCACAGATATCTCTAGTAGTATAAATACACGCTCTAGGCTTGTCGTGCTCAGAGTTGTAGAATAACTTACCTTTTAGGTTGTTTAGGCCTTTAATTTTACCGGCCCCCACCCATGGCTCCTGGATTAGGGCTATGGCCGTCGTTTGTACCTCCAACCACTTGCGTAATTGAGCCGACGCTGTTTCACTATGGTGGAGGTTGGCCTACACTAGGCTAGTTTAGGACGAAGGGCACGCCATCATCGATCGCGTCATCCCCGTCCTCGCCCAAAAATTAGCTTGCCAGCAGATCCCGGGTGTCGTCGTCAGCCATCGAGTCGGAATCGAACGGCAAAATGCAGTCCTCTTCGTCACTCAGTGAGCTGCCGCTGAGCCCAGTTTCCACTGGGGGCTTCTATATATATATATATATATATATACATATATATATATATATATATATATATATATATTTATATCATCATCATCATTACAGCCCTTCACAAGTCCACTGCTGAACAAAGGCCTACCCCATGTAATGCCACAAAGCACGGTCCTAAGCCACCTGCGTCCATCGACTTCCTGCATGTCTTACCAGGTCGTCACTCCATCTAGTGGGGGGTCGCCCTACACTTCGTCTACCGGTACGAGGCTGCCACTCGAGAACCTTTTTTCCCCAACGGTAGTCGGTTCTTCGAGCTATATGGCCGGCCCATTGCCACTTCAGCTTACTAATCCGTTGGGCTATTTCGGTCACTCTGGTTCTACTGCGGATATCCTCATTTATAAGTTTATCACGCAGAAAAACTCCGAGCATAGCCCTCTCCGTAGCTCGCTGAGCGACTTTGAGCGTCCTCATACGGCCAGCAGTGAAGGACCACGTCTCAGATCCGTAAGTCATCACTGGCAACACGCACTGATTGTACACTTTAGTTTTCAGAGATTGAGGTATATATACCTGACGAGAAAATGTGTCGTAATTCCCACCCTGCGACGTGATAAGTTCAAAGATGCCTACAAAATTTATTGTTTTGTTGCCGTTTGTATAGTTGGATGGATATGAATAGAATTTTGATAAATTTTAATTAATTTATTTATGTAATTCAACATTTTTGTTTTTATTTTTACAAAAACACACTCTGTTCTATTCCGTTCACATGTTACACCCTTTTTTCCAGACGATAAAAAATGTCAACCCATACATTTATCTAATCGTAACGGTCACATGGTCATACGGTATATACTTTCTTCCCATTCCAAAAGTGCCCAAGTTTTCACTTCAAAAAATTCTCCTTCTCTTCTCTAATCCTTCCGTTCCGCGAAGTTTTTAACCAATCCTCGTAGCATAAAGTGGCGAAATGGCTATACTTCTTGCTTAGGATGGCGTTTATAAATACTTCTGCCTTTTATGTGAGGGGTTTTATGGGACGGGCACGGACAGCTAAATAATAAATAAATGTAAATGCTAGCTGACAAATAAGTTTAAAGATGATGAAGTATGTAAATGATACTACAAAGTTTGGAGTTAATTTTTCTATGTTAAGTTTAAATCCAATATTAGAATATTAATTATAGTAGGTACATAGAATGTAAGTGGGTGATGTATTCGTCAACAACCTACGCTGCGGTTTGGCGAACGTAGTATTAGAAAGAAACAATCGATTGCATTTTTACGTAATAAAATATTTAAAGAAAGTCCTGTCGATTACACGTAGAAATTGCATTTGGGCATGCATTTGGGAACAAGGGGTTGTGATATCAACGAACGCGTTGTTAACCTCATAACGTGTTACTCGCATTGAAAACAATCGTAAAGTTCCCGCATAATGTTGCTGTTTCGGTAATAACGTACGGATTAGCGGTTAATTTGTTATAATATTTTCAAATCCTGTAATAAAAAACTAAATACTAACTAATGGATACCGTAGATATAATGGCGGTTTAAATTATAAACGAGACTGAAGTAAATATATGGCCGAAATTTAATTTTGTATTATACCAAACATGTAAGCTTATAAGCTTGTGTATATTTACAGTATAAGCGTATTAATGAAGCGTATTGTATAATTTTAATTATCAATTAATTGATTGTTTTACGATTTTAGTTAACTCAGTTGTATTATATATCGAATGATTAGTTATTCTAAAATTTAATAAGCTATAATATAATATATTTTAAGTGCTTACTTAATTAAAATACTTGAATATACGAGTCATATAACAAAATCACAAGTCCATTGCAGTACATAGACTTCGCCCAAGTAAAGTTACAAGGTACGGTCCTGAGCCACCTTCGTCTATCGACTAGAGTGACGGCCTGGTAAGAGATGCAGGTTTTTTTGCTAGATCCTCCCTCCATCAGTGGGGTCGCCGAACACTTCGCCCACGGGTCCACGGGGGCCACTAGCTGTTACTCGAGATCTGGACTTGAATAGCTATCACAGAACTACTTTACAAACCCTTCAGCACGTCGATACACCGACGGTCAATTTGGCACCGGCGAAGGAACTATGATAATATTTAACGGAATCTACTTACTAAACTTTCTCGTAGTCCACTTATTAAAGACTGTCTAGAAGTCGTCAAGTCGGCGTACGAAACTTCGTAATCCACTAGAAAACAGCGGTTCAGTAGTTCTTCAATAGTGCGTTGTCACCTTTTTTTTGAAGGACAACATCACCGTTTTACTGCCTTACGTCTCTGGAATTGTGCCACCATTGATACCAATGGCGGAATTGAAGACCTTCAGAAGAAAGCTCGCTTTGTTTCTGAAGCTCCGCTGTAATTCTATCCTCGCACGGGACCTTGTTGTTAAAGCGCGGGAGAGCTGTTCCAATTTCGGTCAGGCTTATCCTTAAGCGTTCCGAATATCATCGAAATATCTATAAGATGTGTTTTGGGAGAGTGTACGTAAGTATTACATTAATTACTCACTCCCCTTTCCACTATCAGGCAATCGGCGGTCTTCACCCCTTTGTGGTCGATCTTTCACGCTTCGAACCAAATGGTTTGCGTCCTACGTAATGCGTATAGCAAAGAAGTGGAATAATCTATCTTTCCTCTATTTACCATCTAGGGTTTTATCACCACTTACAACATTTAGGATAATATTCAAGCTCTGCACAAAGCACATAATTTAATTAAAGTACTAGAAAAATAATATATATTACATTTAATTGAGAAATAAAACAAATATTTTTAAAGCTTTTTCTGAAAACATATCAGAAACTTACGATATTATTAACATTGCGGGTTATCGATAGTTTTAGGTTTCAAAATTTTTTTGTAAACCATAATTTAAGTCCGAGATTATCAATAAATCATATTTCGTAATAGAAAAGATATATTTTATTTATTGTATAGCATACAGGATATTTAGGATGCCTGTGTGCCTCTGTTTCGATGTTACACTGTGCTACCCGAATAGTGGAGAATCCTTTCAATCAACATTTAACGAAGCATTTGAAGCGAATCGGATGACTTCTCTAATGAAGAATGCACACTCATACTCATGCGACTTAGTCTAAAACGTGACGTTTACATTTTAGTTTAACTGTTGGGTAAACTGACCGAGAATAGTGCAACACGCGCACCACTTCTAAGTCTATATGACTAAGCCTCGCCGTTCATATAACGTGATGTGGTGCATCGACCCCGGGTTATAGATAAGTGCTGCCATTTATTTGCACTTAGCTTTAAACATAGCCGCTGTTCGTGTACGCACTGCTCCCAGACACTGAACGGTTCGATGGAAGTGAAAATTTGTTCGGACTGATTGCTTTTTCGTTACATAGGTTAGATGTTTTTGTATTGATTTCAAAGTAAAACGACGGGTAAAGATAATTCTGTCGTGAAGGATTAGTCTGTGTGTTGACGGGATAAAATAATTCATCAGTCGATCTCGTCCTTTGACTACAGTAGAGTAGACTATACGAAATGCTGGGAACATCGCATGGCTGCCGCTGTATGAATACATCGGGTATTCAGGCTGAAACATACCAGATGTCAGATGTAAATAACGTAAGCAGAAGGAGAGTTAGGACATATGAGTATCTTCTACTGCAAAATCAGCCTGCTTAGTAGAGCCCACGCTTGAGGGCATTTTTTTACTATGGAAAGATTCACGCCTAACAGTGCTCTGTTTACGGACTGACGGCTGTTCATGATTGCGTCTTTAATCTAATGGTCGCAAGTGCGAGGCAATCGCGTTGGTCCTGCGCCCGACTTGTCGTTACCGTCCCACCGTACTACTAGAGTGAGTAGATAGTGCAGCTGTGCTTGCGCACACACTCATGCACTATGATCCTGTCCTGCGCAGACGGCTAGCTTACGTTGAGACTGGCCACCGTGACTGAGATTCGATCTGGAAGTCAATATTATTATTAAGAGCTGATGAAGAAGTATTATCCATGTATTGGCTTTCATAAAAATAGCATCAGGCATCCGATGCCCTTGGTCGTGTGTATACCGTCCATGTAACTAATTTTGAATGTTTATGTTTACGATTGCTGCTGCACCAAATTCTGGGTCCTACAGGATATAAAGACCTTAAAACTGTCAACGGTCAGGAATGCGCAACTTATAGAGAAGCATGTGAAGCTCTGCGTCTTTTAGAAAACGATTATCACTGGGATGAAACCATGGAGAAAGCTGTGCAGTTCCAGTCACCAGCCAAAATTAGGGATCTTTATGCAACTGTCATATCATCTTGCGAGCTATCTAATGCACATGAATTGTGGGACAAATATAAAGAGTACATGGCGGAAGATATTTTGCGAAGGTTACAGCAGACACACGCAAACATGACATACAATGAACACATTTATAATGAAGCACTTGGAAAAATTTAACATAAAGTAATGGCAATGGTAGGCAAAAAATTAAGCGACTTTGGAATGATAAGCCCTCAGCGAACAACCGAAAATGAACTAAGTGATGAAATTATACGTGAAACAAACTACGATATACCAGCTTTGTAGCAGCAAGTAGCCGAATTTGTACCCCGATTGCTTCCCGCACAAAAACGAGTTTTTGACAAAGTATTAGGACAAATTGAATCTGGAAATGGTGCACTTTTCTTTTTAGATGCCCCTGGAGGAACTGGGAAGACATTTTTGTTAAATTTATTATTAGCGCAAGTACGGAAAGATAAAAACATTGCTGTGGCCGTAGCTTCCTCCGGTATAGCCGCCACGCTGCTAAGCGGGGGTCGCACTGCACATTCTGTTTTAGAACTCCCTCTAAATCTAGCCCAGTAAGAATCGCCGATCTGCATTTTAGCAAAAATAGTGCACGAGGTATAATGCTACGACAATGCAAACTTTTAGTGTGGGACGAAAGTACAATGTCGCATAAAAAAGCTGTAGAAGCACTAAATCGAACGCTCCAGGATTTGCGCAGCAATACCGATGTAATGGGAGGAATGGTGGTTTTACTGGCTGGTGGCTTTCGCCAAACTTTACGTGCCATTCAAAAGGGCACACCTGCAGATGAAATTAAAGCATGCCTCAAGTCGTCTATTTTATGGAACAAGGTGACAAAATTCAGTTTAACTACGAATATGAGAGTGCATTTGTATAATGATATCAATGCTGGAAACTATGCTGACACACTATTAAAAATTGGCGATGGGCGGTTGGAAACGGATGCTGAAGGCTGCGTTAAATTGACGAGAGATTTTTGTAATTTAGTACAGAGCCATTCCGAAGTAATTGCGAGCGTTTATTCAGATTTAACGAACAACACGCATGAAGACAAATGGTTATGTAAAAGGGCGATCCTTGCACCAAAAAATGAGAGCGTTAACAAAATAAATTCAAGAGATATAACAGAGTATTTGTTAGTAGACACAGTTATGGACACAGATCAGAGCACTTCATATCCCGTAGAGTTTCTAAATTCTCTAGAGTTGTCAGCTTCAATTGAAATTAGGCGTCCCAGTCATGCTAATGCGAAATTTAGATGCTCCTCGGTTATGTAACGGGACAAGGCTGCGTGTGACACATCTTGGACGGAACATAATCGGTGCTACAATTTTGACAGGCGTAGGAGAAGGTGAAAATGTTATTATACCACGGATCCCTATAATTCCCACAGATCTTCCTTTTCAGTTCAAAAGGTTGCAGTTCCCTATTAAGCTCAGTTTTGCAATGACAATTAACAAAGCGCAAGGGCAAACGTTACTGGTAGCGGGGGTCAACTTAGAAAAACCGTGCTTCTCTCATGGTCAGCTGTATGTGGCATGTTCGCGTGTGTCAAATGCCCAGAATCTCCACATTCTTTCCCCGAATGGAAAAACATATAATCAAAGATGTTTTATAGGTACAGATACCGTGTTGCTAACACATCGCACCGTTCACGGTGACGCCAGTCTTTGATTCATGTGTGCGTGAGTACCACGTGACGCGCATATCAGTCTTACGTACCATGCCTGCATTAGTGTGCGTGACTTCGGTGATAATAGTGCGAATCGACTGCCCAAAATTTGGGAGATTTTATATTTCATTCATATTGACATACCTGAGTATAAAATATGTGTGCGAGGCGTGTGCATTTGTGTCCGTATGTGAATGGGGATATACACACACAAGGGATATGGCTATGTTTTATGTAGGTACGAAAATTGCACTAAAATAGTGAAGATAAGTAATAAAAACTAGATATAATTAATGTAACAGTTAAAAATAAATCAAAAATCACATTAGATATTTATGTATCTAACATATATTGAACTAAACTATTATTATTGAATATATATAGAGTACCATACTTTCGTACCTTAAAACCCAAAATATTGTCGCGAAGACATTAATTATTTTTAATCTTAAGTAAAATGACGTACAAAAGTAAGTTTGGTTAAGTGTAAACTTCGGCCAAGAGATAGCAAATGTTTATTTTTTTTAAATTCATATATCGATACCGTTTCATGACTAGATAAAATCATTGCGTGAAATCAATTAAATCCTGCCACTGGAAGACGATAAAAGATTGTGTGTTAAGGGCTACATTTTATACTGTAAAACCTGTAAGTAAATAAATAAAAATAGCATATAAAATCAATGTTGATTGTGTATAAGTGTCTTTGACATGAAAGTGGATTGAACATTATATTATAATTATATAACAAACAATAATATAACATACTTATATAACAAATAATAATATAACAAATAACAATATAACATAATTATTAATAATATAATTTAATCACACAACTAAAGCCCTCATTAGTAATCTAATGGCAAAAGAATTTTCAAAATCAGTCAAGTAATTTTCGAGATAAGCCAAATAAAACATATTCATAGAAAGTAGTGCCATCTATAATAAAATACATCCTACATTAGACATCTTTAATTATACATAACATTCTAGTGGTAAAAGAATTTTCAAAATCGGTCAACAACTGTACGAGTTTAGCTAAAAAACATATTCGTTGATGGTAGTGCCCTCTATATTAAAATACATCCTACGTTTCACAGTCATAATAGAATTCTAATGGTGAAAGAATTTTTTAAATAGGTCAAGTAGTTTTTGAGCACCATTCCAAAAAGCGATTCAGCATTGCCAACCGCACACACAGTAAAAACATAACCATCCTTTTTCGTTTGTAGTCGGATAAACAACCGGTTCACAACGGTTGCGTATCGGCTGCTTTGGATAAATATCCGTTGTCAACAGTTGCTTTACGTCTATTAATGACATTAAAATAGGGAAAAACATTTCATACGGTAGGCAACACTCGTGTATTATTGCGCAGTATTATTACTTGTATTGACATTCAGCTTTCGTATTATTTTATCAAGAAATACACCAGAAAATTGTATATTTACTTATGAAAAGTGATGTTCTTATCCTTATCATTTTTCCAAGAGTAATTTTTACATGATTTCACAGCACAAACTGTCATTTTCCGAAATTAAAAACACTGGTGCATGATGTATGTTCGCACTTCTCAGTGAACGTCGCTGGCGTAATGGCGGAACGATCGAACGAATACGCCAATATTGGCGCCTTTTAAATGGAAGCGTTTTAGGCGCGCGTACACGGTATCTGTACCTATAAAACATCTTTGCATATAACATTGTGTACAGTAGCGTCTTAAAATAGTGTTCAGTTAGATTTTTTTCCAAAATTCCCACAATCAATTAATCAGAATTCCCACAGATCTTCCCTTTCAATTCAAAATTTCCTATTTAGCTCAGTTTCTTTTCAATTCCAAATGCTGCACCTCTGACGGACCTATTAAGCTCAGTTTCCTTTCAACTCAAAAGGCTGCGTCTCTGACGGATCTTTTATTTGGCTCAGTTTCCTTTCAATTCAGAAAACTGCATCTCTGACGAATCAATTTAGCTCAGTTTCTTTTGAAAAGTCTGCATCCCTGACGGATAATTATGCTGTTTCCTTTAATTAAAAAAAATATCCCATTTCCATTTGGAATAAACAGGCTATTTTCATGCTTTCCTATACGCTGCGTTTCAAAACTTTTAAATAGGCTGACGAATCAACTTTGCTCAGTTTCCTTTTAATGGCTGCATCTCTGATAAATCTTTAAAATTCAGTTTTCTTTCAATTCAAAAAGCAATGGATAGTTCATTTCCCAGTGACCATGCGAACTTTTGAAAATAATGTTATAGTACGAATGCGTAATATTATATAATACGTAGTAACCCATAAGAGTAATTTTTACATCACTCTATCGTATTGCTTAAGTTATTTGCTTATTCGTGTAATATTTATACATATTATAGTTGTAGCGCACACAGGTCGGCTCTACCATGGTAGGACATACTCTCACTGAATACCAACGTAAATTAGCAGCTTCTTGGTGCTGTGTTTTGTATGGTGAGTGTAGATAACCGGATACCCTTTTTACTAAAAACGTGGCGTTCCATCTCAGTCCTCAGGGGTCACAACACATCTGCATTTTCATTCTTAAATGAGTAGCCAATGTATTCAAAAGAAGGAGGAATTTCTCAATTTGACTTATGTCTTTTATGTATGTTATATCTTTGTCAATTGAACTTACAGAGTCCGCTTAAGTAAGATTATTAAGGTTACAATATACATTAGTAGTTGTATCTTATTTTAAATTTACATTAATTATATAAAAGACTAGCGATCCGCCCCGGCTTGTGTGGTGATTTCTGGGTCTCGACATCAGCGCCACCTACCAGGACCAACTGAGTTGTTAAAGCATCTAGATAGCCACTCAAATACACACAAAACATTCGTCAATATCGGTCCAGCCAGTTACTAGTTTTAGCGAGACTAACGGACACCAATTGTTTTTTATATATTTTATGATGCAGAGAAGTATTTGTTATTTACTTTAATAAATTTTTGGTCTTCAATTTATTATGTGAATTTTATGGAAACAAAGGAATTCCTTTAGTAATGCATAAAGGAAATTTCCCCTTGCATTTGCTAGCGGTAATCGATTTTCAATCAAATTATCACATTTCGAGACAGAGTTTATTAATCTTGACAATTCCTGATGTCAAATGACAACACGTATCCGACGTGTCTGATGCAGAGTAGTTCGTTATTGAATAAACTTAGTAACTAACTTAGCAAGTGTATAACGTTAAATTTATACAATAATAATGGTCGTATATTTTAGGTTGTCTTTTTAAATTATATACATGATATATAATTTTAATAAAAACTTAATATTATTGTCGATTGTATTATAAAATAAAAGATTTAAAAAGTTTTTTTTCAATATAACATTTTAGTGCACTAAATTTGTTAACGTGCGATATACTTACTTTCAAAATAGTAGCAAATCTCTCTGTGTATTATCATTAGGTCACTAGCTTTTAAATGGTAGATATAATTTGCTAACATTCGCAGAGAAACGTCTGAATGTATTAATTGAAATGCTTTTGATTTCTTAAATTTACGCGAACACTACACCCACGCCTGGTATGCCCCACTACTGGGCACAGGCTACCTCTCATTTTTGAGAAGAAGAAAAATTCCGTCACTCTGTCCCAATGCGTGTTGGAGAACTTCACATGTCTTCGAAAATATTAACTTTTTTGAGAGGCATAGAACACTTTAATTCACCTATTTGAATATAACTTTGCAAAAAGCTTGCAAAGTGTAAATTCAATATCAAATAAAGACTGTTGTGAATTCCTCTAATAATTTTATAGTTTAATATACAATAATACTATATATACTCTATATTTAATATGAACTTGTTAGGATCTCTAACTTGTTTATCTATGAAACCCATAACCTTCAACGTTTGTGTCAAACTGAACTTCTTTTTTGGTGGGTCATTATACGTGCGTGGTAGAGCTACAATGCACGCATAGAATACAAGCACGAAAAGGCACAATGCGTTTTGTTTCGTATGGTGAGTGGCGGATACCGGAGACTCTTTTTTGACAGGGCATTCAATTTTATTCAGGAATAATGATGCATCTGCATTTTGGTCCTTAATTTTAAAGGTACATCAATATCCATTTATCAGTAGACTCTATGCTCGTTTGTTGTCAAAAAAGGACATTTATAAAAAAAGTTTTAAAAATCCCCGATCCATTTAGCTGGTCTAGGATGCCGAACGTTTGTTTAAAAGACAGCTCTGTCACAATAAACATTGTTTTTTTTTTGTTTGTTTATCTCAGATATCCCAGTACGTGTTCGAGGAGACGTTCAACCTGCGTTTCGCTGTACCTTTCACGCAGCACAACGCGACCGTGTCGGGTGCGACTATGGCCGTGCTGTCGCCCGCTCAGATCGCGCACATCAAGCGACTCAACTCGCTCGATCTGGAGCTGTATGAGTTCGCTAAGAATTTGATGTTCAAGAGGTTTGTGTGCTTTAAAGCAAATAGTTTTTGTGTTTCTTTATCATAATCGTTCAATAAAACTATATTTACGGATTTTAACGCGTTTAATTTACTTAATTTTAATTTACGACGTTTCGGGTATTTTACAGCACCTATTCCTTTCTTGTTGCCTCAGCCAGTATCGGAATCCTCGGCGTCGACATATCAAGTGACGTGCAGTTTCGTGGTCACTTGGAAGAGAAGCCCTAATTGTCCTCTAAAAAGCTTGGCGTGCTCAGCAGTGCAGGACAGTATTTCATGCCGGCACACCGCCTGCAACTTAACAAGGTGCAGGTTTGGTCGCACATGGAATACTGTTCCCATCTCTGAGCTGGGGCTACCGAGTACCCTCTCCTTCCACTTGACCGCATCCAGCACAGAGCGGCTCGAATCGTCGACGACCGAGTGCTTTCCGATCGGCTCGATTTACTGGCGCTGCGAAGAGATGTTACATCTCTTTGGTCACGGTAATGACCGGGGGGGGGGGGGGACTGAGGCAATTAACTTCCCGATGTCACAGTTCACCCGGAGTACTGTACCGGAGTTAGTTCTGAAACTAAACCCAAATACAATACCTTAGGATATAGCTGATTCTGCGTAGATCGGACAAATAGTAATAATTAAAAGTTGAAAGTACTCCGTGTCAACTTTGACATCGGGACGTCAATTACCTCAGTACGTGACCATGAGTGCTGTAATGCCGGGTGCAACAATGCACCCGGCATTACAGCACTCATGGTCACGTATTGGGCAAATGTCGCCGATGAAATCCGTAATATAAGAAATCATTACAATCGTCCAAGTAAAACTATTCATTCGACAGTTAAATTTTAATAATAATAAGTTGATAATAGTACGAGGACTGCAATTTCCGTTTTGCCGAAGAAAATGGAAATTGTTTTTCACAAAGTAATTGCCTAATATAATAATACATTCTTGCCATTTAATGAGCAGTTTGTTGTTCGCAAGGTCTGGAGAATATAGTGGAAAGGATATAGTAGTGAACCGCTCTAAACTGCTAATTTTGACAACGTTTACTGTGCAGTATGTGGTCGCGGGTGTAATCACGGAAAAACAATGACGAAGAGCAATTCACCAATTGGGTTCTTTGTGGGCCAGCATCACTACTATCATTTGAAATGGTTGACAAAACGGTCAACAGACGCAACAGAAGACCACCAAACTGTCACTATAAGCTTCTTTTGGATAATCTTTCGTATTAAGTCGCTGCTTGGCCAGGAACCAGGATCCAACCACTATAAAGAGCATTTGCGATGGTCGTACACCCGTATGATCCGTTTCTCATTGCAGTTGTGGCCGTGAAAGGAAAAGGGGAGATCTCCCGCCGGGCAAGGTGTTCTGCCCGGGGAGCGGCCGACACTCCGAGAGATAGTTCGGAGAAGTTCTATATATACTGTTTTATGATTCGGAATGTTAATAGCGCGATTTAGGCTTCGGTGTATTTCGGTGTGCTAGTGGCGCGACGACAGCGCCGCTACATCACCCCCCTGCTCAGACCGGAGGTCAATAGTACAACCTCGTTGTCGACGAATGTGCAAATGCCAGGAGATTGCCTTGTAGTCTGCGGTGAGTCGAGAAGAAGGCAAGTAATCTGCCAGAGTGCCGTGAAGCAGAGGCGAGCAGTAAGGCTCAGAGCCGTGCCGAACACTGTAACGCAGAGAGTAGCTTGAAGGAACAGGAAGCATTATTATTCCAATGCTGCGATGAACCTTGTGAAGCTAGCTGGCTTGCAGGATATGAAGACTTTAGACGATATCTGCTCGGGAGCGAATGGGTGGGGTATTCTATGACGACGATGAAGCTTGAAGTTTTCGAAGGTTGTTGGTTGCGTGTTCAGATCACGTCGGGGTCACCACTGTGGCCGTGGAAGGAAAAGGGGAGATCTCCCACCTGACAAGATGTTCTCCCCGGGGAGCGGCTCACACTCCATGTGATTGTTCGGAGAAGTTCTATATATACCGTTTTATGATTCGGAATGTTAATAACGCGATTCAGGCTTCGGTGTGTTTCGGTGTGCTAGTGGCGCGACGACAGCGCTGCTACACAGTTAACAATTCCATTCAAAATCCCGTCCTTAATTCAGCAATATGATGCAAATGATTAAAAAATCATTATAATATGATGCAAGTTTGACCGCGGTCCTCCGCTGTATCAGTTCGTAAGCGCTCAGCTCGCGATCCATTTGTCAAGCTTATTTATTTTACCGATTTGCTGTAAATGATCTAACATTGTTATAACACTAATACCAAAACCCGACACTAGTGCAGCAGTGGCTTGAGACGGATCTGCTTTCATTCCTCGCCTACAGGTCATCGTTATCAACTTTCTTCTTTCGGGCGGCCACGAGGTTCATTTGAGGTCGCAATATCCCGAACGAAAGTAATTGAAATAATAATGGCCAGTTCGTTCATTAGTAGTGCTAGATACGTGATTGATCGTACGAAGCGTACCGTTTGAGACGTATTGCTTGCAGGTCGGAACTCATGTTCAAAAATACACGAGTTGGTTATGGTATATATGATATAGCGGTATTGCTAAAATATCCAAAAACAATATAAGAAAGCAATTGGATCTCGGGTTGCAGCTTTTTGGTCTCGTATCCGCGATTCCGAGAACGAGATCCTCAGGGTATGAGTGCTCGGAGAATCCCATACTAAAATATTGGCGTGCCGTGCATTGCGACAATAACTAAATGGATATTACGAACCCCCTTTTGAGGGAAATTTTAGTATAAACTGATGGTTTCAGTTGAATTGTATTATTTATTGTATCCTTATAATTATATTTTCACTTTGTTTTTAACATTTAGTGGTATTTGAAATGAGTGTAAAAATCTGAAATAAATGACTTGTTATAAATGATAACTGATTTTGAAAAAAAGAACAATATTCTTTGATCTTATTTGAATGGCCCCTGTTAAATATGAAAATATTTGTATTTAGAACTCCAAATAAAACCATCATCATTTGACGTTACAAAACTGTAATCTTATTAGTAAAGACCTATTATTGTTTAATATAAGCGCTGTCGAGTTTACAAAGCATACAAATCCTGTCCGTCCAGAAATCCTGTATAATACAAAAAAAATTATAAATGGTTAAACTTCTTTTACGTTGCAATTGGTCTATCAATTTGTCAACGACAATCGATGTCGACGTCTATTTGACGCATGCGATTTTGCTTACACGATGGCATTAGACGGGCCGACAGGCGAGCCAGATACAGAAAAAAGGTTCATTACGCAGTTGTGTGAAACTCAAATAATTTCGGTCACGGCGGCCAGTTTTAAACGAGACTTGCCATCTGCACAAGACTGGATTATAGTGTATGCGCAAGGACAGGTGCACTCTCTATTCACCTCATCTCATAGTCCGATGGAACGGCTAGCCGACACGACCAGAGAGAGATCACGCGACGACCAATGGCTCTACGTGCTTTTCAAGCCACGCGAGTTCAACACCGCTTACTTTCTGAATCCGGGCTGCTAGTGAAAATTTCTTTACAAAAAACCTAATAATTGATTTTGGCCCGACCCGGGATTGGAACCCGGGATGATTCGCGTTTACGACCACTAGAGTAATATTGCTCATTCTGTGTCCGTCTGAAAAAAAAAGGTTGTAACATGTGAACGGAGTAGAAGCTATGGCACTGATATCTTACAAAAAATAAAAACGAATATTTTGAGTTACGGATATAAAAAAATTTATACTTTTTAAATCAACGTATATTGTGGATAATCTCATAATGTTATTAACATTTTATCTGTTTCTTATTTATTTGCCAAAAAAGAACTTATGGATGTTATTTATGTATATTTAATAATCAATTTCCTTTATAGATTCGAAGCTTTAAAAAAGCGGGACTCGGATTTCGATTTCCGATGGAAACACCTGGGGGAAGTTTCTCCTCGTAGCGGCGTTACCGAGTTCGATTGGGACAGCAACTTAGAAGATGCGGCAACTGAGAAATATCGAGGGAAGTAACAACGTTAATCACGTCACTTAAATATGTCAAATTTTTTTACGTAGTAATAGTGGAAGCAAATTCAAAAATCCCTAAATGTCGCAATAATTTACACTGGTTTCATGAAAAAAATTCAACAACTGCAAATGCTAGTCACTTATATAAGTTGTTTGGCGCATGAACCGACAGGATTTTGGTGGGGGGATGGGATTTTTTTTTATAGAATAGGGTGACAAACGAGCACACAGTCCACCTGATGGTAAGTGGTTGCTGCGGCCCATAGACATCTACAACTATCTTCCATTACAAATGAAAATGCAGATGCGTTGTCACCCGTGAGGACCGAGATGGAATGCCTCATTTCCAGTAAAAAGGGTCTCCGGTTCTCTACACTCACCATACGAAATACAGCAGCATTAAGCTACTATTTCACGCTGGTATTCTGTGAGAGCGTGGTCCTTCCCCGGTCGAGCCGACCCATTCGTGCTACAACTATACTACTAATATAACTGCAGCATGGCTCTACCACGTAAAAATCATAAACAAAAAAGCTATGACGATTTAAAAGCTAGATTTTCAAAGAAACCTTTCACAATACAATGAGACTTAGGACATAGGGTCTACCGGAGAAATGTAGCGTATGACCCCTCCAACCCCCCCACAAAATCCTGTCGGTCCATGCGCCAAACAACCTGTATATCAAGTGATCATTACTTTATGCGATCAGTTCTCACTCGGAAGGTTTGTTTTGTGATGTTTTAATCATATACTTCAAAAGTGAAGTTTTGAATGTGAATTTTAAGCGGTTGCATGTTTTTTTTAAACGCATTGAATTTTGTGAAATTTGGACTTGTGTATGTGTAAAATTGTGAATCGTTCCATGGCGGCTAGTTGTGTAATGTGTTGTAGGTATCATGCATTTTGTGTGTATATATTATAAAAACAAAGACAGCTTTACAACTGTCCTTGTATATTGATAGTCATAGTCTTTAACAATAACGTGTTCCTCCGAGTGTTTGTCATGGATAAGTATATATCATTTAGGTATTGATAATTTCATTCCAGTTTCATTTAAAAAAACACGAGCATTAATTTATAAATACATATTTTTTATTTCGTAAAAACGTGCATTTATATTATTTTTTCGATATAATCTGTGGAATTAGAACAGTAAATCATAAAATCGATTAACGTCCTCTCTATACAAGCTGTCAAACCTTGTTGAAATATATTTTCCGCTATTTCCTCTTTGATAAAATCTTCATAAGTTTTACACACTCTCGTGATAACTTTGGATTTACCTTAGTTGTGTTTTTGGAAGTGTTTGTTAGTGCAAAAATATTAAAAGCTTCTCTAAATCTATATGCTATGAAGTTACTTCGTTTTATTTATGCTATGAGGCGTACAGACACAAATAATGTTTAAATGCTGTATTATAATTGTAGCCGTAGTGATATAAATTAAACGTACGAAATTCTTCATAAGTTTTTTGGAGCTTTTGACAGCAACTCGACCAGACAGAGGTGAACGCGCCAAAGCGGATTAAATATCTTGTTTTTTTTTTAACACTCATTTAAGTAACAAAATCTACTTTATATTAATATTAATATTATATAAAATATCAGTGTGCTTGTGATCATAATATCTCGCATAAGCCCCCTTTGCATTAGAGTTCTAATTCCACAGATAATGAAGTCAATTAGCTACTTAGAATAGAATAGAAAAACGGCAGCCTACTTTTGTAATATGTTGTCAATATTAAGCTTACACTTTATCGAAAAGTTGTGCTATTAATCCATCCCTTTAAATAGAAGGATCGTTTTAGACATAGATTACAATGTAATAATAATTATTTTATATATTGTATGCAAGTTGATGTCTATATAGTAGTATATAATAGTCACAGGGTAGGTTTATGCGTTCAAAGTAATCCCAACGAGTTGAAACCGTTGAAGTAGTGGACAATGGATATGTTTTATTTAGCGAGTTACGGGATTTAAAATATTCTTGTTTTGGTATTCGGAATGGTCGTATTATGAATGAAAAAAGTATCGGTCTAATGAAAATATTAAAGAAATAAAAACTTGGAAAATTCAAAAATGCACACCCCAAACGCTCATGTAACATTTTAAATAGATTACAGAAGTGATAATCGAATGGAACTAGCTCTACGTGATTCTGTGGATAGTGAAGAAAAAACAAGTCGTTTTGATAAGTTCTCGAGATATCTTGTACATAGAGAATTTATGAACCACAGACATCCACCACATTTAAAAATAGTAATTCCTGTTGTCATCAGACTTGTTCATTAGTGTTTCGTCTTTCTGAGCACGTTCTTTTACATTAGCGCGATGTAAAATAATAAACTCGACTTAATGTCAGTAAAACGAATGATTTGATAATTCGACAGTACAGCCCAACGTCTCCGCTTCGCGTTCGAGGTGTGCAATTATATATTATTATCGTGTAGGCAAAGACTCATTGTACTTTTTAAGTGGTGCTTAATTTTATAACTTTAATAAAATCATTACATTGATCTTTAGTCTTGAGTCAGTCAAAGTAAAAAAAAAAATCAATAATTTATAGTGATGTGCTAAAAAGCAATTTCAAAACCTATTCCGTTACTCGTTAACTAAGTACTCTATTTTAATAAACATACATGCAATTATTCTTTGTAAATAGATTTAGACATAATATCTACTGTAAAAATATTTTAATAAAGAGGAAATAAATGAATCATTGTTAAGATATTGTATTGTAAGCTTTACGTTTTCTATGTAAAAGTTGTCAAAAATAACTATTATTGATTATCCTTTATTTGATTTTATGTAACCAAAGAACAAATTTTAATATTTTTTGAAATAGGATAGTCTAATTAGAACAAGTCATATTTCTATCTATTAATAGATTATTTGCTGATCGAAATATTGTCCTTAATCATCTAATAATACGAGCGCTTTTTCACTAGCTGATATGATTTCTTGGATTGGGGTTATATTGTGTTCGTACTTTAGTAATTTGCTGCATCGATTTGATGGAGGGATAAAGACGAATGGTGCGTAAAATTTTCGCTCGTAGGCTTTTAAATTTGTAATTAAAATTTGAACCCTATTTTGAAGTTAATTTTACTTCAAAGATAACTAAATACTTTAATTAAAGGTAAATAAACAATATAGTCTGTGACAACGAGAAAATGATGTTATATAATTATGTATGTAGTAGTTTTCTTAATTATCAGATTAAGTTGTTACTACTACTAGATGAAGAATACATGTTTGGTTTTAATTATTACTTTAAATTACCTATTTTTTTTAAATTAAAATATACAAATGATTTTTCACACTCACGTTAGCATGACGTTGTAAATTTGATCAAGTTGGCAGAATGGAAATTCGATTTTTGCTTCAAAAACACTTATCATGCAAACGAACAGCCATTTCCGGTCAAGCTCACTGAATCAAGCGTCAAACTGGATGGTAAACTTGATCGTGAATAGCGGACATAAGGTGTTTATTTCACTACATGTCGTCATTGATTTGTATTCCATACAATTTTTAAAGGAGTTTCATTTCGACAGCTAATAAAAATGTCAACTACTCAACTAGAACATTCTAAGATAAAGAATTCTATCTTTAAGAATAATAGTATAAAATAATATTGCATATGTTCATTTAAGATTTTTGACGTTAGGTAGCTATTGAAAAGAAAAATGTTATTTTGATTTTATATCTGTTGTTAAATAATTAGATAAGTTTTAATTGAAAAAGTGTTGTTGAAACTAGGTACTTCCTTAAATCCAGAAACTGACTAACAGAATCAAAAGCATAAAACGTTAAGATCGAAATAAATATTATTTAAAAATAAATGAAACAGTGGTTATAAGTAGGTACGTTAACTGTTTTTATTATATTAAACGTTAAATAAAAGTAAATTACTTTTCCTAACTTGTTTTTTATTTTTAAAAATGTTTTTTTATTTACTTTAAAAAATATTTTCTTAGAATTGTGTTTATTGACAACTTCACTCTTAAAACGTTAACTTCCACGACAACCGTGTAACTCGCCGCCAATTCAGGATTATTATTTTAAGGGGAAAACAAATATATAACAATATAAAATATTTAAATAAAACTAGTTTTGACGGATTTTATCGTGCTTTTTTCGCGGGACGGGGAGTCCCCCCCGTGACCATGGTAAAGTGCTACTAACGTCGGGAATATAAATCAACCTGATTTACGCGATAAAATCCTTAAAAGCTAGTTTTATTTAAATCGTGTTGTGTTCGCGTAAATATAAGAAATCATTATCTTAAATTTATATTAATTACAAAGACTTATTTTCGGCGCTTTCGGCTTGTTCGGCATATACGGCGCAGACAAGAAGAACGAATGTGCGCGCGTAATAAATTATAGCTTTTTAAGTACCTACTTTTATTGGCTTTAATAAGATATAATTAGTTGATGACAAAGAAAAACATAGAGAGAGAAACTTATGCAAGTGTGTAACCTATCTGCCTTTTGACGATTGCTCGTAAAAGCGAGAGAGAAAAATAAATAATGATAGGAAAACTCCATTGTTTATGTAAACTAAATCAAGAGAACGTTGTCATTCATTTGACGAAACAAGCTGAATGATGTAGTGCTTAATGACAAACAAACAAGACCTCAGAAAACATTGTACTATGACTGTTTTTGTCGGTGACGTTACGTCCTGTGATAAAGAGTATGTTCTTATTCATTATACTCATGTGTGAATTGATTATTTTTAAAATGAAATAATTACTTTTTGTAAATAATGTATAGATTGTATAAATGGTACCTAAATATATGAAGTACGAAGACAGGTAAGAGTGTATCATCCACAAAAATTAGCCATTTAGTATTTTGGAATTGTGTTGTGGTGACATGATTATAACATTATAAGTTACATTTAAGTACATATTGTTTGTGTTGTATGGCAGCGTTGTCTAGTACCAAAACTTAGTTTAGTTTTTTTAAGTTTCCGACTGAACCAAATTTTAGTAGCTATGTGTTGTGTTGACACCGATAAATAAAGTAAATGAATATTACTTCTTATTTTTATTTCACACCCTAAATTATGGATGGTGAAAAAAATATGATGATATATATCGAATCGATATTTTTAAACAGTATCAATATATATCGATATATCGTTATATTTTACATGATGTGGTAGGACAAGGCCCAAAATGGTATTACTGGACGGTTAGATGACGTAAAAAAAACGACAACAACACTTAAATGCTTTTGTAGCTAATTTTGTTGCTTAATGTTTTGTCGATTAATACAACATTTTAAAATGTATTGAAATTGATACGAATTCGATACAGTTCGATTCGATTCAATAAGTTCAACGATATATATCGATGTTTTATGAGAAAATATCTATATAATGATATTTTTTACCTAAATCCACCCCAAATCATTTGACTTTTTTATTGCTTTCAAAAATAGAGTGCTTAATAGTATGTAGTAATAAAGTATTCATGAAGTGTAAATGAGACTACAGAAACGATAGTAATAAGAATTTTACTAACCCAATTGTTCGTCGATACGGCCTGTTAAAGTCCACTGCTGAACATAGGCCTCCCCAGAGATTGCATCCGATTGGTCACACTCAATTTTAAATAGGTAGTTGGAATAATGCTGAAATTAATAAAACACAAACATAATATTTCATTATGATCACTATTCAGGGTTTTCTAATGAACGTTCAGAAAAGTGGTAGAGCGACGCTGCAGCTATATTATGATTAGCATGAAACGGGGCGGCTCGATTGGGAAGGATCAAGCTCTCACAGAACACCAGCGTAAAAAGCAGCGTAATGCTGCTGTGTTTCGTATGATGAGTGTAGACAACTGGAGGCCAATTTCCCTGAAAACGAGGCATTACATCTTAGTCCTCAGGTGTGATCGCATCCGCATTATGATTCTTAATTGAGGATATACGTAGATGTCTGGGCCACAGAAGCCACTGGTTGTGACCGTCAAGGAAGTGGTTGCTGTGGTCAATAGACAGGGACTGTGTGCTCGTTTGTTACCATTATCGTATAGAAAAGTGTGTGGTTCATATAACATAAACACTCACGCCTGTCACCCAGAGGGGTAGGCAGAGACTACGGACTTCCATTTGGCACGATCCTGACATACTTCTTTCGCCTCTTTTACATCCATATATCTACACATACATGCTCGTCGGTTAAGGGTACTTCTAACGTGGCCCATTTTCAAAATATCGCCAATTTGGTCGATAAACTTTTTCCTAGGGCGTCCCTTCCCGACTCGGCCGTTCACATCTGCCATATAAATTTGCTTTGTCACTCTTTCCTCATTCATTCTTTCCACATGACCAAACCACCGAAGCATTCCTTTCTTAATTCTGGTCACAACATCATCTTGCATACCACATTTATCTCTTATCACGCAATTTCTCACCCTGTCATTCAGATTCAACCCTAGCATATTCCTTAAAGACCGCATTTCTACAGCATTTATTCTACTTTCGTGCTTCTTCTGCCACACCCAGCTTTCACTACCATACATTAAAGTGGGGACTAACACAGCATTATGAATTACCATACGTGCCTGTTTTGACACATTCTGGTTCTTCATAATAGAGTGTAGTGCCCCATTCACTCTATTCCCTGCATTTACTCGTCGTTCTACATCCCTATCATATCTACCATCCCTGCTAAATACACATCCCAAATACACAAACTCATCCACTTGCTCAATTAACTCTCCTTCTATTCTTATTTAACATACCGTTTTGCTTTCTTCTCTTTCAAAAACCATCACTTTCGTCTTACATGCGTTCGCTTTCATTCCCCTTTCTTTTAATTCCCAGTTCATTAATGTAACCATCATTTGCAACTCAGCTGCCGATGACGCAAATATAACTAGATCATCGGCATACAAAAGGCATTTGACGGTTAACTCGCCCATTCTTAACCCACATTCTTCATCTTTCAAAGTTTGCAAACACCGGTCCATAAATAGGTTGAACAGCCAAGGGGAAGCTACACAGCCCTGTCTGACACCTTTTTGGATGCCAAACCAGTCCGAGTAGACCCCATTGATCCTGACACAAGCACTAGAGTCCCCATAAAGAGACCTTAATGCCTGTATCAAACCATCGCTCAACCCATATGAGTTCAGTGTTTGCCATAACACATTCCTGTCCACTCTGTCATAAGCCTTTTCCAAGTCCATGAATGCACAAAAAACTTTCTGGTTTTTGGCCAAAAACTTCCGCAATCATGCGCATGGAAAAGACTTGATCTGTACATCCCATTCCCTTTCTAAAACCCGCTTGCACATCCCAAATTTTTCCATCAGTTTCTTTCATAACTCTTTCAATTAACACCTTAGCATACAGTTTTCCCACAATATTAAGCATGCTGATACCGCGGTAGTTTTTGCAGTCCTGCTGTGACCCTTTTCCTTTATATATTGGTACTATAACTGCTTTACACCAGTCATCCGTACCCGTTTTAATTCCCAACATAAATTAAACAAGGTATACAGCAGGCCTGCCACCACTCCCTCTCCAGCCCTCAGCATCTCGAGTGATACTCTATCATATCCAGCTGCCTTACCTGCTTTCATGCTTTTCATTGCTTTCATTATTTCATCTACACTTATCTCCATACCCCTTTACACTTCTTTCGGAATTTCTAGTTCATTTAATTCAGACGACTCTTCACTCATAAATACGCTTTCAAAGTATTCCTTCCATCTGTTTAAATTCGAAACTTCATCATTCAGAATACATCCATTCTCGTCTCTTATAGCATTTATTATAGGCTGTTTTGTATTTCCCCTGGCAGTTCTTACGAGTTTCCAGAACATTTTTATGTTAGCCTGGAAATTATCAGATATCCTTCTATCATTCTTATCCGTTCTTTCTTTCTTTTTCCTTTCAACAACTTCTTTTACTCTCTTATTTAGACGTCTAAATTCTGCCTTTTTTCTTTCAATCTCATCGTTCATACCAGAAGAATTACCGGTTTTGGTTGCTAGTAAATCTAACCATGCTTTCTTCTTTGATTCAACTTCCACCCGTACCTCATCATCCCACCATAACGTATTACTTTTCCTTCCATTTGTTCTCTTACTTACACCACATACTTCGGTGGCGGTATCCACCAAACCTTTCTTAATATTATCCCACACAGTATTCAAGTCTAAATCATTCATACACAACTCATTCAAACATCTAATATTTTCGCTCAGTCTACATTTATACTTCTCTTTCACATCTTCATCTTGTAACTTCTCTATTCCTATACGCTGTAACGCAGTGGTAGACACAGATGTCCGATGCCGCCAACGCTTGAAAAGACCATTAATTCGACATAAGACCAAGTAATGATCCGTCCCTACGTTGGACCCCCGGTAAACGCTTGTATCTACGACTGCGCTCCTCATTCTTACATCCACAATTACGAAATCTATCATGCTTCTATCATCACCTCTTTCCCATGTATACATGTGAATCTTCTTATGACGAAAAAAAGTCTTCGTCACAAAAAGATTCTTTTCCGCACATACGGTGAGGAGGTCTTCACCATTCTCATTTATACTTTCATCACCAAACGTTCCCAATATCCTTTCATAACCAGACCTCTTCACCTCAACCCTTCCATTAAAGTCTCCTAACATAATAATATTTTCATTTTCCTTACATTTTGTCAACACCATCCTTACCATGTCCCAAAACTGCTCTCGGATGTAAGTGGGCTTAGACATGTCTGGAGCGTACACCCCTAGCAGGAACAGCTTCTTTAAGCCCACTTTCATTCGTAACCATAGCAGTCTCGGGCTTACACATTCATACTCTTTCACCCATGTGTTTCATGGGGGTTGTTTGTGGTTGGTTTTTTCACGTGGTTCACTTTTATCTTAACGATCACTTACGAGCTTATGACAATTAATATAAGAAAAACATGTCGATTTGCTTAGAAAAATTGATCTCTTATTCGATTCAAATCGAACATACTAAAATGAGTTGATACAAGTATGGAAGAAGTAGAGAATTAAAGTGTTATTGTAAGTAAAGGAGGACATTGTCATATTTGTTACGGTATTAATGTTTGACATGTTGTTTGTATGACAAAAGTTGATAAAATACTGTTTTTAACCTATGACCATAGTAAAACTTGGGAAATATCGATAAATCATATCGTATTTGGCACCCCTACTTTGATGTCACTAAGTATGTGGTCACTTGTCACTAGTCTCACTCTGTCGATAACAATGGCGTCGCTCGCTCTTCGTAATTATATCGGTGTGTTTTGATGACTTTCAGGACTGTCCGTTGAATATTACGACTTGACGGTTTTAACGGACTCTGATCGCTTTCAAAAACGAATTACCTGACTGTGATTTACGGAACTGTTTACCGCTCAAACGATAACTTGCCTCTCATAAACGGACATACGCATATGCACGGACGAGTAAAAAACGCATATGCAGTGGAAAGTGTATTTTGTGGAAATTACGGCTCTGCTGGTGGTTCAATGTTGGTTCAATGGTACTAAAAGTTGCTAAATGTTTAAGGATATTGTTTTTCAGTTTCTTAAAAATCATTCGGAACTTTGAAATACCATGTATTAGTAGATCTATTATAATCTCAAAATCTGATATTTTTTTTAAATATATCTATTCTGCAAGCTAGTCCGCTATAAAAATAAGATCATATAGGAATTTACTAATGATGGATAATACAACGCACACTTTCCCGATGCTCTTGGTTCCAGGGTGAACAATGTATGGGCGCAGAGCAATGTCCTCTAAATGACGAATTGTTGTCCGTAGTCGTTGTATATGTCGTGATCCATGTATCAGTGTAGAGTACAAAATAATATAAAAGAGGATCCAAAATCTTTTTGGGATTTCGTTAGGAGTAAATAGTCAAAAGTTAATAGAACTCAAATTATTAAAGACGGGCAAGTGATTAGGGATGCGGACTGTGCAGAGTATTTTGCTTCATTTTTTCATTCGGTGTATAGTAAAGAGAGGCCCACTTTAGATCCGAGGGAAGCGGAGCGCACAGCCGTGCAAGCGTTAAGCTACGCGACGAGTTCAACTATTGTTCATATCGGGCGGATAAACGTGCGAGATGTTCGAGGCGCCCTCACACGTCTTAAGCCCAAGAAGTCCGTGGGTCCAGATGGTATACCACCGTTCATTTTAAAAGACTGCCGTATGGTGTTTGAATTGCCTCTTTTACATATTTTTAACCTGTTTCTAAAAGAAGGTTACTACCCGGACGAATGGAAAGTGTCCCGAGTGATTCCTGTGTTGAAAGGAGGATCGGGTTCAAAGGTGGATGAATATAGACCGGTGGCCGTATTGTGTGCAATCGCTAAGGTATTTGAGTCGATTATTTATAAATATGTTTATAATCAAGTGAACTCCCAGCTTACTGAAGCTCAGCATGGTTTTCGGCCAGGTCGAAGTACTGGGAGTAATTTATTGTCCTTTATAAATTATGTGGTGCCAGTAGTGGATGCTGGGAACCAGGTGGACACTGCATATTTCGATTTCCGAAAAGCCTTCGATACCGTTGATAACGATATCTTGTTGGTAAAGCTTGCGGAGTTAGGTTTTACACCTAGTTTACTAGATTTCTCTGCGAATTATCTGAGCGGACGTCAACAATACGTAGATTTCGCAGGTTTTGAATCGCAGTCAAGGGAGTAATCTTGGCCCTTTATTATTTATGCTAATGGTTAATGATCTTCCTACGGCCGTTAAAGAGGCTCAGGTGTTTGCTATTTGCCGATGATCTAAAAATTTTTTTGAAAGTAAACAATGCTTCTGACTGCCAAAGTCTGCAAAGGGACATTGACAGATTGGCACATTGGGGAATGGAAAAAAATTGAATTTCAATGTTAATAAATGTTGTATCATGAGTTATGGTCGTGCAAAAGACCCTCAGAAGTATGCTTATGAAATGAACGGCCTCGTAATCCCGCGTCTCGAGATTAGCATCGAGACTTAGGCGTTGAGATGGTCCCGGAACTTAATTTTCGTAAGCACATTTTAAATATTTGTGAAACAGCTTTCAGGAGTCTCGGATTTATATTAAGGCAGTGTAGGGATTTTCAGAATTTGTTAACTATTAAAATTTTATACAATGCTCTCGTGAGAAGTCAACTTGAAACGAACGCAAGTATTTGGAATCCACATGAAAACAAGTATAGTGTCATGGTTGAAAAAATTCAAAATAAATTCATGCGATTTTTATACTTTAAGCAGTACGGAATCTATCCTTGTTTTCCACTGATGTATCCGAGTCTGTTTGTACTGGGGATGGTTGGTTACAGCCGCTTAAGTGTGAGAAGAGATATCACGCTTATTAAATATGTGTGGAAGGTATTACGTGGATGGATATATCACCCAGATGTGCTCGCTGCGTTAAAGATGCGGGTGCCTAATAATTACGTGTGTTCTCTTCGTCGTCCCCCATTACTCCTCGTGCCCGCTGCTAGGACGAAGTTGCTTCAGAATGCACCATTGTCACGTGCTATACACTATGTTAATATCATCTCACAGGATATTGACATATTTGCATGTAGTGAGACGAAATTCATAATTGCAGCATACAAATGCGTCGAAAATTGTAATGTTTTTAATTAGTATTTTATTTTACCATCAATTTGATAAATTTCATACTAGATACCATTATTTATTAGTCAGTAGTTTTCTTATATTTAGGTTAGTTATAGCATCGCATTGGTTTAATAACTGTAATGATGTTATAATTGTGTAATAAATAAATAAATAATAAAAATAAATGTGACTAATAAGGCATTATTTACTATGTCCGACCAGTTTAAGAATGCTCAATGTCAGAGGGTAATAATAATAATAATAATAATAATAATAAGTTATTCGCCTCCAGTCGCTCCCATCTTATGGAATTGCTAAACATCACTTGTGAATTTAGCAATTCTATTGGAATGGAGCTGGGAACGGATAAGTGTGCGGTCCTCCATGTTGAGAGGGGAAGGGTTGCTAACTCTGAGGGCATAGACTTATCTATGCCCTTCAACTTAAGGACCCTTTCCGAGGCTGAAACATACCGATACCTGGGTATGTCACAGAACATCGGTATCGATGAGGCTGGTATGAAACAGTCAGTTTGCGACGTGTTTTATGCACGCTTGACCAAAGTGCTTAACAGCCTTTTGTCCCGTGTGAATAAGACACACGCATATAACGGCTGGGTCATGCCTGTCCTCATGTATACCTTTGGCATACTCAGGTGGACTCAGACTGAACTTAACGCCCTGGATAGAAAAGTCCGCACTACCATGACGTCCCACAGGATGCATCATCCGAGATCGTCGGTAATGAGGCTATACTTGCCGCGAAAGCATGGTGGGCGTGGCTTCTTGAGCGCGCTCACCATGCATAATCGCGAAGTGTGCAGCCTCCGTAATTACTTCCTGGCGAGATCGGATGATCCATTCTACAAGGACGTCATTTCTTGTGATAAAGGACTTACCCCTCTATCCTTAGCCAACGAGCAATGGCAAGACCCGGCAGTGCAGACAATTTCCGACCGGGAGACCGTGTGGAAGGAGAAGGAGCTCCACGGGAGGTTCTACAAGGCTCTACATGAGCCTTTCGTAGACACAGTAGCCTCCCTCCACTGGCTACGCTTTGGTGATCTCTTCGGGGAAACCGAGGGTTTTGTCTGTGCAATACAGGATCAGGTTATTAAGACCAACAACTATCGGAGATACATCCTAAAGGATGGCACCGTGGACATCTGCCGAGCTTGTCGCCATCCCGGTGAGTCACTTAGGCATGTCATCTCCGGTTGTTCGGCGCTTTCTAACTCTGAGTACTTGCACAGGCACAACCTAGTAGCCAGAATTCTTCACCAGGAGCTCGCTCTGAAATACGGTCTCGTTGATCGGAAATTGCCGTATTACAAGTACTTGCCGGAAGCCGTGCTCGAAAATGATCGCGCCAGGCTCTACTGGGACCGAGCCATCATCACAGACAGGACTATTCTTGCGAATAAGCCTGATATTGTGCTGATGGATCGGGCACAGTCAAGGATATTTTTGGTCGACATTACCATTCCGTATGACGAGAACCTCGTGAAAGCCGAAACAGACAAGCAAACAAAATATCTGGACCTGGCTCACGAGGTGACCGACATGTGGGGTGGTCTGCCGACTGAAATTATTCCTGTAGTCGTCTCTGCAAACGGGCTAATCCCAGTCAGCCTCTCGGGTCATCTGAGGCGACTGGGACTACGTGGCGGACCGCTCCGGGCTCAAATGCAAAAGGCGGTGCTCATCGATACCGCCCGCATCGTCCGCCGGTTTCTTTCCCTTTCCCCCTAACCCTCGGCCGTTTGGTCTCCCCTGCCGAGGGCCTCCATCTGGTTGGGCTTTTATTTATTTATGTATTTTTGTATTTATTTTCTGTTATTAATATTTATGTATATTTATCGTTTCATTTTAATTTATAATTATATATTTATATAGCCCAACCAGATGAGAAAACTATATAGATACCCCAAATAATAATAATAATAATAATAATCCACAACTATCACACAACGCCATCTAGTCCCAAGCTAAGCAGAGCTTGTGTTATGGGTACTAGACAACTGATAAACATACTTATATATTTCTAAATACATAAATATTATAGATAAATTACACCCAGACACAGAACAAATGATCGTGCTCATCACACAAACATTTGTCCTGGGTGGGAATCGAACCCACGACCTCCGGCATAGCAGCAAGGGTCACTAACCACTAGACCAACAGGCCAGTCAATATGACAGTAATATGACAATAATTATTGAAATTATTAAATTGACAGAGCTTTATGGAAAATGTCCTTCATCGATTGGGCAGAATCATAAAAAGATGTGTTTTAATTAAAATGACTATGAGAACTGTTAATTTTGTTAATAATACGAAACACGTAAGTATCAATATCATATCAGTGACGGTAGGTAATATTAAAAAAAATATTGGCTGGGGACATTTATCTAAAAATATAATTGCAAAGCAAGGTAAACTTAGGCCTATTATTTCTGTGCGCTCTATCAACATTGATTTATATAATGTTTTGTATATTTCAATGCCTATAAAATGAACCTACATTACGAAATTGCACATTAGCAACACTCGTAGCAATATTTACCAAGACCAAGCACTACGATAAACAATGAAGTTTAAATAATTGTTAATTAGTTGGCCCTTTTTTCACTTTTCATTATTCATCCTGCGAGGACATTGTACATAATGCCGCCATTAATAACTTGATCCATAACGTATGACATGATAAATATTAAGTGTATATGTAATAATACTAGTAAAAAGGAAGTGACATATTATACGTCCCACTGGTAATCACAGGCCTTTCATTTCTGAAAGGGTTATGTATAAATTTTTCCACCACGGAGCTCTCGTGTATACTGGCGGACACCATTTATACTCAGAACTGTTTTATTACCCAGATATGTAGGTTTCTAAGCTGAGAGTTGCATTTATTTTATTTTAATTATGTCTATTAATGATAACCAACAAGACATACATTTTTTACCTATTTATAAATAATTTTTTAACCAATATGGATCAAATGTATGTAATTCTTATTGAAAATCATTTTAATCACTGGTTCGGAAAAAGCCTTTACCTGGGAAGAACTAGCAAGGCACCCAGCGTGACTTTAAAAAGTAAATTGTACAATATTACACAAGCTATTTACTAAATTTATTTTAGAAACAGCTTTGAAGCGACCACCTTATTCCCAGGGTTATTATCAGTATATAATTACATAATTCATAATACGCTTCCAACAAAAAAATAGTAGACTTTTGACTGTTTAGATGAAAAGACTTGAGTATTGACTTCTTAAAATAAAAATTACTGTTGCTAAATATATCTATAGGTTTTATATTTACATATAGCAAATACATTGGTGCTAGAGTGAATCGAACTTGGATTACTTACGTACTTACTATGAAATTTACAGCGCTTAGCCTCTGAACTAAGACGGCCACTGTTGCATTAATAGGATGTATTGAAACAATAGAAAGTATAAAATTACAATACACGTTTAACGTTTGTTCAGCACTTGGTTAATGAACATTCGTATTTCCCATATGCAGTCATCGTAGAGATATATATGGTTTAATAGAACGAACTCATGTTAAAGTACAAGCGTGCAGGAAACTCAAATGATCGAATTTGCATTTATATCATTAGGCTACATCCGCCGTCCGCGCGGGAGCCGGGATCTATACGCCGTACATTGCACCCCGCTGTTGTATACGAATCAATTCTGTTGTAGTTTTACTTTTATTCAAAAAATATACATATCTTATGCCAGGAATGCAACAAAATAACAATAGCATATAAAAGAGGCTTTTCTTAATATGATAATGTTATTTTAAGTAAAATTTTCCATACCAGATTTTAAACTGATTTATTCATATATTATACACTACTCAAGCCTCTTTTTAATATATGTGGTAAGATTTCGAAGCAGAAAGATTCTTCCGCACAGACGCAATACGTGCCGCAAGTTATGTGTATTCTCGTAAACCACCTTGTCTAGGTGGTAGGACTTATTTTTTGACTATTTTTCTCTTAACTACTTTTGTCGGCGAACAACACAAGGGACAGAATGTCTGTAATTACGGGCTGTGAGGCATTCCATCTTAGTCCTCAGGGGTGACAACGCATTCTCCATCGCATTCATCATATGCCTTGTTTCCAGTGAAAAAGTCTCCGGTTCTCTACCATACGAAACACAGTAGCATTAAGCTGCTGCTATTTTATGCTATTTTACGCGTGATACTAACTCATTCGTGCTACAACCATAATATACCATCGGATGGATTAGAAGTTGGTTTGTCACTTCATTTTATAAAAAACAGTAATCATGGAATGAAACGGTTATTATTACAGTACACGATGTGACGTCAATTATTACTTACTTACGGTGGTCAGGTATGCGTCGCACACAACTACACAAAGCGACACATCCGTTGATTAATGTCCCAGAGAGTTGCGATGCAACATTCCGCTGCCCATACTCCTAATCTAATTTAGGGTCGCTCACCTGAAACCGACTTTGTTAAATTTATTGACTATTCGTGTGAAAATTACGGTTATTTGGATATCTCCGGATATTTGTAACTATGAGTATTTACTAGCCGTATCGTTCATACGTGAGTACAATGAAGAAATAGGATTACAGTGTTTCTCAAGTCATATAGTTATGTCACCACATAAAATTTGTGGAACCAGCGGCTTTTCTTCAACTTTATTTCAAATAGCCACGTGAACCTACCGTCTCCCTATGTCGCACTCATCTTACTTGAATGCCTCGTCTGTCCAGTACTTATAAACGTAACCGCTAAACATGCGGTTCCGGGTTCGCACCACGGGTCGGACAATAACAACCTTACTTGTTTTCTATCGAGAAATACAGCGCAAAACTTTATATAAATTCGATGTTCTTTAAAGGTGAACCAAACCGAAATAATAGTGCGTTCACGATAATTCTCAAAATATTTATGCCGTATATAAAAGGTATTTAGTCGCAAATCATTAATAGCCATTAAGTTATAGATGTAAACTCAAATTTATGTATGTGGTATGCACCACAAATGGCTGCTCTAAATCCTATGTTAAATTTGTGCGACAGGTTAGGCGGTTTTTTTTATAGAATAAGGGTGCCAAAGGATCACACAGCCACTTGAAAGTGAAGGGGTACTGTGGTCGTTAAAGATCTTCATTTTTCCTAAAAGGACTGAGATGGTATGCCTCGTATACAGTAAAAAGGAACTCCGGTTGTCTACACTCACCATACGAAACAAAGCAGAATTGTGCCGGTATTTTACGCTGGTATTCTGAGAGAGCGTGGTCCTTCGGCGGTTGAGCCGACCAAATCGTGCTACCACCATAATTATAGTTGCAGCATAATTCTACCATGTTTAGACAGTAGACTTAGTCTAGTCAGTCTACTAGAATGAAGTGAGAGACATAGGGTAAGTCAGTCAAACTCGAAAGTTAACGCTTAGCACAAATATTTGCTTCGTCTGTTATTCAAATCCAGGACCCTCGACGTAGTAGCTACTATGAATATTAGATTACGTGGTAAAATAACCCAAATTGTCGAGCAGCGGCGTCATAAATGCCAGACGTCTGGTGCTGCTGTCGCCAATCCGTCTGACAAGCATGACGTCTTGGGCAAGTTCTCCCTACAACAGGAGACCAGCTATATCCAGCTATAGGTTTTATGCTTTGATGAAGAAGAATAGAAGTATCTGGTCATAAGTCTAGCAAAGTCTATTAACTGGCCTGCCCAGTTACGTGGATGTGTCACAATCTTAACAACAATCTTAAAAGTTAGTTTTTTTATAGACAGGTGAATGATGTCACGAAGGGTGACAAGCGAGCACACAATCCACCTGATGATAAGTGGATGCTATGGCCCATATAAATCTACATCTATTCTTGATTAAGAATCAAAATGAAAATGCGTTGCCACCCTTGAGGCCTAAGATGGAATGCCTAGTTTCCGTTAAAAAGGGTATCCGGTTCTCTATACTCACCATACGAAACATTGCAGCATTGAGCTGATATTTTACGCTGGTATTCTGTGCGAGCGAGGTCCTTCCCCACTATAATATAGCTACAACTATAATATAGCTGGTACATTCTTGAAAATCCCAGCTGTCTAGCTGTATATTGAAAGCTGTTAAGGAAGAAGAAGAATACGTGATCCGCACCTTGCCGTAATGCGTATCTCCAAGTTTATTTCCCTCGGCCGCCTCTCACGACACCCACGGGATGATATGGGATAGTGAGTATTCTTACACCGCCATTAGACGGAGTCATTTAATAGATTTGCGGATATCATACGATTTTCTTTCGCATTTAAGTCGTGTTCTTTCTGGTTTCATTGTCGTTAATACTGATGTGACTAATTAGCTAATAGCATGTGCCGACTGCTTTCCATGGATACCCGACCGAAAAAGACGACCACATGTGCCTTCGTTACTCCCAAATAAAAAAGTAAATAAGGTAAATCTCGAAACATTTATTTTAAAGATAAAAATGAAGAAAAGAAACTCTCCGAAAAAACGACTACTGTATATAGGTATAAATATTTTATAACAGTTTGTTTTAATAATTATATCAGCTTAGATTCGCCGGCGTAGCGTTGCAACGTTTTCTCTGTAGTGTGCAGCCAAGCGCATTATGTCCATCGATCGTTTAAGTACTGCATTTAATTTGGTAGAGCCGTGCTGTATATATATTATGGTTGTGTCACGAGTGGTTTGGCTCGATCAGGGAAGGACCACGCTCTCACAGAATACCAACATAAAATAGCAGCTTAATGCTGTTCGAGTTGTATTTCGTATAGTGAATGGAGGGAACCGGATACCTTTTTACTAGTAACGAGGTATTCTATCTTAGTCCTCAGGGGTCATAACGCATCTATATTTTGATCCCAAATGGAGGATGTAGGTGTCTATGGACCGCAGCATCCGCTTACCATTGGGTAGACTGTGTGCTCGTTTGTCAGCCTTATTCTATATAACCTAGATTTTATCTCAACCCATCGGTAGTGATAAGGATATGGAACAACAAATATGTATGTATATAAAATAATAACACAATGAAGCCTAATTTCCGCTATCAAAGTTCTGAAGTAAATCAGTATATATGGAATAGCTCCGAACTACCACTCAGAGCATTGCCCGCTCCTCGGCCTGAATACATTGCCCGGCGGGAGATCTCTGCTTTTCTTTCTACGGTCACACAAACTATTAGCAAGTTTCTTTAATTTTAAGCAAATTTAGCTAAAAATGTAATGATACTTTTTGTCACCAGTTGACCTGACAAGTGTTGTCCTGGATTTTCCGGTAGGCGGCGCGATGAGTTTTACTCCGCATTCACTCTGGACTTTTTACAGTGTGAATTATGTATAAGTACTTAAAGTTAATTAACAACTCCACAACAGTGCCGCCCATCGTGTATAGATTTTGTGATTATCTTTTTTGGCACTAAACTAAAACATATTGCAAATATAAGTCATTTCGGTCCAAAGATATAGATTTTGATAATAACTAGAGCAATTTACCATCTATAATATCCTAGGATAGCTATTAACTATGATCGTGAAAAAACAAATATAGTAATGTGCGAATATATGACCTGAATCGGTCTAGAGGTCAAAAGTTACACTCACACTAACGGACACACCAACAATAATAAATTAAATAAACATTGTCATCTTGCTCATCTTTAATATTAATTTTCATATCAATGGTTAAAAGTCACTATTTCGAACTCAATATTTCGTTTGTTTGTGTGTTCGGTGTTTTTAAAGAAACTTCAGTTCTCTACTGTGTAATCTTATACAATACGATAATCACTGAAATACTGCTTACATTGGAAATAATTAGTTTTAAACGTGTTGTAAATTGCTGGTTCACACGACAATCTATGTAAATCACATTTGGAACAAAATCTTCGTACAATCTCGTGTTCGAATCGGCCGCATCCGCGCCCTTACATCGGCTGCATAATAAAAAGATCACATTTCCCAGTAAGTGCCGCTCGGTGTCTCCGTCCATTGCATTAACATGCAACCGAGACGCTCTCCACTTTCGTCTCAACTTACCCGAATTCCCTGTTTCTCTGAGGAAGACAAATTCGAAACTATATTGGTAATTTTGGGTAGCTTCCAATAGATAATATTTTCATAGTTGTCACGTTTTAGTTTTATAAACAGTAGAGAAGTAATAAAGTCATCAAAATTATTCAATTACATAGGTATTTAAATTCTGAGAGGTTTTCATACAAAGGTAAAATGGGTTGAATTTACCACCACATTATTATTTAGAAACGGCAAAGAGAAAGGTGGGCTATAATTTTTTACGAGGTAGAGCCACGCTGCAGATATATTATGGTTGTAGCACGAGGGTATTCCGTATGGTGAGTGTAGAGATCAAGTGACCCTTTTTTTCTGTAGGATAGGGTGACAAACGAGCACACAGTGCACCTGATTGTAAGTGGACGCTGCGGCCCATAGACATCTACATCTAGCAATGCAGATGCGTTGTCAACCGTCAGGACTAAGATGGAATGCCTCGTTTCCAGTAAAAAGGGTCTCTGGTTCTCACACTCACCATCAGAAACACAGCAGCATTAAGCTACTATTTCATGCTGGTGTTCTGTGAGAGCGTGTTCCTTCCCCGGTCGAGCCGACCCATTCGTGCTACAACTATACTGCTAATATAACTGCAGTATGGATTTACCGCATATAAAGGACTTACTTATTTTTTTAATGGAAACGAGGCATTCCATATTAGTTCTCGAGGTTGACAACGTATCTACATTTAATACTCAATTGAGGATAAATGTAGATGTCTATGGACCACAGAATCCACTTACCATCTGGTGGACTGTGTCTCGTTAGTCACCCCTATTCTATATAAAAAATGAAACACACTCATTGCCAAAACTCATTCGCTAATAATTAGTCAAATTTTAATAGCATATTAAAAACCCTTTTTACTGGAAACAAGGCATTCCATCTTAGTCCTCACAGGTGACAACGCATCTGCATTTTGATTCTTTATCGAGGATAGATGTAGATGTATGTCTATGGGCCACAGCAACCACTTACCATCAGAGGGACTGTGTGCTCGTTTGTTACCCTTATCCTATAAACAAAACTCTCACGCCTGTCAACGAGTAGAGTAGAGGTTACGAAATTCAATTTGCATGATCCTGAAACACCTCTAACTTTTTTCACATCCATATATTTACGCATACACGCTCGACTAGGGGAAATAGTAAAAATACTACCTCGAATGGCTTATCAAGATCCTGTCCTCCATAATGCGTGTTTAATTACGCCTACCTAATATCATCATCATCATCATCATCATCATTACAGCCCTTCACAAGTCCACTGCTGAATATAGGCCTCCCCCGAGTAACGCAACAAAGCACGGTCCTGAGCCACCAGCATCCATCGACTTCCTGCATGTCTTACCAGGTCGTATCTCCATCTAGTGGGGGGTCGCCCTACACTACGCCTACCGGTACGAGGCTGCCACTCGAGAACCTTTCTTCCCCATCGGTTATCGGTTCTTCGAGATATATGGCCGGCCCATTGCCACTTCAGCTTACTAATCCGTTGGGCTATGTCGGTCACTCTGGTTTTACTGCGGATATCCTAATTTCTGAGTCTATCACGCAGAAAGACTTCGAGCATAGACCTCTCCATAGCTCGATGAGCGACCTTGAGCGTCCTCATACCGCCAGCAGTGAAGGGCCACGTCTCAGATCCGTAAGTCATCACTGGCAACACGCACTGGTTGTATAATCTAGTTTTCAGAGTTTGAGGTACACCTGACGAGAAGATGCGTCGTAATTTCCCGAACGCTGCCCAGCCGAGTTGAATCCGTCGATTGACCTCTCGGTCGAAGTTGGACTTACATAGTCGGACTATTTGTCCCAGGTAAACGTACTCGTCAACAACTTCGAGCATAGTGCTCCCAACAACTACCGGCATAGGTGTGACATGGACATTGAACATGATCTGTGTTTTGTCCATGTTCATCTTAAGACCTATGCATTGGGAGACACCATTGAGGTCATTGAGCATAGTGCTAAGGTCCTCTAGCGATTCTGCTATAATGACTATATCGTCGGCAAATCGAAGGTGAGTGATGTACTCGCCATTGATGTTATTACCGTCTTCTGTACAATCTGCCGTAGGGTATGGTACTGAAGCCTTTTCGGAAACCTGCTTGTTCGGGAGGCTAGAAGTCGTCGAGTCTGCGTGCGAGACGATTCGTAATGACTAGGGCCCGGATTAATATGTATTGAAAACATCAAAATATGTACATATAATATGGACTGAAAATCCTCAAATATGGGAAAAATATGTATAATAAAAGATAACGACATTGTACATTAAATCGACTTTTTATTAAGGAAAACAAAAAAAATACAATTTTACTTCGCTTCTGTTTCATTATTATTTGAATTACAGTATACAATTACATGTTTCTTTAAATTTTCAAAATTAAAACCCTTTCTGTTCGGACGAAACAATGCCTTGTACTGGCTGAATGATCTTTCAACATCACAGGATGTGATTGGAGCATATTTAAATTTGCATAATTCTTCAAGTGAGTAGGGTACATCTATGGTGCCTTCTAATGTTCCACACAGCATGCTGTTAATTTTCTTTAGGGTATTAAATCCTTTGTTTTTTTCCAGTACGTAGCTTAATTTTTGCCTCGCTACTTCAGCAACGGGACCTTCTGATGCTAAAACTTTTTTTTCGATATTTTCGATAATCTTCAAATTATCATTTAGAGAAGTAGAAGAATTTTCGAGTGCCTTTATCTCGTGTGATATCTGCACATATCATAGCTTCACATAATTCTTTCGAGAAAGTAGAACTTTGGGAGCTGCTCGCGACTGCATCAGTAAAAAATTGTTGCTTAAATTTGTTCTTTCTTGTAATATTTTGCTTGTGTTTAACAGTAGACACATGTTGTGATATCAAAAAACGTTGCTCGGTGGATATAGATTTTTCACAAGCATTACAAAATAGTACTTTTCCATCTGTAGTTAGGCATTGGTTTGGGAAATCTTCGATATACTTTTCCAATTTGAACCGCAATGGTTGCTTATCCTTAGGCATTTTTGCAATGCGAGTAAGTAACAAAATACAATCACACGCGACAAATCGACACGGCAAGCAATTACGAGCGTCACTTACGAACTGTGGGGCACTAGTAATGGGCGTTGAATCAACGAACGGTTTAAATAGACGGTCTACGTTCAATCGACGCTTCGACGGTCTACAGTTCATTCGTTATCTAGTCGAATTCATAGACGGCTAAACTGAGAGTCCACAGCGTTCTTATCTACTAACAATGCGACGACGACGCCGTAAACATACCCGGTTAATATAAGTGCATGCGTTCGTTGAATTAGTATCATTGTACAAACCAATTTAAACCTTAAGTATATAACATAGGAGTTAATATTTCTTTTTTAATAGAATTGTTTGAGTGAAAAGGCAAGAGCATTCTGATATTGCGTGAAAGAGTATGTCGACGGTCTGGCGGACTATTGTTTACCTAAACTAGATAATATTACCGTGCCTAAACGTTGCCGTTGTTTAGAAATTTGAAATTAGTGTGTCGACTCGCGCCGCAAGGTCAAAGCTAAAGAAATTCTTCCAAGAAAGGACCAGAGAGGACATTTGGCGTGCCCCCTTGAATGGTGGAGAAAACACCAATACTTACCTACGTCCACCCAAATTAAAAAAAATATTTGTAATCCATTGTAACATTGTAGCAACATCTGTTCCTTACGAACGGATGTTTTCTAAAGCAGGTCTTATAAAAAAAAATATTTGTAATCCATTGTAACATTGTAGCAACATCTGTTCCTTGCGAACGGATGTTTTCTAAAGCAGGTCTTATAATGTTTTAATTAATGAAAGGCGAACGAGACTAACGACAAGCAAAGTTGAGCAAATTATGTCCTAAACGTAAATACACCTGAGGAGAGATTAAAAAAAGGAGAGGTTTTTTAATTCATTTATAAAATAATTTATGTGATTATTCTGTACATACATTAATAAAAAACGAAAACAAAGAAAAAAGCAAATAAAAATATTCCTTAAACACCTATCCATAAAAATATTTAAATAAAAAATGTAAATAATTAAATATGTACATAAAATCAGTTGATCTTCTAAATACGCCTGAAATACGATAGTAGTAAAATCTTTTAAAAACTTATTCACTAGTCCTAAGCCTGGAAAAGTACGAAGGGAAGTTTAAATCGATTGATTGTAAAATTCGATAGTAGGTATTTATACACCACACACACCGTCAGAGTGCCTTGTGCTCAAATCAAATTTCTTTGAATTTTAACTAACTTTGCCGTTCATTCAACTGACGAATAGTGGGCAAAACCGTCGTCGTTGCGTTGCGCCCGTAGACACCGCGCTTTAATCGATTGAACGTCTGCCGTTATCGCGTTAACTAGTCGACGAATTCAACTAGTTGATCACCTAGTCGATAAACGGCAATAGACGGTCTAGTTTCGTTAAAGAAAATTACGTCGACGACCCACCTCTATGGGGCACGCACGACGCACGAGTCAGGTGAGGAAAGGCGGTGCGGGGCGGGTGACGCGAGCGCGATTCAGTGACCGCTGTCATCTTGGCGCAAAACTCATTTTTAGGTATTTTACAGAGCTGCTGATTCATCTAACATAAAATAATGAAGATATGGATAAATTTACTTAATTTCTTGTGAAATATGGATTTATACTTAAAATATGGAAAAATATGGAAAATAGAAATTGCATTTTCTTGATCTAAATATCATAATTTATGTAGAAAATATAATTAAGAACAAAAGCCATTTCAAATAAAAATATGGATTTACATATTAATCCGGGCCCTATAATGACTCTCGAAAACAGCACGTAGACGCGGCTCAGAAGGGAAATCGGTCTGTAGTTCTTCAAGAGAGCGTTGTCGCCTTTCTTAAAGAACAAGACCACCGCACTTCTGCTCCACGCCTCCGGAGTAGTGCCACCATGGATGACGGAATTGAAGAGCTTCTGAAGGACTTCAAGTACCGGTGTTCCACCCGCTTTCAGAAGCTCCGCTGTAATTCCATCCTCGCCTGAGGCCCTGCCGTTTTAAGGTGCTGGAGAGCCATTCTAATCTCGCTCAGACTGACGTCCGGGATATCATCGGAATAGTGTCGGGTAAGACTTGCTTTTGGATCGTTACTCACACTTGCGTGTGGCTCCAACGATGATGTGTACAGCTGCCCATAGAACCTCTCAATCTCACTCAAAATCTCAGATGTCCCGGAAACGATGCTGCCACACTCAGTCTTCAGCTTTGACAGTTGGCTCTTTCTGGCAGACAGATCTCTGGCAAAGACTTTGGAGCCCTGGTTCCGCTCGATCGCTTCTTTAATACGAGCAGTATTAAAGTTGCGTAAGTCTCGCCGCATGCATTTGGAGATCTGTCTGTTCAGTTGCCTGTATGCTGTCAAATCTGTTGACGATTGCAGCCTCATCTCCCGTCTAACAGCCATGAGATTGAGAGTGTGATCGAAGAGTTTTTGTGTTCTTCTGCGGCGGGTCTTGCAGAACTTGGCTCCGACCGCACGGACAGTTTCCACGAGCTTGTCATTCATATCGTCCACTGCATTGCAATCTTCTAGACACTGAAAGCGGTTACGTAACTCGAGCTGAAAAATCTCGGGATTCTGGATTAGATCACGAGGGGGACGGAGCGTTGACTTCATTAGACGAGACCTCTCCAACTTAACGTTTAGGTTTAGTGTGACTCTAACCATTCGGTGATCGCTGCCGGTTTTTATCCTTGCGATCACTGATACATCACAGAACAGTTGGCGCCTGGTCGTCATAATTAAGTCAATCTCATTTTTTGTCGAACCGTCGGGGCTCGGCCAGTTCCACTTCGTGTGGGGCCGCTTCTGGAAGAAAGAGTTCATCACAAAGAGTCCCTCTTTCTCCATAAAGTCGGCCAGCTGCTGGCCCCTACGGTTCCGTTGCCCTACTTCAAATTTCCCTAACTTCAGCTCACCGCCTTCTCTTGTGCCTAGTTTTGCGTTGAAGTCTCCCATCAACACCGTCTAGTGGGTTTTGGAGGAATGCATGGCTCAAGAAATATCCTCATACATTTCCTCCACCTCCTCATCGGGATGTGCCGAGGTTGGTGCGTAGACCTGTATGACCTTCAGCGAATACCGTTTGGTGATTCTGAGTATCAGGTACGCGACCTTCGTCGGCACACTCCCAATCTTTACAACGTTGTTGACGAGAGACTTGTGGACGATAAATCCGATACCTCCTTGGGACAGATGGTCGCCCTCCTGGTGATAGACCAAGTTCCCAGACTCGAGGATTACCGTGTCTTCCCCCTCTCTTCGGACCTCAGATAATCCAATAATATGCCAGCGCAACTTGTCTACCTCTTCTTCCAGCTCCAGTGTCTTCTCGTCAGTCCTCAGGGTGTGTATATACGTTGCCAGGTCGAGTCGTCGTAGGTGGCAACCGAACCTCCACTGGAGATTCTTAGCACCCCCTGCCCATGGTCGCCACCGTAGCTAGGAATAGCGGGGCCGCCGGGGATTGTGACTGACCGTTTATTTGCGTCGTTGCTGATGGAGGGATATTTGCCATAGTAGCCACGCTTGGCGAGCGGGTTGGCAACCGTAGTTTTTTATTATGTTATTGTTGTTATTAGAAAGATGCTGCTGCCCATCTCCTGCCTGTTTCCCTCTGTCGCCTCTTACGACACCCACGGGAAGATATGGGGTAGTGGATATTCTCAACCGTCACTACACGGCCTACCTAATAATGCGTATTTAATTGATTAAGACTACGTTGATGATGTTCTAATTTAATTATACTAATATTGGTTATATAATTTTTTTTTAATTTGGTCACTTCATTCAATGGAATTTGCATAGTGGATTTTCCAGTAGTAATTGTATAATTAAGTGGTTGTGGTTGTTACGTAACGTTATAGCCCCCGACCCAGTAAGTTAAACCTTGAGGTTTGCAGTTCGACTGTATGTTCATTTTGAAATGTGTTATGCGAATTCTTTATTATAAAGGTTCTTTAGATATTCTATCTCCAAGGGAAGCAAAATAGGAAACGAATTTATTGATGCAACTGTTTAGACGATATTGCGATATTCCTTAGTTTTCTCAAAAGAAAAAAAATTGCTTTAAATAAAAAGTGAAAGCCGATTAAAACAACTAAAAAGTATAATGATTTCTTATATTTACGCGTGCTTGGTGGCATTTCTTGGTGAGGCTTATGTTTAGCAGTGGACTTGTGAAGGGATGTAATGATGATGATATTTACGTGAATACTGCACATAACCCGTTTTACTGGAATCGAGGTATTCCATCTTAGTCCTCAAGGGTGACAACGTATCTGTTTTTTGATTCTTAATCGAAGTTAAATGTAGATGTCTATGGGCCACAGCGACCACTGACCATCAGGTGGACTGTGTGCTCATTTGTCACCCTTATCCTATATTAAAAAAAAATAAGAATTTTTCACGCTTAAATCCGTAGAATTAGATTTATTTAAAATAATATAATAACTAGATATTCTGAAGTCGGCGCTTTAATTGTTATACCAATCAGAAAAGAAAAATAACAATCATAAATTAACTGTTATTACCAATTACTGCTAACATTTTATCAATGGAAAGCGAACCGTTAGCAAATATATAAAAAGGACAAGAACAGTTTTCGCTAAGTTGAAAATGTGAAACAAATATAAATTATGGGCAAATTAGAAACGTAGTGCTACTAGCTTGTTTGTTACTGGAATTAATAGAATATAATATATATATTATCACCTACAATTTTCAAACCTACCTATGTTTTTATGTACAATGCGTTTTTTGTAAATACATATATTGAGAGGCCATAGTTAAGATATTAATTTTCGTAATTAAAAAATACTTTAGGATTTAAAGCACAAATTGCTTTAATGCCAAGCCAATGTTTCTTGAAGTACCACGGCTCTTATCCTTTTAAAATATGTATATTTCTGCTAACCCCTCAGTCCCCTTAAAATTAGCATGCGTCCGTCAAATCCCGAGCGGTCGCATGTGACCGCACCCACCCACAGCTCTTTGAACCATTGTAAATTACATTATATATATATATATATATATATATATATATATATATATATATATATATATATATATATATATATATTGTTATGTATGTAAGATGCGACCGCTATTGAAATACATTCAGTGTGTCACCAGCCACAGCGCGTTTCACTCGTATCCCCCGCAGCACAATATCTAACAGTGGCGACGAGCCTTACCCTCGTATAAAAAAAAATGTCGAACGGAAATTTCGGTATTTTGTCTGTTTTCGATCATAGTGTACAGTCTTGGAAAACCTACAAGAACAGACTTACACAGTGGTTCATAGCGAACGACATCGATATAGTTAGTGATCCAGCGGGAATCAAGAGGCGAGCGATCTTGCTGAGCGCACTCACCGAGGGCTCATATAAGTTAGCGTCGGACTTGGCCCTTCCAAAAGAGCTACAAACAGTGCCCTATGAAGACATTTTAGGATTGCTAGATGCGCATTTCATCCCCAAACAGGTTGGGTTTGGAGAGCGTCATAAGTTTTATACTGCTACCCAACTACATGGCGAAACACCGTCGCAGTGGGCCGCGAGATTACGTGGACTTACCGCTAACTGTCAGTTTTCGAACGTGGAGGAGGCGCTACGTGATCGTTTTATTATGGGGATGCTGCCGGGAGTTGAAAAGGAACGCATATACGCACAAGACTTCACGACCTTGACCTTAGTGAATGCCGTTGATATGGCTGAAAGTATGCGCAATGCGCGCGACGCCGCGAGCAGCGCTGGCGTCGGCGCCGCTGCGGATAGCGTCGCCGCCGAGCAACAGCTCTTCAAATTTAAGAAGAGAGAAGGTGAAAAGGTGAAGTGTGCAGTGTGTGGATACTCAAATCATAAAACGGCTGACTGTCGCTATGCTGACTATACCTGTAAAAAGTGTAAAGTTAAAGGGCATTTACGTAGAATGTGCACAAAAGTGAATTATGTGTTGGCAGGCGATGTAGGCAAGGAGGACGACGGTGAGTTATTTAATATTCGATCGCTTAAAGGTGAACCTATGGTAGAAACCGTATCTGTTAATGGGGTAAATTTAAGGTTCGAAATAGATAGTGGGTCAGCAGTAACGGTAATTTCTGAAAAAACATACAAAACTCATTTTAACGACGTGCCATTGTCAGCTACCGATAAAAGGTTAATGAGCTATACCGGTAGCGAGATAGCCTGCACCGGCGTCGCGACCGTGTCGGTGCGGTTCGGAGGCAGCACGCGCCCGCTGCGCCTGTTCGTAGTGCGGGGCGGGGGGCCGCCGTTATTAGGAAGAGATTTTATTTCTTTGTTTAGATTACAACTGACACCGGTTAATTACTGTCAACAAATTCAAAATGAAATTGACTCATTACATTTACGGTATCCCGAAACTTTTTCAGGTAAACTAGGGTGTTTTAATAAATACAAAGTAACCCTTACCTTAAAAGACGATGCCCGTCCATGTTTTTTTAAAGCCCGTCCTATGGCTTTCGCTTTGAGGGAAAAGGTCGACAAAGAAATCGATAAAATGGTGGAAATGGGAGTACTCCGTCCCGTAGAATATTCGGAATATGCGTCTCCCATCGTTCCAGTTTTAAAGCGAGATGGCACGGTGCGGATATGCGCCGATTATTCAGTTACCATTAATAAACAACTCGTCGTAGAACAATACCCCTTACCGACAATTAACGAGTTATTTTCAAAATTGTACGGTGGTAAACAATTCACAAAGTTAGATTTATCAATGGCTTACAACCAATTTTGTTTAGACGAATCTCAAAAAATAACAGTATAAACACACACCGCGGCCTATACGTATACACGAGGCTCGTGTTCGGTTTGGCGTCAGCTCCGGCGGTGTTCCAACGCGCCATGGAGTGCGTGGTAGCGGGGCTGCCGGGGGTGCTCTGCCTGCTCGATGACGTGCTGATCACGGGCCGCGATGACCAAGAGCACATGGATCGGCTGAATGCGGTGCTGCAGCGGCTGCAGGATGCAGGCTTGACGTTGAACAAAGATAAGTGCGAATTTTTCAAGGACGAAATAAAATATTTGGGTTACGTTATTACTAAAAACGGACTAAAAAAATCGCCAGAAAAGGTTAACGCAATCATAGAGGCACCAGTGCCTACGAACGTTTCACAGCTGCAATCCTTCTTAGGTTTAGTAAACTACTACAGAAGTTTCGTCCCGGGCGCCTCAACAATTTTATCTCCTTTGTACGATTTGCTAAAAAAGGGCACAAAATGGAATTGGAGTAAATTACATGAGAAAACTTTCAATAAGATTAAAAAAATATTGATTTCGGAACGGACATTAGCTCATTTTAATCAAAATGCAAAACTCTATTTAACTGTCGACGCGTCACCAAATGGCTTAGGCGCGATATTATCGCAAATCGACGATGACGGATTAGAAAGGCCGATATCTTATGCGTCTCGTACCTTAAATAGCGCCGAGAAAAGATATTCTCAGATACAAAAGGAGGCAACTGCGATAATAATCGGAGTGCGTCGGTATCATCAATACCTATACGGCCGGTCGACTCCATTCACATTACGGACAGACCACAGACCGTTATTGTCAATTTTTGGTTCACATAAAGGCATCCCGGAGGTATCCGCAAACAGATTGCAAAGGTACGCACTGTTCCTAAGTGCTTATAATTATGTAATAGAATATGTGCGTAGTTGTAATAATAGCGCAGACTTCCTTTCGCGAGCAAGTGTTGAGGACCCTGTCGAAGAGTCGGGACACAAGGAAGAGCTGGATAGGGCAGCCTATGTGTGTTTTGTGACGCAAGGTAGTTTTCCCGTGACAGCAGACCAGCTTCGGCAGGCTACAGCTAATGACGCGACCCTGACTAAGGTTATTCATTACATACAAAAGGGTTGGCCAAAGCGGGTTAAAGATACAGAAATTAATCCGTATTATCAATGTAGGTTACAACTATCGTACGAAAACGGGTGTGTACTTCGAGGCCATAAGGTGGTGATCCCCTTTTCCTTGAGGCAACGTGTTTTATCGGAATTGCACAATTCTCACCTCGGTATTGTAAAAACCAAAGCCGAGGCTCGATCACGGTTTTGGTTTCCGGGGATTGATGACGAGCTGGAAAAGATGATTGGGGCCTGCGAAGTTTGCGTACAGTTGCGAGCATCACCGCCGCGGATACCTATGTCACCGTGGCAGTTACCTCCCCGACCATTCTACAGGATACACCTGGATCTGCTGGGTCCGATAAACGGCCGTATGTATCTGGTCATAGTCGATGCCTACTCGAAATGGGTCGAGGTATTCGATATGTGTACCACAACTACTTCTAGTGCGGTAATAGACAAAATGCTCGAGTTTGTGTCTAGGTTCGGAATACCCCACACCTTGGTTTCTGATAATGGCACATCGTTTTGTTCCGAAGAATTCAATAGATTTTGTAATTTAAATGGTATAAAACATGTGAAATCGCCTGCATATCATCCGGCTAGTAATGGTCAAGCCGAGAGCTATGTGAAAATTGTTAAAAAGGGTATTAAATCTAGTCTCGCAACAAGTAAAAATTCAAGAGAATGTAAAATAAGTATTCTACAATATCTTTTCAATTATCGTAATTCGATTCATTCTACCACAGGTTCATCACCAGCTCACCTAGTTTTTGGGCACAAATTAAGATCGCGGTTAGACCTAATTAATCCAATACAGCCGACCCCCTTGTCTACAGAACTTGCCAATAACGTAAAGTCTAAACAGTGTTCGCAGGTTAAATATTATGGTGGTAAAATAAAAAAATCGTTTTCGACGGGAGAGTCAGTATTATTTAAAAAAATATTGTAATAATAATAAGTTTTCATGGGCTAAAGGAACAATTGTGAAAAAAATTGGTAACATGTTGTTTATTGTACAAGATGATGTAACTTTAAACCTAGTTCGAAAACATGTAGATCAAATTATTAAAACAAACATTAATTTCAGTAGGGACCCTTATAATAAGCAACGTTGGCATCACCCTTGCGATATAGAAGACCCAGTCATAATAGAAAGAAATGACGTCACACCATTGCCACCACCTCCAAGGTCTCTTCCGCAATCACCTGTGTTGGAGCCGTACGCGCAGACGTCTGCGCCACACTTGCCACCAGAAGTGCCATCACCCGTGCCATCACCCGTGCCATCTGAGAGAGTGCTCCACGACGGTTCGGGGAGAGACGGAGGCAATGAACAATCTGCGGCATCACACATTCCTACTGCCTCCGAGTATGACCAAACGCCGTCAAAGGTGACGATAACAAGAGGAGTCCGAAGACCCGGTTATTCCGACGACAATGACGAGTTCTATGAGGCCGAAGAGAGTAACCAAGACGAGGTTCCGGCACATCGCAGGGTGCTTCGTCAGCGTCCAAAAGTTAATTATAAAATATTTTATTAGTCTTAAATATTAGGGGAGGAATGTTATGTATGTAAGATGCGACCGCTATTGAAATACATTCAGTGTGTCACCAGCCACAGCGCGTTTCACTCGTATCCCCCGCAGCACAATATCTAACATATATATATATATATATATATATATATATATATATATATATATATATATATATATATATATATATATATATATATATATATATATATATATATACAATAATTGCTCGTTTAAAGGATTATTAAACGAACAGATAAGAAATTAGTAGAAGTGAGAATGTATAACAACCTTAATCTTTCAATTAATGGTGTTATTATAAAAACTTAAATTACGTTGAAGGTTTATTTCGATAATATCTTTATTTATTGCAACTTCAAATAGCATTTCTGTGCAATTATAAATCTTCAACTGCCAAAGACGAACTGCAGATGATAATAATCCCTGCAATAACTTTACAGCAGCGTGTATGTTATCTTCTTATGTGGTTTTGCAATCAGGCTTAAAATTTTTCCACTTAAATTGTAGGGTCAGATAGCTCCTTACGAGTTTAGGAGATAAAAATTATTGGCGATATTTGTTACAATGGTTTAAACACTGTAAGATATCATCATCATCATCATTACAGCCCTTCACAAGTCTACTGCTGAACATAGGCCTCCCCCAAGTAATGCCACAAAGCACGGTCCTGAGCCACCTGCATCCATCGACTTCATGCATGTCTAACCAGGTCGTCACTCCATCTAGTAGGGGGTCACCCTACACTAAGCCGACCGGTACGAAGCTGCCACTCTAGAACCTTTCTTCCCCATCGGTTATCGGTTCTTCGAGCTATATGGCCGGCCCATTGCCACTTCAGCTTACTAATCCGTTGGGCTATATCGGTCACTCTGGTTTTACTGCGGATATGCTCATTTCTGAGTCTATCACGCTGAAAAAGTTCGAGCATAGCCCTCTCCATAGCTCGATGAGCGACCTTGAGCGTCCTCATACAGCCAGCAGTGAAGGACCACGTCTCAGATCCGTAAGTCATCATTGGCAACATGCACTGCAACATGTTGTACAATCTAGTTTTCAGAGTTTGAGGTACACCTGACGAGAAGATGCATCGTAATTTCCCGAACGCTGCCCAGCCGAGTTGAATCCGTCGATTGACCTTCCGTTCGGAGTTGTACTTACCTAGTCGGACTATTTGTTCCAGGTAAACGTACTCATCAAGAACTTCGAGCACAGTGCTCCCAACAACTACCGGCATAGGTGAGACATGGACATTAAACATGATCTTTGGTTTGTCCATGTTCATCTTAAGACCTATCCGTTGGGAGATACCATTGAGGTCATTGAACATAGTGCTTAGGTCCTACAGCGATTCTGCCATAAGGAATATATCGTCGGCAAATTGAAGGTGAGTGATGTACTCGCCATTGATGTTAATAACGTATCCTTTCCTGTCCAGTAGCTTGAAAACGTCTTCCAATGCAGCGGTGAAGAGTTTCGGGGATATAACGTCACCCTGTCTTACACCTCTCTGCGGTTGGATAGGTTTCAAACTCTGGTTCTGCACTCGGATAGCCATCGTAGCTCTACTGTGCAAACACACCAGCACTTCGATATACTGACAGTCAGCTTGGCACCGCTCAACGCACTGTAGCACCGCCCAAATTTCGACGGAATCAAAGGCTTTTTCATAGTCCACATACGTCAGGCAAAGTGACAAATCGTGCTACCACCATAGTTATAGTAGTAGCGTAATTCTACCATGTTTAGACGGTAGACTTAGTCTAGTCAGTCTACTAGAATGAAGTGAGAGACATGGGGTAAGTAACTCGAAAGTTAACGCTTAGCACAAATATTTGCTTCGTCTGTTATTCAAATCCAGGACCCTCGACGTAGTGGTTACTATTAATATTAGATCACGTGTTTGAGGTGTGCTGTTGGTGTTAAATGATCCATCGTACGAAGTACGTAGTGAGGGCACTTCGTCCGTAGGTGTCGTGAGAGGTAATTATGAGAAACACCAAAAATCCTCATGGAATCCGATAGATGGCGATACACCATCTTATTTACGCCAAACGTAAAATAACCAAAACTGTCGGGCAGCGGCGTCTTAAATGCCAGACGTCTGGTGCTGCTGTCGCCAATCAGTCTGACAAGCGTGACGTCTTGGGCAAGTTCTCCCTACTATAGGAGACCAGCTATATCCAACTATAGGTTATATGCTTTGATGAAGAAGAATAGAAGTATCTGGTCATAAACCTAGCAAAGTCTATTAACTGGCCGGCCCAGTTACGTGGATGTGAAAAATCTTAAAAGTTAGTTTTTTTTATAGACATAGGTGAATGATGTCACAAAGGGTGACAAGCGAGCACACAGTCCACCTGATGGTAAGTGGATGCTAAGGCCCATATAAATCTACATCTATTCTTGACTAAAAATCAAAATGAAAATGCGTTGCCACCCCTGAGGCCTAAGATGGAATGCCTAGTTTCCGTTAAAAAGGGTATCCGGTTCTCTATATTCACCATACGAAACACTGCAGCATTGACCTGCTATTTTACGCTGGTATTCTGTGCGAGCGAGGTCCTTCCCCACTATAATATAGCTACAACTATAATATAGCTGGTACATTCTTGAAAATCCCAGCTCTCTAGCTGTATATTGAAAGCTGTTAAGGAAGATCCGCAGTTTATACGCTCGGCGCGCGGACGTGCATAGAATACCTACATTATATGCCCTTTTAAAATCATATCGGTGCAATACAAAAAAAAAATTGTTTAACTATTATAAATACTCTAAAATGGTACAGTGTAAGAAATGTAAACAGTATGTGTCCTTATCAAAGGATGAAGTGATCAAGTGTAAGGGTTCTTGTGAGTCTGTATTTCACAAAAAATGTGTTCGAAACCTTAAGAAGCATATGCAGAAAGAAATTTGTGAAGAATGCCAAAAGAACGAAAGCCCTGAAAGAATTAGCAAGCCCATGATTGATGTTGATCTCAGTAAGACATCAATGGAAATGTTGCTAGGTGAGGTAAACAAAAAGTTAGAGATTATCTATAAAATGGAAAGGAGCATTGAAGAACTCAAGGATACAGTAGACTTCTACGCTGAGCAGTACCAATCGATTATTGAATTCAAAGAGGAAGCTGAGAGAAAAATCAAAAATTTGGAGAATAAAAATACCTATCTGGAAAAATGTAACAAAGCAATGGAGGAAAGGATCTTGGAAATAGAGCAGAGGGAGAAGGAAAATAACATAGAAATTGCTGGTCTGGAGAGGCAAAATAATGAACAAATTTTTGAGGTCGTGAACGTTATAGCGGAAAAATATAACTTGTGCAAGGCTGATATTGTCGACGTAAAGAGGGTAGGAAGACCAAAACCAGAAAAAATAAAGCCGCAACCAGTTATAGTTACTCTTCGGTCGAGATCGGCGCGTGATAATAGGCTCAGTCTTCGCAAAACGATATTAACGAATGATCACGTATATGGTAATAATTCCAAAAGTTCGATTTATATTAATGAGGACCTACCTAAATACAAGCGACAATTATTTTGGACCTCAAAGAATGAACTAAAACAAATTTATAAATACATATGGATACAGAATTCTAATATATTAGTTAAAAAAGAAAATGAAACTAAAATACACAGGATTTCATGTGAGAAAGATATACAAAATCTTAAAGCATAAATATGCAACTAGCGTAATGTGGACACACTACGTGGTTTTTTGTTAACCTTAAAATTCGAAAATTTTAACGAAAGCATCACAGATATACAATTTAATAGATTTAAAAATATTATTACTTTGAGTAAACAATGGGGCACAGACTATAATAAAATACATATTTTACACCTAAATATTAGATCTTTAAGAAAACATTTTAATGAGTTAACAGTACTATTACAACAAACTTTATGCTCTATAAATATTATAATCTTAACAGAAGTAAACATAAAGAAAGAAGAATTACCCTTTTATGAGATTCAAGGATATAATAGCTATGCGAATACCAGAGAAGTGAAAAGAGGAGGAGGAATACTTATCTACTGGAAGGAAGGACTAAATATTGAAATGGAAGTAGGAAATACAACTGCGTTGGAAACTGTATATGGACGAATAATTACGACAACAAGAACTTTACATCTTATAGCATGTTACAGACCACCGAGTAAAAACAAAAAGCAATTTATAGATCAACTAGGAATATTAATAAGGAAGATACCGTCACAGGATGATCTAATCATAATAGGAGACACAAATATAGATATCTCAAAAAATAAAATAAACCCGACAATTGACCGTTATAAAAGCACCCTGTGTGAAAGCGGCCTCATGTGTGCTATACCAGCGAGGGAGATAACGCGCGAGGCGATTGTCGACGGCCGACTCGACCAGAGCTGCGTCGACCATGTATGGGTACGGACGACGCGCTCCGGCTGCGGGCCGACAGCTTCATTTATACTCGAGTGCAACATCTCAGATCACAGTGCAGTAGGTATTACCCTTAATATTGACCGTAAGCATACAGTGTGCAATAACTATAACGAAGTATGTAAATACAAATTTGTAATAGATAATAAGTTAGTTAAGGAAAAATTAAGATTAACGGATTGGTCACAATTTTTGTCTATATTATGCCCAATATTGTTATATGAATCAATATGTTCTACATTCTCTAAGATTTATGAGGAAAGTAAAATTAAAATAACTTTGAAGAATAACAGAATTAGTCAGCCATGGGTTAATAAAGAAATATATGATAAATTATTAAAGCGTGATATGCTATTTCGGGAGTGGAAAGCATCGCCTAACAATATGACCAAAAGGTTAGAGTACACTTCATTTAGGAATAAGGTGAATAAATTAATTAATAGTGCTAAGAATAGGTATAGACAAAAGGAAATAAATGATTGTAACGGGGATTTTAGAAAAATATGGGAAAATATCAATACGTGGATAGGACGCTCTAAACCTAATCTAGATAGCGTTATCTTGAAATATCTCGGTAAAATAGATAATATATACTATATATATGTAGTGAATTTTCAAAAACCTTCACAAAAGAAATAGAATGCATAAAACATAGATGTAACACTAATTTCCTAAACAGAAATAGTTATGTTAAATCGAGCGAAGTATCTTTCAGGTTTGTAAAAGTAAACTCGGCGGAAATAAAAGAAATTATAAATAAGTTGTCAGAACGAAAGTCACCAGGGGTAGATAAAATTAGAGTTAAGGATTTGAAGTATATAAAAAATGAAATAAGTCCAATTTTAGCAAAGTTTGTCAATTTATGTATAAAAAAAAGTATTTATCCAGATGAATTAAAAAAATCGATAATAAGACCTATTTTTAAAGGTGGCAGCCATTATGAATACACAAATTACAGGCCAATAGCTATTCTTCCAGTAATAAATAAAATTGTAGAAAAGGTAGTAATACAAAGAGTGGGTAGATTCTTAGAGAAATTTAACATTATTACTGAATGTCAACATGGTTTCAGGAGAGGACGGAGTACTAGTACTGCGTTAACTAAGTTTTCGGAAGCAATTAACTACAGTCTTAATAATGGTAAACAGGTGGTGGCTCTTTTTATAGACTATAAGAAGGCATTTGATACTCTGGACCATGAGGTACTTCTGGGGGCTATGGAGGAATGTGGAATTCGGGGCCCTGTAAATGAATGGTTCCGTAATTATTTATCAAATCGGACTATTCGCACTATGGTGAGTGGGACGACTGGCGCTGAAGAACACATCTCTCTCGGTGTACCAACCGGTTCTGTGTACGGCCCCGTAGGGTACATTATATTGGTGAACAGTGTGGTTAATGTGGTGCATCACTGCGATACCTACATGTACGCCGATGACATGTGCCTATTGTATGCTTCCAAAAACTTACACGAAGCTTGCGATAAAATACAGGAAGACTTTGATAGGATTACCCAGTGGGCACATGATAACGGCATAATATTGAACTTGAAAAAAACAAAGTGTATGCATTTACATTCTCCATACAACAGGCTAGCTAAGAATGTACGCTATGAAGAAATAGGTATTGTAGGGCATGACTATGAGTGCTTGCACAGGGGAAAATTATCATGTCAATGTGCCAAAATAGAATTTGTTAATAGTTACAAATATTTAGGACTGTTGGTAGATAGTAGTTTTAATTGGAAATTACACATTGAAGAAGTATGTTCAAAATTAAGGTCCATTTTAGGCAAATTCTATCAAATTCGAAAAGTAGTAAGTAAACATGTTCTATTAGTGGTTTACTATGCATTAATTGAATCTTTAATTAACTATGGTCTTATTGTGTACGGCCGTACATTTAGTACTTATATAAAACAAGTGAAAAGCCTACAAATACGTATTATAAAAATTTTAGTTAATTCAAAAGATAAGAAAAGCTGTAAAAAACAATACGAAAAATTATTTCCTATGTGTAAAATGTAGCTATGGAGAGGGCTATGCTCGGAGTCTCTCTGCGTGATAGACTCAGAAATGAGGATATCCGCAGTAAAACCAGAGTGACCGACATAACCCAACGGATTAGTAAGCTGAAGTGGCAATGGGCCGGCCATATAGCTCGAAGAACCGATAACCGATGGGGAAGAAAGGTTCTCGAGTGGCAGCCTCGTACCGGTAGGCGTAGTGTAGGGCGACCCCCCACTAGATGGAGTGACGACCTGGTAAGACATGCAGGAAGTCGATGGATGCAGGTGGCTCAGGACCGTGCTTTGTGGCATTACTTGGGGGAGGCCTATGTTCAGCAGTGGACTTGTGAAAGGCTGTAATGATGATGATGATGATGATGATGTGTAAAATACTCCCTGTTGAAACACGGTTAAAATATTTAATAGCAATTGAACATTACTATACTGACGACTATAAAGTACCTATTACTAACACCTACAACACGCGTAAGGTAAGGGAAAAAAAACTTGAAGAGCCTAGTGCAAATAATTATTATGGACAGCGCTTGAATAAATACATTGTACCCAGAATATATAACAAAATAAAATGGTTAAGAGAAACGCCTCCAAATAAAAATAAAAATAAATTAAGCAAAAATTTATTAAAATCCTCTCTGAAAAGGACATTATTAGCAGAGCTATAAACCATACATTGTTGCATACTTTTGTTAATCGTTTTTTATGTTTGATTTATTTGATTTGTGTATTGCTGTTGTTGTTTATTTTTTAGTTTAATAATTTCTAAATATTGTGAAATTGTAGTAAGGTAAGGTTATATTTTTTAGTTTAATAATTTCTAAATATTGTGAAATTGTAGTAAGGTAAGGTTATATTTTTTAGTTTAATAATTTCTAAATATTGTGAAATTGTAGTACGGTAAGGTTATATTTTTTAGTTTAATAATTTCTAAATATTGTGAAATTGTAGTAAGGTAGGGTTATATTTTTTAGTTTAATAATTTCTAAATATTGTGAAATTGTAGTAAGGTAAGGTTATATTTTTTAGTTTAATAATTTCTAAATATTGTGAAATTGTAGTAAGGTAAGGTTATATTTTTTAGTTTAATAATTTCTAAATATTGTGAAATTGTAGTAAGGTAAGGTTATATTTTTTTGTAGTAATTAATTGTGTTTTGTTGTTTGATGGTGCATAATGATATTATATAGTTTTAAGAGCGTGTACTCGCCGACAAACTGATTGCAGTTTGGCGAGATAATAGTAAAAATAATGTACTTACATTTGAGTGAATAAATAAAAAAAAAAGAAGAAGAATACGTGATTCACACCCTGCCTTAATAGATTAATTACATCATCAATTACAGGCTGTCAAAGTCTACTGTTAAATATAGGTCACCACATAGATTTCATCCAAAAGGTGATACTTGCTATAGTTGCTTCACTTGACACGTGGGTTGGTAACCGTAGTTTTATATTCTGTAGTTATTAAGTTATTAAGAAGATTCAGCGTATCTCCTGGTTAATAAATTATCTCTCTTAGAAATATCTGTTAGAAATATCTCTCGGCCACCTCTCACGACATCCACGGGACGATATAGGATAGTGGGTATTCTTACACCGCCATTAGACGGAGTCATTTAATAGATTTGCGGATATCATACGATTTTCTTTGGCATTTAAGTCGTGTTCTTTCTGGTTTCATTGTCGGTAATACTGATGTGACAAATTAGCTAATAGCATGTGCCGACTGCTTTCCATGGATACCCAACCGAAAAAGACGACCACATGTGCCTTCGTTACTCCCAAATAAAAAGTAAATAATAAAAGTCTTAACGGGATAGCTTTAAAAAAAAGAAAGTCAAGTCAGTGAGCTGTAACTGATTTGCAACGTTTTCTCAGTAGTGTGCAGCCAAGCGCATTATGTCCATCGATCGTTTAAGTACTGCATTTAATTTGGTAGAGCTATGCTGTATCTATATTATGGTTGTGTCACGAGTGGTTTGACTCGATCAGGGAAGGACCACGCTCTCACAGAATACCAACATAAAATAGCAGCTTAATGCTGTTCGAGTTGTATTTCGTATAGTGAGTGGGGGGAACCGGATACCTTTTTACTAGTAACGAGGTATTCTATCTTAGTCCTCAGGGGTCATAACGCATCTATATTTTGATCCCAAATGGAGGATGTAGGTGTCTATGGACCGCAGCATCCGCTTACCATTGGGTAGACTGTGTGCTCGTTTGTCAGCCTTATTCTATATAACCAAGATTTTATCTCAACTCATCAGATATAAGGATATGTAACAACAAATATGTATGTATGTTAAACAATAACACAATGAAGTCTAAACTCCGCTATCAAAGTTCTGAAGTGAATCAGTATATATATGTAATAGCTCCGAACTATCACTCAGAGCATTGGCCGCTCCTCGGCCTGAATACATTGCCCGGCGGGAGATCTCTCCTTTTCTTTCCACGGTCACACGCCTTTATAATCTAGTCAGGAATTTATAAGCCTTCTAGGGTAAGTGGGTAGTAGTAATACGTTAATGAGGTTGCCAAGCAGTGTGATTATGGAAAATCGATGTAATACAAAATGTTCTTGACTTGAACTGGGTACATTACTTCGATAGTTAAATAAACAAACTATTAGCAAGTTTCTATAATTTTAAGCAAACTTAGCTAAAAATGTAATGATACTTTTTGTCACTAGCTGACCTGACAAGTCAGCCCTAGGCCTAATATAATGTGCGAATATGACCCCAATCGGTCAAGAGGTCAAAAGTTACACTCACACTAACGGACACACCGACGATTGTAAATTAAATAAACATTGTCGTCTTCTTCATCTTTAATAGTTATTTTCATATCAATGGTTAAAAGACACTATTTTGAACTCAATATTTCGTTTTTGTGTGTGTTCGGTATTTTTAAAGAAACTTCAGTTCTCTACCGTGTAATCTTATACGTGTTGTAAATTGCTGGTTCGCACGACAATCTATGTAAATCACATTTGGAACAAAATCTTCGTACAATCTCATGTTCGAATCGGCCGCATCCGCGCCCTTACATCGGCTGCATAATAAAAAGATCACATTTCCCAGTAAATGCCGCTCGGTGTCTCCGTCCATTGCATTAACATGCAACCGAGACGTTCTCCACTATCGTCTCAACTTACCCGAATTCCCTGTATCTCTGAAGAAGTCAACGAAACTATATTGGTATTTCTTGGCAATTTTCAACAAATAATATTTTATAGATGTAACGTTCTAGTTTTATAAATAATAGAGAAGTAATAAAAGTCATCAAAAATTATTCAATCACATAGATTGTATTTGAATTCTGAAAGGTTTTCATACGTAAATGTGGAAAATGGATTAAATTTACCATTACATTACTATTTGAAAACGGCGAAGAGAAAGGTAGGCTTATAATTAGTCTATTAAGTATCCGTGTAGGTAAATACAGTGTTCTCTTTACTCAAAGTTTTTAAAGAACTTGACCGACATTTAATCTACTGCATGTCAAAGGCTATACATACCTGTTATACATATAAGGTTAGGAAAATTAAGTATTACAAATATAAAATCAAAGTATTTTTTATTGTGGGCGTATAACTTGACTTGAAGACAGTAGTGCTATTGTGTTTTATTACTAGTGTGTTTTAAGTTGTAATTGATGTTCGGTTATTGAAGTGTCAATTTCGGTAATTCAATCGGCAGTTTTTATTGTCACGAACCCCGAGCGAATATGATGAAAACACGTTACAAAAATCACATCAGTCATGATGCTAGAGTTAAACATTTGGCAGATGTGATATTCCATACGTAATTGCCAAGATTAATTTTTTTTAAATACTTCGTGGTTTTTGTTTATAAATAGTACCTAAATTTTATAAAATATTTTGTATACCTCTTATTTGGCCAGCCTGTACTTAGTTTTGATGCAGGGTCATGGAAATTACAAATTAAAAATGTCGTTTTAATGAAAAAGTATCACTCAATAGATAATTAAATGTAAAACAAAATTCAAGTGACATTGTAGAATATAAAAACCCTACTCATGATTGTCACAGGCTTCGACAAGGGGCACACATGCGGCCTCTGTTCTTGTGATAGTCGAACTTCACACGTCCGCGAAATATGTTTTATTTTTGAGACGTGCAGGTCGGCAATATTTTTACCCGCCACAGAGGAAAGTTAAATTTGAAATTATTAATTACAATAAATGTCTGGGTGTCTTTAAAGCTAGAGTGATAAGCTTTTGTTAAGCTGAATCAGTCGTTTTATAATTTTCCGCTATATCACTACTACTAGTAGTACAATGACTGGTACGACTGACTTTTGCCATCCTTATTTTTGGACTTAATGTGAAGGTGAAGGACAGCTGCTAGTGAACAAAATAACTCAGTAAATGCAATAAATTGGTGTTTTCAACCATTTTATACCAGCTAAATTTTGTAAGCTATAAATTAAAGAAACGTTAATAATGTAGAGAAAGGATTAACTTTAAATTAATTCACGAGAAATAGGAGTCCGAATGATACCTCTGTTTCTTTCTACCTTAGAATTTATACTTTAGCGGTTTTATGCACAAGTGTTAAAAGAGTTGTTTAATATAAAATTAAATAGGTGTAGACCAAATATTATAACATAATAAATAGTGTTTAATTGTTGTAAGAATATAGGTTATGGATATATTCATAAATAAATATTATGATATAAAGACAATGTAAATGTATGGAAGTCGTGACTATGGCGTAGGCTGCGTATTACGTGACTTGCAATAATATTGTAGGTATTTGCGTTATAAGTGTAAGAAATAACTGGACAAAGGGTAAAATAACATTATTTAAAAATCTTTATTAATTTTACTCTTTGAAAAGAACAGTCTTAAATGAAAAGTGAAAGCCTATTTAAAAGAACTATAAAAGAATAATGATTTCTTATATTATTTACGCTTACTTTGTGGCATTTCTTGGCGTGGCTTATATGTTTAGCAGTGGACTTGAGAAGGAATGTAATGATGATGAAGATGATGATATTTATGTGAATACTACACATAAAATAATATAAATTTTATGGATTTTTTCGCGTTTAAATCCTTAGAATTATATTTATTTAAATTAATACAATAACAAGACATTCTGAAGTCGGTGCTTTAAATGCTCCATTAATCAGTTTTTACTTTTTATTGAAAACTAGCGATCCGCCCCGGCTTCGCACGGGTGATTTCTGGATGTTGATAACAGCGCCACCTACCGGGTCCAACTTAGTTTTAAAAAATCGATTAACCCACTCAAACATGCACAAAAATCATGAAATAATTTCGAACCGTTTTCGAGTTTTAAAATAAAAATAACGATCATAAATTAACTGCTATTACCAATATTGCTGCTATTATTTTATCAATAGAAAGCGAACCGTTAGAAAATGAATTAAAAAGGACAAGAGAAGTTTATGCTAAGTTGAAAATGTGGAACGAATATAAATTATGGGCAAATTAGAAACGTATTGATAAAGTTTCGCGATTTAAAAGTTATATTTAAATGGTAAGTGACGTAATTTTGTTAGTATCGAAATTGTTCAGTTTCTTTAAGTGTTTTTATTATAGTAGTATCGAAACTTATTCTTTTAAATAATACTTATTGCAAGTCATTCTTAAGAACAATTTACCACTATATATATCTATACGTGGTAGAGCCATGCTGCAGTTATATTAGTAGTATAGTTGTAGCACGAATGGGTCGGCTCGACCGGGGAAGGACCACGCTCTCATAGAATACCAGCGTGAAATAGTAGCTTAATGCTGATGTATTTCGTATGGTGAGTGTAGAGAACCGGAGACCCTCTTTACTGGAAACGAGGCATTCCATCTTAGTCCTCACGGGTGACAACGCATCTGCATTTTGATTCGTAATCGAGGATAGATGTAGATGTCTATGGGCCACAGCAACCACTTATCATCAAGTGGACTGTGTGCTCGTTTGTCACCCTATCCTATAAAAAAAAAACCACTCACCGATTCCTTCCAAGGATTATTCGCGAGGCTATTGAAATCAAAAAACATCCTAATTTCAATAGAGAAGATGGCTGGGTGCTACCATCTGCTTGGGATCCTATAATAAATAAAATTAAATCCCAACCCAAGCATACAACTGCAAGACTCCATGATACCATAAGTTCATACTGTGTAGATCGGAACAAAAGTTAAAATTTTAATCTATGGTAACCGCGGTTAACTATGACAGCTGGACGTTGAACATCTCAGTCCTTCCCGTGACCATGGGTGCTGTAAAGCTCTCGAAACGTCGGGTAAAAAAGTTAAATATACGCGATAAATTCCGTAAAAACTAGTATTATTTCAATTTACCACTCGTTCGGAAAATACACATACCTCCGTTCTACGAAGAATCGGCAATAAAGGAGGTTTTAAAAAAATAACATTTACGCCTTGTGTAATTGTAAAATATAAAGTTTTACAATTACACAAATCGTAAGAGAAATGGCTGAGTAGCAACCACATTTCATCAATGCCATGGTTTATTGTTATCCATGTGTTCCTTAATAATAATATTTATTAAACAATATTACAATCTTCTAATACATGTTTTGAATTTAGCGATAGATAAACTTTGTATTTTGGATTTTCTTGTACACATTGTCATATTAATGATTTACTAACTCTGTTGAGTCGAGTAACTGATATCACTTAACATTTTTTTTTATAGAAGAGGGGGCAAACGAGCATACGGTCCACCTGATGTTAAGTGAATACCGCCGCCCATGAACATCCGCAGCACCAGAGGAATTGCAGGTGCGTTGCCGGCCCCAAATCACTAGCTTGTTTGTTACTAGTATTACCGGAATATATATTATCACCTACATTTTTAAAACTACCAATGTTTTGATGAAGGTACAATGCGTTTCGTAAATATATTAAAGTGAAGATATTTATTTTCGTAGTATTTTTTAATAAAACTCTAGGGCACAAATTGATTTTATGCCGAGTCCATGTTCCCTGAGCTACCACGGCTCTTATCCTTTTAAAATATTCTTATTTTTACTAATATATTAATAAAGTCCAAGTTTAAATAACGATTCTAGTTATCGTTAATTAAAGAAAGCTAAACATTAAAAACGAACGTGTTGTATTCGACTGAAGTTGAAATGTGCTGAACGATTTGAATGACAACCGACTTTCTTGTGATTTACCAATGAGCGGTAAAATGTTAATTAATAATTTCATTGTTGCCGCCGGGAATCTCGACCTCGATCGAATGAGTTGGCTCGACCGGGGAACGACCACGCTCTCACAAAATACTAGCGTAAAATAGCAGCTCTATGCGGTTGTGTTTCGTATGGTGAATGTAGAGAACTGGAGAACATTTTTACTGGAAACGAGGCATTCCATCTTAGTCCACAGGTGTAACAACATATGTGCATTTTGATTCTTAATCGAGGGTAGATGTAGATATCTATAGGCCACAGTGTCCACGTATGTCAAGTGGGCTGCGTGCTTGTTTAACATACTTATTCTATAAATTAGTTGTCAGTAATAACGATTATTAAATATCCTAATTGCTCTATTTATCTCAATGCATCGAGAATGCGGCCAAGTGCTGATCTCGCTATTTTTGAATTGCATTGGTTAAAATACACTCATGTCGTCACCACCAACGCTCTCGCAGGATTCTCACATTTTGACATAGCGAGCAAACGGATTTCTCTAAATCATTTGCACTTTTGTTGGGGCGTCATTCCGGAATATTGTACAAATTAAATTCACCGTAATCCCTTGTTGTATAATTTTGCATAAAAATAAACATTAATAGCAACTTAAGTTTGCCGCTGCTGAGGGAGGGTTGGAGTGGAAGGAGACGAACAATTTTTTCCAAAAAAAAATTTTTCCTAGCTTGCAAATTAACTTAACTACCGTGACAATGTATACTGGAATACTAGACTACTTAACTTACAAACTAACTTAATTACTACTGGGCTATCTGAGTCATGTCTTTAAAGTCGTGCCGGTTTTTGCCCGGCAGGCGGTAGGTGACTTCCTGATGGCACTGTGTTGAATATTCTTAAGTCACGTGCTGCTATTTGCTTAGCAAGCGGTGCTGTATGGTAGGTGACCCCCTGATAACTTGCAAGGTCGCGGCAGGCATATGTAACTAGCACTTGCTTAATATGCTATCTAACAAAAATCGGTCGGAAGTTGGTGGAGTTGATATAACTTTATAGAAAGAGATTGGGTTTGATTTGTTAAGGCAACATTTAAAATATTACGTGCCTAAGAGAAAGACCGAGGTTTAGTTAGCTGAGGACTAAAGATTTTAAATAGCAACCAGTGTGTGTTGTCACTGTGAGAGATTACCTTCCAATGCTGGTTACATATAAGACAACCATAGAGAAGGCTTTGTTTGAAGTTTCTCTGCGTGAAAGAATCTGTGACGAGGATATCGAGCAGCAATATAGAGCAATGCGTAGGAAGAAACGTTACCGGGTGGCATGCTTAAACTGGCAAATGCAATGTGAACTGCGTAGATTATTTAACATATGCTGGACGATAACCTACTCGAGAATAATTATTATCTAAAAGTTTCACTTTTGATTGGTCGAGCTATTAAAACAACATGGTTGAATATCTGGATTGTTTTTTGGGAGAGATTGCTTTGGCCCATTATAAGGGACGTAAATAATATATAAGATTTTTAACAAAAATATTATTGACGTCATTAAACACGTACTTATTCACATATCATACATAAATTTTGAGGGCTTTGTACTATCCATGGTCATGGCGGAATAGGTAATTTGGAAACAATAATATCCGTAAAAATAAGAATTAAGTATTTATATTTACACATAAAAAATAAATTGTTGTGTCTCTCTATAATATCGGAATAACGGCTTTTTATTGAAATCAGGACGATTTTGTATGTTTGTATATTCATTCGTAACGTTCGTTCATTCACAACAACGTATAAGGCGCTGTCATACGAGTATTGCAATCGCTCGATCGATTGAAAGCGCGCGATGATACGATGCGATTTCATCGTCTGATGAATCCGCGCGCGCGATTTCTTCAGCCGCATCGCATGATCGCACGACGTTCAATAGGATATTCCGCAGATATGAGTACGTTTAAACGCACGGTCGCACGATCACTTTCGACACAACACATGATCGCACAAGCGATGGCAATAGGACAGCGCCTAAAAGTTCACAGCTTAACACAGGCGAGCCCCCAAGTATTGTCTTATTGGGAGAATAGTGCCATGGTTGGTAAGCGCAGTTCTATACCAATTATTTTAGTTGTTATCTGGAAGATGCTGCTGCCCTTCTATGCTATTAAAATTACCCCATAAATTACAAGATTTATAAAAAAAGTTTCAACAAAAGTTATATGTTTGTAAGTTGACAGAAAAATTGGTTTTTACGAGTAACATCTTTTTACAACATTTTACCACAAAAATATGCGAAGAGACAGTTTTCTTTTAAATTTTACTCTGACGATGTCGCGGTAGATGCGAATGACGATGTGTAGTTCAATAATAAAGTGATAAATGTATCATTATTAACTTACTACCTAAGACCTAAGACTGGACGCGAACCAGGGCACTACAATTTCACGACGGCCCGATATCCACTTGAGCTATTACGATCATTAATAAAGTGTCAAAATTTACCCTCTTATATTGTTGCAGTTTTTCATTGCCTGAAAACACGGACAAAATGACATTTTCTAAAAATAATCCCAGCTAGATCGATTTATTTATTTATTTATACTTTCATGCACAATAAAGTACATATGGCGGACTTAATGCCATAATGGCATTCTCTCCCAGTCAACCATTAGGCAAAACAGAGATAGACATTATGGAGGCGGTGCAGCAATAATCAAATAGAGAGGATAAAAGAAATAATAATATATATAATAAACAATACATACATATTATATATATATATATATATATATATATATATATACATATATAATTTAGTGATAATATATAATAGAATATATATACATACATACATACATACATACACTGTATACACATAAATATATATCAACATATGTATACATACACAATAGGTTCGTATAAATATTATATATGTCAGAACAAATATGAATTATATATGAAAAAGAGAGCTTAGTCAATTCAAACTTGCAACGATTTAATCATATACTTACGGACTTGATTTTTAAAGACGAATTTGTTGGGAGCTTTTTTAATGTCAAGAGGGATGTCGATCCAGAGTCTGATGGCCACGAGGGCGAAAGAGTGAGATAAATACCCAGTACGGTGTAAAGGAGTGAGCAACTTAAGATTGGCCGAGAAACGGAGAGAAAAATTATGAGAATCTCCCATGTATTGAAATTTAGATTTCAGATACTCGGGAGCACATGGATCATTCAAAATTGAGAAAAGGGTGCAGAGTATTCTAACATATCTGCGCTGACGGATAGGCAACCAGTTTAACTGTGTACGAAAGGAAGATACATGGTCGTATTTACGGAGACCATAAATGTATCTGATGCAGTTGTTAAGCAGACGATCCAATGTATTAAGATGAAGTTGAGACACGTCTGAGCAACACACATCGACATAATCAATAATCGGTACAGTAAGTGATTGGACAAGTAAAATCTTGGTATTGGTGGGAAGAAAGTTTTTAAATCGATGTAGAGATCGCAAAGTTCCAGTAGTTTTGAGACTCACCTCCCGTATATGTTTGTTCCATGCAACCATCGACGTACAGACCAAGGTTCTTTACGTTAGTAGAGAATGGTATGACATTATTGTTAAACACAATTGATGGTAGAGTGGCAATATCCAGTTTAGATAATAATCTTGAGCTACCTAAGATTATCGTTTGGCATTTAGACGGGTTCACGTTTATGCCATACACAGTAGACCATTCTGAGATATATTTTAAATCATCATTTAACAGTGAAATAGCACTTAGGATATTTGAAGGCTCCACTTGCGCATATAACTGCAGATCATCAGCATACAAATGGTAAGAGCTCTTGAGATTTAGTGTGATGAGATTTATGAAAATGGAAAACAGAAAAGGAGAGATAACACCGCCTTGAGGGACGCCAATTGACACATCACGCCAGTCAGATAGTATATGACCAGTACGCACAGCCTGTTGGCGTCCCCGAAGATATGTTGAGAACCATTCCTGAGCTGAAGACGAGATATTCAAATGAGAAAGAAGAGCTAACAAGATACCATGATCGACAGAATTAAATGCATAATTTATTGCCCCGAAAACCCCCGGACACAATATTTTATGAAAATCGTTTGAGCCGTTTCCTAAATTCCGATTATATATACTATATATATATATATATATATATATATATATATATATATATATATATATATATATATATATCACAATAATTGCTCGTTTAAAGGTATAGGATTATTAAACATACAGATAAGAAATTAGTTGAAGTGAGAATGTATAAAAACCTTAATCTTTCAATTAATGGTGTTATTATAAAACCTTAAATTACGTTGAAGGTTTATTTCGATAATATCTTTATTTATTGCAACTTCAGATAGCATTGTTGTCCAATTATAAATCTTAAACTGCCAAAGACGAACTGCAGATGATAATAATCCATGCAATAACTTTACAGCAGCGTGTATGTTATCTTCTTATGTGGTTTAGCAATCAGGCTTACAATTTTTCCACTTAAATTGTAGAATCAGATAGCTCCTTACGAGTTTAGGAGGTAAAAATCACTGGCGATATTTATTACAATAGTTTAAATACTGTAAGATATCATCATCATCATCATTACAGCCCTTCACAAGTCCACTGCTGAACATAGGCCTCCCCCAAGTAATGCCACAAATCGTATATTAACGCGTATATTAACTTTTTATATACCCGACGTTTCAAGCACTTTACAGCACCCATGGTTAGAGAGGGGGGGGGGCTGAGAAGTTCAACTTCCGGAACTTATAGTTGACCGCGGTTACCACAGATTAAAATTATTCATTTTTAAATAATACTAGTTTTTACGGATTTAACTTTTTAACGTAACGTCGCTAACTAATCGCCGCACCATCTACGTGCTCGTAGAACTCTTTCTTCCATAATAGAGTATAAAAAAGTAAATATACGCGATCAAATCCGTAAAAACTAGTATTACTTAAATGTGAAGCGTTCGCGTAAATATTAGAAGTCATTATGTCAACCAGGAATGGTAAGTGACCACAACCAAAGACCTTTTTCATTGATCCTTTTTACTGATTCCATCTCAGCTCTCTATTTGACAGAGCATCTGCATTTTGATTCTTACTTGAAGAAAAATTAAAATCTTTTATGACAAAACTGGGTGTGAATTGAACGTAGAACTTGAAATGCCTTGCGTTCAAGATTTTTCGCGAGCGAAAATTTTTATCGTATAAAACTGAAATGGCAAGTTAAATTACAATTCACCTGACGATAAGTGGCTCCTGCCGCAGTAAATTTTTATAGGTTATTATTAATGATGGATTTTATTAATATTTGCATTGTAATACAAGATTATTTATCATCAAGGAAGTAATAAGTTCTCCAGACCGAATTTCGGCCACGGCATCCTGCTTCAACGGAGGCTAGCCATCGGCGCAGGACAGGATTAAAATGCCCAAGTGTATGCGCAAACACGGGTCCACTCTCTATTCCCTCACTCTCATAATCCGATGGGACGGTAAACCGACACGAACGGTGAGAGATCAGGCTCAGGACCAACCGCTTTACGTGCTTTCCGAGGCACGGGGGTGAGACACCGCCAACTTCCTGACTCCGGGCAGCTACTGAGAATTTCGTGACGGAAAAACTCAATAACTGATTTTGTAGGCCTGGCCCGGGATTCGAACCCAGGACCTCATGATCAGCAGTCGCACTACTACAACCATTAGGCCTACGAGGCACCAAGGAAGTATTAACATAACAAAAATACGCGTCCAATACACACTAATATATAAGTTAATGACAAATATAAACGAAAACAAAACCTACACATCGATTTTTTCTAGACCACGCACCAAAGAAATAAATAAAACATGACATAAGTCACCAGCCAACCGAAAACTACTAAATAAGTAATTAATAAGTTAAGTAATAACTTAGATAGTACTAATAAACTTAATAAAATAACTTAAGTAGGCGCTACGATGCCACAGACAGATACACAAGTTACTGGTGTTAAAAGTTTTATAACACACCTATGTTCTCAACGTCAAATTATGTACAGAGACAACAAACATTTAACGATGGATCAGTAACCTTAGATAAAAGGAGAGAGAAAATGCAAAGTTCCATAACCAGTTTATTTTTTTATCAAATCTAAGTATAACGTTTAATTAACAGGGGTAAGAAGTTACAGAAACCTCCACAGGGTGAAATTGAAATCATTGACATCCATTTAAACTACGTTGGGCTTAAATAACGCAAACCTTTAGTTTTGTTTTACAAAGCTTTAATGTTGCAAGAAACTTTTTCTTCTAGTTTCTATTCTTTGCGCATTCGCCTACGATGTTTAGCCTGATGGTAGACCGCGAAAGATGAGACATGCCATTAAGAATAAAATCCGTCATAGTTTTACACTACTTTTGCATTAAAGGTTTATTGCACAAAATAAGAAAAAAATTATTATATGCCGATTCAAACTTAAAACTTTAATTTCTAAAAAGTATCTAATTATGGAATAAATCCTTCTTACGTAACCACGTCCAAATGAGGTTATGTAGAAGTAAGTAGAAACTCGGAGAACCTTTTTTGTTTTGAAATTATTTACCTTATCTCGGCAAGCTGGAAAGTCGAGAAATTTATTTCTTCATTAAATAATATAAAGTGATAATCCTTTTCCAGCGTAGCCGAGTGTTTACGAGTAAGTAATTGGAATTGTTTATAAAAATTCAAGAGCTAATTTTGGTAATAATACTAGACGTATTTTCATAATTCATGTATAGCCAGCAGATACGTAATTATAGTTAACCTTTTATACACCGACTCGGAGGTAGGATTACTGTTATGGCAATTTTCAATCTATGTTCGAATTTGAGACAAAATCAAACAGAATTAATGAGCTTCCGTTGAACCTTGACCTTGTCGTTGCCACATGTACTACATGTATTGCGTGCTCCGAAGACAAATATATACTTGATAGGATAATGTCAGCTCCCACGGGAACGCCAAAAGGTTAATCTATCATTCATTTATTATTGAAAATGGGATAACTCCTCTTAATATATGGTTTCCGTTTGAATGAGTGCCGGGCATTATACTTAGTTGGTTTTTGTAAACAATTTTTACTGTTATTAATATTATTCAACATAGGTACCATAAGAGGCGGCAGAGGAAAACAAATCAGGGCATTGGCAGCAGCGTCTTCTTAATAACGACTAGAAAATATAAACTAAGGTTGCAAGCCCGCCTGCACTAAAGAACGGCGGGGAGGCACAGGACTTTGATAAGCTGTAATAAATAAGCGAATGAATAGTATTAAATGACATATAAATAGTATAAACAAGAAAATCATATGAGATATAGCGTAGCTCTATGCAGCAGTAGCGGCTTAGTATGGCTGCAGCACGAATGGGTCAGCTCGTCCGGATGAAAGACCACGCTCTCACAGAGAATCAGCGTAAAATACAGCAATATGCTGAAGTTTCGTATGATAGAGTTGCGAGGGCTGGAGGCAATTTTCACGGGTAATGAGGAATTTCTTCTTAGTCCTCAATTGTGACATCGCATAGCATTTAAATTTTTATTTGAGGATAGATGTGGAGTTCTATTTACATGGGGCACACCAATCACTGTGTGTACGTTTTTCATCCCTACTTCCATACAAATTTGCTTTTTTTTACAAATGCCTACCAAATATCCGCATGGCGCCTGGTGGTTAGCGAACATCTAATTGCCTATAAAACCTACGTGGCTTCACTAATGTGAGGTTTATGACTCTGCACTCTCCAACTGCCTTCCCAGATTTATATACGAGTAAAGTATACGAAAAATAAAATTATATATATTATGGATCAATAAGCACAGTAAGTCCGCTACTTTGCTACATTGAGTGCAATGGGCTTCTCATGTATTTTCACCTTACAATTACAATTTCATTAGGTCCGGTCCGGCGGAGGTCGAACTGAGGTTACTCTGCGTGTGGGGTAACTAAGTGTTCGCAGTGTAAGTAACACTGCGAACACTTAGTTCCTGAGCTGCCACGCCTAAGCGACATGGGTGAGTAATGGTAAAGCTTACCAGCAATGCATGCTCACTGACTGTTGAAGTTTAAAGTTGTGAAGTTTAAAGTTCCCATTTTTAATAAGACCATGATTTAAAATATGTGGAGTCGAAATTTCACATCTAACAAAATAATTCAAAAGTTTACAAAATAATGGATAAATAATATATTAATAATATATCTTACATCTTTGACATCTTTGACATCTTACAGCTTTGACAGTTGGCTCTTTATAGTTCTTTAAAGCTGAAGACTGAGTGTGGCGGCATTGTTTCCGGGACACCTGAGATTTCGAGTGAGATTGAGAGGTTCTAGAGGTTCTCATGCAGCTGTACACATCATCGTTGGAGCCACACGCAGGTGTGAGTAAATCCAAGAGCAAGTCTTAGCCGACACTATTCCTTGAGATTAGATTGGCTCTCCAGCACCTTAAAAACGGCAGGGCTACACGCGAAAATGGAATTACAGCGGAGCTTCTGAATGCGGGTGGAACACCGGTACTTAAAGTCCTTCAGAAGCTCTTCAATTCCGTCCTACATGGTGGCACTACTCCGGAGGCGTGGAGACAGAAGTGCGGTGGTCCTGTTCTTTAAGAAAGGCAACAACGTTGCCTTTCTTAAAGAACAGGACCACCTTGAATAACTACAGACCGATTTCCTTTCTGAGCCGCGTCTACGTGCTGTTTTCGAGAGTCATTACGAATCGTCTCGTACGCTGACTCGACGACTTCCAGCCTAGCGAACAAGCCGGTTTCCAAAAAGGCTTCAGTACCAAAGACCACATACATAGGGTATGTAGTAGTAGTATGTAGTGGTAGTATGTATGTATGCGGCAGATTGTACAGAAGACCGAAGAGTACAATCTGCCACTTTGCCCGGCGTATGTGGACTATGAGAAAGCCTTTGATTCTGTCGAAATTTGGGCGGTGCTACAGTCTCATGAGCGGTGCCAAGCTGACTGTCGGTATATCGAAGTGCTGAAGTGTTTGCACAGTAGGGCTACGATGGCTATTCGAGTGCAGAACCAGAGTTCAAAACCTATCCAACTGCAGAGAGGTGTAAGACAGGGTGACGTTATATCCCCGAAACTCTTCACCGCTGCATTGGAAGACGTTTTCAAGCTACTGGACTGGAAAGGATACGGTATTAACATCAATGGCGGGTACATTCACCTTCGATTTGCCGACGATATAGTCCTTACGGCAGAATCGCTGCAGGACCTAAGCACTATGTTCAATGACCTCAATGGTATCTCCCAACGGATAGATCTTAAGATGAACATTGTCCATGTGTCCAAAACAAAGATCATGTTTAATGTCCATGTCACACCTATGCCGGTAGTTTTAGGGAGCACTATGCTCGAAGTTGTTGACGAGTACGTTTACCTGGGACAAATAGTCCGACTAGGTAAGTCCAACTTCGACCGAGAGGTCAATCGACGGATTCAACTCGGCTGGGCAGCGTTCGGGAAATTACGACGCATCTTCTCGTCAGGTGTACCTCAAACTCTGAAAACTAGATTGTACAACCAGTGCGTGTTGCCAGTGATGACTCACGGATCTGAGACGTGGCCCTTCACTGCTGGCTGTATGAGGACGCTCAAGGTCGCTCAACGAGCTATGGAGAGGGGTATGCTCGAAGTTTCTCTGCGTGATAAACTCAGAAATGAGCATATCCGGAGTAAAACCAGAGTGACCGACATAGCCCAACGGATTAGTAAGCTGAAGTGGCAGTGGGCCGGCCATATAGCTCGAACAACCGATAACCGATGGGGAAGAAAGGTTCTTGAGTGGCAGCTTCGTACCGGTAGGCTTAGTGTAGAGTGACCCCCTACTAGATGGAGTGACGACTTGGTAAGACATGCAGGAGGTCGATGGATGCAGGCGGCTCAGGACCGTGATTTGTGGCATTACTTTGGGGAAGGCCTATGTTCAGCAGTGGACTTGTGAAGGGCTGTAATGATGATGATGATGATATCTTACAGTTTTTAAACTATTGTAATAAATATCGCCAATGATCTTTACCTCCTAAACTCGTAAGGAGCTATCTGATCCTACAATTTAAGTGGAAAAATTGTAAGCCTGATTGCTAAACCACATAAGAAGATAACATACACGCTGCTGTAAAGTTATTGCAGGGATTATTATCACCTGCAGTTCGTCTTTGGCAGTTTAAGATTTATAATTGCACAGCAATGCTATTTGAAGTTGCAATAAATAAAGATATTGTCGAAATAAACCTTCAACGTAATTTAAGTTTTTATAATAACACCATTAATTGAAAGATTAATTGTATATATGTCGGAAAGTATAACACGATAAACCAATTGTGTGGGAAATAACAGGATAGCGTTAATTATTAAAAATGGTAAAAATGTGAGAGCTGATGTTCAACTTGCTCACTTGCTTGCGCAATTTATTGTCATCAATAATAGGACAGCGTAACGCTCTATACATTCAGCATAGAGTAATTACAGTTTGACCATACTGCAATATGTCCCTGTCACAATTACACACCGGCGCAATGTGAAGGACACAACTACATGAATGTTGGAGCGGAAAACCTAGTGGTTGTTTTTATGGTGAGGCAGCACCACTGTCCCCATTTGACAATGGTTCAGTCGAGCTACCGCATATTGTTTCCATTGTAATGAAAGAGATCTAAGACCACACACTTTTAATTTTGCACTACAACTTTATTCTACACTTCCTATTATGAGACTCACAAATAATACTTGCAAAGTTTTACCGGGAAAATAGAACTACACTGACGAGCGCAGGAACTGAAGTGATTCTGTTCCCGCGTTCATTCAATAAGGAAAACGTAATAACGACTTAGGTGTGCTCTGATTGGTCGACGATTTGATTGGTCAATGCTTGACTAAACAATAACTTTTTATTGAATTCATTAGGTTACTTAAGCAATTTCAATTACCAGGATTAGTAATCAAATCGACAATTATTTATTCTTCGATTTAAAACAATATTTGAGTTAAAAGTTGATAATGGAATAAATAGTTGTTTTACCAGGATTAGTTGTCAATAAAGAGATTTGTAAACCAAGAGTTTTTAAAGAACTAGCTAGTTACATGTTATGTTTCTGATAAATTGCTGTTATTAATTTGTAGTATTAAGAATTATACACCGTTGATTATTATAATTTATAACAATTAAAAGACAATGCAAAGCTTATGCTTTGTCAACCGAAGATGTACTTGCAGCGACATATATATATATATATACACATATATATATATATACATATATATATATATATATATATATATATATATATATATATATATATATATATATATATATATATGTATATATATATATATATATATATATATATATATATGTATATATATATATATATATATATATATATATATATATATATACAATTTATCTTGAAATTAATCTTGAATTAGTTGAAGTGAGAATGTATAAAAACCTTAATCTTTCAATTAATGGTGTTATTATAAAAACTTAAATTACGTTGAAGGTTTATTTCGATAATATCTTTATTTATTGCAACTTAAAATGGCATTGCTGTGCAATTATAAAAGAAGGACAAAAGGAATTTTACGATTTTATCTCTTTTTACTCTTACATTATTTTAAATATTTACCCTAATATTTAAAATAAATTGAAGAGCCTCTTTTGTACCGGACTCCATATCAGAATTAAAAAAAATCTTTAATATGCCTGGCTTTGAATCAATGTATGAATGAACGATTTTGAATGAACGAAATATAGATTATTTATTATTATTATTATTATTTATTCAATATAGATTATTGCATATTACTTATTTTTTATTTACCACTGGTTTGGAAATAAACCTCTGTCATGGAAAGAACCACGAAACGCAGCGGTACAAATTTTGTACATTTTCTGGGATTTTGTTGTAAAAGCGTGTATATCGCCCCATGATTTACTAATTCTGTGGAGTCTAGTAAAAAAGTTGTTCCTAGTGTTTAAATTAAAAAGCTATTAATGTTTTTATGTACATACATCGTTTTCATAAATATATTGCGATATAGTTAATGTCTTTATTTCTTAAAACAATTATTATATTCTCTTGCAAGGATTTTTTATCTATCAAATAAAAATTATTTCGAGGGCAATATGTATATTTGCATCTCGTAGGAAAACATCACCGTGAGAAACAGCGGGTGAAAATTTCGGGATTGTTGTTGGCGATCAAGTTTTTATATTTTTTATATGCGTTGTCACCCCTGAGAACTAAGACGAATTGCCGAGTTTCCATTAAAAAGACCTCTGGTTCTCTACACTCACTGATTTATGGGCAACAACGTTTTATGCCTACTAGATTTCATTGTCATTTTACGCAAGAATCCACAACAATGGAATTCAGTCAGATTTAGTATACCCTACTTTTATGAAGCTCTTAATTAAATTAAACAGGAGGAATTTTTTAATACCTCACTGGAAAGATGATCTTAAAAGATTATTGTTACTTATAATATTTACATGAGACTTTCTGAATAACGCTGCGGTCGCTAGCACGGTTATACTAAAACAATAGAACTAATTTACGTCTTGGAGAGCATTGCGGTTGCCAACCTACCTGACAAGAATAGCAACTGTGGCATGTATCACACGGGTTTATCTATGGAAGAGGGCTGTGTTCAGCAGATTGCTGTAATCAATGGGCGGATGATCGGAGAGCTTTGCAGCACGAGTGATCAAGGTGAACAATCTACTTTTTTACTTTTTTTTTTTTTATAGAAGAGGGGGCAAACGAGCATGCGGCTCACCTGATGTTAAGTGACTACCGCCGCCCATGATCAACCGCAACACCAGGAGAATTGCGGGTGCGTTGCCGGCCCTTTAGAAAGGAGTAAGCTTTTTTCTTGAAGGTCCCCAGGTCGTATCGGTCCGGAAAAATCGCCGGTGGTAAACTATTCCACAGAGAGGTTGTACGTGGAAGAAAACTCCTTGTGAAACGTACAGTGGTGGACCGCCAAGCATCCAGATGGTGTGGATGGTATCGGGACGGGACGAAATTTGGCGGCTTTTTTGAGGTTTCAAATTGCCTTATATACGAAAAAAATTTCCGTAAACATCATTCTTTACGTAAAACCGTCTGTATGACGCGGAAATAGGGCGACCTCAATTTATGTTTCTAGCTCATCGCAGCATCTGCATAACAAGTGTCAATTTGAATGATGTAAATATTATAGTATTTTTCTTATTTCTTTTTGACGGGTAGGTTTCAGTAGGTAGATAAACTAATTAGATAAGGATATACAGAATAGTTGTTTTATTTAATTGGAATTACAGTATTTAAGTGTACTCTTAACCGACAAGTGTGTGCGTATATATATGGTTGTAAAGAAGCCGTGTGTCAGGATCGTGCCAAATGTAAGTCCGTAGTCTCTGCCTCTCTGCCCCTCTGACAGGCGTGAGTGTTTATGTTGTGTTATATTACAATATTTAGAGAGCCACCACTAAGTCGGGGTTACGGGCCTAGGTCTCACTCGCACATAGGTTCGCACTTATAGTTCACTGATGGTAGAGGTGGGTAGTAAGTAAAGGAGGTACCGTCCCTGAGCTATTGTAGTTGGAAATTTGGTTAATTCGGCTACGTTTTTTATTTCATGGGTTAATTTATTATAACCTTTTATTGCAATATATTAGGGGCTTGTATTTGACATTTTTGTTCGCGATTGTGTTAGGTATAATTTCTTTACGTGTATATATGTTATGTGTATCTTTAATCTTCTTGATACTCTTATTATTTTTGTGGACAAACAGGCGTAGATCATAAATGTAAAACAGGGTAAGGTACGATTATTTAGTTTTTTGAAATACGGTCTACAGTTAGTAGTCTTCGTAATAAATAGCTCCTGCACATGGACGCTACTTCCCTACAAAATAACTCCATACTTAAGCCACAAATGAGCTTAAACTTAGTAAGCTGACAGTGCCGTGGATGTGTCAGTGGTGTATTTAATTTGTAGTATAGTGGTGTTTTGAATATACGTAAGTTGATACTTTGACCTTATATAACTGCGAGTAATGCACGTTTTCCAATTTAAAATCCAATGTTTAAATCTACCTTCAATCCTTAAAGAATAAAATTATAAACTTTTCTATTTGGGTATTATTAAAATTTGTGTTTAAAATTAAGGGCTGCTTTTATCAGTTTTAAACTGCATAATTTTGGTCTGTATATCGTTTATTTCTAAGTTGTGATCTTCGAACCAATTAGTTATAGTTTGCAGTTCACTAACACGGACAAATCGTCGGCAAAGAGTACGTTTATTTTATTTTCGTTATTTATTATTTTAGGTAAATCGTTCTGTATATTAAAACAATAGACATCCTAAAACACTACCTTGAGGGATTGAGCATGTGAGGTTGTGAGGTCCTCAGACTGTACTACATTGATTTCTTCGTTTTTCATCGGTGTTCGATTTGAACTATCTGCTTCCTGTTTGTCAGATTTGATAATCGAACCATCTATAGTGCGTTCCGCGTATACCTGAACCTTGTAATTTGTTTAAAAGTATATCTAACAAAGTGTTCTATTTTCCCACGTAAATGGCTTCTCAAAGTACCTATGGCATGGTACCTACAAGAAAGTGATAGTCGAAGTTTTTTTCTCGTTAGAATTGTCATTAATATACGTATCCAGCGTCTGCCACCCGACTTGCACAGATCATAACTACATCTACGTCGATTAATATCAAAGTTGACTGCCTCATTGGTCTAGTAGTTGTAGTAGTACGACTGATGATCATGAGGTCCTGGGTTCGAATCCCGGATCGGGAAAAACTAAAATTGAGTTTTTCCGTCAAGAAATTTCCGTAACTGCCCGGAGTCAGAAAGTTGGAGGTGTCTCACCCCTGTGCCTCGGAAAGCACGTAAAACTGCTGGTCCTGCGCCTGATATCTCTCCAGTCTTGTCGGTTTACCGTCCCATCGGATTATAAGAGTGAAGGAATAGAGAGTGCACCTGTGCTTGCGCATACACTTGGGCACTATAATCCTGTCTTGCGATGGTTAGTCTCCGTTGAGGCAGGCCGTCGTGACCGAAATTTGGTCTGGATGACATTATTATTATTAATGCCAAAGTATTAGCAACACTACTTATTAAAAATTTTATATAATATAATGAGTATCGCTTACTTATAATTAGACATGGATTGTAATAAATCATTATGCTTGCAATCCGATTTGATAATTATTAAAGGGATGTACCTACTTATACGAGTATTATTATTTTTTATCTTAAAAGTTAACTAAGTGATACAATAAGAACATAAAACTAATACCTACGATTAAAGTGACCTTAAAACGTTTAAAACTCTTAGATTAAAGAAAATCGCGTTGTTACAATGCTCACGAGAATCGGGCAAAATGTAAAATCTTTGGGAGCGACTTGTTGTACACTACGTTGAACGATACGCGTAAGCACCATGAAATTCCCGGCGCTTATGACGTTTTAGTTGCGAGAAAACTAATCCCTAACTCAAACTAGCGCTGCATGTTTTATTAGGTTGATTGGACGACGTAACTATTATTTTAGCGCTGCAGCGAACTTTAGTTCTAACTCTTACCAAAATGAAGCAAAATTTTGGTTCGGGGTGTCTGTTCTATACGCTAGTAATATAGTTCGATGACTACCCTATATTTCTTTTTAATAACGTTACCACCAAAGTAGGATTTTCTCCTGTATAGCAGAGGCTGTTTACAAACATAAATTGCACAAGAAGAAATAATATCCAGACCCGGAAGAATTATTTTTAAGCCATGCAAATACTCGTGTCGTGCGGGATTCGAACCCGCGGCTCTCAGCGCCGCGACTCAATACTAAACCACTGTGCCACTGAGCCTACTAACACAGTTGCGCTGCTCTGGATCATTGAGTAAACATTAACTTTCAATGCGAGTAACATGTAACAGAAGAGCGGTATAATAGATTCTTCCTTAAGCTAAAAGATATTCAGTCATTTTATATAAATAATGTAGATTCGGTTTTAATCTTATAAGGGTTATTTGCGTCCCATACAAAATTCCCTTTTCAATGTTTTCGTAATAAAATTTTAAATTATTAATATAATATAGGCTTAAAATTTACAATGTACTCGTAAATATGTAAAAGTGCCCATTAACTGACAAGTATGGTTGAGAGCGATAACAAGCAAATGGCTACGGAAAGCAATTTAAACCCGGACAAAGTTGGTCTTAATCCATTAAAATATGGGTTAATTATCACTTACTTAGCAGCATGAATAATGTTTGCGTTAGCTAACGTGGAGTATATTACCGAATACGTGGCAAAGTTAATGAAATAAGTTGTCTTTCATGTATTCATTGACTGCCTATAGATTGTCTAGCAGGGGGGATACTTTCCATAGTTGCCACGCTTGGCAAGCGAGTTGGCAGCTGCAAATTTTGAGTTGTTATTTTGGATTGGAAGATGCAACTGCCCATATTCTGTTTTATTTCCTTCTGTGGTCTATTACAAAACCCACGGGATTATTTGGTGGAGTGGATTCTCTTGCGGTGCCACTACACAGCGGCTAAATAATTGTATTATACAATAAAACATAAATTATATCATACTCTTAAAACGAACATTAATAATGTGAATATTTACACTAACATAAATGCGTAGAAACCCGTTCGTTCAGTTATATACAGCATAAGTTTTCCGATCTATGAGTTTCGTATCGCCTTCGAGGGACTGTACCAAAATATAATTCCATTTCCACATCCGCTATGGGCGATATATAATACGAAATATTTGTACTAAGCGTGCAACATTGCACGCTCCGCGGCAGGCGCTCCGACTTTCCATCCAAGTTCAAAATGATTTTCCTAGAAAGTTCTTATAAAGTTCTACTTTTCAGATTTTTTTCATATTTTCTAAACTTATGATTCAAAAGTTAGAGGGGGGGGGGAACATTGTTTTTTATTTTTGGAGCGATTATTTCCTAAATTATTGACATTATCAAAAATGATCTTAGTAAACCCCTATTCATTTTTAAATACCTTTCCAACAATATATCACACGTTAGGTTTGAAATTAAAAAAAAAATCACTTCCCACTTTACATATAGGGGGGCTACCCTTATAAAACATTTTTTTCCAATTTTTATTTTACTACTTTGTCGGCGTGATTGATACACATATTGGTACCAAATTTCAGCTTTCTAGTGCTAACGGTCACAGAGATTAAGCGAGGACGGACAGACGGACAGACAGACATGGCGAAACTATAAGGGTTCCTAGTTGACTACGGAACCCTAAAAAGGAATCTTTCAATGCCTTCGCTTGGAACGAAGCCTTTGGCTCGAACTCCATACTTCGATCGACTTTTTATTAACGGGACGTGCTGAGTTTTCTACATAGGTACTAGTGGTCAAGGTTTTGTCTATGGCATACCATCTCGTTTTCGGATGTTCTGTAATTGTTTCAATTTGTTTGGTCCAGCTTTGAATCCTGTAATTCTGTCCACTCGTAAAACGTGCGCTTAAATGATTCATGAATAAATAAAACTCTCTGGTAAACTCCTAGAGCACGTACAATTTTTTTTTGCTTCAGTACAGATTGACATCGCGCCTCCTAGCTATAAATTTATAACACGCTCGAAACAATGCGTCAAAAATTAATTTTTGTACTCCTTCCTTCAGTTTTTTCTCCTGTTGATTTTCGACCGGAAACAATGCCGATCATTCATTCTCAACGCAAATTGCAGTCTGGTCAACCACGCCAACATTCTGGCAAGAATCCACTTTGGGACTGAAAACTTCTCGCTGCCTGAATTTTTTTGACAATTTTGTGTTTAACTTTACGTGCACATTTAACAAGGCTACCCTTACCTTTGCCTTTTCACGACTCTTTTCTGTTTTTACTTTCTGGCCGTTGGTGATATCCGTCAATGTGTACAAGGCTCCACGTTTTCTATAAGGGATACCTTGTTTAAAAACCCGTATTATATACATACATACATTGTACACGTGTGATTTTACCTAGTAGACTCGACCGGGGTAGCACCAAGCTCTCACAGAATACCAACGTAAAATAGCAGCCCCATGCTGCTGTGTTTCGTATGGTGAGTATAGACAACCGGAGACCCTTTTTACTGGAAATGAGGCATTTGATTTTAGTCCTCATGGGTGACAACGCATTTACATTTTGATACTTAATCGAGAATAAATGTATATGTCTACGGGCCACAGAATCCACTTACCATCAGGTGTACCGTGTGCTCGTTTGTCACCCTATTCTATAAAAAATATATATTCAAAATAACAAAATAAATACTGAAGATTATAACTCGGTACCATGTACTTAGTTATAATTACCAGTACTGTAGACTACGAAAATATAGTTTGTGCAAACCACGCTATGCTTTCTAGAAGAAACTGTATTAAATACCTATATCTCTCTACGAATTACCTGCCTTTTATGACATGGGTATCCACTAAGACCATTTTCGAAAATTCAACCCCTATGATTCAATTCAATTCAATTTATTATATAATTTGTAAAATAATATATTAAACCCCTTTATTGGAGGACATAATTGAGGACAAGTATGTTCTTATGGTCGAGAGAATATAGCTTAAGTTTGCTCTATGGTGCTTCAAGAAACGATGCGGGTACTGTCCTCACCTGTATCCTTCCTTGTTCGTATAAGGCATGGTTGATATGGTAACAGTGAAATTTAGGAGGGTTATGCTAATGCTGACACATTACCTCTCCATACTGTATCACACTGTGTACCGTGTAGTGGTGGCTGAGGAATTCTACTACTCCATATATTCCTACGAGTGTGATAAGAGGTGACAGAGGGAGGCAGCAGGAGACGGGCAGCAGCATATTCCTGATAATAACAACTAAACAATAAAAAAACTACGGTTGTCAAAGCGCCGCTCGCAAAGTGTGGCAACTATGGAAAACATCCCCCCATGAGGAACGACACAAAACGACGGACCCCAGTCCCAGGCAGCCCCGCTATTCTTGGCTACGGTGTCAACGGCTAAGAACTTGACCTGGCGACATATAACGCGCGCACCCTGACGACTGACGGGAAGATACTGGAGCTGGATGAAGAGGTAGACAGGTTGCGCTGGCATATAATAGGATTATTCGAGGTCCGAAAAGAGGGGGAAGACGTGGTAATCCTCGAATCCGACAACTTGTTCTATCACCGGGAGGGCGACCATCTGTCCCAAGGAGGTGTCGGATCTATCATCCACAAATCTCTCGCCAACCAGTTGTAAAGATTGAGAGTGTGTTGACGAGGATCGCGTACCTGATACTCAGAATCACCAAACGGTATTCATAAAACAAAATTATAAAATATAAAATTTTTTGACTAAATACTTAAATTGTTGTGAATTTAAAAAAAAACAGTACACATACAATACCCATCATCTTGCCTTTAAAATTCATATTATTGTAACGTAACGTTTGTACGCAGTAGAACAATAGTGCAGCTAAGAGTATATTATATGTTATAGCACAAATAGGTTGGCTCGACCGGGGAAGGACAACGCTCTTACTGAATACCAGCGTAAAATAGTAACTTAAAGCTGCTTTGTTTCGCACGTTGAGTGTACAGAATCGGAGATCCTTTTTACTGGAAGTGAGGTATCAATCTTGGTCCCCAGAGGTGGTAACTCATCCATTTTTTTGGTATATGTAGATGTCTTATTCCACAGCATCCACTTACCATAAAGTTGAATGTGTGCTCGTTTGTGTCCTTTATAATGTTTTAAAAATAAAACGTGTAGAAAAAAGCTAGCGTCATTAACGAAGCGTACTTGAACCTCTACGTAAGTAAGCACATACCAATTATGTAAATTACTTTCCTTCGTATGAAAGTATAATCTCACGCGATCGAGGCTACGTAACGCAAAAAGTTTTACATACGCGGTGGTGCGATGTAGATAGTAGGCACAATTTACTTTAAATTACCGGCATCTTTTTATATACGACTTTCATTTTTAAATTTTAAAAATATTTTCAAATATTATATAAATTTTTTTTTCAAACATCAATTGGTTAACAATACACACTACACCATTAGGTGAGCCTAACTAAAGAACGAGGCTGTGGTGAAAGACAAATGTTAGAAAATCTATTGAAAATTCAAATAAAAACCCACTGGCTCGTAAAGGCTATCAATCCCAGCGCGCCTACAATATACAGTATCATTTCAATCGATTGACAACTTAAATTTTTATATGTTACAGGCTCAAATGGAGAAAAGGATCTGTACATTGTGGTCAGATCGTAGAATTTATCATAATATCATAAATTAGTCGACCACTTCGTGAAATCGTGAGATTTTTTGAATTATTACACTGTTTGTTAATAAATATTGACCAAATTAATGAACACAGATCGTTAGAGAAATTTTGCTATATTAAATATTAAAATATATAATGAAGTGTTTGCAGACAAATAAAAAAGGTCATATATACAAATATATAGAAGAATATTGAGAAAAACAAAACAAATAGCTATACATAGAAAAATTGAGTCGGCGTTAAACTCTAATAAAGAAATCTGGAATATTGTAAATGGAAGTAGGAAAAATTTGTTTCGTAAAAAAAAAGAGAATATACTACTAAAGGTAAACAATAACATCGTAAGTCATGAACAGGATGTTGTAAATGTCTTCTCAAGTCATTTTAGTGAAACTAATTCATTAAGTAACAAGGATAGTGAATCAATCTCCGCACAATTAATTCTCATACAAAGTGTGCAGAAAATTGTAATAGACATGCCTTTTAAGATTATTCGTGGACATGAAATTTTAAAAACAGTTAAGCAAGTGAAAAATAAAAGATAACATGGTTATGATAAAATACCCATCAAGATTATTAAAGATAATATTGATATATTGGCTGAACCTTTAGCTTATATTTTCAATAAGTGTGTGGAACAATCTCGTTTCGTTTCGTTTCCTGATCATCTTAAGGTTGCATGAGTACTTCCGGTACATAAAAAGGGAAGTAAAATGGACCCCAAAAACTATAGACTGATTTCCTCGCTACCAATTTTATCTAAAATTTATGAAAAGCTGATAAAAGTAAGACAATTTGGATATCAAACGCGTGTGGGTACTATAGATGCCATAAATACGCTAGTCGATTATGTAGTATGTAGACTCAATGATAAATATAAGATAGGTGGTGTATTTTTAGGCTTAAGTTCGGCTTTTGACACGATAAATCATAATATACTGCTACTGAAATTGAAACATTACAGAGTTAGAGGCTCAATTTTAAGGAATAGAATCCTACTTATCAAATAGGAAACAATTTGTTGAGATTTAAACAATAATACACGGTATCGAAACGGTAGACAAATCTAAATTGATAACCTTAAAGAAGGGCGTGGCATGACTCCATTTTGGGACCCATATTATTTATAATATTCATTAATGGTTTAACTGCTTACATACACATACTAAACAGCGAGACGTAAAGATTCTACTATTTTTGTGGATGATACGAACCCGATTGTATCTGCTAACTTGATAGATGAACTAAATACCAAAATGAAAAGCACATTGTATGACTTTAAAAATTAGTTTGCTACTAACGATCTTCTATTAAATACAAATAAAACATACGCAATGCTTTTCAAATCTACAGCAAGACAAAATAACTCAATAAACATTAACATTGACGGTAAAAATATTGACTCTGTTCAATCAGTAAAATGTCTAGGAATCCACATTGACATCTATTTGAAATGAAAAAAGGAAATGAAAGCATTGTATATGTGCAAAACAAGCATGCAAATCTACTATCAGTTCAGCATGATGTGCCTTAAGAATACTTCTACGAGACGAAGTTACATTAAAGCAGTTTAAATTTTATTTATTTTGCTCTAGTAGAATCAAAACTTATCATTGATCAGTCTCATAGAGTACCTTTGTATAAACTGAAAGTCAGTCTCTACCCCACTCTTACCTGTGCTCGCACTCTGTCAGTTAGGCCTTTTTTATTTTACATCGTGGGTGACAGCAGGTGACAGTAATAATAAAAGATTTATTATTACTGTCACCTGCTGTCACCCACGATGCGCTCACTGAATCTGTTAATCGGGTAACAGATCGCGTTCATTTTTGTAATGGACTTCAACGAGGTTGCCGTGATTTGTGCTCTTTAAATACGTAGAAGAAAAATGAAACGGAAAAAACGCTACTGGGTGCATCCTATATACACGTAAAGATTATTTAAAGTTAAATTCTACACTATATATTCCGAATTACGTCAGTATCCACCAAAGTTTTTTAATTATCTTCGTGTGTATATAAACTCTTTTGATGAGTTGCTGGCTTTGGTAGGTCCTGACATTTCAAGATACAAAATTTCGCAAAGCTATTCCAGCAGAAGAAAGGTCCCATAATCTTCCTTTTAAAATTATATCGGAATATTGCTTTAAATTTTTTGCATATAATGCAGGCCTCTTCTCTACCTCCTCTATTAATAATTCATTGTCAATGTCTTCCTTTTGCAAAGAAGATGACATCTTTAAAAACAAGACACAGCTATACATTAAATAGCATACGTCTACTCCGAACGCGCGGCGCCGGCCGAATGACAAAAAGTCACCAGTGAGCGGACTCCCATAGTAATGCACAGGGCGAGTGACAGTCACGTCACTCCGGTGTTGCCTGCCGCTGCAACAATTTGTCACCGTATTATCACGTCACCATAATGAGCGCTCTCAATATAGTTTTCATTGACACTTGACTAAGTGACAAAAAGTCACGTCGACAAAAAATTGCAATCAGCGGCGGGCCTTACATTGTCATCGCTCGCTCTTTATAATTATATCAGTGTGTTTTGGTGACTTTTAGGACTATCTATTAAATATTACTTATATTATTGCGGGGTCTTGTAAAACGTTACGATGCGTTACAGGGGCGGGAGGGAGGTTCAAACAAAGCGTTACGTAACATTGTTTTTTTTTTAATTTAAATAAAAACTGGGGAAACAAAGTCTCCTAAGTCGGCAACCCCTTTCGTTATCGTTTTATGTGGAATTGAAAGTAGCTCAATGGCTGTATAATACCTATGAGCATGTATTATGCGTAGATATATGGACTTGAAGGAAGCAAGCGGAGGGTGTCTTGATCATGCCAAACGAAAATCCGTAGTCTCTATCTATCCCTCTGAGTGCCAAACGTGATTGTTTATGTTTATGTTTTTAAGCAACAAAGCACAAAAATTTAAAATCTAGTAAAAAGCTCTTATAAGCCATTACATTAACAGGCATATGAATTTCTAACAGGAATATTGAATAAAAGTCATTTAGGTGGAGCGGTGGGGTACTATTTTTAAATTTGGGCGAATGATCAGAAAATGGTGCGGCCACAGGCTGCCCCTTCGAATTTGGTTCGGAGAAACCAGAAAATAGGGACGCTAATGGTTCCTGAGTTCGAATCCGGAAACTGATGGTCACTAAATGGTTAGGGTGACTATGATGCCCTTCGTAACCGGAGAGAAGGAGCCGGAAAATGGCTGGGCCACAGGATCCCGGGTTCGATTCCGGGAATGTTGACCTAAACATTTTGTATGCGAGATAACCTACATGTATGTGGACTGTATATGCGTGATTCCCTATAACCAAAACAAGATGGCGGAAGGGCACATGGCTGGTTTTGGGCAATGCACTTGTCATTTCCTAATCTATTATATCAGCTGGCAGGGGCAGGAGCATTAGTTGCTATGGGGAAGGAGCAAGAACTGAGAACAGCTCATGCTAGGAAAGAAGGAAAAATGCACTTACTTGGGCGTTGAACTTCTGGCGGCCTCCTACTCAGACCGTGAGGCTGATGACGCTACGTTGCAACTGCGGTGGTGCACGTCGACAAATTATTCGCACTAGTGCACGACGATAAATTGCGCTATCTAAAGTGGTCACTACTAGGTTGTTCTGTGGCCGACCGCCACTGGGGTGCAATCACATCCAATATCTAGCTCCAATTGGTCGAGCGGCGGTGGCACGTCAACGACTCTGGACGGCCGATTTAGTGTTTTCGACCTTTCACTTTTCGGCTAGCGCGTCTCATTGGGCGTGTGAAATGACACCACCATTTCTAGCCTATTGGTGTGCCTGTGCAGGAAGGTGGCGGAAGGAAATACTACCAGTTAATACAGTCAACAAAATGTGCGTTTTGGCGCAACCACATTTGGAATATTAAAATTATACGTGGTAGAGCCATGCTGCAGTTATATTAGTAGTAGAGCTCTCACAGAATACCATCGTGAGTGTAGAGAACCAGAGACCCCTTTTACTGGAAACGAGGCGTTCCATCGTAGTCCTCACGTGACAACGCATCTGCATTTTGATTCGTAATCGAGGATAGATATAGATGTCCATGGGCCACAGCAACCACTTACCATCAGGTGGACTTTGTGCTCGTTTGTCACCCTATCCTATATAAAAAAAGACTCTGTTGATCTAAGACCGTAATTATGCTCAATAAAATGAAATGACGTCTCTTTTATATTTCCTTCTCTTCTCTCCGTTACGGAAAACCTTTTCAGTGCAGTTCCCACACGACGTACTTTGTTATGTCAATCTAGCAGAAAAAATTCTTTTTAAAATATTTTACTCTACCACCTCATAAGAAGAAAAAAATTAGCGAAAGAATTGGAATCTACGAGCATTGTTCGCTCTAATAAAACTACGTACTCTAATAAAAGCACTTTTGATTTATTACCTTATTTCGATGATTATGAAGCAAAATATTTAGGCGAACGTACAATACATTTAATCTTTTCTGAACCTCTGTAAATCTACTAAAGAGGTATTTATTGCACAAAAACAAATTCATTTAACATACATGTATATACACAGTGTTATGCGCTATGTGAAGACAGAAGGTTCGTTAAAAATCATACCGACCAATCACCAATCATAGAGGTGTAAGTCTCTATTAAAACGTTTATCTTGCGGACATTACGTAATGAAGCCGTGTAAAATTCAAATTAATTGAAAAGTATTATTTTGTTTTTAGGTCATGTTGAAAACAAATTTTTGTAAAATCGTTTTTACTTATGAAAAATATAAAATGTAATAACATTAAGGAAAAACAAAGTTCAAGCGCTCGTGTTCATCTCGGATTTACCCGACCGATTCAAAACGACTCTGTGACTAAACAATAGCATTAATCCTCATACTTTCAATTGTTTTGAGATTCTGATTTTAAAAAAATTTGAATATAGACCAGTTTGAAATTCAAAATTGTAAAGTAAAGGCTCTGATTCTGCGTTTCGTGGTGAGTGAAAGTGGTCAGAGGCCCAATAGCCTGAATATGATGCACTGGTCCAAACCTTCGAGAGTCTAAAGATCAAACGAAGAATTTAAAATTCACTTCATTGGACGATCTTTCACTGGGTAGGACTCCTTTTTGCCAAGGTCTAGGTACGACCCTCTACATACAGTCAATATACAGTCAGTACACAGTCAGTTAGCTTACGTGTCCGCTTCAGTAGTAGTACCGTCAGGTGGACTGTAAACGTACATACTTGTGTGTTTGTTTTTCGACTGCGTCGTGGGTCTAGTGGTTGGTTGTACACGCGATTGTTGACCATGAGGTTCCGGGTTTGAATCCCGCGTCGGGAAAAAAATCAGTTATTGAGTTTTTCCGCTAAGAAATTCTCAGTATCTGCCCGGAGTCAGGAAGTTGGCGTTGTCTCATATCCATACCTCGGAAAGCGCGTAAAGCCGTTGGTCTTGCACCTGATCTCTCTCTGGTCGTGATGGTTCACCGTCACATTGGACTTTCAGAGTGAAGGAATGGAGAGTGCACCTGTGCTTGTGCATATACTTGGACACTATAATCCTGTCCTGCACCGGTGGCTGGTCTCCGTTGAGGATGGCAGCCGTGACCAAAATTCGGTCCGTAGGACATTATTAAGTGTGTTTGTCACTTCTATTTTATTTAAAGGATGCAAGAGAAATCGGAAAGATTCTTATGGGAGGCACAATGCGGATTTAGACCTGGAAGAGGATGCACGGATCAAATGTTTTCTCTCCCCATGATCACGGAGAAGCTTCTGAGTGTTAACCAGAGGATTTTCTGTGCTTTTGTGGATCTGGAGAAAGCATTTGATAAGGTTATAAGGAAGAATATGTGGGAACTGTTGCCGGGATATGGTGTGGATGGTCGATTGTTAAGGGCTGTGCGGTCACTTTACTATGACTGTAAAGCCTGTGTGCGGGTAGGGCATGACCTGTCACCCATGTTTAGCGTCCAAGCGGGCGTAAAACAGGGTTGTGTCATGTCTTCCTGGCTATTCATACTGTATCTCGACAGCTGTTTACAGAAGCTGAAAGATAGCTGTTTGGGTGTGAAATTGGGTGACATAAAAGTTAATTGTCTGCTGTATGCTGATGATGCAGTGCTTATTGCACCATCAAAAGCAGAACTGCAGGCATTAGTCACGTGTATGAAAGAGGAATGTGAAATTAAAGGTCTCCGTTTGAATGCTAATAAAACTAAGGTTCTGGTATTTGAAAAGGACGAAGAGAGAACGAAATGTGAAATATGGGTAAATCAGGAATGTCTAGAACAGGTAAATGAAATTGTATACTTGGGGAGTGCTTTCAGCCGGGATGGAAGATGTGATTTAGATGTGGATAGGCGCGTCGCTGCCGGAAACAAAGTCAATGGTGCCCTGAATGCATTAGTCAAAAGGCAAGGCGTGGTGAAGAGTGCACGCCTTGCAATACATAACGCAGTTTTGGTACCGACTTTGTTATATGGCAGCGAAACCTGGGTATGCCAGAAGAAGCATAAAAGCAAGTTGAATGCAGTGGAGATGCGATCTCTTCGTAAAATGTGTGGCGTTACCATAGCCGACCGAAAGCGAAACGAAGAGATTCGCAATATGGCAGGATTGAAAGATGACCTTATCACAAAAATTGATAGGGGCGTACTCCAATGGTTTGGGCACGTTGAACGAATGAGTGAAGACCGAATGGTGAAGAAAATATATAGAGCGAAAGTAAATATTAAAAGGTGTCGAGGTAGACCGAGACTAACTTTCGAAGACCATGTGAGCAAATTGCTCGAAGAGGGGAGGGTCAAGAGTACTCGGATACCTAGACGTGCATGTATGAAGAAGTTAATGAACCTGAAAGAAGCGAAAGAGGTATGTAAGGATCGTGACACTTGGCGATCTGTTCTCTCTGGCTACCCCGTTAGGGATTGTGCGTGACGATAAGTAAGTAAGTAAGTAAGTAATAATATGGGCATACACATAATTCGTATGTACTTATAATATAAGCACCGTAATAATATATTAAAAGACATTTCGGGTTTAAGAAATGATTTTAAGTTTGCCTTAAAATGTTCTACTTGAAAGCGAATTGATATTAAGCGATATACAACACAATACAATCCTTTTTATTGTACATCAAGGAAATATTAATATAATCAAAATATACACATATTAGGAAAAACATAACGATTTATAGTTACACAGCGATTTCTATTAGATAATCCAAAAAAAAACAGAGACAGAGAAAGACTAACGGGTGTCTCATTATACGAGTAATTAAAAAGGATAATATTTTATTTATTTTTATAGAAGAGCAGCAGTAGACCTCTAAGGGCTGTAATGTGAAATTGAAAATTTACAATTATGTTCACCTTCTTGCGATTTTGTTTAGTCATCTAACGTCCATTTACCTTCCACGACAGTTATCCCTCAATAATAACATATACATAGCGCGAGAGTAAACAATTGCATTATACTCGTAACTACCCGAGAAAACGTTATGTATTTTAAAAGTACCTTAAAATCGCAATTTCCTTTCGAGGGATTTATATGCAAATGTAGCTCCACTTCTGAAGCAGCTTCTTTACGTAGGAACCAATTTTCACGCACTATATAAATTAGCACTGTCGTGCAATGTCACTGTCGCTATGCCCTAATTTTTATTGATGGAATTCCAACGAAAGTTTCTACTTTAAAAGGGGAATTTGTTTTTATTTATTATCACGCGAAAGTTTATTTTCAGCTAGTTTAAAATATAAATTATGTTAAATTCCTTTATAATAAGAATATAATATAAGTGGCTGACCTGAAATGACTGGCCAGCCTGAGTCCAGTCCCCAAACCAGGTTGACCGAGGCGTGGATCAGATCCGTTGGGGCCCGAAAGGCTGGTGCTGAATGCCAGCGTGATTTGCCTGAGGCGAAGAATATACAGAGGAATTGTCCGCTCACGAGGAGAATGTAAATTGCGGAAGTATTTCTTTGGTTTGTCTATATGCGGCACAGGTGTAATAATAGGCCGTTTCTTGACCCGCGAGATTTGGGATAAAAGAAAGTATTAAGTGGGTTTGGCGGATGTGTGTTACAGGATTGTGGCTAAAGGTGTATTCCCTGTCCACCGCAGCTGTGGTCATGGGGGAAGAGGAGTGTTGTTATGGCGTCAACCAGTGGGACGCAGGTATATAGACTGTGGCTCAATTTTTATGTTGTAGGTAGATACTAAAATCCGTGACTGATTATACACGCCTAATTATTAGTTTCCATTAGAATTTAGTGTTACAATAAATCAGTGGATATTTATCAATGTATGTATATAAAACACCTCGACAATACAGGAGAAATTTCTAGTGTGAGTAATAACTTTTATTAACAAAAATGTCTTATTATGTACTTTGAAACTCAGCGACCGATAATGGGGTGATCAATCAACTGCGAAATTCTAATTTGCCTTTATCCTGAGTACTCGCTTTCTTGTCATTTGGTTAATACGTAATCGTTCACGTTTTACATCAATGGTCCATTAACAATAGTCGCTTTTAGAAATTGTTTGATAAGTAGATAGCAACTGACTTAAAAATTTGTAAATATATCGCACTCTTTACCTCAGCGAAAAATGCAAGCTTCGTCAAATCTTTGCCGCCGGCGACACAAAACTTGTTAGTTGCAAATTCTACGTTGGTTTTTTATGAAAATAATAGTTAACCTTCATTCAGTACATAGACCATTTGATGACAAGTGGTTGTATATGTCGTTCCAGACACCTTCTGTTATCGTAGATAAATAACAATTTCAGAGACAAATTCAAAGATGTTGTCATCCCTGGGAATAAAAGTAAAAAAGTAAAGTTACAGCCTATATACGTCCCACAGCTGGGCACAGGCTTCCTCTCATTTCTGAGAGGGTATTAGGGCAGGGAAGTGTCCGCCACGCCGCCCCGATGCGTGTTGGCGAACTTCACATGTCTTCGAAAAAATTTTTTTTCTTTTTTTTTTCTCAAACATGCAGGTTTCCTCACGATGTTTTCCTTCACCGCACTTAAAATTGCGATTAACAATTTCATTGGTGCCGGTTTGCTCGCGTATTGTGTAATTTACAGCGAGCGCTAACCATCTGAGCTACCACGGCTCCTCCCCCCTCACCCCCCTGGGAATAATGATAAAGATATCAAAGTCAAAGTCAAGTATTGTTATTCAAATTTGGCTCTTACGAAGCACTTTCTGAAAGTAAAATGATACGACATCGCTTAAACAAGTACTTATTGTGTGAGACTTTGTGAGAAGCGGCAAAGAAACTTACAAGTAAACTTATTTTCCTCCCAAAAATTACAATTTCACCTTCTAAAATATATACAATATACATAAGTTAAAAAAGTCTAAGAGAGCTCATTATGTCCACGTATTCTTATCGAATATTGAATTTATGGAATACCCTGATACTAATTAAAAGGCTATCACGTGTTTGATGGTAAAGGAAGACATTGTGCGGTAGACTGCTTGTCTTAGAATTTGAAACATTTCGAGATATGTGAGGTCCCAGCTTGGATATTTGGGAGTCCTGTGTTTTTTTATAGGATAGGGTGACAAACGAGCACACAGACCACCTGATGGTAAGTGGTTGCTGTAGCCCATAGACATCTACATCTATCCTCGGTTACGAATCAAAATGCAGATGCGTTGTCACCCGTGAGGACTTAGACGGAATGCCTCGTTTCCTGTAAAAAGGGTCTCCGGTTCTCTATACTCACCATACGAATCCCCGGTCGAGCCGACTCATTCTTGCTACAACTATAATACATTGTTAAAAAAACGTACATAATATAGCTGCAGCGTGGCTCTGCCATGTAAACAATGAATATAGTTCATTTTTACGCGCAGAAGCGTTGTCACCCGTGAGGACTTAGACGGAATGCCTCGTTTCCTGTAAAAAGGGTCTCCGGTTCTCTATACTCACCATACGAAACACAGCAGCATTAAGCTACTATTTGACGCTGTTATTCTGTGAGAGCGTGGTCCTTCCCCGGTCGAGCTGACCCATTTTTGCTACAACTACACTACTAATATAACTGCAGCATGGCTCTACCATGTAAAAAATTAATAAAGTAAATTTACGGTCTCAAATACATCTACAATCATCATTCCTAGATAAAACATCAGGTTCAAGGCCTACACGTTGGAATCAAGGACTTTAAAAACAAACTGACCAATGGAGCTTTGCAACTGTATCCCTTTCGATTCGAACAAATTTTTGGATATTTATCATCACCGTCTTTGTCATACAGCCTATCAAATTCCATTGCTGGTCAAAAGCCAACTCACAGATCGCCTCATAGGATAATGTTTGTCATTGTTACCCTACTTGGACGACGGACGGACAAATTATTTTGAATAGTTATCAGACAGACGCTACATAAAAAACCGTAATTTCATAGATACCTAATAATTTTACAAGGTAACTTTTATCGTTTAAATGTTTAATGATTCTAACCATTTGTTAATAATCTTGTTTCAATTAAAGCTTTAATTAGTATTTTAATTAATATAACTTTAAATTATAGACGGTCTTATGAGGGTTAACACAAACTTTATTAGTAATTACAATATACGAGTACGTGGTAGTACCACTATGGAGCTATATGGCTGCTGTACTCGTATTATGCTAAAAGTATAACTGAGTGTGATCAACCAGGGAAGGACAACGGTTTCGCAGAATACCAGCGAAAACGAAAATAGCAGCTTAATGCTGCTGTGTTTCATATGGTGAGTGTAGAGGACAGGAAACCATTTTTGCTGGAAATTAGGCCTTTCATTATTGTCCTCAAGGGTGATAACACATCTACATTTTGATTCATAATCTAAAAATATACATAAAAGGTGTGGTAACCCAGAGTATGATGCTTGCTCTAAAATTCATAGTACACGAGCAAACTATGCTTTATACCCGCCGGCAGCCACGATTTTATAAATTTTAGTTTAACGTGCCATTTTCTACATGCCCGATAGTGAAAAGAAAACATCGTAAGGTTTTAGGTTTTATTACGATGTATTTCTTGCATGTCCAAATAATATTTCAAAAGCGTGTGAAGTCTGTCAACACGCATTTTGTTAGCGCTGCTGACTATTCCAGCTCTAAAATCCTCTTAGAAATGAGAGAAGACCTGTGAAAAGCAGGGAGACGAAAACATGTAGATTTTTTTTTGTTAAAATTCACACTACATACATTTAAGTAGGTAAGTGCGTATATGAGCTTGTATTTTTCAAAATCTTTTTATTACTTTTTTCTGAATTTTCTTTTGTATTATTCAACTTAAAAACGCGGGAATTCCATCAACGTAACCCACAATCGCATTATCGCATATTATATACTATTTAAGATACAATTAATATACATTATAGTACTTTCATCATCTACAATGGAGTGATTTTAATTAAAATATGTTAATGTCATTTATTAAAGAATAATAAATATTTAGGCACGGTCCGTTTGGAACTATTTATCTTATCTCGCCAAAAGACGACAACCCCACTCGGGAAAATCGTTGGATTAAAAATGTTTCTAAGTCAAGATTGTTTTTCATCAAAAATGCTCTTGGTGTTTGGCTTTTCATATTAAGGTAGAAAATTTATGGAATGATGCGGAATATTTTATTACTTAGAATATCCTTAGATAATAAATACGTCGAATGTAAAATATAAAATAAGCTCATTTTACAACAGATAAGCAAGCATTGGGAGTCCTGCATCTTTTTATTGCGTTCGGTTGATAGCTGAAATTTAATAGTTATAAGTTTTTTTTTATAAAGCTGAAGTGACAAACGCACTTGCAGTCCACCTGATGGCAAGTGGCTGCTGCTGCCCGTGTACATCTGCAATCAACTTAAAGCAAACAAAGATGTGTTGTCACTTCTGAGGTGTAAGGTAGTGTGCCTCAAAGCCTGCAACTGTACTGGCTCTTTATACCCTTCTGACCGGAACAGTGTACCGCAGTGCAAACACTGATGGTTGGTGACAGAAATGAGTTCTTCCACCCAGTGTTTGGTTGATACCTTGAATTTCATTTAATAGCAATATTATAAAGGGGGGGGGGGGGTCATGCGAATCCTCTAAATTTCGATCTCGCCTGCGGTGAATCATTATCGCACCAAATGTCGCACCTAAGGCTAAGACAGAATGATATCTGGTAATAACGTATCTGAATTTTGATCCTTAATCAGCATAGAAATAAGCGCATACGGGTCACATCATTTACTTATCATCAGGTTGTCTGTGAACTTGCTTGTCACTTTTATCTATGTTAAAAACCGGTCAACTGCGTATCGCGCAACGCACAATGTAAGGTTCCGTAGTTGCCCGTCACAATACGTTAACTTATAAGGGGCCTAGAATCATATTAAGCAACTTTGTAGTTTGACCACCGTAACAAATAAAAATGGCTAACGCTGGTAAACTTATTAGTAACCACCAAGTAGGTTTTTAGGAAGTGATATTCAAAAAAGATTCAAAGCTTTTCGATTTTAAGAATAAAACAATCAGCATCAATTCATTCACATACTAGGTTTTTATAAAAATGGTCATGATTCCCTATCCATCTGTTACTTCCCGGCAGTGAAACCCAAGATATACATGACCGTAACGAACCTTCCCCTAAACCACTACTGCCCTAAATTACCCTGAGGGTCGCCTGCGTAAAGCAAGAGTACCGCAAATGAAATTGTAGGCCTACAATATCTACTAACTAAGAAATAACCGAAAGTGGTATGTCAGGATCGGTCTCCTGGGTATCAATCCTTTCTGCCTACTTCGCAAAGGAAAACGTACAGCTATAGTAGCATAAGCATAAGTCGTTTTCTTCCAAAAAATGTTTTTAATTTACTGTATACAAAAACATTAAAGAGTTATAATGCAGCTAGATGTAGGTCATATTCTATGAAATTGTAACCAAATTTTTACTAATCCAAGTGCATTTTATAAGTTGGTCGAATATTACACTTTATTTGTTAGGACTACTTTTACTATAGCCGTGACACTTATCCTTTTACCTTTATTATATATAAGCTACTATCGTGCATACTTTTTACATTTCCAAAAAACAGTGTTTTAGTTGGTACGGGAGGGACACATGATTCTAATAAAGTAAATACACACATGCCATACTATGGAAAAGACGAGTAAAAAAATCACCTGTATGGGGAAGTACCCAGAATATAAATGTTTTCGAAGATTTTATTTTACAACTTTGTTGGCCAGATTTATAATATCTATAGTTATGACAAATTACGGCTTTATAGCACCTAGGGTCTCTGAGTGAAAAACCACCGCGGACGGATCGACAGGCGGACACGGCGAAACTACGAGGTGTGTTCAAAAAGTAAGGTGACTTTTTGAATTTCGCGGGCAACGCACATTCGATTTTCGATTTTTGTATTTTGTTGCGTTGGTACACATGTCCTGAGCATATGTTTCAAGTTTGATGTGTATAGCATGTTTAGTTTATTTTTGACAGTTACAAAGGTCAGACGTACTTTGGTGTGCTCGGCGATTTTCTTCTATCAAAAAAAATGGATCAAAGAATTTGCATCAAATTTTGTGTAAAAAATGGAACTACGTGCTCCAAAACACTTGAAATGTTGACAGTGGCATACGGTGAGTCTACTCTTAGTAAAAAAAACGTTTATAAGTGGTACAAGCTCTTTCAAGATGGCCGAGAAGATGCCAATGACGAACCTCGCTCTGGACGCCCCAGCACGTCAACAACCGATGAAAACGTTGAAATAGTGAAGAAAATTGTTTTGGAAAATCGTCGAATCACTATCAGAGAAGTTGCGGAGGATGTTGGCATATCGGTTGGCTCTTGCCATGAAATTTTTTCGGATATTTTGGGCATGAAACGTGTGTCAGCGAAATGTGTTCCAAAATTGCTCAATTTCGACCAAAAGAACCGTCGCATGACAATCGCTCAAGAGCTTTTGGATGATGTCAACAACGACCCAGATTTGCTCAAAAGGGTCATAACAGGTGACGAAACATGGGTATACGGCTATGACGTCGAAACTAAGACTCAATCGTCCCAGTGGAAGCACACTGAATCACGAAGACCAAAAAAAGCACGCCAAGTTCGATCAAATGTGAAGGTTTTGCTTACAGTTTTCTTCGACTGTAGGGGTGTGCCACAAGCCACAAGGTCGGTCGTCCACAAGGTCGTACGGTCAATAAGGAGTATTACCTTGAAGTTATGCGCCATTTGCGAGAAGCAATACGTAAGAAACGTCCCGAATTGTGGGTAAACAATTCATGGTTTTTGCATCACGATAATGCACCTGCTCACTCATCGTTGCTTGTGAGAGGTTTTTTGACCAAAAACAACACTACAATCATGCCTCAGCCACCATATTCACCGGATGTGGCCCCATGTGACTTTTTCCTGTTCCCAAAACTGAAGAGACCTATGAAAGGACGAAGATTTGCAACGATTGAAGAGATAAAAACTGCATCGCTGAAAAAGCTGAAGGTTATACCAGAAAGTGATTATCAGAAATGCTTTGACGATTGGAAAAAGCGTTGGCACAAGTGTATTATATCTGAGGGGGATTACTTTGAAGGGGACAACATAAATATTGATGAATAAATAAATAGTTTTTCATAAAAATATAAAGTCACCTTACTTTTTGAACACACCTCGTATAAGAGCTTTTTGTTTGATTAATGAACCCTAAAAACTAATAATAATTAGTTATAGACACATTTCTTAAGTGGTGCTTCATAGTCATTTTAATCAATGAATGGGTAGATCTCGAAAATCGTTTACCTTTTTTTTCATCTAAAACCATGGGAGCGAGATATACTATTCAGCGTAAAATAGAAAAAAATTACATAAACTCTGATAGTCAAACAGCACTGCTAGCGCTGAGACCAAACTTAGTGAACTCAAAGCTAGTTGGAGACTGCGTGAATCGTTTAAATGCCCTGTGTTGTAACAACAGGGTCGTTTTAAGATGGGTTTCGGGTCACGAGGGTATTGTAGGCAACGAAATTGCCAACAAACTTGCACGGGAGGGCTCAAAGTGCACACAATTTGGACCCGAGCCATTTTGTGGAATCTCAAGAAGCCTAGCCCGATTGACCCTTAAAACTCTTTATCACAATAAATCACTTAAGATCTGGTCTGACACACCAGGCTTAAAACATTCTAAAACCTTAATCCGGGCTTTTGATCGGGCCTGAATGGTATTAAGCCCATGAGTTTTAGCCGATGCGTCTAATACAACATTTCATCCCTAATTATGCACTATGCGCTATATTATATAAATATACGCGACCTCGGGATCGCTCCTGGGCCTGCTGCGACATTATCGCAGCCTATTAGATCAATTAGTCTTTCAGTTAACAGTGTAATCTTTTTACTAACTGGCGCCGTTCAACTAGCGGCCTGAATGATATTCAGCCGGTGCGTCTAATAGAACATTGCACCTATCTTGTAATATCAGCGACAGTAGGTTGAGATGCAACTTGGGTGGGCCTTGGGCCACCCTAAGATCGCGTAAGTTTGTATAACACATAGTCCATAACTAGGCACAGACCAGCGACAATATATGGCAATGTCACCCTATTCATTTCATTCATCAAGACGGCTAAATTAAGATCATCATTCAGGCCGATAGTTGAACGGCGGTGCGGCGTTTAGTAAAAAGGCTAGACTGTAAACAGAAAAGCTAGTTAAGCTATTTGACTGCGACTTATGTATGTTTAAACACAAGCTGCGTACGATCAGATGGTTAAGCCCCTACACGGCGAGAAATCTCTTCTTTACCATCCTCGGCCTATTACATAAATGAAATAGCATTAAAATATAATAAAAATTTGTTAAGTAATTATTAATTTGATAAAGATTCTATACGTGGTAGAGCCATGCTGCAGTTATATTAGTAGTATAGTTGTAGCACGAATGGGTCGGCTCGACCGGGGAAGGACCACGCTCTCACAGAATATCAGCGTGAAATAGTAGCTTAATGCTGCTGTATTTCGTATGGTGAGTGTAGAGAACCGGAGACCCTTTTTACTGGAAACGAGGCATTCCATCTTAGTCCTCACGGGTGACAACGCATCTGCATTTTGATTCGTAATCGAGGATAGATGTAGATGTCTATGGGCCACAGCAACCACTTACCATCAGGTGGACGGTGTGCTCGTTTGTCACCCTATCCTATAAAAAAAAGAGAGAAAAAACTGTAATATTTATCTTTATAACCATGAAATTAGCGTGAAAAAAAGCGTTGTTTCTTATTAAATTATAATAAGTACAATAAGAAATAAAGTAAAACAAAAAATGTTTATATTTAATCTCATTACGCGAGAACACTGACTTGGTAGACTCGGTAGTAAAATATTAATTAATGCCCAATGTTTCGTAATTAATGTTGTTACAAGCTTATCTCGTCATTCTAGAGAATATACACGATGAATGCGGATAATTTTTTTAAAGTTAAACACTGAAATGAAACGTATTATTTATATTTTTAAAGTGTCTCCCACAAAGGAGGAACCATAAGGATTTTAAAATGTTAAAGGGGAATCGAACAGAGGTTTAGAATCCGCAACTTTTAAATTTCGAAGTCCTAACCTTTGATCATTAGGCTACTGTCGCTTTATAATGAAAATACCAAAACTGATTTAATATTGAGATGACTTGCTTTTAGAGAATTAATTTTTTCTATTTAAGACAAACTCTACCCCAGGAATATTGCTTCTGTATTATTGAGGCGTTTCACATTTATATATTGTACATGATAAAAAAGGAAATAGCCCAGAAAAAAATAGTTCTTTCGTAGGAGAATCGATGCACGCAAACGCTTACGAGCCGCCAAAGGTCATTAAAGTCTAAAGTCAAATTTCACAGAGCATTTTTGCCATATAGATAAATTATTTGCGACTTTCCTTTTTGAAACACTTTTTTTATAAATTAAATTTCATTATTTTCAGTATCAAATCAAAGTTCAGTATATGTAGACTATTGAGAGGAAATAATCTGTTCATTTATATGAAAATGAGTTAATATGCTGCGTAAATTAAATAATTATAAGATTGTGGTGGAAAAGCTTAACTACCCTCAGTCTATTTGTAATTAATGAAAATATCTGTAAATGCATGCGAACGGTTAACTGTTTTGTCTCTTCCGCTTTGAATGTACTCACACAGTGAAATAGATAAACTTTAAGGATTCCCGGGTCCTTCACCCGTGCCTCTTATCTTTTTATACACAATGGAAACTGATTATATAAGCAGCAACAGTAATAAGAATATTTACGCTAAAGATTAAACGATGAATTTAAAGTTCACTTTATTGTACGATGTTTCACCAGGTGGGAATCGATTTCAGCCAAGGTATAGATACCGACCGTCTTACCCATTTCTGCGAACAAATAGCAATATATGAAGAGTAAGATGAAACGCCCCACTACCTGTAATCATACTGGCTCTCTAGCACAAGAAGGTATAAGCTGACACCTCTGAAGAGTAAGATGGAATATCTCACAGCGTGCAGTTATACTGGCTCTCTAAACCCATCAAACCGGAGCACAAGAAGGTATAAGTTGTCAACTCTGAAGAGTAAGATGAAATTCCCCACAGCGTGTAATTACACTGGTTTTCTAAACCCATCAGACCGGAGTACAAGAAGGTATACGTTGCCACCTCTAAAGAGTAAGATGAACTGCCCCACTGCCTGTAATTATACCGGCTCTCTAAATACATCAGACCGGAGCGTAAGAAGATATATGTTGCCACCTCTGAAGAGTAAGATGGAATTCCCCTTAGCGTGTAATTATGCTGGCTCTCTTAAGCCATCGCACCGGAACACAAGAAGCTATATGTTCTCACCTCTGAAAAGTAAGATGGAATGCCTCATAGCGTATAATTATGCTGGCTTCTAAAGCCATCACAACAGAGCACAAGAAGGTATGTGTTGTCACCTCTGAAGAGTAAGATGAAATGCCTCTTAGCGTATAATTATGCTAGCTCTCTAAAGCCATCACACCGGAGCACTAGAAGGTATACGTTGCCACCTCTGAAGAGTAAGATGTAGTGCCCCACTGCATGTAATTATACTGGCTCTCTAAACCCATCAGACCGGAGTACAAGAAGGTATACGTTGCCACCTCTAAAGAGTAAGATGAACTGCCCCACTGCCTGTGATTATACCGGCTCTCTAAATACATCAGACCGGAGCGTAAGAAGATATATGTTGCCACCTCTGAAGAGTAAGATGGAATTCCCCCTAGCGTGTAATTATGCTGGCTCTCTTAAGCCATCACACCGGAACAAAAGAAGCTATATGTTCTCACCTCTGAAAAGTAAGATGGAATGCCTCATAGCGTATAATTATGCTGGCTTCTAAAGCCATCACAACAGAGCACAAGAAGGTATGTGATGTCACCTCTGAAGAGTAAGATGAAATGCCTCTTAGCGTATAATTATGCTAGCTCTCTAAAGCCATCACACCGGAGCACTAGAAGGTATACGTTGCCACCTCTGAAGAGTAAGATGTAGTGCCCCACTGCATGTAATTATACTGGCTCTCTAAAGCCATCACACCGGAGCACAAGGAGGTATATGTTTTCACCTCTGAAGATTAAGATGGAATAACCCACTGCGTATAATTATACAGGCTCTCTAAACCCATCAAACCAGAGCACCAGAAGGTATAAGTTGCCACCTCTGAAGAGTAAGATGGAATGACTCATAGCGTATAATTATGCTGGCTTCTAAAGCTATCACAACAGAGCACAAGAAGGTATATGATGTCACCTCTGAAGAGTAAGATGAAATGCCTCTTAGCGTATAATTATGCTAGCTCTCTAAAGCCATCACACCGGAGCACAAGAAGGTATATGTTATCACCTCTGAAGAGTAAGATGGAGTGCCCTGTAGCGTGTTATTATGCTGGCTCTCTAAAGCCGTCACACCGGAGCACAAGAGGGTATATGTTGTCACCTCTGAAGAGTAAAATGGAATGCCCCATAGTGTGTTATTATGCTGGCTCTCTAAAGCCGTCACACCGGAGCACAAGAGGGTATATGTTGTCACCTTGAAGAGTAAGATGGAATGCCTCATTGTATGTAATTATGCTGGCTAGCCATCACACCGGAGCACAAGAAGGTATATGTTGTCACCTCTTAAGATTAAGATGGAATGCCCCTATGCGTGTAATTATACTGGCTCTCTAAACCCATCACACCGGAGCACCAGAAGGTATACGTTGCCACCTCTGAAGAGTAAGATGTAGTGCCCCACTGCCTGTAATTATACTGGCTCTCTAAACGCATCAGACCGCAGCACAAGAAGATATACGTTGCCACCTCTGAAGAGTAAGATGGAGTTCCCCATAGCGTGTAATTATACTGGCTCTCTAAACGCATCAGACCGGAGTACAAGAAGATATACGTTGCCACCTCCGAAGAGTAAGATAGAATTCCACATAGCGTGTAATTATACTGGCTCTCTAAACGCATCACACCGGAGCACAAGAAGGTATATGTTGTCACCTCTGAAGAGTAAAATAGAATGCCCCATAGTGTGTTATTATGCTGGCTCTCTAAAGCCGTCACACCGGAGCACAAGAGGGTATATGTTGTCACCTTGAAGAGTAAGATGGAATGCCTCATAGTATGTAATTATGCTGGCTAGCCATCACACCGGAGCACAAGAAGGTATATGTTGTCACCTCTGAAGAGTAAGATGGAATGCCCCGTAGTGTGTTATTATACTGGCTCTATAAAGTCGTCACACCGGAGCACAAGAGGGTATATGTTGTCACCTCTGAAGAGTAAGATGGAATGCCCCATAGTATGTAATTATGCTGGCTAGCCATCACACCGGAGCACAAGAAGGTATATGTTGTCACCTCTTAAGATTGAGATGGAATGCCCCTCTGCGTGTAATTATACTGGCTCTCTAAACCCATCATACCGGTGCACCAGAAGGTATACGTTGCCACCTCTGAAGAGTAAGATGTAGTGCCCCACTGCCCGTAATTATACTGGCTCTCTAAACGCATCAGACCGCAGCACAAGAAGATATACGTTGCCACCTCTGAAGAGTAAGATGGAGTTCCCCATAGCGTGTAATTATACTGGCTCTCTAAACGCATCAGACCGGAGTACAAGAAGATATACGTTGCCACCTCCGAAGAGTAAGATAGAATTCCACATAGCGTGTAATTATACTGGCTCTCTAAACGCATCACACCGGAGCACAAGAAGGTATATGTTGTCACCTCTGAAGAGTAAAATGGAATGCCCCATAGTGTGTTATTATGCTGGCTCTCTAAAGCCGTCACACCGGAGCACAAGAGGGTATATGTTGTCACCTTGAAGAGTAAGATGGAATGACCCTCTGCGTGTAATTATACTGGCTCTCTAAACCCATCATACCGGAGCACCAGAAGGTATACGTTGCCACCTCTGAAGAGTAAGATGTAGTGCCCCACTGCCTGCAATTATACTGGCTCTCTAAACGCATCAGACCGCAGCACAAGAAGATATACGTTGCCACCTCTGAAGAGTAAGATGGAATGCCCCATAGTATGTAATTATGCTGGCTAGCCATCACACCGGAGCACAAGAAGGTATATGTTGTCACCTCTTAAGATTAAGATGGAATGACCCTCTGCGTGTAATTATACTGGCTCTCTAAACCCATCACACCGGAGCACCAGAAGGTATACGTTGCCACCTCTGAAGAGTAAGATGTAGTGCCCCACTGCCTGCAATTATACTGGCTCTCTAAACGCATCAGACCGCAGCACAAGAAGATATACGTTGCCACCTCTGAAGAGTAAGATGGAATTCCACATAGCGTGTAATTATACTTGCTCTCTAAACGCACCACACCGGAGCACAAGAAGGTATATGTTGTCACCCCTGAAGAGTATAATAGAATGCCCCATAGTGTGTTATTATGCTGGATCTCTAAAGCCGTCACACCGGAGCACAAGAGGGTATATGTTGTCACCTTGAAGGGTAAGATGGAATGCCTCATAGTATGTAATTATGCTGGCTAGCCATCACACCGGAGCACAAGAAGGTATATGTTGTCACCTCTGAAGAGTAAGATGGAATGCCCCGTAGTGTGTTATTATACTGGCTCTATAAAGTCGTCACACCGGAGCACAAGAGGGTATATGTTGTCACCTCTGAAGAGTAAGATGGAATGCCCCATAGTATGTAATTATGCTGGCTAGCCATCACACCGGAGCACAAGAAGGTATATGTTGTCACCTCTTAAGATTAAGATGGAATGACCCTCTGCGTGTAATTATACTGGCTCTCTAAACCCATCACACCGGAGCACCAGAAGGTATACGTTGCCACCTCTGAAGAGTAAGATGTAGTGCCCCACTGCCTGTAATTATACTGGCTCTCTAAACGCATCAGACCGCAGCACAAGAAGATATACGTTGCCACCTCTGAAGAGTAAGATGGAATTCCCCATAGCGTGTAATTATACTGGCTCTTTAAACGCATCAGACCGGAGCACAAGAAGATATACGTTGCCACCTCTGAAGAGTAAGATAGAATTCCACATAGCGTGTAATTATACTGGCTCTCTAAACGCACCACACCGGAGCACAAGAAGGTATATGTTGTCACCCCTGAAGAGTATAATAGAATGCCCCATAGTGTGTTATTATGCTGGATCTCTAAAGCCGTCACACCGGAGCACAAGAGGGTATATGTTGTCACCTTGAAGAGTAAGATGGAATGCCTCATAGTATGTAATTATGCTGGCTAGCCATCACACCGGAGCACAAGAAGGTATATGTTGTCACCTCTGAAGAGTAAGATGGAATGCCCCGTAGTGTGTTATTATGCTGGCTCTCTAAAGCCGTCACACCGGAGCACAAGAGGGTATATGTTGTCACCTTGAAGAGTAAAATGGAATGCCTCAAAGTATGTAATTATGCTGGCTAGCCATCACACCGGAGCACAAGAAGGTATATGTTGTCACCTCTGAAGAGTAAGATGGATTGCCCCGTAGTGTGTTATTATGCTGGCTCTCTAAAGTCGTCACACCGGAGCACAAAAGTGTATATGTTTTCACATATGAAGAGTAAGATGGAATGCCCCATAGTATGTAATTATGCTGGCTAGCCATCACACTGGAGCACAAGAAGGTATATGTTGTCACCTCTTAAGATTAAGATGGAATGCCCCTCTGCGTGTAATTAGAATGGCTCTCTTAACCCATCACACCGGAGCACCAGAAGGTATACGTTGCCACCTCTGAAGAGTAAGATTAAGTGCCCCACATCCTGTAATTATACTGGCTCTCTAAACGCATCAGACCGGAGCAAAAGAAGATATACGTTGTCACCTCTGAAGAGTAAGATGGAATTCCCAACAGCGTGTAATTACACTGGCTCTTTAAACCCATCAGACCGGAGTACAAGAAGGTATACGTTGCGACCTCTAAAGAGTAAGATGAATTGCCCCACTGCCTGTAATTATACTGGCTCTCTAAACGCATCAGACCGGAGCACAAGAAGATATATGTTGCCACCTTTGAAGAGTAAGATGGAATTCCCCTTAGGGTGTAATTATACTGGCTCTCTTAAGCCATCACACCGGAACACAAGAAGGTATATGTTGTCACCTCTGAAGAGTAAGATGGAATGCCTCATAGCGTATAATTATGCTGGCTTCTAAAGCCATCACAACAGAGCACAAGAAGGTATATGTTGTCACCTCTGAAGAGTAAGATGAAATGCCTCTTAGCGTATAATTATGCAAGCTCTCTAAAGCCATCACACCGGAGCACAAGAAGGTATATGTTATCACCTCTGAAGAGTAAGATGGAGTGCCCTGTAGCGTGTAATTATGCTGGCACTCTAAAGCCATCACACCGGAGCACAAGGAGGTATATGTTGTCACCTCTGAAGATTAAGATGGAATAACCCACTGCGTGTAATTATACTGGCTCTCTAAACGCATCAGACCGGAGCACAAGAAGATATACGTTGTCACCTCTGAAGAGTAAGATGGAATGCCTCATAGCGTGTAATTATACTGGTTCTCTAAACCCATCACACCGGAGCACGAGAAGGTATACGTTGCCACCTCTGAAGAGTAAGATGTAGTGCCCCACTGCCTGTAATTATATTGGCTCTCTAAACGCATCACACCGGAGCACAAGGAGGTGCATGTTGTCACCTCTGAAGAGTAAGATGGAATGCCCCATAGTGTGAAATTATGCTGGCCAGCCATCACACCGGAGCACAAGAAGGTATAAGTTGTCACTTCTTACGATTAAGATGGAATGCCCCTCTGCATGTAATTATACTGGCTCTCTATACCCATCACACCGGAGCATCAGAAGGTATACGTTGGCACCTCTGAAGAGTAAGATGGAATTCCCCATAGCGTGTAATTACGCTTGCTCTCTAAAGCTATCACACCGGAGCGCAAGAAGGTATATGTTGTCACCTCTGAAGAGTAAGATGGAATGCCTCATAGTGTGTTATTATGCTGGCCCTCTAAAGCCGTCACACCGGAGCACCAGAAGGTATACGTTGCAACTTCTGAAGAGTAAGATGTAGTGCCCCACTGCCTGTAATTATACTGGCTCTCTAAACGCATCACACCGGAGCACAAGAAGGTATAAGTTGTCACCTCTGAAGAGTAAGATGGAATGCCCCATAGTGTGTAATTATGCTGGCTAGCCATCACACCGGAGCACAAGAAGGTATAAGTTGTCACTTCTTAAGATTAAGATGGAATGCCACTCTGCATGTAATTATACTGGCTCTCTATACCCATCACAACGGAGCATCAGAAGGTATACGTTGGCACCTCTGAAGAGTAAGATGGAATTCCCCATAGCGTGTAATTACGCTTGCTCTCTAAAGCTATCACACCGGAGCGCAAGAAGGTATACGTTGTCACCTTTGAAGAGTAAGATGGAATGACCCCATAGTGTGTTATTATGCTGGCCCTCTAAAGCCGTCACACCGGAGCACAAGAGGGTATATGTTGTCTCCTTGAAGAGTAAGATGGAATGCCTCGTAGCGTATAATTATGCTGGCTCTCTAAACGCATCACACCGGAGCACAAGAAGGTATATGTTGTCACCTCTGAAGAGTAAGATGGAATGCCTCATAGCGTGTAATTATACTGGCTCTCTAAACCCATCACACCGGAGCACCAGAAGGTATACGTTGCAACTTCTGAAGAGTAAGATGTAGTGCCCCACTGCCTGTAATTACACTGGCTCTCTAAACGCATCACACCGGAGCACAAGAAGCTATATGTTGTCACCTCTGAAGAGTAAGATGGAATGCCCCATAGTGTGTAATTATGCTGGCTAGCCATCACACCGGAGCACAAGAAGGTATATGTTGTCACTTCTTAAGATTAAGATGGAATGCCCCTCTGCATGTAATTATACTGGCTCTCTAAACCCATCACACCGGAGCACCAGAAGGTATACGTTGGCACCTCTGAAGAGTAAGATGGAATTCCCCATAGCGTGTAATTACGCTTGCTCTCTAAAGCTATCACACCGGAGCGCAAGAAGGTATACGTTGTCACCTTTGAAGAGTAAGATGGAATGACCCCATAGTGTGTTATTATGCTGGCCCTCTAAAGCCGTCACACCGGAGCACAAGAGGGTATATGTTGTCTCCTTGAAGAGTAAGATGGAATGCCTCGTAGCGTATAATTATGCTGGCTCTCTAAACGCATCACACCGGAGCACAAGAAGGTATATGTTGTCACCTCTGAAGAGTAAGATGGAATGCCTCATAGCGTGTAATTATACTGGCTCTCTAAACCCATCACACCGGAGCACCAGAAAGTATACGTTGCAACTTCTGAAGAGTAAGATGTAGTGCCCCACTGCCTGTAATTACACTGGCTCTCTAAACGCATCACACCGGAGCACAAGAAGCTATATGTTGTCACCTCTGAAGAGTAAGATGGAATGCCCCATAGTGTGTAATTATGCTGGCTAGCCATCACACCGGAGCACAAGAAGGTATATGTTGTCACTTCTTAAGATTAAGATGGAATGCCCCTCTGCATGTAATTATACTGGCTCTCTAAACCCATCACACCGGAGCACCAGAAGGTATACGTTGCCACCTCTGAAGAGTAAGATGGAATTCCCCATAGCGTGTAATTACGCTTGCTCTCTAAAGCTATCACACCGGAGCGCAAGAAGGTATATGTTGTCACCTCTGAAGAGTAAGATGGAAAGCCCCATAGTGTGTTATTATGCTGGCTCTCTAAAGCCGTCACACCGGAGCACAAGAGGGTATATGTTGTCACCTTGAAGAGTAAGATGGAATGCTTCGTAGCGTATAATTATGCTGGCTCTCTAAACGCATCACACCGGAGCACAAGAAGGTATATGTTGTCACCTCTGAAGAGTAAGATGGAATGCCTCATAGCGTGTTATTGTACTGGCTCTCTAAACCCATCACACCGGAGCACCAGAAGGTATACGTTGCAACCTCTGAAGAGTAAGATGTAGTGCCCCACTGCCTGTAATTATACTGGCTCTCTAAACGCATCAGACCGGAGCACAAGAAGATATACGTTGCCACCTCTGAAGAATAAGATGGAATTCCCCTTAGCGTGTAATTATACTGGCTCTCTAAACGCATCACACCGGAGCACAAGAAGGTATATGTTGTCACCTCTGAAGAGTAAGATGTAATGCCCCATAGTGTGTAATTATGCTGGCTAGCCATCACACCGGAGCACAAGAAGGTATATGTTGTCACTTCTTAAGATTAAGATGGAATGCCCCTCTGCATGTAATTATACTGGCTCTCTAAACCCATCACACCGGAGCACCAGAAGGTATACGTTGCCACCTCTGAAGAGTAAGATGGAATTCCCCATAGCGTGTAATTACGCTTGCTCTCTAAAGCTATCACACCGGAGCGCAAGAAGGTATATGTTGTCACCTCTGAAGAGTAAGATGGAATGCCCCATAGTGTGTTATTATGCTGGCTCTCTAAAGCCGTCACACCGGAGCACAAGAGGGTATATGTTGTCACCTTGAAGAGTAAGATGGAATGCCTCGTAGCGTATAATTATGCTGGCTCTCTAAACGCATCACACCGGAGCACAAGAAGGTATATGTTGTCACCTCTGAAGAGTAATGTGGAATGCCTCATAGCGTGTAATTATACTGGCTCTCTAAACCCATCACACCGGAGCACCAGAAGCTATACGTTGCAACCTCTAAAGAGTAAGATGTAGTGCCCCACTGCCTGTTATTATACTGGCTCTCTAAACGCATCACACCGGAGCACAAGAAGGTATATGTTGTCACCTCTGAAGAGTAAGATGTAATGCCCCATAGTGTGTAATTATGCTGGCTAGCCATCACACCGGAGCACAAGAAGGTATATGTTGTCACTTCTTAAGATTAAGATGGAATGCCCCTCTGCATGTAACTATACTGGCTCTCTAAACCCATCACACCGGAGCATCAGAAGGTATACGTTGGCACCTCTGAAGAGTAAGATGGAATTCCCCATAGCGTGTAATTACGCTTGCTCTCTAAAGCTATCACACCGGAGCGCAAGAAGGTATATGTTGTCACCTCTGAAGAGTAAGATGGAATGCCCCATAGTGTGTTATTATGCTGGCCCTCTAAAGCCGTCACACCGGAGCACCAGAAGGTATACGTTGCAACTTCTGAAGAGTAAGATGTAGTGCCCCACTGCCTGTAATTATACTGGCTCTCTAAACGCATCACACCGGAGCACAAGAAGGTATAAGTTGTCACCTCTGAAGAGTAAGATGGAATGCCCCATAGTGTGTAATTATGCTGGCTAGCCATCACACCGGAGCACAAGAGGTATATGTTGTCACTTCTTAAGATTAAGATGGAATGCCCCTCTGCATGTAATTATACTGGCTCTCTATACCCATCACACCGGAGCATCAGAAGGTATACGTTGGCACCTCTGAAGAGTAAGATGGAATTCCCCATAGCATGTAATTACGCTTGCTCTCTAAAGCTATCACACCGGAGCGCAAGAAGGTATATGTTGTCACCTCTGAAGAGTAAGATGGAATGCCCCATAGTGTGTTATTATGCTGGCCCTCTAAAGCCGTCACACCGGAGCACAAGAGGGTATATGTTGTCTCCTTGAAGAGTAAGATGGAATGCCTCGTAGCGTATAATTATGCTGGCTCTCTAAACGCATCACACCGGAGCACAAGAAGGTATAAGTTGTCACCTCTGAAGAGTAAGATGGAATGCCTCATAGCGTGTAATTATACTGGCTCTCTAAACCCATCACACCGGAGCACCAGAAGGTATACGTTGCAACTTCTGAAGAGTAAGATGTAGTGCCCCACTGCCTGTAATTATACTGGCTCTCTAAACGCATCACACCGGAGCACAAGAAGGTATATGTTGTTACCCCTGAAGAGTAAGATGGAATGCCCCATAGTGTGTAATTATGCTGGCTAGCCATCACACCGGAGCACAAGAAGGTATATGTTGTCACTTCTTAAGATTAAGATGAAATGCCCCTCTGCATGTAATTATACTGGCTCTCTAAACGCATCACACCGGAGCACAAGAAGGTATATGTTGTCACCTCTGAAGAGTAAGATGTAATGCCCCATAGTGTGTAATTACGCTTGCTCTCTAAAGCTATCACACCGGAGCGCAAGAAGGTATATGTTGTCACCTCTGAAGAGTAAGATGGAATGCCCCATAGTGTGTTATTATGCTGGCCCTCTAAAGCCATCACACCGGAGCACCAGAAGGTATACGTTGCAACTTCTGAAGAGTAAGATGTAGTGCCCCACTGCCTGTAATTATACTGGCTCTCTAAACGCATCACACCGGAGCACAAGAAGGTATAAGTTGTCACCTCTGAAGAGTAAGATGGAATGCCCCATAGTGTGTAATTATGCTGGCTAGCCATCACACCGGAGCACAAGAAGGTATATGTTGTCACTTCTTAAGATTAAGATGGAATGCCCCTCTGCATGTAATTATACTGGCTCTCTATACCCATCACACCGGAGCATCAGAAGGTATACGTTGGCACCTCTGAAGAGTAAGATGGAATTCCCCATAGCGTGTAATTACGCTTGCTCTCTAAAGCTATCACACCGGAGCGCAAGAAGGTATACGTTGTCACCTTTGAAGAGTAAGATGGAATGACCCCATAGTGTGTTATTATGCTGGCCCTCTAAAGCCGTCACACCGGAGCACAAGAGGGTATATGTTGTCTCCTTGAAGAGTAAGATGGAATGCCTCGTAGCGTATAATTATGCTGGCTCTCTAAACGCATCACACCGGAGCACAAGAAGGTATATGTTGTCACCTCTGAAGAGTAAGATGGAATGCCCCATAGTGTGTTATTATGCTGGCCCTCTAAAGCCGTCACACCGGAGCACCAGAAGGTATACGTTGCAACTTCTGAAGAGTAAGATGTAGTGCCCCACTGCCTGTAATTATACTGGCTCTCTAAACGCATCACACCGGAGCACAAGAAGGTATAAGTTGTCACCTCTGAAGAGTAAGATGGAATGCCCCATAGTGTGTAATTATGCTGGCTAGCCATCACACCGGAGCACAAGAAGGTATATGTTGTCACTTCTTAAGATTAGGATGGAATGCCCCTCTGCATGTAATTATACTGGCTCTCTATACCCATCACACCGGAGCATCAGAAGGTATACGTTGGCACCTCTGAAGAGTAAGATGGAATTCCCCATAGCGTGTAATTACGCTTGCTCTCTAAAGCTATCACACCGGAGCGCAAGAAGGTATACGTTGTCACCTCTGAAGAGTAAGATGGAATGCCCCATAGTGTGTTATTATGCTGGCCCTCTAAAGCCGTCACACCGGAGCACCAGAAGGTATACGTTGCAACTTCTGAAGAGTAAGATGTAGTGCCCCACTGCCTGTAATTATACTGGCTCTCTAAACGCATCACACCGGAGCACAAGAAGGTATAAGTTGTCACCTCTGAAGAGTAAGATGGAATGCCCCATAGTGTGTAATTATGCTGGCTAGCCATCACACCGGAGCACAAGAAGGTATATGTTGTCACTTCTTAAGATTAGGATGGAATGCCCCTCTGCATGTAATTATACTGGCTCTCTATACCCATCACACCGGAGCATCAGAAGGTATACGTTGGCACCTCTGAAGAGTAAGATGGAATTCCCCATAGCGTGTAATTACGCTTGCTCTCTAAAGCTATCACACCGGAGCGCAAGAAGGTATACGTTGTCACCTTTGAAGAGTAAGATGGAATGACCCCATAGTGTGTTATTATGCTGGCCCTCTAAAGCCGTCACACCGGAGCACAAGAGGGTATATGTTGTCTCCTTGAAGAGTAAGATGGAATGCCTCATAGCGTATAATTATGCTGGCTCTCTAAACGCATCACACCGGAGCACAAGAAGGTATATGTTGTCACCTCTGAAGAGTAAGATGGAATGCCTCATAGCGTGTAATTATACTGGCTCTCTAAACCCATCACACCGGAGCACCAGAAGGTATACGTTGCAACTTCTGAAGAGTAAGATGTAGTGCCCCACTGCCTGTAATTACACTGGCTCTCTAAACGCATCACACCGGAGCACAAGAAGCTATATGTTGTCACCTCTGAAGAGTAAGATGGAATGCCCCATAGTGTGTAATTATGCTGGCTAGCCATCACACCGGAGCACAAGAAGGTATATGTTGTCACTTCTTAAGATTAAGATGGAATGCCCCTCTGCATGTAATTATACTGGCTCTCTAAACCCATCACACCGGAGCACCAGAAGGTATACGTTGGCACCTCTGAAGAGTAAGATGGAATTCCCCATAGCGTGTAATTACGCTTGCTCTCTAAAGCTATCACACCGGAGCGCAAGAAGGTATACGTTGTCACCTTTGAAGAGTAAGATGGAATGACCCCATAGTGTGTTATTATGCTGGCCCTCTAAAGCCGTCACACCGGAGCACAAGAGGGTATATGTTGTCTCCTTGAAGAGTAAGATGGAATGCCTCGTAGCGTATAATTATGCTGGCTCTCTAAACGCATCACACCGGAGCACAAGAAGGTATATGTTGTCACCTCTGAAGAGTAAGATGGAATGCCTCATAGCGTGTAATTATACTGGCTCTCTAAACCCATCACACCGGAGCACCAGAAGGTATACGTTGCAACTTCTGAAGAGTAAGATGTAGTGCCCCACTGCCTGTAATTACACTGGCTCTCTAAACGCATCACACCGGAGCACAAGAAGCTATATGTTGTCACCTCTGAAGAGTAAGATGGAATGCCCCATAGTGTGTAATTATGCTGGCTAGCCATCACACTGGAGCACAAGAAGGTATATGTTGTCACTTCTTAAGATTAAGATGGAATGCCCCTCTGCATGTAATTATACTGGCTCTCTAAACCCATCACACCGGAGCACCAGAAGGTATACGTTGCCACCTCTGAAGAGTAAGATGGAATTCCCCATAGCGTGTAATTACGCTTGCTCTCTAAAGCTATCACACCGGAGCGCAAGAAGGTATATGTTGTCACCTCTGAAGAGTAAGATGGAAAGCCCCATAGTGTGTTATTATGCTGGCTCTCTAAAGCCGTCATACCGGAGCACAAGAGGGTATATGTTGTCACCTTGAATAGTAAGATGGAATGCCTCGTAGCGTATAATTATGCTGGCTCTCTAAACGCATCACACCGGAGCACAAGAAGGTATATGTTGTCACCTCTGAAGAGTAAGATGGAATGCCTCATAGCGTGTAATTGTACTGGCTCTCTAAACCCATCACACCGGAGCACCAGAAGGTATACGTTGCAACCTCTGAAGAGTAAGATGTAGTGCCCCACTGCCTGTAATTATACTGGCTCTCTAAACGTATCAGACCGGAGCACAAGAAGATATACGTTGCCACCTCTGAAGAATAAGATGGAATTCCCCTTAGCGTGTAATTATACTGGCTCTCTAAACGCATCACACCGGAGCACAAGAAGGTATATGTTGTCACCTCTGAAGAGTAAGATGTAATGCCCCATAGTGTGTAATTATGCTGGCTAGCCATCACACCGGAGCACAAGAAGGTATATGTTGTCACTTCTTAAGATTAAGATGGAATGCCCCTCTGCATGTAATTATACTGGCTCTCTAAACCCATCACACCGGAGCACCAGAAGGTATACGTTGCCACCTCTGAAGAGTAAGATGGAATTCCCCATAGCGTGTAATTACGCTTGCTCTCTAAAGCTATCACACCGGAGCGCAAGAAGGTATATGTTGTCACCTCTGAAGAGTAAGATGGAATGCCCCATAGTGTGTTATTATGCTGGCTCTCTAAAGCCGTCACACCGGAGCACAAGAGGGTATATGTTGTCACCTTGAAGAGTAAGATGGAATGCCTCGTAGCGTATAATTATGCTGGCTCTCTAAACGCATCACACCGGAGCACAAGAAGGTATATGTTGTCACCTCTGAAGAGTAATATGGAATGCCTCATAGCGTGTAATTATACTGGCTCTCTAAACCCATCACACCGGAGCACCAGAAGCTATACGTTGCAACCTCTAAAGAGTAAGATGTAGTGCCCCACTGCCTGTTATTATACTGGCTCTCTAAACGCATCACACCGGAGCACAAGAAGGTATATGTTGTCACCTCTGAAGAGTAAGATGTAATGCCCCATAGTGTGTAATTATGCTGGCTAGCCATCACACCGGAGCACAAGAAGGTATATGTTGTCACTTCTTAAGATTAAGATGGAATGCCCCTCTGCATGTAACTATACTGGCTCTCTAAACCCATCTCACCGGAGTACCAGAAGGTATACGTTGCCACCTCTGAAGAGTAAGATGGAATTCCCCATAGCGTGTAATTACGCTTGCTCTCTAAAGCTATCACACCGGAGCGCAAGAAGGTATATGTTGTCACCTCTGTAGAGTAAGATGGAAAGCCCCATAGTGTGTTATTATGCTGGCTCTCTAAAGCCGTCACACCGGAGCACAAGAGGGTATATGTTGTCACCTTGAAGAGTAAGATGGAATGCCTCGTAGCGTATAATTATGCTGGCTCTCTAAACGCATCACACCGGAGCACAAGAAGGTATATGTTGTCACCTCTGAAGAGTAAGATGGAATGCCTCATAGCGTGTAATTGTACTGGCTCTCTAAACCCATAACACCGGAGCACCAGAAGGTATACGTTGCAACCTCTGAAGAGTAAGATGTAGTGCCCCACTGCCTGTAATTATACTGGCTCTCTAAACGCATCAGACCGGAGCACAAGAAGATATACGTTGCCACCTGTGAAGAATAAGATGGAATTCCCCTTAGCGTGTAATTATACTGGCTCTCTAAACCCATCACACCGGAGCACCAGAAGGTATACGTTGCCTCCTCTGAAGAGTAAGATGGAATTCCCCATATCGTGTAATTACGCTTGCTCTCTAAAGCTATCACACCGGAGCGCAAGAAGGTATATGTTGTCACCTCTGAAGAGTAAGATGGAATGCCCCATAGTGTGTTATTATGCTGGCCCTCTAAAGCCGTCACACCGGAGCACCAGAAGGTATACGTTGCAACTTATGAAGAGTAAGATGTAGTGCCCCACTGCCTGTAATTATACTGGCTCTCTAAACGCATCACACCGGAGCACAAGAAGGTATAAGTTGTCACCTCTGAAGAGTAAGATGGAATGCCCCATAGTGTGTAATTATGCTGGCTAGCCATCACTCCGGAGCACAAGAAGGTATATGTTGTCACTTCTTAAGATTAAGATGGAATGCCCCTCTGCATGTAATTATACTGGCTCTCTATACCCATCACACCGGAGCATCAGAAGGTATACGTTGGCACCTCTGAAGAGTAAGATGGAATTCCCCATAGCGTGTAATTACGCTTGCTCTCTAAAGCTATCACACCGGAGCGCAAGAAGGTATACGTTGTCACCTTTGAAGAGTAAGATGGAATGACCCCATAGTGTGTTATTATACTGGCCCTCTAAAGCCGTCACACCGGAGCACAAGAGGGTATATGTTGTCACCTCTGAAGAATAAGATGGAATGCCCCATAGTGTGTAATTATGCTGGCTAGCCATCACACCGGAGCACAAGAAGGTATATGTTGTCACTTCTTAAGATTAAGATGGAATGCCCCTCTGCATGTAATTATACTGGCTCTCTTTAAACCCATCGCACCGGAGCACCAGAAGGTATACGTTGCAACCTCTGAAGAGTAAGATGTAGTGCCCCACTGCCTGTAATTATACTGGCTCTCTAAACGCATCGCACCGGAGCACAAGAAAGTATATGTTGTCACCTCTGAAGAATAAGATGGAATGCCCCATAGTGTGTAATTATGCTGGCTAGCCATCACACCGGAGCACAAGAAGGTATATGTTGTCACTTCTTAAGATTAAGATGGAATGCCCCTCTGCATGTAATTATACTGGCTCTCTAAACCCATCACACCGGAGCACCAGAAGGTATACGTTGCCACCTCTGAAGAGTAAGATGGAATTCCCCATAGCGTGTAATTACGCTTGCTCTCTAAAGCTATCACATTGGAGCGCAAGAAGGTATATGTTGTCACCTCTGAAGAGTTAGATGGAATGCCCCATAGTGTGTTATTATGCTGGCCCTCTAAAGCCGTCACACCGGAGCACAAGAGGGTATATGTTGTCACCTTGAAGAGTAAGATGGAATGCCTCGTAGCGTATAATTATGCTGGCTCTCTAAACGCATCACACCGGAGCACAAGAAGGTATATGTTGTCACCTCTGAAGAGTAAGATGGAATGCCTCATAGCGTGTAGTTATACTGGCTCTCTAAACCCATCACACCGGAGCACCAGAAGGTATACGTTGCAACCTCTGAGAGAAAGATGTAGTGCCCCACTGCCTGTAATTATACTGGCTCTCTAAACGCATCAAACCGGAGCACAAGAAGATATACGTTGCCACCTCTGAAGAATAAGATGGAATTCCCCTTAGCGTGTAATTATACTGGCTCTCTAAACGCATCACACCGGAGCACAAGAAGGTATATGTTGTCACCTCTGAAGAGTAAGATGGAATGCCCCATAGTGTGTAATTATGCTGGCTAGCCATCACACCGGAGCACAAGAAGGTATATGTTGTCACTTCTTAAGATTAAGATGGAATGCCCCTTTGCATGTAATTATACTGGCTCTCTAAACATATCACACCGGAGCACCAGAAGGTATACGTTGCCACCTCTGAAGAGTAAGATGGAATTCCCCATATCGTGTAATTATGCAGGCCCTCTAAAGCCATCACACCGGAGCACAAGAAGGTATATGTTGTCACCTCTGAAGAGTAAGATAGAATGCCTCATAGCGTATAATTGTACTGGCTCTCTAAACGTATCAGAACGGAGCACAAGTAGGTATACGTTGTCACCTCTGAAGAGTAAGATGGAATTCCTCACATCGTGTTATTATACTAGACCTCTAAACCCATCAGACCGGAGCACAACACATACCAAGCAAGCACCACTGTTATATCTACCCAGACAAATTCCTAGACTGAAAAGAAGTCCTTTCACCTCGAATCACAAAGTAATAGTTTTAAATGTCCGCCGCCACATATTTTTTTCCTATTTCTCAGAAATGCAGGTTTCCTCACGATGTTTACCTTCACCGTCAAGCACGTAGTAAATCAGCAATTAAAAATTTCATCGGTGCCGGCGGGGATCGCACCCAGGTTGCTTGCGTACTGTGAAATTTACAGCGAGCGCTAACCATCTGCGCTACCACGACCCTTGGTTACTCTTATTTGTACAAAAAAAAGAACATATAATTTTTCGAAACATGTTACCACTTATCACCGTTGACGATTAATATATTTTCGACAAGATTGTTCCTCATTCAACTAGGTATCGATAGTTTAAAGTGATCGAACTGACATTTAAATGATATCGATACGATCCTATAACGAGTCTCTACGACGTCTTAATACTCTGAACTTTTGTACAAATGGAATGAACTGATGACAATTCAATAATTTCGTGACTATGACCTCAGTATTCTCAACACGTGTTCATTAAGTTGTCTTAAGCTCAGGTGAAATGCATCTGGAGCCTTCTTTGTCTGAAGTTGTTTGCAGATCTCCGTAGAGTAGCCACTAACTATGAGGTAGGTAGAACTTGTCAGCCTTAGATTATGTACACAACCTATGTACGTTACATATACCCTATATATGTTTTATACTAGCGTAAAATACGAGCATAATGCTCTTGTGTTTTGTATGGCAAGTAAAAAGAACCGGAGACCCTTTTTACTTGGAACGGGGTATCCCATCTTATTCCTCAGGGGTGACAATGCATTTACATTTTGGTTATTATTCAGGGATAGATGTAAATATGGGCCACAGCATTCACTTATCATAACGTTGTGTGCTTATTGGTCACTCTTTTTCTATAAAAAATGTATGTAGTATTACACTGTACTTTTATCCTTAATAAATTGATTATTAAACAATAATAGTGAGCCAAAGGTCGGTACTGCTTTCAAAAAATACAAAGGACAATATGCACAAATCGGTGTCGTTACACTCTATAAACATCCACCTATATACATAAGTGTCTAGTATCCCAGTTTATCGTTTTTTATATAAATTTATGTATATGATAAAGCTATGCTGCAGCTATATTATAATAGTATCACGAATTGGTCGGCTCGACTGAGGAAGGATCACGCTCTTTACATAATACCAGCGTAAAATAGTAGCTAACTAACTCTACTGTGTTTTGCATGGTGAGTGTAGGGAACCCTTTTCACTGGCAACATTCCATCGTAGACCTCACGGGTGACTACGCATCTGCATTTTAATTCGAAATTAGGAATAGGTGTAGATGTCTGTGGGCCACAGCAACCACTTAACATCTGCCGGGTTAGCATGGGAGGGGGACAATATATCCCCGGGGAGAGGATACAATTTTTATCCCTTGCTTTATTTTATCCACCCTGCGAGCATGGGCAAGAGACAAAAATTATATCCCCCGATTATATCCACTGACAAGAGATAAAATTATCTTATCTTATAGTATATCCCCGTTTGACATAACGAGTAGACATATATCTCCCCGTCCGTAGCATGAGGCCAAGGGAAAGAGAAAAAATTATCCCTTTTTGACATTTGAAAGGGACAATTTTATCCTCTTTCGCGGACGTAGGTTTAAGTTTATCTTCAAACCATTTTAATATGAAAAAGATGTCTCGAGCCTATTGCAACTACATTTTCGTGTCAGAAATTGAAAAACAACAAAGAAAATTACACCAGCGATCGATACGTGATCAGAATACTTAATCTATTGGAATTCTCCGACAACGAACTTCTACGCCGGTTTCGGATGCTCAAGGATTGTTTTGTATTTGTGTAAAGAACTCTGTGAGGCTTTAAAGCCTATTAATTCTGTGGATGGACTACCAGTGCATAGTGAAGTAAGCATCTATTACAACCACCTTGTCCAAAAACATCGTATATTTGCAATCAATACATGTGGCTTATGTAACTATCTTAATATTTTTTCTAGGTAGGTAGTTTACATCTTCCAGTCTCTTGGCAGATGGTAGTTACCTACTAGAGAGGTACGATTCAAGACCATGGCAAGGCTGTTGTTCAAACAACAAATAATCAGCAAATACTTGACCTAAATTATAGGGGCCATCATTAGAATGTGTGGAGCAATATACTTTAATTAGCCTCTTGTGTAGATAAATACAAGTTTAAAGACTAATATACATAATATTAGGAATACAAATAACACAATACTCATGATTACAAAATTATTTATTCCTTGTTTTGTTTGAAATCATTACATTTTTATTCTTCACGCTTCATCATTTTTAATTAAAATTAAATCTTTGTGACTTAAAGTAGACATCAATTTTGATGTATTTTGTAATTTTCTTATAATGGCAGTAATTGCGGGGATAATTTTTTTTAATTTCCTCAAGAGGTTACACCACCTCCAAAGGGTCTGCATTGTCCAGTTTCGCCATTGGCTTAATTCTAGACACATATTTTTTTAATAAATGCTATCACAAGCGAAGTAATACCTGCGATTTGATACAAGCAATGTATGCTTAACTTTAATATTATACAAAAGAAAATAAAGAAAGAATTAGAATAATAGAAAAAATAAAAACAAGGCAGAAATACGCTTAAAATAAATATAACAAATATTATAAATGACATATTGTTTAACAAAAATTATTAACAGTTTAGCAATATAATAAATAAAAGGCAAAAGAAAATATAAGTTAATGTAAATCTTCTTAATATTAAAAGAAGTTTATAGCTGGTATAGTTTATAGCTTTATACTATCGTACAAAGATGTTTTATAAAACATCTTTGCTATCGTATATTATCTATGCGCGGGGATAAGTTTATCTACTGTCGATATTATATCCACCATAGGCCCATGCTCGCAGGGTGGATAAAGCTTTGACATAGGGATAAGACAATTTTATCCCTTGTCAGTGGATATAATCGGTGGATAAAATTTTTATCCCCTGCTCATGCTAACCCGGCTGGTGGACTGTGAGCCCGTTCGTCACCCTTATCCTGTAAAAAAAATGGTCTTCGCATATGCCCTCCTCATGGGAGCAAGCTTGGATTATTTCTGGCTAGCACTTTCTTGACCTAACGCGTACTATAGATGAAGATTCGATTCATCTAGGTAATAATCTTCATCTAATGTCGGCAGAGATCTACGGAAAATAGAAGAGAACACACATATTCGTAGTTCTACCAGCGTCAGTCCCTTGGTTTTAATCCTCTAGCCGAGGAAAACGAGTCCTTCTGTTATTACTAATCATCAAAACAGAATTAAAACGCGTCTATTATCACCGTGTATCCCTAACAGACCTTTTCTTTAATAGCTGTCTTTGTGTTCGCTTAGTGGGCACACGTGCAGTCCGTGTATGTCATTGGAGCGTAAACTGTCCACGCTGCTGCACAAAGTCAACGCAAAATACTCGCGCTATTAATTATCTCTTCATGTTAGCTAAACTAAGTAAAACTGTTCAGTTCTCTGTCTTTCTTATCATCAAATATGGTTTTATAAAATTATTAAGGCTCAGAGACCCAGTGAGGGTTTAGTTTACCCACCCCACCTGGTCCCACCACTCCATAAATTTCATATGAACAATTGGTCAAGTGGAGATTTGTTCACGTGAAATGTATGTTATATACACCATCACGGTACAGAAGCAAATCCTAGTTTTTGGTAATGCCTTTTTAATGTTAAAAAATAGTGTAACCACGTCCCAATAGTCGTCGGCGCTGTTCTCATCTCATTTTTGTTTTATGGAACAGTATTATATGAAACCTTCTACGGGCCTGTTGTTCAGAGGGTATTTATATATCATACCCTCAAAATATTTTCTTTCTCGGTTATGTAGTTTCCCTCAAAATAATTACCTTCACCGAGCACGTGATAAATCATCGTGAAATATCATTCAAAATTGCAATTAAAAGTTTCCCGTAGTATTGTGTGAATTAAGCAACTAAAATGCGCTAAAATCCGTAAAATTAGTTTTATTCGATAAAAATGTATAATATAGATTACAAAAAAAAAATGAATTTTTAACCTTCGAATGTAATAATATTCTTAAAAATTCTTACAACTTCTTAAGAATTATATATTATACATTTTTCGCCCTTGCGATCCCCTTTCATACTCTGCATAATTTAGGAGGAAAGGTAAGACCGCTGAAACAAATCAGAAGGTGCGTTAATTAGTGGAAGGTGAGTGTTGCGAGCCCGAACAATAGCTCCCAATTTAAGAGCGGTCTAACATTTCACAAGCGAATGATCTTTTTGTATTAATTCTAACGAAATTCGAGAGCAAAATTGTTGGCTGGAGTAAAAAGGTCAAATTATGCCTAACAAGTAAAATGAGACGCTAAAAAGAGTAGGTAAGCTACGTGTATTTTGGTGATATCTTCGGTTAAGGTGTTAATAAAATTCATAATGATTAACCTAAATTAAGGTTTATTATTGTTATCCTACCGGTACATTTAATTAAATTAGATAATATAGTTATTTTATATAGTTTCAGCGTGGTTTGCAACAGACAATTTTTGTTTTCTACAGTACAGATAACTTAAACTAGGTATAGAATACATACATCTGCAACTGAGCTGAGTGGCGCAAGTTATTATACTGTCACCTTAGAGTAAGAACATACGTACAGCGTGTACTTACTTTAAGTTTGTCACCAAATAACATTTATGCAAATATAAATCATAGAGTCTAGGCAAAGCAGGCCTTGTTGTTAAGACGTTCAATGTTGTTTAAATCCGCTAGCCAAGCGGGACTAATTTTCTTTTACGGCGCAGTATGTGATAATTCTGTCATTTAAATTTCATCTGACATCGTTAGTATTATAAGTCCAAGGATCATCACTGCAAACTCTCGCGTGTTGTGATTTTTATAGCGAGTTTCCAGCCTCTTAACTACCACTAGCTATTCCCCTCTCATTCTAGAAAATATTTGCCTTAACCGCCATGTTCATGTAGGCGGAATGGAAATTGCAGCGCCAGATGTTTCAACAGACGATAAAGATAACGAAATTTTACTTGCTTTCTTGTAACTTTTTATCCATCTCCCTCATATGGCATCACTGGTCTAACTACGGAAGGTCTCTAATATTCATTTGATTATTCCGTATTATACATTGTAAACACCTTCAGGACAGGATGGGAAGATGAATTCACAAGAGATCAAAGTCATACCGTCTGGTCTTCTACCGTCATCTCTTAATATTCCACAAGGATATTTTTATGGTTTATCTTAATCCCTCGGATGAGTTACTTTACATAAATGCCTTTCAGCTTATGTTTCAAGCCCGATTCCTATCTTCGATTTATTGCCTATTCCCGACGTTCTTCCCCGGCCCTTCGTTTAATTTGATTCAAAATAAAGCAAATATTTGAGTATATTGAACCGAAAAATAATAATAGTAACCTGAAGACATTGAGGTTAATTATAACATCAATACTTGACAGAAGAAACATCAGTATTTCGAAATAATTTATTTCGATTCCGGAATATTATTGATTCATTATTTAGATTTTATTATCAAAAAGATATTTACTAGAAACTTAATCCGATTCCAACTTCACACATACAACAGCTGAATTGTTGTGTTGTGTAATAATGTAGCTCATGGAAACCTGCAAGCCTTGAAGGCCAAAAGCCACAAGCGCGTGGTTTCCCACAGTGGCTTAGATAAGATGCTATACTTATTCTTTAAACCAGAACACGGCAGTGGTTGCGCGGCAGCTTTTCGGCAAGTATAGGTATGATGGTTGGACTAGCTCAAAATTATTTCTAGGCAGGAAGGATCCTACAAACTAGTATACATTATTCGATAAAAGTAAATGTGAAAAAAGAAGGTTGTCTCCGTAGTTTCTTTCGCCGTTTCTTTTAGTCAAAGAATTCTCATTTCGACACAGTTTAAATAGAAAATAAAAATACATTTGAAAAACCAAGTTTTCATTAATTCTTTGTCGAATAAATAAATATATTAAATGTAATTTACTATCATTTCATTTAACTTTTAAAGTGTAATATGCCAAAAATCTTATGTGTGGTTTCATGCTGAATACATTTGGGTTCGTGTTAGTAAGTTACGAGGGTGGATTGAAAAGTACTCGGCCTAACCAAGAAAATAAACACATACTAAATCAGTTATATTTTTATTTTTCTACATAATCACCATCAAGTTCAATACACTTTTGCCACCTCCCCTTCCAAGCATTTAGACCGTTGAAAAAAAATGATTCTTCCTTAGAGTCAAAATATGCGTCTACAACTGCTTTGACCTCGTCGTTTGTCGAAAATCTTTGACCTCCCAAGTGCTTTTTTAGGTTAGGGAACAGAAAGAAGTCTGATGGTGCCAGATCAGGTGAATACGGCGGATGCGGTAACAGTTCAAAGCCAAAGTTGTGAATTTCAGCCATTGACTGTACTGACGTGTGAACACGGGCGTTATCTTGATGAAACAGGACTTTTCTTCTGAGCATTCCTCGACGTTTTTCTTTTATTTCCTCTCGTAAACGACGTAGTAAGGTGCAGTAGTAATCAGAGTTTATAGTCTGACCCCTTTCAAGATAATCAATCATAATCACACCTTTCGAGTCCCAGAATACTGAAGCCATCACCTTATTTGCCGACAAAATCGACTTAGCCCTTTTAGGGGGTGGTGAACCAGGTCTTCTCCACTGTTTTGATTGTTGTTTTGTTTCCGGTGTACAGTAATGAACCCATGTTTCGTCCATAGTAACAAAACGATTCAAAAAATCATCTGCATCGGCTTCAAATAACTCCAAACAGTCGCGTGAAATAGTCAATCGCGTCCTTTTTTGTTCAACTGAAAGCAGTCGCGGAACCCACCTCGCAGACACCTTGTGGAAACCCAACTTGTTGACAATGATGTTTTGAGTTCGTTCATAAGAGATGCCTATAATCTCGGCTATCTCTCTAATTTTTAATCTGCGATCTCCCATTATTAAATCAAGCACTTTTTTAATATTTTCGTCAGTAGTTGACATCGAAGGCCTTCCAGAGCGGGGTTCATCTTTCACACTCTCTCTACCACGCTTAAATTCTGCTATCCATTTTTTGACGGATGAATATGACAGAGCACAATCGCCTAATGTACTGACCATGTCATCATGGATGGCTTTTGATGATAGCCCCTTCTTATGGAGGTACTTAATGACGACACGCTGCTCGATTTGCTCCATTCGCGGAAATTATGTCCGATTACTTTGTTAATAAATTTATAAAATCACAACTAATTATCGCACACGTTTCGAACTTCACACAATGAACTAGTCTGAACTGAACTAAATAATGTGGGTAGATTTGATTTTTAGAATTGAATGGATCTATGTTAGGCCGAGTACTTTTCAATCCACCCACGTATTATTAATTTCAGATAAAAATGACTTATCTCAGGAATACGGGCGAGCCGTACTTATAGTTGTTTGTGTAGATACACGCGTGCGTGTTTGCGTAACTGCAGGTAGGGTTAGTGAGACCATCGTACTCGTACTTGAAAAAAATTAGATAAATTATTTTTGAATCTCCAGCTTACTCACACTTAAACAATGTACACAGGCAAGACCAACCTTCCATCGTGAGATAAAAATGTTATTAGTACTGACACTAGTTACACTGACTTATAAAAATACTAATTAATTATAAACAAGTTCTGTCGTCTTGCAAAACATTGTGATGAAACCTGCATGTTGAGGAAATTCAAACAAATATTTCGAAGTTACTTTAAGTCTGCCAACAAGCCCTGGGAAGCCACAGTGGATTATTGCTTGACATAAAACTCCCAGAAATGGGAGAGACCAGTGCATAGCAGCGGAACGTAGGTCGGTTTGTAGCTTTATAAAACAAAGTAATATAATATTAATAATTTTTGGCGAAATACTTAAACTATTTTATATAAGAAATATCCTGAAGAAAAAAAAAACATAACACAAACAATATGGATTATCTTGCCTTTAAAATTTATAATATTTACGTAAAGAAAACGTTTGTACTTGGTAGAACCATACAGCAGCTATATTAGGGTTGTAGCACAAATGTCGACCGGAGAAGGACCACTCTCTCAAGAATACCAGCGTAGTAATAAAACAGTATCTTAATGCTACTGTGTTCCGTATGGTGTGTGTAGAGAAAAGGAGACCCTTTTCTACTGGAAATGTGGCAACTCATCTAGTTTTTGGTATATGAAGATGCCTTATTCCATATCATCTATTTACCATTAAGTAGAATATGTGCTCGTTTATGTCCTTTATTGTATATAAAAAAACATTTAGTAAAAATTTGAGCAAGTGTCATTCACGACGCATACTTGAACTGCTACGTAAGTAAGCACATACCAATTATGTAAATTACTTTCCTTAATACGAAAGTTTAATCTCATGCGATCGAGGCTACGTAACGCAAAAAGTTTTAGATTAGTGGTGGTACCATGTAGATGGTAGGAACAATTTGCTTTAAATTACCTGCACCTTTTTATAAGTCATTTTCATTTTTCATTTTTGAAAAATATTTTCAAATATTATATATACTTACTTTATAATTTTTTTTCCAAACTAAAACTATAGTAAAAAATGTTATAAAATCTATTAAAAATGGAATAAAACCCACAGGCTCGTGAAAGGTTAAAATCCTAGCGCGCCTGACCAGTGTAGTGAATACATGAAGCTAAATCTTTCCTTTTCCATGCCAGCAGGAGCATTCTAAGAAAGACGTGTAGGCGTCTGGTTATGAACTAAAAATCGTGATAATGATATCAATAGCAGACCATTGTAACTATAATATTTATTAGCAAGGCAACGTCCTTACAAAAGTCCACTGCTGAACATAGGCCTCCCCCATAAGTTGCCACACGGGGGATATTTGCCACAGTTGCTACTCTTGGCAACCGGGTTTGCCACGGTAGTATTTATTTTTATTTATCTGATATCAGAAAGATGCTGTTGTTCATTTCCTGGCTCAGTTTCTATTTCTCGCCCCTTACGCCAACCACTGGATCATACGAGACTATCTCCTATATGGCAAGGTAGGATTATATGATCATATCTTAGATTATTTTATAGGTTATTATTTTTATATATTATTGATAGGTATATCAATAATCTAAGGATCATATTATGATAATATTGTTACATCGCCACTATATGGTAAATTAAGTAACTTAATATCTATAAATATATAAATATGTCTTTGCCACTTGATACTATAAGCCCTTTTGACCGCGACTGCCGAACTGCACTTATTGGTAATTAATACACGACCTTTAGATGAGATCCAAAAGGTAAAGATTAATGCCTTTAACCTTCTCACTGTTCCCATGCCTTAAAACGTATTCCCTTGCCGTAAAGTGGCGACACTTATGCATAAACTGGAACATAATAATGAATACATTACTGCTAAAGAAAAAATATTTATAAGGGTGATACTAACCCTGACAGGATATAAGCCAGAGAAGTACCGCTACAAACTAGTTTAACCGTTGCCGTTATGAGATCTCAACCGAGACTGTTGCAGAGATACATTTAATTCATTCATTCATTCATATAGCGCAATAAAAGTCGACATACCCTCATAATGTCTATAGGATTTTTCCATAGTTTCCACGCTTGGCGGACGAGCTGGGACCCCAGTTTCTTTACTACTTTCATGAAGATGCCACTGCCCTCCGGTTTCAGTAACCCTCTGCCACTTCTCACTAAACCACAGAGTATGAAATGGATTAATGCAGTGGCCACAATCCAGAAATACACGATGACATAACTGTTTATATGTTTGCGTTTTTTGTGTTGTTTGTGTTTTTATGTATACACAGTATCATATCACGCAATTGTCGATCTATATATTATAATGTAATAATTATGGGTATATCGATGCCAGATCGAAAACTTGATCTTAATATTGTAAATCAGTCATCCACTTCGTAAAATGGTAGGACTTTACGAATTATTACACTGTTTGTTGATATCATATCATAATAAAACATGACCAAATTAATGAATAGCAATCGTTAGAGCTCGTTGCAGCTATTATATAGTTGTAGCACGATTAGGTAGGTTTGTCCATTAAAAGACCACGCTCTTACGGAATACCAGCGTGATGAACTTAATGCTACTGTGTGTCGTACAGTGAGCATTGAGAACGCGAATCTCTTTTTACTGGAATCGAGGCATTCTATTTTAGCCCTCAGGGTTGACATGGTCTTTGCGTTTGGATTCTTGGTCTGGGATAAATTAGACAGTACTAGACCACAGCACCCATTTACCAATCTTTATTTTATAAAAATGTAAACTACAAATCGCACGGCGATTTGAGAATGTTCATACATTGTTTGGTCATATAGAAAAATAGTTCCATTTTTTATCGCTAGTGGCGCTGATATCCATTTTTAACATAGTTTCATCAATATGTGTCTTATTTATATATCATAAAAATACCCCTTGAAGCGGTAATACCACTTCAATCTACTGTCGCTAACATTACTACTCGTAGATGGTTGCTTTCGCATATATACATATATGTCCCACTGCTGGGCATAGGCCTCTCATTTCTGAGAGAATTTTTGAACAAAGAAGTTTCCGCCAAGCTGCGCCAATGCGTATTGGTGAACTTAATTTGCGGGGACTCCATGATCTGATTAATTCTCCAATCTGCCCATGAGGTAATATAAACTTGCATGGATAAGATTCATTAAATTATAAAGACGTGAATTTAACACTAAATAAACCAACGTTGAATTGATAATTTTCATAGTAAATCCTTTAATATAATCGAAGTCCTTATATGCATCAGAAACAGAACTCAAAAAATGGACCCCCTAAGAGTTCAACGGATATTATTGGGGAGTTCGCGATCATAGTTGAATAATGGCCGCCGCATTTCCCGGCCTTTCAAGTGTCAGTTGCAGTAGAGTCCCTAGCGTAGCGTAAAACAAAGACATTTTCCGTTTGAAAGCGCCGGAACCAGAAACAAATGAAAATGTTATGTATTCAAGTAGGATGTTTTTTTTTAACTTTATATAGGATACTTAATATCATTAAATTGTCTTTAACGTAGAAAAATATGAACAATCGAAAAGTTAATTTGAACGATAAAAAATCTAATTTGGAAAAAAAGTGTTCACCAAGACAAAAATAACTCTCAATTAGTTAATCCACTTTGCTTAATATCTCGTCGAATTTCAATAGGGTTCGTCTAGAGTATGGAAACTTTTGGTTAAATATAAGGAACCTAACGTAAAAAAAAAACCTAATATAAACGGACTAATGAGTTTAAAAAAGTTAAAGTTACAGCCTATATATTATATCCTACTGCTGGGCACAGCCCCCCCCCCCTCTTCATTTCTAAGATAGTTTTTGGACACGGAAGTGTCCACAGCGCTACCCCAATGCGTGTTAGCAAACTTTTACAAATAAAATACAAATACAATACTCTTTATTGTACACCAACAAAACGTTAATAAATAATGAAAAAATAATGAAGGATAAACAAACGGCGGTCTTATTGCTACATAGCAATCTCTTCCAGACAACCCGGAAGAGGAAATTAATAAAAATAAAAATAAGATTAATGGATAATTAATTAAACTTCACTCGTCTTCGAATTATTTTTTTATTTCTTAGACGTGCAGATTTCCCCACGATGTTTTCCTTCACTGCCGAGTACGTACTAAATCAGTACTTAAATTGCAATTAACAATTTTATTAGTGCCGACGGGGATGGAGCCCGGTTTGTTCGAGTACTATGAAATTTACAGCAAGCGTTAAAGCGAAATATCACGGCTAAGTACTTTCGCATTTTTCTACATTTACATAAAGGTTACTCAATCACTGTAAAATACAGAAGAGAATGTATGCGTAGATGTTATGTTGTTGGTAAAGTATGTCATGCTCGTGCCAAATTAAAGTCCGTAGCCTCATCCTATCCTACTGAGTGACAGGCGTGATTAGGTTTTTGTTCAATCTCACAATAATTAATGACTTATATAAATAAGGACTTCTAGTATATAAAAGGCCCTTACTAACCGTTACTTTAACGGACAAATGAATTTGTAAAAAATATCGAATAAAAGTCTTTTAGTGTCCTAAAAGACTTCGTGGACCGAAGACCGTATTTACGCTCAATAAAAATGAAAGGACGACTCTTTTATATTTCCTTCCCTTCCCTCAGTTACAGAAACCTTTTCAGGTCATACGACGATATTTCTTATGTTAATCTACCAGAAGAAATTTCATTTTACTTAAAGCTCAACAGAAGAAAAGAATTAGCGAAATAATTGTCCACTTATATAATACTAAAAACATGTAAAATTTTAGTCTGTCTATGTGTTTGTCTGTCGGTCTGTGTGCTTGGACTAATCTTCAGTATGGCTGAACCGATTGTAATAAAGCTTCACGAACAGAAAGAGCGCAATGCAAGGAGTGATCTAGGCTATATTTTATTTCTTAATAACTCGGTCACAGCGCCATCAGTACCGAGTCCAGATTTTGTGATTTTCTTTTTTGCCACTTAACCAAATTATATTGTGGATATGTTTATTTTAATACATAAATATAAAATTTGTAAGTATGCAATTTTACTACAGTGCCGCCTTTCGAATTCTAGCACAGCTGTAAACCATCACCTCGACTAATCAATTGTGTAAATATGACGTCAAAAAGTTAAGTCGTTCAGAAGTTGCCCGGTCACTGACAGACGCACAAAAGATTACGTATATAAAAAATAGATGATTGCACTGGTTCCCCTATCCTGCAAACTGGAATATAGTTGTTTGTTATTTAACAATAATAAATCTATAGCTATGTTTTTTTTTGTAAAAGGTTAAAAATAATAAGATTGATTGATAATTTGTGAATCACCGCCTTCGTCCGCTCCTAACGTCAGATGAATTGCAAGAGCGTTGTCGACCTATTAAAAAGGAATGAGCACGTCTCTTGAACGTCCCTAAGTCCTATTGGACCGGACAACTTGCCAGAGTAAAATTATTCCACGAAGAAGTCGTCCGAGAAAGAAAGCGCCTAGTAAATCCCACAGTGGTGGACCGACAAGCATCCAGATGGTGTGGATAGTATCGTGAGTTTTGTCGTCATGTGCATTAATGATATTGGCGACTGGAATTAACCCTTACAAAATTTAAGCATCCCTCGTGAAAGAATATACAACAATAATACAAGAAAGAGTATACAACATCTGTTCGCAGTGACAATTAATCAAGTCAATTAGATAGAACTTCGTCGTTAACGAATCGATACGAGACGCTCTTCACTGAATACGGTCAACTGGAAGCTGGTACTGGGGTGCTCCGACCTAGACATGCAAACAGTATTCCCTGTGAGACCGGAACTGCGCCTCGGAAAGTTGCAATCGGTGTGCTGGAATACTGTCTCGATCTACTCAGTACAAAAACTTTTTAAAAACCAAGTTAGCCTTCAACTCTAAGTGATCACAGAACTGTATGTCATTCTATATGTCAACATATGGATGTACTTGCCAATGGCATTATTCTGGTTCTGTAACATCAGAAAACAAAAAAATACATTGTATACACGAAATAGAAAATCATACAATAAAAACAAAAACAACAACATAGGTACCTACAATTAAACTAACTCGTCAGAACAACTTTACAGGGTTATTTACAGACTGCCAATAATCCTTTGAGATGTTAAAATAACATTCGTTAATTCAAAAGTAACAATCATTAACTAACCAAGTTCGCAATCGTGAAGTAAAAGAGCTTTACATTACAATAAAAGGGCAAAAACAAAGAACAGGAAAAAAAACAGTTTCATACAGTTTGTATGAAACAGTTGTATTTTTTTGCGATTTTAACTTCGTCCTAAAGCAAAATTGGTTCTTCTTTATTACAGCCCTTCACAAGTCCACTGCTGAACATAGGCCCCCCAGGAATCCCCTCCAAGAAATGCCACAAAGCACGGTCCTGAGCCACCTGCATCCATCGACTTCCTGCATGTCTTACCAGGTCGTCACTCCATTTAGTGGGGACCTGCCGGTACGAAGCTGCCACTCCAGAACATTTTTTCCCATCGGTTATTGGTTCTTCGACCTATGTGGCCAGCCTATTGCCACTTCAACTTACTAATCCGTTGGGCTATGTCGGTTACTCTGATTCTACTGCGGATAACCTCATTCCTAAGTTTATCACGCAGAGAAACCCCAAGCATAGCCCTCTCCATAGCTCGCTGAGCGACTTTGAGCTTCCTTATACGGCTAGCAGTGAAGGACGAAGTCTAAGATCCATCGGTCATCACTTGCAACACGCACTGATTGTACAATCGAGTTTTGAGATGTTGAGGCATGCCTGACGAGAAGATTGTGATAATGATTTCTCAAAGGGCATTGCCCATTTTCGGCCATGGAACGCCCAACAATGTGCATTTGTTAAAAAATTATATCTTTATTTATGTTTATTAATCGCGGTATTCATTTATCCTCAAATAATGGGAATATTTTTGCACAAATTGAAAGTACCGAAAAGATAATAATAAAAATTTGGTCATTATGTCATTAGTGAATAAAAAAAAGTGTTGCCAACCACAAAACACATTTAAAAAATCGATTCTCTTTTTCGATCGATTATTTACGGTGTCATCATTACAGTGCTAATATAATTTTTAAATAATTATTATGTTATGATAATTAAACAAGCGAATTACTAGCTGATTTCCAATGAATTCTTTAGAGAGTAACAAAACGCTACGGAACAATTTAACTGTTAATCTTAACCGATCTTCTTTGAAAACAGATAAGAACTGTTATTCTTATCTGTTTTCAAAGAAGATCGGTTAAGTTATTCTTATCTGTTTATAATAATACATTTAAAATAGAATCATGTTATGATAATGAAACAAGTTAGTTTCCAGCTGATTTACCATGAATCCTTTAACCTTTTGAGCACCAAAGTCGCCTATACTTGACCAACACCTGCAGGCCCTGAGCGCCAACGACGTCTATACTTGACAAAAAATCCGGCTCTCAAAAATATGAAATATAGATATTGGAAATTTATTACAGGTATTTTAATTCTACACTCCTTAAAATAGGAATAACCCAGCAACATGTGAGTATAAAAAACAAGTCTTCTAGAGCCACAAGTACTAAGAAACATTGAACTAATAAAAATGGATGTTTATCTAAGCAAATACTATGTCCAGCACGCCAAAGTCGTCTATGGTTGACCGCTAGTGTCAAACGCGGGAGGCATAGATTTCTTGAAAACTATCCAAAATTCAGCTCAATGGTGTTTTTTTCTATTATTATTGATATTTGAATAATAATTAAAGGTTAGAAACATAAAACTATAATTAGCTACATGAATAAAAAAATGTTATCAGATCATCTTCACATAATAAATCTAATATCTCAACTCTAGCGCATCTTTAGCGCGTCATCGAAAATCAGTTCACTGGGCACCGTGATCAAGGATAGACGACACCCTGATGACGTCATAAGTGATTACCGAGAAAAGTAGAGCAATGCAACATGAACGATTCCTCAGAACTCATTCGGATTTTGGAAAGCGTCGATGATGATGAATTTTGATTTTTGATTGATGAATTGAATTTTTGATTGATTGGTGAACAATTATGTTTATTTATTCCATGACCAATATTTTAATATTATTAGGCAGATTTACCTAGTGCGGATAACTATATATAATTGTTGATTAATGAATAATTATGTACCTTTTTTAATAATAATACAAAATTACAATTAATGTTTTTTTACTTAATAATAATAATAATAATTTTATTTCAGACCATGGTCCATATATTGTTTGTAATGTTGTTAGTAACAATAGTGGCTTAAAACTATGTTAGTATTGTAAGTAATTACACATTATTTTAATCCTATGACTACGCCCACCCAGTGATTCTGTATGGGACAGTCATATCTTACAGATATCGCTCTCAGGATGCCGTTATTACTGTTTCGTAAGCGTTGCAAGAGTGAGGCTGTTTTCTTTCGAATGATCGCTGGAAAAGTGTCAGTACGCGCTTGTGCAAACATACCTGATGCACTGCAATGCCACGGCAGCCGCGACAACATCCTGAAAGCGTTATTATACTGTACGCGCAGAGCATTGAAAGCTCGACGCGTATATGTCACCCACAGGGCACTAGAGTAAAATGATTGACAAAACGCTTTGAACAGCGTTATTTTAACTGTATCTGTACATCTAGTGAACCTGGGAGCAAGCATATTGGCTCTCACTGTCAACGCCCTGCGCTCCCTTTCTATGTCCTCGTCATCCCGGAGGTCTGCTGTCACAATGTGACCCAAATATTTGAAACTATCCACCAGCTTTAGAGACAACCCATCGAGGGCTACTGGAGGCACACGGGAGGGCTGGTGTTTGCCTGCTTTGAACACAAGAAGTTGGCTTTGACAGCCGACAAGAGTACTACTGAGTCGCTCAATAAGCTGATTGACATACAAATTAAACAATAGAGGCGAGCTTAACCCCCCCCCCCCTGTCTTACACCACATTGCAATCTATATTCATTCGAAAGCGTACCGACCCATTTCACTTGATTTTTCTGGTTTGAATACCAGAATTTGAGGAGGGAGATGCAATCCATCGGCACACCCGCACACCCCAACTTCTTCCATAAGCGGTCATAAATTACGCGATCAAAGGCTTTTGACATATCGAGGAAGCAAGCGAATACTGGAGTCCTTCTTTTCGTATAATAGTTTACTGTATGTTTCAAGCTCAGAATAGCACTCTCGGTAGATAATCCGGCTCTAAACCCGAACTGGGCATCATTCAGCTTCACATGTTTTTCGAGATTGCTATTCAACAGACTGTCAAGCAACTTAGCTGTTGTTGTAGCAAGTGAGTGTAGACTTAAGGTGTGAAGAGCAATTTTTCATTTTGTGTTGTGCCATTTTCTTTCTCAGTCTCAAAATCATCTAGCAGAATCAGCATCATATCAAATCCCCATTGTCATAAGAGTGTAAGACTTTTCTTCTGTGCTTCACTTGGCCTACGCCTTCCCCGACACATAAAATATTACGAATCGATGTCTGTATATTTCGGTTAGATCGATTTTGAAATCGATACACAACACTCTAAGAATATTCAAAAAGGAAGGTCAGCTACGCCGTTGTCGTCCAGTCGTGACAGTGTCGTCATTAGGATGGAGAGTAGTGCTGTGGTTTACTACTATTTTATTGTTATTGTTTGTTTTTTATTTATGTTTTTATGTACAAAGTACATATATAAAAAGAGTGGAAGACAGCACAAGATTAAATAAAACATACAGTTTATAAAGAGTCATTTATAGCATAAAAAAACCAACAAAAACAAGTTATTTTACGTTATCGATATATCAAGTCTTGGCAACACTATTATGTTTTGGCGCTTTGGCGTACAGGACACGGTACTGCGTTTTTGGCGTGGCGCTCAAAAGGTTAAAGCTTAACAAAACGCTACTGCACAATTTAACTGTTCTTAAAAATACATTTCAAATAGCATTTAAATAAATAAAGGAAAATATATTTTAAAAAGTGTGCAGAACTTAAAGCGCCTCAAAGATTGCTTTTTAACGATATTATTAATCGAATAAAAATCGATATCTTTTCATCGATTTTATGTCAGTTAAGAGGCAACAACGAGTCTGACAGCTAGGCCCTGTCATAGAATGAAATCACAATTCAGTTCACAACTATATCTATACCTATATAAATAGTCACATGTAGAATTCATTTGCATGTTATTTTGTTTGTTTTTATTTTTGTGAATTTGTTATCGAAGTAACGAACAAGCCTTATAAATGGACTCTGACATTTTTTCCCACCCTACTGATCACGGCCTGCACATGGACCCCGCACCCGCTTCCTTCAATAACCCCTGCACGAACTTGGACTCGATATCCACTGTTAACAATGATCCCAGCTTCCACACCGGCCAGACTTCTTCCCAGCCCTCGGTAACTCATTCAAGAGGACATTTTCGTTGTGTAAATTGTTGTTTAAATATAGGGAAAACACGAAGGCATTTGTTGGAAATTCCAGAACTGAAATATACTTACACAAGAATAGGTTCGACCACAGCAGGTAAATAGTTACAATCATGTGTCATGTCTTCCTTTTCTTCATTCTACAATTGCAGCAATGCTTATTAACTAAGTTGTCTTATAATTATATCAATTGATATAATAATTATGGCTTCTTTATTAGGTACAAGTTTCGAGAGATAGTGTAGTATGCCACGCATGTTAGACTGCAGCCTGGAATCAAATACGACATCTAACTAGCGAACAGGAAAATTCACCAATTATTAGTCATGGACATGTATGTATCAGCTGTGGCAAGTCACTTTTGAGAATAAGATCACACACATTGTTTGGGTCTGATTCTCCACGTGAGGAACTCATAAGGAATGAAATTGCCCATTAAATTGCACCACGTGAGGTACGTGTTCAACATTTTTTAGTTTATTAAGTGTGTGTGCTCATATCTGATAGTGATACATGTTTTTACTCTGATTACATCCACACAAACTATATCTGACAAACATACAAGCTTATTTATAACATGGCGATAAGATTAGCTTGTCACCACCAGATAGACTGCTACCGTTTTTACCAACCACCAAGTAATGAGACAATTGATTTTTCATTGTTTTTGGACTACTGGTAGTTTTTAAGTGCTTAATTATTAAATAATATAGGCCATTAAGTCATTGTGCAGTAAGCTTTTGTGCAGTAACAATTAACTTGATAAATATTTTAAATGTATTTGAGTTTAAAGGAAACAAATCTATTTTATTTTTATTTAGTTCACTTTTTCACTTTTGTATTTAATATTATTTCAGTTGCCATCGTCATCTCGTGTGTGTGTCATAATTGTTGGCGAAGGTTTGATAGAGCAGCATCACATTCAACTGCAGAACGTGAACCATCTGAATCATCTAGTTCATCCTCGTTGCAATCTGAAGTCGGTTATGTATTGCACCCAGATTCAAACATTCTAATTTTAATAGAGAATGAAGCTGGGTACTCCCACCTGCTTGGGACCCTGTAATTAATAAAATTAAAACTAAACCCAAGCATACCACGCAAGATTTCAAGACAATAAGTTCATTCTGCGTAGATCGGACCATAAATAGTTATTAAAAAGCTGAAGTTACTCCAAGTTAACACTGATTTCGGTACACCTGTCACCTCAATCCCTCATGACCATGTATGCTGGAAAGCACCCGAAACGTCGGGAATTAAAAATCAAAGAAATTAAACGCGATAACATCGGTAAAATTAGTTGTTAGAAAACTGTATTTGTGAAAATAAAAACTTTTATATCTTAAAATTCCCGACTTTTTTTAAACCAATTTCTTAACCATTTCATTCTATTAATTGTATATTATCATATCTATATGCTTTTATATGTGGACACCCATGGCCGAAATGTCTATGAAGAGTGGGCAATCCCCTTGACGTGATTACTACACATTGAATAAAACTATTATTTACGGATTTTGTCGCGTTTAATTACTACTTTACTTATTTTTTTTTAACTTTAAACAAACGAGAAATATCTAAATACAATGAATGCAAAAATAAACAAATAAAAATATACCAAAAATGTATGATCAAATCAAATGCCAAACACCCAAGTCAACGTCAGAACGATACACAACCTTTGACCATAGACACAAACTATAAACAACGCACGGTCTATAATCTATCAAAACATATTAGCGAAGAGAATGCATTTCGCACTAACGCCGCGAAAAATCCCTTACGAAGAAATTATCTGCAGCGTTGAGGATTGCCTGCTTAAGAATAATATCGGTATTCGTTCTTTTTACGTCGTAGTTCAGTGCCGAAACCAAACCTTCCTAAAGACGAATTTACAGCGCTGAATAACTTACGGAACAGACCGGATCTCAAGATTCTCCGCGCGGATAAAGGAAATGCTACGGTAATAATGGACACATCGGAAACTTTTATTGGACGAAAGTACATATAAAAAGATCAAAATAGACCCCACAACTAACACGCTTAAAACAACTAGCGATTTAATAAATAAATACTCCGAAAAATTAAATCTCGACGTGAATTCGCTAATACTATCATGTACTAAGCCGCCGAGGTTATACAGGTTACTTTAAATACATAAACCAAACGCTTCACTACGTCCCATAGTGAGCCAGATTGATTCACCAACTTATAAGCTGGCACAACACTTAGAAAAAATACTATCACCACTGAGAGGACATACCAGAGCACACACAAAGAATTCATACCATTTTGTGAGTGAGATAAAAGATCTACATCTCGCTGACAATGAAACGATGGTCAGTTTTGATGTTCAGTCACTATTTATATGCCTACCTATTATTGACTGTATCTCAATTGTAACTAGGAAGCTAGAAGAAAATAACATGCCTCAAGAATATGCCATATTACTTGAACACTGCCTCACATCTGGCTATCGATGGTGGAAGGAGTAATTCTACAAGAAAGTAGATGATGTGGCGATGGGCTCACCTGTGTTTCCCATAGTCACCGACCTATTCATGGAGGACTTTGAGGAGAAAGCCCTTCTTACTTCTCCTGTAAATCCAAAGTTCTACAACGGTACGTAGACGACACATTCACAATTTTATCATCTGACAAAGTAACTGCATTTTTAGACCACCTTAACTCCACAAACTCTAAAATACAATACACAATGGAGTTAGCGGCAAATAATTCTTTAGCCTTCCTAGATGTTTTAGTCGTCCGAAATCCTGTTAACACTATTGGTCACACTGTGTATAGGGAAAACACCCATACTAACCGATAACTACATGGTGTGTCTCACCACCATCCTTCACAGTTAGCTACCGTGGGTAAATCTTTGTTTCAGAGAGCACGAGGGATCTGTGACAGAAAACATCTGGCCACCGAGTTTAAGCACTTCAAGCAAGTATTGCAAGACAACAAGCTCGTGGTCCCGCGCCTACGTCACAGTGAACGAGTGAAGCCGGTCACAGTCTACCGCGCGCCTGCTCACGAGTGCGAGTCACAGACAAGATTAGCTATATCTTGAAGCGAGCTTCCATTAAAACATACTACAAGCCGCCGAAGTAGATTAGTAAATTTTTACCATCCATCAAATGTAATATTCCTCCACAAGATTCAGGTGTATACAAGCTAGATTGTGAATGTTGTCTCTCTTACATAGGTCAAACAAAAAGATCTATAAAAACCCGCGTGAAGGAATATAGCTGACGTGAAGCACCGACGCTCCGGAAAGTCTGCAGTCTGCGAACGTGTTCGAGATCGCCCCATCATTACATTAGATTTGATAAACTACAAATCCTCGCAAAAGAACACCGATTCCTACAAGGGTCGATACGCGAGGCTATTGAAATTAAAAAACATCCAAATTTCAATAGGGAAGACGGATGGGTGCTGCCATCTGCTTAGGATCCTATACTTAACAAAATTAAAACCAAACCCAAGCATACCACTGCAAGACTTCATGATACTATAAGCTCGATTTGCGTAAATTGGACTAAAAATTAATATTCAAAAACTGAAGGTAGCCGGACTAACTATGACATTGGGACGTCAAACATCTCAGTCCCCCCGTGACTATGGGTGCTGTAAAGCACCCGAAACGTCGGGATAATAAAAATAAGTAAAGTAGTAATTTGTTGAAAATAACGTGACCTTCCTGAGCTAACTCGATCATTTTTACACGTGAATCTGTTTTATTACAATGGATTCATATTTCACCGAAAGATTCCTATCCACCGCTACGTGTTTTGTATTTAAACAGTAGAATGCAAAAGATAGCTACGAGACCAGGGACTCCGGCAGGTCAATAATTTAAGATAGAAATTACCACGTGACATATATACGAGATAAGGGATGTTAAAACACCTTTATTGTTCTCAATATACGGTCTTATTCTATATAAGAATTTAATATAAAAATCTATTTTTTATTATATTTTTATACACGTAAATACGCCTGTATGAAAGTATGAGGTGTAGGCAGAGACTACGGACTTCCATTTGAAACGATACTTTCGAACCTCTCTCGTCTCCTTCACATCTATATATATACGCATACATGATCGTCGGTTAAAGGTACTCTTGATCTGGCCCATCTTCAACATATCGCTAATATATAAGGTATAAGTCACTCGCTTATGTAGGCTTCGACCACCAAACCCACGTGTCCCCCAGGTGCTGCTAAACGTGCGACTAAACCGAAATCATGGACTTTACCACCTCCTATTTTGCACCATCAGGCAAAAGTTATATGTATTTATCTAAGCACTTACACACTTTTGTTCGATGTGTAAGAATTCAAAAAATTTGGTATAATACGGCTGGCTATAATTATATTATTCACTAAATCCTAAGGTAATGTTAGCACACAGCAATCTTCTATATTAAATCAGGTTTCTTTTATAATTTTAATAGCCTTACGCTGGATTCGGTGTTCTTTTAGAAGTATTTTTTAACTTTGAAATAAAAATAATTTGGAGGGCAATATATATGTTTGTGGCTTGTATAAAAATGTCACAATAAGACAAACAGAGAAACTCTACCTAGCAATGCTCACTTTATAGTTCGTTTAGGGACTGAAATATGACAAATATTAGATATATTTGTCATATTTTAGTCCGGTGAAAGATCATGTCTCTAATACGTAAGTAATAACTATTTATATTAAACATAAAATAAGTATACATTTAACTATACTTTATCACTTTTATATTTACTTTATATTTAACAAAATAAATCAAAATTATGTATACTTAAAAAGAATTATTAAAATTAAATTCATCACGTATACAAAATAAACGAATATCTATGTGCTCATATTGTTTTATTCACCAATACTCTGCAGCTACGCATAATGAGATACTTGAGCTTTAAATAGTAAATTACAATTTCATTGTCGATCGTACAATTGAATGACCAGACTGTAAAATATGATAATCTTTCGAGTGCAACGCTTTGCTAAGTATGTTCATATTAAGGACGTATTCACGTTCCAAGCGCTGATTATCTCAAAATAGTACTTTTCAAACCTTTTAATGTCCATCAGCCCTATATATCACACAAATGTTATTTACCAAAAACTTTACGATATGTTATGGTCTAAATAGTTAAAAGAGATTTTTTTTATATTAATACAGGTTTTGTGGATGCTAACAGTAAAATTAGTTTTTTTTTAATTTCCAGTTTAGTGTTATTTTAAAATTTAAAATATCTGAAATCGCTGACAAATTTAAGAAACAAGAAATAAATTCAATTTGACAAACCCCAATGAAATAGTTACTAAAAGATATTTCGATTAAGGTTATATACATTAGAAACTAAAAACTCAAACGTAAAATTTTTATGAAAATGCTGTGGATAGAACGATTGTTTTCGTATATGTCAGTAGAACATCTTTTTTAATATTTACCTTTTGAAGTTAAAAATAAAATAACTTTATATATACATATATATATACATATATATATATATATATATATATATATATATATATATATATATATATATATATATATATATATATATATATAAACATATATATATATATATGTATATATATATAATAAATTAAAATTAGATTAGGTGCTATAAAGCCGGAATTTGTCATAGCTATAGATAATATAAATCTGGCCTGCAAAGTTGTAAGATAAATTCTTCGAAAACATTTATACTCTGGGCACTTCCCCATACAGGTGATTTTTTACTCGTCTTTTCTATCGTGTGGCGTGTATGTATTTTTTTATTAGAGTCATACGTCCTTGCCTTACCAACTAACACACTGTTTTTGGAAATGTAAAAAGTATGCACGATAGTAGGTTCTATGTAATGAAGGTAAAAGGATCAGTGTCACGGCTATAGTAAAAGTAGTTTTAACAAATTAAAGTGTAATATTTCACAGACAACTATGATATAGAGAGGGAACGGAGGGCATTGGCGTTTCGATGCAATATGGTTGCCCGCATGTTTGCTAGGTGTACTAGAGAAGTCAAAATTACTCTTTTCAAGGCTTACTGCCAAACCTTTTACACCTGCCGCCTGTGGTATAGCTATACGCAAAGGACCTATAATGCACTTCGCGTCCAATATAATAATGCCTTCAGGATGCTGATGGGCCTTCCCGTGTTATGCAGTGCATCTGGCATGTTTGCTGAAGCGGGTGTTGATGATTTTCATGGCATCATACGGAAGCGAATATCGTCCAGCTGGCGCAGATTGCGGGGGAGCACAAACGGCATCCTGAAGGTAGTTAAAGATAGGCTTGATTGTCCCATTCAAGCGCATTGGACTGAAATGCATATGGGTGGGACACTTAAGTATCTTAATTAATATTTTAAATTGTAAGTTATTTAATTTGATTTAATTTAATTTACTAACATAGCTTTTAAGATATTTACTAACAAATTTGTATGGATTTTTAATCTGAAATAAGCGTTTATTATTATTTATTTATTATAATATTCATCCAACTTATAAAATGCACTTGAATTAGTAAAAATTTCGTTACAATTTCATAGAATACGACCTTTTTTAGTTAGTAGATATTGTAGGCCTACAATTTAGGGCAGTAGTGGTTTAGGGGAAGGTTCGTTACGGTCGTGTATATCTTGGGTTTCACTGCCGGGAAGTAACTGATGGATAGGGAGCCAAGACCATTTTATACGGGTGGGGAGCCATGACTATTTTCATAAAAACCTAGCATGTGAATGATTTGATGTTTTTTTTTATTTATTTAATTTAAAAAACTTTATTGCACTTAAAATGTACAATTGGCGGACTTAATGCCTTTAGGCATTCTCTACCAGTCAACCATGAGCTAAGCAGAGAACTTTAGCAGGTGCCATAAAATATGTGGATAATTTATACGTAAATGTAAATATATAAATAGACATACCATAAGTGTAAATACAAAAATAAATATACACAACTACAATTAACCTAAGTAATATATGATACATTTCATACATAATGTTTAACTAGTACATAATTCATACATTTTAAGTATACTTACATACGAACATAACTAAAACAAATTAAATAATTTAAAATGTCAAGTCACATATAAGCAGAAACAATTAAATATGAAAGTTATTTGCTGGAAGAAGAAAGGTAGTGATCAGTCACCATCCTCTTAAATGTAGCAACAGAAGTCGGTTTTCTGATATGAGGGGGTAATTTATTCCATAGCCTTATGGCCTCAGCGGCGAAAGACTGAGACATAAATTTGGTACGGTGAGGAAAAACACATAATGTAGTTCCCTCGGAGGATCGCAGGTTACGATCGTGAGAAGAACCCAAATACTGAAAATTGCATTTCAGGTATTGGGGAGTGCATGGATCATATAGGATTGAAAAAAGCGTGCGAAGAATTTTGATACATCTACGCTGATGGATAGGGAGCCATTTAAGCTTAGAACGATATATGGATACATGATCGTATTTACGAAGGCCAAAAATAAAACGGATGCAATTATTTAATAAACGATCCAATTTGCACAGAAGTAGTTGACTCACATCAGAGTAACACACATCAGCACAATCAATGAGTGGTAAAACAAGCACTCGCACCAACATAGCCTTAGTCTAGGTTGGAAGGAAATTCTTGAAACGATAAAGGCCACGCAGGCTGATTGTCACTCTCCGGCTTATTTCATTGATGTTCATTGTTTTATTTTTAAATATTTAAAAAAAAAGCTTTTAATCTTTTTTGAATACCACTCCCTATAAACCTACTTGGAAATAAGTCTTTTACCATCGTTAGACATTTTTATTCGTTATAGCGGTCAAACCGCGAACTTGCTTAATATGATCCTAGGCCCCTTATAAGTTCACGTATTGTGACGGGCAACTACGGAACCTTACACTGTGTGTGGCGCGATACGCACTTGACCGGTTTTTTAATAGAGATAAAAGTGACAAGGAAGCACACAGACAACCTGATGATACGTAAATGATGTGACCCGTATGCGCTTATTTCTATGTTGATTAAGGATCAAAATTCAGATACGTTATTACCAGATATCATCCCTTAGGTATCAGGCCTTAGTCTTAGGTGCGACATTTGGCACGACGATGATTCACCGCGTGCAGGCGAGATCGAAATTTAGGGGATTCGCATGCCCCTCCTTTTACATCCTATCAAATGAAATTCAAGGTATCAAGCAACTAGGTGGAAGAACTCATTTCTGTCGCCAACCATCAGTGACTGCACTACTGTATTCCGGTCTGAAGGGTATAGAGCCAGTACAGTTGCAGGCTGTGAGGCACACTACCTTAGACCTCAGAAGTGACAACACATCTTTGTTAGTTTTAAGTTGATTAGGGATGTACACGGGCAGCAGCAGCCACTTGCCATCAGGTGGACTTTAAGTTCGTAAATCACGTCAGTTTTGTAAAAAAACTCGAGTTTTATATTAAATTCCGGCTATCAAAAGAACGCAATAAAAATATGCAGGACCCCTAGTGCTTGCTTATCTGTTGTAAAATAGGTTTATTTTTTATTTTATATTGGACGTATTTTTCATTTATGAATATTCTGTAATAAATGAAATGTTACGCATCATTCCATAAATTTTCTACCTTAATGTATAAGGACAAACACCATTATTTTCCACGGAGCTATACGTCAAATTTAATTAAAGCCCTTTCATCCATTTTAATGTGTTTGAATTACAAACATTCAAACAAACTTTCTCATTCCTTATTCATTTTATATTATAAGAATAAGGATTATAAGTATATATCTACGACAATGCCCTTTTTAGCTCCAATTTTTGAGTAGGTGCGGTTATTAATGCGCATTGAAAGATGTATCACATCTTTCACGTAAGAAAATAGATGCTCAGTCACTGTCAGCTTATTCCGTCTGCTGAACGAGTACGTTGTGTTCGCTAGTAACGATTTGGAGAGAATGAATTATAGTACTACAATACAAATAAAAATAAATTATTTGCCCTCACATGCAGGGTACACAACGATGGAAGCTGGACATTGAATGAACGAGGTGTACGTTTACTAACTTTTCATTTCGTGGCCTCATCCGATTGTATTCTGTCAAAAGATCCTTTGGGAAATTTATTTTTCCATTTCTTTTGGTAGGCCGGAGTTCGTTTTCAAAAAATAAAAAGTTTCGCTTACACAAAATTGATGATTCCCTCGGCGAAGACATCATTGAAATCGTAAAATGTTATTTTTGGTACTGACTTTCCAAGCCATCAGCGGTAAGAAAAACATCGTATAGAACTTTGTGTCTGTGAGAAATTTGTCACGTACGTCGGAACTATAGTTCTATTTTAATAAAATTAGGGTGATAAATGTGCACACAATCCATCAGTGGGTAAGTGGATGTTACAGACCATTTACAAGTGCATCGATCTTCGATTAAGTATCAAAATACAGGTTCTCCTCTAGGGACTAAAATTTATTAGGCGGCTGTTTAACGCTAATTTTCTTTGATAGCAAGCTCCTTCCTCGGTCCTTGCTCTCTACAATATAGCATCATGGCTCTACCACGTAAAATCAATATAAACTCCAATTTTATTGAATTATCTAATTTCTCGACATTTTAAAGTATTTTTATACTGCTAGCGGTTTTCAAAATGGTAAAATAAAGTGATAAAAGTCATCAAAATTATTCCGCTGTCTGAGGAGTGTTGCGACCATTGTTTACGGGTTCAGAGGCTAAATGAGAGTCGTTCAGCGTTCCAAAGGACCTGACAGCGCTATCAAGAGACCGGTTCCGTCAAGAGAAGCCTGGCTCTGGAAGAAAGCCATATACTGAACCACGTTATGACCTTTATCTGATGAGTCAACCGTAATAAAGGACGCCATCTCAGTCCTCACGGGTGACAACGTGATGTAGATGTCTATGGGCCGGAGCAACCACTTACCATCAGGTGGACTGTGTGCTCATTTGTCACCATATCCTATAAAAAATTACCACAATGTCCACACGTGTTGATTGTTTCCTGGCAAGTTCTTGCAGCGTGTCTGTACTGTTGGCATTTGAAGCACTTGGTACTGGGCACGACGTACAATTTATGAAGGCTGGTTGATAAGTGCCTTTCTGATGCCTGTTGGCACTTCCAAAATAAAGTTGCATGAAAGTGCTTGCATTTTACCCGATTTATGACTTAATTTTTCAGAGGACAAAAAAAGATTCCCGCGTTAAGTTAGGGACCTTATCGGCTAAATTTTGATCAAAAAAGCAGTCAAAGACTTTTCGTTCGCTAAGGGCGGTAGGTATTCCTAAGATTATCCTTGGTTTTCTTTAATGGGACTCTTCCACCTTTAGTCCGGAACCAATAAGCTGAGTAGATTTTTTTAACTTCTCAATGTCCTCTTGTATCAGTGATGATATGTGTAGTTTCAGTTGTTCGGGCATATAATTTTATGGACAAGAGATTTTGTGTCTTCACTTGTTTTTAATTTATTCTCAGGGTAAATTGCTATGGAACTGAATGTATTGGGGCGCAAGTAATTATTGTTGGTTGTTTTAACCATATCAGAAAAGGACATTTTTTATAGACCGTTTGGCATCGCTTTCTTGAATCGTTTCCTTAAGAGATTTTCTAAAATCATTAAGGCATTCCATTAGGTCTTGTTTTTCTCTCAGTGCTTCAATAGAGGTGTGCATTAAAATTGCCTTTTGCTTCAAAGATTGGTAGTAAACGATCGATAGGGAATTCAGTCTTAGCTTTTGTTCTGAGTTCAGTTTTCCCTCCTGGGCAACATGGCAAACTTCATTTAGGCACTGTTTGATTGAGGTCATCTAATTTTTAATTTCACTGGTGGCTAAAATTTGACGTGGTTTGCAGCATCATGGTGTGGTGGCTAAGGCGTGCTGGGCGGACTCCGAGATGTAATGGTGCTCCGATTAAAAGGACTATTTTCGTATGTACTAGACATGTTTTCTATCAAATTTTTAATATAAAATTTAACATAAAATCACAACTCAACAGAAATTGCAGAATGAATGTTACGAGGGCGGCACTGAAAATTTCGGGAATCAAGGAAGTGACACAACATTACTATTTAAAAATGTATTTATTGCTTTTCGAAGTATTCTCCGCGAAATTTGACACATTTTTCCATACGATGGAACCAATCATTGTAGCAACCATTCTATTCGGAAGTTGGGGTCTCCAAAATGGCCGTTTTGTAGGCGTCCACAACTTTCAGGTGATGAAAATCTCTGTCCACGCAATTTATTCTTTATTTTAGGAAAAGTATAGAAATAATTAGGGCTTAAGTCGGGGCTGTACGGCGGATGGTCTAATAATTCTATATTTTCTTGCTCTAAAAACTCTTTTGTTCTGTGTGCGGTGTGAGAACTCGCATTGTCGTGATGGAGGATGATGCGGCGGTTGCAGTTCTCCTTACGGAGTTCAGAAACGACCTGTGGCAAACAAATGTTAGCATACCATTCTGCATTAATCGTTCTTTTTCCCTCAAGAGGAATAGTCGTAACATGGCCGGTTTTGGAGACATACGTGGCCACCATTTTTTTTGCAACACTCCGTGAACGAACAATTTTTGTTGGCTTTAACTCATTTTCGAATACCCAAACTCGTGACTGGTTTTTTTGTTTCGGGTTCGTACCTGATACGATGTTGTATACAGCATTTGAGGATCCTGCGTCGAATCTTTCGAGAGTTCTGATGCACCAAGTAATGCGAGCCGCTTTTTGCTCTTCACGGAGCGAATGCGGTATCCATCGGGAAAACAACTTTTCTACACCTAATTGTTCATACAAGATTATTTGTATTTGACTCATGCCAATGTCTAAAGTTGCCTGAATTTCGCAGTATGTCACATGTCGATCTTTCTCAATCAGCTTACGGACAGAATCAACGTTTTCTTGGGTGACTGCAGTTTTTGGACGACTTTGACAGGACAGGACAAGATCATCACTGAGCTTGACACGTCCACGTTGAAATTCAGCAAACCAGCGATAAATTGTGGTTTTAGATTGGGCTTCATCACCAAATGCAGAAGTCATCCGGTCAACACACTGTTTTTGTGTTAAACCACTTCGAAAGTCATAATAAATCGTCGCTCTTGAATTTTCTCGAGTCAATTCCATTTTCTCAACGACTAAACAAGTTTGACAAAACCTTGTGACAAGACCGAGAATCTTTTTTTAAATAAATAAATGGTATTCGATTTTCAAAACCAATGAGTTTTCAATCAAAAAGATCTTAATATGACAGGAACGGTGGAAATATTCCATTCCCGATACTTTTAGTGCAGCCTAGTACCACCATCCCTAAAACGTAGTGATTATTTTATGCTCTTTGATTTTCTCATATAAAATTACTTATTATAATAACGGCGAAATAACTCATACAGCAATGTAAATTTTATTATGTTTTTTTTTTTAATTTATTAATCATCAAAACATTGTGATCTATAGCTAGAATATCAATAAAATTAAAGATTTAAGTTGTACTATTTTTACCCGCGTAGTGTCGGTGTAAGAATATCCTACTATACTATACCATAGTATCCAATTGTGTCATAAGAGGCGACAGGGGGATTCAAATAAATTTGGACAGTCTAGAGCGCTGGTACAAACCTCGTATAGCAGCATCATATCAGTTACACATCTACGATCTTGTAATGTTAATAAGTTGTGATGCAGACAAGAGCTATGTTATTCTTCGCTCCTGTGTCTGCCCCGGTAATTGAGGTACCGCAGGAATCTATACCCTATATGGCAGCTACATATTTTTTGTATTGAGGGTTCCAACTAATAGAGCAATCTTGCAACACGCTGCGGACATATGAAAAATAAAGTGCTTTAATGCAACTTAAATCATTGAAAGGTTTGGTGACACGCATGATAAATCCAAGACATTTGTAGGCTTTCATGGTTATTAATGTAATGTGTTCTGAAAAGTTTAGTTTGCTATCTAAAGTTACTCCCAAGTCTTTAACGCTATTTGCTTTTGTTATGGGATGACTGTCAATGGGGTAAGAATACTGTATAGGTTTTATTTTACGGGTAAACCTGATTGATATACATTTTCCAATATTAGCTGTTATGCGATTTTTATAGTATGGCAGCAGCGTCTTCCTAATAACGACTAAAATTAAAAACTGCGGCTGCGAACTCGCTTGCCAAGCGTGGCAACTGGCAACAAGAGAAAATATCCCCCTATGACGCTATCTACAGGAGAGACCTATTTTCATTTTCATATTTCTAAGAGGGTTTGTTTTTTGGAATGGGCAGAATTCATCGCATGACTAATAATCAATTTTTTACTACGGTTGCAGAATTGTTTTATAAATCGTCCAGTTCATTTTATAAGAAACTTCCCCCTGTGAGGAAATATATGTAGGAGGTCTATATTCAGCAGTAGACTTTTATAGGCAGTAATGGAAATTTAGTTTGTTTGGCTGCTTCTTCGCTTGGCTCCAATTCTTTACAATGGTAAACTATTCAAATTAGTTTTTTCAAAGAATATGCTAGACACAGATAATAACATCGGTTATGATGTATTTAGATACGGAAGTATTTTATTACACGAATTCGCTTAAAACGCAACACCTACAACTTTTAAATGAGAATTAACAGAGCGACTAGCAAGAGTGGATCCGAAGTGTGGGGTGTGTCAGAGACGGTCGCGTTGCTCTTAAGTTTGGAGGGGCTCAGATTTTTATCGCATTACTTTGTGACGCAAAAATTATCAATTCTTCTTCTATCCTTCATCATTAGCCCGTAAAAGTCTGCTGCAAAACATGAACCTCTCCCACTTCAGGAGAGATTTGTTATTATTTTCACGGTTTGCAGGCAAATTGACGATCGCCATATAAAAAACAAATATATCTCGCATGTCTTTTCTCAATATTTCTTGAGGTTGTGAAAGATTGGCCATTTCCATTGTTTGGAATCGTTTTTCTAGAAAGCTGTTTAGTTCGTCATATGTGGGAATATTTGTTGAGCTTTCTAACAACTGTTCCCAAAGCTTATGAGATTCAATGTCTAACTTTGAGACTAGAATATAAACGACTATTTCATTCCTTGAATCAATCTTCAATTTTTTTTTTAGAGATGTGAGACATTGGCTAGTAGGGTCTAGTAAATCTTTAACACTCCTCTACTCGCGCCAATTTTTGTAACACCTATACTCGCGCACGGTCTCACAGACCGGTGGTTCGTACCCCTATAAAATACTTTTTTACTGTAAATCCCAAAAAAAATTATTACCATTTCAAAGTTTAGGACATAGTGAAACAAAATATTATGAATAATACTTAATTTATTAATTATTTTACCAACTTTCAATCTATCACAAATCAGTCTTCGAATATAAGATTTTTTCCTTACATACTAGGAAAACCTAAATAAAATCGGTACTTCTCTTTAAAAACAAAATAAACTTCTAAATAGTAATAAACAAGATATGAAAGGACATAATCATCTATATTTGGCTTAGTTTTGACCCTCACCATAATGATCAGGGCATACGGTTACAGCATGTTCCAAACAGAAGTATTTTTTGCAAGTGGCACAGTTGTAACTTGTCTTGCGGTTTTTTTTCGATGAGCAGTCAAGTCAAGTCAAGTTTAGTCAAGTCTTTAAGTCCAAATAATATTCCTCTGTTTGTACAAAATTATCATCAATATCGAAATCATATTCGGATTTCTTCAAATTGCTTCAAGGATTATTACAATTTATCACTTACTCCGAAAGCCTCCAGCTATCTCTGAAGTGCTTTTTGATGGATCCGTTTCCACAATAGCCTTTAATTCTTCATTTTCCACTTTGGAGTCCGGCCGTCCACGGGGTTGGTTCTGAAGGTCGAAATTTCCAGAATGAAAACGTCGAAACCAAAAACGTACCGTGCTTTCTTTTGCGACACCAGCGCCGTACGCACGTCATTAAACATTCGAGCTGTTTTTGCAGCACTGGTGCCACGGTAGAACTCGTACTCGTAAATATACCGATATTTTATGTTTTCCATTGTGCGGTAATGTGACGCCAAAGAAAAAAATAATGAGGAAAATACAAATGAATGACTGTTTTGAAATAAGACCTAGTATAGTAATTTTCTAAGAAAATTACTATCACACTAAAATTTTAAATTAAAGACTATTCATTAATTTCAATTTAAAATTTCGCCTTATAACTTTTAGCCGGAGAACCATTGTTTCTCGCCTCTTCATTGGAACAATGTATTGTTTTGGTGAATGTCCATTGAAATTAAAAACTCGCTCGTGTTACGCTGTTATCAAAAGAGAGATGGTAGTTTGTACAGACTTAAATAAAAATCTTTTGAATATTAAATATCAAGGTGCTAAAGTTTCTTCAAAAGACACAAATATTTCATTAACTACATGCAGCCGACTGCGACAGCGACAGCGACTTTGTGCAAATCAAAATATTATTATTTCTTCTTTTATACGTTCCTAAATAAGTATTTACTACATTTTGGAGGCGTTTTATGTATATAAATTGCACAAGTTTTGGGCATACAAATAATTGTTTTGCATAGGACCAGGAGCCCAAAGCCTCAACCAATCGGTCGTGCGCTAACGAGCCTTCATTCGAAACTATACATACCTTATTTTGTTTTTCCACGGCCTTGTTTTTCAAAAGCAACATTGTCAGCTTTAATTACAGGATAAAGTCCCATCAGTCCACTACAATCCGTTGAAAGTAGGAATTTAGTGATGAATTTTGTACTCCTGCATATATTTAACCATTTTTACGACAATTGAAAGAAATGAATTTTTGATAATAGATAGATAGATAGATAATACTTTATTGAACATGAAATCAATACATACACGAAAGAAGAAAAAAAGGGTGGTCTTATCGCTAAAAGCGATTTCTTCCAGGCAACCTTAAACTATTCGTGTATTCGTGGTACACGAGTTTTAAATATTCCGTTGTAGGTACTGTATTCAAATAAAACTACCGTACAAGTGCGATAGCACTCAAGCCTTGAGGTTATGTATAAACTATAACATGTAATGATACATTTTTAATCGCATAATATTTTTGATGTGATATATCTACAAATTACCGATTTTCGGATTTTGCCCTAAAAGATCTCGCCGTTTATATTGCTTCTTGCTATATTTTATGACTCTAGTTCAAGCAAAAGTAGGGTTTGTGAGTATTTAAATGCCGTATATTTTGAAGGCTTTGACTTGATTGAAGCTTGGATTATTTTATCCAAGCTTCAATCAAGTCAAACCCCAACTCCAAAGTACGCTAAACCTTAGTCCATAAAAAGTTCACTGGTGAACATGGCCCTCCACCATAGACTTCCTCACTTTGCTATAGTTGTCACGCTCGACAACCGCAAATTTTTATTATTTTTAAGAAGATAACAGGAAGATGTTACTGCTAATATTTCTCTCTGTTACCTCTTGTGATACCCTCGGTACAATACGGGGTAGTGGATATTCGTATACCGCCACTACTCGGTTGGTAGACCTTAGTATTTCATTGTAATTTTAAATTGTTAATGTGAGGTCTTGACAGGCGGACGTCGGAGGGCCAGATAACAAAGTCGTATATATACGTCATATGTATATCGTATCTTACAGGTGAATACAGGCCTCTTCTTATTTCCGAGTGACTTATGAAGGCCCCAAAACTGTTTCAGTGTGTGTGTTGTGGGACTTTACATGACCTTGAATTTTTTCACTCATGCATGTTTTCTCACGACGTTTTTTATTACCACCGCGCACGTAGTAAAAACCGCACAAACGTTAAATGTTCTAAGCTATTTATAATATCATAAGACTGTCAATCGTCTTACGCATCATGTGAAACAAAGATTTGGAAGGGAAGATTAGGCTCAACTTACAACTTAATCCTCTTAAGTAACAAGGGGATTTAGTGACTAACAAAAGATATGTAAATTTAACAACATGTTTGTGTTGAGTCTCTTTCGGATTATTTTCCATTACAACAAAATATAATGCTTGGGGTTCTATAGTTAATATTAAATCGTAACCCAAGCACACTACTGCAAAACTTCAAGATACTGTTAATTTATTTTGCGTAGATCGTACCAAAAGTAAAAAAAAATGCTGAGAGCTGCCCAGGCACACTATGATATCAAGATTTTCAACACCGCACGTGCGGCTAACTTCGTTAATTAATTTCTTTCAATGACAGTTCAACTCAAAACTATTAACACGAGGACAGTTCGAAACGTCAGAAATCTTAAAATAGGCTACGCCTTTAGCGTGGTTAATATGAAACTTATAAATATTGATGAATAATATATTTCTATCATATTTAATTGTTGTTATTTATTTATTAGTTTTACTTTATAACAATATTTTATTTATTAATAGAATAGAAATAGGTTTGAGAAGTTGCATATACTGTGTATATATTAAAGAAACACTTATGAAGTACAATAAGTCAGTCGCACTGGCTCTTTTGAACGGAAACTGCGACGAACAATAGATTTTACTGAAAGTTATTTCCGCTTAATTTCGTCGAAAAAAGGGATCTGAATCATCCTCAAGTCGCGTCGAAAGAATTTATTTTAATTTGTAATTTATGTTTATTTATATCTCTTTCATATTACTATTAATCTGCTACTTATGTTTTTATATAAAAAAATGAAGTTCCTGGACTATTAATAATAATAATAATAATAATATTAATAAAAATAACTTGCTTCTATTTAGCTTGGGGGCTATTTACATGCTATGAACTATTAAGACATGATTTTTTTAAATCTCTGTCGGTCTGGTTGCTTGAAAACTTTTTTATTTTAATGTACTTTAAAACAAAACTATTAAATATAAAAGGATAAGGCGAAGACTACAAAAATGTCTCAAGACTATCATTGCCTATCTAATGTGTTTTGGACAGATGAAAGAACGTTATTCGAAACGGCATATGGAACGACAAACCATGAGTCACTGGAGCCATACGAATACACATTAATTTAGGAAATCAGCTCATCAATACAGCTTTTCCACACACGCACACGGCACACGGTCAAATCCGACCAAGGCGATGTTCCGTCAAAATTCAAGTGGTTGGATTCAACCGCACCCACCCACAGCACTTTAACCCATAAACTTTAACCCAAAACTTATTTTTAGAGACTACTTTTCTGTAAAGAAGTTTGGCATTATAAAATCTATGCAAAATTTTCTATGCTGTGGTCTAAACAAAAGTTAGTTAATCTACCTATTTTCATTTTTATTCTACTGTCATACATTTACATATGCATATATATGAATTTATTCTAAGTACCAATCTCGCTTGCACTGTGCCACCAAATAAGGAAAATAGCTGTGGCGTATAGATCATGCGGAAAATCCATTAAAATAGACAGAATACAAGTTGGCCACAGGTTGTGGTATTACCAGGATGCGTATTCGTACTGCGCTCACCAATTTGTCCGTTCATTGTGACATATCTAGCAATTATTTCAAGAAATTCGTTGTTTGACTTATTCTATTTTGCCACCAAAGTCAATTTGTCCAATGTGTCAATGTTATAAAGCAAAGAGAATGTCAGATGTCATTTCACTTCACGAGGAGTTGCCAGAGAAAATAATAGTCTGACAATAATGGATTTTTAGAACCGATAATCTAATCTAAAAATAGTACGTTAAGAAGTAATAAATAACGTTTTTGATTCTGTTATTTTAAAACAATGTAGATAAATGAGTATAATTTTCTCATACAGTATTTATTTGTACTCGTTTTACACATTTTTGGTTACCATAACCGATTATCCAATCGATTACAGACTGAAATTGATGTTTTATTTCCGTGCTGGTAACATTGCGTCAAACAAATTACTATGCTTTATGTTTCATATTACTTTTATGTTTATAACTGGTGGATACAGTTTAAATTTTCTTTATTTCGACTTTTTATACATTACCTGGCCACTATGTGATGTCCAAAATATTTTTTTCAGAATTAATAATATTGTTTAGTACAAATTATTTTCACCGGGCAATGATTTGGAGACAATGGATGCTAGCGCAATACATATAAAAACAAATTACTTGCCCTCGCATGCAGGGTATACAACAAGCTATACATTGAAAGACCCAGGCGTACGTTTACTAACTTTTCATTTCGTGGCCTCATCCGATTGTATTCTGTCAAACGCTCCTTTGGGAAATTTACTGTTTCATTTGTTTTGGTCGGCCGGAGTTTGATTTCAAAGAAGACAATTTCACTTACATAAAATTGATGATTTCATCATCGTCGACAACACTATTTAAATTGTAAAATGTAAAATTTTCGGTACTGACTTACTACGTAATCAGCGGAGAAGTAAAACATCGTAAAGAACTTTGTGTATATGAGAACTTTGTGAAGTTTGTCAGAACTATAGTGGCATTTTTAATATAATAAGTGTTGCAAATGTACATATATACCATTTGGCGGTAAATGAATGCTATAACGCATAGACATATACGTCTATATTCGAATAAGTATCAAAATGCAGGTGCGTTGTCATCCATGAGTATAAAGATGGAATGTCTCGTTTTCAGTAAAGACGATCTCCGGTTATCTATAGGTACACTAACCATAGGAAACACAGCAACATTAAGTGGATGTTTTAGGCTGGTATTCTGTGAAAGCGTGGTCTTTCTACGTGAAAGTCGACCCATTCGTGGTACAACCATAATATTGCTGCAACATGACTCCAACCCACTATCACCTGCACAGGCTGTGTAACTAATTCAGGTCTACGTTCCCTTTAAGCATTAGTCAACTCAATCGGATGCGAATATCTCTAACAATATGGGTAACTGGAGCTACTACTACTACTACTATTAGTAGTACTATTCCTAACCAGCCTAGACCCAACCGGAAATATTATGCTAAAGAAACAAGATATTGCGTAGCTGAAATGACTACGTTTGTTTGTAATAACAACTCTCGGATGACAACGGAATAAAATCTTAATTCACTATTTAATTTAAATAAGATTAAATCTATCATATTACCGTCAGGAACACAATGTAATATAAGTCAGTCAAGAAACTAGGGGAAACAACCCAAGCAACAGCGTCATCAGCATTGCAGAAATGCGACTGCCTGGTTGCAAAATATGTTACACTGCCTTCGAAATTCCGATCAATATGGATAATAAAGAAAATTCTGTGTATGGTGTGTGAGCGATACGGCAATGGTTTGACTATAGTGCTGTCTTACCATCTAGGATGAGCACTATGGCTGATCGACTGACAGGACACAACAGAATATACGCAGAAATGATGGTGTACGGGATATCACTGTTCTATTTCGTTGGGGTTTTTGCCAGACGTTACCTGTGGTGGATAGTTGTACACGACGAAACGAACATCTCCTTGAAACATTCTACTTTTTGGTCTAACTTTTCAAAATTTGTAAAAACAGTGAATATAGAAACACGCATATATGAAAATCTCCCGGCACAAAAGCTTTCTGAGATCGTTTTCTTACTGATGATTACTGAACAAATGGGTAAAATAAGTTTACCTCTCACTCTTTGTTCCGTGGTTCTTATCGAAAAAGAAATAGTACAACATATTTATGGCGATCCATCCCATATACCACAAAAAGTAAACTCTGTCTAACGTAAGCAGGCAATGTTTACACCCAGTAACGACCATATCAGGCTAGGAATACAATTTTTTTATTAGAAAATGCGGGAGATGTTTTTAAGCAACAGGACTTGACTGAAATTAGTTAATCTTCAGCGAAATATAATTGAAGCGGAGATTACGTCGGGTTATGATAGAAAAGAAAACGTTTTTATTCTATATAATCATCTTACATCTATTTTGATCCTTTCAGTTTACACATTTCATAAAAGGTGGCAAAACTGTCACATTTGTATTTAAAAGAAAAAGAAATACTGTAACCACGTTGACAGCTCCTTTTCATGTCATGCATATCGAATTTTGTCTAAAACAGAACATTGCTGAAAATGTTGCAGAAATATTTCTCATGCCTGTTGGAATTCGTCGTTTAGATTGAATAGCTCGAAGTTTTGATCGAAATCCCATAAAGTATATCTGGGATGTTCTGAAGCGACAAGTGAGATCAATGGAGTAATATATATATATATATATATATATATATATATATATATATATATATATATATATATATATATATATATATATTAAAAAAATTACTCAGAAGAAATTAAAGAATTAATCATTAATTCATAAATCATTTAATTAATTACAGAAGAATTCCAACATAAGCGCGCACGTCTACGAGCGTTCTTAGCGGCAACGGACCCGTACCGTAAAAAAGGACGTATGACCAGTATTTGGTAAGCCATCTTTCAGTTTCGACTCAATTATGTATTATAATAAACGCAGAAAGCCAGATTTTGGAGATTAAAATAAATAAAATAAAGGGTGGCGCTAGTTGGCTCTCGTCTGTCCCTAAAGTATAGCTTGTTATTCATTTTAATTTCATTAAGTTCTACTCTATAATGATTTCTTATATTTACGCGGACACTACACATTGATTAAAACTACTTTTACGGATTTTATCGCGTTTAATTTGAACTTGGCCTATGTTCAGCAGTGGACTTGTGAAGGGCTGTAATGATGATGATGATGATGATGAATTTGAATTTGAATTATTTTTATTTTTAATTTGAGTTGAGGAATATTAAAACATCAATGACACAATGCCAGGTCAGAGTGTATTAATGGATAAAGGATAATACATAGTTATGTTTATCTACGATTTAAATCATTAACAAACACTGGTTGTAATATCTAAGATAACCTAAACTATTACAAAGTCTGTCTTACAATACCTATCACCATATCATGATTTGTTTTGTATAAACGACACGATAGTTAAATATTACGCATACATACTTACATCAAAATGGTTTTCACGGAAGTACATATAGCCCAGTTTTTGTAAACAATGTATTCGGGTATCTTCTTGCCGGTTTTAACCAATTATTTGTCATATTTAAATCAGTTGAAACTTAAATTCATAATTTCCCCGGCGTTCTGATGTTCGAATTTTTTAATATTTCAAGAGTTATTAGCCGCGATAGAAAAACCAGTTCAATAAATGGACGATAAATCGTAAACGGTAAGTTTTACAAAAAAAATTTACTAAAAAAACAAGAGATGTGAAATTTTATTTTCTACAATAATGGTCTCTATATCTTTTGCCTCAAAGTGCATAGTTTCCGAGATATCAGCTGAATTTTTTTTCAAGATAGCGCTTGAAGCGCCAACTGGATCTGTCAGCATTTTGTGATTTTATGATCAGTAAGTGATCTTTAACCTTATAAAAAAATTGAATCGGAAATTTATTGCAAAGTTCATTTCTATTTTTACTGGCCTAAGTTTGACTACCTACATTATCAAACAATCTAAAAGTAACGACATAATAGGTTCTTAGCTTGGTGCCTTTTTTTTGCAAAAAAATATAATTAAAAAAAAATTCTCGTAGAACTACACAAAAGGACAAAAATTATCACATTACGTTTTAACGAATTAAGTTACACGCGGGCACAACTAGTCTAATCTAATCAACAAACATAATTAGCTTCAAAAAAAATCACATTTTAGGAAGGGACATAAAGGCGGAATTGTTGATATGTTAATTATGGCTAAATATGTAGACGAAATGACAGTTACAAGAAATATGAAAGTATTACACTTTCCTCATCGCCATTGAAAACTGAATCCTAAAGAACTAATTTGGACACAATTGAAATCATAACATGCAATTACCGTGTCACAGGACAGGTTTAATTGCCCGAGTGTATACGCAATTTGTGTAATTCTCCATGGGGGGTATGTATGGTTCTTCACTGCTGGCCATATGAGGACGCTCAAGGTCGCTCAGCGAGCTATGGAGAGGGCTATGCTCGGAGTTTCTCTGCGTGATAGACTCAGAAATGAGGATATCCGCAGTAAAACCAGAGTGACCGACATAGCCCAACGGATTAGTAAGCTGAAGTGGCAATGGGCCGGCCATATAGCTCGAAGAACCGATAACCGATGGGGAAGAAAGGTTCTCGAGTGGCAGCCTTGTACCGGTAGGCGTAGTGTAGGGCGACTGGCTGTAATGATGATGATGATGATGATGATGATGATGACGATACGCAATTACACGAGCACTCTCTATTCCCTCACTCTCGTAATCGAATGGGACTCGGGCTGTTACCAAGAATTTCTTTACAGAAAAACCCAATAACAGATTTTGGTCTGCCCTGAGATTCGAACCTCGTGAGCTCCCACTCATGATCAGCGATCACGTTTACGACAACTATACGAGTGAGGCAGTCAAAACCTTGTTGCTTCAACAACTAATACTGATGTCAGTTATTGAAGCATATCATCTGGCTAATAGACAGAACTGAAAACTGATCTGTCGGATAGTATTCAATTTGACGGTAAATTCCGGATATGATACTACGAAATAGACTTTAATAAATTTATCACACCACACTGATAGCGTAAATTAATCAAATTAAGTTGGTGAAAACAATAAATGTCTATATTTTCAATAGGGGTTAATGTTTCAATCCTCCTTTAAAATTTATTCATAGTATAAATTATACCTAACATAAACAAATTAAAATTTAAATTACATTTGTACGAATAAAAAAGTTAAAATATTTCACTTAGGTTACAATTTATTTGAAGAATTACTTTTACCCTCGCATGCAGGGTATACAACAAGCTATACATTGAAAGACCCAGGCGTACGTTTACTAACTTTTCATTTCGTGGCCTCATCCGATTGTATTCTGTCAAACGCTCCTTTGGGAAATTTACTGTTTCATTTGTTTTGGTCGGCCGGAGTTTGATTTCAAAGAAGACAATTTCACTTACATAAAATTGATGATTCCATCATCGTCGACAACACTATTTAAATTGTAAAATGTAAAATTTTCGGTACTGACTTACGACGTAATCAGCGGAGAAGTAAAACGTCGTAAAGAACCTTGTGTATATGAGAACTTTGTGAAGTTTGTCAGAACTATAGTGGCATTTTTAATATAATAAGGGTTGCAAATGTACATATATACCATTTGGCGGTAAATGAATGCTATAACGCATAGACATATACGTCTATATTCGAATAAGTATCAAAATGCAGGTGCGTTGTCATCCCTGAGTATAAAGATGGAATGTCTCGTTTTCAGTAAAGACGATCTCCGGTTATCTATAGATACACTAACCATACGAAACACAGCAACATTAAGTGGATATTTTAGGCTGGTATTCTGTGAAAGCGTGGTCTTTCTACGTGCCAGTCGACCCATTCGTGGTACAACCATAATATTGCTGCAACATTTATTTATTTATTTATTACACAATTATAACATCACTACAGTTATTAAACCAATGCGATGCTATAACTAACCTAAATATAAGAAAACTACTGACTAATAAATAATGGTATCTATTATGAAATTTATCAAATTGATGGTAAAATAAAATACTAATTAAAAACATTACAATTTTCGACGCATTTGTATGCTGCAATTATGAATTTCGTCTCACTACATGCAAATATGTCAATATCCTGTGAGATGATATTAACATAGTGTATAGCACGTGACAATGGTGCATTCTGAAGCAACTTCGTCCTAGCAGCGGGCACGAGGAGTAATGGGGGACGACGACGAGAACACACGTAATTATTAGGCACCCGCATCTTTAACGAAGCGAGCACATCTGGGTGATATATCCATCCACGTAATACCTTCCACACATATTTAATAAGCGTGATGTCTCTTCTCACACTTAAGCGGCTGTAACCAACCATCCCCAGCACAAACAGACTCGGATACATGAGTGGAAAACAAGGATAGATTCCGTACTGCTTAAAGTATAAAAATCGCATGAATTTATTTTGAATTTTTTCAACCATGACACTATACTTGTTTTCATGTGGATTCCAAATACTTGCGTTCGTTTCAAGTTGACTTCTCACGAGAGCATTGTATAAAATTTTAATAGTTAACAAATTCTGAAAATCCCTACATGACTCCAACCCACTATCACCTGCACAGGCTGTGTAACTAATTCAGGTCTACGTTCCCTTCAAGCATTAGTCAACTCAATCGGATGCGAATATCTCTAACAGTATGGGTAACTGGAGCTACGTACTATTCCTAACCAGCCTAGACCCAACCGGAAATATTATGCTAAAGAAACAAGATAATGCGTAGCTGAAATGACTACGTTTGTTTGTAATAACAACTCTCGGATGACAACGGAATAAAATCTTAATTTACTATTTAATTTAAATAAGATTAAATCTATCATATTACCGTCAGGAACACAATGTAATATAGGAAATAATGCATTTTCTCTTTGCACACGGAGAAACTGTCAAGCTCTTTTGTTACCCGAGTTATTCCGGCGCAGGTAACGAAACTAAGGGAAACAACCCAAGCAACAGCGTCGTCAGCATTGCAGAAATGCGACTGCCCGGTTGCAAAATATGTTACACTGCCTTCGAAATTCCGATCAATATGGATAATAAAGAAAATTCTGTGTATGGTGTGTGAGCGATAAGGCAAAGGTTTGACTATAGTGCTGTCTTACTATCTAGGATGAGCACTATGGCTGATCGACTGACAGGATCCAACGGAATATACGCAGAAATGATGGTGTACGGGATATCACTGTTCTATTTCGTTGGGGTTTTTGCCAGACATTACCTGTGATGGATAATTGTACACGACGAAATGAACATCTCCTTGAAACATTCTACTTTTTGGTCTAACTTTTCAAAATTTGTAAAAACAGTGAATATAGAAACACGCGTATATGAAAATCTCCCGGCACAAAAGCTTTCTGATATCGTTTTCTTACTGATGATTACTGACCAAATGGGTAAAATAAGTTTACCTCTCACTCTTTGTTCCGTGGTTCTTATAGAAAAAGAAATAGTACAACATATTTATGGCGATCCATCCCATATACCTCAAAAAGTAAACTCTTACTAACGTAAGCAGGCAATGTTTACACCCAGTAACGACCATGCCAGGCACGGAATATAATTTTTTTATTAGAAAATGCGGGGGATGTTTTTTAAGCAACAGGACTTGACTGAAATTAGTTAATCTTCAGCGAAATATAATTGAAGCGGAGATTATGTCGGGTTATGATAGAAAAGAAAACGTTTTTATTCTATATAATCATCTTACATCTATTTTGATCCTTTCAGTTTACACATTTCATAAAAGGTGGCAAAACTGTCACATTTGTATTTAAAGGAAAAAGAAATACTGTAACCACGTGGACAGCTCCTTTTCATGCCATGCATATCGAATTGATTATTATTTGTCTAAAACAGAACATTGCTGAAAATGTTGCAGAAATACTTCTCATGCCTGTTGGAATTCGTCGTTTAGATTGAATAGCTCGAAGTTTTGATCGAAATCCCATAAAGCATATCTGGGACGTTCTGAAGCGACAAGTGAGATCAATGGAGTAATATATATATATACATATATATGAAATTTAAAAAAAAATTACTGAGAAGACATTAAAGAATTAATCATTTATTTAATTACAGAAGAATTCCAACATAAGCGCGCACGTCTACGAGCGTTCTTAGCGGCAACGGACCCGTACCGTAAAAAAGGACGTATGACCAGTATTTGGTAAGCCATCTTCCAGTTTCGACTCAATTATATATTATAATAAACCCAGAAAGCCAGATTTAGGAGATTAAAATAAATAAAATAAAGGGTGGCGCTAGTTGGCTCTCGTCTGTCCCTAAAGTACAACTTGTTATTCATTTTAATTTCATTAAGTTCTACTCTATAACGATTTCTTATATTTACGCGGACACTACATATTGATTAAAACTACTTTTACGGATTTTATCGCGTTTAACTTGAATTTGAATTATTTTTATTTTTAATTTGGGTTGAGGAATATTAAAACATCAATGACACAATGCCAGGTCAGAGTGTATTAATGGATAAAGGATAATACATAGTTATGTTTATCTACGATTTAAATCATTAACAAACACTGGTTGTAATATCTAAGATAACCTAAACCATTACAAAGTCTGTCTTACAATACCTATCACCTCATGATTTGTTTTGTATAAACGACACGATAGTTAAATATTAAACATACTTACATCAAAATGGTTTTCACGGAAGTACATATAGCCCAGTTTTTGTAAACAATGTATTCGGGTATCTTCTTGCCAGTTTTAACCAATTATTTGTCATATTTAAATCAGTTGAAACTTAAATTCATAATTTCCCCGGCGTTCTGATGCTCGAATTTTTTAATATTTCAAGAGTTATTAGCCGCGATAGAAAAACCAGTTCAGTAAATGGACGATAAATCGTAAACGGTAAGTTTTACAAAAAAAAAATTACTAAAAAACAAGAGATGTAAAATTTTATTTTATACAATAATGGTCTCTATATCTTTTGCCTTAAAGTGCATAGTTTCCGAGATATCAGCTGAATATTTTTCAAGATAGTGCTTGAAGCGCCACCTGGATCTGTCAGCATTTTGTGATTTTATGCTCAGTAAGTGATCTTAAACCTTATAAAAAAAATTGAATCGGAAATTTATTGCAAAGTTCATTTCTATTTTTACTGGCCTAAGTTTGACTACCTAAATTATCAAACAATCTAAAAGTAACGACATAATAGGTTCTTAGCTTGGTGCCTTTTTTTTGCAAAAAAATGTAATTAAAAAAAAAATTCTCGTAGAACTACACAAAAGGACAAAAATTATCACATTACGTTTTAACGAATTAAGTTACACGCGGGCACAACTAGTCTAATCTAATCAACAAACATAATTAGCTTCAAAAAAAATCACATTTTAGGAAGGGACATAAAGGCGGAATTGTTGATATGTTAATTATGGCTAAATATGTAGACGAAATGACGTTACAAGAAATATGATAATAATAATAATAATATTCCACAACTATCACACAACGCCATCTAGTCCCAAGCTAAGCAGAGCTTGTGTTATGGGTACTAGACAACTGATAAATATACTTATATATTTCTAAATACATAAATATTATAGATAATATACAACCAGACACAGAACAAATGATCGTGCTCATCACACAAACATTTGTCCTGGGTGGGAATCGAACCCACGACCTCCGGTATAGCAGTCAGGGTCACTAACCACTAGACCAACAGGCCTGTCATGATAGTATTACACTTTCCTCATCGCCATTGAAAACTGAATCCTAAAGAACTAATTTGGACACAATTTAAATCATAACATGCAATTATCGTGTCACAGGACAGGTTTAATTGCCCGAGTGTATACGCAATTTGTGTAATTCTCCATGGGGGGTATGTATGGTTCTTCACTGCTGGCCATATGAGGACGCTCAAGGTCGCTCAGCGAGCTATGGAGAGGGCTATGCTCGGAGTTTCTCAGCGTGATAGACTCAGAAATGAGGATATCCGCAATAAAACCAGAGTGACCGACATAGCCCAACGGATTAGTAAGCTGAAGTGGCAATGGGCCGGCCATATAGCTCGAAGAACCGATAACCGATGGGGAAGAAAGGTTCTCGAGTGGCAGCCTTGTACCGGTAGGCGTAGTGTAGGGCGACTGGCTGTAATGATGATGATGATGATGATGATGATGATGATGATGATGATGATGACGATACGTAATTACACGAGCACTCTCTATTCCCTCACTCTCGTAATCGAATGGGACTCGGGCTGTTACCAAGAATTTCTTTACAGAAAAACCCAATAACAGATTTTGGCCTGCCCTGAGATCCGAACCTCGCGAGCTCACAGTCATGATCAGCGATCGCGTTTACGACAACTATACGAGTGAGGCAGTCAAAACTTTGTTGCTTCAACAACTAATACTGATGTCAGTTATTGAAGCAGATCATCTGGCTAATAGACAGAACTGAAAACTGATCTGTCGGATAGTATTCAATTTGACGGTAAATTCCGGATATGATACTACGAAATAGACTTTAATAGATTTATCACACCACACTGACTGATGACTGAGCGTAAATTAATCAAATTAAGTTGGTGAAAACAATAAATGTCTATATTTTCAATAGGGGTTAATGTTTCAATCCTCCTTTAAAATTTATTCATAGTATAAATTATACCTCAAATAAACAAATTAAAAATTAAATTATATTTGTACGAATAAAAAATTTAAAATATTTCACTTAGGTTACAATTTATTTGAAGAATTACTTTTACCTGACAACTGAAATTTCGGGCAGAAATGATTTAAAATAACTCAATCGGTCAAATGTTTCCGCCAGTTACAGTTAGGTTTAACCCCTAAAGTAAACATAATATATAACATAGTCTAGGATCAAACCCTATAATTGCATTATTTTTATTTCAGTAACAGCGGCTCATAAACGAATTGTGTTATAATTAGTTTTGATATTGGTACTATTAACAATAGTCAAAATAATTTAAAAAAATATCATGGCGTCTTGTAAGACATAATGACTATGTTAAAGACACACTGAAACCCAAAACAACAAAAACTTTCAGACGATACTCTGCATCAATCAACTCTGTAACTTAATTAACTTTTTCTCTGTCAGACATCGTATAAAAACCAACAACAGCCTTTCAGTATGGCAGCAGATTAGGCCAGAGTAAAATTGATTAACTAATGAAAGCCTGAGCTAAAAACGAATGAAGTTGCTGGGGGTATTTGATTTATTTATTAATTATGTTCTGAATACAAATGGTCGTAAAGTTTTTGATTGAACAATTTTATTTTGTTAAAATAATCAACACTATCAAAATATTAAGGTAAATTAAATAATTTTCGCGTAACAAAAATATCATTAACGTACACTGTATCTGTGCCACTGAAGCAATTAGCAATTTCGTCTGTCTGTTCTTATAAACAAAGCACTCAGTTGGAATATTTTAAATTTAATACGATAACAGATTATTGCTATTACGTGTTATCGATAATTACTTATTGTTGCGCGCCTAAATTCACGTCATGTACCCGGCACTAGCGTCATCTAGTGTCGGGGACGAGAGCGACGAGGGCTTCCTAGAAAATGTCAATCTTGACTCAACCATAGCGTCATCTAGTATCGAACAGAATAATTAAGCTTTCTGGAAACCCCACACTCGAATTTTTCGCGCCTGGTTGGTTGGCGCGCGTGTTTACTTGAATATTCTGGAATATTCTGGATGTTTTCATGGAAGAGAAAAATGTTAGAAAGCTCTCTCTCACACACCTCTACGCTCTGACAGCGCGCGACATGTTACACTCCCGTTCACTCGGGACCTTTTTGGCGGGAAAATTTCTAGGTTAGGAAATTTTTTGCAATATTGCAAATTTTGCTATATTTTCACTTTGAGACAATATTTATGGATAAAACTTACAGGAAGTCTTGTTGAATGTATAAACTATCGAATAAAATTATTTTTGGTTGCTAGAAATTGTAATAAAGTATATAAATTACACTGTATAGCATAATAGTAGTATAAACTTCAATTTTAGTGACAAAATTACTACTAATTTGAATTCTACACCTTTGTTTTTGGAGAAATTTATATGAAATTGTTTGGAAATATGTATATTTTATGTTTTATGTGTTTCCATTCGTTACTCATACCAAAATATTAAAATATTAAAAAATTAAAAAAAAAAATAAAATAATATTTTATCTGTGACATTTCGAACAATATTTCTAAAATATGTTCGTGTGAATTTGAAATAAATACAACGTCATGTTATTTCAAAATATGTAGGAAAACTATTTTTACTTACATTTTACACTAAAAATAAATGAGAATTTGAAAAATAACACATTTATAACCCGCCCGCCAAAACAGGCCTTTCGGAATTTGAAGTACTTTTGGCAATTTACTTTTCACTTTTTATACCACAAATTATATATCTACGTGTTGACTATATTACAAGAAATGTAAAAAGTATAATACTTTCGTTTTTAGTCCAGACACAAATATAAAATTCTATAAAAAAGACAGAGCAACTTCATCAAAGTGACACGTGGAACGCCGGAAGTTCAGAGTGCTTTCTTTTTTTTTTTTTCTAAAAAACATTGCCAGGTTATGGTTTAAAATAAAAGAGCATATCTTTGTCTTTGATACTAATATCTATTGCATAGTGTCTTTGGTTTTGTTTAAAACGAAAAAATAGTTTTTTCATAGGTAGACATGTTTACATAATTCTGATCTAATTCGATCACTACTTGGCGGGCGTAAGGTTGGTATTGCGCGATCGAAAGTGAGCATGGCTTGGCGTACAGGTACAGTAACTATTCATGTTTTCTACAGCTATTGACTACGATAAGGTGACAGTAATGATAATTCTAGCCTTAAGCATAATAGTCGATATACTTTGTAAATATTGTTTCTAAAAACCTACATAAAAATACCAAAATTGTATGCCATATTTCACGGTTTAAAAATAAAATTATATGTAATCGCCACTATAAAATTTTCAAATCCCGCAGAGTGTGCTTTCAGGAATATTTGAGCACTTTCCTTGTCACTTCACACGGAGAATTCCATTTTGCTTTAAAAAGTACAAAGTCATGTCTCTCGTCTTTACGCGTATAAATCTTTCGTAGTGTTTTTAAAAATACGGACATAGAAACTGCTCGAAGCCGGTAGCCGCCTAAATATTTCAAGACGATATACGAAAATACTTGATAGAGCCAGGCTTTACTATGGTTGTAGCACGAAATGGCCGGCTAGACCGGGTTAGGACCATGCCCTCACGGAATAAAATAGCATAGTGTAAGATAGCAGATATATATAGCTATAGATAATATTGCTATAAGTATGAAGGTTTAGAAATGATCATTTTAATATTGAAATTTTAAATGAGACCCCGGAAACGAGATATTCTATCGTTGTCGGTCACAACGCATCCTAAATATAGATATCTATGAGCTACAGTATCAGGTGGATTATGTGCTTGTTTGTCACCTATATTTTATAAAAAGGGAAAAATATTAAAATTGAATTTATATCTGTTCTTCGTGTTTATAGCACAGGAACTATTGTGCATTCTCGGTCAGGGAATTATATAAATTATGATCTGGTGGCATCTTAAATCTTACGTTGTAAAATTTCGTATGAATAGCAATCAAAATATTAAAATTTCCGAGAAATATCTGCGTGAAGTGTTTTTAAGCGTCTGCCAGAGATGGGGGGGGGGTACTTTACTTACAAATCATGTGGTTCTTTGCTTCGAGGCAGTATATGGAACCAAAGCGGCTCGCTCGAATGGATGTTATATCCAAGAGAAAATCGAGGATTTTAGTGAATATGATTCTCATTTTACTATATCTACTACTTTAACTGCACATATCCTTTTGATAAATACAAAGGAAGTGTCTTATCAACTTATCCCCACATTTAGAGGTCCATACCCTGTGTGTATGTTCGTACATTGGTAAACTTTTGTAGTCCGGCATTTCTCGATATTGCCGTGTAGTTGCAGCATTATAGAATTCGCTATCTCATATCATCCCATGGGTATCGAAAAAGGCAAGAGAGGGAATCTAAAACAGCATCTTGTTAAGTAATAAAATCGAAATTTCAATTGCCGAATCGCACCCACACTTATTTTTTATTCGTTTATGAAGGGATTACCGATAGAAAGGATTCCCATTCGCTTAAAACAGTACAAATTTGCACCAAGTTTCACGTCACGTTAGAGACGACGGTGGAAAGCAAACCAAAAGATAATGCATCATTAAAGCATCGGTATTTTAGTGGTAGAGCCACTCTGCAACTATAATATTATGGTTGTTGCACGAATGGGTCGACTCGACCGGAGTAGAACCACGCTCTCACAGAATACCAGTGTAAAATAGCAGCATAATGCTGCTGTGTTTCGTACGGTTAGTGTAGAGACCTGGAGACCCTTTTTACTGCAAACGAGGCATGACATCTCAGTCCTCAGAGGTGACGACGCAACTGAATTTTGATTCTTAATTGAGGATAAATATTGATGTTTATGGGCCACGGTATCCACTTACCATCAGGTGGACTATGTACTCTTTTGTCACTCATATTCTATAAAAAATCTTATTAAACGTTATCAAAACCTATAACATAAGTAATATATATATATATATATATATATATATATATATATATATATATATATATATATATATATATATATATATATATATATATATATATATATATATATATATATATATATATATATATATTCATATTAAAGTCACTACTTACTTTGATACTTACTGTCTTTTCGGTTTTACCATTGCATATTTAAATATAAATCAAATAAAGTACCTGTAAAGTGTACAAAGCAACTTGTCCTAACACATAGGAATTTACCCCTGACCTCATTTAGTTTAACCTGGCCCGGTGTATTTCTCACAGCCCTCGTACAGCCGCAAATATTTTCAAGTGCCCTCAGCCGCACGACGACGTAGGTGATGCTTGTCGACACCATTGCATATCGTTACAATGTCTCCTCAGCCAGCACTAATGATGGCGAAATGAGGGCGCATTAACACCCCAACATTTCTTTTTTTTAATGTTATATTTTTATAAATCAACAATCAATATGATACGGTAATTTTTCGACAAAAGATGTTTTGTACGCATAAAAGTTAAAGGAGTTTGCAATGTTTTTTTTTTATTTTTTATTTAATACACACTGCTTATTATCACCAGTCTATTGTTCCGCCATGTTTTGATTAATGTTACGTCAATTAGTCAGTTAGTCCAAGTCACATTCGCTAGACAGCAGGGTATATGTGAGACCTTTGGCATTAGAATAAAAAGTTCACATAATAATATGTTAGTCAGTCAGTCCAAGTCACATTCGCTAGACAGCAGGGTATATGTGAGACCTTTGGCATTAGAATAAAAAGTTCATATAATAATATGTTAGTCAGTCAGTCCAAGTCACATTCGCTAGACAGCAGGGTATATGTGAGACCTTTGGCATTAGAATAAAAAGTTCACATGATAATATGCCTTACACCTCAGACCTACAGAAAGATGTACAAAGCGTTGTGTAGCGGCGCTGTCGTCGCGCCACAAGCGAAAACACACCGAAGCCTAAATCACGCTATCAACATTCCGAATCATATACAGCATATATAGAACATCTCCGAACTATCACTCGGAGTGTTGGCCGCTCCCCGGGCACAACACCTTGCCCGGCGGGAGATCTCCCTTTTCCTTTCTCCGGCCACAGTGGTGACCCCGACGTGATCTGAACACGCAGCTAACTACCTTCTGAAACTTCAAGCTTCATCATCGTCATAGAGTACCCCACCAATTTGCTCCCGAGCAGATATCGTCAGCAGTCTTCATATCCTGCAAGCCATCTAGCTTCACAAGGTTCATCGCAGCACTGGAATAATAATGCTTCCTGTTCCTTCAAGCTACTCTCTGCGCTATACAGTGTTCGGCACGGCTCTGAGCCTTACTGCTCGCCTCTGCTTCACGGCACTCTCACAGATTACTTTCCTTCTTCTCGACACACCGCAGACTACAAAGCGATCTCCTGGCACTTGCACATTCGTCGGCAACGAGGCTGCACTATCGACCTCCGGTCTGAGCAGGGAGGTGATGTAGCGGCGCTGTCGTCGCACCACAAGCGAAAACACACCGAAGCCTAAATCACGTTATCAACATTCCGAATCATAAACAGCATATATAGAACATCTCCGAACTATCACATGGAGTGTTGCCGCTCCCCCCGGGGAGCGGCAACACTCCACGCCGGGCAAGGTGTTCTGCCCGCAGAACACCTTGCCCGGCGTGAGATCTCCCCTTTTCCTTCCACGGCCACAGTTACTTACTTCTAAAATGACGCCAAAATTAAGGCAAAACTATATGCGTCTAAATCATTTGCAACCAACATCACTGTTTCAGGTGGGTGTATGCGTCTAGTAATAAAGTTCTACTGGCTATTATTAAAGAAATATAAAAGACGTGCGTGTGAGTGAGTGTCAAGAGGTTAAGCATGGTTTAGACGTCACTTTAAAATAAATGTACGTGACGTTTTCTCTATTATCTTGTTGTTGGTCTAAGCCTTACACCCCTATTACGTTCCATATTATACTATTTCTATTGAAATAACTACCAGTCAATATTAGTGTATGTTTGTAATAAGAAGATAACATTGAATAAAACTAATATTTACGGATTTTATCGCATTTAATTACTTTAATTTATATTAAAGTACCAAAAACCTCAATTGAAAATTACCGTCCGATTTCAATTTTGAACACTATCAGTAAGCGTTTTAAAAAAAAATTGTTTACAGCTTCATCTACCCCATTATAATCCGTGGCATTCTTGATACACAGTATGGCTTCATAAAAGGCCGGTCTACGGTATCAAATTTGTCTCTGTTCTCAAGTTATGTCCTCCTGCATATGGATAATGGTGGTCAGGTGGACGTGGTCTACACCGATTTTGAAAAAGCTTTCGATCGTGTAGACCACGACCTCTTGCTCCACAAGCTCTATTTACTTGGAATTCAAGGAGACCTACTCCGCTGGGTGTGCTCCTACCTTTCCAATCGCTCTCAAGCTGTAGTGCTGGGCGGATGCGGATCCGAATATGCAACTGTTCCCTCGGGTGTCCGTCAGGGATCGCACCTTGGCCCACTATTCTACAATGCGTACATCTTTGACAGTGCCAACTGTTTTTCTTATTCTAATTACCTATTATATGCAGATGATAAAAAATATATCGGGCAGTTAATTCTGTTGAAGATTGTAGATTGTTTACCATTTGGATAAACTGTTTTCTTACTATCAACAAAACAAGATATTCGTCAATATTAAAAAATGTCAGAGTATAAGCTTTACGCGCAAGAAAATATTCCAATTGTTTTTCCTTATAATTTTAATAATCAAGTATTAACGCGAGTCAGTGATGTACGCGATCTCGGCATTTGTTTTGACTCCAAGATGCTCCTCAATATGCATTATGATAATATAGCAGATAGAGCTTACCGTATGCTTGAATTTGTTTTAAGAACCTGTCAACCGTTCAAAGGTACTTTAGCATTAAAAACGCTATATTTTGCATACGTGAGAAGCGTACTGGAGTACGCTAGTCCTATATGGTCGCCTTCATATGAAGTTTATAGGGCTCGCTTAGAGCGTATTCAGAAAAAGTTTTTAAAATCTCTAAATTTCAGGTGCGACGGCACTGCACACACATTTATGTCCTATAGTGATAATTGTCGTAAATTTAATGTTCTCACGTTAGCGGAACGCCGTGAGATCTTAGACATCTGTTTTTTGTTCGATATTTTACGCTCTCAACTTGATTGCCCTGCTCTGTTTTCACAAATATCCTTTAAAGTGCCCCGACGTAGGACTAGACATACACCTTTACTCGGTCTTCCCTTACATCATACTAATTATGGCAAGAATTGTGTCCTCACCAGAATGGTTTTTAACAGTAAATTTTCTCATATTAACCCATTTATCCATTCAAAAAATTTATTTAAGCAAAAGGTAGTACAGGCTTTGACAGAAGTAGACAGTTAACCTTTATTGTTTATGTTGGTAGCCTCTGTAGTTTTGTAAATCCGTAGTAATATCTCAAGTTATATGTCGTCAATTCGCTAATTGACACAAAAAGAATTTTAATATTATGTATGTATGTGAATGTGTATGAGTGTATTGACATGAGTACATTCTATGTATGTATAATTATTTAAATGTTAGTATATGTATATACTTGCCTATATGTAAAGTGTTTAATTATAATATGGTTATATGTATATGTGTATATGTGGGTGCTTACATGTGTTAATATTATCTCATTGAAGTATCAAAAATTTTCTAGGTCGGCCATGACAAACATTTTAAATTAAGTTTTGTTTTTGATTTAAGGTTTTGTAATATTCTTTTTTTTCAACTTTTCATACTTCCGATTTGTGCTAAATTAAGAAAAGTGGATGACTATTATTGGTCCTATGTAAAACATATTATATAAGATTTTTTCACAGAATGAAGGCTGTTGTTATCCTTTATAAATAAATACATAATTAAAAAAATAAATCACACAGATAAAAAGTTAGTTCATATTAAAATGTATAAAAGCCTTTATTTCGGTACTATCATTATTTATTGAAACTTCGAATAGCATTGCCTTGCAATTATAAATCTAAAAATGTCAAAGATGAACTGCAAATGAATGTAGGTAATAACTTTGTAGCAGCGTGTTTATTAACTTCTTATGTGGTTTTGCAATCAGGCTTATAATCCTGCCACTTAAATTGCCGGCTTAGATATTCCGTAAACCTTGCGTGAGTCGGTTACGAAAAGAACAAATCTAAGGGTAAGGACTCTGTGAATATTATTCGGCGATGTAAAATTTCGACTCCAGGCATTCTAAATCATTCATCAGGAATTTTAAACTTCTGGCAAGTTAATTTATTTTTTATCCCACGAAGACCCTTTAAGCCAGCGGACATGAATTGATGGTAAGAATTACCAATGCTCACTCACCCGCCCTCGCTTAGTTGTGGTAGCTCCGATGATATGCTTTCGCTGTACACGATAACACACGATTATCTCCAGTTTGATCTCCACCGACACCAATAAAATTGAATTTGTAAGGCGATTCCGTTGTGCAGTAGCTTAGCATTAAGTTGTCTCGGTGGGCAACAAATATTTGTACCGACTCTGGATGTTAGTCCTTATGCAATTCATGTTTGTTACCTGCCTCTTCAATACAGAAGAAAATCTAGCGTTATATTGGTTATACTTGTGAAAAGTTGTGATTTACCACTAGTTCGTGCTACAATAAAAAAAATCGTAGGAAATATGAGCAGCTCGCTATACCCATGAAGCGTAAAAATACTGCTACATAACTTTCTCAGAAATGAGGTGACAACTGTGTCCAACTTTAGTATAATTTTTCTATACCTTACATTAATCCGGGCAGACTGTTGGAGAGCGCAGAGTCGTAAGCCTCGCACTAGTCCAGTTTATGAAATGAATTCAACGTATTTTAGACCATTAGTTGTTTGCTAACCAGCAGGGTGCACTACGTGGAGGTGAGGTGGGTATCTGAAAAAAAGTAAATTTGTATAGAAGTAAGGATGCAAAACAAACACACAGTCCACTTAATAGATACTGCTGTGGCCCATGCAAATACGGCATATTTTAAGCAATGCGATATTTACGAGGAAGAGTTCGTATAAGTATAAAAACAGTTTTCAGAGGTTGGTCATACTCTTTCATACCATTTTTATTAGTACATTGGTAAAATTTTCAAAAAGCTGCTTTGTTGTTTAGGAAATTAAAAACATTGAGTAACAGCCTATCCTATATAATTTTACGTCCTTTTGCTTGTCGCAGGCTTTTAATCATTCCTGAGATTTCAGTTTCCAAAGAGACTGGTTGTGGAAAGTCCGCAACCAGAACATATACAATACTCGAAATATTTTTTATCAAACAGTTTTCCACACAGGGCACTCGCTACTGGGTAAAAAATACCACAGATTACTTAAATTCCAAGCTAACTTTTTTTTAAAGCGCGCGAGCAGATCGTAATTCTAGGTACCTTCAAGCTGAGACATATTCCATGCGCGGGTCATGGGGCAGCCAGATCGCGCGCGTTGATTAGCAATAACGGACGTATAAAGTACGTAAGGGTAAAAATTACCCAGTAGCGACTGTTTTCGTTATATTATTTTTCGGTTTGTTAATAAACATTTTTTTGTATAAGAGCTTTTTCACGATGTCTTGTCCACTAAAAGAGAGTACAATAGCACAATTGCTAGAAGAGGAAGACGATGAAGAAGAAATTGTGTCGGAAAAAGAAGATTTCGAAGACCATAGTGAGCATGAAAGTGAAACGGAGCAGGAAGCAAGTGATTCAGACACACCCTTAGATTCAGAAGAAAATTTCAACTCTCATTTGCCAGATCAACAGACCGAAAATGTAGGGATTTATAAAGAATATTTAGAAGATGTGCATCGTATGAAGTATCCTAGACTAGGGAAATCTATTGGAAAAGATAAAAGAACTTAGTGGCAAGTCCGCGAGCCACCACGGCGTGTTCGAACGAGATCTCATAATATTATTCTAAACTTGCCGGGTCCCATTGGTGGAGGAAAACGTTGCTCGTCTATGTTAGAAGCCTGGGATCTTATTTTTCCAGTCTTTCCTACAAAAAATAATACACTATTCAAAATTTGAACTACTCAAGAGAACGTGACTGTAAGCAAACGGATATTATTGAAATAAGAGCCCTTTTTGGATTACTTTATTTGTGTGGACGACTGCGAAGTGGTCATCTAAACACAAAAGACCTCTGGAAAAAGGGTGTAAGTGGTAGCGATATATGTATTGCCGCTATATCACGCGAAAGATTTCACTTTTTACTAAGAGGTTTACGTTTTGACGATATTCATACAAGAGCTGAAAGAAGGCAGACAGATAAGCTTGCGGCTATAAGAGAGGTTTTCCAAGAGATCAACGATAATATAAAAAAATACTATGTTGTGGGCGAAAACGTGACAATTGACGAAAAGCTGGAGAAAACACGTGGTCGTTGCCCAATCAGGCAATATATACCGAGTAAGCCTGGGAAATACGGTATAAATTTTTTTATGATGGCTGACGCGCGAAGCTTCTATACAAATAATTTAGAAGTTTATGTTGGAAAAAATGAAGGGCCATACGATCACACCAAGCGATGTCGTCAAACGTTTGGTAGAACCCATAAAAACAGCCATAGGAATATCGTGATGGACAACCGGTTCACTAGCTTCCCGTTGTTGCGTGATATGTATAACGATTATGGGTTGACAGCGCTCGGAACGTTGAGAAAGAATAAGGCTGAAATTCCGCCAGTCTTTACCAATACTCAGGGTCGGGAAGTTCACACTAAAATTTTTGGGTTTCAAGAAGATTGTACTATAGTATCTTACGTCCCAAAGAAAAAAAAAATAGTTCTGTTGGCATCCACTATGCACCATGACGGCAAAAAAGATCCCGGAGAAGAAAGAAAGCCCGAAATGATAATAGATTATAACGCGAACAATGAATCTTAAGAAAAAGTATTTTTTTGTGGTTTTTGTTAAGAATACAAAGAATTGTTAAAGTTTTTTTTATTAATTAATAATTAGGCCTGGTTTAAAATAAAAGATGACTACAACTTGCATTTGTAGTTTTATTCGTAGAACATAGTGTAAATAAAGTTAATACATAGTCAAAATTTAAAATGTTATGAATTCCTTTAAATTATGTCAAACGAGTAAAATTATGTCCCTAATTCTGGGGACTGTAGCACCGCCCAAATTTCGACGGAATCAAAGGCTTTCTCATAGTCCACATACGCCAGGCAAAGTGGCAGATTGTACTCTTCGGTCTTCTGTACAATCTGCCGCAGGGTATGTATGTGGTCTATGGTACTGAAGCCTTTTCGGAAACCAGCTTGTTCGGTAAGCTGGAAGTCATCGAGTCTGCGTGCGAGACGATTGGTAATGACTCTCGAAAACAGCACGTAGACGCGGCTCAGAAGGAAAATCGATCTGTAGTTCTTCAAGAGAGCGTTGTCGCCTTTCTTAAAGAACAAGACCACCGCACATCTGCTCCACGCCTCCGTAGTAGTACCACCATGGAGGACGGAATTTAAGAGCTTCTTAAGGACTTCAAGTACCGGTGTTCCACACCGCGAAGCTCCGCTGTAATTCCATTCTCGCCTGGGGCCCTGCCGTTTTTAAGGTGTCTATAGATCACATCATCCACATACCTAGGTGGAATGTGTTCTCTTTTGTCACCTTTATACAAATAAAAAGGTTGTAAATTTGATTTTTATTGATTAGAATTTTAAAAAGTAAATAAGTCAATTAATTCAAGTACCGGTGTTCCACCCGCTTTCAGGAGCTCCGCTGTAATTCCATCCTCGCCTGGAGCCCTACCGTTTGTAAGGTGCTGAAGAGCCATTCTAATCTCGCTCAGACCGACGTCCGGGATATCTTCGGAATAATGTTGGGTAAGACTTGCTCTTGGATCGTTACTCACACTTGCGTGTGGCTCCAACGATGATGTGTACAGCTGCCCATAGAACCTCTCAATCTCACTCAAAATCTCAGGTGTCTCGGAAACGATGCTGCCACACTCAGTCTCCAGCTTTGACAGTTGGCTCTTTCTGGCAGACAGATCTCTGGCAAAGACTTTGGAGCCCTAGTTCCGCTCGATCGCTTCTTTAATACGAGTAGTATTAAAGTTGCGTAAGTCTTGCCGCATGAATTTGGAGATCTGTCTGTTCAGTTGCCTGTATGCTGTCAAATATGTTGACGATTGCAGCCTCATCTCCCGTCTAACAGCCATGAGATTAAGAGTGTGATCGGAGAGTTTTTGTGTTCTTCTGCCTTTGATTCCGTCGAAATTTGGGCGGTGCTACAGTCCCTTCAGCGGTGCCAAGTTGTCTGTCGGTATATCGAAGTGCTAAAGTATTTGAACAGTATGGCTACGATGGCTCTCCGAGTACAGAATCAGAGTTCGAAACCCATCTAACTGCAGAGAGGTGTAAGACAGGGTGACGTTATATCCCCGAAACTCTTCACCGCTGCGTTGGAAGACGCAACGTCAAGCTACTGGACTGGAAAGGATACGGTATTAACATCAATGGCAAGTACATCACTCACCTTCGATTTAACGACGATATAGTCCTTATGGCAGAATCGCTGGAGGACCTTAGCACTATACTCAATGACCTCAATGGTGTCTCCCAACGGATAGGTCTTAAGATGAACATGGACAAAACCAAGATCATGTTTAATGTCCATGTCACACCTATGCCGATAGTTGTTGGGAGCACTATGCTCGAAGTTGTTGACGCGTACGTTTACCTGGGACAAATAGTCCGACTAGGTAAGTCCAACTACGACCGAGAGGTCAGTCGACGGATTCAACTCGGCTGGGCAGCGTTCGGGAAATTACGACACATCTTCTTGTCAGGTGTACCTCAATCTCTGAAAACTAAAGTGTACAACCAGTGCGTGTTGCCAGTGATGACTTACGGATCAGAGACGTGGTCCTTCACTGCTGGCCATATGAGGACGCTCAAGGTCGCTAAGCGAGCTATGGAGAGGGCTATGCTCGGAGTTTTTCTGCGTGATAGACTCAGAAATAAGGATATCCGAAGTGAAACCAGAGTGACCGACATAGCCCGGCGGATTAGTAAGCTGAAGTGGCATTGGGCCGGCCATATAGCTCGAAGAACCGATAACCGATGGGGAAGAAAGGTTCTCGAGTGGCAGCCTCGTACCGGTAGGCGTAGTGTAGGGCGACCCCCCACTAGATGGAGTGACGACCTGGTAAGACATGGAAGTCGATGGATGCAGGTGGCTCAGGACCGTGCTTTGTGGCATTACTTGGGGGAGGCCTATGTTCAGCAGTGGAATATTGAAGGGCTGTAATGATGATGATGATGATGAATTCTGGGGTATTTTTTACCCAGTAGCGAGTGTTCATGTCAATAATTACCTAGCGAGTACCGCCGGGTTAAATATGTAATGTTGTTTTGAACCGTACGTATTACTGAAAAGCATCACCCAGTTACGCTTGTAATAATATTAATATTAATACTATGTAACTACTATGGTCAATTTTGTCTTTCGAATAAATTTACTTTGTTTGATTTAGAGATAACTAGTAACTCTTTGGTTAGTCAGAGTGCTTAAAGAACAGGTGAGGTTGGTAATTAAGAAAACACATTTATTTATTCCTTTGCACTTACCCATGAATACTAAACATACTTGCATGAACTTTCCCACCGTATAGCGATGATCCGTGCTCATTTCAAACACGGAATTTTAATCACGTCGATTCTAATTTCTGGTCTTTAATAACGAGCTAACTCCTATAGAAAGCTTTAAAATAGGTGCAAACATAAATACACTTTGGAATTCTTATAAAATGTTACCTGTTCTAAATTAATTTCGTTTGTAATATTGATGGGTACAATAATTGATAGCTGTACGGCTGTACTTCCCCAGTAAATTATTCTAAGTTTCTAATCTTATTTAATAACATGCAAGTTTCACTAACCATTCTAATTTAATAATAAAAAATTTGTTTATCTGGACATCAAGACAACGTGGTCTGATTTTTGTTATAGGATTAAGTGATAATCGAGCACACAATCCACCTGATGGTAAATGGTTGCTGTGGCCCGTAGACATCTACATCTATCCTCGATTACGAATCGATATGCAGAGTCACCCCTGAGTACTAAGGTGGAATGCCTCGTTTCTATTAAAAAGGGTCTCCGGTTCTCTACACTCACCATAAGTTATATATAAGCTAAGTCTAGGAGGCAATTGGGACATACTGAAGAACCCTCTGGTCTAGGGTGAATTACGAATAGCTTAACGTGACACACAAGCTAAATGACGCTAAAGTCACACGTCACACGTCTAAAAACATCAGGCACGTAACGTTACTGAATTTGAGACTTACGTAATATTTGTAAAAAATTACTGTTTTAGTCTGGTCACGTATCAGTATGGGACACTAGATATAATACATTGTTAAATAAAAGCAAAAATTCAAACTATCTAGCATTCATTTGAAATTATGATATTAATTAATTTTTATCGTACATGGGGTGGGCATTGTACTTAGGATATAATTTGTATATTTTTTTATTTACCTAATACTATCTGGTACCATTGCTGCCACAGAAAAATTTTTGTGCTAATATTATTATTTAATTAATATTTAAATGAGGATGATAATAATATATTAATTGAAATTTAAGAACCTTGCGCAAATGCAAGCAATAAGTTGACAGAGTGTTACCACAATCTGATAAAAGGTAGCAGCAAATAAAATATTAACAAATAAACATTAATTTTTATATATTAGATTGGTTAGGTATTGTTATTTAGATATTATTTGTATATTTTTATGTCATGTTTATATTTTATTTATTAAAGCTATTTCTGTGAGATGCAGGCGTGTGCCGTGACGTCCATTAAATCCATTTAAATATTAAAGAATATTGATCGAATGGATGCAACAAATATACAATGAAAATAAATACAATATTGTTTGTACTACTCATTTAAAATCATTTATTTAAATATGAATTAGTAGTAACGCTTTACGTTCTATTATTTATTTATTACAACTTTACAGGTTGTGTATCCCCAGCAGTCTGAATTTTCATAATCCAAAAGTCGAAAGCTCGAGCTCCCTCGTCATTTCTTTTGGTGTTATAGGACGTTACAATAAATTAACGTCTATTGCACTAATTGCAGCCGACACGATGCGGCGGTCATACTGACGCATTGTCGAGATTCGCTGCGAAAATTAATTATCAACGTTCGTTTGTAAGAATTCGACGTTTGTAGGCATTCGGCATACCATTCCGTTTGGAACTTATTTATGTGCAGACTTGTGAGTGTGTATGAAATTGTGTCACGATGCCACTGAATGTCGCTATTATTTTAGTTCTTTCTAAAGTGCTTGTAATGTTTTTATTGTAAACTCATAGTTTATGGCCATCATTTTGAATTTTCATAATTTGTTTCAACCACCATATTTCTCCGAAAGCCTAGGGTTTTTTGTCCAGAAAAATACACTATTATTTACGTGATAGAGCTATGCTGCAGCTATATTGTGGTTGCAGAACGAATGAGTCGGCCCGACCGGGGTAGAACTATTCTCTCACAGAGTACCAGCGTAAAATAGCAGCTTAATGCTGCTGTGTTTCTTACGGTATGTGTGAAGAACCGGAGACCCTTTTTACTAGAAACGAGGCATTTCATCGTAGTCCACACGAGTGACAATGCATCTGCATTTTGATTCTTAATCGTGGATATATGTAGATGTCTATGGACCACAGCGTCCATTTACCGTCGTCAGGTTTACTGTGTGGTCGTTTTTAACCGTTATTCTATTAAAAATACTATCCTTCTGCCCCGGCTTTGCCAGGGGTGATTTCTGGATCTCGACAACAGCGTCATTTACCGGGTCCAATTGTGAATCTAAACCATTCTCGAATCAATTTAATTACTTACAAATTTTTATCAAAATCGGTCCAGCCGTTTAGGAGGATCTCAGTCACTTACAGACAGAAGAACTATGTCGGTATATAAAGATAGAAATATTCTAAGTATGATTATCAATGTGAGATTGGCATGAACTTTTAATGTTATCATAAGCTTTTCTGTATCATGTTCCCTTTAACATACTTACCTACGTTATGTTATGATAACACATGTGGAGACGCCAGTAACTTAAGGTATCTTCGATAAAGATTTAGTGGACTGTAATTTTGGTGCATACGGCAAAGGGGAAAATAAATAGGTGGGATAGCACGCACTGACCCGATGAGGGCTGCCACGCCTTCCTCCTGGAGTGTCTGCTATATAGCGAGCTCGCCACGTCGTTCGGCGCACACGCACTCTCGGAACAGTCTCGTGAAGTCCCACACTCTCCACCTTTGCCCTTACGGGGACGTCTCACACTTTTGTGAGTTACAAAGACACAATGTCTGATGCGGTGAATATTAAACATAAACAGGAGAACTCAATGTTCGTCCTGCGCGGTTTGCGGTTAATGTACATAAGACGCGACGGGTGGCCGTGCGTTGCGGATGGCGTAATATCACTTAGTATAATGACGCGCGCCGAGATCCTCTTTTTCACCTCGGCGGCAGCGCGTGCGGTAGGAAAGGGAAGGAAGGAAGGAAACAAAAAATATGCACTAGTCATGTTGATAAAGTAGATATAACTTAGGACGAACTCAATGCGATATGTAATAGATTGTTAACTGGCGTTACCATTTCCTCCCGCCCTTAAAGGGTCACCTTTAAAAGACAACCGTAATATAAAAGTAAAAGGAAAACAAATAAATAAGCGGTATATAAAGTGAGAGGATGCGCTCAATGCGCATGTCTCTACTCTATCTACTAACCTTACTTGGTAAGCGAGAAAATGTATACAAAATTTAATATTGCGGTTTAATACTTTTTTAATATATATAAATATAAACTTAATTCCTAATTTAGATAAATAATTATAATCAAAATAATCGTGATTTATTGTCTTGGGAGAGGGCAAATACGAGCAACAGGACGGAGATATGTTCCCTTAGTAGTTCTCACGGTCACTACTCGAACTACGCCATCCTTCGAAGGATGAACAGACTCGACAATCGCTAATGGCCAAGCAAGGGGCGGTTCATTATCATTTATCACAATTACAACCATGCCTGGTACGATAGCCGTAGACGGGGTGTTCCACTTCTGACGAACTTGTAATCCGTGAAGGTATTCCGTCCTCCACCGGTCCCAAAACGACTGAACTAATTTATCCAGTAAAGAATGCCTGTATAACAGACTGGTAGAGTCAGATTTGACTTTGGGTGCGGGTAATGACAATAAAGGTGCGGTATTCAAAAAATGACTCGGAGTAAGAGCTGAAGGCTCTGCAGGATCAGAACTCAATACTGTCAAGGGCCGCGAGTTTAGCAAGCACTCAATTTGCGCAAGAACAGTATTAAGCTCTTCGTATGAAAGTAACTGATGTCCGATAACTCGGAACAGATGCGTTTTTACGACTTTGATCATACTCTCCCAAGCGCCTCCAAAATGAGGAGAGTTGAGACAGATGAACTTCCATGTTATACGATTCTCAGCACACTCTTGCTCAAGCTTTGGGCGGTATTCAACGTTTAGAAATTTATAGAGATCGCGAAGATACGAAGCGGCACCTTTAAAATTCGTTCCATTATCCGAATATAAAAACTGAATCGGCCCTCGTCTAGAGAGGAAACGTTTAAGCGCAGCGAGGAAACTAGAACTACTAAGATCTGTAGCGATTTCTATATGTACAGCTCGAGTCGTGAGGCATGTGAAAACACATAAGTACGCCTTCTCGCTGCGTACACCACGACGACGTACAGGAGTGTATGCGATAGGACCGGCATAATCGCAGCCCTTGTGTGTAAATGCCTTTGGTGGAGCCACGTGTTTAAGGCTGCCGAAGTCTAGTTCCCCGGTCGAACCTTAAACCTATTACGCGAGGTATTAACTAAAGTGGACTGTATATGCGGATGCTTCTACGCTTACGTAAAAGCGACTACTATAGCATGCGGTATGATGCACTCGCTCTTCCCTAAAACTAAACTATTATTGTGCCAAATCGCTGAAAAGGAATCCTGCCTTATTAGGAGAACAACAAAACTGGAGCGGGTTAAACTATGTAAGGCAGGAGCTAATTAAAGGAATTGACTCACTGGGGTTTCTTCTATCCTGTTGAGCACTATAGCTGCAACTTCTGGAACTTCTTCTGGAACACTCCGGAGAGAGGCGGTGCGCGACTATATCTCACACGAGGTGAGGCGGTTCTCCTGGAGCTCGACTGCTTCCAGGCTAAAGCGGTTTCTGCTAGCGGTGTGGTTTCAACGACGACTGCGGTGGAAAGAGGACGCGCAACGGTCGCGCGTGCCTTATATGTCCTCGGCTCCGATGATTACGTGACATTCTAGAATCATCTTCTTGCCCCTCCCACCCCACCACCCCGATGTGTCGATAGGAGGGTACGAATGATATCGTTTTTCGGAAAGGAACAAGCGGCTTGGCACCTCTACCGTCAAATATAATAATCCAATGGTTTTTTCCGCGCAACCATCTCCCCCGCCCTTGAAGGATTTCCTTCAAAATTAACTAATACAACTAGAGCTAAAATCCACTAACAAAATAACTAACTAACGCTAAAATTACTTAAATTCAACTACAATTTAATCTAGAAAGCTAATTTAAATTATGGAAGAGGCAGGGGGCACAAACGGACAACCGGACGCAAGTAAGACCCAACCGTGGTCTTAACGCGAGCTATCCTAACTACTCCGTCGGAACCGGGAAAGACCTCTTCGACAATTCCTAACGGCCAGTGGAGAGGCGGCGTATTCTCTTTGGTGAGCACAACTACAGTTCCTACAGCTAAAGGCTCAGTTGCTGTGTTCCATTTTTGTCGAGACTGCAAAGTATGCAAGTATTCCATCCTCCATCGTTTCCAAAACGATTGCACTAACCGATCTAATAATTTGTGGCGTGTGGAAATGCTAAGTCTGTTCTCATCCATATCTGCGGCTGGCAAATACTTTAAAGGCGTTACATACATACATAACATAAACACTCACGCCTGTCACCCAGAGGGGTAGGCAGAGACTACGGACTTCCATTTGGCACGATCCTGACATACCTCTTTCGCCTCCTTTACATCCATATATCTACGCATACATGCTCGTCGGTTAAGGGTACTTCTAACGTGGCCCATTTTCAAAATATCGCCAATTTGGTCGATAAACTTTTTTCTAGGGCGTCCCTTTCCGACTCGGCCATTCACATCTGCCATATAAATTTGCTTTGTCACTCTTTCCTCATTCATTCTTTCTACGTGACCAAACCACCGAAGCATTCCTTTCTTAATCCTGGTCACAACATCATCTTGCATACCACATTTATCTCTTATCACGCAATTTCTCACCCTGTCATTCAGATTAAACCCTAGCATATTCCTTAAAGACCGCATTTCTACAGCATTTATTCTACTTTCGTGCTTCTTCTGCCACACCCAGCTTTCACTACCATACATTAAAGTAGGGACTAACACAGCATTATGAATTACCATACGTGCCTGTTTTGACACATTCTGGTTCTTCATAATAGAGTGTAGTGCCCCATTCACTCTATTCCCTGCATTTACTCGTCGTTCTATTTCCCTATCATATCTACCATCCCTGCTAAATACACATCCCAAATACACAAACTCATCCACTTGCTCAATTAACTCTCCTTCTATTCTTATTTCACATACCGTTTTGCTTTCTTCTCTTTCAAAAACCATCACTTTCGTCTTACTTGCGTTCACTTTCATTCCCCTTTCTTTCAATTCCCAGTTCATTAATGTAACCATCATCTGTAACTCTGCCGCCGATGACGCAAGTATGACTTGATCATCGGCATACAAAAGGCATTTGACGGTTAACTCGCCCATTCTTAACCCACATTCTTCATCTTTCAAAGTTTGCAAACACCGGTCCATAAATAGGTTGAACAGCCAAGGGGAAGCTACACAGCCCTGTCTGACACCTTTTTGGATGCCAAACCAGTCCGAGTAGACCCCATTGATCCTGACACAAGCACTAGAGTCCCTATAAAGAGACCTTAATGCCTGTATCAAACCAGCGCTCAACCCATATGAGTTCAGTGTTTGCCATAACACATTCCTGTCCACTCTGTCATAAGCCTTTTCCAAGTCCATGAACGCACAAAAAACTTTCTGGTTTTTGGCCAAAAACTTCTCCGCAATCATGCGCATGGAAAAGACTTGATCTGTACACCCCATTCCCTTTCTAAAACCCGCTTGCACATCCCAAATTTTTCCATCAGTTTCTTTCATAACTCTTTCAATTAACACCTTAGCATACAGTTTACCCACAATACTAAGCAAGCTGATACCGCGGTAGTTTTTGCAGTCCTGCTGTGACCCTTTTCCTTTATATATTGGTACTATAACTGCTTTACACCAGTCATCCGGTACCCGTTTTAATTCCCAACATAAATTAAACAAGGTGTACAGCAGGCCTGCCACCACTCCCTCTCCAGCCCTTAGCATCTCGAGTGATACTCTATCATATCCAGCTGCCTTACCTGCTTTCATGCTTTTCATTGCTTTCATTATTTCATCTACACTTATCTCCATACCCCTTTCCACTTCTTTCGGAATTTCTAGTTCATTTAATTCATACGACTCTTCACTCATAAACACGCTTTCAAAGTATTCCTTCCATCTGTTTAAATTCGAAACTTCATCATTCAGAATACATCCATTCTCGTCTCTTATAGCATTTATTATAGGCTGTTTTGTATTTCCCCTGGCAGTTCTTACGAGTTTCCAGAACATTTTTATGTTAGCCTGGAAATTATCAGATATCCTTCTATCATTCTTATCCGTTCTTTCTTTCTTTTTCCTTTCAACAACTTCTTTTACTCTCTTATTTAGACGTCTAAATTCTGCCTTTTTTCTTTCAATCTCATCATTCATACCAGAAGAATTACCAGCTTTGGTTGCTAGTAAATCTAACCATGCTTTCTTCTTTGATTCAACTTCCACCCGTACCTCATCATCCCACCATAACGTATTACTTTTCCTTTCATTTGTTCTCTTACTTACACCACATACTTCAGTGGCGGTATCCACCAAACCTTTCTTAATATTATCCCACACAGTATTCAAGTCTAAATCATTCATACACAACTCATTCAAACATCTAATATTTTCTCTCAGTCTACATTTATACTTCTCTATCACATCTTCATCTTGTAACTTCTCTATTCTTATACGCTGTAACGCAGTGGTAGATACAGATGTCCGATGCCGCCAACGCTTGAAAAGACCATTAATTCGACATAAGACCAAGTAATGATCCGTCCCTACGTTGGACCCCCGGTAAACCCTTGTATCTACGACTGCGCTCCTCATTCTTTCATCTACAATTACGAAATCTATCATGCTTCTATCATCACCTCTTTCCCATGTATACATGTGAATCTTCTTATGACGAAAACAAGTATTCGTCACAAAAAGATTCTTTTCCGCACATACGGTGAGGAGGTCTTCACCATTCTCATTTATACTTTCATCACCAAACGTTCCCAATATCCTTTCATAACCAGACCTCTTCACCCCAACCCTTCCATTAAAGTCTCCTAACATAATAATATTTTCATTTTCCTTACATTTTGTCAACACCATCCTTACCATGTCCCAAAACTGCTCTCGGATGTAAGTGGGCTTAGACATGTCTGGGGCGTATACCCCTAGTAGGAACATCTTCTTTAAGCCCACTTTCATTCGTATCCATAGCAGTCTCGGGCTTACACATTCATACTCTTTCACACATCGTCCCATTCTTTCTGAAAGGATGAAACCGACTCCCTGGCATGCCCGTTCGGTCTCGCCCACCCCAGACCAATACGCGGTATACGTGCCATGTGCAGTGGCATCCTTTCCCTTTCGTTTCGTCTCATTCACACATAACACATCTATTCCTCTGTCATTCATCATTTCGCATACTTCATCCATCTTATCATTCATTCCTCCACATACATTCAGCGTAGCCAGACGGGTTTCCGCAATCCACTTTTCGCCCCTCCGGGAGACAGAACGTGACGGGTGGCGAACCTCGTCGCCGGTTTTTCTCCCGGAGATTCTTCGCACCCCTGCCCCATTTAAGGGGCGCCGGGAACTCGGGGCCATTTCTTTTATTTCTTGAGTCATGGTGCGAACAAGGGTTGGTGGTAGATTTTACGCCGCTACCATACGGCGAGGAGCCGAGTCCATTTTATCGGCTTTGTCGCTCGTTTAGCACCACCCGGGGGACACGTGTAGGGTGGGCCTAAGGTTAGGTGGTCGAAGCCTACGGACGCGAGCGACTCATCCCCCGTCATTTATCATTTAAAGGCGTTAAATTCAAAAAATGTGCTGGAGTTAGAGCCAGCGGTTCCGAGGGGTCACTAGACAACGTACGACAAAGTGGGCGACTATTCATTACGCATTCAATTTGAGCGAGCACCGTACTTAGCTCTTCGAAGGACAAAATTTGATCTCCTATTACTCGGTATAAATGACTCTTTAGACTCTTGATATTAGTCTCCCAATTGCCCCCAAAATGGCTCGCGGCTGGGACGTTCAGAGACCACTCAATGCGGTTCTCGGCTAGAATGTGAGCGAACTCCGAATTATAATATTTGCTAGCTAAGAGCTCATGTAGTTCCGATAAAATACGTTTTGCACCGACGTAGTTCGTACCGTTATCCGAATACAATCTACTTACAGGGCCACGGCGGGAAAGAAATCTTTTAAATGCACCCATAAAGCCTGCTGTGCTTAGATCACCAACGAGTTCTATATGCACCGCTCGAGTAGTTAGACATACGAAAATGCAGACGTAAGCCTTTGTGGATCTTATACCACGCCCGCGAGTGAGCGTGACCTTAAACGGACCAGCGAAATCAGACCCGGTGTGCGTGAAGGGCTTTACTGATTTTATTACTCTACAAGATCTAAGTTCCGCCATTTCCGGAAATGACGGCTTGGGGCGTGCCCGAAAGCAAGCTATACATCGGTGCACCCGATTGCGTATTAAACTACGTGCAGAAAGAATCCAATAATTCTGACGCAAAATCGACATCAACAAGTCGGGGCCAGCGTGCGAGTTCAATTTATGATGGTAATCGACTAATAAGTTCATGATATGGTCTTTACGCGGTAAAACAATAGGGTGCCGTTGGTCGAAACTCAATTGAGAATTGGACAAGCGTCCACCCACCCTTACAATCCCATCCTGTAAAAATGGCTTAAGGCGTTGAAAGGCGCGACTACAAGCTCTATTCGATTGTAATCTTCTAATTTCTTCAGAGAAGTGCGCACGTTGAAGTTCACGCAATACTAGCGACTCGGCATAGTTGTAATCGGATGCTAAGACATACGAACGTCGCGGTAACAGCTTCGCGAATCGACAAACGTAAATTACGCTACGCAATAATTTCGACCAAGAGGACAAGCGGTTCGCCAAAGCAATGATTGGAGAAACCTCACTCGAAACGTTCGCCACTAGAGCGTGTCTCTTCTCTTCCGGCGGTTGTGACACTGACGAAGGTTCGAAGTCGGTTATTGGCCATTGCGAGGGATCCAAGTGAACCCAAGCAGGTCCGTGGAACCAAAGCGGGTGGTCCATTATTTGCATCGGGGTGAGTCCACGGGATAGACAATCGGCGGGGTTTTCCGTACCGGACACGTGATAAAAGTTCCGCGTTTCTAACTCGTCTTGTATCTTGGCCACTCGGTTCGCAACAAACGTATCCCAACGGTGGGGTGAAGAATGAACCCAGCATAAGGCGACGGTGGAGTCGGAAAAGGCCAATATCCTTTCTATGTGAACTCTATCCCTACATGCGCTGATAACTGCGGTAATAAGCTTGGTGAGTACTAATATTGCGCAAAGCTCTAAGCGCGCCAGAGAGACAACCTTACGGGGGGAGACTCTCGACTTAGAACTAATGAGGCTAATCGAATTTCTACCATTATTCTGGACGTGGAAATATACAACGCCCCCGTAAGCCTTCTCGCTGGCGTCTGCAAACCCAACGACTGTTATGGCGCTACTTCTATCTACGTTTATATGACGCGGTATTTTAATTTCTCTTAATAAAGGAAGTTCCTCTCTAAAGCGCTGCCACAACCGAACAATGCTGTCAGGCGGCGAGTCATCCCAGTCGCATTCCAATAACCAAAGTTGTTTAATTAAAAGCTTAGCGTATAATACCACCGGAGCTACGAAACCCATGACATCCCATAATCTAGCAACGCATGACAGTATTGTGCGCTTTGTGCATTTCTCTACGGGCGGATTTACCTTAAGGCTAAACACGTCGGACTCTGGTGACCAACATAGACCGAGCACCTTGTGTGTATCAGAATCGTCGAATTCCTTTATCGCCGAAAGACGGTGTGATAGCGGGATTGTATCCAAAACCGGACGCGAATTACTAGTCCACTTCACAAGATCGAATTGACCCGATTTCATGAGCCTTATAACCTCGGCGGTGGTTAGGGTTGCCTCCTCCACGCTATCGACCGAGTACACAAAATCATCCATATATAATCCGCTCTCAATTGCCCTCTTAGCTTTAGGATAAGAGGGACCTTCATCGTGAGCGAGCTGTCTCACCGTGCGTAACGCATGAAATGGGCTCGACTTTAAACCAAAACAAACGCGATTAAATTCAAACACCATTAGAGGTTCCTTTGGGTTGAAACGATATAAAATGCGTTGGAATCTACGGTCGCATTCACGGACCCCTATGCAAAGAAACATTTGACGAATATCGGCGGATAGTGCTATACTAAACAAACGAAAATTGACTATTATATTAAATAAACTGCCCTGTAAATTTTGCCCACTATAGAGGATATCGTTAAGCGACAGGTGAGTGCTAGTTTTAGCACTAGTGTCAAGCACTACACGTAACTTAGATGTAAGTTTGTCCTCTCTAATGACTCCGTGGTGTGGTATGAAATACGACGGTGTGTCTTCGTAGTTATCTAATTTCGAAGCCACAAGTGATATGTAACCTTCTCTTATATATTCGTTAATGACGCCGTCGTAAGCTTCCTTTAACTGGGGTGAAGCGAGCATCCTACGCTCCAAGCTGTAGAAACGTTTTTCCGCCATTTGACGCGAATCGCCGAGAGATAAAACATCTCCTTTAAAGGATAGCGCTACACTATATCTACCGTCGCGATCACGAATGGTCGTGCGGACGTAAATTTCCTCGCATAACCTATCATCTGAGCTAGCTATGGGTGGAACGTTCACCTCCTCCATCTCCCAAAATTTGCGGACTAACGACTCGAGCGGTTCGACAGCCATACCACAATAAGAGGTTGCCGAAATACTATCTATGATGGGGGCGGAGCCAAGGATCACATAGCCCAATACGGTTTCCAGTGCGTAAGGCGCGGTATGCGAAGAGTTGCCCCTGACCTTATTGTTTAACAAAAGATAAGGGAAAAGCGATGCTCCAATGAGCATGTCTATGTTTCCAGGAACGGCGTAAGTGTCGTCCGCCAGAGTCAAATTCTTAAATTCAATCATTGCCGAGGTGTCAACCGAAACGGTTGGCAACCGTTCAGTGACCCTATCTACTACTAGTGGATTTATATCAAAGTTAACATTACGATCTATCCGAGAATAAATTTTTAAATTTATATATCCCTGTGTCGATTTACTAGTGCCTCCGATGCCTTTAATTACAAGACATGAAAGTGACCTATTTATTACTAAGCCTAAGCGCTGACAACATTGTCGCGTTATAAAGCTATTTTGGGCTCCGCTGTCCAGCAGTGCACGGACGCTTTGTTCGTTTCCACGCAAATCCCTAACCAAAATACGTGCCGTACCCAGTAACACGGTTGAAGGAGGTTGTGCTCCCATATTTGCCAATGAGCACAGAGCGACATCACCAGGTCGACCGCTAGAATCGTTGACCTTAGTAGGGGCGAATTCCTTATCCGCTTTACTTGACGCCGCTATGTTGCTATTTTCAAAATGTAATAGCGTGTGATGTTTCCTGGCGCACTTGCTACATACGGAACTCGAATTGCATTTTGCAACTAAATGCTTATCGCTTAAGCAGTTCAAACATAGGTTGTTTGTCTTTACTAATTTATAACGCTCGCTTGGTGAATATTTACGAAAAGTCGCACAATTATATAAATTACCGTGTCTATCTTTACATACTAAACAAGTATGCTGGAGTGATGTTGGCGTAGCGGTTACGTAAGTTAACGACCCTGCTATTTTAGATGGTTGAGTCTGTCTACGGTCGACGCACCTTTTAATCTCCTGTTTAACGTTCGGAGAGCGCTGCATCACCTTTATTTGATCTCGCACGAACGATGCTAATGAATGAAAGGAAGGCATCTCCGAGCTACGATGCTCCATTTCAAACGCACGCACGGTGTCGGGGTCCAACTTCTTCAGTGCAATATGGAGAAACACCACGTCCATAAGATCATTAAATTTCAAATTCTTAAGTGCAGCCACCGATGCCACAAATTTATCTAGAAATTGCTCTAAGCCGTTAATGTTCGCGGATGATATAGATTTAAGATCGAATATCTGGCTCAAATATTCGGAAGCTAACATTCTCCTATCTTCATATTTAGTTTTAAGCGTTTCGAATATTAATAAGTAATTGTTTGCTGTAGGTGTAAAACCAGAGCAGATCGACTGTGCCCTGCCACTAAGTTTACTGATTAAGTAATATAATTTTTCGGCGTCCGATAACGATGGGTTATTGTGTATATTGTTTTGAAAACTACTGAAGAAGAAGGGCCACGTCTTAATATCACCATTAAATACCGGAATATCTATTGGCGGCAACCTAATCGAGTCGCTTGGACGTACCTGTTTTTCCGGCTTTGCTTCGTTTTGAGATAGGGATCTCGCAATTCTTTTCACGCGACACAACATATCTTCGAATGCCAGCAGCGGTTGGTAGTTCACTATGTATTTCGGGTCGATTTGTAATTCCAAATGATTAATTTGGTCTAATATTTTTTCGTAATCTATTCGTAAAGAATCTATCGTTTCGATTTCGGTCAAAAAAGTTTCCCGCACTGTTTCTATATGGATGTTCTTTATATAATCACTTATATTCAGCATACGCGAAAAGAGTATGTCCCTCTTAGCATAAAGCGTTTTAATTTTGATTTCACTTCCACTAACTGCCATTTTAAACTATTATAATAAAGTTATATCAATCACAATTAATCTCACAACGCACAAACAATAAAGGATGGACACTCGGTATGCCGTATTACGTAATTAAATCGAACACCTGCGCAGCGAGTCGAGGTGACGCGTCATTTGCTAGACTCAATAATTTTATCAAGATTGTGGGTAAGCGTATCAAACGGTTCCTATTACACTGTTTCAATTATTTAATAGGCTTTAAATTTAATCAAATACGAGCGCTATAAAACGAATAATTCTGTTTGCGAGTACCTAATCAAAATTTAAATTTAAACGAACACTATTTAAGTCTATTCTATAAATTGGAGTGCATTATCTAATTAATTAATTCAACAATTCGACCAAAATCCTGCTCGAAGTGACCATAAAATGGTGGAGCCACGTGTTTAAGGCTGCCGAAGTCTAGTTCCCCGGTCGAACCTTAAACCTATTACGCGAGATATTAACTAAAGTGGACTGTATATGCGGTTGCTTCTACGCTTACGTAAAGGCGACTACTATAGCATGCGGTATAATGCACTCGCTCTTCCCTAAAACTAAACTATTATTGTGCCAAATCGCTGAAAAGGAATCCTGCCTTATTAGGAGAACAACAAAATTGGAGCGGGTTAAACTATGTAAGGCAGGAGCTAATTAAAGGAATTGACTCACCGGGGTTTCTTCTATCCTGTTGAGCACTATAGCTGCAACTTCTGGAACTTCTTCTGGAACACTCCGGAGAGAGGCGGTGCGCGACTATATCTCACACGAGGTGAGGCGGTTCTCCTGGAGCTCGACTGCTTCCAGGCTAAAGCGGTTTCTGCTAGCGGTGTGGTTTCAACGACGACTGCGGTGGAAAGAGGACGCGCAACGGTCGCGCGTGCCTTATATGTCCTCGGCTCCGATGATTACGTGACATTCTAGAATCATCTTCTTGCCCCTGCCACCCCACCACCCCGATGTGTCGATAGGAGGGTACGAATGATATCGTTTTTCGGAAAGGAACAAGCGGCTTGGCACCTCTACCGTCAAATATAATAATCCAATGGTTTTTTCCGCGCAACCAGCCTTAATAGCTTGTCTTACACGACTATGGGGAAGATCAGCCATCAAAGGGTAAGTTGGACGGGGTCTAAGCCGGAAACATATATTACATTTGTAGACTCTGCTTCTCACAGTGCGGCGTGCGGAAAGTATCCAAAATTTTTGACGGAGCAATGACAATAACAATTCAGGCCCAGCGTGTAAATTTTTAATATGATAATAGTCAATGATGATGTTCACTACATGATCACTGCGCGGGAGTATAATTGGATGTTTTTGCGTGTAATCTAATGCGGAGTTCGAAAGACGACCACCAATGCGGATTAAACCATTCTCAATAAAAGGCCTTAAACGATTGAAAGCGGGCGAGCAAGGTTTGTTACCTTCAATATTTAAATATTCCACTGCAAAATGCTGTTTTTGCAGGGCGCGGAGGATTATAACCTCAGAGAAACTGAGATCATCAGCAGTCACTACAGTAGTGTTGCGGCGGGGCAATAATTTAGCAAACTTACACACGTACGCAATTATACGTAGAAGTTTACTCCAAGAAGAGATGCGGAATGCGAGCTCATAAATCGCAGAATTACAGACGGATGTGCACACAGTGTGTGACAAAATCTTCTTCTCAGGCATATTTGCAATAACCTCATCATCCAAAGCACGAAGAGGCCATTGAGATGGATCTAACGAAGTTCACTGAGGCCCATGGAGCCATAGGGGGTTTGAAACTAATTTATTTGGCGTAACGCCACGTGAAAGTATGTCAGCGGGATTCTCAGTACCTGCGACATGATAAAAGTTATCAGCGCGAATATTGTCGGTAATCTGAACAACGCGGTTTGCAACAAAGGTCTGCCACTTGTGTGGCGAACTCTTTATCCAGTACAGAGCTACTTTTGAATCTACAAAGGCATAGACTGATATTGCAAGGTCAAGAGAATAATTGTCGAGTACTCTGCGAAGCAATTTTGAGAGTAAAACCGCTCCACAAAGCTCAAGGCGTGCAATAGATAGTGGTTTCGTCGGTGCGACTTTAGTCTTTGCACAAATCAACTGGACGGTGTTACCATTGACGCTCTTTACATGTATGTAGACTACGGCACCGTATGCGTGCTCGCTGGCGTCGGAAAACCCCAGGAGTGACGCAGTACAGTTTTTGGATACACCAACATGTCGCGGGATACGTAAATCATTAAGAGCTGGTAATTCAGCACAGAATTGCCTCCACATCTTAATAATTGGCGGTGGTGGTATGTCGTCCCAATCTAAATTAAGTTGCCAAAGCTGCTTTATTAACAATTTGGCGTACGCGACTGTGGGAGCAACGAAACCCATTATGTCCCACAGGCGAGCGACAGTAGATAAGATGGCGCGCTTAGTGCACGTCACATCAGCGGGAACAGATATCTTAAAATAAAAGGCGTCACTATCGGTAGACCAATGCAAGCCTAGTATTTTATGTGGCATTGATTTATCGAACTCTACTTCTCCTGTAATTTTATGGGAAGTAGGGAGGTCATCTAAAACAGATCGACGGTTGCTATGCCATTTTATCAGGTCCCATTGGGCACCCTTGAATAAGTCTATCAGCTGCCGAGAGGTCTCACTGGCGTCGGATTCACTGGGCATAGAGAACGCGATGTCGTCCATATATAGCGAAGTAAATGCGATACGACTCGCAAGCGGATACTTTGCGCCGTCGTCATCAATGAACTGTCTTACCGTGCGCAATGCATGGTATGGACTCGAAGTTAAACCGAAGCACACGCGATTGAAGTGGTATAACACAAGTGGGTCTTGTGGACGGAAGCGGTATAGGAAGCACTGGTAACGACGATCAGAATCGCGAACAACTATTTGCAGAAATTGTTGGCGACAGTCGGCTGTCATAGCGATTGGATGTAAGCGGAAAGTTAAAATTATATTGAACAAGTCGCCTTGAAAATTTGGTCCTGAGTGCAGAATATCATTTAATGATCGCCCAGTGCTAGTCTTACTACTAGCATCCAGGACGATGCGCAGACGCGTTGACTTCTTATCTTCGCGTAAGACTCCATGATGCGGTATGACATATATTGGAGCGGATTCATGAGAGCCATACGGCGGTGCGGGGGATATATAATTTTTAGCTAAGTATTCCTTTATGACGTCATCATATGCTAACCTTAATGTAGGCGAGGCTTGAAGTTTCCTCTCCAAGCACATGAATCGTCGTCGAGAGGTTTCATAAGAATCTCCGAGAGAGTAAACGTCATCTTTAAATGGCAGGCCAACAATATATCTACCAGTAAAAGGATCGCGGGATGTCGTAGATTTATAAAACTCTTCACATTCAATGTCTGAAGGACACTGAATGGGCGGTGCGGAGGGTGGCTGTTCAAGCTCCCAAAATCGTTGCACTAATTTGTCAACGATAGGAGACTCTAGAACTGAGCAGCACGTTAAAGAATGATTTACCTGAAGTTGTGTGTGATAAGACAGATGTGTCTACCACAGCGGTGGGCAAAAGGTCGGTGATTTGATCAACAACTAGCGTTGAAATATTGAAGTTAATATTCGAGTCGAATCGTGAGAAAATTTTAATATCAATCGATTTCGATTTTACAATTTTTTCAACTCCACCGAATCCCTTTACTACAGTACATTCGGTATCGTGTTGTTGAACGCCTAAACGATGACAGCACTCTTTAGTCATAAAATGGCTTTGAGCCGCGGAGTCTAATAATATACGAATAATTTGTTTCTCTCCCTTAGCATCGTAAGCAAATACTTGAGCGGTTGATAATAAAACAGTTCTCTGCGAACGACTTGCGCGCGCGGGAGGCGGTGAACGTTGAGAAACATTCTTGAACGAAGTACACAGCGCGACGTTTGAACGCGCACCTGCGGTGAGGGGTGGCGAGTGTGCGGGCGCGGGGGTTGTAGACTTCAGTGTAACTGGCTGAAGCGGTGGAGAACGCGCCAGCGCAGGGGAAGCATTATCGCTTCTGCGGTGGAAGTGCAACAATGTGTGATGTTTAAATTTACAAACTCGACAACTATAATTTGAAGAGCAACTAGACACTCGATGACTTAAACTGAGACAATTCACACATGCATTGTTACTCTTTACGCATTTAAATCGTTCCTGCGGCGTCATTTTATTAAAGTCTGCACACTTAAATAGGTGTTGATGCACAATATTATCGCACAGACACTTTGAGCAACTAGTCGTCGTGCTTACGTACGCCTGATACTTCGGCGACGAAGTATTATTACAGCGACGATTATTACCGTTACCTCGTCGATTGTTTGGTGCGCTATTAGAATTTGTACTAGAATCGGTGCGTTGCAAAACTTTGGAGCGGGTCCTAATAAAATTTACTAAATCATCAAAGGTAGGTACCATCGAGTTATGACTATATTCGAAAGACCGAATGGTATCCGGGTCCAGCTTCTTAAGCGCGATATGAAGAACAATTAAGTCCGCGAGATTATCTAACTTTAAGTTTTGTAAAGCGCGCACTGCACTTATAAAGTTATCAGTAAATAAATCAAAATTATTTGCGGTGGCCGATTGCAATGGCTTAAATTCGAACATCTGATTAATATATGTAGATGCTAGCATACGCCGGTCTTCATATTTGTCAACGAGTGCTTGCAACAAAATTTTATAATTTTCAGCGCAAGGAGTTATACCTGAGCATACAGATAGGGCTTTGCCCGTTAGTTTACCTAGCAAATAGTATAACTTTTCAGCGTCGGTAAGCGATGTGTTGTCATGGATGGTTGATTTAAAGCTAGCATAAAATAAAGGCCATGAGCGAATGTCACCCGAAAATGGCATAAGTTCGATAGGCGGAAGTGAAAATCTGGCTTTAGATGGTGTACTAGTACTTTGTGAATTAGATTGCGAATATTGTAAATAAAGCCTATTTATTCTACCACAAAGAGACTCAAACGCAATGAGGCTGTTATAATCAGGTTTAGCAATAGGGTTTATTTTTAATAAATGTGAATTATAATTATCTAAGACCTGTTTAAACTCAATACGTAAAGCATTAATATTAGAACTTCCATCAAGAAAACGCTCCATCGTGGAAGTGTTTATGTGGATGTCCGAGGACATATCATATATTTTTTGCACTATTTCAAATAAAGCATCTCGTTTAGCTAACAATAAAACCAACTCAGCATCAGGTGTACCCTCATTATCCGAGGAATCGCTATTATTCGATGCTATTTGTTTTTTAGGCGGCATTACAACTTAAGTTATGCGGCAAAAATAATATAATTATAAGCGGGTAGTCAGTAAGCGACCTCGCTACGCGGTTGAATTATTAAATATTAGTTTCGTTAACGATGAACTTTAATTGTTAACTTTTATAATAATTATGAAGTTATTTACAACGAATATAATGCTTAAATATATGTGCAAATAATAAATGTAATTTAACAGTATAATCTATAGATGTAGTTAAAAGTTGATGACGTGATGTGAACATACAACAAATAATTTATATAGATAATTATATGCTTATTCATTCTATGAATATAGTTTTAAAATTACTATGAATGTCACCTATTAGGACCTATTCTAGTGTTCTAATAAGGGCGGGGTTAATCCGAAGTCGGATTAAAATATAAATAATTAATTATATAAACGCTTATTACGATAACGATCTAATAAGGGCGGAAAGTCAAGGTCAATCCAGCGAGAAGTGACCATTAAAAATGGAGACGCCAGTAACTTAAGGTATCTTCGATAAAGATTTAGTGGACTGTATTTTGGTGCATACGGCAAAGGGGAAAATAAATAGGTGGGATAGCACGCACTGACCTGATGAGGGCTGCCGCGCCTTCCTCCTGGAGTGTCTGCTATATAGCGAGCTCGCCACGTGGTTCGGCGCACACGCACTCTCGGAACAGTCTCGTGAAGTCCCACACTCTCCACCTTTGCCCTTACGGGGGCGTCTCACACTTTTATGAGTTACAAAGACACAATGTCTGATGCGGTGAATATTAAACATAAACAGGAGAACTCAATGTTCGTCCTGCGCGGTTTGCGGTTAATGTACATAAGACGCGACGGGTGGCCGTGCGTTGCGGATGGCGTAATATCACTTAGTATAATGACGCGCGCCGAGATCCTCTTTTTCACCTCGGCGGCAGCGCGTGCGGTAGGAAAGGGAAGGAAGGAAGGAAACAAAAAATATGCACTAGTCATGTTGATAAAGTAGATATAACTTAGGACGAACTCAATGCGATATGTAATGTAATGTTGATAAAGTAGATTGTTAACTGGCGTTACCAACATGATAAAACAAAAATCGAGTTCTTTCAATAGGGTCACCATCTTATTTCGTCTAAGAAACTTAGCAAAAAATAAGAAATATATATTCACGCACGATTTCATTGAACTAATATTATTTACTGTCTGCTTGGTGTGCTACGAGGAAAATACGTACCGAATATCATACAACTCAATGTTGTATTGTTGGAAATGGCGCTCCCCTTCGGGGTTGGTAAAAGTCAATGTGCGTGCGTCGGATCCGGGAACTGAGAGTCGGAAAGCGATGCGTCTGTTGCCGATACCGAAATTGCTTTCATTCCGTACTGTTGGCGTGAGGCGCGCCGCCAATCCGCGGCTAAAGGCCTACTGCGTGTGCAATAAATTGCCAAGTATGTATAAGGAATCGTGCTATTGTCCGCCAACGAGCCAGGCGGTTTATCGCCACCTAATCTACTATATGTAGAGCTTGGGTTTGAATCCTTTACAATTGGAATTAATTAAATGTACTGTTCTTATTAACTGCCTTCAAAAAAAAAAAACGGTTGTTATCTAGACGACTGTATTGTTATGAGTTTTTTATACTTGCAATTTAATATCTTCGATAGTTTTGAATGATTCAGCAGATTTGCATATTTTACGGACATTAATAAAACTATTTTACGGACTTTATCACGTTTAATTTTAACCTTTATTAATTCCGTTTCGGACACTTCACAGCACCCACATGGAGACGAGAGGAGGGGTGGGGAGTAAGGTGTTTGATATCTTGATGTCATAGCTAACGAAGGCTACCTTCACCTTTTAAATATTCATTTTTGGTCTGCAGAGGAATAAAAAGGGATATTTATAAATTAGATTATTAATTTAGTATTATTAATTTAGTAGAAAACGTGTTATCCCTACTATTGATATCTCATATAATGGTGAATCTATTCCAGTTGTTAACAAAGTAAAATTTTTAGGTATTTACTTAGATTGTCATATGACCGATACTGCTCACTTTAATTACATCAGTGACAAATATGAAAAAGGCGTTAACATTCTTAGATCTCTCTCTGGTGTATGGTGGGGTTCTCACCCCATGTGTCAAAAAATCCTATACAATGCCATCATCCGTTGTCACTTCGACTATGGTTCTTTTCTCCTGGAGCCCTGCACCAAATCGGCCTTTAGTAGGCTTGAAGCTATCCAGAGAAGATGTTTACGTATTATCACAGGCGCAATGAAATCAACTCCTATAAATGCCTTACAAGTAGAATGTGTTGACCCCCCTCTCTCTTTACGAAGACAGTTTCTAGCGGATAGATTTATCTCAAAAACTCTACAACTAATATCTCACCCCTTACACCGTAAACTAGAATCCTTGCTACTATTAGTTGTAAACAACTCCTATTGGTCTAATAAAAGCTGGCCCCCTATTCTTAAATCTCTTAATAGATTAAAAAATATTGAGTATCCTTGTGTTACATCCCCAATTCTTCCCTATTTTGAAACCAGTTATGATGCTATATTACTAAATCCTAAAATCACTCTGAATTTAAACATTAATAAAAATTCTTCAACTGCAAACAGAACTTTCTATAACCTAGTGGCAAAAAAATGGACTGATTGGCTATATATTTTTACTGATGCTTCCAAATTGTCTTCATTCAAATGTGTCGGTTCTGCAGTCTGGATTCCCAAACATAAAATTGTCCTTAACTATAGATGCCCTCCTCAGGCTTCTGTTTTTACAGGGGAAGCTGTAGCCATATATGAGGCTATATCCTACATTTTTTCCCATAAAATTCCTAAATAAGTTTTATTTACTGATTCAAAAAGCTGCCTAATGTCATTATAGAGCAATATATCTAAAATGAAATCCATCTCCCCATTGATACTGGAAATTAAAGAACTCATACTAAATTGTAATAAGAGTGGGCTTAAGGTAGAGATTGTATGGATTCCTAGTCATTGTGGCATAGAAGGAAATGAACAGGCTGACTCGTGGTCCAAAGGAGCGGTAGATTCTGGCTGCCATTCTCATTTAATGAATTACTCTCATGATTTAATATCATTAGCTCAAATTGAATTAAAGAATTCTTAGGACAGAGATTGGAGCATATCCAGACATAGTAAAGGTAGCTACTTTGGTAAAATTCAACCCCAAATTCCTCCAAAACGTTGGTTTTTCAAATTTAGGTTTCTGAGCAAGCAAATCACATCTACAATCTGCCGTTTAAGGCTCGGACATGTCTGCACTCCTGTATTCCTGGCTAAAATTAGAATCAAAGATCATTCCCTCTGTGAATGTGGTCTGGATGAAGGTTCCTCAGACATTTTCTTCAGTTGTCAAAATCACCCAATTTCTTTATATGACACCCTCCCCAAAACAATCCCTCGTCCAGTTAATATCAATTCCCTCTTAACTATCCCCGATTCCATATATATCAATACAATCTCAAAATATATTCGAATGTATAATATTAAAGTATAATTATTGTGTACTAAATTTAGCTTAACCTAATTCTATATTCCCTGCCCAGGCTAATACCCTCCTATAACTAGATTTTTACTCTATATTGTGTGGTCCACAATTCATATATTTAGTTGCTTTGTTTTTATCCACATTCTCACCTAATAACCACTAACTCCTTTTCCACCGGAAAGCCTCAAGACAAGGTGTGTCAGACCGAAGACCGGACATTGGCAGAATTATTGTGACATTATCATAATACCAAGGGCCATATAGTTATTTAAAAAAAAAAGTTTGTTGGTTTCGTTATAACGGTGCATAAAACTATCAAGTTTTTTAAAGGTTTTGCCTATAGAAGTCGGAGAAAAAATTCATAATGCATAGAAGTAGGGTAAGTATTGTGAAAACTGCTAATATTTATGAAAAAAACATGTAAATAGTAACTAAAATAATGCGAAATAGGTATGGTGTAAATTTACATCATTATGCAGTATTGTCATCCTTGAAGTATGAAGAAATTTAGGTTCATGTAATTTCACTTTGTTTATGTACCTTTTTTGCTGTTTCAGAATATTATCAATGATAAAGACATAGAACACTATCTAGGACAGCTGGAAGATGGTTGGCTGTCGGAAGATGGACTGGAGGCAGAAGATTCTGAAGATGATGACCCACCATTTATACTAGGGATAGACTTCTAAGTCTACATGATAACAATGGTGATGAAGACAGTCAGGAAGAAAATGGAAATGATCCTCCTCTTGTTTAAGAACTGGTGGAAGAACGAGAAAGTCAAAGCACAGTTCCTTGTGGTGATACGTTCAATACATTATTGGACAAAAGAAAACTTATTTGGAAAAACAAGGAGATGAACTTTGATGAGGATCGAATTACTTTCTTGGGCTGCTCAGCTTTTCCACTAGAAATATCACAGCTTGAAACTCCTTACCAATGTTTCAAATATTTTTTTGATGATGATTTTATTCAGGAAATTGTTACTCAAACTAATTTGTATGTCATGCAGAAAGATCTTAACAACAAAATAATTTATACAGCATCAGACATCAAAAATTTTTTTGGGATATTATTATTCATGTCCGTGCAAAAATTTCAAAATACCAGATCATATTGGTCTCCTGCCTTCGGTTATGGCCCAGTTTCATCCACAATGCCAGTCAACAAATTTGAAAAAATCAAGCTTTCATTGCACTTTCAAAATAATGAAAATCACAAGCCTGTAGGCCATGCTGATCACGACAGGTTATTTAAAATATGTCCAGTTATTGAGCACCTCAAAGCTAAATTTTCTACCACACCAATAGAACAAAGACTGTCGGTAGATGAGCAGACGTGTGCCACAAAAGTGGCACATTTCGTAAAACAATATCTGCCTAATAAACCGCACAAATGGGGGTTTAAACTTTATGTACTCTCTGATTTATCAGGATATGCTCATATATTTGAATTGTATTCAGGACGGGAAAATACAGGAAGACCAGAAGGAGAACCTGATCTGGGAGCCACAGGAAATGTTGTCATTCGTTTGCTAATAGGTGTGCCAAGACATCAAAATCACATAACATACTTTGACAATTTCTACACATCATTGCTCCTGGTTCATCATTTAGCCAAGCAAGGTATTCAATCTGTGGGTACTGTACAACAAAATCGAATTCCAAAGTCAAAATTACCAGACAAAAAAGAGTTTATGAAAAAGTCAGTACATAGAGGAAGTCATGTAGAAAGGACAACTACATTTGATGGTATTGATATGTCTTGTGTCACCTGGAAAGACAACAAAATGGTGACACTTTTATCCACATATGTTGGGTCAACACCAGTACCTAGTATCACTAGATATGACAAAGCAAAGAAGGAAAAGGAAGAAATTTCATGTCCAAAAATTGTCCAAGAATATAATAAACATATGGGGGGGGGGGGGGGGGGTGGATTTAATGGACAGTTTTTGGGGAGGTTCCATATTGCTGTAAGGTCAAAAAAATGGTATTTACGTATTTTCTTTCATTTGCTTGATCTTACGGTAATAAATGCGTGGATCATTTACAAAAAATGCAATGATGCGAAATATGCCAAAAAAGAATATATTTTCCATGGGGCAATTTCATAATGAATTGGCTCAAGTTTTGTGCTCTTTGGGATCCAACACAGAGGTCAAAAGAAGACGTCCAAGTTCCAGCTCTTTGGAAATTGAAATCCAAGCAAAAAAGAAGTGAGGGCCTACAGTTGTTCCTCCACCAAAAGACATTAGAAGAGATGGTAGTGACCATTGGCCACAAGTTGGCGTTTCACTGCGATGCAAATACCCACACTGTAAAGGATACTTCACAATCAGCTGCAACAAATGTAGGGTTAACTTATGTCTTAATGAAAACAACAATTGTTTTGTTAATTTTCATCAAAATTGAAATTATTAATTAATTTGCATATTACTTTAATTTGTACTAAGCTCATAAGTTCATTCTGCATAATGATGGAAATTTACATCAAAGCGTTTTTAATAAAAAAATAATACTTACAAATGTCAAAGATTTTTTATTATTTTTCCCATTACCTAGAGGTCCAATTACATGCATATGATTTTTTTTTACAATAATAAAAAAAGTCATGCAACTAAGGGATATGTTCTCGATCCTGTTACTACTCTAGAGGATAATATTGACATTGATCCCCTGCCTAAAGAATATATAACTACGCTTTTAATCATAATAATAATGCGACCCTTTTTCTATTAATATTGAAAACATCTGATTTTTAGATAAAATCATATTTTTATACACCGAAGTTATATTTGTAGTAAATTTCTTTATATACAACATGATTTTTTTAACCATAAAAACCACAAAAAGGTCAGGGTACACTTATGAAGAATAAGAAAACAAAACTAGTTAGAGGCAGATAGTAAGTAGATAGGTAAGGAACGTATACATACGTATTTTTGTTATACTTATTCTTATCATTAGCAAATGAAACCCAGAAGTATTAATGTAATAATGGGTACCTAGGTTATAAAATATTATCTTATTCTTATGCGTATTTCAGCCGCGATAAAATCTTTGTTTCCTAGAAAATATTCCGCCACCATCATGTCACGGACTATTGGAAGATTGTCAGATTGACCTTTTGAAATCCTTCTTCCATCATTAAATACTTAAAAACACCAGAGCGCACGAGGGCAAATAACTCACCCGCGAAATATTACTACAAACATTGATTTATATATTAAACTCAATGACTACAAACGTAATCGGCGCGCTGGAACGGTATGGCGGCGCGGCCGCATGGATTCTATGACGTCACGCGCTACTCGCGGGCACGGGCGAGATTTTAAAAATGTACGTAAATTTTCCACGTCTATAAATTCGGTAATAGTGCACCGATCGATGTGAAATAAAAACTAGAATTATGTGTTTGGTCTAGACATTTTACCTACGTACTTGAAAGTTTAATATTGTAACCTTGATATCTTCTCCATTATCCAGTTTTGCATGAGAATATTTTAACGAATTTCGTACGATAAATGACGAAGCAACAAAAATTTGCTATCGCGAGGCAGACGCATCGTATTGCTGTCGTGTGGCGTCGAATAATGTGGTCTGCATTCTCTAATATGCGCTCGACATCGGCATAATAAACCGGGTGTATATTGCATTGCTGACGTAACGATCTACTGAACCGTGCTGTGCAGAAATGTTTCAATCCACAAAAGCTGCAAGTTATTCACATTTTAAAGATAAATTCATTTTACTTGTGGCAGAAGCCCTATTATATCTTGCTATGTGTATCATTCTAAAGTAAATCGAATGTTGATTTTGGGACTACTTGGTATTTGTCAGAAGTATTTCATACTTAAAAATAAATTGAAAAAAAAAAGCCCTCTGGGTAATTATTTGGCCATTTTGTGGGTTGGATCCATTCTGCACAACACGATCCAATTAAAAAAACGGTAACTAATAATTACCATTTTTTGCACTGAGCGCAGCGCTTCTAAAATGTACTAAAAATCACCAAAATTCTATAGAGTTGCTTTGTTTATTGTATTTCGCCCAAAAGTTTTACATTTGGTGCGTATTGTAAAGGGCGTGAGGGCTGCGATCTTAATTATTTTAGTTTGAAATCCAACCCAACAGATTTGTTGCTTATACGCGGTTTTAGCGTTAAGGGTTGACTGTAATTAAGTAGGTACAGCAATTGATAAGTAATGGCCAAGTTAACCTTGACGGGATGTGAAACTTGTAGCATTAAAATACTTCATATTTGCTATTTATTGATTCAAGTATATTAAACACCTTTGTAATTTATTTTGCCTCTTTTTATTTAATAAAGCATTTTAAGTACCTATGTACATCGATCACTAATAAAAACTGGATACACAATCAGTGACAAAAAACGACCTCACCGAATGAGCACCCATTCGAACATTTAGGTGCGCTTTTAATCTAGTTACATGCGAACGCCCCGATGGTAAATATGCCTCAGTGCTTGTTTAAAAAGTGTAAAAATTACACATCCAGGACGCTAAAAAAGGATGGAATTTTCTAATTTCGGTACGTTTTAATATTATCATTGTTTAATTCTTATCACTGTATTGTAAATACTTATATTTTGTCAAGAAATCTCCGCAAAACAATTTTTTAATTAAGTCTTAATAAAATAAGTCATAATTGTTCGAGGTATGTGCGTTGACTCTGTTCCATTTGTTGGAGACGTTATTATTTTTGTATTATTAAAGTATTTTTTTTGTTTAATGAGATTTCTATAGTTTCTCTAAATATTATAGTAACATTTTATACACTTAATTTTGAATATGTGCATGTAGTAAATTTAAGGATGTGAGATTTTATTTTTAATTTTTCAGCTTTCCTCGAAATCCAGTTAGGTTTGCGGAACGGATTTCAGTCATAGCATGTAAAGGGTCCGAAGAATTCTTCAAACCGACCCAAGGAAGCGTTGTATGTTCGAAGCATATTTTAGAAAGTGATGAATATGTGACTACGACTTATAACTTTCCGTACATATTTTTAATATTTAGTAACTATTGAATTTAGATTTAAGGTCTTTGTCAAGCGCTATTTTTAAATTAGGTATTGATACAAGATGAAGAATAAGTAAATAATTATGACCGTTTCAAGTACTTTCGTTACTAAATGAATGTGGTGTCCTATCCAAAAACGTATTTACATTCAGGTAAATTATAACCATTACATATAATACACCATAGAAAAGAATAGAATGCTTTATATACACCAGTTTTTAAAACATGTTTGCAACATTTTAAAATTAAAATAACAATAAAAAATACGTTTAAACGTTTAAATAAGAGAGTAAAAGAATTAGTTGAAAGGAAAAAGCAAGAAAGAACGGATAGGAATGATAGAAGAATATCGGATAACTTCCAGGCAAATATTAAAATGTTCTGGAAACTCGTAAGAAATACCAGGGGACTTTCAAAACAGCCTAGATTGAATGCGATACGAGACGAGAATGGCTGTATCCTGAACGATGAAGTGTTGAGTCTAAAGAGATGGAAGGAATATTTTTAAAGCGAATTTATGAGTGAGGAGAAGTGTGAACTAAATGAAATAGAAATTCCGAAAGAAGATGAAAGAGATAGGGAGATAAGTATGGATGAAATAATGAAAGCAATGAAAAGCATGAAAGTAGGTAAGGCAGCCGGATATGATAGAGTTTCACTCGAAATGCTAAGGGCTGGAGAGGACGTGGTGGCAGGCCTGCTGTACACCTTGTTTAATTTATGTTGGGAACTAAAGCGGGTACCGGGAGACTGGTGCAAAGCCGTGATAGTCCCAATATATAAGGGAAAAGGGTCACAGCAGGACTGTAAAAACTACCGTGGTATCAGCCTTCTTAGCATTGTGGGAAAACTGTATGCTAAGGTACTAATTGAAAGAGTTATGAAAGAAACTGATGAAAAAATTTGGGATGTGCAAGCGGGATTTAGAAAGGGAATGGGGTGTACAGATCAAGTCTTTTCCATGCGCATGATCGCGGAGAAGTTTTTGGCGAAAAACCAAAGAATTTTTTGTGCGTTCATGGACTTGGAAAAGGCTTATGACAGAGTGGACAGGGATGTGTTATGGCAAACGCTGAACGCATTTAGGTTGAGCGCTGGTTTGATACAGGCATTAAAGTCTCTGTATAGGGACTCGAGTGCTTGTGTTAGAATCAACGGGGTCTACTCGGACTGGTTTGGCATCCATAAAGGTGTCAGACAGGGCTGTGTAGCTTCCCCGTGGCTGTTCAACCTATTTATGGACAGCTGTTTGGAAAATTTGAAAGTTGAAGAATGCGGGGTAAGAATGGGTGAGTTAACCATCAAATGCCTTTTGTACGCCGATGATCAAGTCATACTTGCGTCGTCGGCGGCCGAGTTGCAAATGATGGTTACATTAATGAACAGGTCATTAAAAGAAAGGGGAATGAAAGTGAACGCAAGTAAGACGAAAGTGATGGTTTTTGAAAGAGATGAAAGCAAAACGGTATGTGAAATAAGAATAGAAGGAGAGTTAATTGAGCAAGTGGATGAGTTCGTATATTTGGGATGTGTATTCAGCAGGGATGGGAGATATGATAAGGACATTGAACGACGAGTGAATGCAGGAAATAAAGTAAATGGGGCTCTACACTCTATTGTGAAAAGTCAGAATGTGTCAAAAAAGGCACGTATGGCAATTCACAGTGCTGTATTAGTCCCTACTTTAACGTATGGTAGTGAAAGTTGGGTGTGGCAGAAGAAGCACGAGAGTAGAATAAATGCGGTAGAAATGCGGTCGCTAAGGAGTATGTTAGGGCTGAATCTGAGTGACAGGGTGAGAAACTGTGTGATAAAAGAAGAGTGTGGTTTGCAAGATGATGCGGTGACCAGGATTAAGAAAGGAATGCTTCGGTGGTTTGGTCATGTAGAAAGAATGAATGCGGAAAGACTGACAAAGCAAATATATGTTGCAGAAGTGAATGGAAGAGTCGGAAAGGGACGTCCTAGGCGGAAGTTTGTCGACCAAATTGGCGATATACTAAAAATGGGCCAAATTAAGAGTACCCTTAACCGACGAGCATGTATGCGTAGGTATATGAATGTGGAAGAGGCGAGAAAGGTATGTCAGGATCGTGCTAAATGGAAGTCTGTAGTCTCTGCCTACCCCTCTGGGTGACAGGCGTGAGTGTTTATGTATTATGTATATGTAATAAAAAATATTGGGCAGTTCGACTCCAATGATTCCTCACCCCAGCTACGAGCCTCGATCATAAAATATTATTGCTTTTCGTAGGCGTATCTTTGTGAATACAAATATAGGCATTGTATTTAAGGTTGAATTTACGTAAATGTGTATTTATTTCAACTAGAATTACGTCACAACAATTGGCGACAGTTTTTAGAGAACTTTTGTATGGGATTGTGTATCTAGTTCTTTATTAGTGATCGATGCCTATGTATAAATTTTAAGAGAGGGATATTTGAAAAAAAGTTTTACACTAATTTTATTTATAATCGAAAACCCTATTTTATTTCTTTAATGTTTATTTTACTAGGTTACAACAGTTTGTAGGACTGTTTGGTTTAAATGCACGCGCAAGCCGGGTGCCGAGTGGCGGTTTCACCCGTCCCATGTTATTTTGTTTTCTTCGACGAGTTCTTTATAACGTAATCTTTTGTGATGACAGCAATTATTCTCGGGCTTATATTTAAGGGATATGTATAACGCTCTCCCTCGGAGTATTAAATAAGAAAACAAGTTTTTAAAAATATTAACTGTAGAATTCGTTTGACATATTGAGTAAAGAAGATTGATTGATTAGCTAGAAACAAAACAAACAGATCCTTAAGAAAGTCATGCATATTCGAAGAATATATACATAAAATACACAGTATAAACCATGTCATGGCAAGGGTATGTCTCCGTTTATCTAACCTTTAAATAAATGTGGTGACAAAGAAGAAAAACTTAATGTCTATCGGCATTCTCTGCATGTCAACCCGTGGAGTGATAAGATTTTGTGGCAGGTGCAATTATATATATTCATACATACATACTATGATATATACATAAAATATGTAAAATCTATACTTGTAGTGTGTGTTAATAAATAAACAAAACATGTTTGATGTATTATATTATACATATATTAAGATTGCAAATAATAAACACCTTAGTATGTCATAATTATTTTTAATACCCAACAACGCTTCGTTTCAATAAAAGTCGTATATCAACTTCTTAAAACAGTCCTTACTTGATGCTTTTTTTTGCACCCGAAGCAAATATGGGCAACCCTCCGCAAAGCGGGAGAGGGAGGTTGGGAATGCTCATAGCATACCACGCAGCCGGCTGCGTGGTTATGTGGTGACTTTTACCCACTAAACCCAACCTTTTAGGAACTGGCTTAACGATCTAACTAGAGATCTCTAAGCCGTATACGAGCGAACTCCTTGGCAGAAAGGAGGGCGCAACTTGATGCTCTTCTTACGTCTGCGGGCAAGGAGTTCAAGAGTAGTGTTGCTTGAATAGTTAAGGAATTTTATGTTATATAGGAATTTTATATCCCCTCATTTCTAAGAGGGTTTTAGGCAAAGGCATTTTATTTATATATTATTAATGTAACTAAACAGCTAAACTAATTTTAACGATGACACCCTGTCTGCACGCGTTAATATGTTGTCATTGCCTTCGAGCTCTCCCATGTAATTAAATATATTATATCGCGTGGTAAGTTGTAAATAAAGTCACCGAGTAAAGTTTAATATTAGACCCTTAAATAAGTGTATTAAATTGATACGTATTAGTGTGTTATATTGATACATATTAGTCATATAATGTGAACGAAAACTTTGTATCCCTTTTCAAGCATATTGCGCGCACTGAAGAGTTTTTTTATATTGCGCGCACTGAACATTTGGCATAGTTTAATTTTATACGGAGGAGTGCAGAAAGCTAAAATTTATTAAAAATATGTGTTATAAATACATTAATAATATTACGCCTGTTGTACATGTTCTGCTTTAGCTTGAAATTTTGCACTTTTGTGTACAATAAAGAAAAAAAAAATAAAATAAAACATACATTGTTTACGTTCACACTGTCAATGTCAAATATGACGTAAATTATCCATCTTTACTTTTTATAGAAAAAGGGTGACAAACAAGCACACAGTCCACCTGATGGTAAGTGGATGCTGTGGCCCATAGACAACATTTAACTTCAAATGGGAATCAAATTTTGGATGTGCTTTCACCCTGAGGAATAAGAGAATGTCTTCAGTAACAAGGTCTCCTAATCTCTACACTCACTATACCATAGAATACTATAATTACATACATAATAGAACGGGGGAGTGGGCGGAGCCCGCGTAGCCACTAAAATGTCACTAACACGTCAATTCGTACGTATAAATGTCAACACGAGATTTGTTTTGACGTTACAATCGTTTCCAAATTTCGCATGCAAATTATTTATAAAATGCCAGATTGCACCCTTATTTATAAATAAATATGCATTAAAATTTAAACGATTCTTTTAATGATGATCTTGAACATTAATCAAAAGTCTAAAATATGTAAATTTATTCAGTCTGTGAACACAGCGAATCGGGTTTGGCGACGCCAAGCCTCGTACAAAATAAAGTTGACAGCCATTCTATTGTGTATTATAGTATTCTTTGCACAATACGAAGCACAGTAGTATTAAGCTGCTATTTTACGCCGATATTCTGTGAGAGTGTGGTTCTTCCCCGGTCGAGTCGACCTATAAATAGTATATTATAATCACTACGTTTTGGACATAAAAAGCATAAAAGCGTTTTATATTTTGGATATCAGTGATTTATGTATTAATCTGCAGTTGAAAGTGGAATCCAGCTTAATAAAGCAACCTTCACTTCACTATCAAACAACCGGGACCTGTCATTGGCTCTAATTTACTACTTGTCACCGTCTCAGTTGTCTTTCACCCACTATACATGAGGCCAAAACATTACGGGATCTGCCAATTAAAACACTTCGTGATCCTTCTTGCCAGACTTTGCGCGTCGTATATTATTAACTTTAAGAAATTGGGATAACTTTTAACTGGGGAATAGTTTCGATTCCGACCCGACGGTGAAAAAGGCTTTTGAAGTATTTAGCAATTCCGTTCATATTTTTCACCTTTGTGTTAAGGATATGATTGCCTTAACTTTTTCAACCGACTTCAAAAAAGGAGGAGTTTCTCAATTCGTCTGTATTTGTTATTTATGTTACCTCAGAACTTTTTTTCTAAGTATTTTGATGATTCTTTTTTATTTGAAAGCTAGTGTTTGTCAAGTAGTCATATAAGAATGTGATCAAGAACTGACCAGTAGTTTTTGAGTTATCCTTAATAATGCGTATTTAATTGACTCCGACCACATTGATGATGTTCTCAATTTATTTATATTGAAATCGGTTGTACGAAATTTTTAATTTTACCACCCGTACTGCAAAATTGTTAATCATAGTAATTCAACGCAACAAAACAAATATATCAAATCGTATGCAACAGTAGCCTAATGAGAGAATGTGGACTTTAAACTTGGAGAGTCTTTGTTCGAATCCGCTATTCGACTATTGTGGTGTCCACTTTTAACACAAGCATTTTAAGACGGGAGTATTAGTGAGGTTAATAGCGTAAAAAGTATTTTTTCAAAACCTAAAATAAAGCCGTATACAATTTATACGGTTTCAGTGCTATGGAACAAAGATAATACTTTTTTACTTAAGGCTGAGAGTACGTAAACCGTCTTTGAATACGCAATTTCAGTGTTATGTTTCCGGTTTCGTCTTAAAACGGGAAATGTCTTTGTTTTCTCCTAGAGAATTATTGCGACGGATCGGGAATATTCGCACATAGGGGCGAACCGCACTTAAGTACGACGTCTATTGTAAAACGTCTAAGTATAGCACATAGGTTTACCAAGTAGGTTAGTCCTTATTTTATTATGTTTCATTTTTAACGCCGTTCGTTATCATGTGTTTTGTGATAAGCAGGATATAGCAAATAATGCGTTCTTTTATTTTACAACGTTCGTTCAAAATGGCGACAAGCAATATGCGAGTAGGTTATATGTGTCAAGCTTTTTTGTCTTATAATTAAAATTATTATCGAAATATCTCTTGTAAGGATTTTGTGATAACTGCTAATTCACGTGGATCGTTGAAAACAACAGAATTTGCGTTTTAAGAAATTAGTTTGGGTGTAAAATTAGAAGTGATTTTTTATGAGATCATTGTTTATTTATAATCATTTGTCGATACATAGCATTTGACGCGCGGGCAGCGGGGCAACGGGCGCAGGACGAAATTAGAATTTGAGCTGACTTACTAAATCCCCTTAAGGAGCAATACGTGGTAGAGCTCCGCTGCAACTATATGTAGCACGAATAGTTTGGCTGAACCGTGGTAGGACCACGCTCTCACATAATACTAGTGTACTACTAGTATCTTACTGTTATCACATTGGAGCTCACTGTTCCGATTTGTAGCGAATTAATCTTTATATTACGTACTACTTGCAAAGGGTTACAGCGGCGTTAATTAGCCTTGCCTTTTTATCTCTTTTATAATTAACAAGATACCACATCATTTATCATCCTGCAATTTCCTGTCACAGAGTAGTCCAGTCCTTAATGAAATACAATTTCGTTAACTTAGAAATTGTGTTTTATACGTTTATAGATGTAATGCATTATGTATAAAGACATAAACCAGATTAGAAAGTTGCGATCATGTAGGTTGTGTTAATAAGCGGGCTAATTATTTTATCATTACAGCCTGATAACATGTCCACTGCTGAACATAGACCTCAACCCAAGGAATGTCACAAAGCACGGCCTTGAGCCACCTGCATCCAAGATATTTGATACAAACCGACTTTAAATAAGCATCGCATCTGTTTTAAATCTGATACCATGTTGTAAAATATAAAAACACCAATATCATTGCACCATTTCACATGTCCATAGCCGAACATAGCCCCCTGTCAAAGTCCGGTCCTGAGCTCCCTGCATCCATCCACATGCTGCACGAATTATCAGGTCGTCGTTACTCCATCTTGTGGGGGTCAACCGGCCAACTCGCCTGCAAAGCTTTGCAGCTATGGCAAATATTCCTCCATGAATAATTGAACATAAACCAGTAAACCAGTAAAACTATTCGTCCAATAAAGTTTCGATATTTGTTACAACACATTATACGGTCTAGAAGAAGATAACGTAAAGATTAGATAAAGTGAAACTTTATATATATATATATATATATATATATATATATATATATATATATATATATAAAGTGGAAAAATCACATATTATGACAATAATATTTTGTACTTTAACTTTTGTTTTGCACATTCATTACATACATTTCTAATAAACCATTTTCGTTGTATATAATTCAAGAATTGTTTTATTGAGTTATTTGATTTTAAAGTTATTTCTTAAATACGAGAATAATGTCAGTTAAAGTTTTAAGTAAAATTTTTTAAGCGAAATATTTTTTCTATTACGAAATTTTTGAATGTAAACGACATGTCTCTACTTTATACGTTGTTGTTCCCTCTCGGCAAACTTATTATTATATATTAAATTCAACAATAACGCCAAACGACTATACAAATGATTATTGCTTTTCAAGTTCATGAATGCGATTAAAAAATTAACTTATAACGAAACAAAGGAACGGGCCCTAGTTGCTTGTTATAATTCTTCACAAAGTAGAAAAAAATAACTGGAAACAAAAAAAAGTTTGACGAAAACACGCAACTGCTTGAGTTCTTGACTACCTACTACAAAAGTCAAATTAATTTTTTTCTTAAATTCACTTACTATAATATTGTAAACGTAAGGGTTATACGGTCACCTAAAGTTTTGTCGCCCCATAACACCAAATATAGAACGAAGACAGAGAAAAAAAACAAAGTCCTACACTATAATTAATATATTTAAAAAATATCAAACTGACTTTAGCAATAATTGGGAATACTTCGAAAAATCAACTGAAAAATGATTATATACTATATACAATGATAAAATCGACTATAGTATATTATGCACCGATGGAGGAAAGTGTGACATTCAACCCACGTGGAGACGAGGGTCATAAAAACGCGGGTACGATGTCATAGTTTCCTACCGTTGTCCGAAAAATATTTTTATCATATATTGACCGAAATGAAAGTACTTTAAAATGTATCATAATTCATAACTTAAACATACTTTTGACGTTTAAAAACGAGCTAACGAGCTAGAAATTTGACGCATGCGCACTAAATTAATAAGTCATTGAAACGGGAGGCAATGTGGCACTTTCGTCTCTGAAAGTAGGGTCGAAATACGAACTTTCGATCAAGGTATGATAAAAAAATATTTACTATAATGTAAAGTTCCGAAATGGCGTCGATAAAGCAGTCCCTTTTAGACCCTTTATTATTTGATTTTCTGATGAAGACGCATCGTATCATAGAGGCATCTATGCAAACAAGGCTGTAGTTTTTGAGTTATAAGAAAGTGAACATATTAACTGGATAACCATATTATCTTCACGTACTGTATTCTGTTTCTATATGTCTGAACTAGATTCTGCGGCTCTATAGTACTAAGGGTTGACTTGCGGGGGGTCGTAGGTTTGATTCTAGTGTGGAGTTTTATCTTTTTTATAAATGGCTTATATCATATTATTAATTTAAGAAACAAATATTTCATGATATGTGCGGTTTTTTTATAATTTACATTGAACTTTATCTTTCAATAAACTCTCTAGGAATTTTTCTTGTAATGAAGAAGGCGTTTTGTATACTATACAAATTTTACACACGGCCAAACTCCTTTACAATATAGTCTTACAAAATAAAAGTTCCACACTAGAATCAAACCTGTAACAATCAGTTCATATTCCAAAATCTCTTTCAAAAGCTCGTAATTAAAACATCTGTATGGTTCATGCTTTTCCGGTGACAGTGAGACAACTTACGGCGTTGTTCTGTATAAAATATAAAATGTTTTTGACACTGCCCTACATTCTACGAAAAAAATAATATTGTACGCCATTTTATATACACAAATGGTTAATTTGAACTACCCGGTCACACACAAACGTTTAAAAAATTGGTCTGTAGTTTTCTTGCGTTCACTGGCTCACTCAATCAATTTCGCAGCAGGTGACAATTAGTGAGTTCGTAGTGCGGTTACAGATAATAAACAAGAGAAGACTAGACATGTGTCACCTGGGAATGACTCGTTTACTTGACCTGGGTCGCATCAAAGTATTGATGATTGCAATTATATTTTTTGAACGTTCTGGATCAAACGATTGACCAAAGAGCGACGACCGACATTATTGAACACATATTACAAAGTACTGAAACTCGAAGTGATCCATTTGAATGATCTACCTGAAAGACTCGGTTCGTAAGGCGAATCAAAACTTGAATGATCAGGCGTTGACTGAAATTGTTTTGAAGTTTAGATCATTATTTGTTCTCGAGACGAAAACTTTCACTAAAACTCAAAAAATCTGTTTAGCGTAGGAGTATCGTACCTTAATTACCTATAAAAATGGAGATATGTTAAAATTTCCACTTGCGAAAATCAAGCTTCCTTCCCACCGTGATATATAACAACCTACCTTAATTAAATTAACTAAGTATTTTTGTTAGTTTTTTATATAAACACAAGAATGCACTTATTAGATAAAACAATGACAAAAATGTTTCTTTTAGGTATATTCATTCAAAAATCAAGTTAGTAACGGTATGCGGTGTACTTTTGAGAACTTTGTTAACACGCGCCATCATCATCAATACCGGTCATCCAAAGTCTACCGGTGAACTTAGGCCTCCTCAAGAGAATCCTCCTCAAAATCATGTTCCTGAACCGTCAGCATCCATCAAATTCCTGCAACTCTTACTAGGTAGTCACTTCTTCTATCCATATGGCGACCATACAATTCGCTTCTTCGCTTTTACCTGTACAAGGCTGCTACTCGAGAACATTTCTTCCTCGTCGGCCGTCAGTTCTTTGAGCTATATGGACTGCCGATTGCCACTTCCTTACTGATCCGTTGGGCTATGACGGCTTCTCTAGTTCTACTGCGTCTACTGTAGTATCATAAATGTACAGTTTTCGCTTGACTTTGTACTTTTTTATTATTTTTATAACAGTAAGATATGCCTTAATCATAAAATATGGCAGCGGATTGACGATTGCATTTTACTATATGCACTAGATACTTGATATTTGAGAGCGACAGCGGTCACTTGCCGACTGTCATCATACTAAATAAAAAAATAAAAAACTAACAAAAATACTTAGTTAATTTAATTAAGGTAGGTTAATTTAATTAAGGTAGGTTGTTATATATCACGGTGGGAAGGAAGCTTGATTTTCGCAAGTGGAAATTTTAACATATCTCCCTTTTTATAGGTAATTAAGGTACGATACTGCTACGCTAAACAGATTTTTTGGGTTTTAGTGAAAGTTTTCGTCTCGAGAACAAATAATGATCTAAACTCCAAAACAATTTCATTCAACGCCTGATCATTCAAGTTTTGATTCGCCTTACGAACCGAGTCTTTCAGGTAGATCATTCAAATGGATCACTTCGAGTTTCAGTACTTTGTAATATGTGTTCAATAATGTCGGTCGTCGCTCTTTGGTCAATCGTTTGATCCAGAACGTTCAAAAAATATAATTGCAATCATCAATACTTTGATGCGACCCAGGTCAAGTAAACGAGTCATTCCCAGGTGACACATGTCTAGTCTTCTCTTGTTTATTATCTGTAACCGCACTACGAACTCACTAATTGTCACCTGCTGCGAAATTGATTGAGTGAGCCAGTGAACGCAAGAAAACTACAGACCAATTTTTTAAACGTTTGTGTGTGACCGGGTAGCTCAAATTAACCATTTGTGTATATAAAATGACGTACGATATTATTTTTTTCGTAGAATGTAGGGCAGTGTCAAAAAGTTTTTATATTTTATACAGAACAACGCCGTAAGTTGTCTCACTGTCACCGGAAAAGCATGAACCATACAGATGTTTTAATTACGAGCTTTTGAAAGAGATTTTGGAATATGAACTGATTGTTACAGGTTTGATTCTAGTGTGGAACTTTTATTTTGTAAGATTATATTGTAAAGGAGTTTGGCCGTGTGTAAAATTTGTATAGTATACAAAACGCCTTCTTCATTACAAGAAAAATTCCCAGAGAGTTTATTGAAAGATAAAGTTCAATGTAAATTATAAAAAAACCGCACATATCATGAAATATTTGTTTCTTAAATTAATAATATGATATAAGCCATTTATAAAAAAGATAAAACTCCACACTAGAATCAAACCTACGACCCCCCGCAAGTCAACCCTTAGTACTATAGAGCCGCAGAATCCAGTTCAGACATATAGAAACAGAATACAGTACGTGAAGCTAATATGGTTATCCATTTAATATGTTCACTTTCTTATAACTCAAAAACTACAGCCTTGTTTGCTTAGATGCCTCTATGATACGATGCGTCTTCATCAGAAAATCAAATAATAATAAATATTTTTTTATCATACCTTGATCGAAAGTTCGTATTTCGACCCTACTTTCAGAGACGAAAGTGCCACATTGCCTCCCGTTTCAATGACTTATTAATTTAGTGCGCATGCGTCAAATTTCTAGCTCGTTAGCTCGTTTTTAAACGTCAAAAGTATGTTTAAGTTATGAATTATGATACATTTTAAAGTACATTCATTTCGGTCAATATATGATAAAAATATTTTTCGGACAACGGTAGGAAACTATGACATCGTACCCGCGTTTTTATGACCCTCGTCTCCACGTGGGTTGAATGTCACACTTTCCTCCCTCGGTGCATAATATACTATAGTCGATTTTATCATTGTATATTGTATATAATCATTTTTCAGTTGATTTTTCGAAGTATTCCCAATTATTGCTAAAGTCAGTTTGATATTTTTTAAATATATTAATTATAGTGTAGGACTTTGTTTTTTTTCTCTGTCTTCGTTCTATATTTGGTGTTATGGGGCGACAAAACTTTAGGTGACCGTATAACCCTTACGTTTACAATATTATAGTAAGTGAATTTAAGAAAAAAATTAATTTGACTTTTGTAGTAGGTAGTCAAGAACTCAAGCAGTTGCGTGTTTTCGTCAAACTTTTTTGTGTTTCCACTTATTTTTTTCTACTTGGTGAAGAATTATAACAAGCAACTAGGGCCCGTTCCTTTGTTTCGTTATAAGTTAATTTTTTAATCGCATTCATGAACTTGAAAAGCAATAATCATTTGTATCACGAACAGTCGTTTGGCGTTATTGTTGAATTTAAAATTCATACATAAACACTCATGCCTGTCACCCAGAGGGGTAGGCAGTGACTACGGATATCCATTTGGCACGATCCTGACATACCTCTTTCGCCTCCTTTACATCCATACATCTACGCATACATGCTCGTCGGTTAAGGGTACTTCTAACGTGGCCCATTTTCAAAATATCGCCAGTTTGGTCGATAAACTTTTTTCTAGGGCGTCCCTTTCCGACTCTGCCGTTCACATCTGCCATATAAATTTGCTTTGTCATTCTTTCCTCATTCATTCTTTCTACATGACCAAACCACCGAAGCATTCCTTTCTTAATCCTGGTCACAACATCATCTTGCATACCACATTTATCTCTTATCACGCAATTTCTCACCCTGTCATTCAGATTCAACCCTAGCATACTCCTCAAAGACCGCATTTCTACAGCATTTATTCTACTTTCGTGCTTCTACTGTCACACCCAGCTTTCACTACCATACATTAAAGTAGGGACTAACACAGCATTATGAATTACCATACGTGCCTTTTTGACACATTCTGGTTTTTCATAATAGAGTGTAGTGCCCCATTTACTCTGTTCCCTGCATTTACTCGTCGTTCTATATCCTTATCATATCTACCATCCCTTCTAAATACACATCCCAAATACACAAACTCATCCACTTGCTCAATTAATTCTCCTTCTATTCTTATTTCACATAACGTTTTGCTTTCTTCTCTTTCAAAAACCATCACTTTCGTCTTATTTGCGTTCACTTTCATTCCCCTTTCTTTTAATGCCCAGTTCACTAATGTAACCATCATTTGCAACTCAGCCGCCGATGACGCAAATATGACTTGATCATCGGCATACAAAAGGCATTTGACGGTTAACTCGCCCATTCTTAACCAACATTCTTCATCTTTCAAGATTTGCAAACACCTGTCCATAAATAGGTTGAACAGCCAAGGGGAAGCTACACGGCCCTGTCTGACACCTTTTTGGATGCCAAACCAGTCCGAGTAGACCCCATTGATCCTGACACAAGCACTAGAGTCCCTATAAAGAGACCTTAATGCCTGTATTAAACCAGCGCTCAAACCATATGAGTTCAGTGTTTGCCATAACACATTCCTGTCCACTCTGTCATAAGCCTTTTCCAAGTCCATGAATGCACAAAAAACTTTCTGTTTTTTTTGTCACCCCTTATTATATTAAAAAAGAATTTGTTTCTGTAACGGAGTCGTACAGATAAAAGTAATGTAATAACCTGTATATGGACAAATCCTGGGTATGACGTTTTCATAATTTTGAGAGGGTTGTAAGTGTTGCATTTCTTTTAAAGAATAAGGGTGATAAATAAGAACACAGTCCACCTGATGGAAAGTGGTTGCTGTGACCTATAGACATCTACATTAATTATCCTTGTTTAAGAACCAAAACGTAGATGCGTTGTCACCCCTGAGGACTACGATGGAACGCCTCGTTTCCAGTAAAAAAGGGTCTCCGGATCTCTACACTCACCATAAGCAACACAGCAGTATTAAGCTGCTATTTTACGCTGGTATTCTGTGAGAGCGTGGTCCTACCCCGGTCCGACCCATTAGTGCTATACCCGTAATGTAGCTGTAGCGTGGCTCTACCACGTACAAATAAAACCACGAAAAAAATAAAGCATATTATCGACTTTATTATCTCTATGGAATTATTTTATTTCTCGGACACGTTAGTCGGCGTTGTGTTTCGTACTATGATATTTAAAGCTAACGCAGCCACTGAAGGGAAACGGTTCGTAATTAAATATTTTTACGACAAAACTTCATATGGCATCTGTCATGTTACAGGCATACGTTTGTGAACATATTCTGACTTTTTCCAATTATGTAATTTAACTTTTCTTCTTCATCTAACTGTCTACTTCTCTCTTATCTCAGTGTAAGAAGTCAGTGAAAAGCGTTTGGCGGATCATGTGGAATGGCGGCATGTTTTCCATACAATTCGTACGGGGCCCACTCCAGCTACTAATACTGCTAGTACAATGGCATATAATATTTGTCATGACGTCACGCTGCACGTCCTGCCGAATGATCCCCACTGAAATCTTACTCAAGGTAAGATTAAGAAGAAGAGCCTTACTTCGTTACCAAAATTTTAAAATAATAGAAGGCAGCATCGAGTTAGCAATTCTGTAGGGTCAGTAATTTATTCATGAGTTAAATGTATGCTTTCATAATAGATCCCTGAAAGTGTACTGGGTATCTCAATAAACGTGTTTAAAAATTATTTAGGAAAGTACTGAATGGATTTTATAACAAACTTTTAGCGTTTATTTTATATTAATACTTTTTAACTCACGCAAAATCAAATAACAAAACTTAAAAATAATGAATAAAATATTTGTCTTTAATGTATTATGATCTCTACGTGTTAGATATATGCTGTCACTAAGTAGTTGTAGCACGAATGAGTTGGCTCGCCCGGGGCACGCACCGCACGCTCTAACAAAATACCAGTGTAAAATAGCAGCTTATTGCTGCTGTATTTCGTATGGTGAATGTAGAGAAATGGAGACCCTCTTTACTGGAAACGATACAATCCATCTTAGTTCTCAGGAGTGACAACGCACCTGCATTTTGGTTCTTCATCGAGGATAGATGTAGATACCCATGGGTGGGCCTTAGTATGCACTTACCATCAGGTGGATGGTGTTCTTGTTTGTCAAGCCTATTCTAATAAATAAACCTTAATGAGCGTGACGAGTCTGAACTACACTTTGAAAAGCATGTTTACAAAAAAAAATTAAGAACATCCAGGTGCGGTCATAAAATTAAGTACAAAAATGTATGACAGTGTTACAAAAATTGTTTAATATTAAGCGTTATAAAACTTGTAATTTCTTTAAATCCTCTCTTTCTAATTACATATTTTCCTACAAAATGTTCATAATGTAAGATTATCTGGTAATAGGTTTTAGTAAGCCGCCACAACACGGCGATAGTATTGTTACGAGCTTGAGGTTCGTGACAATAAAAATTGCCGATAGAATTACCTAAATTAACACTTTAATTTACTTTACACAAATTAAAGTTAAAAACACTAATAATTAAACACAGTTATTCACTTAATTCCGCTCCGTAGCTTCGCTTGTGTCGCCGAGTTCAACTCTGCCCGATCGCATCTTGCAGCGCCTATTTATTTAAATTAGCAAAGAAACATCCCGAATATTCAGGTAAATGCGCGCAAAGGGACGAGTGTGCGAGTATAGACTTTCCAGAAACTTAGTTGTTCGGATGGCGCTGTCAGTTGAGAGATTTGTGATGTCATTCTCTGCAAAGCTCCCCTCGCTCTCGTTCCTGACACTAGATGGCGCTAGTAGTGTCGTCGACTTGAGCGCGTAACACTGCCCCCTCCTAAGACATGCTCGTCCAGAGCATTTTCGGCCCCATAATAACGCGCCAAGCGATCCACATGGACGATCTTAGGAGTCCCTCTGGCGCCTTTCTGTAACGGCTCCGCAATGTCAAGGGCTGTCCTATCCCGTGGTGCATCAACATTGTACAATTTCGGTGCTCCTCTACTACGTGTCTGAGGTCCCCGCACGGCCGCACAACTTGTACATGTACGACACCAATCCTCGACATCGTCACGATAATGGACCCAGTAAAACTGTTCTCGGACCTTCAGGAGAGTTCGTTTAACTCCCAGGTGGACTCTTGAACGACCGTTATGGCACAGCTGTAGAACATTCGGCACTTTAGCTTTAGGGACAACCATTTGCAAACGACAGCTGTCTCCTCGATCATTGTCCCATTTACGGCACAGGACTCCATCCTGAATCAGCAAGCTGTCCCACTGGGCCCAATAGCTTTTAGTGGTTGAACTCATCGCTGAGACGTCCCTCCACTTAGGCTTGGTAGCACGGGCCTTCATCCAGCCCAGAATCGGCTTGATATCCGGATCTTCCTGCTGTGCATGTCGTAGGCTGTCCTTCCACCCGTTGCTGAGGTGGTCTGTTCTGAGCATCCTCACGGATACCACTTCCTTACCTTGCCTACTACAATGGTTGCCATCTTCAGGACAAGGTCTTCTTGACAATGCATCGGTGTTGCCGTGAGATTTCCCGCTGCAGTGTCTGATAGTAAAGTCGTATTCCTGCTGCTGCTGGGCGGTGCTGTTAGCCGCACTTCCTTTCTGAGACCGTTCGCCTTCCCTTCCTAGGGTGTGCTTAGGGCAGCTGGACCGAAGATGGCCCCTTTCCCCACAGCCATAGCACCTCGGGCTGTATTTTTTATTGTGGTCGCGAACCGTAACTCCTGTAACCTCCCTAGCGTGAGGTGAACGATGATCCTGTCGCCGCCAGGCAGTGCCGTTAGCTGCACTACCCTCTCGAGATAGATCAACTTTCCTTTCCGTGGTTCGCTTAGGGCAGCTGGATCGAAGATGGCCCTTTTCCCCACAGCCATAGCACCTTGGGCTGTATCCTTTGTTGCGGTCGCGAACTGTAGCTGCTGCAACCTCCCTGACGCGATGGGAACGATGATCCTGCCGCACGGCTTCTACCTCCAGTGCATGGGCCAAGGCGTCCTTAAGCGTCTCGTGGTGCCCGAGCCTCACAGCAGCTCTGACTTCCAGGTCACGGATGCCGTCGATGAATGTCTGCACCAGGTTCCCTTCAATGAGCGCAGGTACAGACCGGTATGCTTTTCGCACCAGCTTCTCCACCTCTAGAGCCCACTGCTGCAGGTTTTCGATGATGCGCTGCACGCTATCGTTAAGCTGCGCACGAAAGACGTGTTCCAGGTGAGCGTCGCCATATCTCACCTCCAATGCCTCAAGGAGTTGCTCATAAGTCACTTCCTCACCGAGAGCTTCCAGAACTGTTAAGGCCTGGTCGCGCAGGCCCAGTGTGAGAGCAGTCATGGCCTGACTTTTATTCCAGCCGTTCGCCTTCATAACAACCTCGAACTGGATTTTGTAGGCTGACCAAGACGAAGTCCCGTCGAACGGTGGCACTTTGAACCCACGTAAGGAAGGTGTAGTAGCTACTACGGGAGCCGTAGTTCTATCCCCCAGTTTGAGTTCGTCCAGTGATTTCTTCATGTCAGCCATTACGTTGTCAACCCGATTGTTCACTTGGTCGATTTGGGTTTTAGCTTCCTTGATTTGGGTTTCAGCTTCCGACAAGCGGTTGTCATGCTGAGCAACCCTATCCTTCACCTCCCTTGTCTCTTTCCCATAGGTAGCGTGAAGGTCCTTCATGAGGAGCATCTGCTCATCCGATCGACGAGCCTGTTCCGCCTGCTGGCGGGCCTGTTCATCCTGTCCGCTCTGCAGCTGCTCTTTCAACTGACGGATCTGTTCCTCCTGTCGGCGAGCCTGTTCCTCCTGCTGCTCTTTCAACAGACGGGCCTGTTCCTCCTGTCCGACCCGCAGCTGCTGCAGCATCACCATCAGAGCACCTAAGTCAGGTGCCACAGACGTAGAAGCTGCTGACGGACCGGCTTCCATGGCCGGCGGCTGGCCCTCAGACATCTGCGGCGTTGCACCACCAAATCTCCTCTGGTCCGTCCCCTGCTGGCATTGACTTCGGGTACGGACACCCTCCGTTTCCTCCTTAGGTAAAATCGGCATTATTTTATCCCACTTCTGACACCAATTGTTACGAGCTTGAGGTTCGTGACAATAAAAATTGCCGATAGAATTACCTAAATTAACACTTTAATTTACTTTACACAAATTAAAGTTAAAAACACTAATAATTAAACACACTAATTCACTTAATTCCGCTCCGTAGCTTCGCTTGTGTTGCCGAGTTCAACTCTGCCTGATCGCATCTTGCAGCGCCTATTTATTTAAATTAGCAAAGAAACATCCCGAATATTCAGGTAAATGCGCGCAAAGGGACGAGTGTGCGAGTATAGACTTTCCAGAAACTTAGTTGTTCGGATGGCGCTGTCAGTTGAGAGATTTGTGATGTCATTCTCTGCAAAGCTCCCCTCGCTCTCGTTCCTGACACTAGATGGCGCTAGTAGTGTCGTCGACTTGAGCGCGTAACAGTATTATAATTCATTTTGTGCTTAATTATAGTCGGGTTAAAGGTGTCGTGATGGGAATTGCCCACTAAAAGTCATCATCAATTTATAAACCTACATAACATAACATTTATTTCACGTTAGTGATTTTAAAATAAAATCTATTGGTGTTAGTAAGTGTCATGTGTCTTAAACTTAATGACAGCATACATTAAATACCAGTCCACGATAATGAAAATCTGTGTGTTTTTAATTCTGTAAATGTGCACTCCCACTGGATTTCTGTAAATATGTCCACATCTAGTATTAATTCGGCGATGGCATGGCTTGCCTTTTAGTCACTGAGTCGTTTAATCTAGATTCAAGTCTCAATTGAATTCAAAACTCGTTAGTCACAAATTAGTTTCTGACTCAAAATACATTGATTGTCACAATATTCCAAGCATAGCTGATAGGTATTTTAATCTACAACTTAGTAGTTACAGTATGATGCGACGTCAACCTTGTCTGAAATCTGATTACACTTTAAACGTGATTTAATACGTATGTACATTTATATTAACTAAAAATAATATTTTTAGTTAATATAAATAAAGTCAATTAAATTAAATTACCTACTATATATTAATCTCGATACTTGCACGAACATACACAACCCGTACATAATACAACCGTATATAATAAAAAGACAAAGAGGGGAAAGGTCGCCTGGAGCGGGCATAACGTTTTTCCTTACGTGATGATTTTTGCCAGTTCACTATACCGTAAGCCGCTTAAAATAGGTAATATCGTTCCAAAAACTTAACATTTAGACAAAAAAAAAATTTATTTAGCATTTCTTTGTTACGGACGAGGTGGAAAAATAAATTACTTGACAGTTACAAACGTCTTGTGCGTAAAAAGTAACTCTCTTGAATAAAACTTTTAGTTTACGTGAACGTGAAGCACCGGCGGTCCGGGAAGTCTGCAGTCTGCGAACATGTTCAAGATCGTCCCCAACATTACATTAAATTTGATAAAACACAAATCCTCGCAAAAGAACAGCGATTCCTACCAAGGATGATACACGAGGCTTTTGAAATTAAAAAAAAAACATCCAAATTTCAATAGAGAAGATGGATGGGTGCTGCCAGCTGCTTGGGATCCTATAATTTACAAAATTGAACAACTTCATGATACTATAAGCTGAAAGTAGCCGGACTAACTATGACATTGGGACGTCAAGCATCTCAGTCCCCCCCCGTGACCATGGGTGCTGTAAAGCACCCGAAACGTTGGGATAACAAAAATAAATTAAAGTTGAATTAAACGCGATAAAATCCGTAAATATTAGTTTTATTCAATGTGTAGTGTTCGCGCAAATTTAAGAAATCATTAAGTAACTCTTTACCCTAATTTAGGATATGCCTGATAAAAACCATACGGTTGAGCGCATTTTAAACATTTTAATCCTCACAGAGAACGGCTGCACCCGATTTAATGAGATGCTTTCAAAATTAAGTTAGTGTCACAAACCGCCAAATGATTTGTTAATGTCATTCGACGTCGGGATTTATGCGATCCGCTTACCTTAACGAGTATCACCAACATTATCATTACTATTTTTTACGATGTAGATAAAAATTGTTGAGTGTGTTTGTTTGGCGTCTTATGAATTTGTTCGTGATTAAACGTTAAATAGGATGTCAGGCTGAATATTATTCATGTTCTTATGGTTGAAGATGATTTTGTGACTAAGGTTTTGTATATTTGAATTTTAAATTATGTTTTAAGGATATTCTTCATAAAATAGCTTATTGGTATTCGCTACTTGATTACTAACTGCTAACTGCAATGTATTCGTTTCGTTTTCCTTTTAACTAAATGCAACTTTGCCGTGTGGTGATGGTGTTAAAGAATCCACCACACGTTTTTTTCGTATAGCTGCAGTAAGCGGCGACTATGGTTCACTTTTGCAGACTCATCAAGAATAATAATATAATATGCAAGAGATGAAATAGATTTTTTTTATAGCATAGGGTGACAAACGAGCACACATTCCACCTGATGGTAAGTGGTTGCTGTGGCCCATAGACATCTACATGCATCCTCGAATACGAATCAAAATGCAGATGCGTTGTCACCCGTGAGGACTAAGATGGAATGCCTCGTTTCTAGTAAAAAGGGTCTCCGGTTCTCTACACTCACCATACGAAATACATTAGCATTAAGCTACTATTTCACGCTGGTATTCTGTGAGAGCGTGGTCCTTCCCCGGTCGGGCCGACCCATTCGTGCTACAACTATACTAATAATATAACTGCAGCATGGCTCTACCACGTATAAAAGATGTAAGAGAGTTCATGTATATGCGTAGTAGAGAGCAGTTGCAACGTTTTAGTGGCGCTCGTAGTCAGATTGACATGATCTGGAAGGCACCGCAAATAATATTTTTATAGCAGCCATGATGTCATGAACCATAAACCAGCAGAAAAGATAGACGGAGCTCTGCGAAGTGCGTATATTCCAAGTGACTCCGAAAACATGTTAAACTTATCGTAGGTACACGCACTTACGCACTAATCAAAATCAAAACAATCTAAAATAGTTTGTAACAAACAACATGGTTTTAGGTGCATATGTGTGCGTCCTTAATTTTTTTTACGAACTGTTAAAGATAGAAGAAAGTTGTAGTTAATAGTACGTGTCAAGAAGCTTAGCATGGTTTCGGCGTCACTTGTAAAGTATCCCTCTATTTTTCTTTTTTGGTCTGAAGTGAGGTGCGTCTTCTCACTCAGGTACGGACGCGTAACTTCTTACAGTACGGCTACGAGGCGTTAAAACTTATTATTCAGATTATCAGATGTGAGTGATCGTATTCTGAGTCATCTTATAATCTTCCATGTCATATATTTCTATTACCATTATAATATTTTGGTGACTGCCTCGTTGGTCTAGTGGTTGTAAATGTGACTGCTGATTATCGGGTTCGAATTCCAGGTCAGGCCAAAAAAAAACAGTTATTCGGTTTTTCCGTAAAGAAATTCTCAGTAGCTGCCCGGAGTCAGGAAGTTGGCGGTGTCTCACCCCCGAGCCTCGGAAAGCACGTAAAAAGCCGTTGGTCCTTCGTCAAACCTGTCTCTGTTTGTGTCGGTTTGCCGTCCAATTGGACTATGAAAGTGAGGCAATAGAGAGCGCACCTGTGCTTGCGTATACACTCGGGTACTATAATCCTGTTCTGTGCCGATGACTTGTCTCCATAAAGGCTGGCCACCGTGACCAAATTTCGGTCTGGAGGACGTTATTCGTATTTTGGACAGACATTAAATGATAACGATAAAGGTATAGCCCAATGTAAAAAAATATGTTCGTTTTGGATTATTTACTACGTCTTGCACTCTGACTCGAGGACTTGATGAATACATGTTCATGCAAACACGCGTCGTAGGATAGCGTGCTCATAAATTATGCCTAGCTAGGGATGGGTAAACGCCCGGATTAAAATCCATCGCTGGATTAAAACCCATTTCAGCCCCATAAACGCCGGGTGTTTTTAATAAATGCCGGGCAGAAATTAAATTAATTTGTTCCCTACACTCAGTGTTTAATCGATAACGAAAGAAGTTACAGCAAGGTGAAATATGAACTAAATTTAAATGTTTGTACATGAAAAATCACGTAGAGATTATTAAACGACAAAAAAAGGGAAAAATGACTTCGGTCACCGAAAACCGGTTGCGTGCGGCACGGCTTTTTTAACTTTAAAAAACATGAAATCTAAGTTACTTTTCTGTTTGCCAGAAGTAACAATAGTTGAAAACGACGTCAAAGAAAAGATTCTAGAGAATGTCGATCAGAGAATTCAAATGTGCCTCAAGCCCATACATTATGCGGCATACTTATTAGACCCTGCTGAACAAGGAGCAGAGCTTGAAATTTAGAAATTATAACATAAATTATAATTGAAATTTAGAATATAAAAATTTAGAAGCCATGGAATTCATTTCCGAGGTAGGACAAAGCATTGGATTAACCGTGACGCCAAATTTAGCGTCCTACAGATCAAGATCGGACTTTTGGAGCCAAAGATTTTTATGGGAAAATGTAAGGAAATAAAACCAACAACTTGGTGGAGCGGCTTATGCGCGTCCACTGCATTAAGCAAAGTCGCTGCGCGAATCCTCACGGCACTTTGCACTTCTGCTGCAGTTGAACGGTCATTTTCTACACACAGCCACATTCACAATAAAAAAAGAAACCGGCTGACGAGTGAGAGAGCAGCCAAAATTGCCTTCATATCCTACAATTGGAATTTGCTCAATAAGAGCGATTTGGAAAAAGATGATGACTATGAGGAATGCATGTGTGTTACACCTCCGACTATAGGCACACATGTACATCGAACGGATAGTACAATGGACACTTTTGACTCACCTCAACCATCGACCTCAGGCACTGCCACCATTGAATTTTTAGATTGTGGTCAAATTTCAGACTCGAGTAACAGCGATGACTGAGTCAATTTGTTTTCTATTTGAATTTTACTTATTAAGTTTGATACTGTAAAGAAATGTGTCCTTATCTAATTTTTGCAACAAAAATGAACTGAAAAAATAATAAATATTCCATTAATCAATACTACGTTTTGTTTTTTATTTAATATCAACAAAATTTTACCCAACCATCTACTTATTTTCTTCAAATAAAAAATATTTTCTGTACTTTCGTCAGTTTCGTCAGTCTTTCATCTAAAGTACTTCCTTTTATTATTGTTTATCTCTACATGGTAACTCCTGTCAAGCAAAGCGATAGAAAAAGAAAGAGATTCCAGTGAGTCACGATCGCGAGGCGAGGATGTGAAGAGGAGCGCGCGCGCGCAGCTCGCCTCGCGTACTCATGCATGCCAAAAAATCCCTACTATGCCAAAAAACACTACAGTGTGTTTTGGCGATCATCTTTTGTGCATAGATTATTTATACCTTTTCACAACTTTATGTATTTTTCTAATAAGACCGGCCTTATGCTTTGCAATTTGTTTTTTATATTCTTCTATAAACAAAAAAAAAAAAAACAAAATACACCTGTCGATAAATGGCTTTATTATATGCTAGGTATATCGATTACATACATACATTTTATAATAATAACATTTAAATTTATACGATGTTTGTTTGTGAGTGTATTAAACAGTATAAACAGCTGTTAATAAATTAGATTACGTAAGTGTACGAGAACTTAAAGCTCTATTCCGTAATGAAATTCCTAGATGATTAAAATGAAATCGTGCATTGACAGTAGGGATAGATTGAAGTAAACCACGTAACAAATGGACAAAGGGATTCCAGAAACGTTCCAACGACTAGTAATAAGGAACCGAGCCAGGAGCGGACGCGCTTCATTGTCTGCAAAGGTAGCGTTACATCTCCCGCCTTTGACGTTAAAATCTCAATCAAATTTATTAACTAGGAGCACCAAGAGCCAACAAAAAGTGATTAACTTCTACGTTGTTAGATAAGTTTTATAGGCGACGAGGGTCTTTTAGTGACGATACTGTCGTATTTTATTTTTAACAATGCTGAAGGCAGCTCGACTAACGAAATATTTAAAAAAACATTAGAATACGCTCAAAAGATTACATTCTTTAAAAATTAAATAAATTTAATGGCGACGAAGGAAAAGTAATTGGAAGTTTTTTGCAAATAAATCCAATTATTTATTGTCTTACAGTTTGTGTAGCTAAGAATTATTTTTCACATAGTTTTTACATTACTTTATTATATTGTTGGAATGAATAAAACTACTATTTACGGATTTTATCGCGTTTAATTACTTTAATTTATTTTTATTATTATCCCGACGTTTCAGGTGCTTTACAGCATCCATGGTCACGGGGGGGACTGAGATGTTTGACGTCCCAATGTCATAGTTAGTCCGGCTACCTTCAGTTTTTTTAATATTAATTTTTGGTCCGATTTACGCAAAACGAGCTTATAGTATCATGAAGTCTTGCAGTGGTATGCTTGGGTTTGGGTTTAATTTTGTTAATTATAGGATCGCAAGCAGATGGTAGCATCCAACCATCGTCTCTATTTAAATTTGGATGTTTTTTAATTTCAATAGCCTCGTGTATCATCCTTGGTAGGAATCGGTGTTCTTTTGCGAGAATTTGTGGTTTATCAAATCTAATGTAATGGAGGGGACGATCTTGAACATGTTCGCAGACTGCAGACTTCCCGGAGCGTCGGTGCTTCACATCAGCTATATGTTCCTTCACGCGGGTTTTTATAGATCTTTTTGTTTGACCTATGTAAGAGAGACCACATTCACAATCTAGCTTGTACACACCTGCATCTTGTAGAGGAATATTACATTTGATGGATGGTAAAAATTGACTAATCTTCTTCGGCGGCTTGTAGTATGTCTTAATGGACGCTCGCTTCAAGATGTAGCCAATCTTGTCCGTGACTCCTCAGACATGCGTGGCCGGCTTCACTTGTTCACTGTGACGTAGGCGCGGGACCCGAAGCTTGTTGTCTTGCAATACTTGCTTGACGTGCTGAAGCTCCGCGGCCAGATGTTTTCTGTCACAGATCCCTCGTGCTCTCTGAAACAAAGATTTACCCATGGTAGCTAACTGTGAAGGATGATGGTGAGATTCACCATTTAGATATCGGTTGGTATGGGTCTTTTTCCTATGCACAGTTTGAACAATAGTGTTATCAGGATTTCGGATGACTAAAACATCTAGGAAGGCTAAAGAATTATTTGCCTCTAACTCCATTGTGAATTGTATTTTAGAGTTTATGGACTTAATGTGATCTAAAAATGCAGTTACTTTGTCAGATGGTAAAATTGTGAAAGTATCGTCTACGTACCGCTTGTAGAACCTTGGATTTACAGGAGCAGTAAGAAGGGCTTTCTCCTCAAAGTCCTCCATGAATATGTCGGCGACTATGGGAGACACAGGTGAGCCTATCGCCACACCATCTACTTGCTTGTAGAACTCCTCCTTCCACAATAGATAGCCAGATGTGAGACAATGTTCAAGTAGTATTGCATATTCTTGGGGCATGTTATTTTCTTCTAGCTTCCTAGTTACAATTGAGATGCAGTCAGAACATCAAAACTCACCATGGTTTCATTGTTAGCGAGATGTAGGTCTTTTATCTCACTCACAAAATGGTACGAATCCTTTGTGTGTGCTCTGGTATGTCCTCTCAGTGGTGATAGTATTTTTGCTAAGTATTGTGCCAGCTTATAAGTTATTATTATTATTATTATTATTATTGGGGTATCTGTATAGGTTTCTCATCTGGTTGGTTTCTATAAATATATAATTATAAATTAAAATGAAAAGATAAATATACATAAATATCAATAAAATAAAATAAATACAAAAAATACACAAATAAATAAAGATCCAACCAGATGGAAGCCCTCGGCAGGGGAGACCAAACGGCCGAGGGTTAGGGGGAAAGGGAAAGAAACCGACGGACGATGCGGGCGGTATCGAGGACCACTGCCTTCTGCATTTGAGCCCGGAGCGGTCCGTCACGGAGTCCCAGTCACCTCAGATGACCCGAGAGGCTGACTGGGATTAGCCCATTCGCAGAGACGACTACAGGAATAATTTCAGTCGACCAACCACCCCACATGTCGGTCACCTCGTGAGCCAGGTCCAGATATTTTGTTTGCTTATCTGTTTCGGCTTTCACGAGGTTCTCGTCATACGGAATGGTAATGTCGACCAAAAATATCCTTGACTGTGCCCGGTCCATCAGCATTTATTATTATTATTATTATTATATTCTTTATTGCATCCTTAACAAAAGAATACAAAGGGCGGACTTAATGCCTTGAGGCATTCTCTACCAGTCAACCCATGGAGTGGTGAGAGTTTGAAGTAGGTGTGGCAATATAGAATAAGATAACACAATACAAATGATAATTAACTACATGATATATACAAACTACTAATAAATAAACTATATATATATGATCTATCCTTACATATATACAAATATATAAATAAATGGATATACATACAAGTAAACATATTTAAATACATACATAATTAGTATATACAAATGACTATGAATATATACGTCTGTTTGGCAATACATATTAAATAGATGAGTCATGTAGAATGCGTTGTCTTTAATAAATGATCACGGACCAACTTTTTAAAAGCGTACTTATTGGGAGCTTTTCTGATGTCATCGGGCAAGGAGTTCCAAAGGCGTGTAGCATGAACTGTGAAGGAGTTACCATAGAACTCGGTGAAGTGAACTGGAGTACAGATTTTGTTGTTAGAAGAAGAGCGTAGGACCCTATCATGAGATGAGGAAAGATAATGAAATTTACTCTTAAGATAAGAAGGCGAAGATAGATCATTTAATATGGAAAAAAGTACAAGTAATATTCTGGAGTTGCGCTTCTGCCGGATTGTAAGCCAATTTAGCTTAGATCTGTATTGCGAAATATGATCATACTTACGAAGCCCAAAGATAAATCTTATACAGTTATTGAGGAGGCGTTCCAGCTTGTTCAGAAGATCTTGGGACAGGTTTGGGTAACACACATCTGCATAATCAATAATTATGGGTAATATAAGTGAATGGACAAGCATGATCTTAGATTTTGTGGGTAGAAAATGCTTTAAACGATACAGAGAGCATAACGTGGCAGTGATTTTACGACTCACATCTGAAACCTGAGTTCTCCAATTCAGCGTGCTGTCGATGTGAAGGCCAAGATTTCTAACAGAAGGAATTGTAGTTTTATCATAGTAAATAGGAGGCAAGTCTGTCAGATTAATCTTAGCCTGCATCCTTGAGCTACCCACCAGTATAGCTTGGCATTTCAAAGGATTGACCAAAACCCCATAACGAGTTGACCAATCCCTGATAGCTGCTAAGTTGCCGTTAAGGTTTTTGATCCCATTATGGATATCCCCAATCTCAGTTTGCACATAAAGCTGAAGGTCATCGGCATACAAATGGTACGAGCAGTCGATGATGGAGGTAATAAAGTTTATAAAAATTGAAAACATTATAGGAGAAAGAATACCGCCTTGCGGCACACCAGCATCCGGATCAGCCCACGCTGAGGACGGTTGCCCCACACTGACTGACTGCTGTCGACCGCGATGATAAGATGTAAACCAATCCAATTCAGTGGGGCCAAGATTTAGGTGAGACAGTATGGAAAGAAGGATTTTGTGATCAACTGTGTTGAAAGCATTTGAGAAATCAACTAGTACCAGTACAGTTATTTTTTTTTCTTCCATGCCTTGTTTAATATTATCAATAACATCAATTAATGCAGTAGTGGTACTATGACCAGGACGAAACCCAGACTGATATATACTCAGTAGGTTATGTTTCGAAACAAAAGTAGAAATTTGCTTGTAAACACAGGATTCTAAAATTTTGGAAAGAAAGGGTAGAATGGATATTGGGCGAAAATGATTGGGGAGAATGGGAGTAGGAACTTTTGGGAGAGGCTTTACAAAAGCCCTCTTCCAAAGATTAGGATACTGACCTGAGTCAAGGGAAAAATTGATTATATGAGAAATTGCCGGGAGAAGGTGCTCTAGTATAAATACTACCATATGTCTACTAATCTCGTCGTAACCCACGGCCTTGGACTGGATTGCTAAAATTGATTTTTTGACATCATCCTGAGAAACAGGAGCAAAATTAAAGGTAGGAATGTTAGAAATTTGCATAGAAGCAATGGAAACCATAGTTTGGGAACGAAATGTAGGGTCCAGTGCTTTTACAGAAGCGAAATGTTGGTTGATTTTATCAAGTAATAGAGAAGGACCACAATCCAACGTAGCTGGTCTACAAAAACCGAAAGATTTTAGGAATTTCCACACTAAAACTGGAGAAGAGTTATTAATACAGTTATGGAAATATCGGCGTTTAGCTGCACGTACCATATGATTACACCTATTCCTGGCTGCTTTAAAAGATAACCGATTTTCTTCGGTTTGATCTCTCTTGAAACGAAGAAAAGCACGATTTCGTCTAGCCATTGCCATCCTTATGTCCTCTGTCATCCAAGGGGCAGGGGGACGCCTCAATCTAACCTTGTGAACAGGAGCATGAGCATCATAAAGGCTAAGAATATTGTGGTTAAGGATAGTGACTTTATCGTCAACAGTAGATGCTGCTATTAAAGAGGCTAGATCGAGATTAAGAGCGTCATTCCTAAGCTTGTCAAAGTCTATTTTAGAAAAACTGCGAAGATGCATTACAGTAGGAGAATATTTAGGAGGTTTAAGCTTATACGATGCATAAATTAAGTCATGGCGTGAGAAACTCAAAGCGGGTAACTGTCCATGCGTCATCACATGTTCAGGAGAACCAGCAAGGATTAGATCAATCAATGAGTCATCGGTTCCGATATTATGATGAGTAGCCTTTAAAGGGAGAATAGAAAGATTAACCGACTCAATAATTGAAAGAAACCTTTTGGAACGAGGGCAGTTTTTCAACAGATCAGTATTGAAATCACCCATGATTATACAGTGAGTGTACTCAGAACAAATATCAACAAGAGCCATATCTAAAGTGGCGAAGTAGTCGGTAGATGGGGGGCAATACACTACCCCTAGAAGCATCCTGATGCCCTTGACATCGAGTTCCACAAATAAAAACTCAGAAGAAGCGGAATAGCAGGAGGGAGATGCTAAGACAATTTTATAAGGAATTGATGCATGTAGCTAGATTGCTACACCACCTCCACCTTTTCCAACACGATCATTCCTAACAAGTACAAAGCCTGGTAAGGGATATAAATTTGATGGTAAAGAAGATTTCAGCCAACTTTCCGACACTAATATAGCATGAATATACTCGGGGAAAAATGAAGCTTCAAGTTCGGAATAGTGGCTCGGGATACTTTGAGCGTTAATATGACATATGTTCACAGAGTTGTTAAAAGACGTAAAAACTCCTTTGAGTAGTTCGTGTAAATTAAGCACGCTATCGTTGAGAGAATCATTACAAGAGTGAAATGAAAAAGTAGAAGAATCATTTGCAGAGCTAAACGACTCAACATCAGACATATTACATATACTAAAATAATAAATAAATATATAGAAAAATAATAATAAAAAATAAAAAAAGAAAGTTATGTAAACTATAACTATTAACTAACAATTACTAAACATAAACATCACCAACCCATCAGTTCACTGTTTACAGAGTAAACTTAATATAAATAAAATTTTATATGCAAACTTATGATCTAAAATATCTAAAGTGGCAAAAATAATCTTGACTAATAATAAAGTTCCTAAGTAGATGTCACACAAAATATTACAGGAGAATGTTTACCAAGAGAAAATCGATTAAAGCAAAGTATAAGATCGACGTTGGTTGTATGATTCATGTGTCCTTTGTCTATAAAAGGCAAAAAAAAGTAATACATAGTTGTCATTGTCAAATAAACAAATCAAAACCCAAAATTTAACAAAAAAAATCAAATTAAAAATATGTGGTAGGTACATTTATAAAAAGATAAGTATTGTTACCAATATCAAGCCTACTAAGTAAGAAACCTCAACCAAGAAACAAAAGGAAACTAAACCCAAGCAAGTTATGTATTACAAGATAAACTCTCATTAAGTTTATATTTAGAGAAATAAAAATATGGACGAAACGGAGATATATTTTGTAAATCAACCAGGTCATTGATAAAATATATTTTCATGTTCAAATATTAAAAATGCCTATAGGTCAGAAGGTAATCAGTACATATTTATACGTGGTAGAGCCATGCTGAAGCCATATTAGTATTATGGTTGTACCACGAATGAGTCGTCTCGACCGGGGAGGGACCACACTCTCACAGAATACCAATAGCAGCACAACGCTGCTGTGCTGCTATTTTACGCTATTTGTTTCGTATGGTGAGGGTCGACCCTTTTTACTGAAACTAGACTTTCCATCTTAGCCCTCACAAGTTCTGCTTTTGCATTGGCATTTTATTCGTAGTCGAGGGTAGTTGTAGATGTCGATAGGCCTCAGCAACCAGGTACCGCTTACCGGTAGGTGGACTGTGTGCTCGTTTGTCACCTTCGTTTGTCTTCTGTCCTGTCATAAGTCTGCTGAGAGAAAAAACCTTTAAAGCTCAGGGAAGCGCTACTAATTATACGATACACAAACTGTGCTCAACCTGTAATTAATTACATTACGCTTTATCATTTTACCTTGCCAATTTTTCAGAATGTATTGTTATATCGAGACGTGATGGTTCCTAAACTTTTACTTTAAGACGGTTCCCCTAGCGAGAGACCTTGAGCGTTCCGTCCCATACAATCCACGCGCTCTCGCTACAATATATCACGGAAAAATACGCCCGAATATTTGGAATTATTTCAATTAAAAGAGATAAGCGAACTTAAGAAATTAAATAAAACGTGTAGAATATATATTTTTAAATTATCTATCCATTAGTGTAATTCTCAAATGATTAGAGCATTTCCTTTAGCAACAGATGCATGTAATCAATAATTTTATTCATTTTTTAAAAGTAGATTTTAAATGTATTCATAACACATAAAACAATTTAGAACGTGGAATGTGACGATAGGATATCGAACATTAATAACGCGCTTTTAGATGTAGCTTATTTCTCATAACTAATGAGATAATAGTCTCTGAAAAACGCACTTTTGCCAGGTTTTGGTCAGGGTACCGCCTGAGCACGTCGCCATGCAAGATTACGTTTTATGTTTTATGGCTTGAATAGATGGTAATATTGGTAAACATATTTTGTAAATCTAAGAAAAATTTAGCCTCGACTTCTATAATTAATATGTGGAAATAATTTTATCCTTTTGAGATTTTAATGTTTGTTAAAAATTTCGTACCTACTTACTTTTTGAGTGGTCTAAAGAATATAGGAAACTTCATTGCCTATTTACACTCTGGGTGATTTTTTTTGTTTTTAATTTATTATCTTATTCTATTCTGTATTGGTTTACACTATGAGAATATAACAACGGTGAACTTAACCTTTATAAGAAATCACTTCCAGCAAACCCTTGAAGTGAGAAAAATAATTTTATATGTAGAGCAAGTAGGTAGAGCAAGGAAAACTGCGTACAGTATAATCTGTTTAAGAAATGTATTATGGGACCAGCCCTTAAGAATAACCTTTTCAATAAAAAAACAGAATAATATAAATCGGTTCAGCCATTTCAGAGAAATCGGTGAACTTAAATATTAATAAATATTGACAAAAAATAATACTGACAAAATAACAATATTGTCTAGATACTCAGGAGATGAAGACGAACTACTACGAATTAGACAAACACATACATATACCCGGAAAACATAATACTTACGACGCATGCCCCTCGTATGCATCTATATTTAAGTCTTACTACTGGGATGGCCTTCTCTCTTTTTTTCAGAGGTTTTTTAGAGCAAATAGTCCATCGCGCTGATCCTAGCGCTGCTGCTGATGTTAGCGAACTTCACATTTCCTCGAAATGTTGAATACCTCAAACATGAAGGTTTCTATAATGTTTTCCTTCACTGACGAGCATGTGGTAAGTTAGCACTTAAAATTACAACTAACAACTGACAATGTCAACAGTGCCGGCGGAAATAGAGCCCGGTTTGCTCGCGTTCTGTGAAGTCCCCACGCGCGCCAAATGCTCTTTCTCTCTCTACTCAGTATTAGGCTAAAAGTCTGAGATATTCACAAATTATTAATATGTTTAAAAGAATGTGTGGACCTTAGATGGAGCAATTTTTATCAAACTTCCCAATAATGAACGGGCAAAAATCTTCACTGAAGAGGAGATTGATACTCTCATTTAACAGTTTCCTGTTGATTTTTCATCAGCAAGTCTTAGCATGGCCCCTAACAGTAGTATCACTAATACGAACAATAGCGTAAAGAAACCCATACAAGCACTGCAAAGTTCTTCAAGCACAAATATTCTGTGTGAGACTTCTCCTCGCAATCAAGATGATGTGGTGGTGCAGAAAGAGGATTCTAAAAGGTCCCGCCGTTTAATTGCTAAAAAATAGCTTGCTTAATTTACATATAATGGTATTCCTAGGTATCCTTTATTTTTGTAATCCATTGTTTTATATTACTGATTTACATATATTTAGTTAAGTGTTTATATTCCCGCATCTTCTTGGTTGTAATGACTGTAGCACAGAACAATATTGTCTGTACTGTAGTCATAAGTTGTTCACTTTTTTACAGCAGTATAATTGCAATTTTTTTTAAGTTGTTTTCTTCTAATAGTATAGTCTGCATAGGAATTTTTATTTCTCTAAATATAAACTTAATGAGAGTTTATCTTGTAATACATAACTTGCTTGGGTTTAGTTTCCTTTTGTTTCTTGGTTGAGGTTTCTTACTTAGTAGGCTTGATATTGGTAACAATACTTATCTTTTTATAAATGTACCTACCACATATTTTTAATTTGATTTTTTTTGTTAAATTTTGGGTTTTGATTTGTTTATTTGACAATGACAACTATGTATTACTTTTTTTTGCCTTTTATAGACAAAGGACACATGAATCATACAACCAACGTCGATCTTATACTTTGCTTTAATCGATTTTCTCTTGGTAAACATTCTCCTGTAATATTTTGTGTGACATCTACTTAGGAACTTTATTATTAGTCAAGATTATTTTTGCCACTTTAGATATTTTAGATCATAAGTTTGCATATAAAATTTTATTTATATTAAGTTTACTCTGTAAACAGTGAACTGATGGGTTGGTGATGTTTATGTTTAGTAATTGTTAGTTAATAGTTATAGTTTACATAACTTTCTTTTTTTATTTTTTATTATTATTTTTCTATATATTTATTTATTATTTTAGTATATGTAATATGTCTGATGTTGAGTCGTTTAGCTCTGCAAATGATTCTTCTACTTTTTCATTTCACTCTTGTAATGATTCTCTCAACGATAGCGTGCTTAATTTACACGAACTACTCAAAGGAGTTTTTACGTCTTTTAACAACTCTGTGAACATATGTCATATTAACGCTCAAAGTATCCCGAGCCACTATTCCGAACTTGAAGCTTCATTTTTCCCCGAGTATATTCATGCTATATTAGTGTCGGAAAGTTGGCTGAAATCTTCTTTACCATCAAATTTATATCCCTTACCAGGCTTTGTACTTGTTAGGAATGATCGTGTTGGAAAAGGTGGAGGTGGTGTAGCAATCTAGCTACATGCATCAATTCCTTATAAAATTGTCTTAGCATCTCCCTCCTGCTATTCCGCTTCTTCTGAGTTTTTATTTGTGGAACTCGATGTCAAGGGCATCAGGATGCTTCTAGGGGTAGTGTATTGCCCCCCATCTACCGACTACTTCGCCACTTTAGATATGGCTCTTGTTGATATTTGTTCTGAGTACACTCACTGTATAATCATGGGTGATTTCAATACTGATCTGTTGAAAAACTGCCCTCGTTCCAAAAGGTTTCTTTCAATTATTGAGTCGGTTAATCTTTCTATTCTCCCTTTAAAGGCTACTCATCATAATATCGGAACCGATGACTCATTGATTGATCTAATCCTTGCTGGTTCTCCTGAACATGTGATGACGCATGGACAGTTACCCGCTTTGAGTTTCTCACGCCATGACTTAATTTATGCATCGTATAAGCTTAAACCTCCTAAATATTCTCCTACTGTAATGCATCTTCGCAGTTTTTCTAAAATAGACTTTGACAAGCTTAGGAATGACGCTCTTAATCTCGATCTAGCCTCTTTAATAGCAGCATCTACTGTTGACGATAAAGTCACTATCCTTAACCACAATATTCTTAGCCTTTATGATGCTCATGCTCCTGTTCACAAGGTTAGATTGAGGCGTCCCCCTGCCCCTTGGATGACAGAGGACATAAGGATGGCAATGGCTAGACGAAATCGTGCTTTTCTTCGTTTCAAGAGAGATCAAACCGAAGAAAATCGGTTATCTTTTAAAGCAGCCAGGAATAGGTGTAATCATATGGTACGTGCAGCTAAACGCTGATATTTCCATAACTGTATTAATAACTCTTCTCCAGTTTTAGTGTGGAAATTCCTAAAATCTTTCGGTTTTTGTAGACCAGCTACGTTGGATTGTGGTCCTTCTCTATTACTTGATAAAATCAACCAACATTTCGCTTCTGTAAAAGCACTGGACCCTACATTTCGTTCCCAAACTATGGTTTCCATTGCTTCTATGCAAATTTCTAACATTCCTACCTTTAATTTTGCTCCTGTTTCTCAGGATGATGTCAAAAAATCAATTTTAGCAATCCAGTCCAAGGCCGTGGGTTACGACGAGATTAGTAGACATATGGTAGTATTTATACTAGAGCACCTTCTCCCGGCAATTTCTCATATAATCAATTTTTCCCTTGACTCAGGTCAGTATCCTAATCTTTGGAAGAGGGCTTTTGTAAAGCCTCTCCCAAAAGTTCCTACTCCCATTCTCCCCAATCATTTTCGCCCAATATCCATTCTACCCTTTCTTTCCAAAATTTTAGAATCCTGTGTTTACAAGCAAATTTCTACTTTTGTTTCGAAACATAACCTACTGAGTATATATCAGTCTGGGTTTCGTCCTGGTCATAGTACCACTACTGCATTAATTGATGTTATTGATAATATTAAACAAGGCATGGAAGAAAAAAAAATAACTGTACTGGTACTAGTTGATTTCTCAAATGCTTTCAACACAGTTGATCACAAAATCCTTCTTTCCATACTGTCTCACCTAAATCTTGGCCCCACTGAATTGGATTGGTTTACATCTTATCATCGCGGTCGACAGCAGTCAGTCAGTGTGGGGCAACCGTCCTCAGCGTGGGCTGATCCGGATGCTGGTGTGCCGCAAGGCGGTATTCTTTCTCCTATAATGTTTTCAATTTTTATAAACTTTATTACCTCCATCATCGACTGCTCGTACCATTTGTATGCCGATGACCTTCAGCTTTATGTGCAAACTGAGATTGGGGATATCCATAATGGGATCAAAAACCTTAACGGCAACTTAGCAGCTATCAGGGATTGGTCAACTCGTTATGGGGTTTTGGTCAATCCTTTGAAATGCCAAGCTATACTGGTGGGTAGCTCAAGGATGCAGGCTAAGATTAATCTGACAGACTTGCCTCCTATTTACTATGATAAAACTACAATTCCTTCTGTTAGAAATCTTGGCCTTCACATCGACAGCACGCTGAATTGGAGAACTCAGGTTTCAGATGTGAGTCGTAAAATCACTGCCACGTTATGCTCTCTGTATCGTTTAAAGCATTTTCTACCCACAAAATCTAAGATCATGCTTGTCCATTCACTTATATTACCCATAATTATTGATTATGCAGATGTGTGTTACCCAAACCTGTCCCAAGATCTTCTGAACAAGCTGGAACGCCTCCTCAATAACTGTATAAGATTTATCTTTGGGCTTCGTAAGTATGATCATATTTCGCAATACAGATCTAAGCTAAATTGGCTTACAATCCGGCAGAAGCGCAACTCCAGAATATTACTTGTACTTTTTTCCATATTAAATGATCTATCTTCGCCTTCTTATCTTAAGAGTAAATTTCATTATCTTTCCTCATCTCATGATAGGGTCCTACGCTCTTCTTCTAACAACAAAATCTGTACTCCAGTTCACTTCACCGAGTTCTATGGTAACTCCTTCACAGTTCATGCTACACGCCTTTGGAACTCCTTGCCCGATGACATCAGAAAAGCTCCCAATAAGTACGCTTTTAAAAAGTTGGTCCGTGATCATTTATTAAAGACAACGCATTCTACATGACTCATCTATTTAATATGTATTGCCAAACAGACGTATATATTCATAGTTATTTGTATATACTAATTATGTATGTATTTAAATATGTTTACTTGTATGTATATCCATTTATTTATATATTTGTATATATGTAAGGATAGATCATATATATATAGTTTATTTATTAGTAGTTTGTATATATCATGTAGTTAATTATCATTTGTATTGTGTTATCTTATTCTATATTGCCACACCTACTTCAAACTCTCACCACTCCATGGGTTGACTGGTAGAGAATGCCTCAAGGCATTAAGTCCGCCCTTTGTATTCTTTTGTTAAGGATGCAATAAAGAATATAATAATAATAATAATAAATGCTGATGGACCGGGCACAGTCAAGGATATTTTTGGTCGACATTACCATTCCGTATGACGAGAACCTCGTGAAAGCCGAAACAGATAAGCAAACAAAATATCTGGACCTGGCTCACGAGGTGACCGACATGTGGGGTGGTTGGTCGACTGAAATTATTCCTGTAGTCGTCTCTGCGAATGGGCTAATCCCAGTCAGCCTCTCGGGTCATCTGAGGTGACTGGGACTCCGTGACGGACCGCTCCGGGCTCAAATGCAGAAGGCAGTGGTCCTCGATACCGCCCGCATCGTCCGTCGGTTTCTTTCCCTTTCCCCCTAACCCTCGGCCGTTTGGTCTCCCCTGCCGAGGGCTTCCATCTGGTTGGATCTTTATTTATTTGTGTATTTTTTGTATTTATTTTATTTTATTGATATTTATGTATATTTATCTTTTCATTTTAATTTATAATTATATATTTATAGAAACCAACCAGATGAGAAACCTATACAGATACCCCAATAATAATAATAATAATAATAATAACTTATAAGCTGGCACAATACTTAGCAAAAATACTATCACCACTGAGAGGACATACCAGAGCACACACAAAGGATTCGTACCATTTTGTGAGTGAGATAAAAGACCTACATCTCGCTAACAATGAAACCATGGTGAGTTTTGATGTTCTGACTGCATCTCAATTGTAACTAGGAAGCTAGAAGAAAATAACATGCCCCAAGAATATGCAATACTACTTGAACATTGTCTCACATCTGGCTATCTATTGTGGAAGGAGGAGTTCTACAAGCAAGTAGATGGTGTGGCGATAGGCTCACCTGTGTCTCCCATAGTCGCCGACATATTCATGGAGGACTTTGAGGAGAAAGCCCTTCTTACTGCTCCTGTAAATCCAAGGTTCTACAAGCGGTACGTAGACGATACTTTCACAATTTTACCATCTGACAAAGTAACTGCATTTTTAGATCACATTAAGTCCATAAACTCTAAAATACAATTCACAATGGAGTTAGAGGCAAATAATTCTTTAGCCTTCCTAGATGTTTTAGTCATCCGAAATCCTGATAACACTATTGTTCAAACTGTGCATAGGAAAAAGACCCATACCAACCGATATCTAAATGGTGAATCTCACCATCATCCTTCACAGTTAGCTACCATGGGTAAATCTTTGTTTCAGAGAGCACGAGGGATCTGTGACAGAAAACATCTGGCCGCGGAGCTTCAGCACGTCAAGCAAGTATTGCAAGACAACAAGCTTCGGGTCCCGCGCCTACGTCACAGTGAACAAGTGAAGCCGGCCACGCATGTCTGAGGAGTCACGGACAAGATTGGCTACATCTTGAAGCGAGCGTCCATTAAGACATACTACAAGCCGCCGAAGAAGATTAGTCAATTTTTACCATCCATCAAATGTAATATTCCTCTACAAGATGCAGGTGTGTACAAGCTAGATTGTGAATGTGGTCTCTCTTACATAGGTCAAACAAAAAGATCTATAAAAACCCGCGTGAAGGAACATATAGCTGATGTGAAGCACCGACGCTCCGGGAAGTCTGCAGTCTGCGAACATGTTCAAGATCGTCCCCTCCATTACATTAGATTTGATAAACCACAAATTCTCGCAAAAGAACACCGATTCCTACCAAGGATGATACACGAGGCTATTGAAATTAAAAAACATCCAAATTTAAATAGAGACGATGGTTGGATGCTACCATCTGCTTGCGATCCTATAATTAACAAAATTAAACCCAAACCCAAGCATACCACTGCAAGACTTCATGATACTATAAGCTCGTTTTGCGTAAATCGGACCAAAAATTAATATTAAAAAAACTGAAGGTAGCCGGACTAACTATGACATTGGGACGTCAAACATCTCAGTCCCCCCCGTGACCATGGATGCTGTAAAGCACCTGAAACGTCGGGATAATAATAAAAATAAATTAAAGTAATTAAACGCGATAAAATCCGTAAATAGTAGTTTTATTCATTCCAACAATATAATAAAGTAATGTAAAAACTATGTGAAAAATAATTCTTAGCTACACAAACTGTAAGACAATAAATAATTGGATTTATTTGCAAAAAACTTCCAATTACTTTTCCTTCGTCGCCATTAAATTTATTTAATTTTTAAAGAATGTAATCTTTTGAGCGTATTCTAATGTTTTTTTAAATATTTCGTTAGTCGAGCTGCCTTCAGCATTGTTAAAAATAAAATACGACAGTATCGTCACTAAAAGACCCTCGTCGCCTATAAAACTTATCTAACAACGTAGAAGTTAATCACTTTTTGTTGGCTCTTGGTGCTCCTAGTTAATAAATTTGATTGAGATTTTAACGTCAAAGGCGGGAGATGTAACGCTACCTTTGCAGACAATGAAGCGCGTCCGCTCCTGGCTCGGTTCCTTATTACTAGTCGTTGGAACGTTTCTGGAATCCCTTTGTCCATTTGTTACGTGGTTTACTTCAATCTATCCCTACTGTCAATGCACGATTTCATTTTAATCATCTAGGAATTTCATTACGGAATAGAGCTTTAAGTTCTCGTACACTTACGTAATCTAATTTATTAACAGCTGTTTATACTGTTTAATACACTCACAAACAAACATCGTATAAATTTAAATGTTATTATTATAAAATGTATGTATGTAATCGATATACCTAGCATATAATAAAGCCATTTATCGACAGGTGTATTTTGTTTTTTTTTTTTCGTTTATAGAAGAATATAAAAAACAAATTGCAAAGCATAAGGCCGGTCTTATTAGAAAAATACATAAAGTTGTGAAAAGGTATAAATAATCTATGCACAAAAGATGATCGCCAAAACACACTGTAGTGTTTTTTGGCATAGTAGGGATTTTTTGGCATGCATGAGTACGCGAGGCGAGCTGCGCGCGCGCGCTCCTCTTCACATCCTCGCCTCGCGATCGTGACTCACTGGAATCTCTTTCTTTTTCTATCGCTTTGCTTGACAGGAGTTACCATGTAGAGATAAACAATAATAAAAGGAAGTACTTTAGATGAAAGACTGACGAAACTGACGAAAGTACAGAAAATATTTTTTATTTGAAGAAAATAAGTAGATGGTTGGGTAAAATTTTGTTGATATTAAATAAAAAACAAAACGTAGTATTGATTAATGGAATATTTATTATTTTTTCAGTTCATTTTTGTTGCAAAAATTAGATAAGGACACATTTCTTTACAGTATCAAACTTAATAAGTAAAATTCAAATAGAAAACAAATTGACTCAGTCATCGCTGTTACTCGAGTCTGAAATTTGACCACAATCTAAAAATTCAATGGTGGCAGTGCCTGAGGTCGATGGTTGAGGTGAGTCAAAAGTGTCCATTGTACTATCCGTTCGATGTACATGTATGCCTATAGTCGGAGGTGTAACACACATGCATTCCTCATAGTCATCATCTTTTTCCAAATCGCTCTTATTGAGCAAATTCCAATTGTAGGATATGAAGGCAATTTTGGCTGCTCTCTCACTCGTCAGCCGGTTTCTTTTTTTATTGTGAATGTGGCTGTGTGTAGAAAATGACCGTTCAACTGCAGCAGAAGTGCAAAGTGCCGTGAGGATTCGCGCAGCGACTTTGCTTAATGCAGTGGACGCGCATAAGCCGCTCCACCAAGTTGTTGGTTTTATTTCCTTACATTTTCCCATAAAAATCTTTGGCTCCAAAAGTCCGATCTTGATCTGTAGGACGCTAAATTTGGCGTCACGGTTAATCCAATGCTTTGTCCTACCTCGGAAATGAATTCCATGGCTTCTAAATTTTTATATTCTAAATTTCAATTATAATTTATGTTATAATTTCTAAATTTCAAGCTCTGCTCCTTGTTCAGCAGGGTCTAATAAGTATGCCGCATAATGTATGGGCTTGAGGCACATTTGAATTCTCTGATCGACATTCTCTAGAATCTTTTCTTTGACGTCGTTTTCAACTATTGTTACTTCTGGCAAACAGAAAAGTAACTTAGATTTCATGTTTTTTAAAGTTAAAAAAGCCGTGCCGCACGCAACCGGTTTTCGGTGACCGAAGTCATTTTTCCCTTTTTTTGTCGTTTAATAATCTCTACGTGATTTTTCATGTACAAACATTTAAATTTAGTTCATATTTCACCTTGCTGTAACTTCTTTCGTTATCGATTAAACACTGAGTGTAGGGAACAAATTAATTTAATTTCTGCCCGGCATTTATTAAAAACACCCGGCGTTTATGGGGCTGAAATGGGTTTTAATCCAGCGATGGATTTTAATCCGGGCGTTTACCCATCCCTAGCTAGGCATAATTTATGAGCACGCTATCCTACGACGCGTGTTTGCATGAACATGTATTCATCAAGTCCTCGAGTCAGAGTGCAAGACGTAGTAAATAATCCAAAACGAACATATTTTTTTACATTGGGCTATACCTTTATCGTTATCATTTAATGTCTGTCCAAAATACGAATAACGTCCTCCAGACCGAAATTTGGTCACGGTGGCCAGCCTTTATGGAGACAAGTCATCGGCACAGAACAGGATTATAGTACCCGAGTGTATACGCAAGCACAGGTGCGCTCTCTATTGCCTCACTTTCATAGTCCAATTGGACGGCAAACCGACACAAACAGAGACAGGTTTGACGAAGGACCAACGGCTTTTTACGTGCTTTCCGAGGCTCGGGGGTGAGACACCGCCAACTTCCTGACTCCGGGCAGCTACTGAGAATTTCTTTACGGAAAAACCGAATAACTGTTTTTTTTTGGCCTGACCTGGAATTCGAACCCGATAATCAGCAGTCACATTTACAACCACTAGACCAACGAGGCAGTCACCAAAATATTATAATGGTAATAGAAATATATGACATGGAAGATTATAAGATGACTCAGAATACGATCACTCACATCTGATAATCTGAATAATAAGTTTTAACGCCTCGTAGCCGTACTGTAAGAAGTTACGCGTCCGTACCTGAGTGAGAAGACGCACCTCACTTCAGACCAAAAAAGAAAAATAGAGGGATACTTTACAAGTGACGCCGAAACCATGCTAAGCTTCTTGACACGTACTATTAACTACAACTTTCTTCTATCTTTAACAGTTCGTAAAAAAAATTAAGGACGCACACATATGCACCTAAAACCATGTTGTTTGTTACAAACTATTTTAGATTGTTTTGATTTTGATTAGTGCGTAAGTGCGTGTACCTACGATAAGTTTAACATGTTTTCGGAGTCACTTGGAATATACGCACTTCGCAGAGCTCCGTCTATCTTTTCTGCTGGTTTATGGTTCATGACATCATGGCTGCTATAAAAATATTATTTGCGGTGCCTTCCAGATCATGTCAATCTGACTACGAGCGCCACTAAAACGTTGCAACTGCTCTCTACTACGCATATACATGAACTCTCTTACATCTTTTATACGTGGTAGAGCCATGCTGCAGTTATATTATTAGTATAGTTGTAGCACGAATGGGTCGGCCCGACCGGGGAAGGACCACGCTCTCACAGAATACCAGCGTGAAATAGTAGCTTAATGCTAATGTATTTCGTATGGTGAGTGTAGAGAACCGGAGACCCTTTTTACTGGAAACGAGGCATTCCATCTTAGTCCTCACGGGTGACAACGCATCTGCATTTTGATTCGTATTCGAGGATGCATGTAGATGTCTATGGGCCACAGCAACCACTTACCATCAGGTGGAATGTGTGCTCGTTTGTCACCCTATGCTATAAAAAAAATCTATTTCATCTCTTGCATATTATATTATTATTCTTGATGAGTCTGCAAAAGTGAACCATAGTCGCCGCTTACTGCAGCTATACGAAAAAAACGTGTGGTGGATTCTTTAACACCATCACCACACGGCAAAGTTGCATTTAGTTAAAAGGAAAACGAAACGAATACATTGCAGTTAGCAGTTAGTAATCAAGTAGCGAATACCAATAAGCTATTTTATGAAGAATATCCTTAAAACATAATTTAAAATTCAAATATACAAAACCTTAGTCACAAAATCATCTTCAACCATAAGAACATGAATAATATTCAGCCTGACATCCTATTTAACGTTTAATCACGAACAAATTCATAAGACGCCAAACAAACACACTCAACAATTTTTATCTACATCGTAAAAAATAGTAATGATAATGTTGGTGATACTCGTTAAGGTAAGCGGATCGCATAAATCCCGACGTCGAATGACATTAACAAATCATTTGGCGGTTTGTGACACTAACTTAATTTTGAAAGCATCTCATTAAATCGGGTGCAGCCGTTCTCTGTGAGGATTAAAATGTTTAAAATGCGCTCAACCGTATGGTTTTTATCAGGCATATCCTAAATTAGGGTAAAGAGTTACTTAATGATTTCTTAAATTTGCGCGAACACTACACATTGAATAAAACTAATATTTACGGATTTTATCGCGTTTAATTCAACTTTAATTTATTTTTGTTATCCCAACGTTTCGGGTGCTTTACAGCACCCATGGTCACGGGGGGGGGGACTGAGATGCTTGACGTCCCAATGTCATAGTTAGTCCGGCTACTTTCAGCTTATAGTATCATGAAGTTGTTCAATTTTGTAAATTATAGGATCCCAAGCAGCTGGCAGCACCCATCCATCTTCTCTATTGAAATTTGGATGTTTTTTTTTTAATTTCAAAAGCCTCGTGTATCATCCTTGGTAGGAATCGGTGTTCTTTTGCGAGGATTTGTGTTTTATCAAATTTAATGTAATGTTGGGGACGATCTTGAACATGTTCGCAGACTGCAGACTTCCCGGACCGCCGGTGCTTCACGTTCACGTAAACTAAAAGTTTTATTCAAGAGAGTTACTTTTTACGCACAAGACGTTTGTAACTGTCAAGTAATTTATTTTTCCACCTCGTCCGTAACAAAGAAATGCTAAATAAAATTTTTTTTGTCTAAATGTTAAGTTTTTGGAACGATATTACCTATTTTAAGCGGCTTACGGTATAGTGAACTGGCAAAAATCATCACGTAAGGAAAAACGTTATGCCCGCTCCAGGCGACCTTTCCCCTCTTTGTCTTTTTATTATATACGGTTGTATTATGTACGGGTTGTGTATGTTCGTGCAAGTATCGAGATTAATATATAGTAGGTAATTTAATTTAATTGACTTTATTTATATTAACTAAAAATATTATTTTTAGTTAATATAAATGTACATACGTATTAAATCACGTTTAAAGTGTAATCAGATTTCAGACAAGGTTGACGTCGCATCATACTGTAACTACTAAGTTGTAGATTAAAATACCTATCAGCTATGCTTGGAATATTGTGACAATCAATGTATTTTGAGTCAGAAACTAATTTGTGACTAACGAGTTTTGAATTCAATTGAGACTTGAATCTAGATTAAACGACTCAGTGACTAAAAGGCAAGCCATGCCATCGCCGAATTAATACTAGATGTGGACATATTTACAGAAATCCAGTGGGAGTGCACATTTACAGAATTAAAAACACACAGATTTTCATTATCGTGGACTGGTATTTAATGTATGCTGTCATTAAGTTTAAGACACATGACACTTACTAACACCAATAGATTTTATTTTAAAATCACTAACGTGAAATAAATGTTATGTTATGTAGGTTTATAAATTGATGATGACTTTTAGTGGGCAATTCCCATCACGACACCTTTAACCCGACTATAATTAAGCACAAAATGAATTATAATACTGTTACGCGCTCAAGTCGACGACACTACTAGCGCCATCTAGTGTCAGGAACGAGAGCGAGGGGAGCTTTGCAGAGAATGACATCACAAATCTCTCAACTGACAGCGCCATCCGAACAACTAAGTTTCTGGAAAGTCTATACTCGCACACTCGTCCCTTTGCGCGCATTTACCTGAATATTCGGGATGTTTCTTTGCTAATTTAAATAAATAGGCGCTGCAAGATGCGATCGGGCAGAGTTGAACTCGGCAACACAAGCGAAGCTACGGAGCGGAATTAAGTGAATTAGTGTGTTTAATTATTAGTGTTTTTAACTTTAATTTGTGTAAAGTAAATTAAAGTGTTAATTTAGGTAATTCTATCGGCAATTTTTATTGTCACGAACCTCAAGCTCGTAACAATTGGTGTCAGAAGTGGGATAAAATAATGCCGATTTTACCTAAGGAGGAAACGGAGGGTGTCCGTACCCGAAGTCAATGCCAGCAGGGGACGGACCAGAGGAGATTTGGTGGTGCAACGCCGCAGATGTCTGAGGGCCAGCCGCCGGCCATGGAAGCCGGTCCGTCAGCAGCTTCTACGTCTGTGGCACCTGACTTAGGTGCTCTGATGGTGATGCTGCAGCAGCTGCGGGTCGGACAGGAGGAACAGGCCCGTCTGTTGAAAGAGCAGCAGGAGGAACAGGCTCGCCGACAGGAGGAACAGATCCGTCAGTTGAAAGAGCAGCTGCAGAGCGGACAGGATGAACAGGCCCGCCAGCAGGCGGAACAGGCTCGTCGATCGGAAGAGCAGATGCTCCTCATGAAGGACCTTCACGCTACCTATGGGAAAGAGACAAGGGAGGTGAAGGATAGGGTTGCTCAGCATGACAACCGCTTGTCGGAAGCTGAAACCCAAATCAAGGAAGCTAAAACCCAAATCGACCAAGTGAACAATCGGGTTGACAACGTAATGGCTGACATGAAGAAATCACTGGACGAACTCAAACTGGGGGATAGAACTACGGCTCCCGTAGTAGCTACTACACCTTCCTTACGTGGGTTCAAAGTGCCACCGTTCGACGGGACTTCGTCTTGGTCAGCCTACAAAATCCAGTTCGAGGTTGTTATGAAGGCGAACGGCTGGAATAAAAGTCAGGCCATGACTGCTCTCACACTGGGCCTGCGCGACCAGGCCTTAACAGTTCTGGAAGCTCTCGGTGAGGAAGTGACTTATGAGCAACTCCTTGAGGCATTGGAGGTGAGATATGGCGACGCTCACCTGGAACACGTCTTTCGTGCGCAGCTTAACGATAGCGTGCAGCGCATCATCGAAAACCTGCAGCAGTGGGCTCTAGAGGTGGAGAAGCTGGTGCGAAAAGCATACCGGTCTGTACCTGCGCTCATTGAAGGGAACCTGGTGCAGACATTCATCGACGGCATCCGTGACCTGGAAGTCAGAGCTGCTGTGAGGCTCGGGCACCACGAGACGCTTAAGGACGCCTTGGCCCATGCACTGGAGGTAGAAGCCGTGCGGCAGGATCATCGTTCCCATCGCGTCAGGGAGGTTGCAGCAGCTACAGTTCGCGACCGCAACAAAGGATACAGCCCAAGGTGCTATGGCTGTGGGGAAAAGGGCCATCTTCGATCCAGCTGCCCTAAGCGAACCACGGAAAGGAAAGTTGATCTATCTCGAGAGGGTAGTGCAGCTAACGGCACTGCCTGGCGGCGACAGGATCATCGTTCACCTCACGCTAGGGAGGTTACAGGAGTTACGGTTCGCGACCACAATAAAAAATACAGCCCGAGGTGCTATGGCTGTGGGGAAAGGGGCCATCTTCGGTCCAGCTGCCCTAAGCACACCCTAGGAAGGGAAGGCGAACGGTCTCAGAAAGGAAGTGCGGCTAACAGCACCGCCCAGCAGCAGCAGGAATACGACTTTACTATCAGACACTGCAGCGGGAAATCTCACGGCAACACCGATGCATTGTCAAGAAGACCTTGTCCTGAAGATGGCAACCATTGTAGTAGGCAAGGTAAGGAAGTGGTATCCGTGAGGATGCTCAGAACAGACCACCTCAGCAACGGGTGGAAGGACAGCCTACGACATGCACAGCAGGAAGATCCGGATATCAAGCCGATTCTGGGCTGGATGAAGGCCCGTGCTACCAAGCCTAAGTGGAGGGACGTCTCAGCGATGAGTTCAACCACTAAAAGCTATTGGGCCCAGTGGGACAGCTTGCTGATTCAGGATGGAGTCCTGTGCCGTAAATGGGACAATGATCGAGGAGACAGCTGTCGTTTGCAAATGGTTGTCCCTAAAGCTAAAGTGCCGAATGTTCTACAGCTGTGCCATAACGGTCGTTCAAGAGTCCACCTGGGAGTTAAACGAACTCTCCTGAAGGTCCGAGAACAGTTTTACTGGGTCCATTATCGTGACGATGTCGAGGATTGGTGTCGTACATGTACAAGTTGTGCGGCCGTGCGGGGACCTCAGACACGTAGTAGAGGAGCACCGAAATTGTACAATGTTGATGCACCACGGGATAGGACAGCCCTTGACATTGCGGAGCCGTTACAGAAAGGCGCCAGAGGGACTCCTAAGATCGTCCATGTGGATCGCTTGGCGCGTTATTATGGGGCCGAAAATGCTCTGGACGAGCATGTCTTAGGAGGGGGCAGTGTTACGCGCTCAAGTCGACGACACTACTAGCGCCATCTAGTGTCAGGAACGTGAGCGAGGGGAGCTTTGCAGAGAATGACATCACAAATCTCTCAACTGACAGCGCCATCCGAACAACTAAGTTTCTGGAAAGTCTATACTCGCACACTCGTCCCTTTGCGCGCATTTACCTGAATATTCGGGATGTTTCTTTGCTAATTTAAATAAATAGGCGCTGCAAGATGCGATCGGGCAGAGTTGAACTCGGCGACACAAGCGAAGCTACGGAGCGGAATTAAGTGAATAACTGTGTTTAATTATTAGTGTTTTTAACTTTAATTTGTGTAAAGTAAATTAAAGTGTTAATTTAGGTAATTCTATCTGCAATTTTTATTGTCACGAACCTCAAGCTCGTAACAATACTATCGCCGTGTTGTGGCGGCTTACTAAAACCTATTACCAGATAATCTTACATTATGAACATTTTGTAGGAAAATATGTAATTAGAAAGAGAGGATTTAAAGAAATTACAAGTTTTATAACGCTTAATATTAAACAATTTTTGTAACACTGTCATACATTTTTGTACTTAATTTTATGACCGCACCTGGATGTTCTTAATTTTTTTTTGTAAACATGCTTTTCAAAGTGTAGTTCAGACTCGTCACGCTCATTAAGGTTTATTTATTAGAATAGGCTTGACAAACAAGAACACCATCCACCTGATGGTAAGTGCATACTAAGGCCCACCCATGGGTATCTACATCTATCCTCGATGAAGAACCAAAATGCAGGTGCGTTGTCACTCCTGAGAACTAAGATGGATTGTATCGTTTCCAGTAAAGAGGGTCTCCATTTCTCTACATTCACCATACGAAATACAGCAGCAATAAGCTGCTATTTTACACTGGTATTTTGTTAGAGCGTGCGGTGCGTGCCCCGGGCGAGCCAACTCATTCGTGCTACAACTACTTAGTGACAGCATATATCTAACACGTAGAGATCATAATACATTAAAGACAAATATTTTATTCATTATTTTTAAGTTTTGTTATTTGATTTTGCGTGAGTTAAAAAGTATTAATATAAAATAAACGCTAAAAGTTTGTTATAAAATCCATTCAGTACTTTCCTAAATAATTTTTAAACACGTTTATTGAGATACCCAGTACACTTTCAGGGATCTATTATGAAAGCATACATTTAACTCATGAATAAATTACTGACCCTACAGAATTGCTAACTCGATGCTGCCTTCTATTATTTTAAAATTTTGGTAACGAAGTAAGGCTCTTCTTCTTAATCTTACCTTGAGTAAGATTTCAGTGGGGATCATTCGGCAGGACGTGCAGCGTGACGTCATGACAAATATTATATGCCATTGTACTAGCAGTATTAGTAGCTGGAGTGGGCCCCGTACGAATTGTATGGAAAACATGCCGCCATTCCACATGATCCGCCAAACGCTTTTCACTGACTTCTTACACTGAGATAAGAGAGAAGTAGACAGTTAGATGAAGAAGAAAAGTTAAATTACATAATTGGAAAAAGTCAGAATATGTTCACAAACGTATGCCTGTAACATGACAGATGCCATATGAAGTTTTGTCGTAAAAATATTTAATTACGAACCGTTTCCCTTCAGTGGCTGCGTTAGCTTTAAATATCATAGTACGAAACACAACGCCGACTAACGTGTCCGAGAAATAAAATAATTCCATAGAGATAATAAAGTCGATAATATGCTTTATTTTTTTCGTGGTTTTATTTGTACGTGGTAGAGCCACGCTACAGCTACATTACGGGTATAGCACTAATGGGTCGGACCGGGGTAGGACCACGCTCTCACAGAATACCAGCGTAAAATAGCAGCTTAATACTGCTGTGTTGCTTATGGTGAGTGTAGAGATCCGGAGACCCTTTTTTACTGGAAACGAGGCGTTCCATCGTAGTCCTCAGGGGTGACAACGCATCTACGTTTTGGTTCTTAAACAAGGATAATTAATGTAGATGTCTATAGGTCACAGCAACCACTTTCCATCAGGTGGACTGTGTTCTTATTTATCACCCTTATTCTTTAAAAGAAATGCAACACTTACAACCCTCTCAAAATTATGAAAACGTCATACCCAGGATTTGTCCATATACAGGTTATTACATTACTTTTATCTGTACGACTCCGTTACAGAAACAAATTCTTTTTTAATATAATAAGGGGTGACAAAAAAAACAGAAAGTTTTTTGTGCATTCATGGACTTGGAAAAGGCTTATGACAGAGTGGACAGGAATGTGTTATGGCAAACACTGAACTCATATGGTTTGAGCGCTGGTTTAATACAGGCATTAAGGTCTCTTTATAGGGACTCTAGTGCTTGTGTCAGGATCAATGGGGTCTACTCGGACTGGTTTGGCATCCAAAAAGGTGTCAGACAGGGCCGTGTAGCTTCCCCTTGGCTGTTCAACCTATTTATGGACAGGTGTTTGCAAATCTTGAAAGATGAAGAATGTTGGTTAAGAATGGGCGAGTTAACCGTCAAATGCCTTTTGTATGCCGATGATCAAGTCATATTTGCGTCATCGGCGGCTGAGTTGCAAATGATGGTTACATTAGTGAACTGGGCATTAAAAGAAAGGGGAATGAAAGTGAACGCAAATAAGACGAAAGTGATGGTTTTTGAAAGAGAAGAAAGCAAAACGTTATGTGAAATAAGAATAGAAGGAGAATTAATTGAGCAAGTGGATGAGTTTGTGTATTTGGGATGTGTATTTAGAAGGGATGGTAGATATGATAAGGATATAGAACGACGAGTAAATGCAGGGAACAGAGTAAATGGGGCACTACACTCTATTATGAAAAACCAGAATGTGTCAAAAAGGCACGTATGGTAATTCATAATGCTGTGTTAGTCCCTACTTTAATGTATGGTAGTGAAAGCTGGGTGTGACAGTAGAAGCACGAAAGTAGAATAAATGCTGTAGAAATGCGGTCTTTGAGGAGTATGCTAGGGTTGAATCTGAATGACAGGGTGAGAAATTGCGTGATAAGAGATAAATGTGGTATGCAAGATGATGTTGTGACCAGGATTAAGAAAGGAATGCTTCGGTGGTTTGGTCATGTAGAAAGAATGAATGAGGAAAGAATGACAAAGCAAATTTATATGGCAGATGTGAACGGCAGAGTCGGAAAGGGACGCCCTAGAAAAAAGTTTATCGACCAAACTGGCGATATTTTGAAAATGGGCCACGTTAGAAGTACCCTTAACCGACGAGCATGTATGCGTAGATGTATGGATGTAAAGGAGGCGAAAGAGGTATGTCAGGATCGTGCCAAATGGATATCCGTAGTCACTGCCTACCCCTCTGGGTGACAGGCATGAGTGTTTATGTATGAATTTTAAATTCAACAATAACGCCAAACGACTGTTCGTGATACAAATGATTATTGCTTTTCAAGTTCATGAATGCGATTAAAAAATTAACTTATAACGAAACAAAGGAACGGGCCCTAGTTGCTTGTTATAATTCTTCACCAAGTAGAAAAAAATAAGTGGAAACACAAAAAAGTTTGACGAAAACACGCAACTGCTTGAGTTCTTGACTACCTACTACAAAAGTCAAATTAATTTTTTTCTTAAATTCACTTACTATAATATTGTAAACGTAAGGGTTATACGGTCACCTAAAGTTTTGTCGCCCCATAACACCAAATATAGAACGAAGACAGAGAAAAAAAACAAAGTCCTACACTATAATTAATATATTTAAAAAATATCAAACTGACTTTAGCAATAATTGGGAATACTTCGAAAAATCAACTGAAAAATGATTATATACAATATACAATGATAAAATCGACTATAGTATATTATGCACCGAGGGAGGAAAGTGTGACATTCAACCCACGTGGAGACGAGGGTCATAAAAACGCGGGTACGATGTCATAGTTTCCTACCGTTGTCCGAAAAATATTTTTATCATATATTGACCGAAATGAATGTACTTTAAAATGTATCATAATTCATAACTTAAACATACTTTTGACGTTTAAAAACGAGCTAACGAGCTAGAAATTTGACGCATGCGCACTAAATTAATAAGTCATTGAAACGGGAGGCAATGTGGCACTTTCGTCTCTGAAAGTAGGGTCGAAATACGAACTTTCGATCAAGGTATGATAAAAAAATATTTATTATTATTTGATTTTCTGATGAAGACGCATCGTATCATAGAGGCATCTAAGCAAACAAGGCTGTAGTTTTTGAGTTATAAGAAAGTGAACATATTAAATGGATAACCATATTAGCTTCACGTACTGTATTCTGTTTCTATATGTCTGAACTGGATTCTGCGGCTCTATAGTACTAAGGGTTGACTTGCGGGGGGTCGTAGGTTTGATTCTAGTGTGGAGTTTTATCTTTTTTATAAATGGCTTATATCATATTATTAATTTAAGAAACAAATATTTCATGATATGTGCGGTTTTTTTATAATTTACATTGAACTTTATCTTTCAATAAACTCTCTGGGAATTTTTCTTGTAATGAAGAAGGCGTTTTGTATACTATACAAATTTTACACACGGCCAAACTCCTTTACAATATAATCTTACAAAATAAAAGTTCCACACTAGAATCAAACCTGTAACAATCAGTTCATATTCCAAAATCTCTTTCAAAAGCTCGTAATTAAAACATCTGTATGGTTCATGCTTTTCCGGTGACAGTGAGACAACTTACGGCGTTGTTCTGTATAAAATATAAAAACTTTTTGACACTGCCCTACATTCTACGAAAAAAATAATATCGTACGTCATTTTATATACACAAATGGTTAATTTGAGCTACCCGGTCACACACAAACGTTTAAAAAATTGGTCTGTAGTTTTCTTGCGTTCACTGGCTCACTCAATCAATTTCGCAGCAGGTGACAATTAGTGAGTTCGTAGTGCGGTTACAGATAATAAACAAGAGAAGACTAGACATGTGTCACCTGGGAATGACTCGTTTACTTGACCTGGGTCGCATCAAAGTATTGATGATTGCAATTATATTTTTTGAACGTTCTGGATCAAACGATTGACCAAAGAGCGACGACCGACATTATTGAACACATATTACAAAGTACTGAAACTCGAAGTGATCCATTTGAATGATCTACCTGAAAGACTCGGTTCGTAAGGCGAATCAAAACTTGAATGATCAGGCGTTGAATGAAATTGTTTTGGAGTTTAGATCATTATTTGTTCTCGAGACGAAAACTTTCACTAAAACCCAAAAAATCTGTTTAGCGTAGCAGTATCGTACCTTAATTACCTATAAAAAGGGAGATATGTTAAAATTTCCACTTGCGAAAATCAAGCTTCCTTCCCACCGTGATATATAACAACCTACCTTAATTAAATTAACCTACCTTAATTAAATTAACTAAGTATTTTTGTTAGTTTTTTATTTTTTTATTTAGTATGATGACAGTCGGCAAGTGACCGCTGTCGCTCTCAAATATCAAGTATCTAGTGCATATAGTAAAATGCAATCGTCAATCCGCTGCCATATTTTATGATTAAGGCATATCTTACTGTTATAAAAATAATAAAAAAGTACAAAGTCAAGCGAAAACTGTACATTTATGATACTACAGTAGACGCAGTAGAACTAGAGAAGCCGTCATAGCCCAACGGATCAGTAAGGAAGTGGCAATCGGCAGTCCATATAGCTCAAAGAACTGACGGCCGACGAGGAAGAAATGTTCTCGAGTAGCAGCCTTGTACAGGTAAAAGCGAAGAAGCGAATTGTATGGTCGCCATATGGATAGAAGAAGTGACTACCTAGTAAGAGTTGCAGGAATTTGATGGATGCTGACGGTTCAGGAACATGATTTTGAGGAGGATTCTCTTGAGGAGGCCTAAGTTCACCGGTAGACTTTGGATGACCGGTATTGATGATGATGGCGCGTGTTAACAAAGTTCTCAAAAGTACACCGCATACCGTTACTAACTTGATTTTTGAATGAATATACCTAAAAGAAACATTTTTGTCATTGTTTTATCTAATAAGTGCATTCTTGTGTTTATATAAAAAACTAACAAAAATACTTAGTTAATTTAATTAAGGTAGGTTGTTATATATCACGGTGGGAAGGAAGCTTGATTTTCGCAAGTGGAAATTTTAACATATCTCCATTTTTATAGGTAATTAAGGTACGATACTCCTACGCTAAACAGATTTTTTGAGTTTTAGTGAAAGTTTTCGTCTCGAGAACAAATAATGATCTAAACTTCAAAACAATTTCAGTCAACGCCTGATCATTCAAGTTTTGATTCGCCTTACGAACCGAGTCTTTCAGGTAGATCATTCAAATGGATCACTTCGAGTTTCAGTACTTTGTAATATGTGTTCAATAATGTCGGTCGTCGCTCTTTGGTCAATCGTTTGATCCAGAACGTTCAAAAAATATAATTGCAATCATCAATACTTTGATGCGACCCAGGTCAAGTAAACGAGTCATTCCCAGGTGACACATGTCTAGTCTTCTCTTGTTTATTATCTGTAACCGCACTACGAACTCACTAATTGTCACCTGCTGCGAAATTGATTGAGTGAGCCAGTGAACGCAAGAAAACTACAGACCAATTTTTTAAACGTTTGTGTGTGACCGGGTAGTTCAAATTAACCATTTGTGTATATAAAATGGCGTACAATATTATTTTTTTCGTAGAATGTAGGGCAGTGTCAAAAAAATTTTATATTTTATACAGAACAACGCCGTAAGTTGTCTCACTGTCACCGGAAAAGCATGAACCATACAGATGTTTTAATTACGAGCTTTTGAAAGAGATTTTGGAATATGAACTGATTGTTACAGGTTTGATTCTAGTGTGGAACTTTTATTTTGTAAGACTATATTGTAAAGGAGTTTGGCCGTGTGTAAAATTTGTATAGTATACAAAACGCCTTCTTCATTACAAGAAAAATTCCTAGAGAGTTTATTGAAAGATAAAGTTCAATGTAAATTATAAAAAAACCGCACATATCATGAAATATTTGTTTCTTAAATTAATAATATGATATAAGCCATTTATAAAAAAGATAAAACTCCACACTAGAATCAAACCTACGACCCCCCGCAAGTCAACCCTTAGTACTATAGAGCCGCAGAATCTAGTTCAGACATATAGAAACAGAATACAGTACGTGAAGATAATATGGTTATCCAGTTAATATGTTCACTTTCTTATAACTCAAAAACTACAGCCTTGTTTGCATAGATGCCTCTATGATACGATGCGTCTTCATCAGAAAATCAAATAATAAAGGGTCTAAAAGGGACTGCTTTATCGACGCCATTTCGGAACTTTACATTATAGTAAATATTTTTTTATCATACCTTGATCGAAAGTTCGTATTTCGACCCTACTTTCAGAGACGAAAGTGCCACATTGCCTCCCGTTTCAATGACTTATTAATTTAGTGCGCATGCGTCAAATTTCTAGCTCGTTAGCTCGTTTTTAAACGTCAAAAGTATGTTTAAGTTATGAATTATGATACATTTTAAAGTACTTTCATTTCGGTCAATATATGATAAAAATATTTTTCGGACAACGGTAGGAAACTATGACATCGTACCCGCGTTTTTATGACCCTCGTCTCCACGTGGGTTGAATGTCACACTTTCCTCCATCGGTGCATAATATACTATAGTCGATTTTATCATTGTATATAGTATATAATCATTTTTCAGTTGATTTTTCGAAGTATTCCCAATTATTGCTAAAGTCAGTTTGATATTTTTTAAATATATTAATTATAGTGTAGGACTTTGTTTTTTTTCTCTGTCTTCGTTCTATATTTGGTGTTATGGGGCGACAAAACTTTAGGTGACCGTATAACCCTTACGTTTACAATATTATAGTAAGTGAATTTAAGAAAAAAATTAATTTGACTTTTGTAGTAGGTAGTCAAGAACTCAAGCAGTTGCGTGTTTTCGTCAAACTTTTTTTTGTTTCCAGTTATTTTTTTCTACTTTGTGAAGAATTATAACAAGCAACTAGGGCCCGTTCCTTTGTTTCGTTATAAGTTAATTTTTTAATCGCATTCATGAACTTGAAAAGCAATAATCATTTGTATAGTCGTTTGGCGTTATTGTTGAATTTAATATATAATAATAAGTTTGCCGAGAGGGAACAACAACGTATAAAGTAGAGACATGTCGTTTACATTCAAAAATTTCGTAATAGAAAAAATATTTCGCTTAAAAAATTTTACTTAAAACTTTAACTGACATTATTCTCGTATTTAAGAAATAACTTTAAAATCAAATAACTCAATAAAACAATTCTTGAATTATATACAATGAAAATGGTTTATTAGAAATGTATGTAATGAATGTGCAAAACAAAAGTTAAAGTACAAAATATTATTGTCATAATATGTGATTTTTCCACTTTATATATATATATATATATATATATATATATATATATATATATATATATATATATATATATATATAAAGTTTCACTTTATCTAATCTTTACGTTATCTTCTTCTAGACCGTATAATGTGTTGTAACAAATATCGAAACTTTATTGGACGAATAGTTTTACTGGTTTACTGGTTTATGTTCAATTATTCATGGAGGAATATTTGCCATAGCTGCAAAGCTTTGCAGGCGAGTTGGCCGGTTGACCCCCACAAGATGGAGTAACGACGACCTGATAATTCGTGCAGCATGTGGATGGATGCAGGGAGCTCAGGACCGGACTTTGACAGGGGGCTATGTTCGGCTATGGACATGTGAAATGGTGCAATGATATTGGTGTTTTTATATTTTACAACATGGTATCAGATTTAAAACAGATGCGATGCTTATTTAAAGTCGGTTTGTATCAAATATCTTGGATGCAGGTGGCTCAAGGCCGTGCTTTGTGACATTCCTTGGGTTGAGGTCTATGTTCAGCAGTGGACATGTTATCAGGCTGTAATGATAAAATAATTAGCCCGCTTATTAACACAACCTACATGATCGCAACTTTCTAATCTGGTTTATGTCTTTATACATAATGCATTACATCTATAAACGTATAAAACACAATTTCTAAGTTAACGAAATTGTATTTCATTAAGGACTGGACTACTCTGTGACAGGAAATTGCAGGATGATAAATGATGTGGTATCTTGTTAATTATAAAAGAGATAAAAAGGCAAGGCTAATTAACGCCGCTGTAACCCTTTGCAAGTAGTACGTAATATAAAGATTAATTCGCTACAAATCGGAACAGTGAGCTCCAATGTGATAACAGTAAGATACTAGTAGTACACTAGTATTATGTGAGAGCGTGGTCCTACCACGGTTCAGCCAAACTATTCGTGCTACATATAGTTGCAGCGGAGCTCTACCACGTATTGCTCCTTAAGGGGATTTAGTAAGTCAGCTCAAATTCTAATTTCGTCCTGCGCCCGTTGCCCCGCTGCCCGCGCGTCAAATGCTATGTATCGACAAATGATTATAAATAAACAATGATCTCATAAAAAATCACTTCTAATTTTACACCCAAACTAATTTCTTAAAACGCAAATTCTGTTGTTTTCAACGATCCACGTGAATTAGCAGTTATCACAAAATCCTTACAAGAGATATTTCGATAATAATTTTAATTATAAGACAAAAAAGCTTGACACATATAACCTACTCGCATATTGCTTGTCGCCATTTTGAACGAACGTTGTAAAATAAAAGAACGCATTATTTGCTATATCCTGCTTATCACAAAACACATGATAACGAACGGCGTTAAAAATGAAACATAATAAAATAAGGACTAACCTACTTGGTAAACCTATGTGCTATACTTAGACGTTTTACAATAGACGTCGTACTTAAGTGCGGTTCGCCCCTATGTGCGAATATTCCCGATCCGTCGCAATAATTCTCTAGGAGAAAACAAAGACATTTCCCGTTTTAAGACGAAACCGGAAACATAACACTGAAATTGCGTATTCAAAGACGGTTTACGTACTCTCAGCCTTAAGTAAAAAAGTATTATCTTTGTTCCATAGCACTGAAACCGTATAAATTGTATACGGCTTTATTTTAGGTTTTGAAAAAATACTTTTTACGCTATTAACCTCACTAATACTCCCGTCTTAAAATGCTTGTGTTAAAAGTGGACACCACAATAGTCGAATAGCGGATTCGAACAAAGACTCTCCAAGTTTAAAGTCCACATTCTCTCATTAGGCTACTGTTGCATACGATTTGATATATTTGTTTTGTTGCGTTGAATTACTATGATTAACAATTTTGCAGTACGGGTGGTAAAATTAAAAATTTCGTACAACCGATTTCAATATAAATAAATTGAGAACATCATCAATGTGGTCGGAGTCAATTAAATACGCATTATTAAGGATAACTCAAAAACTACTGGTCAGTTCTTGATCACATTCTTATATGACTACTTGACAAACACTAGCTTTCAAATAAAAAAGAATCATCAAAATACTTAGAAAAAAAGTTCTGAGGTAACATAAATAACAAATACAGACGAATTGAGAAACTCCTCCTTTTTTGAAGTCGGTTGAAAAAGTTAAGGCAATCATATCCTTAACACAAAGGTGAAAAATATGAACGGAATTGCTAAATACTTCAAAAGCCTTTTTCACCGTCGGGTCGGAATCGAAACTATTCCCCAGTTAAAAGTTATCCCAATTTCTTAAAGTTAATAATATACGACGCGCAAAGTCTGGCAAGAAGGATCACGAAGTGTTTTAATTGGCAGATCCCGTAATGTTTTGGCCTCATGTATAGTGGGTGAAAGACAACTGAGACGGTGACAAGTAGTAAATTAGAGCCAATGACAGGTCCCGGTTGTTTGATAGTGAAGTGAAGGTTGCTTTATTAAGCTGGATTCCACTTTCAACTGCAGATTAATACATAAATCACTGATATCCAAAATATAAAACGCTTTTATGCTTTTTATGTCCAAAACGTAGTGATTATAATATACTATTTATAGGTCGACTCGACCGGGGAAGAACCACACTCTCACAGAATATCGGCGTAAAATAGCAGCTTAATACTACTGTGCTTCGTATTGTGCAAAGAATACTATAATACACAATAGAATGGCTGTCAACTTTATTTTGTACGAGGCTTGGCGTCGCCAAACCCGATTCGCTGTGTTCACAGACTGAATAAATTTACATATTTTAGACTTTTGATTAATGTTCAAGATCATCATTAAAAGAATCGTTTAAATTTTAATGCATATTTATTTATAAATAAGGGTGCAATCTGGCATTTTATAAATAATTTGCATGCGAAATTTGGAAACGATTGTAACGTCAAAACAAATCTCGTGTTGACATTTATACGTACGAATTGACGTGTTAGTGACATTTTAGTGGCTACGCGGGCTCCGCCCACTCCCCCGTTCTATTATGTATGTAATTATAGTATTCTATGGTATAGTGAGTGTAGAGATTAGGAGACCTTGTTACTGAAGACATTCTCTTATTCCTCAGGGTGAAAGCACATCCAAAATTTGATTCCCATTTGAAGTTAAATGTTGTCTATGGGCCACAGCATCCACTTACCATCAGGTGGACTGTGTGCTTGTTTGTCACCCTTTTTCTATAAAAAGTAAAGATGGATAATTTACGTCATATTTGACATTGACAGTGTGAACGTAAACAATGTATGTTTTATTTTATTTTTTTTTTCTTTATTGTACACAAAAGTGCAAAATTTCAAGCTAAAGCAGAACATGTACAACAGGCGTAATATTATTAATGTATTTATAACACATATTTTTAATAAATTTTAGCTTTCTGCACTCCTCCGTATAAAATTAAACTATGCCAAATGTTCAGTGCGCGCAATATAAAAAAACTCTTCAGTGCGCGCAATATGCTTGAAAAGGGATACAAAGTTTTCGTTCACATTATATGACTAATATGTATCAATATAACACACTAATACGTATCAATTTAATACACTTATTTAAGGGTCTAATATTAAACTTTACTCGGTGACTTTATTTACAACTTACCACGCGATATAATATATTTAATTACATGGGAGAGCTCGAAGGCAATGACAACATATTAACGCGTGCAGACAGGGTGTCATCGTTAAAATTAGTTTAGCTGTTTAGTTACATTAATATTATATAAATAAAATGCCTTTGCCTAAAACCCTCTTAGAAATGAGGGGATATAAAATTCCTATATAACATAAAATTCCTTAACTATTCAAGCAACACTACTCTTGAACTCCTTGCCCGCAGACGTAAGAAGAGCATCAAGTTGCGCCCTCCTTTCTGCCAAGGAGTTCGCTCGTATACGGCTTAGAGATCTCTAGTTAGATCGTTAAGCCAGTTCCTAAAAGGTTGGGTTTAGTGGGTAAAAGTCACCACATAACCACGCAGCCGGCTGCGTGGTATGCTATGAGCATTCCCAACCTCCCTCTCCCGCTTTGCGAAGGGTTGCCCATATTTGCTTCGGGTGCAAAAAAAAAGCATCAAGTAAGGACTGTTTTAAGAAGTTGATATACGACTTTTATTGAAACGAAGCGTTGTTGGGTATTAAAAATAATTATGACATACTAAGGTGTTTATTATTTGCAATCTTAATATATGTATAATATAATACATCAAACATGTTTTGTTTATTTATTAACACACACTACAAGTATAGATTTTACATATTATATGTATATATCATAGTATGTATGTATGAATATATATAATTGCACCTGCCACAAAATCTTATCACTCCACGGGTTGACATGCAGAGAATGCCGATAGGCATTAAGTTTTTCTTCTTTGTCACCACATTTATTTAAAGGTTAGATAAACGGAGACATACCCTTGCCATGACATGGTTTATACTGTGTATTTTATGTATATATTCTTCGAATATGCATGACTTTCTTAAGGATCTGTTTGTTTTGTTTCTAGCTAATCAATCAATCTTCTTTACTCAATATGTCAAACGAATTCTACAGTTAATATTTTTAAAAACTTGTTTTCTTATTTAATACTCCGAGGGAGAGCGTTATACATATCCCTTAAATATAAGCCCGTGAATAATTGCTGTCATCACAAAAGATTACGTTATAAAGAACTCGTCGAAGAAAACAAAATAACATGGGACGGGTGAAACCGCCACTCGGCACCCGGCTTGCGCGTGCATTTAAACCAAACAGTCCTACAAACTGTTGCCCTAGTAAAATAAACATTAAAGAAATAAAATAGGGTTTTCGATTATAAATAAAATTAGTGTAAAACTTTTTTTCAAATATCCCTCTCTTAAAATTTATACATAGGCATCGATCACTAATAAAGAACTAGATACACAATCCCATACAAAAGTTCTCTAAAAACTGTCGCCAATTGTTGTGACGTAATTCTAGTTGAAATAAATACACATTTACGTAAATTCAACCTTAAATACAATGCCTATAGTTGTATTCACAAAGATACGCCTACGAAAAGCAATAATATTTTATGATCGAGGCTCGTAGCTGGGGTGAGGAATCATTGGAGTCGAACTGCCCAATATTTTTTATTACATATACATAATACATAAACACTCACGCCTGTCACCCAGAGGGGTAGGCAGAGACTACAGACTTCCATTTAGCACGATCCTGACATACCTTTCTCGCCTCTTCCACATTCATATACCTACGCATACATGCTCGTCGGTTAAGGGTACTCTTAATTTGGCCCATTTTTAGTATATCGCCAATTTGGTCGACAAACTTCCGCCTAGGACGTCCCTTTCCGACTCTTCCATTCACTTCTGCAACATATATTTGCTTTGTCAGTCTTTCCGCATTCATTCTTTCTACATGACCAAACCACCGAAGCATTCCTCTCTTAATCCTGGTCACCGCATCATCTTGCAAACCACACTCTTCTTTTATCACACAGTTTCTCACCCTGTCACTCAGATTCAGCCCTAACATACTCCTTAGCGACCGCATTTCTACCGCATTTATTCTACTCTCGTGCTTCTTCTGCCACACCCAACTTTCACTACCATACGTTAAAGTAGGGACTAATACAGCACTGTGAATTGCCATACGTGCCTTTTTTGACACATTCTGACTTTTCACAATAGAGTGTAGAGCCCCATTTACTTTATTTCCTGCATTCACTCGTCGTTCAATGTCCTTATCATATCTCCCATCCCTGCTGAATACACATCCCAAATATACGAACTCATCCACTTGCTCAATTAACTCTCCTTCTATTCTTATTTCACATACCGTTTTGCTTTCATCTCTTTCAAAAACCATCACTTTCGTCTTACTTGCGTTCACTTTCATTCCCCTTTCTTTTAATGACCTGTTCATTAATGTAACCATCATTTGCAACTCGGCCGCCGACGACGCAAGTATGACTTGATCATCGGCGTACAAAAGGCATTTGATGGTTAACTCACCCATTCTTACCCCGCATTCTTCAACTTTCAAATTTTCCAAACAGCTGTCCATAAATAGGTTGAACAGCCACGGGGAAGCTACACAGCCCTGTCTGACACCTTTATGGATGCCAAACCAGTCCGAGTAGACCCCGTTGATTCTAACACAAGCACTCGAGTCCCTATACAGAGACTTTAATGCCTGTATCAAACCAGCGCTCAACCTAAATGCGTTCAGCGTTTGCCATAACACATCCCTGTCCACTCTGTCATAAGCCTTTTCCAAGTCCATGAACGCACAAAAAATTCTTTGGTTTTTCGCCAAAAACTTCTCCGCGATCATGCGCATGGAAAAGACTTGATCTGTACACCCCATTCCCTTTCTAAATCCCGCTTGCACATCCCAAATTTTTTCATCAGTTTCTTTCATAACTCTTTCAATTAGTACCTTAGCATACAGTTTTCCCACAATGCTAAGAAGGCTGATACCACGGTAGTTTTTACAGTCCTGCTGTGACCCTTTTCCCTTATATATTGGGACTATCACGGCTTTGCACCAGTCTCCCGGTACCCGCTTTAGTTCCCAACATAAATTAAACAAGGTGTACAGCAGGCCTGCCACCACGTCCTCTCCAGCCCTTAGCATTTCGAGTGAAACTCTATCATATCCGGCTGCCTTACCTACTTTCATGCTTTTCATTGCTTTCATTATTTCATCCATACTTATCTCCCTATCTCTTTCATCTTCTTTCGGAATTTCTATTTCATTTAGTTCACACTTCTCCTCACTCATAAATTCGCTTTAAAAATATTCCTTCCATCTCTTTAGACTCAACACTTCATCGTTCAGGATACAGCCATTCTCGTCTCGTATCGCATTCAATCTAGGCTGTTTTGAAAGTCCCCTGGTATTTCTTACGAGTTTCCAGAACATTTTAATATTTGCCTGGAAGTTATCCGATATTCTTCTATCATTCCTATCCGTTCTTTCTTGCTTTTTCCTTTCAACTAATTCTTTTACTCTCTTATTTAAACGTTTAAACGTATTTTTTATTGTTATTTTAATTTTAAAATGTTGCAAACATGTTTTAAAAACTGGTGTATATAAAGCATTCTATTCTTTTCTATGGTGTATTATATGTAATGGTTATAATTTACCTGAATGTAAATACGTTTTTGGATAGGACACCACATTCATTTAGTAACGAAAGTACTTGAAACGGTCATAATTATTTACTTATTCTTCATCTTGTATCAATACCTAATTTAAAAATAGCGCTTGACAAAGACCTTAAATCTAAATTCAATAGTTACTAAATATTAAAAATATGTACGGAAAGTTATAAGTCGTAGTCACATATTCATCACTTTCTAAAATATGCTTCGAACATACAACGCTTCCTTGGGTCGGTTTGAAGAATTCTTCGGACCCTTTACATGCTATGACTGAAATCCGTTCCGCAAACCTAACTGGATTTCGAGGAAAGCTGAAAAATTAAAAATAAAATCTCACATCCTTAAATTTACTACATGCACATATTCAAAATTAAGTGTATAAAATGTTACTATAATATTTAGAGAAACTATAGAAATCTCATTAAACAAAAAAAATACTTTAATAATACAAAAATAATAACGTCTCCAACAAATGGAACAGAGTCAACGCACATACCTCGAACAATTATGACTTATTTTATTAAGACTTAATTAAAAAATTGTTTTGCGGAGATTTCTTGACAAAATATAAGTATTTACAATACAGTGATAAGAATTAAACAATGATAATATTAAAACGTACCGAAATTAGAAAATTCCATCCTTTTTTAGCGTCCTGGATGTGTAATTTTTACACTTTTTAAACAAGCACTGAGGCGTATTTACCATCGGGGCGTTCGCATGTAACTAGATTAAAAGCGCACCTAAATGTTCGAATGGGTGCTCATTCGGTGAGGTCGTTTTTTGTCACTGATTGTGTATCCAGTTTTTATTAGTGATCGATGTACATAGGTACTTAAAATGCTTTATTAAATAAAAAGAGGCAAAATAAATTACAAAGGTGTTTAATATACTTGAATCAATAAATAGCAAATATGAAGTATTTTAATGCTACAAGTTTCACATCCCGTCAAGGTTAACTTGGCCATTACTTATCAATTGCTGTACCTACTTAATTACAGTCAACCCTTAACGCTAAAACCGCGTATAAGCAACAAATCTGTTGGGTTGGATTTCAAACTATAATAATTAAGATCGCAGCCCTCACGCCCTTTACAATACGCACCAAATGTAAAACTTTTGGGCGAAATACAATAAACAAAGCAACTCTATAGAATTTTGGTGATTTTTAGTACATTTTAGAAGCGCTGCGCTCAGTGCAAAAAATGGTAATTATTAGTTACCGTTTTTTTAATTGGATCGTGTTGTGCAGAATGGATCCAACCCACAAAATGGCCAAATAATTACCCAGAGGGCTTTTTTTTTTCAATTTATTTTTAAGTATGAAATACTTTTGACAAATACCAAGTAGTCCCAAAATCAACATTCGATTTACTTTAGAATGATACACATAGCAAGATATAATAGGGCTTCTGCCACAAGTAAAATGAATTTATCTTTAAAATGTGAATAACTTGCAGCTTTTGTGGATTGAAACATTTCTGCACAGCACGGTTCAGTAGATCGTTACGTCAGCAATGCAATATACACCCGGTTTATTATGCCGATGTCGAGCGCATATTAGAGAATGCAGACCACATTATTCGACGCCACACGACAGCAATACGATGCGTCTGCCTCGCGATAGCAAATTTTTGTTGCTTCGTCATTTATCGTACGAAATTCGTTAAAATATTCTCATGCAAAACTGGATAATGGAGAAGATATCAAGGTTACAATATTAAACTTTTAAGTACGTAGGTAAAATGTCTAGACCAAACACATAATTCTAGTTTTTATTTCACATCGATCGGTGCACTATTACCGAATTTATAGACGTGGAAAATTTACGTACATTTTTAAAATCTCGCCCGTGCCCGCGAGTAGCGCGTGACGTCATAGAATCCATGCGGCCGCGCCGCCATACCGTTCCAGCGCGCCGATTACGTTTGTAGTCATTGAGTTTAATATATAAATCAATGTTTGTAGTAATATGTCGCGGGTGAGTTATTTGCCCTCGTGCGCTCTGGTGTTTTTAAGTATTTAATGATGGAAGAAGGATTTCAAAAGGTCAATCTGACAATCTTCCAATAGTCCGTGACATGATGGTGGCGGAATATTTTCTAGGAAACAAAGATTTTATCGCGGCTGAAATACGCATAAGAATAAGATAATATTTTATAACCTAGGTACCCATTATTACATTAATACTTCTGGGTTTCATTTGCTAATGATAAGAATAAGTATAACAAAAATACGTATGTATACGTTCCTTACCTATCTACTTACTATCTGCCTCTAACTAGTTTTGTTTTCTTATTCTTCATAAGTGTACCCTGACCTTTTTGTGGTTTTTATGGTTAAAAAAATCATGTTGTATATAAAGAAATTTACTACAAATATAACTTCGGTGTATAAAAATATGATTTTATCTAAAAATCAGATGTTTTCAATATTAATAGAAAAAGGGTCGCATTATTATTATGATTAAAAGCGTAGTTATATATTCTTTAGGCAGGGGATCAATGTCAATATTATCCTCTAGAGTAGTAACAGGATCGAGAACATATCCCTTAGTTGCATGACTTTTTTTATTATTGTAAAAAAAAATCATATGCATGTAATTGGACCTCTAGGTAATGGGAAAAATAATAAAAAATCTTTGACATTTGTAAGTATTATTTTTTTATTAAAAACGCTTTGATGTAAATTTCCATCATTATGCAGAATGAACTTATGAGCTTAGTACAAATTAAAGTAATATGCAAATTAATTAATAATTTCAATTTTGATGAAAATTAACAAAACAATTGTTGTTTTCATTAAGACATAAGTTAACCCTACATTTGTTGCAGCTGATTGTGAAGTATCCTTTACAGTGTGGGTATTTGCATCGCAGTGAAACGCCAACTTGTGGCCAATGGTCACTACCATCTCTTCTAATGTCTTTTGGTGGAGGAACAACTGTAGGCCCTCACTTCTTTTTTGCTTGGATTTCAATTTCCAAAGAGCTGGAACTTGGACGTCTTCTTTTGACCTCTGTGTTGGATCCCAAAGAGCACAAAACTTGAGCCAATTCATTATGAAATTGCCCCATGGAAAATATATTCTTTTTTGGCATATTTCGCATCATTGCATTTTTTGTAAATGATCCACGCATTTATTACCGTAAGATCAAGCAAATGAAAGAAAATACGTAAATACCATTTTTTTGACCTTACAGCAATATGGAACCTCCCCAAAAACTGTCCATTAAATCCACCCCCCCCCCCATATGTTTATTATATTCTTGGACAATTTTTGGACATGAAATTTCTTCCTTTTCCTTCTTTGCTTTGTCATATCTAGTGATACTAGGTACTGGTGTTGACCCAACATATGTGGATAAAAGTGTCACCATTTTGTTGTCTTTCCAGGTGACACAAGACATATCAATACCATCAAATGTAGTTGTCCTTTCTACATGACTTCCTCTATGTACTGACTTTTTCATAAACTCTTTTTTGTCTGGTAATTTTGACTTTGGAATTCGATTTTGTTGTACAGTACCCACAGATTGAATACCTTGCTTGGCTAAATGATGAACCAGGAGCAATGATGTGTAGAAATTGTCAAAGTATGTTATGTGATTTTGATGTCTTGGCACACCTATTAGCAAACGAATGACAACATTTCCTGTGGCTCCCAGATCAGGTTCTCCTTCTGGTCTTCCTGTATTTTCCCGTCCTGAATACAATTCAAATATATGAGCATATCCTGATAAATCAGAGAGTACATAAAGTTTAAACCCCCATTTGTGCGGTTTATTAGGCAGATATTGTTTTACGAAATGTGCCACTTTTGTGGCACACGTCTGCTCATCTACCGACAGTCTTTGTTCTATTGGTGTGGTAGAAAATTTAGCTTTGAGGTGCTCAATAACTGGACATATTTTAAATAACCTGTCGTGATCAGCATGGCCTACAGGCTTGTGATTTTCATTATTTTGAAAGTGCAATGAAAGCTTGATTTTTTCAAATTTGTTGACTGGCATTGTGGATGAAACTGGGCCATAACCGAAGGCAGGAGACCAATATGATCTGGTATTTTGAAATTTTTGCACGGACATGAATAATAATATCCCAAAAAAATTTTTGATGTCTGATGCTGTATAAATTATTTTGTTGTTAAGATCTTTCTGCATGACATACAAATTAGTTTGAGTAACAATTTCCTGAATAAAATCATCATCAAAAAAATATTTGAAACATTGGTAAGGAGTTTCAAGCTGTGATATTTCTAGTGGAAAAGCTGAGCAGCCCAAGAAAGTAATTCGATCCTCATCAAAGTTCATCTCCTTGTTTTTCCAAATAAGTTTTCTTTTGTCCAATAATGTATTGAACGTATCACCACAAGGAACTGTGCTTTGACTTTCTCGTTCTTCCACCAGTTCTTAAACAAGAGGAGGATCATTTCCATTTTCTTCCTGACTGTCTTCATCACCATTGTTATCATGTAGACTTAGAAGTCTATCCCTAGTATAAATGGTGGGTCATCATCTTCAGAATCTTCTGCCTCCAGTCCATCTTCCGACAGCCAACCATCTTCCAGCTGTCCTAGATAGTGTTCTATGTCTTTATCATTGATAATATTCTGAAACAGCAAAAAAGGTACATAAACAAAGTGAAATTACATGAACCTAAATTTCTTCATACTTCAAGGATGACAATACTGCATAATGATGTAAATTTACACCATACCTATTTCGCATTATTTTAGTTACTATTTACATGTTTTTTTCATAAATATTAGCAGTTTTCACAATACTTACCCTACTATAGAAGTCGGAGAAAAAATTCATAATGCATAGAGCATTATGAATTTTTTCTCCGACTTCTATAGGCAAAACCTTTAAAAAACTTGATAGTTTTATGCACCGTTATAACGAAACCAACAAACTTTTTTTTTAAATAACTATATGGCCCTTGGTATTATGATAATGTCACAATAATTCTGCCAATGTCCGGTCTTCGGTCTGACACACCTTGTCTTGAGGCTTTCCGGTGGAAAAGGAGTTAGTGGTTATTAGGTGAGAATGTGGATAAAAACAAAGCAACTAAATATATGAATTGTGGACCACACAATATAGAGTAAAAATCTAGTTATAGGAGGGTATTAGCCTGGGCAGGGAATATAGAATTAGGTTAAGCTAAATTTAGTACACAATAATTATACTTTAATATTATACATTCGAATATATTTTGAGATTGTATTGACATATATGGAATCGGGGATAGTTAAGAGGGAATTGATATTAACTGGACGAGGGATTGTTTTGGGGAGGGTGTCATATAAAGAAATTGGGTGATTTTGACAACTGAAGAAAATGTCTGAGGAACCTTCATCCAGATCACATTCACAGAGGGAATGATCTTTGATTCTAATTTTAGCCAGGAATACAGGAGTGCAGACATGTCCGAGCCTTAAACGGCAGATTGTAGATGTGATTTGCTTGCTCAGAAACCTAAATTTGAAAAACCAACGTTTTGGAGGAATTTGGGGTTGAATTTTACCAAAGTAGCTACCTTAACTATGTCTGGATATGCTCCAATCTCTGTCCTAAGAATTCTTTAATTCAATTTGAGCTAATGATATTAAATCATGAGAGTAATTCATTAAATGAGAATGGCAGCCAGAATCTACCGCTCCTTTGGACCAGGAGTCAGCCTGTTCATTTCCTTCTATGCCACAATGACTAGGAATCCATACAATCTCTACCTTAAGCCCACTCTTATTACAATTTAGTATGAGTTCTTTAATTTCCAGTATCAATGGGGAGATGGATTTCATTTTAGATATATTGCTCTATAATGACATTAGGCAGCTTTTTGAATCAGTAAATAAAACTTATTTAGGAATTTTATGGGAAAAAATGTAGGATATAGCCTCATATATGGCTACAGCTTCCCCTGTAAAAACAGAAGCCTGAGAAGGGCATCTATAGTTAAGGACAATTTTATGTTTGGGAATCCAGACTGCAGAACCGACACATTTGAATGAAGACAATTTGGAAGCATCAGTAAAAATATATAGCCAATCAGTCCATTTTTTTGCCACTAGGTTATAGAAAGTTCTGTTTGCAGTTGAAGAATTTTTATTAATGTTTAAATTCAGAGTGATTTTAGGATTTAGTAATATAGCATCATAACTGGTTTCAAAATAGGGAAGAATTGGGGATGTAACACAAGGATACTCAATATTTTTTAATCTATTAAGAGATTTAAGAATAGGGGGCCAGCTTTTATTAGACCAATAGGAGTTGTTTACAACTAATAGTAGCAAGGATTCTAGTTTACGGTGTAAGGGGTGAGATATTAGTTGTAGAGTTTTTGAGATAAATCTATCCGCTAGAAACTGTCTTCGTAAAGAGAGAGGGGGGTCAACACATTCTACTTGTAAGGCATTTATAGGAGTTGATTTCATTGCACCTGTGATAATACGTAAACATCTTCTTTGGATAGCTTCAAGCCTACTAAAGGCCGATTTGGTGCAGGGCTCCAGGAGAAAAGAACCATAGTCGAAGTGACAACGGATGATGGCATTGTATAGGATTTTTTGACACATGGGGTGAGAACCCCACCATACACCAGAGAGAGATCTAAGAATGTTAACGCCTTTTTCATATTTGTCACTGATGTAATTAAAGTGAGCAGTATCGGTCATATGACAATCTAAGTAAATACCTAAAAATTTTACTTTGTTAACAACTGGAATAGATTCACCATTATATGAGATATCAATAGTAGGGATAACACGTTTTCTACTAAATTAATAATACTAAATTAATAATCTAATTTATAAATATCCCTTTTTATTCCTCTGCAGACCAAAAATGAATATTTAAAAGGTGAAGGTAGCCTTCGTTAGCTATGACATCAAGATATCAAACACCTTACTCCCCACCCCTCCTCTCGTCTCCATGTGGGTGCTGTGAAGTGTCCGAAACGGAATTAATAAAGGTTAAAATTAAACGTGATAAAGTCCGTAAAATAGTTTTATTAAAGTCCGTAAAATATGCAAATCTGCTGAATCATTCAAAACTATCGAAGATATTAAATTGCAAGTATAAAAAACTCATAACAATACAGTCGTCTAGATAACAACCGTTTTTTTTTTTGAAGGCAGTTAATAAGAACAGTACACTTAATTAATTCCAATTGTAAAGGATTCAAACCCAAGCTCTACATATAGTAGATTAGGTGGCGATAAACCGCCTGGCTCGTTGGCGGACAATAGCACGATTCCTTATACATACTTGGCAATTTATTGCACACGCAGTAGGCCTTTAGCCGCGGATTGGCGGCGCGCCTCACGCCAACAGTACGGAATGAAAGCAATTTCGGTATCGGCAACAGACGCATCGCTTTCCGACTCTCAGTTCCCGGATCCGACGCACGCACATTGACTTTTACCAACCCCGAAGGGGAGCGCCATTTCCAACAATACAACATTGAGTTGTATGATATTCGGTACGTATTTTCCTCGTAGCACACCAAGCAGACAGTAAATAATATTAGTTCAATGAAATCGTGCGTGAATATATATTTCTTATTTTTTGCTAAGTTTCTTAGACGAAATAAGATGGTGACCCTATTGAAAGAACTCGATTTTTGTTTTATCATGTTGGTAACGCCAGTTAACAATCTACTTTATCAACATTACATTACATATCGCATTGAGTTCGTCCTAAGTTATATCTACTTTATCAACATGACTAGTGCATATTTTTTGTTTCCTTCCTTCCTTCCCTTTCCTACCGCACGCGCTGCCGCCGAGGTGAAAAAGAGGATCTCGGCGCGCGTCATTATACTAAGTGATATTACGCCATCCGCAACGCACGGCCACCCGTCGCGTCTTATGTACATTAACCGCAAACCGCGCAGGACGAACATTGAGTTCTCCTGTTTATGTTTAATATTCACCGCATCAGACATTGTGTCTTTGTAACTCATAAAAGTGTGAGACGCCCCCGTAAGGGCAAAGGTGGAGAGTGTGGGACTTCACGAGACTGTTCCGAGAGTGCGTGTGCGCCGAACCACGTGGCGAGCTCGCTATATAGCAGACACTCCAGGAGGAAGGCGCGGCAGCCCTCATCAGGTCAGTGCGTGCTATCCCACCTATTTATTTTCCCCTTTGCCGTATGCACCAAAATTACAGTCCACTAAATCTTTATCGAAGATACCTTAAGTTACTGGCGTCTCCATTTTTAATGGTCACTTCTCGCTGGATTGACCTTGACTTTCCGCCCTTATTAGATCGTTATCGTAATAAGCGTTTATATAATTAATTATTTATATTTTAATCCGACTTCGGATTAACCCCGCCCTTATTAGAACACTAGAATAGGTCCTAATAGGTGACATTCATAGTAATTTTAAAACTATATTCATAGAATGAATAAGCATATAATTATCTATATAAATTATTTGTTGTATGTTCACATCACGTCATCAACTTTTAACTACATCTATAGATTATACTGTTAAATTACATTTATTATTTGCACATATATTTAAGCATTATATTCGTTGTAAATAACTTCATAATTATTAAAAAAGTTAACAATTAAAGTTCATCGTTAACGAAACTAATATTTAATAATTCAACCGCTTAGCGAGGTCGCTTACTGACTACCCGCTTATAATTATATTATTTTTGCCGCATAACTTAAGTTGTAATGCCGCCTAAAAAACAAATAGCATCGAATAATAGCGATTCCTCGGATAATGAGTGTACACCTGATGCTGAGTTGGTTTTATTGTTAGCTAAACGAGATGCTTTATTTGAAATAGTGCAAAAAATATATGATATGTCCTCGGACATCCACATAAACACTTCCTCGATGGAGCGTTTTCTTGATGGAAGTTCTAATATTAATGCTTTACGTATTGAGTTTAAACAGGTCTTAGATAATTATAATTCACATTTATTAAAAATAAACCCTATTGCTAAACCTGATTATAACAGCCTCATTGCGTTTGAGTCTCTTTGCGGTAGAATAAATAGGCTTTATTTACAATATTCGCAATCTAATTTACAAAGTACTAGTACACCATCTAAAGCCAGATTCTCACTTCCGCCTATCGAACTTATGCCATTTTCGGGTGACATTCGCTCATGGCCTTTATTTTATGCTAGCTTTAAATCAACCATCCATGACAACACATCGCTTACCGACGCTGAAAAGTTATACTATTTGCTAGGTAAACTAACGGGCAAAGCCCTATCTTTATGCTCAGGTATAACTCCTTGCGCTGAAAATTAAAAAATTTTATTGCAAGCACTCGTTGACAAATACGAAGACCGGCGTATGCTAGCATCTACATATATTAATCAGATGTTCGAATTTAAGCCATTGCAATCGGCCACCGCAAATAATTTTGATTTATTTACTGATAACTTTATAAGTGCAGTGCGCGCTTTACAAAACTTAAAGTTAGATAATCTCGCGGACTTAATTGTTCTTCATATCGCGCTTAAGAAGCTGGACCCGGATACCATTCGCTCTTTCGAATATAGTCATAACTCGATGGTACCTACCTTTGATGATTTAGTAAATTTTATTAGGACCCGCTCCAAAGTTTTGCAACGCACCGATTCTAGTACAAATTCTAATAGCGCACCAAACAATCGACGAGGTAACGGTAATAATCGTCGCTGTAATAATACTTCGTCGCCGAAGTATCAGGCGTACGTAAGCACGACGACTAGTTGCTCAAAGTGTCTGTGCGATAATATTGTGCATCAACACCTATTTAAGTGTGCAGACTTTAATAAAATGACGCCGCAGGAACGATTTAAATGCGTAAAGAGTAACAATGCATGTGTGAATTGTCTCAGTTTAAGTCATCGAGTGTCTAGTTGCTCTTCAAATTATAGTTGTCGAGTTTGTAAATTTAAACATCACACATTGTTGCACTTCCACCGCAGAAGCGATAATGCTTCCCCTGCGCTGGCGCGTTCTCCACCGCTTCAGCCAGTTACACTGAAGTCTACAACCCCCGCGCCCGCACACTCGCCACCCCTCACCGCAGGTGCGCGTTCAGACGTCGCGCTGTGTACTTCGTTCAAGAATGTTTCTCAACGTTCACCGCCTCCCGCGCGCGCAAGTCGTTCGCAGAGAACTGTTTTATTATCAACCGCTCAAGTATTTGCTTACGATGCTAAGGGAGAGAAACAAATTATTCGTATATTATTAGACTCCGCGGCTCAAAGCCATTTTATGACTAAAGAGTGCTGTCATCGTTTAGGCGTTCAACAATACGATACCGAATGTACTGTAGTAAAGGGATTCGGTGGAGTTGAAAAAATTGTAAAATCGAAATCGATTGATATTAAAATTTTCTCACGATTCGACTCGAATATTAACTTCAATATTTCAACGCTAGTTGTTGATCAAATCACCGACCTTTTGCCCACCGCTGTGGTAGACACATCTGTCTTATCACACACAACTTCAGGTAAATCATTCTTTAACGTGCTGCTCAGTTCTAGAGTCTCCTATCGTTGACAAATTAGTGCAACGATTTTGGGAGCTTGAACAGCCACCCTCCGCACCGCCCATTCAGTGTCCTTCAGACATTGAATGTGAAGAGTTTTATAAATCTACGACATCCCGCGATCCTTTTACTGGTAGATATATTGTTGGCCTGCCATTTAAAGATGACGTTTACTCTCTCGGAGATTCTTATGAAACCTCTCGACGACGATTCATGTGCTTGGAGAGGAAACTTCAAGCCTCGCCTACATTAAGGTTAGCATATGATGACGTCATAAAGGAATACTTAGCTAAAAATTATATATCCCCCGCACCGCCGTATGGCTCTCATGAATCCGCTCCAATATATGTCATACCGCATCATGGAGTCTTACGCGAAGATAAGAAGTCAACGCGTCTGCGCATCGTCCTGGATGCTAGTAGTAAGACTAGCACTGGGCGATCATTAAATGATATTCTGCACTCAGGACCAAATTTTCAAGGCGACTTGTTCAATATAATTTTAACTTTCCGCTTACATCCAATCGCTATGACAGCCGACTGTCGCCAACAATTTCTGCAAATAGTTGTTCGCGATTCTGATCGTCGTTACCAGTGCTTCCTATACCGCTTCCGTCCACAAGACCCACTTGTGTTATACCACTTCAATCGCGTGTGCTTCGGTTTAACTTCGAGTCAATACCATGCATTGCGCACGGTAAGACAGTTCATTGATGACGACGGCGCAAAGTATCCGCTTGCGAGTCGTATCGCATTTACTTCGCTATATATGGACGACATCGCGTTCTCTATGCCCAGTGAATCCGACGCCAGTGAGACCTCTCGGCAGCTGATAGACTTATTCAAGGGTGCCCAATGGGACCTGATAAAATGGCATAGCAACCGTCGATCTGTTTTAGATGACCTCCCTACTTCCCATAAAATTACAGGAGAAGTAGAGTTCGATAAATCAATGCCACATAAAATACTAGGCTTGCATTGGTCTACCGATAGTGACGCCTTTTATTTTAAGATATCTGTTCCCGCTGATGTGACGTGCACTAAGCGCGCCATCTTATCTACTGTCGCTCGCCTGTGGGACATAATGGGTTTCGTTACTCCCACAGTCGCGTACGCCAAATTGTTAATAAAGCAGCTTTGGCAACTTAATTTAGATTGGGACGACATACCACCACCGCCAATTATTAAGATGTGGAGGCAATTCTGTGCTGAATTACCAGCTCTTAATGATTTACGTATCCCGCGACATGTTGGTGTATCCAAAAACTGTACTGCGTCACTCCTGGGGTTTTCCGACGCCAGCGAGCACGCATACGGTGCCGTAGTCTACATACATGTAAAGAGCGTCAATGGTAACACCGTCCAGTTGATTTGTGCAAAGACTAAAGTCGCACCGACGAAACCACTATCTATTGCACGCCTTGAGCTTTGTGGAGCGGTTTTACTCTCAAAATTGCTTCGCAGAGTACTCGACAATTATTCTCTTGACCTTGCAATATCAGTCTATGCCTTTGTAGATTCAAAAGTAGCTCTGTACTGGATAAAGAGTTCGCCACACAAGTGGCAGACCTTTGTTGCAAACCGCGTTGTTCAGATTACCGACAATATTCGCGCTGATAACTTTTATCATGTCGCAGGTACTGAGAATCCCGCTGACATACTTTCACGTGGCGTTACGCCAAATAAATTAGTTTCAAACCCCCTATGGCTCCATGGGCCTCAGTGAACTTCGTTAGATCCATCTCAATGGCCTCTTCGTGCTTTAGACAATGAGGTTATTGCAAATATGCCTGAGAAGAAGATTTTGTCACACACTGTGTGCACATCCGTCTGTAATTCTGCGATTTATGAGCTCGCATTCCGCATCTCTTCTTGGAGTAAACTTCTACGTATAATTGCGTACGTGTGTAAGTTTGCTAAATTATTGCCCCGCCGCAACACTACTGTAGTGACTACTGATGATCTCAGTTTCTCTGAGGTTATAATCCTCCGCGCCCTGCAAAAACAGCATTTTGCAGTGGAATATTTAAATATTGAAGGTAACAAACCTTGCTCGCCCGCTTTCAATCGTTTAAGGCCTTTTATTGAGAATGGTTTAATCCGCATTGGTGGTCGTCTTTCGAACTCCGCATTAGATTACACACAAAAACATCCAATTATACTCCCGCGCAGTGATCATGTAGTGAACATCATCATTGACTATTATCATATTAAAAATTTACACGCTGGGCCTGAATTGTTATTGTCATTGCTCCGTCAAAAATTTTGGATACTTTCCGCACGCCGCACTGTGAGAAGCAGAGTCTACAAATGTAATATATGTTTCCGGCTTAGACCCCGTCCAACTTACAATTTGATGGCTGATCTTCCCCATAGTCGTGTAAGACAAGCTATTAAGGCTGGTTGCGCGGAAAAATCATTGGATTATTATATTTGACGGTAGAGGTGCCAAGCCGCTTGTTCCTTTCCGAAAAACGATATCATTCGTACCCTCCTATCGACACATCGGGGTGGTGGGGTGGGAGGGGCAAGAAGATGATTCTAGAATGTCACGTAATCATCGGAGCCGAGGACATATAAGGCACGCGCGACCGTTGCGCGTCCTCTTTCCACCGCAGTCGTCGTTGAAACCACACCGCTAGCAGAAACCGCTTTAGCCTGGAAGCAGTCGAGCTCCAGGAGAACCGCCTCACCTCGTGTGAGATATAGTCGCGCACCGCCTCTCTCCGGAGTGTTCCAGAAGAAGTTCCAGAAGTTGCAGCTATAGTGCTCAACAGGATAGAAGAAACCCCGGTGAGTCAATTCCTTTAATTAGCTCCTGCCTTACATAGTTTAACCCGCTCCAATTTTGTTGTTCTCCTAATAAGGCAGGATTCCTTTTCAGCGATTTGGCACAATAATAGTTTAGTTTTAGGGAAGAGCGAGTGCATTATACCGCATGCTATAGTAGTCGCCTTTACGTAAGCGTAGAAGCAACCGCATATACAGTCCACTTTAGTTAATATCTCGCGTAATAGGTTTAAGGTTCGACCGGGGAACTAGACTTCGGCAGCCTTAAACACGTGGCTCCACCATTTTATGGTCACTTCGAGCAGGATTTTGGTCGAATTGTTGAATTAATTAATTAGATAATGCACTCCAATTTATAGAATAGACTTAAATAGTGTTCGTTTAAATTTAAATTTTGATACTAGGTACTCGCAAACAGAATTATTCGTTTTATAGCGCTCGTATTTGATTAAATTTAAAGCCTATTAAATAATTGAAACAGTGTAATAGGAACCGTTTGATACGCTTACCCACAAGCTTGATAAAATTATTGAGTCTAGCAAATGACGCGTCACCTCGACTCGCTGCGCAGGTGTTCGATTTAATTACGTAATACGGCATACCGAGTGTCCATCCTTTATTGTTTGTGCGTTGTGAGATTAATTGTGATTGATATAACTTTATTATAATAGTTTAAAATGGCAGTTAGTGGAAGTGAAATCAAAATTAAAACGCTTTATGCTAAGAGGGACATACTCTTTTCGCGTATGCTGAATATAAGTGATTATATAAAGAACATCCATATAGAAACAGTGCGGGAAACTTTTTTGACCGAAATCGAAACGATAGATTCTTTACGAATAGATTACGAAAAAATATTAGACCAAATTAATCATTTGGAATTACAAATCGACCCGAAATACATAGTGAACTACCAACCGCTGCTGGCATTCGAAGATATGTTGTGTCGCGTGAAAAGAATTGCGAGATCCCTATCTCAAAACGAAGCAAAGCCGGAAAAACAGGTACGTCCAAGCGACTCGATTAGGTTGCCGCCAATAGATATTCCGGTATTTAATGGTGATATTAAGACGTGGCCCTTCTTCTTCAGTAGTTTTCAAAACAATATACACAATAACCCATCGTTATCGGACGCCGAAAAATTATATTACTTAATCAGTAAACTTAGTGGCAGGGCACAGTCGATCTGCTCTGGTTTTACACCTACAGCAAACAATTACTTATTAATATTCGAAACGCTTAAAACTAAATATGAAGATAGGAGAATGTTAGCTTCCGAATATTTGAGCCAGATATTCGATCTTAAATCTATATCATCCGCGAACATCAACGGCTTAGAGCAATTTCTAGATAAATTTGTGGCATCGGTGGCTGCACTTAAGAATGTGAAATTTAATGATCTTATGGACGTGGTGTTTCTCCATATTGCACTGAAGAAGTTGGACCCCGACACCGTGCGTGCGTTTGAAATGGAGCATCGTAGCTCAGAGATGCCTTCCTTTCATTCATTAGCATCGTTCGTGCGAGATCAAATAAAGGTGATGCAGCGCTCTCCGAACGTTAAACAGGAGATTAAAAGGTGCGTCGACCGTAGACAGACTCAACCATCTAAAATAGCAGGGTCGTTAACTTACGTAACCGCTACGTCAACATCACTCCAGCATACTTGTTTAGTATGTAAAGATAGACACGGTAATTTATATAATTGTGCGACTTTTCGTAAATATTCACCAAGCGAGCGTTATAAATTAGTAAAGACAAACAACCTATGTTTGAACTGCTTAAGCGATAAGCATTTAGTTGCAAAATGCAATTCGAGTTCCGTATGTAGCAAGTGCGCCAGGAAACATCACACGCTATTACATTTTGAAAATAGCAACATAGCGGCGTCAAGTAAAGCGGATAAGGAATTCGCCCCTACTAAGGTCAACGATTCTAGCGGTCGACCTGGTGATGTCGCTCTGTGCTCATTGGCAAATATGGGAGCACAACCTCCTTCAACCGTGTTACTGGGTACGGCACGTATTTTGGTTAGGGATTCGCGTGGAAACGAACAAAGCGTCCGTGCACTGCTGGACAGCGGAGCCCAAAATAGCTTTATAACGCGACAATGTTGTCAGCGCTTAGGCTTAGTAATAAATAGGTCACTTTCATGTCTTGTAATTAAAGGCATCGGAGGCACTAGTAGATCGACACAGGGATATATAAATTTAAAAATTTATTCTCGGATAGATCGTAATGTTAACTTTGATATAAATCCACTAGTAGTAGATAGGGTCACTGAACGGTTGCCAACCGTTTCGGTTGACACCTCGGCAATGATTGAATTTAAGAATTTGACTCTGGCGGACGACACTTACGCCGTTCCTGGAAACATAGACATGCTCATTGGAGCATCGCTTTTCCCTTATCTTTTGTTAAACAATAAGGTCAGGGGCAACTCTTCGCATACCGCGCCTTACGCACTGGAAACCGTATTGGGCTATGTGATCCTTGGCTCCGCCCCCATCATAGATAGTATTTCGGCAACCTCTTATTGTGGTATGGCTGTCGAACCGCTCGAGTCGTTAGTCCGCAAATTTTGGGAGATGGAGGAGGTGAACGTTCCACCCATAGCTAGCTCAGATGATAGGTTATGCGAGGAAATTTACGTCCGCACGACCATTCGTGATCGCGACGGTAGATATAGTGTAGCGCTACCCTTTAAAGGAGATGTTTTATCTCTCGGCGATTCGCGTCAAATGGCGGAAAAACGTTTCTACAGCTTGGAGCGTAGGATGCTCGCTTCACCCCAGTTAAAGGAAGCTTACGACGGCGTCATTAACGAATATATAAGAGAAGGTTACATATCACTTGTGGCTTCGAAATTAGATAACTACGAAGACACACCGTCGTATTTCATACCACACCACGGAGTCATTAGAGAGGACAAACTTACATCTAAGTTACGTGTAGTGCTCGACGCTAGTGCTAAAACTGGCACTCACCTGTCGCTTAACGATATCCTCTATAGTGGGCAAAATTTACAGGGCAGTTTATTTAATATAATAGTCAATTTTCGTTTGTTTAGTATAGCACTATCCGCCGATATTCGTCAAATGTTTCTTTGCATAGGGGTCCGTGAATGCGACCGTAGATTCCAACGCATTTTATATCGTTTCAACCCAAAGGAACCTCTAATGGTGTTTGAATTTAATCGCGTTTGTTTTGGTTTAAAGTCGAGCCCATTTCATGCGTTACGCACGGTGAGACAGCTCGCTCACGATGAAGGTCCCTCTTATCCTAAAGCTAAGAGGGCAATTGAGAGCGGATTATATATGGATGATTTTGTGTACTCGGTCGATAGCGTGGAGGAGGCAACCCTAACCACCGCCGAGGTTATAAGGCTCATGAAATCGGGTCAATTCGATCTTGTGAAGTGGACTAGTAATTCGCGTCCGGTTTTGGATACAATCCCGCTATCACACCGTCTTTCGGCGATAAAGGAATTCGACGATTCTGATACACACAAGGTGCTCGGTCTATGTTGGTCACCAGAGTCCGACGTGTTTAGCCTTAAGGTAAATCCGCCCGTAGAGAAATGCACAAAGCGCACAATACTGTCATGCGTTGCTAGATTATGGGACGTCATGGGTTTCGTAGCTCCGGTGGTATTATACGCTAAGCTTTTAATTAAACAACTTTGGTTATTGGAATGCGACTGGGATGACTCGCCGCCTGACAGCATTGTTCGGTTGTGGCAGTGCTTTAGAGAGGAACTTCCTTTATTAAGAGAAATTAAAATACCGCGTCATATAAACGTAGATAGAAGTAGCGCCATAACAGTCGTTGGGTTTGCAGACGCCAGCGAGAAGGCTTACGGGGGCGTTGTATATTTCCACGTCCAGAATAATGGTAGAAATTCGATTAGCCTCATTAGTTCTAAGTCGAGAGTTTCCCCCCGTAAGGTTGTCTCTCTGGCGCGCTAAGAGCTTTGCGCAATATTAGTACTCACCAAGCTTATTACCGCAGTTATCAGCGCATGTAGGGATAGAGTTCACATAGAAAGGATATTTGCCTTTTCCGACTCCACCGTCGCCTTATGCTGGGTTCATTCTTCACCCCACCGTTGGGATACGTTTGTTGCGAACCGAGTGGCCAAGATACAAGACGAGTTAGAAACGCGGAACTTTTATCACGTGTCCGGTACGGAAAACCCCGCCGATTGTCTATCCCGTGGACTCACCCCGATGCAAATAATGGACCACCCGCTTTGGTTCCACGGACCTGCTTGGGTTCACTTGGATCCCTCGCAATGGCCAATAACCGACTTCGAACCTTCGTCAGTGTCACAACCGCCGGAAGAAAAGAGACACGCTCTAGTGGCGAACGTTTCGAGCGAGGTTTCTCCAATCATTGCTTTGGCGAACCGCTTGTCCTCTTGGTCGAAATTATTGCGTAGCGTAATTTACGTTTGTCGATTCGCGAAGCTGTTACCGCGACGTTCGTATGTCTTAGCATCCGATTACAACTATGCCGAGTCGCTAGTATTGCGTGAACTTCAACGTGCGCACTTCTCTGAAGAAATTAGAAGATTACAATCGAATAGAGCTTGTAGTCGCGCCTTTCAACGCCTTAAGCCATTTTTACAGGATGGGATTGTAAGGGTGGGTGGACGCTTGTCCAATTCTCAATTGAGTTTCGATCAACGGCACCCTATTGTTTTACCGCGTAAAGACCATATCATGAACTTATTAGTCGATTACCATCATAAATTGAACTCGCACGCTGGCCCCGACTTGTTGATGTCGATTTTGCGTCAGAATTATTGGATTCTTTCTGCACGTAGTTTAATACGCAATCGGGTGCACCGATGTATAGCTTGCTTTCGGGCACGCCCCAAGCCGTCATTTCCGGAAATGGCGGAACTTAGATCTTGTAGAGTAATACAATCAGTAAAGCCCTTCACGCACACCGGGTCTGATTTCGCTGGTCCGTTTAAGGTCACGCTCACTCGCGGGCGTGGTATAAGATCCACAAGGGCTTACGTCTGCATTTTCGTATGTCTAACTACTCGAGCGGTGCATATAGAACTCGTTGGTGATCTAAGCACAGCAGGCTTTATGGGTGCATTTAAAAGATTTCTTTCCCGCCGTGGCCCTGTAAGTAGATTGTATTCGGATAACGGTACGAACTACGTCGGTGCAAAACGTATTTTATCGGAACTACATGAGCTCTTAGCTAGCAAATATTATAATTCGGAGTTCGCTCACATTCTAGCCGAGAACCGCATTGAGTGGTCTCTGAACGTCCCAGCCGCGAGCCATTTTGGGGGCAATTGGGAGACTAATATCAAGAGTCTAAAGAGTCATTTATACCGAGTAATAGGAGATCAAATTTTGTCCTTCGAAGAGCTAAGTACGGTGCTCGCTCAAATTGAATGCGTAATGAATAGTCGCCCACTTTGTCGTACGTTGTCTAGTGACCCCTCGGAACCGCTGGCTCTAACTCCAGCACATTTTTTGAATTTAACGCCTTTAAAGTATTTGCCAGCCGCAGATATGGATGAGAACAGACTTAGCATTTCCACACGCCACAAATTATTAGATCGGTTAGTGCAATCGTTTTGGAAACGATGGAGGATGGAATACTTGCATACTTTGCAGTCTCGACAAAAATGGAACACAGCAACTGAGCCTTTAACTGTAGGAACTGTAGTTGTGCTCACCAAAGAGAATACGCCGCCTCTCCACTGGCCGTTAGGAATTGTCGAAGAGGTCTTTCCCGGTTCCGACGGAGTAGTTAGGATAGCTCGCGTTAAGACCACGGTTGGGTCTTACTTGCGTCCGGTTGTCCGTTTGTGCCCCCTGCCTCTTCCATAATTTAAATTAGCTTTCTAGATTAAATTGTAGTTGAATTTAAGTAATTTTAGCGTTAGTTAGTTATTTTGTTAGTGGATCTTAGCTCTAGTTGTATTATTTGTTGTTGTAGTTATTGTAGGGGAGATGGTTGCGCGGAAAAAACCATTGGATTATTATATTTGACGGTAGAGGTGCCAAGCCGCTTGTTCCTTTCCGAAAAACGATATCATTCGTACCCTCCTATCGACACATCGGGGTGGTGGGGTGGGAGGGGCAAGAAGATGATTCTAGAATGTCACGTAATCATCGGAGCCGAGGACATATAAGGCACGCGCGACCGTTGCGCGTCCTCTTTCCACCGCAGTCGTCGTTGAAACCACACCGCTAGCAGAAACCGCTTTAGCCTGGAAGCAGTCGAGCTCCAGGAGAACCGCCTCACCTCGTGTGAGATATAGTCGCGCACCGCCTCTCTCCGGAGTGTTCCAGAAGAAGTTCCAGAAGTTGCAGCTATAGTGCTCAACAGGATAGAAGAAACCCCGGTGAGTCAATTCCTTTAATTAGCTCCTGCCTTACATAGTTTAACCCGCTCCAGTTTTTTTGTTCTTCTAATAAGGCAGGATTCCTTTTCAGCGATTTGGCACAATAATAGTTTAGTTTTAGGGAAGAGCGAGTGCATCATACCGCATGCTATAGTAGTCACTTTTACGTAAGCGTAGAAGCATTCACATATACAGTCCACTTTAGTTAATACCTCGCGTAATAGGTTTAAGGTTCGACCGGGGAACTAGACTTCGGCAGCCTTAAACACGTGGCTCCACCAAAGGCATTTACACACAAGGGCTGCGATTATGCCGGTCCTATCGCATACACTCCTGTACGTCGTCGTGGTGTACGCAGCGAGAAGGCGTACTTATGTGTTTTCACATGCCTCACGACTCGAGCTGTACATATAGAAATCGCTACAGATCTTAGTAGTTCTAGTTTCCTCGCTGCGCTTAAACGTTTCCTCTCTAGACGAGGGCCGATTCAGTTTTTATATTCGGATAATGGAACGAATTTTAAAGGTGCCGCTTCGTATCTTCGCGATCTCTATAAATTTCTAAACGTTGAATACCGCTCAAAGCTTGAGCAAGAGTGTGCTGAGAATCGTATAACATGGAAGTTCATCTGTCTCAACTCTCCTCATTTTGGAGGCGCCTGGGAGAGTATGATCAAAGTCGTAAAAACGCATCTGTTCCGAGTTATCGGACATCAGTTACTTTCATACGAAGAGCTTAATACTGTTCTTGCGCAAATTGAGTGCTTGCTAAACTCGCGGCCCTTGACAGTATTGAGTTCTGATCCTGCAGAGCCTTCAGCTCTTACTCCGAGTCATTTTTTGAATACCGCACCTTTATTGTCATTACCCGCACCCAAAGTCAAATCTGACTCTACCAGTCTGTTACACAGGCATTCTTTACTGGATAAATTAGTTCAGTCGTTTTGGGACCGGTGGAGGACGGAATACCTTCACGGATTACAAGTTCGTCAGAAGTGGAACACCCCGTCTACGGCTATCGTACCAGGCATGGTTGTAATTGTGATAAATGATAATGAACCGCCCCTTGCTTGGCCATTAGCGATTGTCGAGTCTGTTCATCCTTCGAAGGATGGCGTAGTTCGAGTAGTGACCGTGAGAACTACTAAGGGAACATATCTCCGTCCTGTTGCTCGTATTTGCCCTCTCCCAAGACAATAAATCACGATTATTTTGATTATAATTATTTATCTAAATTAGGAATTAAGTTTATATTTATATATATTAAAAAAGTATTAAACCGCAATATTAAATTTTGTATACATTTTCTCGCTTACCAAGTAAGGTTAGTAGATAGAGTAGAGACATGCGCATTGAGCGCATCCTCTCACTTTATATACCGCTTATTTATTTGTTTTCCTTTTACTTTTATATTACGGTTGTCTTTTAAAGGTGACCCTTTAAGGGCGGGAGGAAATGGTAACGCCAGTTAACAATCTACTTTATCAACATTACATTACATATCGCATTGAGTTCGTCCTAAGTTATATCTACTTTATCAACATGACTAGTGCATATTTTTTGTTTCCTTCCTTCCTTCCCTTTCCTACCGCACGCGCTGCCGCCGAGGTGAAAAAGAGGATCTCGGCGCGCGTCATTATACTAAGTGATATTACGCCATCCGCAACGCACGGCCACCCGTCGCGTCTTATGTACATTAACCGCAAACCGCGCAGGACGAACATTGAGTTCTCCTGTTTATGTTTAATATTCACCGCATCAGACATTGTGTCTTTGTAACTCACAAAAGTGTGAGACGTCCCCGTAAGGGCAAAGGTGGAGAGTGTGGGACTTCACGAGACTGTTCCGAGAGTGCGTGTGCGCCGAACCACGTGGCGAGCTCGCTATATAGCAGACACTCCAGGAGGAAGGCGCGGCAGCCCTCATCAGGTCAGTGCGTGCTATCCCACCTATTTATTTTCCCCTTTGCCGTATGCACCAAAATTACAGTCCACTAAATCTTTATCGAAGATACCTTAAGTTACTGGCGTCTCCACATGTGTTATCATAACATAACGTAGGTAAGTATGTTAAAGGGAACATGATACAGAAAAGCTTATGATAACATTAAAAGTTCATGCCAATCTCACATTGATAATCATACTTAGAATATTTCTATCTTTATATACCGACATAGTTCTTCTGTCTGTAAGTGACTGAGATCCTCCTAAACGGCTGGACCGATTTTGATAAAAATTTGTAAGTAATTAAATTGATTCGAGAATGGTTTAGATTCACAATTGGACCCGGTAAATGACGCTGTTGTCGAGATCCAGAAATCACCCCTGGCGAAGCCGGGGCAGAAGGATAGTATTTTTAATAGAATAACGGTTAAAAACGACCACACAGTAAACCTGACGACGGTAAATGGACGCTGTGGTCCATAGATATCTACATATATCCACGATTAAGAATCAAAATGCAGATGCATTGTCACTCGTGTGGACTACGATGAAATGCCTCGTTTCTAGTAAAAAGGGTCTCCGGTTCTTCACACATACCGTAAGAAACACAGCAGCATTAAGCTGCTATTTTACGCTGGTACTCTGTGAGAGCATAGTTCTACCCCGGTCGGGCCGACTCATTCGTTCTGCAACCACAATATAGCTGCAGCATAGCTCTATCACGTAAATAATAGTGTATTTTTCTGGACAAAAAACCCTAGGCTTTCGGAGAAATATGGTGGTTGAAACAAATTATGAAAATTCAAAATGATGGCCATAAACTATGAGTTTACAATAAAAACATTACAAGCACTTTAGAAAGAACTAAAATAATAGCGACATTCAGTGGCATCGTGACACAATTTCATACACACTCACAAGTCTGCACATAAATAAGTTCCAAACGGAATGGTATGCCGAATGCCTACAAACGTCGAATTCTTACAAACGAACGTTGATAATTAATTTTCGCAGCGAATCTCGACAATGCGTCAGTATGACCGCCGCATCGTGTCGGCTGCAATTAGTGCAATAGACGTTAATTTATTGTAACGTCCTATAACACCAAAAGAAATGACGAGGGAGCTCGAGCTTTCGACTTTTGGATTATGAAAATTCAGACTGCTGGGGATACACAACCTGTAAAGTTGTAATAAATAAATAATAGAACGTAAAGCGTTACTACTAATTCATATTTAAATAAATGATTTTAAATGAGTAGTACAAACAATATTGTATTTATTTTCATTGTATATTTGTTGCATCCATTCGATCAATATTCTTTAATATTTAAATGGATTTAATGGACGTCACGGCACACGCCTGCATCTCACAGAAATAGCTTTAATAAATAAAATATAAACATGACATAAAAATATACAAATAATATCTAAATAACAATACCTAACCAATCTAATATATAAAAATTAATGTTTATTTGTTAATATTTTATTTGCTGCTACCTTTTATCAGATTGTGGTAACACTCTGTCAACTTATTGCTTGCATTTGCGCAAGGTTCTTAAATTTCAATGAATATATTATTATCATCCTCATTTAAATATTAATTAAATAATAATATTAGCACAAAAATTTTTCTGTGGCAGCAATGGTACCAGATAGTATTAGGTAAATAAAAAAATATACAAATTATATCCTAAGTACAATGCCCACCCCATGTACGATAAAAATTAATTAATATCATAATTTCAAATGAATGCTAGATAGTTTGAATTTTTGCTTTTATTTAACAATGTATTATATCTAGTGTCCCATACTGATACGTGACCAGACTAAAACAGTAATTTTTTACAAATATTACGTAAGTCTCAAATTCAGTAACGTTACGTGCCTGATGTTTTTAGACGTGTGACGTGTGACTTTAGCGTCATTTAGCTTGTGTGTCACGTTAAGCTATTCGTAATTCACCCTAGACCAGAGGGTTCTTCAGTATGTCCCAATTGCCTCCTAGACTTAGCTTATATATAACTTATGGTGAGTGTAGAGAACCGGAGACCCTTTTTAATAGAAACGAGGCATTCCACCTTAGTACTCAGGGGTGACTCTGCATATCGATTCGTAATCGAGGATAGATGTAGATGTCTACGGGCCACAGCAACCATTTACCATCAGGTGGATTGTGTGCTCGATTATCACTTAATCCTATAACAAAAATCAGACCACGTTGTCTTGATGTCCAGATAAACAAATTTTTTATTATTAAATTAGAATGGTTAGTGAAACTTGCATGTTATTAAATAAGATTAGAAACTTAGAATAATTTAATGGGGAAGTACAGCCGTACAGCTATCAATTATTGTACCCATCAATATTACAAACGAAATTAATTTAGAACAGGTAACATTTTATAAGAATTCCAAAGTGTATTTATGTTTGCACCTATTTTAAAGCTTTCTATAGGAGTTAGCTCGTTATTAAAGACCAGAAATTAGAATCGACGTGATTAAAATTCCGTGTTTGAAATGAGCACGGATCATCGCTATACGGTGGGAAAGTTCATGCAAGTATGTTTAGTATTCATGGGTAAGTGCAAAGGAATAAATAAATGTGTTTTCTTAATTACCAACCTCACCTGTTCTTTAAGCACTCTGACTAACCAAAGAGTTACTAGTTATCTCTAAATCAAACAAAGTAAATTTATTCGAAAGACAAAATTGACCATAGTAGTTACATAGTATTAATATTAATATTATTACAAGCGTAACTGGGTGATGCTTTTCAGTAATACGTACGGTTCAAAACAACATTACATATTTAACCCGGCGGTACTCGCTAGGTAATTATTGACATGAACACTCGCTACTGGGTAAAAAATACCCCAGAATTCATCATCATCATCATCATCATTACAGCCCTTCAATATTCCACTGCTGAACATAGGCCTCCCCCAAGTAATGCCACAAAGCACGGTCCTGAGCCACCTGCATCCATCGACTTCCATGTCTTACCAGGTCGTCACTCCATCTAGTGGGGGGTCGCCCTACACTACGCCTACCGGTACGAGGCTGCCACTCGAGAACCTTTCTTCCCCATCGGTTATCGGTTCTTCGAGCTATATGGCCGGCCCAATGCCACTTCAGCTTACTAATCCGCCGGGCTATGTCGGTCACTCTGGTTTCACTTCGGATATCCTTATTTCTGAGTCTATCACGCAGAAAAACTCCGAGCATAGCCCTCTCCATAGCTCGCTTAGCGACCTTGAGCGTCCTCATATGGCCAGCAGTGAAGGACCACGTCTCTGATCCATAAGTCATCACTGGCAACACGCACTGGTTGTACACTTTAGTTTTCAGAGATTGAGGTACACCTGACAAGAAGATGTGTCGTAATTTTCCGAACGCTGCCCAGCCGAGTTGAATCCGTCGACTGACCTCTCGGTCGTAGTTGGACTTACCTAGTCGGACTATTTGTCCCAGGTAAACGTACGCGTCAACAACTTCGAGCATAGTGCTCCCAACAACTATCGGCATAGGTGTGACATGGACATTAAACATGATCTTGGTTTTGTCCATGTTCATCTTAAGACCTATCCGTTGGGAGACACCATTGAGGTCATTGAGTATAGTGCTAAGGTCCTCCAGCGATTCTGCCATAAGGACTATATCGTCGTTAAATCGAAGGTGAGTGATGTACTTGCCATTGATGTTAATACCGTATCCTTTCCAGTCCAGTAGCTTGACGTTGCGTCTTCCAACGCAGCGGTGAAGAGTTTCGGGGATATAACGTCACCCTGTCTTACACCTCTCTGCAGTTAGATGGGTTTCGAACTCTGATTCTGTACTCGGAGAGCCATCGTAGCCATACTGTTCAAATACTTTAGCACTTCGATATACCGACAGACAACTTGGCACCGCTGAAGGGACTGTAGCACCGCCCAAATTTCGACGGAATCAAAGGCAGAAGAACACAAAAACTCTCCGATCACACTCTTAATCTCATGGCTGTTAGACGGGAGATGAGGCTGCGATCGTCAACATATTTGACAGCATACAGGCAACTGAACAGACAGATCTCCAAATTCATGCGGCAAGACTTACGCAACTTTAATACTACTCGTATTAAAGAAGCGATCGAGCGGAACTAGGGCTCCAAAGTCTTTGCCAGAGATCTGTCTGCCAGAAAGAGCCAACTGTCAAAGCTGGAGACTGAGTGTGGCAGCATCGTTTCCGAGACACCTGAGATTTTGAGTGAGATTGAGAGGTTCTATGGGCAGCTGTACACATCATCGTTGGAGCCACACGCAAGTGTGAGTAACGATCCAAGAGCAAGTCTTACCCAACATTATTCCGAAGATATCCCGGACGTCGGTCTGAGCGAGATTAGAATGGCTCTTCAGCACCTTACAAACGGTAGGGCTCCAGGCGAGGATGGAATTACAGCGGAGCTCCTGAAAGCGGGTGGAACACCGGTACTTGAATTAATTGACTTATTTACTTTTTAAAATTCTAATCAATAAAAATCAAATTTACAACCTTTTTATTTGTATATAGGTGACAAAAGAGAACACATTCCACCTAGGTATGTGGATGATGTGATCTATAGACACCTTAAAAACGGCAGGGCCCCAGGCGAGAATGGAATTACAGCGGAGCTTCGCGGTGTGGAACACCGGTACTTGAAGTCCTTAAGAAGCTCTTAAATTCCGTCCTCCATGGTGGTACTACTACGGAGGCGTGGAGCAGAACTGCGGTGGTCTTGTTCTTTAAGAAAGGCGACAACGCTCTCTTGAAGAACTACAGATCGATTTTCCTTCTGAGCCGCGTGTACGTGCTGTTTTCGAGAGTCATTACCAATCGTCTCGCACGCAGACTCGATGACTTCCAGCTTACCGAACAAGCTGGTTTCCGAAAAGGCTTCAGTACCATAGACCACATACATACCCTGCGGCAGATTGTACAGAAGACCGAAGAGTACAATCTGCCACTTTGCCTGGCGTATGTGGACTATGAGAAAGCCTTTGATTCCGTCGAAATTTGGGCGGTGCTACAGTCCCCAGAATTAGGGACATAATTTTACTCGTTTGACATAATTTAAAGGAATTCATAACATTTTAAATTTTGACTATGTATTAACTTTATTTACACTATGTTCTACGAATAAAACTACAAATGCAAGTTGTAGTCATCTTTTATTTTAAACCAGGCCTAATTATTAATTAATAAAAAAAACTTTAACAATTCTTTGTATTCTTAACAAAAACCACAAAAAAATACTTTTTCTTAAGATTCATTGTTCGCGTTATAATCTATTATCATTTCGGGCTTTCTCTCTTCTCCGGGATCTTTTTTGCCGTCATGGTGCATAGTGGATGCCAACAGAACTACTTTTTTTTTCTTTGGGACGTAAGATACTATAGTACAATCTTCTTGAAACCCAAAAATTTTAGTGTGAACTTCCCGACCCTGAGTATTGGTAAAGACTGGCGGAATTTCAGCCTTATTCTTTCTCAACGTTCCGAGCGCTGTCAACCCATAATCGTTATACATATCACGCAACAACGGGAAGCTAGTGAACCGGTTGTCCATCACGATATTCCTATGGCTGCTTTTTATGGGTTCTACCAAACGTTTGACGACATCGCTTGGTGTGATCGTATGGCCCTTCATTTTTTCCAACATAAACTTCTAAATTATTTGTATAGAAGCTTCGCGCGTCAGCCATCGTAAAAAAATTTATACCGTATTTCCCAGGCTTACTCGGTATATATTGCCTGATTGGGCAACGACCACGTGTTTTCTCCAGCTTTTCGTCAATTGTCACGTTTTCGCCCACAACATAGTATTTTTTTATATTATCGTTGATCTCTTGGAAAACCTCTCTTATAGCCGCAAGCTTATCTGTCTGCCTTCTTTCAGCTCTTGTATGAATATCGTCAAAACGTAAACCTCTTAGTAAAAAGTGAAATCTTTCGCGTGATATAGCGGCAATACATATATCGCTACCACTTACACCCTTTTTCCAGAGGTCTTTTGTGTTTAGATGACCACTTCGCAGTCGTCCACACAAATAAAGTAATCCAAAAAGGGCTCTTATTTCAATAATATCCGTTGGCTTACAGTCACGTTCTCTTGAGTAGTTCAAATTTTGAATAGTGTATTATTTTTTGTAGGAAAGACTGGAAAAATAAGATCCCAGGCTTCTAACATAGACGAGCAACGTTTTCCTCCACCAATGGGACCCGGCAAGTTTAGAATAATATTATGAGATCTCGTTCGAACACGCCGTGGTGGCTCGCGGACTTGCCACTAAGTTCTTTTATCTTTTCCAATAGATTTACCTAGTCTAGGATACTTCATACGATGCACATCTTCTAAATATTCTTTATAAATCCCTACATTTTCGGTCTGTTGATCTGGCAAATGAGAGTTGAAATTTTCTTCTGAATCTAAGGGTGTGTCTGAATCACTTGCTTCCTGCTCCGTTTCACTTTCATGCTCACTATGGTCTTCGAAATCTTCTTTTTCCGACACAATTTCTTCTTCATCGTCTTCCTCTTCTAGCAATTGTGCTATTGTACTCTCCTTTAGTGGACAAGACATCGTGAAAAAGCTCTTATACAAAAAAATGTTTATTAACAAACCGAAAAATAATATAACGAAAACAGTCGCTACTGGGTAATTTTTACCCTTACGTACTTTATACGTCCGTTATTGCTAATCAACGCGCGCGATCTGGCTGCCCCATGACCCGCGCATGGAATATGTCTCAGCTTGAAGGTACCTAGAATTGCGATCTGCTCGCGCGCTTTAAAAAAAAGTTAGCTTGGAATTTAAGTAATCTGTGGTATTTTTTACCCAGTAGCGAGTGCCCCCGGGTTAAATGGCGCTCTCAGTCGAACGCGAATTTAAAGATGTCACCCAGCTCGATTCAGATACGCGTTCCGCGCAAATAATTGCTGAAGACTTGAACGTAGTTACAGACGGCCATTTATTCTAATTAGCCAACGCCAAGAATTGTAGTCAACAATTAGTTAATTGTGTTTCGCAGATGTAGTTGTTTTGTGGTGTACATAACCTAATTTTGAAGTTGTACTTCCGTGGGCGCAATAAGGAAAATATTTTATTGAATAATGAAAATAGCACAAGCATAGTGCAACAAAAATTCGGCAGAACGAACTTGGCCATCAAAGAAACTCTAATATGACTAGTTTCGGTTCATTACAATTTACAAATCAGATAAGCTTATTTCGTGTGGAAAACTGTTTGATAAAAAATATTTCGAGTATTGTATATGTTCTGGTTGCGGACTTTCCACAACCAGTCTCTTTGGAAACTGAAATCTCAGGAATGATTAAAAGCCTGCGACAAGCAAAAGGACGTAAAATTATATAGGATAGGCTGTTACTCAATGTTTTTAATTTCCTAAACAACAAAGCAGCTTTTTGAAAATTTTACCAATGTACTAATAAAAATGGTATGAAAGAGTATGACCAACCTCTGAAAACTGTTTTTATACTTATACGAACTCTTCCTCGTAAATATCGCATTGCTTAAAATATGCCGTATTTGCATGGGCCACAGCAGTATCTATTAAGTGGACTATGTGTTTGTTTTGCATCCTTACTTCTATACAAATTTACTTTTTTTCAGATACCCACCTCACCTCCACGTAGTGCACCCTGCTGGTTAGCAAACAACTAATGGTCTAAAATACGTTGAATTCATTTCATAAACTGGACTAGTGCGAGGCTTACGACTCTGCGCTCTCCAACAGTCTGCCCGGATTAATGTAAGGTATAGAAAAATTATACTAAAGTTGGACACAGTTGTCACCTCATTTCTGAGAAAGTTATGTAGCAGTATTTTTACGCTTCATGGGTATAGCGAGCTGCTCATATTTCCTACGATTTTTTTTTATTGTAGCACGAACTAGTGGTAAATCACAACTTTTCACAAGTATAACCAATATAACGCTAGATTTTCTTCTGTATTGAAGAGGCAGGTAACAAACATGAATTGCATAAGGACTAACATCCAGAGTCGGTACAAATATTTGTTGGCCACCGAGACAACTTAATGCTAAGCTACTGCACAACGGAATCGCCTTACAAATTCAATTTTATTGGTGTCGGTGGAGATCAAACTGGAGATAATCGTGTGTTATCGTGTACAGCGAAAGCATATCATCGGAGCTACCACAACTAAGCGAGGGCGGGTGAGTGAGCATTGGTAATTCTTACCATCAATTCATGTCCGCTGGCTTAAAGGGTCTTCGTGGGATAAAAAATAAATTAACTTGCCAGAAGTTTAAAATTCCTGATGAATGATTTAGAATGCCTGGAGTCGAAATTTTACATCGCCGAATAATATTCACAGAGTCCTTACCCTTAGATTTGTTCTTTTCGTAACCGACTCACGCAAGGTTTACGGAATATCTAAGCCGGCAATTTAAGTGGCAGGATTATAAGCCTGATTGCAAAACCACATAAGAAGTTAATAAACACGCTGCTACAAAGTTATTACCTACATTCATTTGCAGTTCATCTTTGACATTTTTAGATTTATAATTGCAAGGCAATGCTATTCGAAGTTTCAATAAATAATGATAGTACCGAAATAAAGGCTTTTATACATTTTAATTTGAACTAACTTTTTATCTGTGTGATTTATTTTTTTAATTATGTATTTATTTATAAAGGATAACAACAGCCTTCATTCTGTGAAAAAATCTTATATAATATGTTTTACATAGGACCAATAATAGTCATCCACTTTTCTTAATTTAGCACAAATCGGAAGTATGAAAAGTTGAAAAAAAAGAATATTACAAAACCTTAAATCAAAAACAAAACTTAATTTAAAATGTTTGTCATGGCCGACCTAGAAAATTTTTGATACTTCAATGAGATAATATTAACACATGTAAGCACCCACATATACACATATACATATAACCATATTATAATTAAACACTTTACATATAGGCAAGTATATACATATACTAACATTTAAATAATTATACATACATAGAATGTACTCATGTCAATACACTCATACACATTCACATACATACATAATATTAAAATTCTTTTTGTGTTAATTAGCGAATTGACGACATATAACTTGAGATATTACTACGGATTTACAAAACTACAGAGGCTACCAACATAAACAATAAAGGTTAACTGTCTACTTCTGTCAAAGCCTGTACTACCTTTTGCTTAAATAAATTTTTTGAATGGATAAATGGGTTAATATGAGAAAATTTACTGTTAAAAACCATTCTGGTGAGGACACAATTCTTGCCATAATTAGTATGATGTAAGGGAAGACCGAGTAAAGGTGTATGTCTAGTCCTACGTCGGGGCACTTTAAAGGATATTTGTGAAAACAGAGCAGGGCAATCAAGTTGAGAGCGTAAAATATCGAACAAAAAACAGATGTCTAAGATCTCACGGCGTTCCGCTAACGTGAGAACATTAAATTTACGACAATTATCACTATAGGACATAAATGTGTGTGCAGTGCCGTCGCACCTGAAATTTAGAGATTTTAAAAACTTTTTCTGAATACGCTCTAAGCGAGCCCTATAAACTTCATATGAAGGCGACCATATAGGACTAGCGTACTCCAGTACGCTTCTCACGTATGCAAAATATAGCGTTTTTAATGCTAAAGTACCTTTGAACGGTTGACAGGTTCTTAAAACAAATTCAAGCATACGGTAAGCTCTATCTGCTATATTATCATAATGCATATTGAGGAGCATCTTGGAGTCAAAACAAATGCCGAGATCGCGTACATCACTGACTCGCGTTAATACTTGATTATTAAAATTATAAGGAAAAACAATTGGAATATTTTCTTGCGCGTAAAGCTTATACTCTGACATTTTTTAATATTGACGAATATCTTGTTTTGTTGATAGTAAGAAAACAGTTTATCCAAATGGTAAACAATCTACAATCTTCAACAGAATTAACTGCCCGATATATTTTTTATCATCTGCATATAATAGGTAATTAGAATAAGAAAAACAGTTGGCACTGTCAAAGATGTACGCATTGTAGAATAGTGGGCCAAGGTGCGATCCCTGACGGACACCCGAGGGAACAGTTGCATATTCGGATCCGCATCCGCCCAGCACTACAGCTTGAGAGCGATTGGAAAGGTAGGAGCACACCCAGCGGAGTAGGTCTCCTTGAATTCCAAGTAAATAGAGCTTGTGGAGCAAGAGGTCGTGGTCTACACGATCGAAAGCTTTTTCAAAATCGGTGCAGACCACGTCCACCTGACCACCATTATCCATATGCAGGAGGACATAACTTGAGAACAGAGACAAATTTGATACCGTAGACCGGCCTTTTATGAAGCCATACTGTGTATCAAGAATGCCACGGATTATAATGGGGTAGATGAAGCTGTAAACAATTTTTTTTAAAAACGCTTACTGATAGTGTTCAAAATTGAAATCGGACGGTAATTTTCAATTGAGGTTTTTGGTACTTTAATATAAATTAAAGTAATTAAATGCGATAAAATCCGTAAATATTAGTTTTAGTCAATGTTATCTTCTTATTACAAACATACACTAATATTGACTGGTAGTTATTTCAATAGAAATAGTATAATATGGAACGTAATAGGGGTGTAAGGCTTAGACCAACAAAAAGATAATAGAGAAAACGTCACGTACATTTATTTTAAAGTGACGTCTAAACCATGCTTAACCTCTTGACACTCACTCACACGCACGTCTTTTATATTTCTTTAATAATAGCCAGTAGAACTTTATTACTAGACGCATACACCCACCTGAAACAGTGATGTTGGTTGCAAATGATTTAGACGCATATAGTTTTGCCTTAATTTTGGCGTCATTTTAGAAGTAAGTAACTGTGGCCGTGGAAGGAAAAGGGGAGATCTCACGCCGGGCAAGGTGTTCTGCGGGCAGAACACCTTGGCCGGCGTGGAGTGTTGCCGCTCCCCGGGGGAGCGGCAACACTCCATGTGATAGTTCGGAGATGTTCTATATATGCTGTTTATGATTCGGAATGTTGATAACGTGATTTAGGCTTCGGTGTGTTTTCGCTTGTGGTGCGACGACAGCGCCGCTACATCACCTCCCTGCTCAGACCGGAGGTCGATAGTGCAGCCTCGTTGCCGACGAATGTGCAAGTGCCAGGAGATCGCTTTGTAGTCTGCGGTGTGTCGAGAAGAAGGAAAGTAATCTGTGAGAGTGCCGTGAAGCAGAGGCGAGCAGTAAGGCTCAGAGCCGTGCCGAACACTGTATAGCGCAGAGAGTAGCTTGAAGGAACAGGAAGCATTATTATTCCAGTGCTGCGATGAACCTTGTGAAGCTAGATGGCTTGCAGGATATGAAGACTGCTGACGATATCTGCTCGGGAGCAAATTGGTGGGGTACTCTATGACGATGATGAAGCTTGAAGTTTCAGAAGGTAGTTAGCTGCGTGTTCAGATCACGTCGGGGTCACCACTGTGGCCGGAGAAAGGAAAAGGGAGATCTCCCGCCGGGCAAGGTGTTGTGCCCGGGGAGCGGCCAACACTCCGAGTGATAGTTCGGAGATGTTCTATATATGCTGTATATGATTCGGAATGTTGATAGCGTGATTTAGGCTTCGGTGTGTTTTCGCTTGTGGCGCGACGACAGCGCCGCTACACAACGCTTTGTACATCTTTCTGTAGGTCTGAGGTGTAAGGCATATTATCATGTGAACTTTTTATTCTAATGCCAAAGGTCTCACATATACCCTGCTGTCTAGCGAATGTGACTTGGACTGACTGACTAACATATTATTATATGAACTTTTTATTTTAATGCCAAAGGTCTCACATATACCCTGCTGTCTAGCGAATGTGACTTGGACTGACTGACTAACATATTATTATGTGAACTTTTTATTCTAATGCCAAAGGTCTCACATATACCCTGCTGTCTAGCGAATGTGACTTGGACTAACTGACTAATTGACGTAACATTAATCAAAACATGGCGGAACAATAGACTGGTGATAATAAGCAGTGTGTATTAAATAAAAAATAAAAAAAAAACATTGCAAACTCCTTTAACTTTTATGCGTACAAAACATCTTTTGTCGAAAAATTACCGTATCATATTGATTGTTGATTTATAAAAATATAACATTAAAAAAAAGAAATGTTGGGGTGTTAATGCGCCCTCATTTCGCCATCATTAGTGCTGGCTGAGGAGACATTGTAACGATATGCAATGGTGTCGACAAGCATCACCTACGTCGTCGTGCGGCTGAGGGCACTTGAAAATATTTGCGGCTGTACGAGGGCTGTGAGAAATACACCGGGCCAGGTTAAACTAAATGAGGTCAGGGGTAAATTCCTATGTGTTAGGACAAGTTGCTTTGTACACTTTACAGGTACTTTATTTGATTTATATTTAAATATGCAATGGTAAAACCGAAAAGACAGTAAGTATCAAAGTAAGTAGTGACTTTAATATGAATATATATATATATATATATATATATATATATATATATATATATATATATATATATATATATATATATATATATATATATATATATATATATATATATATATATATATATATTACTTATGTTATAGGTTTTGATAACGTTTAATAAGATTTTTTATAGAATATGAGTGACAAAAGAGTACATAGTCCACCTGATGGTAAGTGGATACCGTGGCCCATAAACATCAATATTTATCCTCAATTAAGAATCAAAATTCAGTTGCGTCGTCACCTCTGAGGACTGAGATGTCATGCCTCGTTTGCAGTAAAAAGGGTCTCCAGGTCTCTACACTAACCGTACGAAACACAGCAGCATTATGCTGCTATTTTACACTGGTATTCTGTGAGAGCGTGGTTCTACTCCGGTCGAGTCGACCCATTCGTGCAACAACCATAATATTATAGTTGCAGAGTGGCTCTACCACTAAAATACCGATGCTTTAATGATGCATTATCTTTTGGTTTGCTTTCCACCGTCGTCTCTAACGTGACGTGAAACTTGGTGCAAATTTGTACTGTTTTAAGCGAATGGGAATCCTTTCTATCGGTAATCCCTTCATAAACGAATAAAAAATAAGTGTGGGTGCGATTCGGCAATTGAAATTTCGATTTTATTACTTAACAAGATGCTGTTTTAGATTCCCTCTCTTGCCTTTTTCGATACCCATGGGATGATATGAGATAGCGAATTCTATAATGCTGCAACTACACGGCAATATCGAGAAATGCCGGACTACAAAAGTTTACCAATGTACGAACATACACACAGGGTATGGACCTCTAAATGTGGGGATAAGTTGATAAGACACTTCCTTTGTATTTATCAAAAGGATATGTGCAGTTAAAGTAGTAGATATAGTAAAATGAGAATCATATTCACTAAAATCCTCGATTTTCTCTTGGATATAACATCCATTCGAGCGAGCCGCTTTGGTTCCATATACTGCCTCGAAGCAAAGAACCACATGATTTGTAAGTAAAGTACCCCCCCCCCCCATCTCTGGCAGACGCTTAAAAACACTTCACGCAGATATTTCTCGGAAATTTTAATATTTTGATTGCTATTCATACGAAATTTTACAACGTAAGTTTTAAGATGCCACCAGATCATAATTTATATAATTCCCTGACCGAGAATGCACAATAGTTCCTGTGCTATAAACACGAAGAACAGATATAAATTCAATTTTAATATTTTTCCCTTTTTATAGAATATAGGTGACAAACAAGCACATAATCCACCTGATACTGTAGCTCATAGATATCTATATTTAGGATGCGTTGTGACCGACAACGATAGAATATCTCGTTTCCGGGGTCTCATTTAAAATTTCAATATTAAAATGATCATTTCTGTACCTTCATACTTATAGCAATATTATCTATAGCTATATATATCTGCTATCTTACACTATGCTATTTTATTCCGTGAGGGCATGGTCCTAACCCGGTCTAGCCGGCCATTTCGTGCTACAACCATAGTAAAGCCTGGCTCTATCAAGTATTTTCGTATATCGTCTTGAAATATTTAGGCGGCTACCGGCTTCGAGCAGTTTCTATGTCCGTATTTTTAAAAACACTACGAAAGATTTATACGCGTAAAGACGAGAGACATGACTTTGTACTTTTTAAAGCAAAATGGAATTCTCCGTGTGAAGTGACAAGGAAAGTGCTCAAATATTCCTGAAAGCACACTCTGCGGGATTTGAAAATTTTATAGTGGCGATTACATATAATTTTATTTTTAAACCGTGAAATATGGCATACAATTTTGGTATTTTTATGTAGGTTTTTAGAAACAATATTTACAAAGTATATCGACTATTATGCTTAAGGCTAGAATTATCATTACTGTCACCTTATCGTAGTCAATAGCTGTAGAAAACATGAATAGTTATTAATGTGTGAGAGAGAGCTTTCTAACATTTTTCTCTTCCATGAAAACATCCAGAATATTCCAGAATATTCAAGTAAACACGCGCGCCAACCAACCAGGCGCGAAAAATTCGAGTGTGGGGTTTCCAGAAAGCTTAATTATTCTGTTCGATACTAGATGACGCTATGGTTGAGTCAAGATTGACATTTTCTAGGAAGCCCTCGTCGCTCTCGTCCCCGACACTAGATGACGCTAGTGCCGGGTACATGACGTGAATTTAGGCGCGCAACAATAAGTAATTATCGATAACACGTAATAGCAATAATCTGTTATCGTATTAAATTTAAAATATTCCAACTGAGTGCTTTGTTTATAAGAACAGACAGACGAAATTGCTAATTGCTTCAGTGGCACAGATACAGTGTACGTTAATGATATTTTTGTTACGCGAAAATTATTTAATTTACCTTAATATTTTGATAGTGTTGATTATTTTAACAAAATAAAATTGTTCAATCAAAAACTTTACGACCATTTGTATTCAGAACATAATTAATAAATAAATCAAATACCCCCAGCAACTTCATTCGTTTTTAGCTCAGGCTTTCATTAGTTAATCAATTTTACTCTGGCCTAATCTGCTGCCATACTGAAAGGCTGTTGTTGGTTTTTATACGATGTCTGACAGAGAAAAAGTTAATTAAGTTACAGAGTTGATTGATGCAGAGTATCGTCTGAAAGTTTTTGTTGTTTTGGGTTTCAGTGTGTCTTTAACATAGTCATTATGTCTTACAAGACGCCATGATATTTTTTTAAATTATTTTGACTATTGTTAATAGTACCAATATCAAAACTAATTATAACACAATTCGTTTATGAGCCGCTGTTACTGAAATAAAAATAATGCAATTATAGGGTTTGATCCTAGACTATGTTATATATTATGTTTACTTTAGGGGTTAAACCTAACTGTAACTGGCGGAAACATTTGACCGATTGAGTTATTTTAAATCATTTCTGCCCGAAATTTCAGTTGTCAGGTAAAAGTAATTCTTCAAATAAATTGTAACCTAAGTGAAATATTTTAAATTTTTTATTCGTACAAATATAATTAAATTTTTAATTTGTTTATTTGAGGTATAATTTATACTATGAATAAATTTTAAAGGAGGATTGAAACATTAACCCCTATTGAAAATATAGACATTTATTGTTTTCACCAACTTAATTTGATTAATTTACGCTCAGTCATCAGTCAGTGTGGTGTGATAAATCTATTAAAGTCTATTTCGTAGTATCATATCCGGAATTTACCGTCAAATTGAATACTATCCGACAGATCAGTTTTCAGTTCTGTCTATTAGCCAGATGATCTGCTTCAATAACTGACATCAGTATTAGTTGTTGAAGCAACAAAGTTTTGACTGCCTCACTCGTATAGTTGTCGTAAACGCGATCGCTGATCATGACTGTGAGCTCGCGAGGTTCGGATCTCAGGGCAGGCCAAAATCTGTTATTGGGTTTTTCTGTAAAGAAATTCTTGGTAACAGCCCGAGTCCCATTCGATTACGAGAGTGAGGGAATAGAGAGTGCTCGTGTAATTACGTATCGTCATCATCATCATCATCATCATCATCATCATCATCATCATCATCATCATCATCATCATCATCATCATTACAGCCAGTCGCCCTACACTACGCCTACCGGTACAAGGCTGCCACTCGAGAACCTTTCTTCCCCATCGGTTATCGGTTCTTCGAGCTATATGGCCGGCCCATTGCCACTTCAGCTTACTAATCCGTTGGGCTATGTCGGTCACTCTGGTTTTATTGCGGATATCCTCATTTCTGAGTCTATCACGCTGAGAAACTCCGAGCATAGCCCTCTCCATAGCTCGCTGAGCGACCTTGAGCGTCCTCATATGGCCAGCAGTGAAGAACCATACATACCCCCCATGGAGAATTACACAAATTGCGTATACACTCGGGCAATTAAACCTGTCCTGTGACACGATAATTGCATGTTATGATTTAAATTGTGTCCAAATTAGTTCTTTAGGATTCAGTTTTCAATGGCGATGAGGAAAGTGTAATACTATCATGACAGGCCTGTTCGTCTAGTGGTTAGTGACCCTGACTGCTATACCGGAGGTCGTGGGTTCGATTCCCACCCAGGACAAATGTTTGTGTGATGAGCACGATCATTTGTTCTGTGTCTGGTTGTATATTATCTATAATATTTATGTATTTAGAAATATATAAGTATATTTATCAGTTGTCTAGTACCCATAACACAAGCTCTGCTTAGCTTGGGACTAGATGGCGTTGTGTGATAGTTGTGGAATATTATTATTATTATTATTATTATCATATTTCTTGTAACGTCATTTCGTCTACATATTTAGCCATAATTAACATATCAACAATTCCGCCTTTATGTCCCTTCCTAAAATGTGATTTTTTTTGAAGCTAATTATGTTTGTTGATTAGATTAGACTAGTTGTGCCCGCGTGTAACTTAATTCGTTAAAACGTAATGTGATAATTTTTGTCCTTTTGTGTAGTTCTACGAGAATTTTTTTTTAATTACATTTTTTTGCAAAAAAAAGGCACCAAGCTAAGAACCTATTATGTCGTTACTTTTAGATTGTTTGATAATTTAGGGAGTAAAACTTAGGCCAGTAAAAATAGAAATGAACTTTGCAATAAATTTCCGATTCAATTTTTTTTATAAGGTTTAAGATCACTTACTGAGCATAAAATCACAAAATGCTGACAGATCCAGGTGGCGCTTCAAGCACTATCTTGAAAAATATTCAGCTGATATCTCGGAAACTATGCACTTTAAGGCAAAAGATATAGAGACCATTATTGTATAAAATAAAATTTTACATCTCTTGTTTTTTAGTAATTTTTTTTTTGTAAAACTTACCGTTTACGATTTATCGTCCATTTACTGAACTGGTTTTTCTATCGCGGCTAATAACTCTTGAAATATTAAAAAATTCGAGCATCAGAACGCCGGGGAAATTATGAATTTAAGTTTCAACTGATTTAAATATGACAAATAATTGGTTAAAACTGGCAAGAAGATACCCGAATACATTGTTTACAAAAACTGGGCTATATGTACTTCCGTGAAAACCATTTTGATGTAAGTATGTCTAATATTTAACTATCGTGTCGTTTATACAAAACAAATCATGAGGTGATAGGTATTGTAAGACAGACTTTGTAATGGTTTAGGTTATCTTAGATATTACAACCAGTGTTTGTTAATGATTTAAATCGTAGATAAACATAACTATGTATTATCCTTTATCCATTAATACACTCTGACCTGGCATTGTGTCATTGATGTTTTAATATTCCTCAACCCAAATTAAAAATAAAAATAATTCAAATTCAAGTTAAACGCGATAAAATCCGTAAAAGTAGTTTTAATCAATGTGTAGTGTCCGCGTAAATATAAGAAATCATTATAGAGTAGAACTTAATGAAATTAAAATGAATAACAAGTTGTACTTTAGGGACAGACGAGAGCCAACTAGCGCCACCCTTTATTTTATTTATTTTAATCTCCTAAATCTGGCTTTCTGGGTTTATTATAATATATAATTGAGTCGAAACTGGAAGATGGCTTACCAAATACTGGTCATACGTCCTTTTTTACGGTACGGGTCCGTTGCCGCTAAGAACGCTCGTAGACGTGCGCGCTTATGTTGGAATTCTTCTGTAATTAAATAAATGATTAATTCTTTAATGTCTTCTCAGTAATTTTTTTTTAAATTTCATATATATATATATATATATATATATATATATATATATATATATATATATATATATATATTACTCCATTGATCTCACTTGTCGCTTCAGAACGTCCCAGATATGCTTTATGGGATTTCGATCAAAACTTCGAGCTATTCAATCTAAACGACGAATTCCAACAGGCATGAGAAATATTTCTGCAACATTTTCAGCAATGTTCTGTTTTAGACAAATAATAATCAATTCGATATGCATGGCATGAAAAGGAGCTGTCCACGTGGTTACAGTATTTCTTTTTCCTTTAAATACAAATGTGACAGTTTTGCCACCTTTTATGAAATGTGTAAACTGAAAGAATCAAAATAGATGTAAGATGATTATATAGAATAAAAACGTTTTCTTTTCTATCATAACCCGACATAATCTCCGCTTCAATTATATTTCGCTGAAGATTAACTAATTTCAGTCAAGTCCTGTTGCTTAAAAAACATCCCCCGCATTTTCTAATAAAAAAATTATATTCCGTGCCTGGCATGGTCGTTACTGGGTGTAAACATTGCCTGCTTACGTTAGTAAGAGTTTACTTTTTGAGGTATATGGGATGGATCGCCATAAATATGTTGTACTATTTCTTTTTCTATAAGAACCACGGAACAGAGAGTGAGAGGTAAACTTATTTTACCCATTTGGTCAGTAATCATCAGTAAGAAAACGATATCAGAAAGCTTTTGTGCCGGGAGATTTTCATATACGCGTGTTTCTATATTCACTGTTTTTACAAATTTTGAAAAGTTAGACCAAAAAGTAGAATGTTTCAAGGAGATGTTCATTTCGTCGTGTACAATTATCCATCACAGGTAATGTCTGGCAAAAACCCCAACGAAATAGAACAGTGATATCCCGTACACCATCATTTCTGCGTATATTCCGTTGGGTCCTGTCAGTCGATCAGCCATAGTGCTCATCCTAGATAGTAAGACAGCACTATAGTCAAACCTTTGCCTTATCGCTCACACACCATACACAGAATTTTCTTTATTATCCATATTGATCGGAATTTCGAAGGCAGTGTAACATATTTTGCAACCGGGCAGTCGCATTTCTGCAATGCTGACGACGCTGTTGCTTGGGTTGTTTCCCTTAGTTTCGTTACCTGCGCCGGAATAACTCGGGTAACAAAAGAGCTTGACAGTTTCTCCGTGTGCAAAGAGAAAATACATTATTTCCTATATTACATTGTGTTCCTGACGGTAATATGATAGATTTAATCTTATTTAAATTAAATAGTAAATTAAGATTTTATTCCGTTGTCATCCGAGAGTTGTTATTACAAACAAACGTAGTCATTTCAGCTACGCATTATCTTGTTTCTTTAGCATAATATTTCCGGTTGGGTCTAGGCTGGTTAGGAATAGTACGTGGCTCCAGTTACCCATACTGTTAGAGATATTCGCATCCGATTGAGTTGACTAATGCTTGAAGGGAACGTAGACCTGAATTAGTTACACAGCCTGTGCAGGTGATAGTGGGTTGGAGTCATGTAGGGATTTTCAGAATTTGTTAACTATTAAAATTTTATACAATGCTCTCGTGAGAAGTCAACTTGAAACGAACGCAAGTATTTGGAATCCACATGAAAACAAGTATAGTGTCATGGTTGAAAAAATTCAAAATAAATTCATGCGATTTTTATACTTTAAGCAGTACGGAATCTATCCTTGTTTTCCACTCATGTATCCGAGTCTGTTTGTGCTGGGGATGGTTGGTTACAGCCGCTTAAGTGTGAGAAGAGACATCACGCTTATTAAATATGTGTGGAAGGTATTACGTGGATGGATATATCACCCAGATTTGCTCGCTTCGTTAAAGATGCGGGTGCCTAATAATTACGTGTGTTCTCGTCGTCGTCCCCCATTACTCCTCGTGCCCGCTGCTAGGACGAAGTTGCTTCAGAATGCACCATTGTCACGTGCTATACACTATGTTAATATCATCTCACAGGATATTGACATATTTGCATGTAGTGAGACGAAATTCATAATTGCAGCATACAAATGCGTCGAAAATTGTAATGTTTTTAATTAGTATTTTATTTTACCATCAATTTGATAAATTTCATAATAGATACCATTATTTATTAGTCAGTAGTTTTCTTATATTTAGGTTAGTTATAGCATCGCATTGGTTTAATAACTGTAGTGATGTTATAATTGTGTAATAAATAAATAAATAAATGTTGCAGCAATATTATGGTTGTACCACGAATGGGTCGACTGGCACGTAGAAAGACCACGCTTTCACAGAATACCAGCCTAAAATATCCACTTAATGTTGCTGTGTTTCGTATGGTTAGTGTATCTATAGATAACCGGAGATCGTCTTTACTGAAAACGAGACATTCCATCTTTATACTCAGGGATGACAACGCACCCGCATTTTGATACTTATTCGAATATAGACGTATATGTCTATGCGTTATAGCATTCATTTACCGCCAAATGGTATATATGTACATTTGCAACCCTTATTGTATTAAAAATGCCACTATAGTTCTGACAAACTTCACAAAGTTCTCATATACACAAGGTTCTTTACGACGTTTTACTTCTCCGCTGATTACGTCGTAAGTCAGTACCGAAAATTTTACATTTTACAATTTAAATAGTGTTGTCGACGATGATGGAATCATCAATTTTATGTAAGTGAAATTGTCTTCTTTGAAATCAAACTCCGGCCGACCAAAACAAATGAAACAGTAAATTTCCCAAAGGAGCGTTTGACAGAATACAATCGGATGAGGCCACGAAATGAAAAGTTAGTAAACGTACGCCTGGGTCTTTCAATGTATAGCTTGTTGTATACCCTGCATGCGAGGGCAAGTAATTTGTTTTTATATGTATTGCGCTAGCATCCATTCTCTCCAAATCATTGCCCGGTGAAAATAATTTGTACTAAACAATATTATTAATTCTGAAAGAAATATTTTGGACATCACATAGTGGCCAGGTAATGTATAAAAAGTCGAAATAAAGAAAATTTAAACTGTATCCACCAGTTATAAACATAAAAGTAATATGAAACATAAAGCATAGTCATTTGTTTGACGCAGTGTTACCAGCACGGAAATAAAACATCAATTTCAGTCTGTAATCAATTGGATAATCGGTTATGGTAACCAAAAAAGTGTCTGTAAAACGAGTACAAATAAATACTGTATGAGAAGATTATACTCATTTATCTACATTGTTTTAAAATAAAAGAATCAAAAACGTTATTTATTACTTCTTAACATACTATTTTTAGATTAGATTATCGGTTCTAAAAATCGATTATTGTCAGACTATTATTTTCTCTGGCAACTCCTTCGTGAAGTGAAATGACATCTGACATTCTCTTTGCTTTATAACATTGACACATTGGACAAATTGACTTTGGTGGCAAAATAGAATGAGTCAAACAACGAATTTCTTGAAATAATTGCTAGATATGTCACAATGAACGGACAAATTTGTGAGCGCAGTACGAATACGCATCCTGGTAATACCACAACCTATGGCCAACTTGTATTCTGTCTATTTTAATGGATTTTCCGCATGATCTATACGCCACAGCTATTTTCCTTATTTGGTGGCACAGTGCAAACGAGATTGGTACTTAGAATAAATTCATATATATGCATATGTAAATGTATGACAGTAGAATAAAAATGAAATTAGGTAGATTAACTAACTTTTGTTTAGACCACAGCATAGAAAATTTTGCATAGATTTTATAATGCCAAACTTCTTCACAGAAAAGTAGTCTCTAAAAATAAGTTTTTGAGTTAAAGTTTATGGGTTAAAGTGCTGTGGGTGGGTGCGGTTGAATCCAACCACTTGAATTTTGACGGAACATCGCCTTGGTCGGATTCAACCGTGTGCCCATTGATAGGTGGAAAAGCTGTATTGATGAGCTGATTTCCTAAATTAATGTGTATTCGTATGGTTCCAGTGACTCATAGTTTGTCGTTCCATATGCCGTTTCGAATAACGTTCTTTCATCTGTCCAAAACACATTAGATAGGCAATGATAGTCTTGAGACATTTTTGTAGTCTTCGCCTTGTCCTTTTATATTTAATAGTTTTGTTTTAAAGTACATTAAAATAAAATAGTTTTCAAGCAACCAGACCAACAGAGATTTAAAAAAAAATCATGTCTTAATAGTTCATAGTATGTAAATAGCCCCCTAGCTAAATAGAAGCAAGTTATTTCAATAGTCCAGGAACTTCATTTTTTTATATAAAAACATAAGTAGCAGATTAATAGTAATATGAAAGAGATATAAATAAACATAAATTACAAATTAAAATAAATTCTTTCGACGCGACTTGAGGATGATTCAGATCCCTTTTTTCGACGAAATTAAGCGGAAATAGCTTTCAGTAAAATCTATTGTTCCTCATACTGAAAGGCTGTTGTTGGTTTTTATACGATGTCTGACAGAGAAAAAGTTAATTAAGTTACAGAGTTGATTGATGCAGAGTATCGTCTAAAGGTTTTTGTTGTTTTGGGTTTCAGTGTGTCTTTAACATAGTCATTATGTCTTACAAGACGCCATTATATTTTTTAAATTATTTTGACTATTGTTAATAATAACAATATCAAAACTAATTATAACACAATTCGTTTATGAGCCGCTGTTACTAAAATCAAAAATAATGCAATTATAGGGTTTGATCCTAGACTATGTTATATATTATGTTTACTCTAGGGGTTCAACCTAACTGTAACTGGCGGAAACATTTGACCGATTGAGTTACTTTAAAATCATTTCTGCCCGAAATTTCAGTTGTCAGGTAAAAGTAATTCTTCAAATAAATTGTAACCTAAGTGAAATATTTTAACTTTTTTATTCGTACAAATGTAATTTAAATTTTAATTTGTTTATGTTAGGTATAATTTATACTATGAATAAATTTTAAAGGAGGATTGAAACATTAACCCCTATTGAAAATATAGACATTTATTGTTTTCACCAACTTAATTTGATTAATTTACGCTATCAGTGTGGTGTGATAAATTTATTAAAGTCTATTTCGTAGTATCATATCCGGAATTTACCGTCAAATTGAATACTATCCGACAGATCAGTTTTCAGTTCTGTCTATTAGCCAGATGATATGCTTCAATAACTGACATCAGTATTAGTTGTTGAAGCAACAAGGTTTTGACTGCCTCACTCGTATAGTTGTCGTAAACGTGATCGCTGATCATGAGTGGGAGCTCACGAGGTTCGAATCTCAGGGCAGACCAAAATCTGTTATTGGGTTTTTCTGTAAAGAAATTCTTGGTAACAGCCCGAGTCCCATTCGATTACGAGAGTGAGGGAATAGAGAGTGCTCGTGTAATTGCGTATCGTCATCATCATCATCATCATCATCATCATCATTACAGCCAGTCGCCCTACACTACGCCTACCGGTACGAGGCTGCCACTCGAGAACCTTTCTTCCCCATCGGTTATCGGTTCTTCGAGCTATATGGCCGGCCCATTGCCACTTCAGCTTACTAATCCGTTGGGCTATGTCGGTCACTCTGGTTTTACTGCGGATATCCTCATTTCTGAGTCTATCACGCAGAGAAACTCCGAGCATAGCCCTCTCCATAGCTCGCTGAGCGACCTTGAGCGTCCTCATATGGCCAGCAGTGAAGAACCATACATACCCCCCATGGAGAATTACACAAATTGCGTATACACTCGGGCAATTAAACCTGTCCTGTGACACGGTAATTGCATGTTATGATTTCAATTGTGTCCAAATTAGTTCTTTAGGATTCAGTTTTCAATGGCGATGAGGAAAGTGTAATACTTTCATATTTCTTGTAACTGTCATTTCGTCTACATATTTAGCCATAATTAACATATCAACAATTCCGCCTTTATGTCCCTTCCTAAAATGTGATTTTTTTTGAAGCTAATTATGTTTGTTGATTAGATTAGACTAGTTGTGCCCGCGTGTAACTTAATTCGTTAAAACGTAATGTGAAAATTTTTGTCCTTTTGTGTAGTTCTACGAGAATTTTTTTTTAATTACATTTTTTTGCAAAAAAAAGGCACCAAGCTAAGAACCTATTATGTCGTTACTTTTAGATTGTTTGATAATGTAGGTAGTCAAACTTAGGCCAGTAAAAATAGAAATGAACTTTGCAATAAATTTCCGATTCAATTTTTTTATAAGGTTAAAGATCACTTACTGAGCATAAAATCACAAAATGCTGACAGATCCAGTTGGCGCTTCAAGCGCTATCTTGAAAAAAAATTCAGCTGATATCTCGGAAACTATGCACTTTGAGGCAAAAGATATAGAGACCATTATTGTAGAAAATAAAATTTCACATCTCTTGTTTTTTTAGTAAATTTTTTTTGTAAAACTTACCGTTTACGATTTATCGTCCATTTATTGAACTGGTTTTTCTATCGCGGCTAATAACTCTTGAAATATTAAAAAATTCGAACATCAGAACGCCGGGGAAATTATGAATTTAAGTTTCAACTGATTTAAATATGACAAATAATTGGTTAAAACCGGCAAGAAGATACCCGAATACATTGTTTACAAAAACTGGGCTATATGTACTTCCGTGAAAACCATTTTGATGTAAGTATGTATGCGTAATATTTAACTATCGTGTCGTTTATACAAAACAAATCATGATATGGTGATAGGTATTGTAAGACAGACTTTGTAATAGTTTAGGTTATCTTAGATATTACAACCAGTGTTTGTTAATGATTTAAATCGTAGATAAACATAACTATGTATTATCCTTTATCCATTAATACACTCTGACCTGGCATTGTGTCATTGATGTTTTAATATTCCTCAACTCAAATTAAAAATAAAAATAATTCAAATTCAAATTCATCATCATCATCATCATCATTACAGCCCTTCACAAGTCCACTGCTGAACATAGGCCAAGTTCAAATTAAACGCGATAAAATCCGTAAAAGTAGTTTTAATCAATGTGTAGTGTCCGCGTAAATATAAGAAATCATTATAGAGTAGAACTTAATGAAATTAAAATGAATAACAAGCTATACTTTAGGGACAGACGAGAGCCAACTAGCGCCACCCTTTATTTTATTTATTTTAATCTCCAAAATCTGGCTTTCTGCGTTTATTATAATACATAATTGAGTCGAAACTGAAAGATGGCTTACCAAATACTGTCATACGTCCTTTTTATGGTACGGGTCCGTTGCCGCTAAGAACGCTCGTAGACGTGCGCGCTTATGTTGGAATTCTTCTGTAATTAATTAAATGATTTATGAATTAATGATTAATTCTTTAATTTCTTCTGAGTAATTTTTTTAATATATATATATATATATATATATATATATATATATATATATATATATATATATATATATATATATATTACTCCATTGATCTCACTTGTCGCTTCAGAACATCCCAGATATACTTTATGGGATTTCGATCAAAACTTCGAGCTATTCAATCTAAACGACGAATTCCAACAGGCATGAGAAATATTTCTGCAACATTTTCAGCAATGTTCTGTTTTAGACAAAATTCGATATGCATGACATGAAAAGGAGCTGTCAACGTGGTTACAGTATTTCTTTTTCTTTTAAATACAAATGTGACAGTTTTGCCACCTTTTATGAAATGTGTAAACTGAAAGGATCAAAATAGATGTAAGATGATTATATAGAATAAAAACGTTTTCTTTTCTATCATAACCCGACGTAATCTCCGCTTCAATTATATTTCGCTGAAGATTAACTAATTTCAGTCAAGTCCTGTTGCTTAAAAAACATCTCCCGCATTTTCTAATAAAAAAATTGTATTCCTAGCCTGATATGGTCGTTACTGGGTGTAAACATTGCCTGCTTACGTTAGACAGAGTTTACTTTTTGTGGTATATGGGATGGATCGCCATAAATATGTTGTACTATTTCTTTTTCGATAAGAACCACGGAACAAAGAGTGAGAGGTAAACTTATTTTACCCATTTGTTCAGTAATCATCAGTAAGAAAACGATATCAGAAAGCTTTTGTGCCGGGAGATTTTCATATATGCGTGTTTCTATATTCACTGTTTTTACAAATTTTGAAAAGTTAGACCAAAAAGTAGAATGTTTCAAGGAGATGTTCGTTTCGTCGTGTACAACTATCCACCACAGGTAACGTCTGGCAAAAACCCCAACGAAATAGAACAGTGATATCCCGTACACCATCATTTCTGCGTATATTCTGTTGTGTCCTGTCAGTCGATCAGCCATAGTGCTCATCCTAGATAGTAAGACAGCACTATAGTCAAACCATTGCCGTATCGCTCACACACCATACACAGAATTTTCTTTATATTGATCGGAATTTCGAAGGCAGTGTAACATATTTTGCAACCAGGCAGTCGCATTTCTGCAATGCTGATGACGCTGTTGCTTGGGTTGTTTCCCCTAGTTTCTTGACTGACTTATATTACATTGTGTTCCTGACGGTAATATGATAGATTTAATCTTATTTAAATTAAATAGTGAATTAAGATTTTATTCCGTTGTCATCCGAGAGTTGTTATTACAAACAAACGTAGTCATTTCAGCTACGCAATATCTTGTTTCTTTAGCATAATATTTCCGGTTGGGTCTAGGCTGGTTAGGAATAGTACGTAGCTCCAGTTACCCATATTGTTAGAGATATTCGCATCCGATTGAGTTGACTAATGCTTAAAGGGAACGTAGACCTGAATTAGTTACACAGCCTGTGCAGGTGATAGTGGGTTGGAGTCATGTTGCAGCAATATTATGGTTGTACCACGAATGGGTCGACTTTCACGTAGAAAGACCACGCTTTCACAGAATACCAGCCTAAAACATCCACTTAATGTTGCTGTGTTTCGTATGGTTAGTGTACCTATAGATAACCGGAGATCGTCTTTACTGAAAACGAGACATTCCATCTTTATACTCATGGATGACAACGCACCTGCATTTTGATACTTATTCGAATATAGACGTATATGTCTATGCGTTATAGCATTCATTTACCGCCAAATGGTATATATGTACATTTGCAACCCTTATTATATTAAAAATGCCACTATAGTTCTGACAAACTTCACAAAGTTCTCATATACACAAAGTTCTTTACGATGTTTTACTTCTCCGCTGATTACGTAGTAAGTCAGTACCGAAAATTTTACATTTTACAATTTAAATAGTGTTGTCGACGATGATGAAATCATCAATTTTATGTAAGTGAAATTGTCTTCTTTGAAATCAAACTCCGGCCGACCAAAACAAATGAAACAGTAAATTTCCCAAAGGAGCGTTTGACAGAATACAATCGGATGAGGCCACGAAATGAAAAGTTAGTAAACGTACGCCTGGGTCTTTCAATGTATAGCTTGTTGTATACCCTGCATGCGAGGGCAAGTAATTTGTTTTTATATGTATTGCGCTAGCATCCATTGTCTCCAAATCATTGCCCGGTGAAAATAATTTGTACTAAACAATATTATTAATTCTGAAAGAAATATTTTGGACATCACATAGTGGCCAGGTAATGTATAAAAAGTCGAAATAAAGAAAATTTAAACTGTATCCACCAGTTATAAACATAAAAGTAATATGAAACATAAAGCATAGTAATTTGTTTGACGCAATGTTACCAGCACGGAAATAAAACATCAATTTCAGTCTGTAATCGATTGGATAATCGGTTATGGTAACCAAAAATGTGTAAAACGAGTACAAATAAATACTGTATGAGAAAATTATACTCATTTATCTACATTGTTTTAAAATAACAGAATCAAAAACGTTATTTATTACTTCTTAACGTACTATTTTTAGATTAGATTATCGGTTCTAAAAATCCATTATTGTCAGACTATTATTTTCTCTGGCAACTCCTCGTGAAGTGAAATGACATCTGACATTATCTTTGCTTTATAATGGACATTTTTTGGACAAATTGACTTTGGTGGCAAAATAGAATAAGTCAAACAACGAATTTCTTGAAATAATTGCTAGATATGTCACAATGAACGGACAAATTGGTGAGCGCAGTACGAATACGCATCCTGGTAATACCACAACCTGTGGCCAACTTGTATTCTGTCTATTTTAATGGATTTTCCGCATGATCTATACGCCACAGCTATTTTCCTTATTTGGTGGCACAGTGCAAGCGAGATTGGTACTTAGAATAAATTCATATATATGCATATGTAAATGTATGACAGTAGAATAAAAATGAAAATAGGTAGATTAACTAACTTTTGTTTAGACCACAGCATAGAAAATTTTGCATAGATTTTATAATGCCAAACTTCTTTACAGAAAAGTAGTCTCTAAAAATAAGTTTTGGGTTAAAGTTTATGGGTTAAAGTGCTGTGGGTGGGTGCGGTTGAATCCAACCACTTGAATTTTGACGGAACATCGCCTTGGTCGGATTCGACCGTGTGCCCATTGATAGGTGGAAAAGCTGTATTGATGAGCTGATTTCCTAAATTAATGTGTATTCGTATGGCTCCAGTGACTCATGGTTTGTCGTTCCATATGCCGTTTCGAATAACGTTCTTTCATCTGTCCAAAACACATTAGATAGGCAATGATAGTCTTGAGACATTTTTGTAGTCTTCGCCTTATCCTTTTATATTTAATAGTTTTGTTTTAAAGTACATTAAAATAAAAAAGTTTTCAAGCAACCAGACCGACAGAGATTTAAAAAAATCATGTCTTAATAGTTCATAGCATGTAAATAGCCCCCAAGCTAAATAGAAGCAAGTTATTTTTATTAATATTATTATTATTATTATTATTAATAGTCCAGGAACTTCATTTTTTTATATAAAAACATAAGTAGCAGATTAATAGTAATATGAAAGAGATATAAATAAACATAAATTACAAATTAAAATAAATTCTTTCGACGCGACTTGAGGATGATTCAGATCCCTTTTTTCGACGAAATTAAGCGGAAATAACTTTCAGTAAAATCTATTGTTCGTCGCAGTTTCCGTTCAAAAGAGCCAGTGCGACTGACTTATTGTACTTCATAAGTGTTTCTTTAATATATACACAGTATATGCAACTTCTCAAACCTATTTCTATTCTATTAATAAATAAAATATTGTTATAAAGTAAAACTAATAAATAAATAACAACAATTAAATATGATAGAAATATATTATTCATCAATATTTATAAGTTTCATATTAACCACGCTAAAGGCGTAGCCTATTTTAAGATTTCTGACGTTTCGAACTGTCCTCGTGTTAATAGTTTTGAGTTGAACTGTCATTGAAAGAAATTAATTAACGAAGTTAGCCGCACGTGCGGTGTTGAAAATCTTGATATCATAGTGTGCCTGGGCAGCTCTCAGCATTTTTTTTACTTTTGGTACGATCTACGCAAAATAAATTAACAGTATCTTGAAGTTTTGCAGTAGTGTGCTTGGGTTACGATTTAATATTAACTATAGAACCCCAAGCATTATGTTTTGTTGTAATGGAAAATAATCCGAAAGAGACTCAACACAAACATGTTGTTAAATTTACATATCTTTTGTTAGTCACTAAATCCCCTTGTTACTTAAGAGGATTAAGTTGTAAGTTGAGCCTAATCTTCCCTTCCAAATCTTTGTTTCACATGATGCGTAAGACGATTGACAGTCTTATGATATTATAAATAGCTTAGAACATTTAACGTTTGTGCGGTTTTTACTACGTGCGCGGTGGTAATAAAAAACGTCGTGAGAAAACATGCATGAGTGAAAAAATTCAAGGTCATGTAAAGTCCCACAACACACACACTGAAACAGTTTTGGGGCCTTCATAAGTCACTCGGAAATAAGAAGAGGCCTGTATTCACCTGTAAGATACGATATACATATGACGTATATATACGACTTTGTTATCTGGCCCTCCGACGTCCGCCTGTCAAGACCTCACATTAACAATTTAAAATTACAATGAAATACTAAGGTCTACCAACCGAGTAGTGGCGGTATACGAATATCCACTACCCCGTATTGTACCGAGGGTATCACAAGAGGTAACAGAGAGAAATATTAGCAGTAACATCTTCCTGTTATCTTCTTAAAAATAATAAAAATTTGCGGTTGTCGAGCGTGACAACTATAGCAAAGTGAGGAAGTCTATGGTGGAGGGCCATGTTCACCAGTGAACTTTTTATGGACTAAGGTTTAGCGTACTTTGGAGTTGGGGTTTGACTTGATTGAAGCTTGGATAAAATAATCCAAGCTTCAATCAAGTCAAAGCCTTCAAAATATACGGCATTTAAATACTCACAAACCCTACTTTTGCTTGAACTAGAGTCATAAAATATAGCAAGAAGCAATATAAACGGCGAGATCTTTTAGGGCAAAATCCGAAAATCGGTAATTTGTAGATATATCACATCAAAAATATTATGCGATTAAAAATGTATCATTACATGTTATAGTTTATACATAACCTCAAGGCTTGAGTGCTATCGCACTTGTACGGTAGTTTTATTTGAATACAGTACCTACAACGGAATATTTAAAACTCGTGTACCACGAATACACGAATAGTTTAAGGTTGCCTGGAAGAAATCGCTTTTAGCGATAAGACCACCCTTTTTTTCTTCTTTCGTGTATGTATTGATTTCATGTTCAATAAAGTATTATCTATCTATCTATCTATTATCAAAAATTCATTTCTTTCAATTGTCGTAAAAATGGTTAAATATATGCAGGAGTACAAAATTCATCACTAAATTCCTACTTTCAACGGATTGTAGTGGACTGATGGGACTTTATCCTGTAATTAAAGCTGACAATGTTGCTTTTGAAAAACAAGGCCGTGGAAAAACAAAATAAGGTATGTATAGTTTCGAATGAAGGCTCGTTAGCGCACGACCGATTGGTTGAGGCTTTGGGCTCCTGGTCCTATGCAAAACAATTATTTGTATGCCCAAAACTTGTGCAATTTATATACATAAAACGCCTCCAAAATGTAGTAAATACTTATTTAGGAACGTATAAAAGAAGAAATAATAATATTTTGATTTGCACAAAGTCGCTGTCGCTGTCGCAGTCGGCTGCATGTAGTTAATGAAATATTTGTGTCTTTTGAAGAAACTTTAGCACCTTGATATTTAATATTCAAAAGATTTTTATTTAAGTCTGTACAAACTACCATCTCTCTTTTGATAACAGCGTAACACGAGCGAGTTTTTAATTTCAATGGACATTCACCAAAACAATACATTGTTCCAATGAAGAGGCGAGAAACAATGGTTCTCCGGCTAAAAGTTATAAGGCGAAATTTTAAATTGAAATTAATGAATAGTCTTTAATTTAAAATTTTAGTGTGATAGTAATTTTCTTAGAAAATTACTATACTAGGTCTTATTTCAAAACAGTCATTCATTTGTATTTTCCTCATTATTTTTTTCTTTGGCGTCACATTACCGCACAATGGAAAACATAAAATATCGGTATATTTACGAGTACGAGTTCTACCGTGGCACCAGTGCTGCAAAAACAGCTCGAATGTTTAATGACGTGCGTACGGCGCTGGTGTCGCAAAAGAAAGCACGGTACGTTTTTGGTTTCGACGTTTTCATTCTGGAAATTTCGACCTTCAGAACCAACCCCGTGGACGGCCGGACTCCAAAGTGGAAAATGAAGAATTAAAGGCTATTGTGGAAACGGATCCATCACAAAGCACTTCAGAGATAGCTGGAGGCTTTCGGAGTAAGTGATAAATTGTAATAATCCTTGAAGCAATTTGAAGAAATCCGAATATGATTTCGATATTGATGATAATTTTGTACAAACAGAGGAGTATTATTTGGACTTAAAGACTTGACTAAACTTGACTTGACTTGACTGCTCATCGAAAAAAAACCGCAAGACAAGTTACAACTGTGCCACTTGCAAAAAATACTTCTGTTTGGAACATGCTGTAACCGTATGCCCTGATCATTATGGTGAGGGTCAAAACTAAGCCAAATATAGATGATTATGTCCTTTCATATCTTGTTTATTACTATTTAGAAGTTTATTTTGTTTTTAAAGAGAAGTACCGATTTTATTTAGGTTTTCCTAGTATGTAAGGAAAAAATCTTATATTCGAAGACTGATTTGTGATAGATTGAAAGTTGGTAAAATAATTAATAAATTAAGTATTATTCATAATATTTTGTTTCACTATGTCCTAAACTTTGAAATGGTAATAATTTTTTTTGGGATTTACAGTAAAAAAGTATTTTATAGGGGTACGAACCACCGGTCTGTGAGACCGTGCGCGAGTATAGGTGTTACAAAAATTGGCGCGAGTAGAGGAGTGTTAAAGATTTACTAGACCCTACTAGCCAATGTCTCACATCTCTAAAAAAAAATTGAAGATTGATTCAAGGAATGAAATAGTCGTTTATATTCTAGTCTCAAAGTTAGACATTGAATCTCATAAGCTTTGGGAACAGTTGTTAGAAAGCTCAACAAATATTCCCACATATGACGAACTAAACAGCTTTCTAGAAAAACGATTCCAAACAATGGAAATGGCCAATCTTTCACAACCTCAAGAAATATTGAGAAAAGACATGCGAGATATATTTGTTTTTTATATGGCGATCGTCAATTTGCCTGCAAACCGTGAAAATAATAACAAATCTCTCCTGAAGTGGGAGAGGTTCATGTTTTGCAGCAGACTTTTACGGGCTAATGATGAAGGATAGAAGAAGAATTGATAATTTTTGCGTCACAAAGTAATGCGATAAAAATCTGAGCCCCTCCAAACTTAAGAGCAACGCGACCGTCTCTGACACACCCCACACTTCGGATCCACTCTTGCTAGTCGCTCTGTTAATTCTCATTTAAAAGTTGTAGGTGTTGCGTTTTAAGCGAATTCGTGTAATAAAATACTTCCGTATCTAAATACATCATAACCGATGTTATTATCTGTGTCTAGCATATTCTTTGAAAAAACTAATTTGAATAGTTTACCATTGTAAAGAATTGGAGCCAAGCGAAGAAGCAGCCAAACAAACTAAATTTCCATTACTGCCTATAAAAGTCTACTGCTGAATATAGGCCTCCTACATATATTTCCTCACAGGGGGAAGTTTCTTATAAAATGAACTGGACGATTTATAAAACAATTCTGCAACCGTAGTAAAAAATTGATTATTAGTCATGCGATGAATTCTGCCCATTCCAAAAAACAAACCCTCTTAGAAATATGAAAATGAAAATAGGTCTCTCCTGTAGATAGCGTCATAGGGGGATATTTTCTCTTGTTGCCAGTTGCCACGCTTGGCAAGCGAGTTCGCAGCCGCAGTTTTTAATTTTAGTCGTTATTAGGAAGACGCTGCTGCCATACTATAAAAATCGCATAACAGCTAATATTGGAAAATGTATATCAATCAGGTTTACCCGTATAATAAAACCTATACAGTATTCTTACCACATTGACAGTCATCCCATAACAAAAGCAAATAGCGTTAAAGACTTGGGAGTAACTTTAGATAGCAAACTAAACTTTTCAGAACACATTACATTAATAACCATGAAAGCCTACAAATGTCTTGGATTTATCATGCGTGTCACCAAACCTTTCAATGATTTAAGTTGCATTAAAGCACTTTATTTTTCATATGTCCGCAGCGTGTTGCAAGATTGCTCTATTAGTTGGAACCCTCAATACAAAAAATATGTAGCTGCCATATAGGGTATAGATTCCTGCGGTACCTCAATTACCGGGGCAGACACAGGAGCGAAGAATAACATAGCTCTTGTCTGCATCACAACTTATTAACATTACAAGATCGCAGATGTGTAACTGATATGATGCTGCTATACGAGGTTTGTACCAGCGCTCTAGACTGTCCAAATTTATTTGAATCCCCCTGTCGCCTCTTATGACACAATTGGATACTATGGTATAGTATAGTAGGATATTCTTACACCGACACTACGCGGGTAAAAATAGTACAACTTAAATCTTTAATTTTATTGATATTCTAGCTATAGATCACAATGTTTTGATGATTAATAAATTAAAGAAAAAACATAATAAAATTTACATTGCTGTATGAGTTATTTCGCCGTTATTATAATAAGTAATTTTATATGAGAAAATCAAAGAGCATAAAATAATCACTACGTTTTAGGGATGGTGGTACTAGGCTGCACTAAAAGTATCGGGAATGGAATATTTCCACCGTTCCTGTCATATTAAGATCTTTTTGATTGAAAACTCATTGATTTTGAAAATCGAATACCATTTATTTATTTAAAAAAAGATTCTCGGTCTTGTCACAAGGTTTTGTCAAACTTGTTTAGTCGTTGAGAAAATGGAATTGACTCGAGAAAATTCAAGAGCGACGATTTATTATGACTTTCGAAGTGGTTTAACACAAAAACAGTGTGTTGACCGGATGACTTCTGCATTTGGTGATGAAGCCCAATCTAAAACCACAATTTATCGCTGGTTTGCTGAATTTCAACGTGGACGTGTCAAGCTCAGTGATGATCTTGTCCTGTCCTGTCAAAGTCGTCCAAAAACTGCAGTCACCCAAGAAAACGTTGATTCTGTCCGTAAGCTGATTGAGAAAGATCGACATGTGACATACTGCGAAATTCAGGCAACTTTAGACATTGGCATGAGTCAAATACAAATAATCTTGTATGAACAATTAGGTGTAGAAAAGTTGTTTTCCCGATGGATACCGCATTCGCTCCGTGAAGAGCAAAAAGCGGCTCGCATTACTTGGTGCATCAGAACTCTCGAAAGATTCGACGCAGGATCCTCAAATGCTGTATACAACATCGTATCAGGTACGAACCCGAAACAAAAAAACCAGTCACGAGTTTGGGTATTCGAAAATGAGTTAAAGCCAACAAAAATTGTTCGTTCACGGAGTGTTGCAAAAAAAAATGGTGGCCACGTATGTCTCCAAAACCGGCCATGTTACGACTATTCCTCTTGAGGGAAAAAGAACGATTAATGCAGAATGGTATGCTAACATTTGTTTGCCACAGGTCGTTTCTGAACTCCGTAAGGAGAACTGCAACCGCCGCATCATCCTCCATCACGACAATGCGAGTTCTCACACCGCACACAGAACAAAAGAGTTTTTAGAGCAAGAAAATATAGAATTATTAGACCATCCGCCGTACAGCCCCGACTTAAGCCCTAATTATTTCTATACTTTTCCTAAAATAAAGAATAAATTGCGTGGACAGAGATTTTCATCACCTGAAAGTTGTGGACGCCTACAAAACGGCCATTTTGGAGACCCCAACTTCCGAATAGAATAGTTGCTACAATGATTGGTTCCATCGTATGGAAAAATGTGTCAAATTTCGCGGAGAATACTTCGAAAAGCAATAAATACATTTTTAAATAGTAATGTTGTGTCACTTCCTTGATTCCCGAAATTTTCAGTGCCGCCCTCGTAACATTCATTCTGCAATTTCTGTTGAGTTGTGATTTTATGTTAAATTTTATATTAAAAATTTGATAGAAAACATGTCTAGTACATACGAAAATAGTCCTTTTAATCGGAGCACCATTACATCTCGGAGTCCGCCCAGCACGCCTTAGCCACCACACCATGATGCTGCAAACCACGTCAAATTTTAGCCACCAGTGAAATTAAAAATTAGATGACCTCAATCAAACAGTGCCTAAATGAAGTTTGCCATGTTGCCCAGGAGGGAAAACTGAACTCAGAACAAAAGCTAAGACTGAATTCCCTATCGATCGTTTACTACCAATCTTTGAAGCAAAAGGCAATTTTAATGCACACCTCTATTGAAGCACTGAGAGAAAAACAAGACCTAATGGAATGCCTTAATGATTTTAGAAAATCTCTTAAGGAAACGATTCAAGAAAGCGATGCCAAACGGTCTATAAAAAATGTCCTTTTCTGATATGGTTAAAACAACCAACAATAATTACTTGCGCCCCAATACATTCAGTTCCATAGCAATTTACCCTGAGAATAAATTAAAAACAAGTGAAGACACAAAATCTCTTGTCCATAAAATTATATGCCCGAACAACTGAAACTACACATATCATCACTGATACAAGAGGACATTGAGAAGTTAAAAAAATCTACTCAGCTTATTGGTTCCGGACTAAAGGTGGAAGAGTCCCATTAAAGAAAACCAAGGATAATCTTAGGAATACCTACCGCCCTTAGCGAACGAAAAGTCTTTGACTGCTTTTTTGATCAAAATTTAGCCGATAAGGTCCCTAACTTAACGCGGGAATCTTTTTTTGTCCTCTGAAAAATTAAGTCATAAATCGGGTAAAATGCAAGCACTTTCATGCAACTTTATTTTGGAAGTGCCAACAGGCATCAGAAAGGCACTTATCAACCAGCCTTCATAAATTGTACGTCGTGCCCAGTACCAAGTGCTTCAAATGCCAACAGTACAGACACGCTGCAAGAACTTGCCAGGAAACAATCAACACGTGTGGACATTGTGGTAATTTTTTATAGGATATGGTGACAAATGAGCACACAGTCCACCTGATGGTAAGTGGTTGCTCCGGCCCATAGACATCTACATCACGTTGTCACCCGTGAGGACTGAGATGGCGTCCTTTATTACGGTTGACTCATCAGATAAAGGTCATAACGTGGTTCAGTATATGGCTTTCTTCCAGAGCCAGGCTTCTCTTGACGGAACCGGTCTCTTGATAGCGCTGTCAGGTCCTTTGGAACGCTGAACGACTCTCATTTAGCCTCTGAACCCGTAAACAATGGTCGCAACACTCCTCAGACAGCGGAATAATTTTGATGACTTTTATCACTTTATTTTACCATTTTGAAAACCGCTAGCAGTATAAAAATACTTTAAAATGTCGAGAAATTAGATAATTCAATAAAATTGGAGTTTATATTGATTTTACGTGGTAGAGCCATGATGCTATATTGTAGAGAGCAAGGACCGAGGAAGGAGCTTGCTATCAAAGAAAATTAGCGTTAAACAGCCGCCTAATAAATTTTAGTCCCTAGAGGAGAACCTGTATTTTGATACTTAATCGAAGATCGATGCACTTGTAAATGGTCTGTAACATCCACTTACCCACTGATGGATTGTGTGCACATTTATCACCCTAATTTTATTAAAATAGAACTATAGTTCCGACGTACGTGACAAATTTCTCACAGACACAAAGTTCTATACGATGTTTTTCTTACCGCTGATGGCTTGGAAAGTCAGTACCAAAAATAACATTTTACGATTTCAATGATGTCTTCGCCGAGGGAATCATCAATTTTGTGTAAGCGAAACTTTTTATTTTTTGAAAACGAACTCCGGCCTACCAAAAGAAATGGAAAAATAAATTTCCCAAAGGATCTTTTGACAGAATACAATCGGATGAGGCCACGAAATGAAAAGTTAGTAAACGTACACCTCGTTCATTCAATGTCCAGCTTCCATCGTTGTGTACCCTGCATGTGAGGGCAAATAATTTATTTTTATTTGTATTGTAGTACTATAATTCATTCTCTCCAAATCGTTACTAGCGAACACAACGTACTCGTTCAGCAGACGGAATAAGCTGACAGTGACTGAGCATCTATTTTCTTACGTGAAAGATGTGATACATCTTTCAATGCGCATTAATAACCGCACCTACTCAAAAATTGGAGCTAAAAAGGGCATTGTCGTAGATATATACTTATAATCCTTATTCTTATAATATAAAATGAATAAGGAATGAGAAAGTTTGTTTGAATGTTTGTAATTCAAACACATTAAAATGGATGAAAGGGCTTTAATTAAATTTGACGTATAGCTCCGTGGAAAATAATGGTGTTTGTCCTTATACATTAAGGTAGAAAATTTATGGAATGATGCGTAACATTTCATTTATTACAGAATATTCATAAATGAAAAATACGTCCAATATAAAATAAAAAATAAACCTATTTTACAACAGATAAGCAAGCACTAGGGGTCCTGCATATTTTTATTGCGTTCTTTTGATAGCCGGAATTTAATATAAAACTCGAGTTTTTTTACAAAACTGACGTGATTTACGAACTTAAAGTCCACCTGATGGCAAGTGGCTGCTGCTGCCCGTGTACATCCCTAATCAACTTAAAACTAACAAAGATGTGTTGTCACTTCTGAGGTCTAAGGTAGTGTGCCTCACAGCCTGCAACTGTACTGGCTCTATACCCTTCAGACCGGAATACAGTAGTGCAGTCACTGATGGTTGGCGACAGAAATGAGTTCTTCCACCTAGTTGCTTGATACCTTGAATTTCATTTGATAGGATGTAAAAGGAGGGGCATGCGAATCCCCTAAATTTCGATCTCGCCTGCACGCGGTGAATCATCGTCGTGCCAAATGTCGCACCTAAGACTAAGGCCTGATACCTAAGGGATGATATCTGGTAATAACGTATCTGAATTTTGATCCTTAATCAACATAGAAATAAGCGCATACGGGTCACATCATTTACGTATCATCAGGTTGTCTGTGTGCTTCCTTGTCACTTTTATCTCTATTAAAAAACCGGTCAAGTGCGTATCGCGCCACGCACAGTGTAAGGTTCCGTAGTTGCCCGTCACAATACGTGAACTTATAAGGGGCCTAGGATCATATTAAGCAAGTTCGCGGTTTGACCGCTATAACGAATAAAAATGTCTAACGATGGTAAAAGACTTATTTCCAAGTAGGTTTATAGGGAGTGGTATTCAAAAAAGATTAAAAGCTTTTTTTTTAAATATTTAAAAATAAAACAATGAACATCAATGAAATAAGCCGGAGAGTGACAATCAGCCTGCGTGGCCTTTATCGTTTCAAGAATTTCCTTCCAACCTAGACTAAGGCTATGTTGGTGCGAGTGCTTGTTTTACCACTCATTGATTGTGCTGATGTGTGTTACTCTGATGTGAGTCAACTACTTCTGTGCAAATTGGATCGTTTATTAAATAATTGCATCCGTTTTATTTTTGGCCTTCGTAAATACGATCATGTATCCATATATCGTTCTAAGCTTAAATGGCTCCCTATCCATCAGCGTAGATGTATCAAAATTCTTCGCACGCTTTTTTCAATCCTATATGATCCATGCACTCCCCAATACCTGAAATGCAATTTTCAGTATTTGGGTTCTTCTCACGATCGTAACCTGCGATCCTCCGAGGGAACTACATTATGTGTTTTTCCTCACCGTACCAAATTTATGTCTCAGTCTTTCGCCGCTGAGGCCATAAGGCTATGGAATAAATTACCCCCTCATATCAGAAAACCGACTTCTGTTGCTACATTTAAGAGGATGGTGACTGATCACTACCTTTCTTCTTCCAGCAAATAACTTTCATATTTAATTGTTTCTGCTTATATGTGACTTGACATTTTAAATTATTTAATTTGTTTTAGTTATGTTCGTATGTAAGTATACTTAAAATGTATGAATTATGTACTAGTTAAACATTATGTATGAAATGTATCATATATTACTTAGGTTAATTGTAGTTGTGTATATTTATTTTTGTATTTACACTTATGGTATGTCTATTTATATATTTACATTTACGTATAAATTATCCACATATTTTATGGCACCTGCTAAAGTTCTCTGCTTAGCTCATGGTTGACTGGTAGAGAATGCCTAAAGGCATTAAGTCCGCCAATTGTACATTTTAAGTGCAATAAAGTTTTTTAAATTAAATAAATAAAAAAAAGCATCAAATCATTCACATGCTAGGTTTTTATGAAAATAGTCATGGCTCCCCACCCGTATAAAATGGTCTTGGCTCCCTATCCATCAGTTACTTCCCGGCAGTGAAACCCAAGATATACACGACCGTAACGAACCTTCCCCTAAACCACTACTGCCCTAAATTGTAGGCCTACAATATCTACTAACTAAAAAAGGTCGTATTCTATGAAATTGTAACGAAATTTTTACTAATTCAAGTGCATTTTATAAGTTGGATGAATATTATAATAAATAAATAATAATAAACGCTTATTTCAGATTAAAAATCCATACAAATTTGTTAGTAAATATCTTAAAAGCTATGTTAGTAAATTAAATTAAATCAAATTAAATAACTTACAATTTAAAATATTAATTAAGATACTTAAGTGTCCCACCCATATGCATTTCAGTCCAATGCGCTTGAATGGGACAATCAAGCCTATCTTTAACTACCTTCAGGATGCCGTTTGTGCTCCCCCGCAATCTGCGCCAGCTGGACGATATTCGCTTCCGTATGATGCCATGAAAATCATCAACACCCGCTTCAGCAAACATGCCAGATGCACTGCATAACACGGGAAGGCCCATCAGCATCCTGAAGGCATTATTATATTGGACGCGAAGTGCATTATAGGTCCTTTGCGTATAGCTATACCACAGGCGGCAGGTGTAAAAGGTTTGGCAGTAAGCCTTGAAAAGAGTAATTTTGACTTCTCTAGTACACCTAGCAAACATGCGGGCAACCATATTGCATCGAAACGCCAATGCCCTCCGTTCCCTCTCTATATCATAGTTGTCTGTGAAATATTACACTTTAATTTGTTAAAACTACTTTTACTATAGCCGTGACACTGATCCTTTTACCTTCATTACATAGAACCTACTATCGTGCATACTTTTTACATTTCCAAAAACAGTGTGTTAGTTGGTAAGGCAAGGACGTATGACTCTAATAAAAAAATACATACACGCCACACGATAGAAAAGACGAGTAAAAAATCACCTGTATGGGGAAGTGAGTTTGAGTTTTTAGTTTCTAATGTATATAACCTTAATCGAAATATCTTTTAGTAACTATTTCATTGGGGTTTGTCAAATTGAATTTATTTCTTGTTTCTTAAATTTGTCAGCGATTTCAGATATTTTAAATTTTAAAATAACACTAAACTGGAAATTAAAAAAAAACTAATTTTACTGTTAGCATCCACAAAACCTGTATTAATATAAAAAAAATCTCTTTTAACTATTTAGACCATAACATATCGTAAAGTTTTTGGTAAATAACATTTGTGTGATATATAGGGCTGATGGACATTAAAAGGTTTGAAAAGTACTATTTTGAGATAATCAGCGCTTGGAACGTGAATACGTCCTTAATATGAACATACTTAGCAAAGCGTTGCACTCGAAAGATTATCATATTTTACAGTCTGGTCATTCAATTGTACGATCGACAATGAAATTGTAATTTACTATTTAAAGCTCAAGTATCTCATTATGCGTAGCTGCAGAGTATTGGTGAATAAAACAATATGAGCACATAGATATTCGTTTATTTTGTATACGTGATGAATTTAATTTTAATAATTCTTTTTAAGTATACATAATTTTGATTTATTTTGTTAAATATAAAGTAAATATAAAAGTGATAAAGTATAGTTAAATGTATACTTATTTTATGTTTAATATAAATAGTTATTACTTACGTATTAGAGACATGATCTTTCACCGGACTAAAATATGACAAATATATCTAATATTTGTCATATTTCAGTCCCTAAACGAACTATAAAGTGAGCATTGCTAGGTAGAGTTTCTCTGTTTGTCTTATTGTGACATTTTTATACAAGCCACAAACATATATATTGCCCTCCAAATTATTTTTATTTCAAAGTTAAAAAATACTTCTAAAAGAACACCGAATCCAGCGTAAGGCTATTAAAATTATAAAAGAAACCTGATTTAATATAGAAGATTGCTGTGTGCTAACATTACCTTAGGATTTAGTGAATAATATAATTATAGCCAGCCGTATTATACCAAATTTTTTGAATTCTTACACATCGAACAAAAGTGTGTAAGTGTTTAGATAAATACATATAACTTTTGCCTGATGGTGCAAAATAGGAGGTGGTAAAGTCCATGATTTCGGTTTAGTCGCACGTTTAGCAGCACCTGGGGGACACGTGGGTTTGGTGGTCGAAGCCTACATAAGCGAGTGACTTATACCTTATATATTAGCGATATGTTGAAGATGGGCCAGATCAAGAGTACCTTTAACCGACGATCATGTATGCGTATATATATAGATGTGAAGGAGACGAGAGAGGTTCGAAAGTATCGTTTCAAATGGAAGTCCGTAGTCTCTGCCTACACCTCATACTTTCATACAGGCGTATTTACGTGTATAAAAATATAATAAAAAATAGATTTTTATATTAAATTCTTATATAGAATAAGACCGTATATTGAGAACAATAAAGGTGTTTTAACATCCCTTATCTCGTATATATGTCACGTGGTAATTTCTATCTTAAATTATTGACCTGCCGGAGTCCCTGGTCTCGTAGCTATCTTTTGCATTCTACTGTTTAAATACAAAACACGTAGCGGTGGATAGGAATCTTTCGGTGAAATATGAATCCATTGTAATAAAACAGATTCACGTGTAAAAATGATCGAGTTAGCTCAGGAAGGTCACGTTATTTTCAACAAATTACTACTTTACTTATTTTTATTATCCCGACGTTTCGGGTGCTTTACAGCACCCATAGTCACGGGGGGACTGAGATGTTTGACGTCCCAATGTCATAGTTAGTCCGGCTACCTTCAGTTTTTGAATATTAATTTTTAGTCCAATTTACGCAAATCGAGCTTATAGTATCATGAAGTCTTGCAGTGGTATGCTTGGGTTTGGTTTTAATTTTGTTAATTATAGGATCCTAAGCAGATGGCAGCACCCATCCGTCTTCCCTATTGAAATTTGGATGTTTTTTAATTTCAATAGCCTCGCGTATCGACCCTTGTAGGAATCGGTGTTCTTTTGCGAGGATTTGTAGTTTATCAAATCTAATGTAATGATGGGGCGATCTCGAACACGTTCGCAGACTGCAGACTTTCCGGAGCGTCGGTGCTTCACGTCAGCTATATTCCTTCACGCGGGTTTTTATAGATCTTTTTGTTTGACCTATGTAAGAGAGACAACATTCACAATCTAGCTTGTATACATCTGAATCTTGTGGAGGAATATTACATTTGATGGATGGTAAAAATTTACTAATCTACTTCGGCGGCTTGTAGTATGTTTTAATGGAAGCTCGCTTCAAGATATAGCTAATCTTGTCTGTGACTCGCACTCGTGAGCAGGCGCGCGGTAGACTGTGACCGGCTTCACTCGTTCACTGTGACGTAGGCGCGGGACCACGAGCTTGTTGTCTTGCAATACTTGCTTGAAGTGCTTAAACTCGGTGGCCAGATGTTTTCTGTCACAGATCCCTCGTGCTCTCTGAAACAAAGATTTACCCACGGTAGCTAACTGTGAAGGATGGTGGTGAGACACACCATGTAGTTATCGGTTAGTATGGGTGTTTTCCCTATACACAGTGTGACCAATAGTGTTAACAGGATTTCGGACGACTAAAACATCTAGGAAGGCTAAAGAATTATTTGCCGCTAACTCCATTGTGTATTGTATTTTAGAGTTTGTGGAGTTAAGGTGGTCTAAAAATGCAGTTACTTTGTCAGATGATAAAATTGTGAATGTGTCGTCTACGTACCGTTGTAGAACTTTGGATTTACAGGAGAAGTAAGAAGGGCTTTCTCCTCAAAGTCCTCCATGAATAGGTCGGTGACTATGGGAAACACAGGTGAGCCCATCGCCACATCATCTACTTTCTTGTAGAATTACTCCTTCCACCATCGATAGCCAGATGTGAGGCAGTGTTCAAGTAATATGGCATATTCTTGAGGCATGTTATTTTCTTCTAGCTTCCTAGTTACAATTGAGATACAGTCAATAATAGGTAGGCATATAAATAGTGACTGAACATCAAAACTGACCATCGTTTCATTGTCAGCGAGATGTAGATCTTTTATCTCACTCACAAAATGGTATGAATTCTTTGTGTGTGCTCTGGTATGTCCTCTCAGTGGTGATAGTATTCTTTCTAAGTGTTGTGCCAGCTTATAAGTTGGTGAATCAATCTGGCTCACTATGGGACGTAGTGAAGCGTTTGGTTTATGTATTTAAAGTAACCTGTATAACCTCGGCGGCTTAGTACATGATAGTATTAGCGAATTCACGTCGAGATTTAATTTTTCGGAGTATTTATTTATTAAATCGCTAGTTGTTTTAAGCGTGTTAGTTGTGGGGTCTATTTTGATCTTTTTATATGTACTTTCGTCCAATAAAAGTTTCCGATGTGTCCATTATTACCGTAGCATTTCCTTTATCCGCGCGGAGAATCTTGAGATCCGGTCTGTTCCGTAAGTTATTCAGCGCTGTAAATTCGTCTTTAGGAAGGTTTGGTTTCGGCACTGAACTACGACGTAAAAAGAACGAATACCGATATTATTCTTAAGCAGGCAATCCTCAACGCTGCAGATAATTTCTTCGTAAGGGATTTTTCGCGGCGTTAGTGCGAAATGCATTCTCTTCGCTAATATGTTTTGATAGATTATAGACCGTGCGTTGTTTATAGTTTGTGTCTATGGTCAAAGGTTGTGTATCGTTCTGACGTTGACTTGGGTGTTTGGCATTTGATTTGACCATACATTTTTGGTATATTTTTATTTGTTTATTTTTGCATTCATTGTATTTAGATATTTCTCGTTTGTTTAAAGTTAAAAAAAAATAAGTAAAGTAGTAATTAAACGCGACAAAATCCGTAAATAATAGTTTTATTCAATGTGTAGTAATCACGTCAAGGGGATTGCCCACTCTTCATAGACATTTCGGCCATGGGTTTCCACATATAAAAGCATATAGATATGATAATATACAATTAATAGAATGAAATGGTTAAGAAATTGGTTTAAAAAAAGTCGGGAATTTTAAGATATAAAAGTTTTTATTTTCACAAATACAGTTTTCTAACAACTAATTTTACCGATGTTATCGCGTTTAATTTCTTTGATTTTTAATTCCCGACGTTTCGGGTGCTTTCCAGCATACATGGTCATGAGGGATTGAGGTGACAGGTGTACCGAAATCAGTGTTAACTTGGAGTAACTTCAGCTTTTTAATAACTATTTATGGTCCGATCTACGCAGAATGAACTTATTGTCTTGAAATCTTGCGTGGTATGCTTGGGTTTAGTTTTAATTTTATTAATTACAGGGTCCCAAGCAGGTGGGAGTACCCAGCTTCATTCTCTATTAAAATTAGAATGTTTGAATCTGGGTGCAATACATAACCGACTTCAGATTGCAACGAGGATGAACTAGATGATTCAGATGGTTCACGTTCTGCAGTTGAATGTGATGCTGCTCTATCAAACCTTCGCCAACAATTATGACACACACACGAGATGACGATGGCAACTGAAATAATATTAAATACAAAAGTGAAAAAGTGAACTAAATAAAAATAAAATAGATTTGTTTCCTTTAAACTCAAATACATTTAAAATATTTATCAAGTTAATTGTTACTGCACAAAAGCTTACTGCACAATGACTTAATGGCCTATATTATTTAATAATTAAGCACTTAAAAACTACCAGTAGTCCAAAAACAATGAAAAATCAATTGTCTCATTACTTGGTGGTTGGTAAAAACGGTAGCAGTCTATCTGGTGGTGACAAGCTAATCTTATCGCCATGTTATAAATAAGCTTGTATGTTTGTCAGATATAGTTTGTGTGGATGTAATCAGAGTAAAAACATGTATCACTATCAGATATGAGCACACACACTTAATAAACTAAAAAATGTTGAACACGTACCTCACGTGGTGCAATTTAATGGGCAATTTCATTCCTTATGAGTTCCTCACGTGGAGAATCAGACCCAAACAATGTGTGTGATCTTATTCTCAAAAGTGACTTGCCACAGCTGATACATACATGTCCATGACTAATAATTGGTGAATTTTCCTGTTCGCTAGTTAGATGTCGTATTTGATTCCAGGCTGCAGTCTAACATGCGTGGCATACTACACTATCTCTCGAAACTTGTACCTAATAAAGAAGCCATAATTATTATATCAATTGATATAATTATAAGACAACTCAGTTAATAAGCATTGCTGCAATTGTAGAATGAAGAAAAGGAAGACATGACACATGATTGTAACTATTTACCTGCTGTGGTCGAACCTATTCTTGTGTAAGTATATTTCAGTTCTGGAATTTCCAACAAATGCCTTCGTGTTTTCCCTATATTTAAACAACAATTTACACAACGAAAATGTCCTCTTGAATGAGTTACCGAGGGCTGGGAAGAAGTCTGGCCGGCGTGGAAGCTGGGATCATTGTTAACAGTGGATATCGAGTCCAAGTTCGTGCAGGGGTTATTGAAGGAAGCGGGTGCGGGGTCCATGTGCAGGCCGTGGTCAGTAGGGTGGGAAAAAATGTCAGAGTCCATTTATAAGGCTTGTTCGTTACTTCGATAACAAATTCACAAAAATAAAAACAAACAAAATAACATGCAAATGAATTCTACATGTGACTATTTATATAGGTATAGATATAGTTGTGAACTGAATTGTGATTTCATTCTATGACAGGGCCTAGCTGTCAGACTCGTTGTTGCCTCTTAACTGACATAAAATCGATGAAAAGATATCGATTTTTATTCGATTAATAATATCGTTAAAAAGCAATCTTTGAGGCGCTTTAAGTTCTGCACACTTTTTAAAATATATTTTCCTTTATTTATTTAAATGCTATTTGAAATGTATTTTTAAGAACAGTTAAATTGTGCAGTAGCGTTTTGTTAAGCTTTAACCTTTTGAGCGCCACGCCAAAAACGCAGTACCGTGTCCTGTACGCCAAAGCGCCAAAACATAATAGTGTTGCCAAGACTTGATATATCGATAACGTAAAATAACTTGTTTTTGTTGGTTTTTTATGCTATAAATGACTCTTTATAAACTGTATGTTTTATTTAATCTTGTGCTGTCTTCCACTCTTTTTATATATGTACTTTGTACATAAAAACATAAATAAAAAACAAACAATAACAATAAAATAGTAGTAAACCACAGCACTACTCTCCATCCTAATGACGACACTGTCACGACTGGACGACAACGGCGTAGCTGACCTTCCTTTTTGAATATTCTTAGAGTGTTGTGTATCGATTTCAAAATCGATCTAACCGAAATATACAGACATCGATTCGTAATATTTTATGTGTCGGGGAAGGCGTAGGCCAAGTGAAGCACAGAAGAAAAGTCTTACACTCTTATGACAATGGGGATTTGATATGATGCTGATTCTGCTAGATGATTTTGAGACTGAGAAAGAAAATGGCACAACACAAAATGAAAAATTGCTCTTCACACCTTAAGTCTACACTCACTTGCTACAACAACAGCTAAGTTGCTTGACAGTCTGTTGAATAGCAATCTCGAAAAACATGTGAAGCTGAATGATGCCCAGTTCGGGTTTAGAGCCGGATTATCTACCGAGAGTGCTATTCTGAGCTTGAAACATACAGTAAACTATTATACGAAAAGAAGGTCTCCAGTATTCGCTTGCTTCCTCGATATGTCAAAAGCCTTTGATCGCGTAATTTATGACCGCTTATGGAAGAAGTTGGGGTGTGCGGGTGTGCCGATGGAGTGCATCTCCCTCCTCAAATTCTGGTATTCAAACCAGAAAAATCAAGTGAAATGGGTCGGTACGCTTTCGAATGAATATAGATTGCAATGTGGTGTAAGACAGGGGGGGGGGGTTAAGCTCGCCTCTATTGTTTAATTTGTATGTCAATCAGCTTATTGAGCGACTCAGTAGTACTCTTGTCGGCTGTCAAAGCCAACTTCTTGTGTTCAAAGCAGGCAAACACCAGCCCTCCCGTGTGCCTCCAGTAGCCCTCGATGGGTTGTCTCTAAAGCTGGTGGATAGTTTCAAATATTTGGGTCACATTGTGACAGCAGACCTCCGGGATGACGAGGACATAGAAAGGGAGCGCAGGGCGTTGACAGTGAGAGCCAATATGCTTGCTCCCAGGTTCACTAGATGTACAGATACAGTTAAAATAACGCTGTTCAAAGCGTTTTGTCAATCATTTTACTCTAGTGCCCTGTGGGTGACATATACGCGTCGAGCTTTCAATGCTCTGCGCGTACAGTATAATAACGCTTTCAGGATATTGTCGCGGCTGCCGTGGCATTGCAGTGCATCAGGTATGTTTGCACAAGCGCGTACTGACACTTTTCCAGCGATCATTCGAAAGAAAACAGCCTCACTCTTGCAACGCTTACGAAACAGTAATAACGGCATCCTGAGAGCGATATCTGTAAGATATGACTGTCCCATACAGAATCACTGGGTGGGCGTAGTCATAGGATTAAAATAATGTGTAATTACTTACAATACTAACATAGTTTTAAGCCACTATTGTTACTAACAACATTACAAACAATATATGGACCATGGTCTGAAATAAAATTATTATTATTATTATTAAGTAAAAAAACATTAATTGTAATTTTGTATTATTATTAAAAAAGGTACATAATTATTCATTAATCAACAATTATATATAGTTATCCGCACTAGGTAAATCTGCCTAATAATATTAAAATATTGGTCATGGAATAAATAAACATAATTGTTCACCAATCAATCAAAAATTCAATTCATCAATCAAAAATCAAAATTCATCATCATCGACGCTTTCCAAAATCCGAATGAGTTCTGAGGAATCGTTCATGTTGCATTGCTCTACTTTTCTCGGTAATCACTTATGACGTCATCAGGGTGTCGTCTATCCTTGATCACGGTGCCCAGTGAACTGATTTTCGATGACGCGCTAAAGATGCGCTAGAGTTGAGATATTAGATTTATTATGTGAAGATGATCTGATAACATTTTTTTATTCATGTAGCTAATTATAGTTTTATGTTTCTAACCTTTAATTATTATTCAAATATCAATAATAATAGAAAAAAACACCATTGAGCTGAATTTTGGATAGTTTTCAAGAAATCTATGCCTCCCGCGTTTGACACTAGCGGTCAACCATAGACGACTTTGGCGTGCTGGACATAGTATTTGCTTAGATAAACATCCATTTTTATTAGTTCAATGTTTCTTAGTACTTGTGGCTCTAGAAGACTTGTTTTTTATACTCACATGTTGCTGGGTTATTCCTATTTTAAGGAGTGTAGAATTAAAATACCTGTAATAAATTTCCAATATCTATATTTCATATTTTTGAGAGCCGGATTTTTTGTCAAGTATAGACGTCGTTGGCGCTCAGGGCCTGCAGGTGTTGGTCAAGTATAGGCGACTTTGGTGCTCAAAAGGTTAAAGGATTCATGGTAAATCAGCTGGAAACTAACTTGTTTCATTATCATAACATGATTCTATTTTAAATGTATTATTATAAACAGATAAGAATAACTTAACCGATCTTCTTTGAAAACAGATAAGAATAACAGTTCTTATCTGTTTTCAAAGAAGATCGGTTAAGATTAACAGTTAAATTGTTCCGTAGCGTTTTGTTACTCTCTAAAGAATTCATTGGAAATCAGCTAGTAATTCGCTTGTTTAATTATCATAACATAATAATTATTTAAAAATTATATTAGCACTGTAATGATGACACCGTAAATAATCGATCGAAAAAGAGAATCGATTTTTTAAATGTGTTTTGTGGTTGGCAACACTTTTTTTTATTCACTAATGACATAATGACCAAATTTTTATTATTATCTTTTCGGTACTTTCAATTTGTGCAAAAATATTCCCATTATTTGAGGATAAATGAATACCGCGATTAATAAACATAAATAAAGATATAATTTTTTAACAAATGCACATTGTTGGGCGTTCCATGGCCGAAAATGGGCAATGCCCTTTGAGAAATCATTATCACAATCTTCTCGTCAGGCATGCCTCAACATCTCAAAACTCGATTGTACAATCAGTGCGTGTTGCAAGTGATGACCGATGGATCTTAGACTTCGTCCTTCACTGCTAGCCGTATAAGGAAGCTCAAAGTCGCTCAGCGAGCTATGGAGAGGGCTATGCTTGGGGTTTCTCTGCGTGATAAACTTAGGAATGAGGTTATCCGCAGTAGAATCAGAGTAACCGACATAGCCCAACGGATTAGTAAGTTGAAGTGGCAATAGGCTGGCCACATAGGTCGAAGAACCAATAACCGATGGGAAAAAATGTTCTGGAGTGGCAGCTTCGTACCGGCAGGTCCCCACTAAATGGAGTGACGACCTGGTAAGACATGCAGGAAGTCGATGGATGCAGGTGGCTCAGGACCGTGCTTTGTGGCATTTCTTGGAGGGGATTCCTGGGGGGCCTATGTTCAGCAGTGGACTTGTGAAGGGCTGTAATAAAGAAGAACCAATTTTGCTTTAGGACGAAGTTAAAATCGCAAAAAAATACAACTGTTTCATACAAACTGTATGAAACTGTTTTTTTTCCTGTTCTTTGTTTTTGCCCTTTTATTGTAATGTAAAGCTCTTTTACTTCACGATTGCGAACTTGGTTAGTTAATGATTGTTACTTTTGAATTAACGAATGTTATTTTAACATCTCAAAGGATTATTGGCAGTCTGTAAATAACCCTGTAAAGTTGTTCTGACGAGTTAGTTTAATTGTAGGTACCTATGTTGTTGTTTTTGTTTTTATTGTATGATTTTCTATTTCGTGTATACAATGTATTTTTTGTTTTCTGATGTTACAGAACCAGAATAATGCCATTGGCAAGTACATCCATATGTTGACATATAGAATGACATACAGTTCTGTGATCACTTAGAGTTGAAGGCTAACTTGGTTTTTAAAAAGTTTTTGTACTGAGTAGATCGAGACAGTATTCCAGCACACCGATTGCAACTTTCCGAGGCGCAGTTCCGGTCTCACAGGGAATACTGTTTGCATGTCTAGGTCGGAGCACCCCAGTACCAGCTTCCAGTTGACCGTATTCAGTGAAGAGCGTCTCGTATCGATTCGTTAACGACGAAGTTCTATCTAATTGACTTGATTAATTGTCACTGCGAACAGATGTTGTATACTCTTTCTTGTATTATTGTTGTATATTCTTTCACGAGGGATGCTTAAATTTTGTAAGGGTTAATTCCAGTCGCCAATATCATTAATGCACATGACGACAAAACTCACGATACTATCCACACCATCTGGATGCTTGTCGGTCCACCACTGTGGGATTTACTAGGCGCTTTCTTTCTCGGACGACTTCTTCGTGGAATAATTTTACTCTGGCAAGTTGTCCGGTCCAATAGGACTTAGGGACGTTCAAGAGACGTGCTCATTCCTTTTTAATAGGTCGACAACGCTCTTGCAATTCATCTGACGTTAGGAGCGGACGAAGGCGGTGATTCACAAATTATCAATCAATCTTATTATTTTTAACCTTTTACAAAAAAAAAACATAGCTATAGATTTATTATTGTTAAATAACAAACAACTATATTCCAGTTTGCAGGATAGGGGAACCAGTGCAATCATCTATTTTTTATATACGTAATCTTTTGTGCGTCTGTCAGTGACCGGGCAACTTCTGAACGACTTAACTTTTTGACGTCATATTTACACAATTGATTAGTCGAGGTGATGGTTTACAGCTGTGCTAGAATTCGAAAGGCGGCACTGTAGTAAAATTGCATACTTACAAATTTTATATTTATGTATTAAAATAAACATATCCACAATATAATTTGGTTAAGTGGCAAAAAAGAAAATCACAAAATCTGGACTCGGTACTGATGGCGCTGTGACCGAGTTATTAAGAAATAAAATATAGCCTAGATCACTCCTTGCATTGCGCTCTTTCTGTTCGTGAAGCTTTATTACAATCGGTTCAGCCATACTGAAGATTAGTCCAAGCACACAGACCGACAGACAAACACATAGACAGACTAAAATTTTACATGTTTTTAGTATTATATAAGTGGACAATTATTTCGCTAATTCTTTTCTTCTGTTGAGCTTTAAGTAAAATGAAATTTCTTCTGGTAGATTAACATAAGAAATATCGTCGTATGACCTGAAAAGGTTTCTGTAACTGAGGGAAGGGAAGGAAATATAAAAGAGTCGTCCTTTCATTTTTATTGAGCGTAAATACGGTCTTCGGTCCACGAAGTCTTTTAGGACACTAAAAGACTTTTATTCGATATTTTTTACAAATTCATTTGTCCGTTAAAGTAACGGTTAGTAAGGGCCTTTTATATACTAGAAGTCCTTATTTATATAAGTCATTAATTATTGTGAGATTGAACAAAAACCTAATCACGCCTGTCACTCAGTAGGATAGGATGAGGCTACGGACTTTAATTTGGCACGAGCATGACATACTTTACCAACAACATAACATCTACGCATACATTCTCTTCTGTATTTTACAGTGATTGAGTAACCTTTATGTAAATGTAGAAAAATGCGAAAGTACTTAGCCGTGATATTTCGCTTTAACGCTTGCTGTAAATTTCATAGTACTCGAACAAACCGGGCTCCATCCCCGTCGGCACTAATAAAATTGTTAATTGCAATTTAAGTACTGATTTAGTACGTACTCGGCAGTGAAGGAAAACATCGTGGGGAAATCTGCACGTCTAAGAAATAAAAAAATAATTCGAAGACGAGTGAAGTTTAATTAATTATCCATTAATCTTATTTTTATTTTTATTAATTTCCTCTTCCGGGTTGTCTGGAAGAGATTGCTATGTAGCAATAAGACCGCCGTTTGTTTATCCTTCATTATTTTTTCATTATTTATTAACGTTTTGTTGGTGTACAATAAAGAGTATTGTATTTGTATTTTATTTGTAAAAGTTTGCTAACACGCATTGGGGTAGCGCTGTGGACACTTCCGTGTCCAAAAACTATCTTAGAAATGAAGAGGGGGGGGGGGCTGTGCCCAGCAGTAGGATATAATATATAGGCTGTAACTTTAACTTTTTTAAACTCATTAGTCCGTTTATATTAGGTTTTTTTTTTACGTTAGGTTCCTTATATTTAACCAAAAGTTTCCATACTCTAGACGAACCCTATTGAAATTCGACGAGATATTAAGCAAAGTGGATTAACTAATTGAGAGTTATTTTTGTCTTGGTGAACACTTTTTTTCCAAATTAGATTTTTTATCGTTCAAATTAACTTTTCGATTGTTCATATTTTTCTACGTTAAAGACAATTTAATGATATTAAGTATCCTATATAAAGTTAAAAAAAAACATCCTACTTGAATACACAACATTTTCATTTGTTTCTGGTTCCGGCGCTTTCAAACGGAAAATGTCTTTGTTTTACGCTACGCTAGGGACTCTACTGCAACTGACACTTGAAAGGCCGGGAAATGCGGCGGCCATTATTCAACTATGATCGCGAACTCCCCAATAATATCCGTTGAACTCTTAGGGGGTCCATTTTTTGAGTTCTGTTTCTGATGCATATAAGGACTTCGATTATATTAAAGGATTTACTATGAAAATTATCAATTCAACGTTGGTTTATTTAGTGTTAAATTCACGTCTTTATAATTTAATGAATCTTATCCATGCAAGTTTATATTACCTCATGGGCAGATTGGAGAATTAATCAGATCATGGAGTCCCCGCAAATTAAGTTCACCAATACGCATTGGCGCAGCTTGGCGGAAACTTCTTTGTTCAAAAATTCTCTCAGAAATGAGAGGCCTATGCCCAGCAGTGGGACATATATGTATATGCGAAAGCAACCATCTACGAGTAGTAATGTTAGCGACAGTAGATTGAAGTGGTATTACCGCTTCAAGGGGTATTTTTATGATATATAAATAAGACACATATTGATGAAACTATGTTAAAAATGGATATCAGCGCCACTAGCGATAAAAAATGGAACTATTTTTCTATATGACCAAACAATGTATGAACATTCTCAAATCGCCGTGCGATTTGTAGTTTACATTTTTATAAAATAAAGATTGGTAAATGGGTGCTGTGGTCTAGTACTGTCTAATTTATCCCAGACCAAGAATCCAAACGCAAAGACCATGTCAACCCTGAGGGCTAAAATAGAATGCCTCGATTCCAGTAAAAAGAGATTCGCGTTCTCAATGCTCACTGTACGACACACAGTAGCATTAAGTTCATCACGCTGGTATTCCGTAAGAGCGTGGTCTTTTAATGGACAAACCTACCTAATCGTGCTACAACTATATAATAGCTGCAACGAGCTCTAACGATTGCTATTCATTAATTTGGTCATGTTTTATTATGATATGATATCAACAAACAGTGTAATAATTCGTAAAGTCCTACCATTTTACGAAGTGGATGACTGATTTACAATATTAAGATCAAGTTTTCGATCTGGCATCGATATACCCATAATTATTACATTATAATATATAGATCGACAATTGCGTGATATGATACTGTGTATACATAAAAACACAAACAACACAAAAAACGCAAACATATAAACAGTTATGTCATCGTGTATTTCTGGATTGTGGCCACTGCATTAATCCATTTCATACTCTGTGGTTTAGTGAGAAGTGGCAGAGGGTTACTGAAACCGGAGGGCAGTGGCATCTTCATGAAAGTAGTAAAGAAACTGGGGTCCCAGCTCGTCCGCCAAGCGTGGAAACTATGGAAAAATCCTATAGACATTATGAGGGTATGTCGACTTTTATTGCGCTATATGAATGAATGAATGAATTAAATGTATCTCTGCAACAGTCTCGGTTGAGATCTCATAACGGCAACGGTTAAACTAGTTTGTAGCGGTACTTCTCTGGCTTATATCCTGTCAGGGTTAGTATCACCCTTATAAATATTTTTTCTTTAGCAGTAATGTATTCATTATTATGTTCCAGTTTATGCATAAGTGTCGCCACTTTACGGCAAGGGAATACGTTTTAAGGCATGGGAACAGTGAGAAGGTTAAAGGCATTAATCTTTACCTTTTGGATCTCATCTAAAGGTCGTGTATTAATTACCAATAAGTGCAGTTCGGCAGTCGCGGTCAAAAGGGCTTATAGTATCAAGTGGCAAAGACATATTTATATATTTATAGATATTAAGTTACTTAATTTACCATATAGTGGCGATGTAACAATATTATCATAATATGATCCTTAGATTATTGATATACCTATCAATAATATATAAAAATAATAACCTATAAAATAATCTAAGATATGATCATATAATCCTACCTTGCCATATAGGAGATAGTCTCGTATGATCCAGTGGTTGGCGTAAGGGGCGAGAAATAGAAACTGAGCCAGGAAATGAACAACAGCATCTTTCTGATATCAGATAAATAAAAATAAATACTACCGTGGCAAACCCGGTTGCCAAGAGTAGCAACTGTGGCAAATATCCCCCGTGTGGCAACTTATGGGGGAGGCCTATGTTCAGCAGTGGACTTTTGTAAGGACGTTGCCTTGCTAATAAATATTATAGTTACAATGGTCTGCTATTGATATCATTATCACGATTTTTAGTTCATAACCAGACGCCTACACGTCTTTCTTAGAATGCTCCTGCTGGCATGGAAAAGGAAAGATTTAGCTTCATGTATTCACTACACTGGTCAGGCGCGCTAGGATTTTAACCTTTCACGAGCCTGTGGGTTTTATTCCATTTTTAATAGATTTTATAACATTTTTTACTATAGTTTTAGTTTGGAAAAAAAAATTATAAAGTAAGTATATATAATATTTGAAAATATTTTTCAAAAATGAAAAATGAAAATGACTTATAAAAAGGTGCAGGTAATTTAAAGCAAATTGTTCCTACCATCTACATGGTACCACCACTAATCTAAAACTTTTTGCGTTACGTAGCCTCGATCGCATGAGATTAAACTTTCGTATTAAGGAAAGTAATTTACATAATTGGTATGTGCTTACTTACGTAGCAGTTCAAGTATGCGTCGTGAATGACACTTGCTCAAATTTTTACTAAATGTTTTTTTATATACAATAAAGGACATAAACGAGCACATATTCTACTTAATGGTAAATAGATGATATGGAATAAGGCATCTTCATATACCAAAAACTAGATGAGTTGCCACATTTCCAGTAGAAAAGGGTCTCCTTTTCTCTACACACACCATACGGAACACAGTAGCATTAAGATACTGTTTTATTACTACGCTGGTATTCTTGAGAGAGTGGTCCTTCTCCGGTCGACATTTGTGCTACAACCCTAATATAGCTGCTGTATGGTTCTACCAAGTACAAACGTTTTCTTTACGTAAATATTATAAATTTTAAAGGCAAGATAATCCATATTGTTTGTGTTATGTTTTTTTTTTCTTCAGGATATTTCTTATATAAAATAGTTTAAGTATTTCGCCAAAAATTATTAATATTATATTACTTTGTTTTATAAAGCTACAAACCGACCTACGTTCCGCTGCTATGCACTGGTCTCTCCCATTTCTGGGAGTTTTATGTCAAGCAATAATCCACTGTGGCTTCCCAGGGCTTGTTGGCAGACTTAAAGTAACTTCGAAATATTTGTTTGAATTTCCTCAACATGCAGGTTTCATCACAATGTTTTGCAAGACGACAGAACTTGTTTATAATTAATTAGTATTTTTATAAGTCAGTGTAACTAGTGTCAGTACTAATAACATTTTTATCTCACGATGGAAGGTTGGTCTTGCCTGTGTACATGCACATTGTTTAAGTGTGAGTAAGCTGGAGATTCAAAAATAATTTATCTAATTTTTTTCAAGTACGAGTACGATGGTCTCACTAACCCTACCTGCAGTTACGCAAACACGCACGCGTGTATCTACACAAACAACTATAAGTACGGCTCGCCCGTATTCCTGAGATAAGGCATTTTTATCTGAAATTAATAATACGTGGGTGGATTGAAAAGTACTCGGCCTAACATAGATCCATTCAATTCTAAAAATCAAATCTACCCACATTATTTAGTTCAGTTCAGACTAGTTCATTGTGTGAAGTTCGAAACGTGTGCGATAATTAGTTGTGATTTTATAAATTTATTAATAAAGTAATCGGACATAATTTCCGCGAATGGAGCAAATCGAGCAGCGTGCCGTCATTAAGTACCTCCATAAGAAGGGGCTATCATCAAAAGCCATCCATGATGACATGGTCAGTACATTAGGCGATTGTGCTCTGTCATATTCATCCGTCAAAAAATGGATAGCAGAATTTAAGCGTGGTAGAGAGAGTGTGAAAGATGAACCCCGCTCTGGAAGGCCTTCGATGTCAACTACTGATGAAAATATTAAAAAAGTGCTTGATTTAATAATGGGAGATCGCAGATTAAAAATTAGAGAGATAGCCGAGATTATAGGCATCTCTTATGAACGAACTCAAAACATCATTGTCAACAAGTTGGGTTTCCACAAGGTGTCTGCGAGGTGGGTTCCGCGACTGCTTTCAGTTGAACAAAAAAGGACGCGATTGACTATTTCACGCGACTGTTTGGAGTTATTTGAAGCCGATGCAGATGATTTTTTGAATCGTTTTGTTACTATGGACGAAACATGGGTTCATTACTGTACACCGGAAACAAAACAACAATCAAAACAGTGGAGAAGACCTGGTTCACCACCCCCTAAAAGGGCTAAGTCGATTTTGTCGGCAAATAAGGTGATGGCTTCAGTATTCTGGGACTCGAAAGGTGTGATTATGATTGATTATCTTGAAAGGGGTCAGACTATAAACTCTGATTACTACTGCACCTTACTACGTCGTTTACGAGAGGAAATAAAAGAAAAACGTCGAGGAATGCTCAGAAGAAAAGTCCTGTTTCATCAAGATAACGCCCGTGTTCACACGTCAGTACAGTCAATGGCTGAAATTCACAACTTTGGCTTTGAACTGTTACCGCATCCGCCGTATTCACCTGATCTGGCACCATCAGACTTCTTTCTGTTCCCTAACCTAAAAAAGCACTTGGGAGGTCAAAGATTTTCGACAAACGACGAGGTCAAAGCAGTTGTAGACGCATATTTTGACTCTAAGGAAGAATCATTTTTTTTCAACGGTCTAAATGCTTGGAAGGGGAGGTGGCAAAAGTGTATTGAACTTGATGGTGATTATGTAGAAAAATAAAAATATAACTGATTTAGTATGTGTTTATTTTCTTGGTTAGGCCGAGTACTTTTCAATCCACCCTCGTAACTTACTAACACGAACCCAAATGTATTCAGCATGAAACCACACATAAGATTTTTGGCATATTACACTTTAAAAGTTAAATGAAATGATAGTAAATTACATTTAATATATTTATTTATTCGACAAAGAATTAATGAAAACTTGGTTTTTCAAATGTATTTTTATTTTCTATTTAAACTGTGTCGAAATGAGAATTCTTTGACTAAAAGAAACGGCGAAAGAAACTACGGAGACAACCTTCTTTTTTCACATTTACTTTTATCGAATAATGTATACTAGTTTGTAGGATCCTTCCTGCCTAGAAATAATTTTGAGCTAGTCCAACCATCATACCTATACTTGCCGAAAAGCTGCCGCGCAACCACTGCCGTGTTCTGGTTTAAAGAATAAGTATAGCATCTTATCTAAGCCACTGTGGGAAACCACGCGCTTGTGGCTTTTGGCCTTCAAGGCTTGCAGGTTTCCATGAGCTACATTATTACACAACACAACAATTCAGCTGTTGTATGTGTGAAGTTGGAATCGGATTAAGTTTCTAGTAAATATCTTTTTGATAATAAAATCTAAATAATGAATCAATAATATTCCGGAATCGAAATAAATTATTTCGAAATACTGATGTTTCTTCTGTCAAGTATTGATGTTATAATTAACCTCAATGTCTTCAGGTTACTATTATTATTTTTCGGTTCAATATACTCAAATATTTGCTTTATTTTGAATCAAATTAAACGAAGGGCCGGGGAAGAACGTCGGGAATAGGCAATAAATCGAAGATAGGAATCGGGCTTGAAACATAAGCTGAAAGGCATTTATGTAAAGTAACTCATCCGAGGGATTAAGATAAACCATAAAAATATCCTTGTGGAATATTAAGAGATGACGGTAGAAGACCAGACGGTATGACTTTGATCTCTTGTGAATTCATCTTCCCATCCTGTCCTGAAGGTGTTTACAATGTATAATACGGAATAATCAAATGAATATTAGAGACCTTCCGTAGTTAGACCAGTGATGCCATATGAGGGAGATGGATAAAAAGTTACAAGAAAGCAAGTAAAATTTCGTTATCTTTATCGTCTGTTGAAACATCTGGCGCTGCAATTTCCATTCCGCCTACATGAACATGGCGGTTAAGGCAAATATTTTCTAGAATGAGAGGGGAATAGCTAGTGGTAGTTAAGAGGCTGGAAACTCGCTATAAAAATCACAACACGCGAGAGTTTGCAGTGATGATCCTTGGACTTATAATACTAACGATGTCAGATGAAATTTAAATGACAGAATTATCACATACTGCGCCGTAAAAGAAAATTAGTCCCGCTTGGCTAGCGGATTTAAACAACATTGAACGTCTTAACAACAAGGCCTGCTTTGCCTAGACTCTATGATTTATATTTGCATAAATGTTATTTGGTGACAAACTTAAAGTAAGTACACGCTGTACATATGTTCTTACTCTAAGGTGACAGTATAATAACTTGCGCCACTCAGCTCAGTTGCAGATGTATGTATTCTATACCTAGTTTAAGTTATCTGTACTGTAGAAAACAAAAATTGTCTGTTGCAAACCACGCTGAAACTATATAAAATAACTATATTATCTAATTTAATTAAATGTACCGGTAGGATAACAATAATAAACCTTAATTTAGGTTAATCATTATGAATTTTATTAACACCTTAACCGAAGATATCACCAAAATACACGTAGCTTACCTACTCTTTTTAGCGTCTCATTTTACTTGTTAGGCATAATTTGACCTTTTTACTCCAGCCAACAATTTTGCTCTCGAATTTCGTTAGAATTAATACAAAAAGATCATTCGCTTGTGAAATGTTAGACCGCTCTTAAATTGGGAGCTATTGTTCGGGCTCGCAACACTCACCTTCCACTAATTAACGCACCTTCTGATTTGTTTCAGCGGTCTTACCTTTCCTCCTAAATTATGCAGAGTATGAAAGGGGATCGCAAGGGCGAAAAATGTATAATGTATAATTCTTAAGAAGTTGTAAGAATTTTTAAGAATATTATTACATTCGAAGGTTAAAAATTCATTTTTTTTTTGTAATCTATATTATACATTTTTATCGAATAAAACTAATTTTACGGATTTTAGCGCATTTTAGTTGCTTAATTCACACAATACTACGGGAAACTTTTAATTGCAATTTTGAATGATATTTCACGATGATTTATCACGTGCTCGGTGAAGGTAATTATTTTGAGGGAAACTACATAACCGAGAAAGAAAATATTTTGAGGGTATGATATATAAATACCCTCTGAACAACAGGCCCGTAGAAGGTTTCATATAATACTGTTCCATAAAACAAAAATGAGATGAGAACAGCGCCGACGACTATTGGGACGTGGTTACACTATTTTTTAACATTAAAAAGGCATTACCAAAAACTAGGATTTGCTTCTGTACCGTGATGGTGTATATAACATACATTTCACGTGAACAAATCTCCACTTGACCAATTGTTCATATGAAATTTATGGAGTGGTGGGACCAGGTGGGGTGGGTAAACTAAACCCTCACTGGGTCTCTGAGCCTTAATAATTTTATAAAACCATATTTGATGATAAGAAAGACAGAGAACTGAACAGTTTTACTTAGTTTAGCTAACATGAAGAGATAATTAATAGCGCGAGTATTTTGCGTTGACTTTGTGCAGCAGCGTGGACAGTTTACGCTCCAATGACATACACGGACTGCACGTGTGCCCACTAAGCGAACACAAAGACAGCTATTAAAGAAAAGGTCTGTTAGGGATACACGGTGATAATAGACGCGTTTTAATTCTGTTTTGATGATTAGTAATAACAGAAGGACTCGTTTTCCTCGGCTAGAGGATTAAAACCAAGGGACTGACGCTGGTAGAACTACGAATATGTGTGTTCTCTTCTATTTTCCGTAGATCTCTGCCGACATTAGATGAAGATTATTACCTAGATGAATCGAATCTTCATCTATAGTACGCGTTAGGTCAAGAAAGTGCTAGCCAGAAATAATCCAAGCTTGCTCCCATGAGGAGGGCATATGCGAAGACCATTTTTTTTACAGGATAAGGGTGACGAACGGGCTCACAGTCCACCAGCCGGGTTAGCATGAGCAGGGGATAAAAATTTTATCCACCGATTATATCCACTGACAAGGGATAAAATTGTCTTATCCCTATGTCAAAGCTTTATCCACCCTGCGAGCATGGGCCTATGGTGGATATAATATCGACAGTAGATAAACTTATCCCCGCGCATAGATAATATACGATAGCAAAGATGTTTTATAAAACATCTTTGTACGATAGTATAAAGCTATAAACTATACCAGCTATAAACTTCTTTTAATATTAAGAAGATTTACATTAACTTATATTTTCTTTTGCCTTTTATTTATTATATTGCTAAACTGTTAATAATTTTTGTTAAACAATATGTCATTTATAATATTTGTTATATTTATTTTAAGCGTATTTCTGCCTTGTTTTTATTTTTTCTATTATTCTAATTCTTTCTTTATTTTCTTTTGTATAATATTAAAGTTAAGCATACATTGCTTGTATCAAATCGCAGGTATTACTTCGCTTGTGATAGCATTTATTAAAAAAATATGTGTCTAGAATTAAGCCAATGGCGAAACTGGACAATGCAGACCCTTTGGAGGTGGTGTAACCTCTTGAGGAAATTAAAAAAAATTATCCCCGCAATTACTGCCATTATAAGAAAATTACAAAATACATCAAAATTGATGTCTACTTTAAGTCACAAAGATTTAATTTTAATTAAAAATGATGAAGCGTGAAGAATAAAAATGTAATGATTTCAAACAAAACAAGGAATAAATAATTTTGTAATCATGAGTATTGTGTTATTTGTATTCCTAATATTATGTATATTAGTCTTTAAACTTGTATTTATCTACACAAGAGGCTAATTAAAGTATATTGCTCCACACATTCTAATGATGGCCCCTATAATTTAGGTCAAGTATTTGCTGATTATTTGTTGTTTGAACAACAGCCATGCCATGGTCTTGAATCGTACCTCTCTAGTAGGTAACTACCATCTGCCAAGAGACTGGAAGATGTAAACTACCTACCTAGAAAAAATATTAAGATAGTTACATAAGCCACATGTATTGATTGCAAATATACGATGTTTTTGGACAAGGTGGTTGTAATAGATGCTTACTTCACTATGCACTGGTAGTCCATCCACAGAATTAATAGGCTTTAAAGCCTCATAGAGTTCTTTACACAAATACAAAACAATCCTTGAGCATCCGAAACCGGCGTAGAAGTTCGTTGTCGGAGAATTCCAATAGATTAAGTATTCTGATCACGTATCGATCGCTGGTGTAATTTTCTTTGTTGTTTTTCAATTTCTGACACGAAAATGTAGTTGCAATAGGCTCGAGACATCTTTTTCATATTAAAATGGTTTGAAGATAAACTTAAACCTACGTCCGCGAAAGAGGATAAAATTGTCCCTTTCAAATGTCAAAAAGGGATAATTTTTTCTCTTTCCCTTGGCCTCATGCTACGGACGGGGAGATATATGTCTACTCGTTATGTCAAACGGGGATATACTATAAGATAAGATAATTTTATCTCTTGTCAGTGGATATAATCGGGGGATATAATTTTTGTCTCTTGCCCATGCTCGCAGGGTGGATAAAATAAAGCAAGGGATAAAAATTGTATCCTCTCCCCGGGGATATATTGTCCCCCTCCCATGCTAACCCGGCAGATGTTAAGTGGTTGCTGTGGCCCACAGACATCTACACCTATTCCTAATTTCGAATTAAAATGCAGATGCGTAGTCACCCGTGAGGTCTACGATGGAATGTTGCCAGTGAAAAGGGTTCCCTACACTCACCATGCAAAACACAGTAGAGTTAGTTAGCTACTATTTTACGCTGGTATTATGTAAAGAGCGTGATCCTTCCTCAGTCGAGCCGACCAATTCGTGATACTATTATAATATAGCTGCAGCATAGCTTTATCATATACATAAATTTATATAAAAAACGATAAACTGGGATACTAGACACTTATGTATATAGGTGGATGTTTATAGAGTGTAACGACACCGATTTGTGCATATTGTCCTTTGTATTTTTTGAAAGCAGTACCGACCTTTGGCTCACTATTATTGTTTAATAATCAATTTATTAAGGATAAAAGTACAGTGTAATACTACATACATTTTTTATAGAAAAAGAGTGACCAATAAGCACACAACGTTATGATAAGTGAATGCTGTGGCCCATATTTACATCTATCCCTGAATAATAACCAAAATGTAAATGCATTGTCACCCCTGAGGAATAAGATGGGATACCCCGTTCCAAGTAAAAAGGGTCTCCGGTTCTTTTTACTTGCCATACAAAACACAAGAGCATTATGCTCGTATTTTACGCTAGTATAAAACATATATAGGGTATATGTAACGTACATAGGTTGTGTACATAATCTAAGGCTGACAAGTTCTACCTACCTCATAGTTAGTGGCTACTCTACGGAGATCTGCAAACAACTTCAGACAAAGAAGGCTCCAGATGCATTTCACCTGAGCTTAAGACAACTTAATGAACACGTGTTGAGAATACTGAGGTCATAGTCACGAAATTATTGAATTGTCATCAGTTCATTCCATTTGTACAAAAGTTCAGAGTATTAAGACGTCGTAGAGACTCGTTATAGGATCGTATCGATATCATTTAAATGTCAGTTCGATCACTTTAAACTATCGATACCTAGTTGAATGAGGAACAATCTTGTCGAAAATATATTAATCGTCAACGGTGATAAGTGGTAACATGTTTCGAAAAATTATATGTTCTTTTTTTTGTACAAATAAGAGTAACCAAGGGTCGTGGTAGCGCAGATGGTTAGCGCTCGCTGTAAATTTCACAGTACGCAAGCAACCTGGGTGCGATCCCCGCCGGCACCGATGAAATTTTTAATTGCTGATTTACTACGTGCTTGACGGTGAAGGTAAACATCGTGAGGAAACCTGCATTTCTGAGAAATAGGAAAAAAATATGTGGCGGCGGACATTTACTTGTCCTAAAACCCTGAGAGGGTTTTAGGACAAGTAAATGATGAAGTAAATGATACGATAGGAGGCCTGTGTCGAGCAGTTGTGACTATAACTCACTTAAAGACTTTTAAAAGGGGCTACTAGCTAAATTACAAACTTCTATTACATTAAAGGTGCAGTGGCAGTGTAAGAATATCCACTACCCCATATCGTCCCGTGGGTGTGCGCAATGTCGGGAAGCAACAGAGCGAAATTGAAACGGTGGATGGGCAGCAGCATCTTCCTTACTCTTCCCAAAACTTAAAATAACTCAAAAAACTGCGGTTGCCAGCCCACCTATCAAGCGTGACAACTGTAGTAAAATCATGTGAGCCAATTTATGGGGGAGGTCTATATTTAACACTGGACTTTAGCCAATATAAAGCGTGTTATATTCGTTACATAGGTAAGTTGTTGATCTTTCACATAATAGATAAATCAAATAAATCAAAGTGCTCAAATTTGTTTTTGCATTTACTACTTGCACGTTTTATAATAATAATAAGGTATTTATTTTAAGAATAGCCCATACATCCAAAAAAAAAAAAAAACAAAAATACACAACAACAGTTTATAAAAGCGTTTTTGGAAAAGTAATTTTACACTAATACCTAACTGTAAAAGTATTATTCAAACAAAGTCATACGGGAGGGACTCCAAAACGAATTCAACCCGAAAGAAAAGGATAATCTATTTCTATCTCTATGTCTATTTTTTCTTAGCAATCTATAATTTTTAACAATTAAAAACTATTACTTTGTGATTCGAGGTGAAAGGACTTCTTTTCAGTCTAGGAATTTGTCTGGGTAGATATAACAGTGGTGCTTGCTTGGTATGTGTTGTGCTCCGGTCTGATGGGTTTAGAGGTCTAGTATAATTACACGATGTGAGGAATTCCATCTTACTCTTCAGAGGTGACAACGTATACCTACTTGTGCTCCGGTCTGATACGTTTAGAGAGCCAGTACAATTATACGCTATGAGGCATTCTATCTTACTCTTCAGAGGTGACAACATATACCTTCTTGTGCTCCGGTGTGATGGCTTTAGAGGGCCTGCATAATTACACGATATGGGGAATTCCATCTTACTCTTCAGAGGTGGCAACGTATACCTTCTGGTGCTCCGGTGTGATATGTTTAGAGAGCCAGTATAATTACATGCAAAAGGGCATTCCATCTTAATCTTAAGAAGTGACAACATATACCTTCTTGTGCTCCGGTGTGATGGCTAGCCAGCATAATTACACACTATGGGGCATTACATCTTACTCTTCAGAGGTGACAACATATACCTTCTTGTGCTCCGGTGTGATGCGTTTAGAGAGCCAGTATAATTACACGCTAAGGGGAATTCCATCTTAGTCTTCAGAGGTGGCAACGTATATCTTCTTGTGCTCCGGTTTGATGCGTTTAGAGAGCCAGTATAATTACAGGCAGTGGGGCACTACATCTTTCTCTCAGAGGTTGCAACGTATACCTTCTGGTGCTCCGGTGTGATGGGTTTAGAGAGCCAGTATAACTACACGCTATGAGGCATTCCATCTTACTCTTCAGAGGTGACAACATATACCTTCTTGTGCTCCGGTGTGATGCGTTTAGAGAGCCAGCATAATTATACGCTACGAGGCATTCCATCTTACTTTTCAAGGTGACAACATATACCCTCTTGTGCTCCGGTGTGACGGCTTTAGAGGGCCAGCATAATAACACACTATGGGGCATTCCATCTAACTCTTCAGAGGTGACAACATATACCTTCTTGCGCTCCAATGTGATAGCTTTAGAGAGCAAGCGTAATTACACGCTATGGGGAATTCCATCTTACTCTTCAGAGGTGGCAACGTATACCTTCTGGTGCTCCGGTGTGATGGGTTTAGAGAGCCAGTATAATTACATGCAGAGGGGCATTCCATCTTAATCTTAAGAAGTGACAACATATACCTTCTTGTGCTCCGGTGTGATGGCTAGCCAGCATAATTACACACTATGGGGCATTCCATCTTATTTTTCAGAGGTGACAACATATACTTTCTTGTGCTCCGGTGCGATGCGTTTAGAGAGCCAGTATAATTACAGGCAGTGGGGCACTACATCTTACTCTTCAGAGGTTGCAACGTATACCTTCTGGTGCTCCGGTGCGATGGGTTTAAAGAGAGCCAGTATAATTACATGCAGAGGGGCATTCCATCTTAATCTTAAGAAGTGACAACATATACCTTCTTGTGCTCCGGTGTGATGGCTAGCCAGCATAATTACACACTATGGGGCATTCCATCTTATTCTTCAGAGGTGACAACATATACCCTCTTGTGCTCCGGTGTGACGGCTTTAGAGGGCCAGTATAATAACACACTATGGGGTCATTCCATCTTACTCTTCAAAGGTGACAACGTATACCTTCTTGCGCTCCGGTGTGATAGCTTTAGAGAGCAAGCGTAATTACACGCTATGGGGAATTCCATCTTACTCTTCAGAGGTGCCAACGTATACCTTCTGATGCTCCGGTGTGATGGGTATAGAGAGCCAGTATAATTACATGCAGAGGGGCATTCCATCTTAATCTTAAGAAGTGACAACATATACCTTCTTGTGCTCCGGAGTGATGGCTAGCCAGCATAATTACACACTATGGGGCATTCCATCTTACTCTTCAGAGGTGACAACTTATACCTTCTTGTGCTCCGGTGTGATGCGTTTAGAGAGCCAGTATAATTACAGGCAGTGGGGCACTACATCTTACTCTTCAGAAGTTGCAACGTATACCTTCTGGTGCTCCGGTGTGACGGCTTTAGAGGGCCAGCATAATAACACACTATGGGGCATTCCATCTTACTCTTCAGAGGTGACAACATATACCTTCTTGCGCTCCGGTGTGATAGCTTTAGAGAGCAAGCGTAATTACACGATATGGGGAATTCCATCTTACTCTTCAGAGGAGGCAACGTATACCTTCTGGTGCTCCGGTGTGATGGGTTTAGAGAGCCAGTATAATTACACGCTAAGGGGAATTCCATCTTATTCTTCAGAGGTGGCAACGTATATCTTCTTGTGCTCCGGTCTGATGCGTTTAGAGAGCCAGTATAATTACAGGCAGTGGGGCACTACATCTTACTCTTCAGAGGTTGCAACGTATACCTTCTGGTGCTCCGGTGTTATGGGTTTAGAGAGCCAGTACAATTACACGCTATGAGGCATTCCATCTTACTCTTCAGAGGTGACAACATATACCTTCTTGTGCTCCGGTGTGATGCGTTTAGAGAGCCAGCATAATTATACGCTACGAGGCATTCCATCTTACTCTTCAAGGTGACAACATATACCCTCTTGTGCTCCGGTGTGACGGCTTTAGAGAGCCAGCATAATAACACACTATGGGGCTTTCCATCTTACTCTACAGAGGTGACAACATATACCTTCTTGCGCTCCGGTGTGATAGCTTTAGAGAGCAAGCGTAATTACACGCTATGGGGAATTCCATCTTACTCTTCAGAGGTGGCAACCTATACCTTCTGGTACTCCGGTGAGATGGGTTTAGAGAGCCAGTATAGTTACATGCAGAGGGGCATTCCATCTTAATCTTAAGAAGTGACAACATATACCTTCTTGTGCTCCGGTGTGATGGCTAGCCAGCATAATTACACACTATGGGGCATTACATCTTACTCTTCAGAGGTGACAACATATACCTTCTTGTGCTCCGGTGTGATGCGTTTAGAGAGCCAGTATAATAACAGGCAGTGGGGCACTACATCTTACTCTTTAGAGGTTGCAACGTATAGCTTCTGGTGCTCCGGTGTGATGGGTTTAGAGAGCCAGTATAATTACACGCTATGAGGCATTCCATATTACTCTTCAGAGGTGACAACATATACCTTCTTGTGCTCCGGTGTGATGCGTTTAGAGAGCCAGCATAATTATACGCTACGAGGCATTCCATCTTACTCTTCAAGGTGACAACATATACCCTCTTGTGCTCCGGTGTGACGGCTTTAGAGAGCCAGCATAATAACACACTATGGGGCATTCCATCTTACTCTTCAGAGGTGACAACATATACCTTCTTGCGCTCCGGTGTGATAGCTTTAGAGAGCAAGCGTAATTACACGCTATGGGGAATTCCATCTTACTCTTCAGAGGTGGCAACGTATACCTTCTGGTGCTCCGGTGTGATGGGTTTAGAGAGCCAGTATAATTACATGCAGAGGGGCATTCCATCTTAATCTTAAGAAGTGACAACATATACCTTCTTGTGCTCCGGTGTGATGGCTAGCCAGCATAATTACACACTATGGGGCATTACATCTTACTATTCAGAGGTGACAACATATACCTTCTTGTGCTCCGGTGTGATGCGTTTAGAGAGCCAGTATAATTACACGCTAAGGGGAATTCCATCTTATTCTTCAAAGGTGGCAACGTATATCTTCTTGTGCTCCGGTCTGATGCGTTTAGAGAGCCAGTATAATTACAGGCAGTGGGGCACTACATCTTACTCTTCAGAGGTTGCAACGTATACCTTCTGGTGCTCCGGTGTGATGGGTTTAGAGAGCCAGTACAATTACACGCTATGAGGCATTCCATCTTACTCTTCAGAGGTGACAACATATACCTTCTTGTGCTCCGGTGTGATGCGTTTAGAGAGCCAGCATAATTATACGCTACGAGGCATTCCATCTTACTATTCAAGGTGACAACATATACCCTCTTGTGCTCCGGTGTGACGGCTTTAGAGATCCAGCATAATAACACACTATGGGGCTTTCCATCTTACTCTTCAGAGGTGACAACATATACCTTCTTGCGCTCCGGTGTGATAGCTTTAGAGAGCAAGCGTAATTACACGCTATGGGGAATTCCATCTTACTCTTCAGAGGTGGCAACGTATACCTTCTGGTGCTCCGGTGTGATGGGTTTAGAGAGCCAGTATAATTACATGCAGAGGGGCATTCCATCTTAATCTTAAGAAGTGACAACATATACCTTCTTGTGCTCCAGTGTGATGGCTAGCCAGCATAATTACACACTATGGGGCATTCCATCTTACTCTTCAGAGGTGACAACATATAGCTTCTTGTGCTCCGGTGTGATGCGTTTAGAGAGCCAGTGTAATTACAGGCAGTGGGGCACTACATCTTACTCTTCAGAAGTTGCAACGTATACCTTCTGGTGCTCCGGTGTGATGGGTTTTTTTTTTTTTTTTTTTTTTTTTTATAGAAGAGGGGGCAAACGAGCATGCGGCTCACCTGATGTTAAGTGACTACCGCCGCCCATGATCAACCGCAACACCAGGAGAATTGCGGGTGCGTTGCCGGCCCTTTAGAAAGGAGTAAGCTCTTTTCTTGAAGGTCCCCAGGTCGTATCGGTCCGGAAAAATCGCCGGTGATAAACTATTCCACAGAGAGGTTGTACGTGGAAGAAAGCTCCTTGTGAAACGTACAGTGGTGGACCGCCAAGCATCTAGATGGTGTGGATGGTATCGGGACGTTTGCCGTGTCGTGCGTTCACGAAATTTGGCGGCTGGGATTAATCCGAACAATTCCTCCGAGCACTCCCCGTGATAGATGCGATAAAATACGCAAAGAGATGCAACATCTCTTCGCAACGCCAGTGAATCGAGCCGATCGGAAAGCACTCGGGCGTCGACGATTCGAGCCGCTCTGCGCTGGATGCGGTCAAGTGGAAGGAGCTGGTACTGGGGAGCCCCAGCCCAGAGATGGGAACAGTATTCCATGTGCGGTCGAACCTGCGCCTTGTAAAGTTGCAGGCGGTGTGCCGGCATGAAATACTGCCCCGCTCTGCTGAGCACGCCAAGCTTTTTAGAGGCCAATTTGGCCTTCCCTTCCAAGTGACCACGAAACTGCACGTCACTCGATATGTCGACGCCGAGGATTCCGATACTGGCTGAGGCAACAAGGGGAGTGCCTTGAAACTGAGGGGATACGACAAAGGGGTTCTTTTTAGCGGTTAACGCGCAAACTTGTGTCTTCTGGGGGTTAAACTGGACTAGATTTAGTCGTCCCCAATCCGAGACTCTGTTCAGCAAAGACTCGACTTCAGACACAAGTTTGTCCCGGCACTCGGAGACGTTTTCCCGAGAAATATTGGCTCGGCCGGTGTAAAGAGCATCACCAGTGCTGTCATCTGCATAGCAATGAATGTTACGGGTATGCAACATATCATTGATATGCAGAAGAAACAGCGTTGGCGATAGCACGCAGCCCTGTGGAACACCAGCATTAATAGGCTTGCAATCGGAGCTTGCACCGTCTACAACGACCTTGATGCTCCGATCTGCAAGAAAGCTGGTGATCCAATCGCACAATTTCTCGGGAAGCCCATAGGAAGGGAGCTTCGAAAGAAGCGCTTTGTGCCAAACCCGATCGAAGGCCTTCGCAATGTCCAAACTAACGGCCAATGCCTCCCCCTTGAACTCTACTGCCTCCGCCCATCTGTGAGTGAGGTAGACCAGAAGATCACCAGCTGACCGACCACGGCGAAAACCGTATTGGCGGTCACTAATCAGCTGGTGATCCTCAAGGTACCTCATGAGCTGGCAGTTTACAATGGACTCCATTGTTTTGGAGAACAAGGAGGTGATGGCGATTGGCCGGTAGTTGGACGGGTCTGAGCGGTCGCCTTTTTTAGGGATCGGGTGGACGAAAGCAGTCTTCCATGATTTTGGGACTACGCCTAGGGAGTAGGAGTACCGGAAAAGACGCGTTAAAACCGGTGCCAACTCTGGAGCACACGTCCTCAGCACAATTGGGGGGATTCCGTCAGGCCCACTCGACTTGTGGATGTCCAGGGAGAGGAGTGCTTTGCGAACCGAGCGCTGTGTGAACTGCACTTCCGGCATGGAGCACTCACACCGCGGGATGGTCGGCGGCGTACTCCCCCCGTCATCGAGAGTCGAGTTAGACGCAAAGAAGGAGCCTAGAAGATCGGCTTTCTCCTTTGCAGTATGGGCCAGTGAGTCGTCCTCCCTGGGCAGAGATGGAAGAGATGGCTGACAGAAATTCCCCTGGACAGCCTTGGCGAGAGACCAGAATGCACGGGTTCCAGAAGGAAGGCGAACTAGTCTCTCGCCAATTCTGCCTATGTGCTCTGACTTTGCCTTGGCAATGACTCTTTTGAAGGACCTAGAGGCGGAATTATACTTCTTTTTTAGAGCGCTGGTGTTTACATCCCGGGACGCTGATGCATCAACCCAGGCTTGGTAGCACTCCTGCTTATAGCATGATGCTATTTTACAGGAGCGACCAAACCATGGCTGAGATTTGCCTCCAATGGGCACCACAGAGGAAGGAATAAAAAGTTCCATACCCTGAAGTACCACATCAGTAACAGAATCCGCAACAACGTTGGGATCATCCGGCGAGAAGCAAACCCGCCCCCAAGGGTAGGATGCAAAGAAAGACCGCATCCCATCCCAATCGGCTGACCTATAGTGCCAAACACGGCGGCAGCCTGCAGAATGCAACCGCGATTTCAGCGTGAGTGGCACAACACTCCGGACCAGACAATGGTCCGAGGAGCCTAAAGGGGCGTCGACGGAAATCTGATATCCGTCCGGGTGAGAGGTCAGCAGAAGGTCCAACAGGGAAGGTGCATGATCCTCCACATCTGGAATCCGCGTAGGCGAAGTAACCAGTTGTGTCAGACCATATGCCAAGGCAAAATCATGAACAGATCTCCCCGCATGATCGGTTAAACGTGAACCGAGCCATTCGGCGTGATGGGCGTTAAAGTCGCCGAGGATCACGATCTCTGCAGAGGGGATCTGCTGTAGCAACGAATCTGCAGCCATTTGGACGTGGTCGAAGAGTCGGTCTGTTTCGGCATTACCGCTGTGGGACCTATAGAGGCACCCGTAGACGCGCGGATGGTCGTCGCTGTCTACGCGTAGCCAAAGGATGGACAGGTCCGAACCTTCAAGTCTGCCGAGGCGTCGAGAACAGATGTCCTCTCTGACGTAAACGCAAACTCCAGCCCGAGGCACAAAGGAGTGTTCCAGTTTGTACCCCGGGTAGGAGAGATACGAAACATCAGCCGGAGAGGACACCTGCGTCTCGGTCAGAAAGAGCAGAGCCGGCCTCGCCGTCTCGAGATAGTAGTGGACGGCGTTTAGGTTAGAGTGAAGTCCCCTGATATTGCAGAAATTCACGGACAGCGTGGCAGGGGTCGCCTTGGTCTTGTTGCTCCGTTTGCCCCGAGCAGTTGTAGTCTTGAGCGGAATTTCGCCCCCCCCAGAATACGCGGGGCAGCCTGAGCACCCACGCTCAGAAGTGGAGAAACATGGTCGTGGATGCTCAGCGAGGGATTCTCCAGGGGTGCTGGTACCCTCCTGGGGTAGTCTATCTTTATTTAATTCCGCTACCATGTTGATGGGGGGGGGGGGGGGATTTGGGCCTCCGGCCACCTGCACTCACCGACGAAACGCGGAAGCAGAACTTCCACTTCACGCCGGTATTCTGTGAGGTCGTGGTACCACCCCGGTTTGAGCCGGCCCATACGTGCAACAGCAAAGCTGCCGCATGGCTCTACCATTGTAGAGTGTGTAATTATACTGGCTCTCTAAACCATATGGTTTAGAGAGCCAGTATAATTACACGCTATGAGGCATTCCATCTTACTCTTCAGAGGTGACAACATATACCTTCTTGTGCTCCGGTGTGATGCGTTTAGAGAGCCAGCATAATTATACGCTACGAGGCATTCCATCTTACTCTTCAAGGAGACAACATATACACTCTTGTGCTCCGGTGTGACGGCTTTAGAGGGCCAGCATAATAACACACTATGGGGTCATTCCATCTTACTCTTCAAAGGTGACAACGTATACCTTCTTGCGCTCCGGTGTGATAGCTTTAGAGAGCAAGCGTAATTACACGCTATGGGGAATTCCATCTTACTCTTCAGAGGTGCCAACGTATACCTTCTGGTGCTCCGGTGTGATGGGTTTAGAGAGCCAGTATAATTACATGCAGAGGGGCATTCCATCTTAATCTTAAGAAGTGACAACATATACCTCTTGTGCTCCGGTGTGATGGCTAGCCAGCATAATTACACACTATGGGGCATTCCATCTTACTCTTCAGAGGTGACAACTTATACCTTCTTGTGCTCCGGTGTGATGCGTTTAGAGAGCCAGTATAATTACAGGCAGTGGGGCACTACATCTTACTCTTCAGAAGTTGCAACGTATACCTTCTGGTGCTCCGGTGTGACGGCTTTAGAGGGCCAGCATAATAACACACTATGGGGCATTCCATCTTACTCTTCAGAAGTGACAACATATACCTTCTTGCGCTCCGGTGTGATAGCTTTAGAGAGCAAGCGTAATTACACGCTATGGGGAATTCCATCTTACTCTTCAGAGGTGCCAACGTATACCTTCTGATGCTCCGGTGTGATGGGTTTAGAGAGCCAGTATAGTTACATGCAGAGGGGCATTCCATCTTAATCTTAAGAAGTGACAACATATACCTTCTTGTGCTCCGGTGTGATGGCTAGCCAGCATAATTACACACTATGGGGCATTACATCTTACTCTTCAGAGGTGACAACATATACCTTCTTGTGCTCCGGTGTGATGCGTTTAGAGAGCCAGTATAATAACAGGCAGTGGGGCACTACATCTTACTCTTTAGAGGTTGCAACGTATAGCTTCTGGTGCTCCGGTGTGATGGGTTTAGAGAGCCAGTATAATTACACGCTATGAGGCATTCCATCTTACTCTTCAGAGGTGACAACATATACCTTCTTGTGCTCCGGTGTGATGCGTTTAGAGAGCCAGCATAATTATACGCTATGAGGCATTCCATCTTACTCTTCAAGGAGACAACATATACCCTCTTGTGCTCCGGTGTGACGGCTTTAGAGGGCCAGCATAATAACACACTATGGGGTCATTCCATCTTACTCTTCAAAGATGACAACGTATACCTTCTTGCGCTCCGGTGTGATAGCTTTAGAGAGCAAGCGTAATTACACGCTATGGGGAATTCCATCTTACTCTTCAGAGGTGCCAACGTATACCTTCTGATGCTCCGGTGTGATGGGTATAGAGAGCCAGTATAATTACATGCAGAGGGGCATTCCATCTTAATCTTAAGAAGTGACAACATATACCTTCTTGTGCTCCGGTGTGATGGCTAGCCAGCATAATTACACACTATGGGGCATTCCATCTTACTCTTCAGAGGTGACAACTTATACCTTCTTGTGCTCCGGTGTGATGCGTTTAGAGAGCCAGTATAATTACAGGCAGTGGGGCACTACATCTTACTCTTCAGAAGTTGCAACGTATACCTTCTGGTGCTCCGGTGTGACGGCTTTAGAGGGCCAGCATAATAACACACTATGGGGAATTCCATCTTACTCTTCAGAGGTGACAACATATACCTTCTTGCGCTCCGGTGTGATAGCTTTAGAGAGCAAGCGTAATTACACACTATGGGGCATTACATCTTACTCTTCAGAGGTGACAACATATACCTTCTTGTGCTCCGGTGTGATGCGTTTAGAGAGCCAGTATAATTACATGCAGAGGGGCATTTCATCTTAATCTTAAGAAGTGACAACATATACCTTCTTATGCTCCGGTGTGATGGCTAGCCAGCATAATTACACACTATGGGGCATTCCATCTTACTCTTCAGAGGTAACAACATATACCTTCTTGTGCTCCGGTGTGATGCGTTTAGAGAGCCAGTATAATGACAGGCAGTGGGGCACTACATCTTACTCTTCAGAAGTTGCAACGTATACCTTCTGGTGCTCCGGTGTGATGGGTTTAGAGAGCCAGTATAATTACACGCTATGAGGCATTCCATCTTACTCTTCAGAGGTGACAACATATACCTTCTTGTGCTCCGGTGTGATGCGTTTAGAGAGCCAGCATAATTATACGCTACGAGGCATTCCATCTTACTCTTCAAGGAGACAACATATACCCTCTTGTGCTCCGGTGTGACGGCTTTAGAGGGCCAGCATAATAACACACTATGGGGCATTCCATCTTACTCTTCAGAGGTGACAACATATACCTTCTTGCGCTCCGGTGTGATAGCTTTAGAGAGCAAGCGTAATTACATGCTATGGGGAATTCCATCTTACTCTTCAGAGGTGCCAACGTATACCTTCTGATGCTCCGGTGTGATGGGTATAGAGAGCCAGTATAATTACATGCAGAGGGGCATTCCATCTTAATCTTAAGAAGTGACAACATATACCTCTTGTGCTCCGGTGTGATGGCTAGCCAGCATAATTACACACTATGGGGCATTCCATCTTACTCTTCAGAGGTGACAACTTATACCTTCTTGTGCTCGGGTGTGATGCGTTTAGAGAGCCAGTATAATTACAGGCAGTGGGGCACTACATCTTACTCTTCAGAAGTTGCAACGTATACCTTCTGGTGCTCCGGTGTGACGGCTTTAGAGGGCCAGCATAATAACACACTATGGGGCATTCCATCTTACTCTTCAGAGGTGACAACATATACCTTCTTGCGCTCCGGTGTGATAGCTTTAGAGAGCAAGCGTAATTACACGCTATGGGGAATTCCATCTTACTCTTCAGAGGTGCCAACGTATACCTTCTGATGCTCCGGTGTGATGGGTTTAGAGAGCCAGTATAGTTACATGCAGAGGGGCATTCCATCTTAATCTTAAGAAGTGACAACATATACCTTCTTGTGCTCCGGTGTGATGGCTAGCCAGCATAATTACACACTATGGGGCATTACATCTTACTCTTCAGAGGTGACAACATATACCTTCTTGTGCTCCGGTGTGATGCGTTTAGAGAGCCAGTATAATAACAGGCAGTGGGGCACTACATCTTACTCTTTAGAGGTTGCAACGTATAGCTTCTGGTGCTCCGGTGTGATGGGTTTAGAGAGCCAGTATAATTACACGCTATGAGGCATTCCATATTACTCTTCAGAGGTGAAAACATATACCTTCTTGTGCTCCGGTGTGATGCGTTTAGAGAGCCAGCATAATTATACGCTACGAGGCATTCCATCTTACTCTTCAAGGTGACAACATATACCCTCTTGTGCTCCGGTGTGACGGCTTTAGAGAGCCAGCATAATAACACACTATGGGGCATTCCATCTTACTCTTCAGAGGTGACAACATATACCTTCTTGCGCTCCGGTGTGATAGCTTTAGAGAGCAAGCGTAATTACACGCTATGGGGAATTCCATCTTACTCTTCAGAGGTGGCAACGTATACCTTCTGGTGCTCCGGTGTGATGGGTTTAGAGAGCCAGTATAATTACATGCAGAGGGGCATTCCATCTTAATCTTAAGAAGTGACAACATATACCTTCTTGTGCTCCGGTGTGATGGCTAGCCAGCATAATTACACACTATGGGGCATTACATCTTACTCTTCAGAGGTGACAACATATACCTTCTTGTGCTCCGGTGTGATGCGTTTAGAGAGCCAGTATAATTACACGCTAAGGGGAATTCCATCTTATTCTTCAGAGGTGGCAACGTATATCTTCTTGTGCTCCGGTCTGATGCGTTTAGAGAGCCAGTATAATTACAGGCAGTGGGGCACTACATCTTACTCTTCAGAGGTTGCAACGTATACCTTCTGGTGCTCCGGTGTGATGGGTTTAGAGAGCCAGTACAATTACACGCTATGAGGCATTCCATCTTACTCTTCAGAGGTGACAACATATACCTTCTTGTGCTCCGGTGTGATGCGTTTAGAGAGCCAGCATAATTATACGCTACGAAGCATTCCATCTTACTCTTCAAGGTGACAACATATACCCTCTTGTGCTCCGGTGTGACGGCTTTAGAGAGCCAGCATAATAACACACTATGGGGCTTTCCATCTTACTCTTCAGAGGTGACAACATATACCTTCTTGCGCTCCGGTGTGATAGCTTTAGAGAGCAAGCGTAATTACACGCTATGGGGAATTCCATCTTACTCTTCAGAGGTGGCAACGTATACCTTCTGGTGCTCCGGTGTGATGGGTTTAGAGAGCCAGTATAATTACATGCAGAGGGGCATTCCATCTTAATCTTAAGAAGTGACAACATATACCTTCTTGTGCTCCGGTGTGGTGGCTAGCCAGCATAATTACACACTATGGGGCATTCCATCTTACTCTTCAGAGGTGACAACATATAGCTTCTTGTGCTCCGGTGTGATGCGTTTAGAGAGCCAGTGTAATTACAGGCAGTGGGGCACTACATCTTACTCTTCAGAAGTTGCAACGTATACCTTCTGGTGCTCCGGTGTGATGGGTTTAGAGAGCCAGTATAATTACACGCTATGAGGCATTCCATCTTACTCTTCAGAGGTGACAACATATACCTTCTTGTGCTCCGGTGTGATGCGTTTAGAGAGCCAGCATAATTATACGCTACGAGGCATTCCATCTTACTCTTCAAGGAGACAATATATACCCTCTTGTGCTCCGGTGTGACGGCTTTAGAGGGCCAGCATAATAACACACTATGGGGTCATTCCATCTTACTCTTCAAAGGTGACAACGTATACCTTCTTGCGCTCCGGTGTGATAGCTTTAGAGAGCAAGCGTAATTACACGCTATGGGGAATTCCATCTTACTCTTCAGAGGTGCCAACGTATACCTTCTGGTGCTCCGGTGTGATGGGTTTAGAGAGCCAGTATAATAACATGCAGAGGGGCATTCCATCTTAATCTTAAGAAGTGACAACATATACCTTCTTGTGCTCCGGTGTGATGGCTAGCCAGCATAATTACACACTATGGGGCATTCCATCTTACTCTTCAGAGGTGACAACATATAGCTTCTTGTGCTCCGGTGTGATGCGTTTAGAGAGCCAGTGTAATTACAGGCAGTGGGGCACTACATCTTACTCTTCAGAAGTTGCAACGTATACCTTCTGGTGCTCCGGTGTGATGGGTTTAGAGAGCCAGTATAATTACACGCTATGAGGCATTCCATCTTACTCTTCAGAGGTGACAACATATACCTTCTTGTGCTCCGGTGTGATGCGTTTAGAGAGCCAGCATAATTATACGCTACGAGGCATTCCATCTTACTCTTCAAGGAGACAACATATACCCTCTTGTGCTCCGGTGTGACGGCTTTAGAGGGCCAGCATAATAACACACTATGGGGTCATTCCATCTTACTCTTCAAAGGTGACAACGTATACCTTCTTGCGCTCCGGTGTGATAGCTTTAGAGAGCAAGCGTAATTACACGCTATGGGGAATTCCATCTTACTCTTCAGAGGTGCCAACGTATACCTTCTGATGCTCCGGTGTGATGGGTATAGAGAGCCAGTATAATTACATGCAGAGTGGCATTCCATCTTAATCTTAAGAAGTGACAACATATACCTTCTTGTGCTCCGGTGTGATGGCTAGCCAGCATAATTACACACTATGGGGCATTCCATCTTACTCTTCAGAGGTGACAACTTATACCTTCTTGTGCTCCGGTGTGATGCGTTTAGAGAGCCAGTATAATTACAGGCAGTGGGGCACTACATCTTACTCTTCAGAAGTTGCAACGTATACCTTCTGGTGCTCCGGTGTGACGGCTTTAGAGGGCCAGCATAATAACACACTATGAGGCATTCCATCTTACTCTTCAGAGGTGACAACATATACCTTCTTGCGCTCCGGTGTGATAGCTTTAGAGAGCAAGCGTAATTACACGCTATGGGGAATTCCATCTTACTCTTCAGAGGTGCCAACGTATACCTTCTGATGCTCCGGTGTGATGGGTATAGAGAGCCAGTATAATTACATGCAGAGGGGCATTCCATCTTAATCGTAAGAAGTGACAACTTATACCTTCTTGTGCTCCGGTGTGATGGCTGGCCAGCATAATTTCACACTATGGGGAATTCCATCTTACTCTTCAGAGGTGACAACATGCACCTCCTTGTGCTCCGGTGTGATGCGTTTAGAGAGCCAATATAATTACAGGCAGTGGGGCACTACATCTTACTCTTCAGAGGTGGCAACGTATACCTTCTCGTGCTCTGGTGTGATGGGTTTAGAGAACCAGTATAATTACAAGCTATGAGGCATTCCATCTTACTCTTCAGAGGTGACAACGTATATCTTCCTGTGCTCCGGTCTGATGCGTTTAGAGAGCCAGTATAATTACACGCAGTGGGTTATCCCATCTTAATCTTCAGAGGTGACAACATATACCTCCTTGTGCTCCGGTGTGATGGCTTTAGAGTGCCAGCATAATTACACGCTACAGGGCACTCCATCTTACTCTTCAGAGGTGATAACATATACCTTCTTGTGCTCCGGTGTGATGGCTTTAGAGAGCTTGCATAATTATACGCTAAGAGGCATTTCATCTTACTCTTCAGAGGTGACAACATATACCTTCTTGTGCTCTGTTGTGATGGCTTTAGAAGCCAGCATAATTATACGCTATGAGGCATTCCATCTTACTCTTCAGAGGTGACAACATATACCTTCTTGTGTTCCGGTGTGATGGCTTAAGAGAGCCAGTATAATTACACCCTAAGGGGAATTCCATCTTACTCTTCAAAGGTGGCAACATATATCTTCTTGTGCTCCGGTCTGATGCGTTTAGAGAGCCAGTATAATTACAGGCAGTGGGGCAATTCATCTTACTCTTTAGAGGTCGCAACGTATACCTTCTTGTACTCCGGTCTGATGGGTTTAAAGAGCCAGTGTAATTACACGCTGTTGGGAATTCCATCTTACTCTTCAGAGGTGACAACGTATATCTTCTTTTGCTCCGGTCTGATGCGTTAAGAGAGCCAGTCTAATTACACGCAGAGGGGCATTCCATCTTAATCTTAAGAGGTGACAACATATACCTTCTTGTGCTCCAGTGTGATGGCTAGCCAGCATAATTACATAATATGGGGCATTCCATCTTACTCTTCAGATGTGAAAACATATACACTTTTGTGCTCCGGTGTGACGACTTTAGAGAGCCAGCATAATAACACACTACGGGGCAATCCATCTTACTCTTCAGAGGTGACAACATATACCTTCTTGTGCTCCGGTGTGATGGCTAGCCAGCATAATTACATACTATGAGGCATTCCATTTTACTCTTCAAGGTGACAACATATACCCTCTTGTGCTCCGGTGTGACGGCTTTAGAGAGCCAGCATAATAACACACTACGGGGCATTCCATCTTACTCTTCAGAGGTGACAACATATACCTTCTTGTGCTCCGGTGTGATGGCTAGCCAGCATAATTACATACTATGAGGCATTCCATCTTACTCTTCAAGGTGACAACATATACCCTCTTGTGCTCCGGTGTGACGGCTTTAGAGATCCAGCATAATAACACACTATGGGGCATTCTATTATACTCTTCAGGGGTGACAACATATACCTTCTTGTGCTCCGGTGTGGTGCGTTTAGAGAGCCAGTATAATTACACGCTATGTGGAATTCTATCTTACTCTTCAGAGGTGGCAACGTATATCTTCTTGTGCTCCGGTCTGATGCGTTTAAAGAGCCAGTATAATTACACGCTATGGGGAATTCCATCTTACTCTTCAGAGGTGGCAACGTATATCTTCTTGTGCTGCGGTCTGATGCGTTTAGAGAGCCAGTATAATTACAGGCAGTGGGGCACTACATCTTACTCTTCAGAGGTGGCAACGTATACCTTCTGGTGCTCCGGTGTGATGGGTTTAGAGAGCCAGTATAAATACACGCAGAGGGTCATTCCATCTTAATCTTAAGAGGTGACAACATATACCTTCTTGTGCTCCGGTGTGATGGCTAGCCAGCATAATTACATACTATGGGGCATTCCATCTTACTCTTCAGAGGTGACAACATATACCCTCTTGTGCTCCGGTGTGACGACTTTATAGAGCCAGTATAATAACACACTACGGGGCATTCCATCTTACTCTTCAGAGGTGACAACATATACCTTCTTGTGCTCCGGTGTGATGGCTAGCCAGCATAATTACATACTATGAGGCATTCCATCTTACCCTTCAAGGTGACAACATATACCCTCTTGTGCTCCGGTGTGACGGCTTTAGAGATCCAGCATAATAACACACTATGGGGCATTCTATTATACTCTTCAGGGGTGACAACATATACCTTCTTGTGCTCCGGTGTGGTGCGTTTAGAGAGCAAGTATAATTACACGCTATGTGGAATTCTATCTTACTCTTCAGAGGTGGCAACGTATATCTTCTTGTGCTCCGGTCTGATGCGTTTAGAGAGCCAGTATAATTACACGCTATGGGGAATTCCATCTTACTCTTCAGAGGTGGCAACGTATATCTTCTTGTGCTGCGGTCTGATGCGTTTAGAGAGCCAGTATAATTGCAGGCAGTGGGGCACTACATCTTACTCTTCAGAGGTGGCAACGTATACCTTCTGGTGCTCCGGTGTGATGGGTTTAGAGAGCCAGTATAATTACACGCAGAGGGTCATTCCATCTTAATCTTAAGAGGTGACAACATATACCTTCTTGTGCTCCGGTGTGATGGCTAGCCAGCATAATTACATACTATGGGGCATTCCATCTTACTCTTCAGAGGTGACAACATATACCCTCTTGTGCTCCGGTGTGACGACTTTATAGAGCCAGTATAATAACACACTACGGGGCATTCCATCTTACTCTTCAGAGGTGACAACATATACCTTCTTGTGCTCCGGTGTGATGGCTAGCCAGCATAATTACATACAATGAGGCATTCCATCTTACTCTTCAAGGTGACAACATATACCCTCTTGTGCTCCGGTGTGACGGCTTTAGAGAGCCAGCATAATAACACACTATGGGGCATTCCATTTTACTCTTCAGAGGTGACAACATATACCTTCTTGTGCTCCGGTGTGATGCGTTTAGAGAGCCAGTATAATTATACGCTATGTGGAATTCTATCTTACTCTTCGGAGGTGGCAACGTATATCTTCTTGTACTCCGGTCTGATGCGTTTAGAGAGCCAGTATAATTACACGCTATGGGGAACTCCATCTTACTCTTCAGAGGTGGCAACGTATATCTTCTTGTGCTGCGGTCTGATGCGTTTAGAGAGCCAGTATAATTACGGGCAGTGGGGCACTACATCTTACTCTTCAGAGGTGGCAACGTATACCTTCTGGTGCTCCGGTATGATGGGTTTAGAGAGCCAGTATAATTACACGCAGAGGGGCATTCCATCTCAATCTTAAGAGGTGACAACATATACCTTCTTGTGCTCCGGTGTGATGGCTAGCCAGCATAATTACATACTATGGGGCATTCCATCTTACTCTTCAGAGGTGACAACATATACCCTCTTGTGCTCCGGTGTGACGACTTTATAGAGCCAGTATAATAACACACTACGGGGCATTCCATCTTACTCTTCAGAGGTGACAACATATACCTTCTTGTGCTCCGGTGTGATGGCTAGCCAGCATAATTACATACAATGAGGCATTCCATCTTACTCTTCAAGGTGACAACATATACCCTCTTGTGCTCCGGTGTGACGGCTTTAGAGAGCCAGCATAATAACACACTATGGGGCATTCTATTTTACTCTTCAGAGGTGACAACATATACCTTCTTGTGCTCCGGTGTGATGCGTTTAGAGAGCCAGTATAATTACACGCTATGTGGAATTCTATCTTACTCTTCGGAGGTGGCAACGTATATCTTCTTGTACTCCGGTCTGATGCGTTTAGAGAGCCAGTATAATTACACGCTATGGGGAACTCCATCTTACTCTTCAGAGGTGGCAACGTATATCTTCTTGTGCTGCGGTCTGATGCGTTTAGAGAGCCAGTATAATTACAGGCAGTGGGGCACTACATCTTACTCTTCAGAGGTGGCAACGTATACCTTCTGGTGCTCCGGTGTGATGGGTTTAGAGAGCCAGTATAATTACACGCATAGGGGCATTCCATCTTAATCTTAAGAGGTGACAACATATACCTTCTTGTGCTCCGGTGTGATGGCTAGCCAGCATAATTACATACTATGGGGCATTCCATCTTACTCTTCAGAGGTGACAACATATACCCTCTTGTGCTCCGGTGTGACGGCTTTAGAGAGCCAGCATAATAACACGCTACAGGGCACTCCATCTTACTCTTCAGAGGTGATAACATATACCTTCTTGTGCTCCGGTGTGATGGCTTTAGAGAGCTAGCATAATTATACGCTAAGAGGCATTTCATCTTACTCTTCAGAGGTGACAACATATACCTTCTTGTGCTCTGTTGTGATAGCTTTAGAAGCCAGCATAATTATACGCTATGAGTCATTCCATCTTACTCTTCAGAGGTGGCAACTTATACCTTCTGGTGCTCTGGTTTGATGGGTTTAGAGAGCCTGTATAATTATACGCAGTGGTTTATTCCATCTTAATCTTCAGAGGTGACAACATATACCTCCTTGTGCTCCGGTGTGATGGCTTTAGAGTGCCAGCATAATTACACGCTACAGGGCACTCCATCTTACTCTTCAGAGGTGATAACATATACCTTCTTGTGCTCCGGTGTGATGGCTTTAGAGAGCTTGCATAATTATACGCTAAGAGGCATTTCATCTTACTCTTCAGAGGTGACAACATATACCTTCTTGTGCTCTGTTGTGATGGCTTTAGAAGCCAGCATAATTATACGCTATGAGGCATTCCATCTTACTCTTCAGAGGTGACAACATATACCTTCTTGTGTTCCGGTGTGATGGCTTAAGAGAGCCAGTATAATTACACCCTAAGGGGAATTCCATCTTACTCTTCAAAGGTGGCAACATATATCTTCTTGTGCTCCGGTCTGATGCGTTTAGAGAGCCAGTATAATTACAGGCAGTGGGGCAATTCATCTTACTCTTTAGAGGTCGCAACGTATACCTTCTTGTACTCCGGTCTGATGGGTTTAAAGAGCCAGTGTAATTACACGCTGTTGGGAATTCCATCTTACTCTTCAGAGGTGACAACGTATATCTTCTTTTGCTCCGGTCTGATGCGTTTAGAGAGCCAGTATAATTACAGGATGTGGGGCACTTAATCTTACTCTTCAGAGGTGGCAACGTATACCTTCTGGTGCTCCGGTGTGATGGGTTAAGAGAGCCAGTCTAATTACACGCAGAGGGGCATTCCATCTTAATCTTAAGAGGTGACAACATATACCTTCTTGTGCTCCAGTGTGATGGCTAGCCAGCATAATTACATACTATGGGGCATTCCATCTTACTCTTCAGATGTGAAAACATATACACTTTTGTGCTCCGGTGTGACGACTTTAGAGAGCCAGCATAATAACACACTACGGGGCAATCCATCTTACTCTTCAGAGGTGACAACATATACCTTCTTGTGCTCCGGTGTGATGGCTAGCCAGCATAATTACATACTATGAGGCATTCCATTTTACTCTTCAAGGTGACAACATATACCCTCTTGTGCTCCGGTGTGACGGCTTTAGAGAGCCAGCATAATAACGCACTACGGGGCATTCCATCTTACTCTTCAGAGGTGACAACATATACCTTCTTGTGCTCCGGTGTGATGGCTAGCCAGCATAATTACATACTATGAGGCATTCCATCTTACTCTTCAAGGTGACAACATATACCCTCTTGTGCTCCGGTGTGACGGCTTTAGAGATCCAGCATAATAACACACTATGGGGCATTCTATTCTTCAGGGGTGACAACATATACCTTCTTGTGCTCCGGTGTGGTGCGTTTAGAGAGCCAGTATAATTACACGCTATGTGGAATTCTATCTTACTCTTCAGAGGTGGCAACGTATATCTTCTTGTGCTCCGGTCTGATGCGTTTAAAGAGCCAGTATAATTACACGCTATGGGGAATTCCATCTTACTCTTCAGAGGTGGCAACGTATATCTTCTTGTGCTGCGGTCTGATGCGTTTAGAGAGCCAGTATAATTACAGGCAGTGGGGCACTACATCTTACTCTTCAGAGGTGGCAACGTATACCTTCTGGTGCTCCGGTGTGATGGGTTTAGAGAGCCAGTATAATTACATGCAGAGGGTCATTCCATCTTAATCTTAAGAGGTGACAACATATACCTTCTTGTGCTCCGGTGTGATGGCTAGCCAGCATAATTACATACTATGGGGCATTCCATCTTACTCTTCAGAGGTGACAACATATACCCTCTTGTGCTCCGGTGTGACGACTTTATAGAGCCAGTATAATAACACACTACGGGGCATTCCATCTTACTCTTCAGAGGTGACAACATATACCTTCTTGTGCTCCGGTGTGATGGCTAGCCAGCATAATTACATACTATGAGGCATTCCATCTTACCCTTCAAGGTGACAACATATACCCTCTTGTGCTCCGGTGTGAAGGCTTTAGAGATCCAGCATAATAACACACTATGGGGCATTCTATTATACTCTTCAGGGGTGACAACATATACCTTCTTGTGCTCCGGTGTGGTGCGTTTAGAGAGCAAGTATAATTACACGCTATGTGGAATTCTATCTTACTCTTCAGAGGTGGCAACGTATATCCTCTTGTGCTCCGGTCTGATGCGTTTAGAGAGCCAGTATAATTACACGCTATGGGGAATTCCATCTTACTCTTCAGAGGTGGCAACGTATATCTTCTTGTGCTGCGGTCTGATGCGTTTAGAGAGCCAGTATAATTGCAGGCAGTGGGGCACTACATCTTACTCTTCAGAGGTGGCAACGTATACCTTCTGGTGCTCCGGTATGATGGGTTTAGAGAGCCAGTATAATTACACGCAGAGGGTCATTCCATCTTAATCTTAAGAGGTGACAACATATACCTTCTTGTGCTCCGGTGTGATGGCTAGCCAGCAAAATTACATACTATGGGGCATTCCATCTTACTCTTCAGAGGTGACAACATATACCCTCTTGTGCTCCGGTGTGACGACTTTATAGAGCCAGTATAATAACACACTACGGGGCATTCCATCATACTCTTCAGAGGTGACAACATATACCTTCTTGTGCTCCGGTGTGATGGCTAGCCAGCATAATTACATACAATGAGGCATTCCATCTTACTCTTCAAGGTGACAACATATACCCTCTTGTGCTCCGGTGTGACGGCTTTAGAGAGCCAGCATAATAACACACTATGGGGCATTCCATTTTACTCTTCAGAGGTGACAACATATACCTTCTTGTGCTCCGGTGTGATGCGTTTAGAGAGCCAGTATAATTACACGCTATGGGGAACTCCATCTTACTCTTCAGAGGTGGCAACGTATATCTTCTTGTGCTGCGGTCTGATGCGTTTAGAGAGCCAGTATAATTACGGGCAGTGGGGCACTACATCTTACTCTTCAGAGGTGGCAACGTATACCTTCTGGTGCTCCGGTATGATGGGTTTAGAGAGCCAGTATAATTACACGCAGAGGGGCATTCCATCTCAATCTTAAGAGGTGACAACATATACCTTCTTGTGCTCCGGTGTGATGGCTAGCCAGCATAATTACATACTATGGGGCATTCCATCTTACTCTTCAGAGGTGACAACATATACCCTCTTGTGCTCCGGTGTGACGACTTTATAGAGCTAGTATAATAACACACTACGGGGCATTCCATCTTACTCTTCAGAGGTGACAACATATACCTTCTTGTGCTCCGGTGTGATGGCTAGCCAGCATAATTACATACAATGAGGCATTCCATCTTACTCTTCAAGGTGACAACATATACCCTCTTGTGCTCCGGTGTGACGGCTTTAGAGAGCCAGCATAATAACACACTATGGGGCATTCTATTTTACTCTTCAGAGGTGACAACATATACCTTCTTGTGCTCCGGTGTGATGCGTTTAGAGAGCCAGTATAATTACACGCTATGTGGAATTCTATCTTACTCTTCGGAGGTGGCAACGTATATCTTCTTGTACTCCGGTCTGATGCGTTTAGAGAGCCAGTATAATTACACGCTATGGGGAACTCCATCTTACTCTTCAGAGGTGGCAACGTATATCTTCTTGTGCTGCGGTCTGATGCGTTTAGAGAGCCAGTATAATTACAGGCAGTGGGGCACTACATCTTACTCTTCAGAGGTGGCAACGTATACCTTCTGGTGCTCCGGTGTGATGGGTTTAGAGAGCCAGTATAATTACACGCATAGGGGCATTCCATCTTAATCTTAAGAGGTGACAACATATACCTTCTTGTGCTCCGGTGTGATGGCTAGCCAGCATAATTACATACTATGGGGCATTCCATCTTACTCTTCAGAGGTGACAACATATACCCTCTTGTGCTCCGGTGTGACGGCTTTAGAGAGCCAGCATAATAACACGCTACAGGGCACTCCATCTTACTCTTCAGAGGTGATAACATATACCTTCTTGTGCTCCGGTGTGATGGCTTTAGAGAGCTAGCATAATTATACGCTAAGAGGCATTTCATCTTACTCTTCAGAGGTGACAACATATACCTTCTTGTGCTCTGTTGTGATAGCTTTAGAAGCCAGCATAATTATACGCTATGAGTCATTCCATCTTACTCTTCAGAGGTGGCAACTTATACCTTCTGGTGCTCTGGTTTGATGGGTTTAGAGAGCCTGTATAATTATACGCAGTGGGTTATTCCATCTTAATCTTCAGAGGTGAAAACATATACCTCCTTGTGCTCCGGTGTGATGGCTTTAGAGAGCCAGTATAATTACATGCAGTGGGGCACTACATCTTACTCTTCAGAGGTGGCAACGTATACCTTCTAGTGCTCCGGTGTGATGGCTTTAGAGAGCTAGCATAATTATACGCTAAGAGGCATTTCATCTTACTCTTCAGAGGTGACATCACATACCTTCTTGTGCTCTGTTGTGATGGCTTTAGAAGCCAGCATAATTATACGCTATGAGGCATTCCATCTTACTTTTCAGAGGTGAGAACATATAGCTTCTTTTGTTCCGGTGTGATGGCTTAAGAGAGCCAGCATAATTACACGCTAAGGGGAATTCCATCTTACTCTTCAGAGGTGGCAACATATATCTTCTTACGCTCCGGTCTGATGTATTTAGAGAGCCGGTATAATCACAGGCAGTGGGGCAGTTCATCTTACTCTTTAGAGGTGGCAACGTATACCTTCTTGTACTCCGGTCTGATGGGTTTAGAGAGCCAGTATAATTACATGCAGTGGGGCACTACATCTTACTCTTCAGAGGTGGCAACGTATACCTTCTAGTGCTCCGGTGTGATGGCTTTAGAGAGCTAGCATAATTATACGCTAAGAGGCATTTCATCTTACTCTTCAGAGGTGACAACACATACCTTCTTGTGCTCTGTTGTGATGGCTTTAGAAGCCAGCATAATTATACGCTATGAGGCATTCCATCTTACTTTTCAGAGGTGAGAACATATAGCTTCTTGTGTTCCGGTGTGATGGCTTAAGAGAGCCAGCATAATTACACGCTAAGGGGAATTCCATCTTACTCTTCAGAGGTGGCAACATATATCTTCTTACGCTCCGGTCTGATGTATTTAGAGAGCCGGTATAATTACAGGCAGTGGGGCAGTTCATCTTACTCTTTAGAGGTGGCAACGTATACCTTCTTGTACTCCGGTCTGATGGGTTTAGAGAACCAGTGTAATTACACGCTGTGGGGAATTTCATCTTACTCTTCAGAGTTGACAACTTATACCTTCTTGTGCTCCGGTTTGATGGGTTTAGAGAGCCAGTGTAATTACACGCTGTGGGGAATTCCATCTTACTCTTCAGAGGTGTCAGCTTATACCTTCTTGTGCTAGAGAGCCAGTATGATTACAGGTAGTGGGGCGTTTCATCTTACTCTTCATATATTGCTATTTGTTCGCAGAAATGGGTAAGACGGTCGGTACCTATACCTTGGCTGAAATCGATTCCCACCTGGTGAAACATCGTACAATAAAGTGAACTTTAAATTCATCGTTTAATCTTTAGCGTAAATATTCTTATTACTGTTGCTGCTTATATAATCAGTTTCCATTGTGTATAAAAAGATAAGAGGCACGGGTGAAGGACCCGGGAATCCTTAAAGTTTATCTATTTCACTGTGTGAGTACATTCAAAGCGGAAGAGACAAAACAGTTAACCGTTCGCATGCATTTACAGATATTTTCATTAATTACAAATAGACTGAGGGTAGTTAAGCTTTTTCACCACAATCTTATAATTATTTAATTTACGCAGCATATTAACTCATTTTCATATAAATGAACAGATTATTTCCTCTCAATAGTCTACATATACTGAACTTTGATTTGATACTGAAAATAATGAAATTTAATTTATAAAAAAAGTGTTTCAAAAAGGAAAGTCGCAAATAATTTATCAATATGGCAAAAATGCTCTGTGAAATTTGACTTTAGACTTTAATGACCTTTGGCGGCTCGTAAGCGTTTGCGTGCATCGATTCTCCTACGAAAGAACTATTTTTTTCTGGGCTATTTCCTTTTTTATCATGTACAATATATAAATGTGAAACGCCTCAATAATACAGAAGCAATATTCCTGGGGTAGAGTTTGTCTTAAATAGAAAAAATTAATTCTCTAAAAGCAAGTCATCTCAATATTAAATCAGTTTTGGTATTTGCATTATAAAGCGACAGTAGCCTAATGATCAAAGGTTAGGACTTCGAAATTTAAAAGTTGCGGATTCTAAACCTCTGTTCGATTCCCCTTTAACATTTTAAAATCCTTATGGTTCCTCCTTTGTGGGAGACACTTTAAAAATATAAATAATACGTTTCATTTCAGTGTTTAACTTTAAAAAAATTATCCGCATTCATCGTGTATATTCTCTAGAATGACGAGATAAGCTTGTAACAACATTAATTACGAAACATTGGGCATTAATTAATATTTTACTACCGAGTCTACCAAGTCAGTGTTCTCGCGTAATGAGATTAAATATAAACATTTTTTGTTTTACTTTATTTCTTATTGTACTTATTATAATTTAATAAGAAACAACGCTTTTTTTCACGCTAGTTTCATGGTTATAAAGATAAATATTACAGTTTTTTCTCTCTTTTTTTTATAGGATAGGGTGACAAACGAGCACACCGTCCAACTAATGTGTGAACGTGAACTGCACACATGTTATTTTTTATTGAATCACTATAAAAACCTTACAAACAGTACAGGAGGAGCAAGGGCGGACTTAATGCTAAAAGCATTCTCTGCCAGGGAACCATAAGGCATTGAGTGATAACACCTCGAAGACAAATATAAATAGAGAATATTAAAATAAATAGATGTTGGCGTGGTTTTCTGTTACAAGAAATCGTTGATAACGTGACAGATCTCACGTTTAAACCCTATCAACTCTAACCGGGTGCTTGTTTGGTTTTGTAATCAGTTCTCTCTGATCCTGCATTCCAGACCATCTTCTATCTTATATAGTTAGTGCCTATGTTTATGAGCGTGATATCTCCTACACAACTGACAACTCCAGTTTAAAACAATTATTCCGAAATAATTCCGGAAAATTAGGAATATTGCGCCGTGTACGAAAAAAGTGATAAGCGATTTTATATAAATTTTTATGACATTATTGAAGAAAAAATTAATCTTCTTTTTTTTTTGCATTTTTTAAAAACGTTACCCACTAACGTCTCACACTAGGATTTTCTCCTATTTAGTGGAGACAGTTCACATACATCGACTTCACAAAGACGAATGTACAGGCGCGGAACAATTATTAGTAAAACATACAAATACTTGTTCTATTCAGAATTCAAACCCGTGACTTCCAGTGCTGCAACTTATTGCTAAGCCACTGCACCACGGAGTCATCGAAAATCTACCTACCATAAAATCCTATAATGTTTAAACGATAACAGCGGGGGTAAATTATGATACAATGTCAAAGATATAGTCAAAAGCAAAGAAGTGGAATAGTTTGTCAACATTCTTGTCCTCCATTTAAAAATTAAAAATAATATTTAAAAGCTGAAGGCAGCCAGTGTTAACTATGACATCAGGACGTCAAACAACTTAACAAAAGTCTTATTTGATCATAGGTGCTGTAAATCACTGGTGACATCAAGCATTAAAATTAATTTAAAAAATTTTTAAAAATTAAATTAATCGCGATAAATTCCATTTAATTAGTTTTGTGTACCCTTGTACCTAAATATAAGAAATCATTTGATTTTCTGGCATTTCCCATCTTACGACAACCACACATATTGCATACACGACATGAGACGCTCTATTCCCTTCGCCGCCACTATACGACAGGAAGATCACCCGCTTGTATTAAATTAATGCTATGTTAATTACACCCGACAAAACTAATTAATTTCGTAACCGCATTTATATGTAACAGCGGGTTCACACAATGCGGATTACCGAAACGTTTTTATCATCCGGTTTCCATATATATACCAACATATGGGTTCCATATATATACTAACCATATGATCAAACCTTATGCATTAAAAAAACGTCGTTTTTCATTGTTATGTTCTACTGTGTTCAGGTTTGGGAAGCAAACAAAGATAATTTTAATAAATTCCTTTTATTCCACTACGCACACGTTACAAATACAACGCCTTTACAAATCGTATTTACATATAATATTATTATTTTAAAGAAAGAAGACATCAACCACAGACATTGTGATACACAGATAAAAACAATTTGTTGATTTTTCAACATCCATTATGGATCGTAAAACCAACAGTCGAAGAATCAACAAAAAAAGATCGAAAAATGAATGTAATGAATGTAAACGCTTTAAATTTTTCTAACTTATTCGTCTAAACTCATTAGAAAACCGAATAAAAACATAAAATAAGAGCTTAATGCTGCTGTTTCGTACGGTGAGTGTACAGAACCGGAGACCCTTTTCAATAGGAAGGAAGGAAGCATTCCATTTTAGTAATTTGTGTTGACAATGCATCAACTTTTTGATTCTGAATCGAAGATAGATGTAGATGTATATGGGTTACGTAGTAACATTATTGAAGCGGAGCGAGCGAAGCGAGCCGTTCTTCCATGGCGCAAGAAAACGATTCTTTGAAATCTATCTCCTCCGTAACCCGTAGGCCAGTTTACATAACTTTTTCGGCAATATTTGTAGTTCAACGTATGCAAGGTATGTCAAAAAAATCAATTCGCTAATTTACATCTGCGCAATGTCACACCATTTAATTGACTCTTTTGTTTAAATAAAGATAGTTATGACTTTAGACTTTTACTCCGCTTCGTTCAAGGTGCTAGCAATAGCTTTTACCCTTGCATCTACATCGGCCCTAGTTTAATCTGTGATATGGGTCACAGTTTCCACTTACCACGTGGACTGTGTACACATTTGTCACTCTTATACTAAAAGAAATAAGAGTAAACAGTGTGAGCTCAATGTAACTTATGCACTTACCGTACTTGTTGGGTTGTATAGTGTGTTGATTAAAATAGTGTCGGTACACCCAGAGACGCACTTGTTATTTTTCTTTCATTTTATTATATTTTACTGGATTTTTTAAATAAATGTTTTCCTATTCTAATAATAAAATGGAATAATATTTTGATTTTATGGTTATTGTAACAAAATACGTATATAAATAATAAACACAAGTTAGGTAGCAAAGAAACTTCCACTATGGCACTTCGTTTTAAAATGTCAAATTTTCCTGCGGATATACGACAATTTTTTGATGCTTGATACTGCGCTTATCATGCAAGGCCACTACCACGAACACGGGGGAATATTGTATATGTATGAGGCAATTTATGGGGAAGCGCTATGCTTAGTATTGAACTTATGATAGACTGTAATGCAATGGTAAAAAATTAATATAAAATTGTATCCTCTAGGGTGGGAATAACTTTTATTCAAAAGTCATATTTAACTTTTTTATAGCGTTGGGTGACAAACGAGCACATAGTCCACTTAATGGTAAGTGGATGCTGTGGCCCATAGATATCCACATTTATCCTCAACAAAGGATAAAAATGTAAATGCATTGTCACCTCTGAGTACTAAGATGGAAAGCCTCGATTCCAGTAAAATGGGTCTCCAGTTCTCTACACTCACCATTTGAAACACAACAGCGTTACGCTGTTATTTTACGCTGGTATTCTGTGAGAGCGTGGTCCTGCCCCGGTCAAGCCAACTGACTGCCATAATTTTAAATAATTAGCGATATAGATTAAAATAATATATGTAGAACATAAAATAACCAATTGCCGCTATACTTTCAACTATCTAACGAAATTTTAGTTCGTATTTATTACTCAATATTCATCTGCAGCTATACGTTCTACAAGTTATGTAACATACGTTCACAGAATGCTTTTAAATGTGTTTTTGAAGACCTGTCCCGGTTCCCAGGCTTGTTCATCGGTTTAAGCCGAGGATGTTGCAATCTACTAAAAGTTAAGTTAAAACTTTTCTTCTTTAAAATAAAAATTCAATTAACTCTGCGCGTGTTTTCCACACAATAAATAATATATCAGTTGTATTATTGGGATAAACGTGTGAATAAATAAAAGTATCAAAGTAAAAAGTAAACTTAAAAAAATAAGCGACGGTACCCTAACGGCAGGGTGCGTACCGCGAACTCAAAAAGTTCGAGGGTTCAAATGCGCCATTTTACTACTGTCATGAACCATTCCTAACATAAGCATTTAAGCTTACCAGGAGTAGTTGAATGGAATATCAGTAATGTTGATAACATTGCTGGTATTTTTTAATAAAAAAAATACAATAAATTATGAAACCTACGGGATGAATTGGATTTTTACCTCCGCTAGTTTAATTTTTTCCCTCCACTCCACCCACCTGATGGAGTGGCTACTGCAGTCCACGGCACACCCGCAGCCAGCTGCCGACAATGTAGGCCTCAAATGTCTCTTCAGTGCAGAACACGGCAGTGCAAGTGCAAGCGTTGCCTTTATCGATCTAGGTAAAGTGTCGTTTTTCCCATCCGATCACTACATCGATGTAGTTGTAGCAAGGCAAGTGATTCACAACCTGTGGGTAAGATTTGAATCAACCACTGGCTTATAATACGTAAACAATTGTTTATCTTTCGCCGCTGTCGTGAATATCGTTAAATTTTTACGACTTACAAGAATGTAATTGAAGTTTGTATTTGACGTATTCAGTGATACTGATAAGTATATTCCATATTTTTACAGATTTCTAATCTAATAGTATAAAATATGAGCTGCTGAGTGACAGCCTTGTACCGGCAGGCAAAGTGTAGGGTGTTCCCCCACAGGATGAAGTGCCGACCTGGTAAGACATGCAGGAAGTCGATGGATGCAGGTGGCTCAGGACCGTGTTTTATGGCATTCTTTCGGATGATGAAGATGATGAAGAAGATGATGATGACGATAATGATGATGATGAATACAAGATATAGTTATGGTATCACGGTAGCACAGGGGCTATAACTCGGTTCGGGCTATGATGATCGATTCCTGCCAGCACTAATGAAATTGATAATAAAAAATTCTTATGCTGAACCTACTCCGTGCTCGGTGATGAAGGTAAACATTGTGAGCAAAACTTCGTATCTGAGGAATAAAGTATTTCCAGTACCTACACTCACACGCAAACACGCAATTGAGCAGCTCGCCGGATTTATTGTATTTTTTTTATTAAAAAATACTAGCAATGTTATCAACATTACTGATATTCCATTCAACTACTCCTGGTAAGCTTAAATGCTTATGTTAGGAATGGTTCATGACAGTAGTAAAATGGCGCATTTGAACCCTCGAACTTTTTGAGTTCGCGGTACGCACCCTGCCGTTAGGGTACCGTCGCTTATTTTTTTAAGTTTACTTTTTACTTTGATACTTTTATTTATTCACACGTTTATCCCAATAATACAACTGATATATTATTTATTGTGTGGAAAACACGCGCAGAGTTAATTGAATTTTTATTTTAAAGAAGAAAAGTTTTAACTTAACTTTTAGTAGATTGCAACATCCTCGGCTTAAACCGATGAACAAGCCTGGGAACCGGGACAGGTCTTCAAAAACACATTTAAAAGCATTCTGTGAACGTATGTTACATAACTTGTAGAACGTATAGCTGCAGATGAATATTGAGTAATAAATACGAACTAAAATTTCGTTAGATAGTTGAAAGTATAGCGGCAATTGGTTATTTTATGTTCTACATATATTATTTTAATCTATATCGCTAATTATTTAAAATTATGGCAGTCAGTTGGCTTGACCGGGGCAGGACCACGCTCTCACAGAATACCAGCGTAAAATAACAGCGTAACGCTGTTGTGTTTCAAATGGTGAGTGTAGAGAACTGGAGACCCATTTTACTGGAATCGAGGCTTTCCATCTTAGTACTCAGAGGTGACAATGCATTTACATTTTTATCCTTTGTTGAGGATAAATGTGGATATCTATGGGCCACAGCATCCACTTACCATTAAGTGGACTATGTGCTCGTTTGTCACCCAACGCTATAAAAAAGTTAAATATGACTTTTGAATAAAAGTTATTCCCACCCTAGAGGATACAATTTTATATTAATTTTTTACCATTGCATTACAGTCTATCATAAGTTCAATACTAAGCATAGCGCTTCCCCATAAATTGCCTCATACATATACAATATTCCCCCGTGTTCGTGGTAGTGGCCTTGCATGATAAGCGCAGTATCAAGCATCAAAAAATTGTCGTATATCCGCAGGAAAATTTGACATTTTAAAACGAAGTGCCATAGTGGAAGTTTCTTTGCTACCTAACTTGTGTTTATTATTTATATACGTATTTTGTTACAATAACCATAAAATCAAAATATTATTCCATTTTATTATTAGAATAGGAAAACATTTATTTAAAAAATCCAGTAAAATATAATAAAATGAAAGAAAAATAACAAGTGGGCTCTGGGTGTACCGACACTATTTTAATCAACACACTATACAACCCAACAAGTACGGTAAGTGCATAAGTTACATTGAGCTCACACTGTTTACTCTTATTTCTTTTAGTATAAGAGTGACAAATGTGTACACAGTCCACGTGGTAAGTGGAAACTGTGACCCATATCACAGATTAAACTAGGGCCGATGTAGATGCAAGGGTAAAAGCTATTGCTAGCACCTTGAACGAAGCGGAGTAAAAGTCTAAAGTCATAACTATCTTTATTTAAACAAAAGAGTCAATTAAATGGTGTGACATTGCGCAGATGTAAATTAGCGAATTGATTTTTTTGACATACCTTGCATACGTTGAACTACAAATATTGCCGAAAAAGTTATGTAAACTGGCCTACGGGTTACGGAGGAGATAGATTTCAAAGAATCGTTTTCTTGCGCCATGGAAGAACGGCTCGCTTCGCTCGCTCCGCTTCAATAATGTTACTACGTAACCCATATACATCTACATCTATCTTCGATTCAGAATCAAAAAGTTGATGCATTGTCAACACAAATTACTAAAATGGAATGCTTCCTTCCTTCCTATTGAAAAGGGTCTCCGGTTCTGTACACTCACCGTACGAAACAGCAGCATTAAGCTCTTATTTTATCTTTTTATTCGGTTTTCTAATGAGTTTAGACGAATAAGTTAGAAAAATTTAAAGCGTTTACATTCATTACATTCATTTTTCGATCTTTTTTTGTTGATTCTTCGACTGTTGGTTTTACGATCCATAATGGATGTTGAAAAATCAACAAATTGTTTTTATCTGTGTATCACAATATCTGTGGTTGATGTCTTCTTTCTTTAAAATAATAATATTATATGTAAATACGATTTGTAAAGGCGTTGTATTTGTAACGTGTGCATAGTGGAATAAAAGGAATTTATTAAAATTATCTTTGTTTGCTTCCCAAACCTGAACACAGTAGAACATAACAATGAAAAACGAAGTTTTTTTAATGCATAAGGTTTGATCATATGGTTAGTATGCACCCATATGTTGGTATACGCCGATGGAAACCGGATGATAAAAACGTTTCGGTAATCCGCATTGTGTGAACCCGCTGTTACATATAAATGCGGTTACGAAATTAATTAGTTTTGTCGGGTGTAATTAACATAGCATTAATTTAAGTACCCGGTTGACCGAGCTTTGCTCGGTATTTTTCGCTCGATTTTTTTAATTCGTGTGTTTTGGAAATTATATTTAGATACAAATTACATACTGATGAATTACAAATAATATTTTTTGATCTTAGCGACATAACAGAAAAAACTGAACTGGTTACTTGAATAAAAAATCATGAGTGCAATTATTTTTATTTAAATTTTCGTGTTTTTAAAAAATACTAAAAAAAGGGCTCGAAAAAAATATATTTTCTCAAAAAAGAAAGAAACTTGAAAAAAAAAAATAAAAAAGTCGGTCGGTCGGTCTGGGCTCGAACCGGGGTTTTACGATTTTGTGACCGCCCATTATACCAATAAGCTATTTATAATCATTACCAAACTGTCAAAATTTACCTTCTTATTCTAACTATATTGTAGCAGTTTTTAATTGCCTAAAAACACGGACAAAAAGACATTTTCTAAAAATAAATCTTAGCTAGATCGATTTATTATCCCCGAAACTCCCTGGACACTAAATTTTATGAAAATCGTTGGAGCCGTTTCCGAGATCCCGATTATATATATATATATATATATACATATATACAAGAATTGCTCGTTTAATAGTATAGGATACAAGCGGGTGATCTTCCTGTCGTATAGTGGCGGCGAAGGGAATAGAGCGTCTCATGTCGTGTATGCAATATGCGTGGTTGTCGTAAGATGGGAAATGCCAGAAAATCAAATGATTTCTTATATTTAGGTACAAGGGTACACAAAACTAATTAAATGGAATTTATCGCGATTAATTTAATTTTTAAAAATTTTTTAAATTAATTTTAATGCTTGATGTCACCAGTGATTTACAGCACCTATGATCAAATAAGACTTTTGTTAAGTTGTTTGACGTCCTGATGTCATAGTTAACACTGGCTGCCTTCAGCTTTTAAATATTATTTTTAATTTTTAAATGGAGGACAAGAATGTTGACAAACTATTCCACTTCTTTGCTTTTGACTATATCTTTGACATTGTATCATAATTTACCTCCGCTGTTATCGTTTAAACCTTATAGGATTTTATGGTAGGTAGATTTTCGATGACTCCGTGGTGCAGTGGCTTAGCAATAAGTTGCAGCACTGGAAGTCACGGGTTCGAATTCTGAATAGAACAAGTATTTGTATGTTTTACTAATAATTGTTCCGCGCCTGTACATTCGTCCTTGTGAAGTCGATGTATGTGAACTGTCTCCACTATATAGGAGAAAATCCTAGTGTGAGACGTTAGTGGGAACGTTTTTAAAAAATGCAAAAAAAGAAGATTAATTTTTTCTTCAATAATGTCATAAAAATTTATATAAAATCGCTTATCACTTTTTTTTCGTACACGGCGCAATATTCCGAATTTTCCGGAATTATTTCGGAATAATTGTTTTAAACTGGAGTTGTCAGTTGTGTGGGAGATACCACGCTCATAAATATAGGCACTAACTATATAAGATAGAAGACGGTCTGGGATGCAGGATCAGAGAGAACTGATCACAAAACCAAACAAGCACCCGGTTAGAGTTGATAGGGTTCAAACGTGAGATCTGTCACGTTATCAACGATTTCTTGTAACAGAAAACCACGCCAACATCTATTTATTTTAATATTCTCTATTTATATTTGTCTTCGAGGTGTTATCACTCAATGCCTTATGGTTCCCTGGCAGAGAATGCTTTTAGCATTAAGTCCGCCCTTGCTCCTCCTGTACTGTTTGTAAGGTTTTTATAGTGATTCAATAAAAAATAACATGTGTGCAGTTCACATGTGGTAGAAGTGAAACCTTCAGAAAAAGAGACCAAGATAATCGGAAATACTGTATACTGTATTCTAATTCTATCTCATTCTCTCGCAGGCTAAATTCTTTAGATGTATATCTCTGTCTCTTTTTAGTGTAGCTTTTTATTTTTTAGAGTTAAAAATCACAACGATTCTATAGAAGTTTTCACTTCTAATAACAAAATAACAAACGTCTCATGCTGACATAAAATATCTTACATTTTATATGGTATTTTATATGGTGCATTTTATATGGTATGTGTTTTATTTGTCCAAAGTGTTTTAAAATAAAAACCGAGCGTGGTGCTCGGGTTTTTGTATCAAAAGCTGTCGTGCACGACGTTTTCGCGTTACGTGTAGAGGAGACTCGATGTAAGAAAACATGCAATTACTTTCTTTTCTGTAACAAGCGCTTTTGGCATTCAGTCGTTGTATCTATACCAAACAGACATCGAAACGAAGGGTTTGTGTATATTGAAACAATATTTGCTTTTGCGTGTTTTTTAAGCACTCATAAATATTTTAATACGAAAACATTAAGAGACGTACATAGTTGTTGTGAACCGATTTTTGTATTTATAAGGTTTTTAATAATCTTTTATTATTTCTACTATAGTAATGAAATAGTTGAAGAAGGGCTGAGTGCTTTTCAGCTGTTTTGCTTACCAGAGACCTTTTTTACTGGTAACAAGACGCTCTACTTATATATTATATTTTTTGATGGTTTGGATGCAGTGCGAGGCTGCAAGTTAGAATTCCGCAGAAGAATACCTTTCTTTTGGCCTACAAATAATTGTTCCGGGTTTGTATGTTTACCCACGAGAAATTTATTTATGTAAAACCTCACCTTTATTCATGAGAGATTCCTTGTGAAAAAAGAAAAAAAATAATTTGTCAATGTACCACAACATCGACTTTCTGTCAGATGAATTGTTTGCTAACTGGTTACTCGTAAAAGATACAGCCTGTAAACCTCCCACTGCAGGGTATAGGCCTCCTGTCATTTCTCATTTCTGAGAGGTTTGTAGAGCGAAGAAGTGTCCGCTCCGCTGCGCCAGTGCGTGTTGGCGAACTTCACGTCTTTGAAATATTTTTTCTTATTTCTCACACATGCAAGTTTCCTCGCGATATTTTCTAGCACCGCCGAGCACGTGGTAAATCAGCACTTAAAATTGCAATTCACAATTTCATTGGTGCCGGCGGGGATCGAACCCGGGTTGCTCACGTACTGTGAAATTTAACCATCTGAGCTACCACGACTCTTGGTTACTCTTATTTCTACAAATAAAAAATAGAATATATAATTTTTCGAAACATGTAATGACCATTGACAACTAATATATTTTCAACAAGATTGTACGTCATTTAACAAGGTATCGATTATTCAAAGTGACCGAACTGACATTTAAATGATATCGATACGATTCTATTTCCAGTCACGACTTACACGAAGAAGATACGACGTCACATTCGACACGGACCCTTCCCGCTCTCATTGTTCACGATGAATTCGGTCACTTATCGCAATAAAGTGAACGGCTCTGTTAACTCTGTTTCCCATTCGATCGCGGCAGTATCAAGATCAGAACAGCATTGGAAAGGAGTTTGCGAATTCCGTTCGTGAATGGTGTTTCTTTGCGGTGAATGAACTATGCACCTACGTCTGCGTTGGCGGGTGGCGTCCTGCTAAACACTAGAACATCCCGCCGAGCTCTTATCGCCTATCAGTTTACAAGTGTTATTGCCGTTTGTACAGTTCCGTTTGTAACAATCCCACTGCAAAGCTTTGTAAGCATTATGTAAGATTGAGTTTTCTTGCGCAACGTATTCTGGAAAATTTTGCTATATCGTTGTAAATGTAAACAAACTTAACTTTTGCTAAACTGTTATTAATAGTAATAACAAAGTGATTTTATAAGTTATGAAAAATTAAGAAAAATATATGTAGGTATGTTATTTTCTATTCTTCTCCTGCCGTCGCCGAATCATTACTTCAACAAAATGTAAATGTGTGTACAAAGAATTTTACATTTCATAAAGTGTCATCAAAAGATATCGTAAAATATTTTAAGACTATCGATATTAAGAGAACCGCCGATCTGTGGGGGATTTCTGTTAAAGTTATTGCGTCTATAATAGATACAATCGGACCTCAACTATCTATTATTTTTAATACTAGTATTGAATCTGGTGTGTTTCCTGATTTAATGAAGCATAGTAAAGTAATAAGTTTATTTAAATCTGGTAGTACATTGGACCCCGCTAATTTTAGACCTATTTCTGTACTGCCAACAATTAGTAAAATTTTTGAAAAAATTATTCTTGATCAAATGTTAATTTTTTTAATGTAAATAATTTACTTCATAAAAATCAATTTGGTTTCACAAGGGGTCGCTCGACAACTGATGCTGGTGTCGAGCTGATGAAATATATATTTAATGCATGGGAGAATTCACAGGATGCTTTGGGTTTGTTCCGTGACCTATCCAAGGTCTTCGATTGTGTTCACCATGAAACATTAATCAGGAAACTTCAACACTACGGTGTAAGAAGCGATGCTCTTAAATTAATTATTTCATATTTAAGTGACAGAACGCAAAAAGTTGTCTTTAATAGTATGAGATCTTCTGGGTCGATTATACAAATGGGCGTGCCTCAAGGCTCAATTCTCGGCCCCTTTCTGTTTCTTTTATATATTAATGACTTACCTTACATAGTAGGGGATAACCATGATATAGTATTATTTGCTGATGATACTTCACTAATTTTCACAACGACAGTTATTAAATTATGATGAAGTAAATAATGCTATAGCTAAGTTAGTTAATTGGTTTAATGTTAATAATTTGCATTTGAATGGAACTAAAACTAAATGTATGAAATTCGTAACTCATAATGTTAAGCATGTCAATACCAATGTAATTTTAAATGGGGAGGAACTGAGTCTTGTTGATACCACCATTTTTCTTGGAATCACATTGGACACAAAGCTTCAATGGCTCCCCCATATATCAAAACTAGCTAGCAGACTTAGTTCTGCAGCTTATGCTGTAAAAGAGATTAGAACTCTTACCAATGCTGAAACAGCTAAACTAGTCTACTTTAGTTATTTCCATAGCATTATGTCGTATGGTATTTTGCTATGGGGACACGCGACTGACGCTGAAATTATGTTTATTTTACAGAAGAGGGCCATTAGAGCAATATATAATTTAAAACCAAAAGAGTCACTGAGACAAAAATTTAAGGAAATTAATATTTTAACTCTGGCCTCTCAATACATTTATGAAAATATAATGTACGTGCACAAAAATAAAAGTAGTTTTGCGAAAATAAGTGATATTAATTTTGTAAATACTAGGAACAGACACAAGCTAGTAGTACCAGTTACTCAACTCCACCGAGTCAGTAATTCATTCTTGGGGCGATGTATACGCTTTTACAACAAAATCCCAGAAAATATACAAAATTTATCATACACAAAGTTCAAAAATGTTACTAAACTAAGTTTGTATAAAAAGGGTTATTATAATATTAAGGAATTTATGGATGATAATAACCCCTGGGAAGGGTGATCGCTACCAAGCTGTTTCTAATTTGTCTTGTGTTGTTTATTGTAAACATGATTGTAAGCTATTATTGAAAAACAAAGTAGTCCCGTTCGGTTTCTTGCTGGTTCTTCCCAGGACAGAGGTTTTTTTTGCGAACCAGTGGTAAATGAAAAAAGTGACTTTCAATAAGTATTTGTTATAATCTGCATTGAATAAAAAAGTTTCTGTTTCTGTTATGAAGGATATAGGAAATATATATATCCCTTCGCTTAAAGTTAAAACGAATTGTTAAAACTAAAACATTTATGTCGTCTTTCTTCGAGAGGTTAAAATATACGTTTTTTTCTGAGTTCGGAAATAATCCTTATATTTTCTGTGACTCTAGGAAATCTTTGTGAAGCCTCTCAGTAATAAGATGATGTTTGTGCATGTGTCAGTAGAAAATGCATTGGTGAAAGGGTAATCCTTTTCATCTTTGAAAAACTTTATGTAAAATGAAATAATAATTTTGTTTCTTATTGTTGTTATTTTCATTGATGTCGATTACTGATAACCGATGGGGAAGTTCTTGAGTGGCAGCCTCATACCGGTTGGCAAAGTGTAGGACGCCCCCCCCCCCACTAGATGGAGCGACATGTAAGAATTTGATGAATGTAGGTGACTCAGGACCGACCTATGTGGCATTCCTTAGGGGAGGTCTATGTTCAGCAGTGGACTTGTGGAGCGCTGTAATGATGATGATATTATGAATTACTTTTACTTTCCACGACAGCTATCCATTAATAATAACATACACAGCGTGAGAGTGAACAGTTGTCTTCCAACTACTGATATAATTGTGAAAAAGTTATTTATATTAAAGTTATCTTAAAAAACGCAATTTCTCTTTGAGATTATTCTATAAAAATGTAGCTCCACATTTAAAGTAGTTTCTTTTACTAAGGAACAAATTTTCTTGCACTGTATAAATTAGCCCTGTCGTGCGATGTCGCAATGATGATGTGGATTACCTTTTAGAAAGGTGTTAAATGTACGTATTTAATTAACGCTTTTGTTTTAATATCTTCTTTCCCGTGCTTGATACTGCAGTCGAGTTAACCTTCGATCTTATCGACGAAGATACGCGTAGGTTCTGTATACCGAACCATAGCTTCTAAAAATTGTTTTATAAATTTTTTGATTTTGTTAAAATCCGATAAAACTAACTTCAATTTTGTCACGTATACTCCTGCTTCAAACCCCTATCAAAAGAGAAGCTGTGAGGGATCAAGTTCTACGCCTAGTTGTGAGTCGTATGGTAGACAGTTTCACTTAAGTGCTTTAATATTGTTGGCGACGCGGAGCAATGTTTCCTAAAGTGATCAGTTAGTTTCTAGTAATAGAATCAATTTTAAGAAAACAAGCTTGTGAATGGAACCGAATGTCTCCATCTGGGGCCATCCTACCTCGTTGTCCCGAATTCAGCGTAGTGTGGTATATTGGTCTATGAAAATACGAGGCCAGTAGTGTGTTGGTCCGTAGTCGGAGGTGCAGACCCGTGCCTAAGAGTCTGTTTTAAATATGTATGGTGGGAACTGAGACCATAAGTTGTGGTACATAATTAGAGGGATTTGAATCCAATGTTCACATCATGCAGAAACTTAGTAGTCTGACCGCTAAGCAACACTCATTACAATATTTAACTCTCATCACTGGTGTCCATCACCATGATTCATCACAGCCTATAAAGTTCATTGCTGAACATACGCTTTTCCCTTGAATTGCCTCGTAGGGGAGATCTTGCCATTGATGCCACGCTTCGCAGGCGGAATATAAAAGTACCGCAGTTTTTCATTATTTTGCATTGTTATTAGGAAAATGCTGCTGCTCATCTGCTGTTTCAGTTTCCCTCTGTCGCCTCGTACGACACCCACGGGACGATATGGGCTAGGGGATACTGGTACACCGCCACCACACGGGATAACCACTTGCGTAACTTGGTGTAACCACTTCTGCAAATGCGAACCTCACGTAGTGCATTTAATTAGCGAACGACGCTCTGACGACCGACAAATAGTGCTTTGTCCCTTACATTCATTAATTACAGACCAATAAAAGTCTACTGCTGAAAGTAATAATCAGTCTCGCGCGGACCGCCCCCGAGTGAGCACAAGTTCTGTGTCCGACAATGACGTCGTCTAATGTACCTACTTAAGTGTTCAAGTTGCAATATTGTGATTAGTGAAGTCTTCGCCTTTATTCAAAATAAGGCAGATGTGATGGATGAGGAGAGCATTGTACGTATCTGTACGTTCTTTTTGAATCATTGCCATCCGTAAAACGAAAAAATATTCGTCGAAGAGAAGGCAAGCTGCTACAATCTAACCGCCGCAATGAGGGCAAAAACAAAGAGATCTGGTCGATATAATTTCCCTATTTAAAGAAACAGATCCTGATGTTGTACCGATTTTCGTTGCGAAGGATTTGCATAAATTGCCACCGATTACTTTCGACCACGTAGACGTTACACGATTATTGAAAGACATTATTACATTCCAAACAGATATTCAAATGATGAAAGATGTATACGTGACAAAAGAAAATCTAGAAAAACATATTGAGAAGTATCTTAATTTAAAAACAACAGCTACATATTTTAATTTTGCGGGTAGACGTAGAGATACTCACATATTTAACAATGATCATATGTTTGGAGACAGTGGACCAATAGGTCTTGAATTTACGTCACTTGCCGTGACTCACTTACAATAGGCTATTAATACGAACGCAAATGATAATGGCGATACAACTATCCCTTTCTGTAAGGACAGCGAGAGCGAGCAAATAAATAAACTTCTCATTCCTACAGAGAAAGATATGATAAACGAGGCAACCATCCCCCAAAAGGGCGTGCGCGCATTGCAAAACAAACACATAGGTGACAACAACAAACAGGCGATCTCTCTCATTCCTTCAGAGAGAAAGCTTGAGAGCGGTGTGAGGTCTAATGGAACCGAGAAGGTGAAGGCGGATGTTCAGAAGTTGACGTCGTTTACGTTTGATAATTCCGCAAGTCCTAAAGCAAGTAATAATGATAATAATGATAATAATTTATCAAATCGAGCGGTATTCGAGTCAAGTGGACCTTATGAAGATTTTACGGCCGTATCTTGCGAAAAACAAAAGTCATTAGCTGATGTGGTTAAGCAGAGCGGGCTTGGAAGAAAAACGAGTCAAAAGAAGAGTGGATAGTAGTTTAAAATAGTAGGTTACGTAATCGTTTTGTTGGTAAAACCGGCAAGGTAATTACGGAGCCGGATATTAAATTTAAAGCTGCAGAATGGAAAGTTCCTTTATTTATCTCGAATGTGCATAAGGACACAAATGAGAAGGACATAATAGAATACATAATGTCGAAAACAAACGAAAGAGTGACATTAGAAAAAATTGAAATGAAAAAACATAAAGGATATAATGCCTACAAGTTGTTGGTATCTAAACATAAATTATCAACATATTTGGATGATAACCTATGGCCAGGGGGTATATCGTTTAGACAGTATGTACATTTTAAATATGGAGGAAAGAAGACGCCTGATGCTGTAAAATTACCAACTCAAGGTGAATAGTACACTCAAGGTTGTAACTTTTAATTGTAAATCAGTCAAACGGTCAGTTGAATGCTTAAGAGGACTTTGTGAGATAGCGGATGTAATAGCTGTGCAAGAAACATGGTTATTTCCACATGACATAGATTTCCTCGGAAATATTCATCAGGATTTCATGTATACTGGTAAATCAGCTATGGATTGTTCAATAGGCATAATTAGAGGTAGACCGTATGGTGGAGTTGCATTATTATGGCGGAAGAGTGCTTTTAAAATAGTGAGTGTAGTAAAGTGTGACTGCGTGCGTCTTGCAGCAATTAAGCTGCAACTGCCAGAGTGTACGTTAGTGATATTCTCAGTATATATGCCAACGGACTGTAGTGAAAATTTAGTTGAGTTCACTGAGTGCCTGAGTGAAGTTAACGCAATTGTGGAAAGTGGGCCCATTGAAAATGTTTTCATACTAGGTGATTTCATACTAGGTGAATTATTAAACTTTTGTTCAGAATGTTTGTGGTCTTGCGTGGATATGAATGTGCTTCCATTAGACACATACACATTTGTTAGTGAGGCACATGGTTTTCAGCGCTGGCTGGACCATTGTATTGTTACTGAAGCGGCACAGACTTTAGTTGTTGGCGCAAAAGTATTATATAGTTCATATTATTCTGATCACTATCCAATGCAAATAGAGTGTAACATAAACTTGGTTAGAAGTAACATTGTAAAAAATAATAAAATTTATGTAAATAAGACGTGGGGTGAAAGAAATGATAACCAAATAAATATGTATAGGCAGATATGCAATGTTAAATTGAGTGACATAGACTTTCCGCAGCAATTTGAGAAGTATGTAGTGTTATGCTTATACATACTTACATATCATTTTACACTATTTTAAATTTATTTTTCCATTCTGTTTTTGATGTTCTACATTCGCCTCAAAACTTGATATTTTGCATCACCTTTATTTCCATAGGATCCTGTAATATTTTAATTCATAAGAACACAATAACAAATCATTTTCAGTTCGTATTTTTCATGCTATCAGCACTTTTTAAATCGGTGTCAATGGAGTCTACCTTTTTCGGTCTTTTATTTAGTTCTCCGTAACTCTGCAATTTCGGGTTTCGTGCGCGCTGTTGCGCTACTTTTTTTTCCTACATAAATAATATCTCATTTTTCACTTAAATCTTGCCGTTTCTGTATTACGAGCCTAAAACCAAAATTTGACATGTTTTGACATCGTTGTTTATCAGGTTGTCATGGCAATTTTTATTCAAATATTTGAACGGCTCCAACGATTTTCATAAAATTTAGTGTCCAGGGAGTTTCGGGGATAATAAATCGATCTAGCTAGGATTTATTTTTAGAAAATGTCTTTTTGTCCGTGTTTTTAGGCAATGAAAAACTGCTACAATATCGTTAGAATAAGACGGTAAATTTTGACGGATTGTTAGTGATTATAAATAGCTTAATTGGTATAATGGTCGGTCACAGAATCTTAAAACCCCGGTTCGGGCCCAGACCGATCGACCGACTTTTTTTAATTTTTTTTTCATGTTCCTTTCTTTTTTGAGAAAATCTATATATATATATATATATATATATATATATATATATATATATATATATATATATACATACATACATATATATATATATACAAGAATTGCTCGTTTAATAGTATAGGATTCAATTAAATTGCAGTGTAATTACTTGTGTGTACTTTAGCTGAACTATAGAAGCGTAACGGTATCCACTGACGATACGTCCGTTAATCCAAATGGCGTGATAATCGCCCAAAATCGTTCCGTGAATGGTAAAAAAGTATTCTATTTAGATGGAATTCATCCAGCTCTGGATTTCCAAATGGATTGAAATCCATTCGTCCAGTACCCAAATCGTCGTGTCAATGTCAAAAAGGTGCGCCACGCCAAATGGAAGCAGTCCAAATTGTCAGTGAATGGGCGTACCGGCGTCCATTTTTTGGACGCTATTGTGTCAGTTAATATTTTGGTGTTGATGGTGGTACATGTGCTCTGTTTGTCAAACATAAACTGTGTATTGGATTAAATATATTTTTATTATGTAAACTATCGGCTGTGATATGGGTGACAAACAAGTACACAGTCCACATGATCTTAAGTTGATACTGTAGCCCATAGACTGAACCTATCATCGAATAATGATCAAAATGTAAAGTACTGTCACCCCTATAAAACTATGTGGAGTGCCTTGTTTCCAGTAAAAAGATTATTCGGTTCTTTGCACTCAGCATACGAAACGCAGGAGATTTAAGCTACTATTTCATGCTATTTTGTGAGATCGTGGTCCTTCTTCATTCGAGCCGACCCATTTGTGCTACAGCTATATAGATGCAACGTTGCTCTACCACGTCTAGTTATAATGAATAATATCCACTACATGTTGATTTCTTTAATTTCTACCTCAGTCAACGATATTGCTCCACCATAATCTATACCATATCTAGAACGGGAGTGACAAACCAGCACACAGTCCACGATACGTCCATTAATCCACCACATTTACATGTTACAGCAATATGTGTACCCCACAGATATTTACATATTATCCTCAATTAAGAATCAAAATATAGATGCGTTCTCATCTTTTAATTCTACGATGGATTGCCTCGTTTAGGTTTTTTGTCTTTTTAATGAAATGCATGCTACTGCAACCACCAGTAAAGTGTTATTATCTATATTATTATTTATTTCCATTCCGTACGATTGCCAAGTTTGAAGTGACGCTATAAGTCCAAACGAAAGTATCGTCAATGCTACCGTATCGGGATACATTTTTATTTGGAGTGCATCCATTTGGAAGTATACTAAATCGACTTATCGTCAGTAGGTACCTTAAGGTTGCGGTACCCCTCTAGAAAAATATTTTAAATGCTTAAATGCTTAAGGAACGCAGGTTGAATCTCTTCGATTTTTTGTTGGTTCTTCTTCAAAGACCACTGTTCCCAGCAAAATGCACAGTCTTGTGAAAAAAAATTTAGAACGAATTTTTGCCATGATTTTTTCTTCTTATGTCTATAAGTTTTTGTCTTTTAAAATAAAAGTGTTTTATTTTTGTAGTTTTCTTAAATTCCGAATTTATGATTTATTTAGATAGCAATCCTATCGGACTTTTATGTAAATAAAGTCAATAAAAAACTCTAGCCCCAGCGAATCGTGTTTGGTTTGTTATAGCTTGTATAAAAGATTTCTATAAGACCACTGGGAGATTTTACATTTTGCCAGGTGATAACGGCGTGAGAGAATTATTTTTAATCTATCACAACTTTAGACAGGCTTTCTTCCTGCCACGGACATTTTATAAGACTGTGATGAATGAAATACTCAGACGAGTAAAGTGATGTAGCGTCTTAAGTCTGGAAACGTTACATATAACGATATATCATTTTAGTTATTAATATTTAATTTTTTGTCTGTTATTTAGATAGCGACAATAAATACCGTTATTTCGTTAACTATTTCTTTTTTTAAATTCAAGATTTTCGGATAAAATATGATACCCTAGGCCCCCCCTCCTAGCATTGCTCTCATCAATCAACAGTTTAATCACAATCGGTTTAACCATTCCAAAGATTACCGTGGCCAACGGACAGACAAAAATTTAAAAAATAATTATTTATCTCTTAGTTGGACGCAAATAGCCCCCTCAGCTTAAAAGAAGCGAATATGTGAGGGAGTGCTCTCTACTCTTGATATGTGGCCATACCTCAACTTCGCTACATAAAATCATTCTTATACTTTTAGCTAGACATCAAATCCATATTATTATTAACGGTACAATAACCACAGTCATTGAGTTATAAGATTAGTTTATGTTCTGATTGATTCGCTTTATATTACATAACAAAACATGTAATTGAAAAATAAATATATGGACTGCTGGTCCGTTGGCCTGTGCGTCGGTGATTCTTCTTGCTTAATAGTAATGTAGGCAATAGATTGAGATATATAGTAATAAATAAGATTCCAACAGTTCTAAGGAGGACTCCTCTTGATTTTTATTATTGAACTCAACGTCGTTTAAAAGTTATTAATGAAAGTCCATCACATTCTTTGTTTTTTTTTCTTATAAAATTATCGTCGTTATTTTCATCTGTTTTAATTTTAATATTTAACGTAATAAGCGTGTGAGGCGTTCACTTTTAGATTTGCCAAATATTTTAGTTAGTACTCGTTACCTCTTTCATTTGTCGTGTCTCATCTCGGTATCATTACGTTTAATTGTTATGTTTAAAAATAACCTATCAAACTGTTTTATTCATTACAGATTTAACATTTATATACGAGTACGTGTTGTATACTGGTGTTACGTGAAGGGTTTCAGTTTCATATTTAAATGAAAGAATGTGATTTATATTTATTTCGACCCCGTCTTTGTAAGGTTTTGAGTCGCTTCGCTTTTCCCGGCGATGAAACTTACTTTTACGGTCGATGAGATTTCCAACTCTTTCTTCAATGCCGCTTAATAATTGTGATTTAGAAAATAAAGTTACTATGTACCGGATTGTTTTGCCGCAACCAAGTCGAATGCGATTTGACAACTCATATGCTATTTACGACTACATACCCGTTTGTTGATTGTAGTACTTACATAAACACGTACATTATTTTCGTTCTCTTGCTCGTTTGTATGGCCAATAAATATGTGTTGGTTATTTATTTTGGTGTTTATGGAAGCACAATCCACCTAAAAGAAAATTTCTAAGTAAGTGCGATTTTACAAAAGTTTTCTAGATTTAGTTTTTGTTTACAGAATAATGGCTTAGGTAATAAACTCTTTATAAATTAGTCTCATAATCTCGTATCAAATAACGTGGAAAATCCTTTAAAAAATAAATAAATAAAAAAGAGAGCTTTTTTAAGCTCGTTTATTAGTATATGTGCGACTTTATTCATTAATAAATTTGTTTTACTATTGTACTTTCCGCCATGGTTAGAATCCATAATTGATAAGTAGTGGAGCAAGGGGTGATTGAGATCCAGAGTTTGATTTTCAGTCCAGAACCATAGTTTTATAGCCAGTAAAAATCCTCTTCTATATATTATGAAACCTACGGGATGAATTGGATTTGATGGAGTAGCTACTGCAGTCCACGGCACACCCGTAGACAGCTGCCGACAATGTAGGCCTCAAATGTCTCTTAAGTCCAGAACACGGCAGTGCAAGTGCAAGCGTTGCTTTTATCGATCTAGTTAAAGTGTCGTTTTTCCCATCCGATCACTACATTGATGTCGTTGTAGCAAGGCAAGTGATACACCACATACGGCATCATCAACAACCTCTGGGTAAGATTTGAATCAACCACTGGCTTATAATACGTAAACAATTGTTTATCTTTCGCCGCTGTCGTTAATATCGTAAAATTTTTACGACTTACAAGAATGTAATTGAAGTTTGTATTTGACGTATTCAGTGATACTGATAAGTGTATTCTTTATTTTTACAGATTTCTAATCTAGTAGCATAAAATATGAGCTGCTGAGTGACAGCCTCGTACCGGCAGGCAAAGTGTAGGGTGTTCCCCCACAGGATGAAGTGCCGACCTGGTAAGACATGCAGGAAGTCGATGGATGCAGGGGGCTCAGGACCGTGTTTTGTGGCATTCTTTCGGATGATGAAGATGAAGAAGAAGATGATGACGATAATGATGATGATGAATACAAGATATAGTTATGGTATCACGGTAGCACCGGGGCCATAACTCGGTTCGGGGGCTATGATGATCGATTCCTGCCAGCACTAATGAAATTGATAATAAAAAATTCTTATGCTGAACCTACTCCATGCTCGGTGATGAAGGTAAACATTGTGAGGAAAACTTCATGTCTGAGGAATAAAGTATTTCCAGTACCTACACTCACACGCAAACACGCAATTGAGCAGCTCGGCGGATTTATTGTATTTTTTTTATTAAAAAATACTAGCAATGTTATCAACATTACTGATATTCCATTCAACTACTCCTGGTAAGCTTAAATGCTTATGTTAGGAATGGTTCATGACAGTAGTAAAATGGCGCATTTGAACCCACGAACTTTTTGAGTTCGCGGTACGCACCCTGCCGTTAGGGTACCGTCGCTTATTTTTTTAAATTTGCTTTTTACTTTGATACTTTTATTTATTCACACGTTTATCCCAATAATACAACTGATATATTATTTATTGTGCGGAAAACACGCGCAAAATTAATTGAATTTTTATTTTAAAGAAGAAAAGTTTTAACATAACTTTTTGTAGATTGCAACATCCTCGGCTTAAACCGTGTGTGACGTGAGAGTACTTGTCAGAGTTCAATAACTACACGATGAACAAGCCTGGGAACCGGGACAGCTTTTCAAAAACACATTTAAAAGCATTCTGTGCTCGTATGTCACATAACTTGTAGAACGTATATCTGCAGATGAATATTGAGTAATAAATACGAACTAAAATTTCGTTAGATAGTTGAAAGTATAGCGGCAATTGGTTATTTGACTTTCTACATATATTATTTTAATCTATATCGCTAATTATTTAAAATTGTGGCATTCAGTTGGCTTGACCGGGGCAGGACTACGCTCTCACACAACACCAGCGTAAAATAACAGCGTACTGCTGTTGTGTTTCAAATGGTGAGTGTAAAGAACCGGAGACCCATTTTACTGGAATCGAGGCTTTCCATCTTAGTACTCAGAGGTGACAATGCATTTACATTTTTATCCTTTGTTGAGGATAAATGTAGATATCTATGGGCCACAGCATCCACTTACCATTAGGTGGACTATGTGCTCGTTTGTCACCCAATGCTATAAAAAAGTTAAATATGACTTTTGTATAAAAGTTATTCCCACCCTAGAGGACACAATTTTATATAAATTTTTTACCATTGCATTACAGTCTATCAAAAGTTCACTACTAAGCATAGCGCTTCCCCATAAATTGCCTCATACATATAAAATATTCCCCCGTGTTCGCGGTAGTGGCCTTGCATGGTAAGCGCAGTATCAAGCATCAAAAAATTGGCGTATATCCGCAGGAAAATTTGAGTTTTTAAAACGAAGTGCCATAGTGGAAGTTTCTTTGCTACCTAACTTGTGTTTATTATTTATATACGTATTTTGTTACAATAACCATAAAAGCAAAATATTATTCCATTTTATTATTAGAATAGGAAAACATTAATTTAACAAATCCAGTAAAATATAATAAAATGAAAGGAAAATAACAAGTACGTCTCTGGGTGTACCGACACTATCCTAACGAACAGACTATACGAGTATACCCAACACGTACGTACGGTACGTGCATAAGTTACATTGAGCTCACACTGTTTACTCTTATTTCTTTTAGTATAAGAGTGACAAATGTGTACACAGTCCACGTGGTAAGTGGAAACTGTGACCCATATCACAGATTAAACTAGGGCCGATGTAGATGCAAGGGCAAAAGCTATTGCTAGCACCTTGAACGAAGCGGAGTAAAAGTCTAAAGTCATAACTATCTTTATTTAAACAAAAGAGTCAATTAAATGGTGTGACATTGCGCAGATGTAAATTAGCGAATTGATTTTTTTGACATACCTTGCATACGTTGAACTACAAATATTGCCGAAAAAGTTATGTAAACTGGCCTACGGGTTACGGAGGAGATAGATTTCAAAGAATCGTTTTCTTGCGCCATGGAAGAACGGCTCGCTTCGCTCGCTCCGCTTCAATAATGTTACTACGTAACCCATATACATCTACATCTATCTTCGATTCAGAATCAAAAAGTTGATGCATTGTCAACACAAATTACTAAAATGGAATGCTTCCTTCCTTCCTATTGAAAAGGGTCTCCGGTTCTGTACACTCACCGTACGAAACAGCAGCATTAAGCTCTTATTTTATGTTTTTATTCGGTTTTCTAATGAGTTTAGACGAATAAGTTAGAAAAATTTAAAGCGTTTACATTCATTACATTCATTTTTCGATCTTTTTGCGTTGATTCTTCGACTGTTGGTTTTACGATCCATAATGGATGTTGAAAAATCAACAAATTGTTTTTATCTGTGTATCACAATATCTGTGGTTGATGTCTTCTTTCTTTAAAATAATAATATTATATGTAAATACGATTTGTAAAGGCGTTGTATTTGTAACGTGTGCGTAGTGGAATAAAAGGAATTTATTAAAATTATCTTTGTTTGCTTCCCAAACCTGAACACAGTAGAACATAACAATGAAAAACGACGTTTTTTTAATGCATAAGGTTTGATCATATGGTTAGTATGCACCCATATGTTGGTATACGCCGCTGGAAACCGGATGATAAAAACGTTTCGGTAATCCGCATTGTGTGAACCCGCTGTAACATATAAATGCGGTTACGAAATTAATTAGTTTTGTCGGGTGTAATTAACATAGCATTAATTTAATACAAGCGGGTGATCTTCCTGTCGTATAGTGGCGGCGAAGGGAATAGAGCGTCTCATGTCGTGTATGCAATATGCGTGGTTGTCGTAAGATGGGAAATGCCAGAAAATCAAATGATTTCTTATATTTAGGTACAAGGGTACACAAAACTAATTAAATGGAATTTATCGCGATTAATTTAATTTTTTTAATTAATTTTAATGCTTGATGCCACCAGTGATTTACAGCACCTATGATCAAATAAGACTTAGTTGTTTGACGTCCTGATGTCATAGTTAACACTGGCTGCCTTCAGCTTTTAAATATTATTTTTAATTTTTAAATGGAGGACAAGAATGTTGACAAACTATTCCACTTCTTTGCTTTTGACTATATCTTTGACATTGTATCATAATTTACCTCCGCTGTTATCGTTTAAACCTTATAGGATTTTATGGTAGGTAGATTTTCGATGACTCCGTGGTGCAGTGGCTTAGCAATAAGTTGCAGCACTGGAAGTCACGGGTTCGAATTCTGAATAGAACAAGTATTTGTATGTTTTACTAATAATTGTTCCGCGCCTGTACATTCGTCCTTGTGAAGTCGATGTATGTGAACTGTCTCCACTATATAGGAGAAAATCCTAGTGTGAGACGTTAGTGGGAACGTTTTTAAAAAATGCAAAAAAAGAAGATTAATTTTTTCTTCAATAATGTCATAAAAATTTATATAAAATCGCTTATCACTTTTTTTTCGTACACGGCGCAATATTCCGAATTTTCCGGAATTATTTCGGAATAATTGTTTTAAACTGGAGTTGTCAGTTGTGTGGGAGATACCACGCTCATAAATATAGGCACTAACTATATAAGATAGAAGACGGTCTGGGATGCAGGATCAGAGAGAACTGATCACAAAACCAAACAAGCACCCGGTTAGAGTTGATAGGGTTCAAACGTGAGATCTGTCACGTTATCAACGATTTCTTGTAACAGAAAACCACGCCAACATATATTTATTTTAATATTCTCTATTTATATTTGTCTTCGAGGTGTTATCACTCAATGCCTTATGGTTCCCTGGCAGAGAATGCTTTTAGCATTAAGTCCGCCTTTACTCCTCCTATACTGTTTGTAAGGTTTTTATAGTGATTCAATAAAAAATAACATGTGTGCAGTTCACATGCGGTAGAAGTGAAACCTTCAGAAAAAGAGACCAAGATAATCGGTAACACTGTATACTGTATTCTAATTCTATCTTATTCTCTCGCAGGCTAAATTCTTTAGATGTATGTCTCTGTCTCTTTTTAGTGTAGCTTTTTATTTTTTAGAGTTAAAAATCACAACGATTCTATAGAAGTTTTCACTTCTAATAACAAAATAACAAACGTCTCATGCTGACATAAAATATCTTACATTACATTTTATATGGTATGTGTTTTATTTGTCCAAAGTGTTTTAAAATAAAAACCGAGCGTGGTGCTCGGGTTTTTGTATCAAAATCTGTCGAGCACGACGTTTTCGCGTTACATGTAGAGGAGACTCGATGTAAGAAAACATGCAATTACTTCCTTTTCTGTAACAAACGCTTCTGGCATTCAGTCGTTGTATCGATACCAAACAGACATCGAAACGAAGGGTTCGTGTATATTGAAACAATATTTGCTTTTGCGTGTTTTTTAAGCACTCATAAATATAATGATTTCTTATATTTACGCGAACACTACACATTGAAATAATACTAGTTTTAACGGAATTTATCGCGTATATTTAACTTTTTTACCCGACGTTTCGAGAGCTTTACAGCACCCATAGTCACGGGAAGGACTGAGATGTTCAACGTCCAGCTGTCATAGTTAACCGCGGTTACCATAGATTAAAATTTTAACTTTTGTTCCGATCTACACAGTATGAGCTTATGGTATCATGGAGTCTTGCAGTTGTATGCTTGGGTTGGGATTTAATTTTATTTATTATAGGATCCCAAGCAGATGGTAGCACCCAGCCATCTTCTCTATTGAAATTAGGATGTTTTTTGATTTCAATAGCCTCGCGAATCATCCTTGGAAGGAATCGGTGTTCTTTAGCGAGGATTTGTGGTCTATCAAATCTGATGTAGTGACGGGGGCGATCTTGTACATGTTCACAGACTGCAGACTTCCCGGAGCGTCGATTCTTCACATCAGCTATATGTTCTTTGACGCGGGTTTTAATTGATCTTTTAGTTTGTCCTATGTAGGAGAGACCACATTCACAATCAAGCTTGTACACTCCTGCATCTTGCAGAGGGACGTTACACTTGACTGATGGTAAAAACTGACCAATCTTCTTCGGCGGCTTGAAGTATGTTTTGATGGAAGCGCGCTTCAAGATGTAGCCAATCTTGTCAGTGACTCCTCTAACATATGGCAGTACAGCAGGTACACGCTCGACTGTGGCCGGCTTCACTCGTTCTCTGTGACGTAGGCGTGGGACCCGAAGCTTGTTGTCATGCAAAACTTGCTTGACATGTTGGAGCTCGGCAGCCAGGTGTTTACTGTCACAGATCCCTCGTGCTCTCTGAAACAAAGATTTACCCACGGTAGCTAACTGTGAAGGATGGTGGTGAGAATCACCGTTTAAATATCTATCTGTATGGGTCTTTTTTCTATACACAGTATGGCTCAAGGTGTTATCAGGATTCCGAATAACTAACACATCTAGAAAAGCTAAGGAATTGTTTGCCTCTAACTCCATTGTGAACTGAATTTTAGAATTTATAGAGTTAAGATGGTCTAAAAATGCAGTTACTTTATCTAAAGGTAGAATTGTGAAAGTGTCGTCTACGTACCGCTTGTAGAATCTTGGATTTATGGGAGAAGTAAGCAGGGCTTTCTCCTCAAAGTCTTCCATGAATATGTCGGCGACAATAGGAGATACAGGTGAGCCCATCGCCACACCATCTACTTGCTTGTAGAACTCCTCCTTCCACAATAGGTAGCCAGGTGTAAGGCAGTGTCTGAGTAATACTGCATATTCTGCGGGCATGTTGTTTTCTTCCAGCCTTCTAGTTACAATTGAGATGCAGTCTTCAACAGGTAAGCATGTAAACAATGACTGCACATCAAAACTGACCATAGTTTCATTGTCTGCCAGACGTAGGTCTTTAATCTCGCTGACAAAATGGTAGGAATCCTTTATGTGTGCTCTTGTATGTCCCCTGAGCGGTGAGAGTATTTTCGCTAAGTGTTGAGCCAATCTGTAAGTTGGTGAATCGATTTGGCTCACTATGGGGCGTAATGGAGCATTGGGCTTGTGTATTTTTGGTAACCCATACAACTTTGGTGATTTGGCGCACGTAGGTATTATCCATTTTACGTCCAGATTTAATTTTTCGGAGTGTTTCTTTATGAGGTCACTAGTTGTTTTTAGTGTGCTATTTGTTGGGTCATTTTTAACCTTTTTATAAGTACTTACATCCGACAAAAGTTCTTGTATTTTAGAATTATAATCTGACGTATCCATGACCACCGTGGCGTTTCCCTTATCTGCGCGGAGAATCGTAAGTTCTGGTTTATTGCGTAGGTTCTTTAACGCTATAAATTCGTCTCTGGGAAGATTCGGTTTAGGCACTGAACATCGACGTAACATAGACGAAATGTCTTGACGTATCGCCTCCAAATCTTCTTTCCGCATATTGTTTTTAAATAAACAGTCCTCGACACTACAGATAATTTCTTCGTACGGTAATCTGCTAGGAGTTATAGCATAGTTTAGTCCTTTGGATAAAACCTTTATTGTTGCATCATCCAGTGTTTGTTTTGACAGATTATAGAACGCGATTAATCTTTGATCTGTGTTTGTCAATGGTTGCTTTTGGTTCTGGCATTGATTCGGATGTTTGACATTTGATTTGGCCGTTAATTTTTGATATTTTTCTATATGTTTGTTTTTGCATTCGTTATATTTACTAATTTCGCGTTTATTTAATGTTTCCATGCAAAAATTATAATCAAACGTCGTTAAAACTTTCTTTAATTCACTGGATGATGTGTCTATGGATTTATTTATGTTATATAGATCGGAGCGTTTTTGTTGGATTACCGCCCGTAACAACTTTTTACTTGCCTGATTTAAGATCTTAGCGCTTCCTCAAATGTCCTTTTTGGTGGATATTTTGACACACGTAGGAATGAGATTATGGTCTCGACATCTCTTCAAGAAATTTAAGGCTGTTAGATATCTTGCGCGCTTAGTCTTTAGATCTTCTAATCGGCGTATTTTATTTGCAATTACCAGTCCGTACTGGTTTACATAATGATTTCTTATATTTACGCGAACACTACACATTGAAATAATACTAGTTTTAACGGAATTTATCGCGTATATTTAACTTTTTTACCCGACGTTTCGAGAGCTTTACAGCACCCATGGTCACGGGAAGGACTGAGATGTTCAACGTCCAGCTGTCATAGTTAACTGCGGTTACCATAGATTAAAATTTTAACTTTTGTTCCGATCTACACAGTATGAGCTTATGGTATCATGGAGTCTTGCAGTTGTATGCTTGGGTTGGGATTTAATTTTATTTATTATAGGATCCCAAGCAGATGGTAGCACCCAGCCATCTTCTCTATTGAAATTAGGATGTTTTTTGATTTCAATAGCCTCGCGAATCATCCTTGGAAGGAATCGGTGTTCTTTAGCGAGGATTTGTGGTCTATCAAATCTGATGTAGTGATGGGGGCGATCTTGTACATGTTCACAGACTGCAGACTTCCCGGAGCGTCGATTCTTCACATCAGCTATATGTTCTTTGACGCGGGTTTTAATTGATCTTTTAGTTTGTCCTATGTAGGAGAGACCACATTCACAATCAAGCTTGTACACTCCTGCATCTTGCAGAGGGACGTTACACTTGACTGATGGTAAAAACTGACCAATCTTCTTCGGCGGCTTGAAGTATGTTTTGATGGAAGCGCGCTTCAAGATGTAGCCAATCTTGTCAGTGACTCCTCTAACATATGGCAGTACAGCAGGTACACGCTCGACTGTGGCCGGCTTCACTCGTTCTCTGTGACGTAGGCGTGGGACCCGAAGCTTGTTGTCATGCAAAACTTGCTTGACATGTTGGAGCTCGGCAGCCAGGTGTTTACTGTCACAGATCCCTCGTGCTCTCTGAAACAAAAACAAAAACTCATAAATATTTTAATACGAAAACACTAAGAGACGTACATAGTTGTTGTGAACCGATTTTTGTATTTATAGGGTTTTTAATAATCTTTTATTATTTCTACTATAGTAATGACATAGTTGAAGAAGGGCTGAGTGCTTTTCAGCTGTTTTGCTTACCAGAGACCTTTTTTACTGGTAACAAGACGCTCTACTTATATATTATATTTTTTGATGGTTTGGATGCAGTGCGAGGCTGCAAGTTAGAATTCCGCAGAAGAATACCCTTCTTTTGGCCTACAAATAATTGTTCCGGGTTTGTATGTTTACCCACGAGAAATTTATTTATGTAAAACCTCACCTTTATTCATGAGAGATTCCTTGTGAAAAAAGAAAAAAAATAATTTGTCAATGTACCACAACATCGACTTTCTATCAGATGAATTGTGTGCTAACTGGTTACTCTTAAAAGATACAGCCTGTAAACCTCCCACCGCAGGGTATAGGCCTCCTGTCATTTCTCATTTCTGAGAGGGTTGTAGGGCGAAGAAGTGTCCGCCGCGCTGCGCCAGTGCGTGTTGGCGAACTTCACGTCTTTGAAATATTTTTTCTTATTTCTTACACATGCAAGTTTCCTCACGATATTTTCTAGCACCGCCGAGCACGTGGTAAATCAGCACTTAAAATTGCAATTCACAATTTCATTGGTGCCGGCGGAGATCGAACCCGGGTGCTCGCGTACTGTGAAATTTAACCATCTGAGCTACCACGACTCTTGGTTACTCTTATTTCTACAAATAAAAAATAGAATATATAATTTTTCGAAACATGTAATGACCATTGACAACTAATATATTTTCAACAAGATTGTACGTCATTTAACAAGGTATCGATTATTCAAAGTGACCGAACTGACATTTAAATGATATCGATACGATTCTATTTCCAGTCACGACTTACTCGAAGAAGATATGACGTCACATTCGACACGGACCCTTCCCGCTCTCATTGTTCACGATGAATTCGGTCACTTATCGCAATAAAGTGACCGGCTCTGTTAACTCTGTTTCCCATTCGATCGCGGCAGTATCAAGATCAGAACAGCATTGGAAAGGAGTTTGCGAATTCCGTTCGTGAATGGTGTTTCTTTGAGGTGAATGAACTATGCACCCATGTCCGCGTTGGCGGGTGGCGTCCTGCTAAACACTAGAACATCCCGCCGAGCTCTTATCGCCTATCAGTTTACAAGTGTTATTGCCGTTTGTACAGTTCCGTTTGTAACAATCCCACTGCAAAGCTTTGTAAGCATTATGTAAGATTGAGTTTTCTTGCGCAACGTATTCTGGAAAATTTTGCTATATCGTTGTAAATGTAAACAAACTTAACTTTTGCTAAACTGTTATTAATAGTAATAACAAAGTGATTGTATAAGTTATGAGAAATTAAGAAAAATATATGTAGGTATGTTATTTTCTATTCTTCTCCTGCCGTCGCCGAATCATTACTTCAACAAAATGTATATGTGTGTACAAAGAATTTTACATTTCATAAAGTGTCATCAAAAGATATTGTAAAATATTTTAAGACTATCGATATTAAGAGAACCGCCGATCTGTGGGTGATTTCTGTTAAAGTTATTGCGTCTATAACAGATACAATCGCACCTCAACTATCTATTATTTTTAATACTAGTATTGAATCTGGTGTGTTTCCTGATTTAATGAAGCATAGTAAGGTAATACGTTTATTTAAATCTGGTAGTACATTGGACCCCGCTAATTTTAGACCTATTTCTGTACTGCCAACACTTAGTAAAATTTTTGAAAAAAATATTCTTGATCAAATGTTAATTTTTTTTAATGTAAATAATTTACTTCATAAAAATCAATTTGGTTTCACAAGGGGTCGCTCGACAACTGATGCTGGTGTCGAGCTGATGAAATATATATTTAATGCATGGGAGAATTCACAGGATGCTTTGGGTTTGTTCCGTGACCTATTCCAAGGTCTTCGATTGTGTTCACCATGAAACATTAATCAGGAAACTTCAACACTACGGTGTAAGAAGCGATGCTCTTAAATTAATTATTTCATATTTAAGTGACAAAACGCAAAAAGTTGTCATTAATAGTATGAGATCTTCTGGGTCGATTATACAAATGGGCGTGCCTCAAGGCTCAATTCTCGGCCCCTTTCTGTTTCTTTTATATATTAATGACTTACCTTACATAGTAGGGGATAACCATGATATAGTATTATTTGCTGATGATACTTCACTAATTTTCACAACGACAGTTATTAAATTATGATGAAGTAAATAATGCTATAGCTAAGTTAGTTAATTGGTTTAATGTTAATAATTTGCATTTGAATGGAACTAAAACTAAATGTATGAAATTCGTAACTCCTAATGTTAAGCATGTCAATACCAATGTAATTTTAAATGGGGAGGAACTGAGTCTTGTTGATACCACCATTTTTCTTGGAATCACATTGGACGCAAAGCTTCAATAGCTTCCCCATACATCAAAACTAGCTAGCAGACTTAGTTCTGCAGCATATGCTGTAAAAAAGATTAGAACTCTTACCAATGCTGAAACAGCTAAACTAGTCTACTTTAGTTATTTCCATAGCATTATGTCGTATGGTATTTTGCTATGGGGACACGCGACTGACGCTGAAATTATATTTATTTTACAGAAGAGGGCCATTAGAGCAATATATAATTTAAAACCAAAAGAGTCACTGAAACAAAAATTTAAGGAAATTAATATTTTAACTCTGGTCTCTCAATACATTTATGAAAATATAATGTACGTGCACAAAAATAAAAGTAGTTTTGCGAAAATAAGTGATATTCATTCTGTAAATACTAGGAACAGACACAAGCTAGTAGTACCAGTTACTCGACTCCACTGAGTCAGTAATTCATTCTTTGGGCGATGTATACGCTTTTACAACAAAATCCGAGAAAATATACAAAATTTATCATACACAAAGTTCAAAAATGTTACTAAACTAAGTTTGTATAAAAAGGGTTATTATAATATTAAGGAATTTATGGATGATAATAACCCCTGGGAAGGGTGATCGCTACCAAGCTGTTTCTAATTTGTCTTGTGTTGCTAATTGTAAACATAATTGTAAGCTATTATTGAAAAACAAAATAGTCCCGCTCGGTTTCTTGCTGGTTCTTCCCAGGACAGAGGTTTTTTTGCGAATCAGTGGTAAATGAAAAAAGTGACTTTCAATAAGTATTTGTTATAATCTGCATTGAATAAAAAAGTTTCTGTTTCTGTTATGAAGGATATAGGAAATATATATCCGTTCGCTTAAAGTTAAAGCGAATTGTTAAAACTAAAACATTTATGTCGTCTTTCTTCGAGAGGTTAAAATATCCGTTTTTTTCTGAGTTCGGAAATAATCCTTATATTTTCTGTGACTCTAGGAAATCTTTGTGAAGCTTCTCAGAAATAAGATGATGTTTGTGCATGTGTCAGTAGAAAATGCATTGGCGAAAGGGTAATCCTTTTCATCCCTGAAAAACTTTATGTAAAATGAAATAATAATTTTGTTTCTTATTGTTGTTATTTTCATTGATGTCGATTACTGATAACCGATGGGGAAGTTCTTGAGTGGCAGCCTCATACCGGTTGGCAAAGTGTAGGACGCCCCCCCCCCACTAGATGGAGCGACATGTAAGAATTTGATGAATGTAGGTGACTCAGGACCGACCTATGTGGCATTCCTTAGGGGAGGTCTATGTTCAGCAGTGGACTTGTGGAGCGCTGTAATGATGATGATATTATGAATTACTTTTACTTTCCACGACAGCTATCCATTAATAATAACATACACAGCGTGAGAGTGAACAGTTGTCTTCCAACTACTGATATAATTGTGAAAAAGTTATTTATATTAAAGTTATCTTAAAAAACGCAATTTCTCTTTGAGATTATTCTATAAAAATGTAGCTCCACATTTAAAGTAGTTTCTTTTACTAAGGAACTAATTTTCTTGCACTGTATAAATTAGCCCAGTCGTGCGATGTCGCAATGATGATGTGGATTACCTTTTAGAAAGGTGTTAAATGTACGTATTTAATTAACGCTTTTGTTTTAATATCTTCTTTCCCGTGCTTGATACTGCAGTCGAGTTAACCTTCGATCTTATCGACGAAGATACGCGTAGGTTCTGTATACCGAACCATAGCTTCTAAAAATTGTTTTATAAATTTTTTGACTTTGTTAAAATCCGATAAAACTAACTTCAATTTTGTCACGTATACTCCTGCTTCAAACCCCTATCAAAAGAGAAGCTGTGAGGGATCAAGTTCTACGCCTAATTGTGACTCGTATGGTAGACAGTTTCACTTAAGTGCTTTAATATTGTTGGCGACGCGGAGTAATGTTTCCTAAAGTGATCAGTTAGTTTCTAGTAATAGAATCTATTTTAAGAAAACGAGCTTGTGAATGGAACCGAACGTCTCCATCTGGGGCCATCCTACCTCGTTGTCCCGAATTAAGCGTAGTGTGGTATATTGGTCTATGAAAATACGAGGCCAGTAGTGTGTTGGTCCGTAGTCGGAGGTGCAGACCCGTGCCTAAGAGTCTGTTTTAAATATGTATGGTGCGAAGTGAGACCATAAGTTGTGGTACATAATTAGAGGGATTTGAATCCAATGTTCACATCATGCAGAAACTTAGTAGTCTGACCGCTAAGCAACACTCATTACAATATTTAACTCTCATCACTGGTGTCCATCACCATGATTCATCACAGCCTAAAAAGTTCATTGCTGAACATACGCTTTTCCCTTGAATTGCCTCGTAGGGGAGATCTTGCCATTGATGCCACGCTTAGCAGGCGGAATATAAAAGTACCGCAGTTTTTCATTATTTTGCGTTGTTATTAGGAAAATGCTGCTGCTCATCTGCTGTTTCAGTTTCCCTCTGTCGCCTTGTACGACACCCACGGGACGATATGGGCTAGGGGATACTGGTACACCGCCACCACACGGGATAACCACTTGCGTAACTTGGTGTAACCACTTCTGCAAATGCGAACCTCACGTAGTGCATTTAATTAGCGAACGACGCTCTGACGACCGACAAATAGTGCTACGTGCTAAAAGTCAACTGCTGAAAGTAATAATCAGTCTCGCGCGAACCGCCCCCGAGTGAGCACAAGTTCTGTGTCCGACAATGACGTCGTCTAATGTACCTACTTAAGTGTTCAAGTTGCAATATTGTGATTAGTGAAGTCTTCGCCTTTATTCAAAATAAGGCAGATGTGATGGATGAGGAGAGCATTGTATGTATCTGTACGTTCTTTTTGAATCATTGCCATCCGTAAAACGAAAAAAATATTCGTCGAAGAGAAGGCAAGCTGCTACAATCTAACCGCCGCAATGAGGGCAAAAAACAAAGAGATCTGGTCGATATAATTTCCCTATTTAAAGAAACAGATCCTGATGTTGTACCAATTTTCGTTGCGAAAGATTTGCAAAAATTGCCACCGATTACTTTCGACCACGTAGACGTTACACGATTATTGAAAGACATTATTACATTGCAAACAGATATTCAAATGATGAAAGATGTATACGTGACAAAAGAAAATCTAAGAAAACATATTGAGAAGTATCTTAATTTAAAAACAACAGCTACATATTTTAATTTTGCGGGTAGACGTAGAGATAAACACTTATTTAACAATGATCATATGTTTGGAGACAGTGGGCCAATAGGTCTTGAATTTACGTCACTTGCCGTGACTCACTTACAATCGGCTATTAATACGAACGCAAATGATAATGGCGATACAACTATCTCTTTCTGTAAGGACAGCAAGAGCGAGCAAATAAATAAACTTCTCATTCCTACAGCGAAAGATATGATAAACGAGGCAACCATCCCATTCCCCCAAAAGGGCGTGCGCGCATTGCAAAACAAACACATAAGTGACAACAACAAACAGGCGATCTCTCTCATTCCTTCAGAGAGAAAGCTTGAGAGCGGGGTGAGGTCTAATGGAACCGAGAAGGTGAAGGCAGATGTTCAGAAGTTGACGTCGTTTACGTTTGATAATTCCGCAAGTCCTAAAGCAAGTAATAATGATAATAATGATAATAATTTATCAAATCGAGTGGTAGTCGAGTCAAGTGGACCTTATGAAGATTTTGCGGCCGTATCTTGCGAAAAACAAAAGTCATTAGCTGATGTGGTTAAGCAGAGCGGGCTTGGAAGAAAAACGAGCCAAAAGAAGAGTGGGTAGTAGTTCAAAAACGTAGGTTACGTAATCGTTTTGTTGGTAGAACCGGCAAGGCAATTACGGATCCGGATATTAAATTTAAAGCTGCAGAATGGAAAGTTCCTTTATTTATCTCGAATGTGCATAAGGACACAAATCAAAAGGACATAATAGAATACATAATGTCGAAAACAAACGAAACAGTGACATTAGAAAAAATTGAAATGAAAAAAGATAAAGGATATAATGCCTACAAGTTGTTGGTATCTAAACATGAATTATCAACATCTTTGGATGATAACCTATGGCCAGGGGGTATATCGTTTAGACAGTATGTACATTTTAAATATAGAGGAAAGAAGACGCCTGATGCTGTAAAATTACCAACTCAAGCTGAATAGTACACTCAAGTTTGTAACTTTTAATTGTAAATTAGTCAAACGGTCAGTTGAATGCTTAAGAGGACTTTGTGAGATAGCGGATGTAATATCTGTGCAAGAAACATGGTTACTTCCACATGACATAGATTTCCTCGGAAATATTCATCAAGATTTCATGTATACTGGTAAATCAGTTATGGATTGTTCAATAGGCATAATTAGAGGTAGACCGTATGGTGGAGTTGCATTATTATGGCGGAAGAGTGCTTTTAAAATAGTGAGTGTAGTAAAGTGTGACTGTGTGCGTCTTGCAGCAATTAAGCTGCAACTGCCAGAGTGTACGTTACTAATATTCTCAGTATATATGCCAACGGACTGTAGTGAAAATTTAGTTGAGTTCACTGAGTGCCTGAGTGAAGTAAACGCAATTGTGGAAAGTGAGCCCATTGAAAATGTTTTCATACTAGGTGATTTCAATGCGCATCCAGGTACGCTTTTTGGTAATGAATTATTAAACTTTTGTTCAGAATGTTTATGGTCTTGCGTGGATATGAATGTGCTTCCATTAGACACATATACATTTGTTAGTGAGGCACATGGTTTTCAGCGCTGGCTGGACCATTGTATTGTTACTGAAGCGGCACAGACTTTAGTTGTTGGCGCAAAAGTATTATATAGTTCATATTATTCTGATCACTATCCAATGCAAATAGAGTGTAACATAAACTTGATTAGAAGTAACAGTGTAAAAAATAATAAAATTTATGTAAATAAGACGTGGGGTGAAAGAAATGATAACCAAATAAATATGTATAGGCAGATATGCAATGTTAAATTGAGTGACATAGACTTTCCGCAGCAATTTGAGAAGTGTTCTGATAAAATGTGTACAGATCCTAGTCGTAAGTTAATATTAGATGAGAGTATTGTAAAATTGTGGGAGTTCTAAGTGAGGCAGCGGAACAAACTTTTATACATAAAAAGCATAAGAAATATGTGATTGGCTGGAATAGATATGTTAGAAACGCCCACAGAGAGGCTCGTGCAGCTTTTCAAATCTGGCATATGTTTGGTAAACCATGCGCCGGAAATGTTAACAATAATATGTGTAATACTAGACGTAATTTTAAAGCAAAGTTAAAATGGTGTCAAGATAATGTAGAGCAAATTAAAATGGATAAAATGGCGTCATGTCATGCTAAAGGAAATTTTAAAGAATTCCGGAAGCATACTAGTAGCTTAAATCGTCGCTCGAGCCTCCCTGCTAGTGTCTCAGGTATTAGCGGAGCGAGTGAGATAGCAAATTTTTTCAAAAATTAGTTTAAAGTTGTATCTCCCCTAGGCCCCTCAACGCAATCGATAGATGGGAAATGTCAGCAATCGGCGATCAGTGTAAGAATCACAGTAAATCAAATAGACGCTATTATTAAAAATATGAAGCGTGAAAAATCTCCAGGACATGACAGGCTCAGTATTGAGCATTTGATATATGCAGGTATTCATTTGCCAAGAGTGCTGGCATTGTTTTTTAATCTTTGTTTATCGCATATGCATTTGCCAGCAAACCTTATGAAGACTTTGGTGGTACCGATTATATAAAATAAAACGAGGGACGCGGCAGACGTGTCTAATTACAGGCCGATATCACTAGCTACCGTAATCGCAAAAGTGCTTGACAGTCTGCTTGATAAATACCTGCAGAAACACATCTCCTTGAATGATGCACAATTTGGTTTTCGACAGAAACTATCAACAGAGAGTGCAATTTTCTGTCTCAAGCAGACGGTCTAGTACTACACGACCAGAAGAACCCCTGTGTATGCATGCTTCTTGGATTTATCCAAAGCATTCGATTTGGTGTCTTATAGGGTATTATGGCAAAAACTGCGAGAAGAGACTGCCATACCTGAAGAGATTATCACTATGTTTCAATTTTGGTGCTCACATCAAACGGATTACGTTAGATGGGGCACAGGTATGTCAGATGAATATGGTTTAGAGTGTGGGGTAAGGCAGGGCGGATTAAGCTCTCCTACCTTATTTAATTTATATATTAATGGGTTGATCGCTGAGCTCAACGGCACTGGTATTGGGTGTTCAATAGACGGAGTCAATTTAAATAACATAAGTTACGCGGACGATATGCTGTTGTTGAGCCCGTCGATCAGAGCACTGAGAAAATTAGTGAAAATTTGTGAATCATATGCTAGTATTCATGGGCTTATATACAACACAAAAAAGAGTGAGCCAATGATTTTTGGGGCAGACGCTAAGAGAGGAGCTAACTTACCGCCTGTAATTTTGTGTGGATCAGTTATAAAAAGAGTACCTCAGTTTAAGTACCTGGGGCACTGGCTCACTGAAAACATGAGCGATGACTATGATATTGAGAGAGAACGCAGAGCACTGGCAGTACGTTGCAACATGCTGACTCGCAGATTCGCCAAGTCCTCTAGACAGGTTAAAATAATGCTTTTCAAAGCATTCTGTCAAACTTTTTATACGTGTAGCATGTGGGTTGGGTACACGCAGCAGACGTATAGTGCACTGCGCGTTCAATATAACAATGCGTTTAGGCGTTTAGAGATGCGCCTCGCTTCTTTTTCGTATTAGAGACTCTTCTAATAGCATCTTAACCGCCTTAGCCGATAGATGGGACTCTCCGCTTTTAAGACACTGGATTCGCATTCACATGCATAAGAATTAAAATGTAAATTTAAGTAATTATAATAAAATGTATTTTTTTAATATAAGTAAGTTTTAGTAATTATGGATATTGTTGTTAAAATGTAACTTACTTAATTACTTACTTACTTATCGTCACGCCCAATCCCTAACGGGGTAGCCAGAGAGAACAGATCGCCAAGTGTCACGATCCTTACATACCTCTTTCGCTTCTTTCAGGTTCATTAACTTCTTCATACATGCACGTCTAGGTATCCGAGTACTCTTGACCCTCCCCTCTTCGAGCAATTTGCTCACATGGTCTTCGAAAGTTAGTCTCGGTCTACCTCGACACCTTTTAATATTTACTTAAAATGTGAGATTTATTATTTTTCTTTTCTTAGATTTTTAAGCAATTTAAGTAACAACGATTCTATAATAATGTTATGTTACTAACCAATTTATGGACTCTTGTCTGAAATAAAGATTATTATTATTATTATTAATAATAATAATTGCCATGCTTGGCAGACGGGTTTGGAGATGTCATCAAGAAGATGCTGCTGCTCATCTCCTGTTTCAGTTTCCTTCTGTCGCCTGTACGCAACCCACGGAATGATTTATGAGGTAGAGGGTTATCTCACGCCGCTACTACTCGGCAATCTGGTGTATCTGTTTTGAAAATTCGAACCTAAATCTATACCTCAGGCCGGATGTAGATTGGAAGCAGCACACCAGCTTGAGAATCGACTTTGTGCTGTCACCCGCTCAAAATTTTCAGGTTACGAATGTTACCCAGTCTATTCTTGAAATTATAGAATTCTTTACAACCTGTTGAAGAAATATTTAATGAAACTAAAATGTAATTTATGTTACAAAAAGTATGTTTAATGGCGTTATAAAGTAAATACCATGTACGTAGTAATAGTTTCATATAGGAGGGCACCAATTACATTTATATGCTATGTAATAGTAATTTTATATTTAGTTACGTTACTAAAATTACACAATTACACTTCAAATTACGCTTATAACTGCCTTATTAAGGACATTGTCGGTAATTATAAATTACTTTATAGCCTATACAACAATAGTTAAAACATGTAATTAAAGGATTACAGCTGACGTTATAACGTGCATGAATGGGAACACTTATGCTATTAGCATCCGATCGTAAAACGTATATCGGAAAGTAATTATTGGCGGACAAAGTTTTTAACACTGTCAATGTCCGGTATAAGGTAAAATATTAGAATATTTACTGTAAATACGTGGTTTTACGCTAGGAGATACAAAAATAACACGTTTTGAGTGTTTTAAAAGGGGAAATTCGATTTTATTTTCGTCAATGCCCTTGCGATTTATTAGTAATGTATGTAACATTACAAATTTAAAACATAATGTAATAACTATAACGATATGATGATGATTATGATGATGATACAGCATCGTAACCGCTTTAATTTTGTCAGTCGCTTGTAACTTATATCGGTACACCGGTAACATAATATTATGTACATACATAGTATGGCCGAGTGCCAGCGGATCGATCTAATATGCATACACTACACACTAACCTCGAGTATAGTATCTCATACAAGTTGATTAAACACGTTTCGCTGTGTATGACCACCCACGCGGCCCGTCGCCAAGCTGTCTGAAAGTAAACTTCTCATTCGGGCGATCCCAATAAGGAAATCTGCCCGTTCCATATTTATGGAAAACGGATGCAAAATACCACTACTTGTTTCACGCTAGCCGGTTGGTCGCTTCGTGCGGCTAATTCGCAATTTATTAACACATTTCGGTTCCGATTACCATAAGGTATTGCTGATTTTATTGTATAACTTGCATAGATTTACGCAAACACAAAACTTACATTATGTTTTTTTATTTGTTAAGATTTAAATAAACGATTTAATAATTACGAGTAACATTAATTAGTATAACTATAGGTAGTAAAGAAAAGTAAAGTTACAGCCTATATACGTCCCACTGCTGGGCACAGGCCTCCTCTCCTCCTCTGAGAGGGTTTTATGGCAAGAAATATTCCGCCGCGCTGTCCCAATGCGTGTTCGCCAACTTCACATGTCTTCGAAATTTTTTTCTTATTTCTCTGACATGCAGGTTTCCTCACGATGTTTTCCTCCACCGCCGAGCACGTGGTAAATCAGCACTTAAAATTGCAAATAATAATTTCATTGGTGCTAACCATCTGAGCTACCACGGCTCTATAGATAGTATAATTATATAATTGAAAATAGTGAAGAAATTTTTTATATGAGGAACAGATGTGGAAAGCTATGGTTCAGCTATATTATGGTTTTAGCATGAAGGGGTAAGTTCGACAGTGGCAGAACCACGCTCTCACAGAATACCAGCGTAAAATAGTAGTTTAATGCTGCTGTGTTTCGCATGATGAGTATAGAGATATGGAGATCCTTTTTACTGTAAACATGGCATTCCATCTTAGTCCTCAGGAGTTATAACGCATCTGATTTTGATTCTTAATCGGGGATAGTCATAGCTCGAGCTCTCTATGGGCCACATCGTCTACTTACCTTCGGGTGGACTGTATGCCCGTTTGTCAACCTTATTTCATAAAAATACGTTTACATCCTAAAGTAACTAAGTATCGTGTAGTGGCGGTGTAAGAATATCCACTGCCTGTCCTTCTTACTAATAACGACTAAAACAAAAATTGCGGCTGTCAACTTGCTAGTGAAGCGTAGAAATTATGTCGAAGTGTTCAGCAGTGGACTAGAATAGGCCGTAACGGTAACGTGTGGTCAAATTTAAACCCATTCGATGTTTATTGTGATAATAACGGAGTATTAAAGTTACACTTTGTGGCTCAATAAGAACTACATTAATTATAATAAATGCAAATTACATCGTATTAAGGTAGAGGCGTCCAAAGCTCTATCAATTCCATGTTATTGGCATATTCGCGTCGAACATAGCAAGCGTGGTGGTAAGGAATCAAATAACCAATGTCATCAGGGTCACCAAAACACGTCTACGGGCAAGCGGCCATAGTTGATATTAATCAAAACAATTAACAGGTCGACATTCTGGCCGACTGGTCTATGCTATATGGTTGATAAAAGTAGGCAAATAATATATTGTAATTGGAAACGTAATCATCATATCAGAATATGAATCGAAAAATACAACGAATGTAATGGCATTTTTACAGAAACAATTCTTTAATAAAATATCTGTTGTGTAAATCTTAAAGATATTTTCTATTAGATGTTACAGTCTAACTCTGGTAATTGAATACTGTGGCCTGTATATTGTTTGTAGAATAAGGGTGACAAACGAGCACACAGTCCACCTGATGGTAAGTGGATACTGTGGCCTGTATATTGTTTGTAGAATAAGGGTGACAGACGAGCACACAGTCAACATGATGGTAAGTGGATACTGTGGCCTGTATATTGTTTGTAGAATAAGGGTGACAGACGAGCACACAGTCAACATGATGGTAAGTGGATACTGTGGCCTGTATATTGTTTGTAGAATAAGGGTGACAGACGAGCACACAGTCAACATGATGGTAAGTGGATACTGTGGCCTGTATATTGTTTGTAGAATAAGGGTGACAGACGAGCACACAGTCAACATGATGGTAAGTGGATACTGTGGCCTGTATATTGTTTGTAGAATAAAGGTGACAGACGAACACACAGTCAACATGATGGTAAGTGGATACTGTGGCCTGTATATTGTTTGTAGAATAAGGGTGACAGACGAGCACACAGTCCACCTGATGGTAAGTGGATACTGTGGCCTGTATATTGTTTGTAGAATAAGGGTGACAGACGAGCACACAGTCCACCTGATGGTAAGTGGATACTGTGGCCTGTATATTGTTTGTAGAATAAGGGTGACAGACGAGCACACAGTCAACATGATGGTAAGTGGATACTGTGGCCTGTATATTGTTTGCAGAATAAGGGTGACAAACGAGCACACAGTCAACATGATGGTAAGTGGATACTGTGTCCTGTATATTGTTTGTAGAATAAGGATGACAGACGAGCACACAGTCCACCTGATGGTAAGTGGATACTGTGGCCTGTATATTGTTTGTAGAATAAGGGTGATAGACGAGCACACAGTCAACATGATGGTAAGTGGATACTGTGGCCTGTATATTGTTTGTAGAATAAGGGTGACAGACGAGCACACAGTCAACATGATGGTAAGTGGATACTGTGGCCTGTATATTGTTTGTAGAATAAGGGTGACAAACGAGCACACAGTCAACATGATGGTAAGTGGATACTGTGGCCTGTATATTTTTTGTAGATTAATGATGACAAACGAGCACACAGTCCACCTGATGGTAAGTGGTTGCTGTGGCTCATAGACATCTAAATCTATCCTTGATTACGTATCAAAATGCAGATGCGTTGTCACCCGTGAGGACTAAGATGGGAAGCCCCGTTTGCAGTAAAAAGGGTCTCCGGTTCTCTACATTCACCATACGCAACACAGACGTATTAAGATATATTACTATTTTACGCTGGTATTCTGTGAGAGTGTGGTCCTTCCCCGGTCGAGCCGACCCATTCGTGCTACAACTATACTACTAATATAACTGCATATTAGTTGTTTAAATTGTAGCTATATACTACTTATATAACATGTAATTTTTTTAAGTTTTAATTGTAGCTATATACTACTTATATAACATGTAATTCTTATTGAAAATAATTTTTTACTCTTACAACTGGTCCGGAGAAAAGCTCCGTCCTGGGAAGAACCAGCAAGAAACCCAGCTGGACATTTTTAAAAGCATTACCTACAATATAATATTTATATAATTGTTATGAAAACATTTAGAAACAACATCGTAGCGATCACCTCATTTCCGGGGGTTATTATTAAACATGTTCTATTTGGTAGTATAATAACACTTACAAACAATTTTTGCTTAATAAATACTTTAAACCTTTTGATAGATAAGTTCAGCATATTTTCTGGGACTTTGTTGTAAAAAGCGTATACATTGCCCGATGAAGGAATTACTGACTCTTTGGAGTCGAGTAGCTGGTTTAACTAACTTGTGTTTGTTCCTTGTATTTACAGAATGCTTCTGATAATGCTTGCTGCTTTCATTACTATTTTTTGTAAAACTATTTTTGATTTTGTGTACATATATTCAATTTTCGTAAATATATTGAGAGGCCAAAGTTAGTACATTTATTTCTTTAAAATTTTCTCTAAGAGATTCCTTCGGACTTAGGTTATAAATAGCTCTTATGGCTCTCTTTTGCATAACACCTACAGCCTATTTCCAAACCAAAAAGGCTACTTTATGCAAGAAAGCGTAGTTATTACCTCTCCACGATTAAGAATCAAAGTGTAGATCAGGCTGTCATACTTGAGGACCAAATGCAAAGATCTGTTGTTAGTAAATCTTATTACTGTATGAGGATATATAGCCCAACTGTATTGCTTTTTACGCTGGTACTCTGTGAGAGCGCCGTCTGGACCATCATTAGTTTGTGGAATTCAGAATTGGAACATCTTCCTCTTTTTTTTTATAGAATAGGGTGACAAACGAGCACACAGTCCACCTGATGGTAAGTGGTTGCTGCGGCCCATAGACATCTACATCTATCTTCCATTGCAAATCAAAATCCAGATGCATTGTCACCCATGAGGACTGAGATGGAATGCCTCATTTCCAGTAAAAAGGGTCTCCGGTGCTCCACACTCACCATACGAAATACAGCAGCATTAAGCTACTATTTCACGCTGGTATTCTGTGAGAGCGTGGTCCTTCCCCGGTCGAGCCGACCCATTCGTGCTACAACTATACTACTAATATAACTGCAGCATGGCTCTACCACGTAAAAATACTCTGTCTGTCGACAGGGTGCTCAGAGTGCTGGTGAGGTAATAAATGAATATAAAAGTTCTATAAAAATCGGGGGTATTACGTTTACCAAGTGTTTACTATTGTTACCGACTAGTTTGACTAATAATCTGTAATTATCGTGCCAAGGAAGCTAATGCACAAACAAAGAACGCCTCGCATACGTTGTAACCTCTGATTTAGATTAAAGAATATTTATATTTCTTTTGCAGCAGAATTATTCCTAATGAACTTTAAGAATTATCGAATTTAACATTGAAAGTTTGGCTCGGCTAAAAAGATTGAACTGTCGATCTCAAAGAAGTTTTCAGGCCGGAATCACAGAGCGAAATCCTAGTTTCTACTGACAGATAGGAATCGAGGGTGAGCATTGAACGAACACATGTCACCCTATCAGCTGGTTCACGCTTCGCTTCTCGCCGGCTTATCGTCAGGCCTCAGTGCCATTGTGCTTTCAAAGAAATTTAAAGTAGAGGAAAGTGTGTAATGTTAGTATTGGCTACGTTGATTTAAGGTTGGCTTATGTATTTGTTGAAGCAGTAGAATGCATTTGAATTGAATGCTTTAAACCCACATTGGTTAGCTTTTTGTAGATCTTTTACACTCTATGCCCGGGAGTGGGACGTGTATAAGCAGTAACATTTCTATAGTTACGGTTGGAGTAGGAACCTAGGTCTTTATATTCAGTTACACCCCGACTATTAAATTACTCGTTCGTAAATAACACATAAGGCTGAAAAGTTCGTATCGTTTTATAGAAAAACACATTTTTTGGCAAAATTTGATTTTATTATTCAACATAGTTGCCATCGAGGGCGATACACCGATTATAGCGATTTTCCAAATTTTCAATACCATTTTTGTAGTACGATTTGTGTTTAGCCTCAAAATAGGCCTCTGTTTCGGCGATTACTTCCTCATCGGCTTTAAATTTCTTTCCAGCGAGCATTCTCTTGAGATCGGAGAACAGGAAAAAGTCGCTGGGGGTCAAATCTGGAGAATACGGAAGCAATTCGAAGCCCAATTCATGCAATTTTGCCATCGTTTTCATCGATTTGTGACACGGCGCATTGTTTTGATGAAACAACACTTTCTTCTTCTTCAAATGGGGCCGTTTTTTCGCGATTTCGTCCTTCAAACGCTCCAATAACGCTATATAATAGTCACTGTTGATGGTTTTTCCCTTTCCAAGATAGTCGATGAAAATTATTCCATGTGCATCCCAAAATACGGACGCCATAACCTTACCGGCCGACTGTTGAGTTTTTCCACGCTTTGGATTCGGTTCATCGCGTGCAGTCGATTCAGATGACTGCCGACTGGACTCCTGAGTGTAGTGGTGGATCCATGTTTCATCGATTGTTACATATTGACGCAAAAATTCACTTCTATTGCGGTTGAACAACACCAAACATTGCTCTGAAGCATCGACACGTTCTTGTTTTTGGTCGATTGTGAGCTCGCGCGGCACCCACTTTGCACATGGCTTTCGCATACCCAAATATTCATGAACGATATGTCCAACACGTTCCTTTAATATCTTTAGAGTGCCAGCTATACAAATCAACCTCAATTTACGATCTTCCAAAATCATTTTGTGGATTTTTTTTAATGTTTTCGTCCGTAACAGCCTCTTTTGGACGTCCACTGCGTTCATCGTCTTCGGTGCTCATATGGCCTGTACGGAATTTGGCAAACCACTTACGAATGGTTGCTTCGCCCGGCGCAGAGTCCGTGTAACACTCATCAAGCCACTTTTTGGTATCAGCAGCACTTTTTTTCATCAAAAAAAAAAACAGTGTTTCATTAAAACACGAAATTCCTTTTTATCCATTTTTTTCAAAATAACAAAAGTTGCTTCACTCAAAATGCTGTATCTCACAAACTAATAATCAGACAGCTGTCAAATTTATACACGTTTCTTTTGAAGGTTGGTACTACCTAAAAATGATATGGATTTTATTCTAGTGGCGCCATCTCATAGAGACGATACGAACTTTTCAGCCCAACCAATATGTCCCTTCTATGCTCATTCTGTTTGTGTATATATTTGGAGGAGATGTATATAGGTTGTTACTTTTACTTTAACTTTATCCTTTCATAAGAGATCCTGTAAAGATAATGATGATTGTGATAAATTATTTTTCAAACATTTTCATCTTCGATTTGCTTTAAGGTACAAAGTGGTAAAGTTAGTTTGCGGTCTTGAAATCCATCTGAATTGGTATCACTCTTTTATCTACCTTCTCAATCGCAGAAGTAACAGCGTAGCTTTCTTCATTATTGTCCTAACCTAACAGTTATGTGATAAAATTAGCGGTAGGCACGATGCAGTAGCAGGACGGTCAGAACTTACACAAATGTTTGCCCTGGATGGAGTTTGAATCCAGAGGCCGCGGCTAATCAAAATCAGTTAGATTAAAGATTACCCTTACCGTAAACGTAATCCAATAGACAATAATATAAATATTTAATCGCTTCTTCGAATGAGCTTATCCCAGTGAATCAAGTGATCATCTGAGGCGACTAGGACTTTATGGCATAACTTCAGACTCAAACGCAGAAGGTGGTGCTACTCGATACCATCTGCATCCTCCACTGATTTCATGCCCGTTCCTGGAACTCCGACCGTGTGAACCGTTTCTTTTATTTATTTAACTATTATTTTATTTTATGCATCTATATCTATATCTGATTAACTTTCGTTGTATATTTTGTAATCATTTACGTATACTGACCAAAGAACACTTTAGAAATACCCCAATATATATTTCTAACGGCTTATATCTGGATAAGGTAAAAAATAAAAGTAAACATTATTCAAGATGAGACAAACCACTCAAGTCTATTTTAATTTCATTATCTCAATTTTGTACTACGTACTGTAATGTTTAGGGTTGGGTCCTTTGTGTCTACAATCTCTAATCAACTTCCATAAACGGTACAATGTAATTTAGAATTGTGGCCGAAACAGAAGCGTAACCGCAGACGGTGGAAAAGTGGCGCGATAACAGGGTGTATTTGTTATTTCATCCAATTCCCGCGGCAATTCACGTTCTGTTATGTAGTGCCTAATAGTAGGGAATGATCCTTCGCATTTCTATTTTAATTTAGAAAAGGATACAATTTCGAGACATGGAAGGACGTTTCTGCGTTCGTATACAGTTTCAGTTTCCATTATCATTTTGTTTACTGAATAACAAACATTATGTATATTTGAGGATTCTTTTTGTGTTTTTTCTATTCTGTTCAATTTATTTTAATATGCAACGGTAAAATTGTTTACCGGTGCCTAAAGTTCCTTTTTTTTACGATATTCCGAGAATCCTTACCCTTTTGTCCGCTTCCAATTTTTCCATTGCATTTGAGCGGACTTAAAATTATCTTATATCTCAGACATGCAGTGAAAATGCAGGTTTCCTCAGAATGTTCCTCACATCGTGAGGAAACCTGCATGCCTGAGAAATGAAAAGATTTTTCGAAGACAAGTGAAATCCGCCAAACACGCATTGGGGCAGCGCGGCGTTCACTTCCTTGCCCTAAAACCCTCTCAGAAGTGAGAGGACGCCTGTTCCCAGCCGTGGGACATATATAGGTTGTAACTTTAACTTTATGCGAGGCGTCACGTCGCGCGGCTCGGCGAGCACGTGGTAAATGTAACGGCACGTTCACACCTCGCGCACCGGCGTTCACTGCTGGTGTCTCAAAGCTCTCGATTCTCATCGGTCGGCTAGGCCTATGCGTCGTTCACACGTGACAAGTGTTGAATTATTTTCATTTTTTATTACCTCTTAAACTACGCGTCCAAATAACATGCTATAAATGACAAAGATTGTTTCCATGAAATTTTCTTGACGGTGAAGTAACTTTCGTTCGTAAGCCATCTTGCTTAACATAAATCATTATTTAAGGCAAGCTGTGAAGTGTTACCAAATGCTAGATAGCCTATACTATTCCTTATGAATCTGGATATTATATACAAAAATAAGTTTTCAAATCGGACTGGTAGTTCCAGAGATTAGCGCGTTTAAAACAGATAAAAAAAATTCCGCTTTATTATATAGGGATACATTTATCAAAATCGTTTTATCATAAACTTATTTGTCATCAGATGCGGTCTCCATGCCGACTTCACGGAGCTGACGGCGTGTGTGGGCAGAGAGTTGGACCGGCATGAAGGTTCTGCCGTCCATAGAAGATATTTTTATATCACGCTGCTGCGGGAGCCAGTCGCTAGGTAAATTGTTTTTTTAAATATTTCAGTGACATTGACATTTTCTTTTTCTTCTTTTTCCTAATCGCCACGCTTGGTGGGATTAGCGATCTTGGTATTAGACGTCCGACCTTGATGATGCTCCCTGTCGACGATATAGGTATTTAAGTCTGGCCTTAACAACATGGTTATTCCACTATCTATCGGATGCCTATGTAATGTGCAGAATATTTCTGATACATCGCATAGTCACCGCTTCGATTTTCTTAAGCCGCTACACTTTTTTATAGAATAAGGGTGACAAACGAGCACGCAGTCCACCTGATAGTAAGTGGATGCTGTGGCACATAGACATCTACATTTATCCTCAATTAAGAATCAAAATGCAGATACATTACCACCCCTGAAATTCTAAGATGGGATGCCTCGTTTCCAGTAATAGGAGTCAACATCTTATAATATTAGCTACTGCTAGTATAATAAATACATAGCGTGCGTAATTTTTGCTGCTACTCCTGTAGTAATACAAAAATTGGTGGCCTGTGGTAAATCTTGAGAAATCACAAGCAATAATAGAAAAATAATATATAGGGAGAATAACGCGCGGTGACAGTGCTGCTCGTCTTTAAAACATAATTCCTTAATATATACATATATATATATATATATATATATAAAATTTCCTTTATTTCCAAAAATCCTATTACAAATATTTGTCGAGTCTTACCTTTAAGTAGTCAGAGACACTGTGTGTGTGTGTGTGTGTGTGTGTGTGTGTGTGTGTGTGTGTGTGTGTGTGTGTGTGTGTGTGTGTGTGTGTGTGTGTGTGGGTGTGTGTGTGTGTACATGTATATGTGCACGTAGTGTGTGAATGAGTGTATGTATGTGTGTATACGAGGTCGTGTCTGTATGGGAGTGTGCATGTGTGCACGTGTTGGTTACATGTATGCCCTACGGATAAGGTAAGGAACGGGATCGGTATGAACATTCCGCATACAGGAATCAGCATTAATTGAACCAAACATTTTAACTAATTCTTATGAAAAGGTTTTCAATATGTTCATAGCTAAGTGAATCCAACCATTCTTTTACAGTTTTCCTGCAAGTGTAAGATAACATGGCGTATATTTTAAGTATACGGTTTACTTTGTTGTATATATAAGCAGACTGCCTACTATATTGTCTTCTAGCGAACGCAGTACGTGCGGCAGTGACGGGTGCAACAACATCCTTCTTTCTTTTATGACTCAGGTCAAGATTAAGGTAGAGATTTATGGCATGTAAAGATGAGATTCAGAACATAGAGTTTTCGGACTGTGAGTAGGCCACTCATTCTATATAGTTTATCAGTGGAAAAACGATAAGGTTTGGAGTAGATGACTTTGATAAGTGATCTCTGAGCTCTTTCGAGTGCAAGGAAGTGAGTTTTGTCTGCTCCTCCCCAAATCGAGATACAGTAGGTGAGCACCGATTGGGCCAGGGCCACGTAGATTCGGTTTTTAAGTTTGTTAGACATGACCTGCCGTAGCGATATGAGTTTCCTAGTGCGGTTTGTTAAAAGCTCCAAATGTGAGTACCAGCTAAGTCATTGGTCCAGAATTATACCTAGGTATTTAGTTTGGCTAACTTTTTCAATAATAGGACAGTCGCAAATCAGGTTACCAGGGTTAGTGCAAGTGTGAATTTTAATGGCAAAGTTATGGTTAGGTTGGGATTTATTAGAAGGAGTGAAGCAGATGTAGTTAGTTTTCCGAGTGTTCAAGGTAAGAAGGTTGTCTCTAAGCCAGTTATATACGTTAATTAATCCCCTCTCAGTACTATCTTGGACATTATTCCAGGTGCTACCAGTAAAAACAAGCGCAGTGTCATCCGCGTAGGAGTATATCCTGCACCCGACATCCCTTAGATTGCATAGATCATTTATGTATATTAAAAAGAGAGTCGGGCCCAGGACACTACCCTGTGGGACTCCAAAACTAGTAGTGGCTTTCTCACTGTATAAGTCATTTATTTTTACTTCCTGAGTTCATTCCTGTAGGTAACTTTTAAAAAGCATGAGCGGAGTATCCCTTGTAGCGGCGCTGTCGTCGCGCCACATTCAAAACGTACCGAAGCCTAAATCGCGCTATCAACATTCCGAATTATAAACAGTATATATAGAACTTCTCCGAACTATCACACGGAGTGTTGGCCGCTTCCCGGGCAGAACACCTTGCCCAGCGGGAAATCTCCCCTTTACCTACCACGGCCGCGGTGGTGACCACCCGACGTGATCTAAACACGCAACCAACAACCTTCGGAAACTTCAAACTTCATCATCGTCATAGAGTACCTCACCCATTCGCTCCCGAGAAGATATCGTCTGCAGTCTTCATATCCTGCAAGCCATCTAGCTTCACAAGGTTCATCGCAGCACTAGAATAATAATGCTTCCTGTTTCTTCAAGCTACTCTCTGCGCTATACAGTGTTCAGCACGGCTCTGAGCCTTACTGCTCGCCTCTGCTTTACGGCACTTTCGCAGATTACTTGCCATCTTCTCGACTCACCGCAGACTACAAGGCAATCTCCTGGCACTTGCACATTCGTCGGCAACGAGACTGCACTATCGACCTCCGGTCTGAGCAGGGGGGTGATGTAGCGGCGCTGTCGTCGCGCCACAAGCAAAACACACCGAAGCCTAAATCGCGCTATCAACATTCCGAATCATAAACAGTATATATAGAACTTCTCCGAACTATCACACGGAGTGTTGGCCGCTTCCCGGGCAGAACACCTTGCCCGGCGGAACATTCTAGCCTGTATATAAGAATAGGCACAGAGACGGTGTCGAAAGCCTTTTTCAAGTCCAAAAAGACTGTAAGACATTTGCTGCCATTGTCCACTTCACCAACTATAGTTGAAGTGAGATCAAGAATAGCATCTTGAGTTGAAAGACCCTTTCTGAAACCATACTGAGAATTGGATAATAGTTTAAATTTATTTAGGTAATCAACCAATCTATTGTTGAGCAACTTTTCAATTATTTTGGAGATGGAGGTGAGGGCAGAGACAGGTCTATAATTGCTTACATCCTCTCTGTCCCCGCTCTTATGCACAGGGCTTACTATAGACCTCTTTAAGGCGCTGGGAAAGACACCAGTACTAAAGCAAAGGTTTGCAAGGTTACGTATATACGGTACAACAAAGGCTCTAGCATGCTTTAAAAAACCAGTGCTGATACCATCCCATGCAGGTGAGCTCCCTGAGTTTAGACTCATCAAGATGCGCTCAACTTCTTTGTCGTCAGTGTTTAGCAGGACGAAGGACGAGGTTTGTCTTTAATTAGTGGTAGGGGCTACTAATACACTACTTCTAGTACCTGAATTTGTTGCAATTGTTTCAGCTAAGCTAGCACCTATACAGGCAAAGTAGTTGTTGACATAGTTCAATGAATCTAGTGGTAGCGGTTTTAAGTTAATTAGGGCTACATTATTTGACTTAGGTGGTTTGTACCGAGTGATCTCATTAACTGTTTTCCAGAACTTACGGGGGTTATTGGCAGATTTTTTAATAAGTTCTCCATGATGCTGTCGTTTAAGTTTTTTAATAAGGTTGGAACAGAAATTTCGAAAACGTTTGTAAGTTATTTTTAAGATTATATTGTGGGGGTCATTTTCTACCTTTTGTTGCAATTTATTTCTTAGCCTTATACACCTCAGAGCTCCGGGAGTTATCCAGGGTTTTAATATCCTTTTACTGTATATATATATATATATATATATATATATATATATATATATATATATATATATACAGTAAAAGGATATATAGACTATATATATATATATATATATATATATATATATATATATATATATATATGTATATATAGTGCATTAAGTGTCGTCAAAGTGACTTGAAAGTGAACGTTATTAAAAATTATAATATTAGTAATAACATAAAACTTTTTTTCAGTTTGCTTTATACGTAGTGCAGCTAAATATTTAAAAGTGATATAGTACATTTGAATTTCTAAAGGACGGTATTTGTAACAAATTATGCATTACGTATTTTACCTTCATAAACAGAATACGTAAAAATACTTAATAACATGATGTAAAAATTCAACCAAGCTAACAGAGATACACTTGACGTAATGATCGTATAGTAGAGCTTATAATCGGGAGGGCGGCAGATCGTATCCACAGAATCTGTATAAAAGATTGAAAGATTTTGTTTTGTAAAATTATTTGTAGATTTATGCTTAAAAATAGATCATAACTAAGTATTTAAGTTTATTTCAAACAGAAGAACCACGTTAAAATCGTCGAATCTTAATATATGTAAATTACGTGTCACGTTGTTTGTCCGCGATGGACTCCTAAATTACTTAACCAATATTAATCAAATTTGCACACCGTGTGCAGTTTAGTCCAACTTGAGAGATAGGATAGTTTTTTGCCCATAAGTGACCCACAATTTTTTTTGTGCATTTAAGGATTTTAATAGGATATGACAAAGAGTCGTCGAAAAGGGCCTAAAAGGGCAGAACAACGTCTACCTGGCATGCTATTATGCGATAAAAATATGGAAACTAATATTGATAACATAACTATTAGACGTCTACAAAAAATCATCACATGAAGAGGATTTATATAACACAACTCAGTTAAATTCTACAATTGTTAGTGTACCAAATTCCCCACTAAATGAAAGCCAAACAACAAACAAAATAAAAAGACGGCTAGCAAATATTATGATTGAACTTGAGTGAACTGAAATAGAGAATCTAAACTATGATAATACACAACTAAAAATGGAACTAGAAAAATGTACAAAAAAATAAAATACGATGATATATGTACACCAAAATCTATTAAGAAAAATAAAATGAGTACAATCACCTCATCATCATCAATATCATACTTTATAGATGCGCGGAGGTTAGTGTATATGTATAACTGCTACAGTCTGCCCAGCCGACAGTCGTCGATGACTGTTGGTCCAGACTTACTCGTATATGGGTTGTATCTCACTTTTACTTTCTTAGTTTAGATTTTGTGTAATAGTGGCACACGTATGTAGTTAATTTATAACCTGTATTATTTTTTATGTTGCTACACTGCACACAACTGAAATGATAGACTAATTCGAACACATTTTGATACATTTCAAAGCCAAAAATAACATATATGTTTTTTTGTAATCGGATGAATAAAAGATCGATCGAAGATTATGACGCACAAAATAAATTCCGCATACTAATTTCCCCAAAGCCCACATGCCCTCGCCCGCCCTTCAAAATATCCCGATAGAGCAGCTCCGCTCGAATTGTTTATTGTAATAACACTGAGATTGGAATCTGTTTGTTTTAGGTACATATTGGAATATCGGCACGTGAAGCGAGGCGCCACGTGGAAAGGCTCCCGGCACTGGTGTCAAGGCAGGACTGCTAATGGTAAGCATATTAAACATTGAATTATAATTAGTTATAAATAGAGGTAAACATAGAATAGTTATTTGCAATTTCTGAAATGTGTACTCAAAATCGTTTAAAGTAAGTTTAACAAAAAATTCACAGCCAGTTTTAAGATGAACAATTTAAAAATGTGTTTAATGTATAAATAACGTAGGACAAAGGCTTAATTATGTCTTAAAGATGTTAAAAAATATTAAGCTAAGATCCGCACAATCAAGTAAAATAATACCAAGTGTAAAGAGCACCTGCCGCCCTGATTTCTTTCATATAGAATAAGGATGACAAACGAGCACACAGTCCACCTGATGATAAGTGGACGCTGTGGACCATAAACATCTACATTTATCCTCAATTAAGAGTCAAAATGCAAATGCGTTGTCACCCCTGAAGACTGAGATGGAATTCCTCATTTCCAGCAAAACGAGTCTCCGGAGTGTAAAGAATTACACTCACCATACGAAACACAGCAGCACTTAGCTGCTATTTTACGCTGGTGTTTTGTAAGAGCGTGATCCTACTCGGTCGAGACGATCTATTCGTGCTGCAACGACAATATAGCGGCAGCGTGGCTCTACCACGTAAAATTCCCTCCTTCAATTGCGTGTAGGTGGAAACCTGAGGATGCCACGTGTCGTACTGTCGACGGTGGTGTGTCTTTCCTGGTGCAGTAGTGGGATTAGTGTTGGCGGGTTTAGTGCACGCAGTTGCGGGAGGTGCTCTTCCAACTAGTAAGCCTCATCATTCTATTTTATTACGTGGATCTTAGCCAAATCTTTCTTAACACTTTTAATATAATTTCACTAGGAGTGTTCTTCCGCGTACGAACTTTCTGTGGAATAGCTTACCACCGGTGAATTTTCCGGACTGATACGACCTGGGGACCTTCAAGAAAAGAGCTTACTCCTTTCTAAAGAGCTACCAACGCACCTGCAATTCTCCTGGTGTTGCGGTTGTTCATGGGCGGCGGTAGTCACTCATCAGATAAGTGGTATGCTCGTTTGCCCAATCTTCTATAAAAAAATGATCCACAGTATTATTCACAAAAAGGGGCCTGATTCTATTATTCATTTATGTATTTTATGTTCTTCAGTTTTACACATGGTAGAGCAATGCTGCAGTTAGTATTAGTAGTATAGTTGAACCACGAATGGGTAGGCCGACCGGGGTAGGACCACGCTCTCACAGAATACCATCGCAAAATAGGGGCTTACCGCTGCTTTGTTTAGTACGGTGAGTTTAGAGAACCGGCAAAACGAGGCATTCCATCCTATTCCTCATGGTTAACGCATATTCGCGGGGAGCGAATAAAGAGCTTTTACTATACATATCGTATTATGCAATGCAAACATTTTCGTATACTGTGAAGATGCAATTAAATTAGGTCAACAAATAGTACACATAGCATTAAGGATACGAGCCTGATACATTCCATCAAATAATCTTTTATGATGGAAATATATAATATCATCGCCTAATTGCGAAAGTTGTATGCCTACAAGAGGATATTACATATCATAACTTTCTCCTGGAATGTCACCGAAATACAAGAGATACAATATATCTACTATATTAGGGACTTGGAAGATGCTACTATATTACATATGTCTTTATATGATAAAGACATATTTAATATAGTATTAAATAATATTAATGTTATATGTAGAAATTTCTGAAACAGAAACTTTTTTATTAAATGTAGATTATAACAATACTTATTGAAAGTCACTTTTTTCATTTATCACTGGTTCGCAAAAAAAAACCTCTGTCCTGGGAAGAACCAGCAAGAAACCCAGCGGGACTATTTTTTTCCAATAATAGCTTACAATAATGTTAACAATAAACAACACAAGACAAATAAGAAATAGCTTGGTAGCGATCACCCTTCCCAGGGGTTATTATCATATAAATTCCTTTATATTATAATAACCCTTTTTATAAAAACTTAGTTTAATAACATTTTTGAACTTCGTGTATTACAAATTTTATAAATTTTCTGGGATTTTTTTGTAAAACCGTATACATCGCCCCAAGAATGACTTACTGACTCGGTGGAGTCGAGTAACTGGTACTACTAGCTTGTGTCTGTTCCTAGTATTTACAGAATGAATATCACTTATTTTCGCAAAACTACTTTTATTTTTGTGTACGTACAATATATTTTCATAAATGTATTGAGAGGCCAGAGTTAATATATTAATTTCCTTAAATTTTTGTCTCAGTGACTCTTTTGGTTTTAAATTATATATTTCTCTAATGGCCCTCTTCTGTAAAATAAATATAATTTCAGTGTCAGTCGCGTGTCCCCATAGCAAAATACCATACGACATAATGCTATGGAAATAACTAAAGTAAACTATTCTAGCTGTTTCAACACTGGTAAGAGTTCTAATCTTTTTCACAGCATATGCTGCAGAACTAAGTCTGCTAGCAAGTTTTGATATATGGGGGAGCCAATGAAGCTTTGCGTCTAGTGTGATTCCAAGAAAAATTGTGGTATCAACAATACTCAGTTGCCCCCCATTTAAAATTACATTAGTATTGACATGTTTAACATTAGGAGTTACGAATTTCATACATTTAGTTTTAGTTCCATTCAAATGCAAATTATTTACATTAAACCAATTAACTAACTTAGCTATAGCATTATTTACTTCGTCGTAATTTAATAACTGTCGTTTTAATTTGATATCATCAGCAAATAATACTATATCATGGTTATCCCCTACTATGTAAGGTAAGTCATTAATATATACTAGAAATAGAAAAGGGCCGAGAATTGAGTCCTGAGGCACGCCCATTTGTAAAATTGACCCGGAAGAACTCGTACTATTAATGACAACTTTTTGCGTTCTGTCACTTAAATATGAAATAATTAATTTAAGAGCATCGCTTCTTACACTGTAGTGTTGAAGTTTCCTGATTAATGTTCCATGTTGAACACAATCGAAGGCTTTGGATATGTCACAGAATACACCCAAAGCATCCTGTAAATTCTCCCATGCATCAAATAAATATTTAATCAGCTCAACACCAGCATCAGCTGTCGAGCAACCCCTTGTGAAACCAAATTGATTTTTATGAAGTAATTTATTCACATTAAAAAAATTTACATTTGATCAAGAATCATTTTTTCAAAAATTTTAGCAAGTGTTGGCAGTACAGAAATAGGTCTAAAATTAGCGGGGTTCATTGTACTACCAGATTTAAATAAATGTATTACTTTACTGTGCTTCATTAAATCAGGAAACACACCAGATTCAATACTTGAAAAGGAACACTCAGCTTTGTAAACGTTCAACTAAGAAACAGAAGGGAGGAATCGAGGCTTCTCTCGATCCGGCCTCCTATCACGCCTACGTTGGGTTCGGGAACAACGTATGTGATCTCCGCAAACGGAGTAACACACAAGGGCGATAACCTCTTCCTTTTCAGAAAATAGGTTCAGGCGGGGATTACGAGTCTTCCGAAGTCGTCCCGGTCCCAACGCCTCAATTCTTCGATGTGGACTGTATAATTTTGAGGGATGAATTTCTTGGGAATAAAACAGCAATTATCTTCAAACCGTTCCGTGAGAGAGTAATCACTTTTCCCTATCACTTTCCTACACTTTTTCTTTCTTCTTCTTATTGACTGCTGGTAGGATTCCCGAACTTCCCGAACTAATCCCGAAGGATTCCCGAACTAATCCCGAAGGATTCCCGAACTTCCCGAACTAATTGCAAAAAAACTCGTTTACTGAGCTACCCCTGAACTATTCGCGAAAGTGAGCCGCGCCATTTGCGCGCTCGCGCAACTTAATTACATCAATTTGTACTATCACTCTCTCACGGTTTTCTCAATTATTTATTTTGTATAAGACATACATTTATACAATTTACTTATAAAGATAGCACAAAAAATATCTTTACAACGATATACTTATTATATATTCTTATATCACAAAAAACCTTTTATTTATTAAACAAAATGTGCCTATTTTACTCACATTGAACAAGTTGAAATTTCTTAAATATTTAACATAGAAAGTTAAATAATGTTTTCCACTTGAAATTATACATATCTTAATCAATACAACAGTTTAATTTACACTTTCTCTATTCATTTCACTTATTAAAACACTTTTAAATTTCTTATACAAAACTATCATTATTTCACTTATTCACTGGAATTTTCACATAAAAATAACACAGAATTCGCCTTTTTTGCACGTACAATCAACCTGAAATGTTTTACAAGTCATTACATATATAAATTGCTGAAAATACAAATATTTAAATTTTACATATTTGGCCTCCTAAGTACGTGGCTAGCGTGCGTCTATGAGCTCACACTAATTGAACAACTAACTTTGCACGGCTATCGACTATCAGAAAAAATGGAAAGTTTAGTATACACTAATATCAACAATACTAGGTGAATAACTGCTTTTACACAATTCTCTAACTGTAGGAAACTATTTCTAATCAGATTCTTATAAGTTATCATGTCTCTTATCAGATAACATAGACAAAATATTTCATAAATCAATACATTGAAAATAGGCATTTGTTTTCATACAAAACATATTAAACTTACATAAGACAATACTTATGCAATCAATTTCCATTAATTTTACTTATGCACAGCGATCATCTCGACCGGAGAACAAATTCGGTCTCTAACTTTATTTTAATATTTCTTCAAATTAAGATCGTTGGAAAGATGATTTCAACCGTGGAACAAATCCGGTAACATAATTTGTCTCTTAAAAATTCCCTATATGAATTTATTAAGAAAATATTACTAAGAAAACGATAAACTGTTCCGGCCTGGGAGTCGAACCCAAGACCTTCGTATCATTAATTCGATATTTCTTTAAGATTCAACTAAGCATTTTCTTATTAAAATATTGTTGCTCGATAACTTGCTTGTTAGAAGCTATTCGTAATCGGTTAATTAATAAATTGAAATGTTCTTATAGGCGCGTCGCCAACAATCTCCCCCCCCCCCATACATCAGCACCATCATTTGGGAGGCGTCGCGGGTACCAGGACTATTATTCTGGATGTAGGTCTCCTCAAGATACCTGTGCTAGTAATGACATCAACCACTCTGGTGTGACCGTCTGGTCCCGATAGCGTCCTACTAATCTTGCCTTTCGGCCACGTATTTCGTGGCAATGAATGATATATTATCAAGACAATATCACCTTCTTTAGGTTCCATGAACTTTCCGTTATTACCTGTTCGAGGTATTAACGTAGGCATGTATTCTTTTAGCCATCTCGTCCACAAATGGTCGGCTAACCTCTGTGCAGATTTCCAATTGAGTTGACCCGTCAGATGTTGCTCCAAAAATAATCCAGGTGGTCGATCACCACATGAGCGTCCCAGAAGAAAATGATTGGGTGTCAAACCCTCTTCAGGACTATCCATACTGAATGTTACCAGAGGTCTGGAATTTACAGTATGCTCAGCTTCTAAAAGCAACGTATGCAGAACCTCCTCTCGCGGGCTCCTTTCTTTCAGCGTAGCGGTCAACGCAATTTTAATCGATCTTACTAACCTCTCCCACCACCGCCACCCATGTGCGGTGCTCCCGGAGGTATAAATTTCCATTTAATGTATTTTTTAAATGACTCATTTTTCATGCCCTCATAGCACTCTTCGCATGCTTTCAATAATTCTTTATTCGCAGCTTTGAAATTTGTCCCGTTATCGCTGTATATAACGGCTGGTTTTCCTCTTCTGGCGATAAATCGCCTCAATGCCATTATCATTGACGCTGGTGTCAATGAGGCTGCTAATTCCAGATGTACTGCTCTGATGGTCAGACACGTAAATAAAACACCCCAACGTTTTTCGTGTCGCCTTCCTATAGTCACACTCATAGGTCCGAAATAATCCACGGCTGAGCATGTAAAAGGTGGTTCATTGTGAGCTATTCTCTCCAGAGGAATATTTCCTTGTGGCACGTTCTGCGGTTTTGACCTGTATGTCCTGCACCACTGACAATGATGTGACACACTTCGTACTACATTACGCAGGTTCAAGACATAAAACTTCTGGTTCACTTCATTCATCACCGTCTGGTGATTGGCATGTCCAAAATGATGATGAACTTCTCTAATCATCATTTTAACGATTTCGTGTTTACCGTCTAATACGACAGGTTTTCTACTTTCCTCGGTCAAATTAGACTTAAAAGGTAAACGCCCATTTAAACGGAGTAAGTTATCTTCTCCTATTTCCATAGATAATTTACTTAAGCGTGAACTTTTTTCAACGCTTTTGCCTACTTTCAAGCATTTTATTTCCGAATGAAAACACTCGTCTTGAACGAACTTCCAAATTAATAATTCAGCTTTTTTCAAGAGCGCTATGTCTAACGCGCCATCGGGTCCTTTAACCGTCTTTGCTAAAATTTCGTTGGAACACAACCGACTTTTCGGCTGCGTTGTCGGGTCCTTTAACCGACTTTCTTAAACTCTTGAATTTTTCTACCGCTTGTAAGGTACGTGTAGTTGCTCCAAGGAATTTCTTAAAGCTGCTAAATCGTCCGTAGTCGGGTAGACTTAACGGTTCTTGCTTTCTCAGCGCATTTACGCCTTTTGGCGATTTTTCTTCACCTGTTTCTAAGCTATTCATGGTGTCCACTTGTTTGGGCCATAAATCAGGACTTTTCCTGAGGAATTCAGGTCCTTGAAACCAGCGATGACTTACATCGAAGGTGGAAGGAAAATTTCTAGTGGCGTCGTCTGCCACGTTTTGTGACGTTGGAACCCATCGCCATTCACATGGCTTACTGTGATCTTCGATCTCAGCCAATCGATGAGCAACGAATGGTTTAAAAGCGCGAGGATCTGACTTGATCCACGCTAACACTGTACGTGAGTCCGTCCAAAATACTCTCTCGGATATCTCGTACTTGCTCTCTTCAATAACTGATGCAGCCAGTCGACTGCCCATAAGAGCTGCTTGTAATTCAAGCCTTGGAATCGAAATTGGTTTCAGCGGCGCTACTCTTGGCTTTGCGGTGATCAGCGTAATCCGCCTTTCTCCTAGCTCGGCCGTGGTGACGTAATACACCGCGGCAGCGTATGCTTTTTCACTAGCATCCGTGAAGGTGTGTAACTCTCCCTTGCCGACACCTTCAGCAACGGGTCTAGGTACTTCTAAATGACCTAATTTCTTCACTTCAAATATCCATTTACAAAATAACACGTGTAATTCGTGTGTAACTTCTTCATCCCAAGAGATGCCTGTCCTCCATACTTGCTGGATCAGCGACTTCCCTTGAATCGTTATGGGTGATGCGAGTCCTAAAGGATATCAAAGCGCTAGTTATCTCCCTCTTCGTAGGCGGTCGTAAACCTTCCATCACCTCTTCCGGTGTGTTACGAAGACTTATGGAGAAACTTATTATATCCCGTTTGATATTCCAAATCAAACCTAAAGTGCGCTCTGTGTGCTCTTTATCTCCCAGCGAAGCACTGTCGCTCTTATATTTATTTTCCATTTTACATAAAACTTCGGGTCGGTTGCTAGCCCATCCCCTCAGTTGGAAAGAAGCACGTTTATGTAATTCATACATATCGTTTACTATCCTTTCGGCCGTTGTCACGTCGGGAAATGCCTGTAGATAGTCATCCATATAAAAATTGCTTTCCGTAGCGGAAGCTGCTTCTGCATAGATATGTGCGTTATCCTGCGCATTCCTATTTTTCACATACATAGCGATGCATGGTGATGATACCGCTCCAAATATGAGTGACGTCATTCTATACTCTTCCGGTGGCGCGTCACGATTGTGCCGCCATAAGAATCGAAGGCTATCCCTGTCTTCTTCCCGGATTTTCAATTGCAGGAACATTTCTTTAATGTCTGCCATCACTGCCACGCCTCCTTCTCTGAATCGTAGCAGAACTCCAAACAACGACTTCAATAAGTCCGGTCCGGTTAACAATGCATCATTTAGACAACGTCCGCCCGTCCTTGCGGCGGCGTCGAAAACTATCCTTATTTTCTTTTTCTGTGGGTGAGTCACTGCGAAGTGAGGAAGGTACCACGTGCGTGGGGAAATGGAAATATGGTTCCCTTTCTCTGCGTAACCGTTAACGATGAGATTTTCAATTTGCTTCTCATATTCTTTTTTCAACTCGCTGTTTTTGTCGAGCTTCTTTTCGATATTAAACAGGCGACTTTCAACCTGCGCTCTATTCGACGGCATGCACTCATTGTCTACGCGCCATAACAAAGCGGTCTCGTACCTATTATTAGGTATACGACGTACCGTTTTGTTCAAAATATTCAAAGCTCGTTCTTCTAGGTCGTTTGCGGGCTTTCTCGCAGACACTCCCAGAGATTCCAAACTAAAATAATCTTTGATCAACTTATCCATGTCCTCCTCCTTCTTGGTGGAAGTGTGGTTAACAATCTTGATTGGTTTGATGCCACCCGATATGTGACCATGTAAAACCCATCCAAGTTTGGTGAGCGATGCTACAGGTAGGTTCTTACCTCCTGAAATTAATTCACGAGTAACTATGAGATGCCAACTGTCCTGGCCAATTAATATGGTAGGTCTGGACCTCTCATACATCAACTCGTCCTTAATCGGTGTCAAATGAGAACACCGTTGCAATAATTCTCGGCTCACTGACTGCGGAGAAAGGTTAAGTGACTTAATTGTTTGTACACTTATCTCCTCTAAGTCGTTCGCGTAAATGCCTTTTATCTTAACGTTTAAGCGATACGAACTATCGTCGTTAATTCGCTTACCTCCCACGGCTTCAATACGTAATTCTTCTGTACGTCCGCGAGGCGCTAACTTCTGAGCCATCCACTCCTCTATGAGTGTCATGGTCGATCCCTCATCCAGAAGAGCTGTTGTCTTGACCTTTCCTTTAGGTCCATACAACTCGACCGGTGTAATATTTAAGTATGCACTTGCCAGTGCATTTACTGTACTAACAATTGTAATTTGAGCCTCTTTACCCCCCTCGTCCCCTTGCGGCGAGGTATTTTCATTGGGGTATCGGTGTAGCATTCGATGATGTGACATTCTACATCCCTCTACACCACATTTTTTCCCTTTGCACTCTAACCTCTTATGGTTAGGTGACAAACATTGGAAACATACTTTCGCTTTTTTAACCGCGTCCCATTTCTCGCGATTATTCATGTCCTTAAACTTGTAACAACTCACTATAGAGTGCTCCTTGTTGCATATAACACACTTATGTGTTACCCGACTTACAGGCTTGTCCTGGGTTATCATAACCACTTGTCGGTTGTGCTCTTTATTATTTCGGCGTTCTAGACGCTCGCTCGTATTACTTCGGCGCTCATAGCGCTCGCTCTTGACACGGTTACGTACACTCCCCTTTGCAGTGTGTACGGTTTGCTTCCTGAATTCAGGACGCTTCCGTTTTTCGGGCACATTTTCATTGCTTAAGGACGTTCCAAATTGTTCACTCAATAAATTCAAGAACTTGGCCATCTTCTGTAACTCTGGCTCCAAAGGATGCTGAGCTCGATATTCGAAACATTTAAATTTAATCATAGTACCGAGTTTCTCTACTATACGGCTCACTAACTCCGGTGAGTATAAATACTGTGGTTGATTCAACGCTTGTATTGTGGCAACCACGTTCGTAATACGACTTGCAAAAGATCCTATATTCCGGCAATCTTCTGCCAATCTTGGCATACGTCTTACATTCTCAATTTCGGCTAGAATGAGCATCTCAACCCTGCCGAATCTTCTTTCGAGAGCGTTCATTATTTCTTCAGGTTCACACTAAGTAAACAACAATGACTTAACCGCTTCCTTAGCGGTGCCTTTTAATGCCCTCCTAAGGCGTGCGACATTCTGCACCCCTGAAAATTGGCTTCTTGTGTCTTCAAACACCGTTTTGAAAACTATCCATTCACCCGGGTCTCCATCGAACACCGGTAATTCCTGGAGGAAATGAAGCTGGGAAGACTTATCTTTTCCCGCTATCTTTATTGCACTCACAATCGCTTCGGTAAATTCTGACACCTCACTCGCGTGTGTTTTCTGTGCATTTCCTTGGTTGCGCTCGATCTCCGCTCCTTTGCGGCGTGATCCTTTACACGCTTCCTTATCAGTAATATCGGGTTGCGTTACACTAATCGGCGCGCTCATTATGGTCTGTTGAACCCAACTCCTTACGAACGGTTCCACCTGAGTATTCCGCTCCTCATCATCCTCACTGGAGTCGATCTCCTCTTCTCGGTTGAGTCGTGCCAACTCCAATTGAGACTTGGCTAAGGCAGCAGCTGCCTGTACTCGTTCGAGCTCTGAGCGTTCGAATTTAATCCGCGCCTCTAATTCGGCTTTCAGCCTCGCCGATCGCGATGACCTACTACCTCTCTGTGACCCTTTGTCACTAGTGTGCCCGATTACTGTCCTTGATGATGTCGCTTCTTCGGTCCTTTGACCTACTTTTTCGACTACCGTTTCACTCCTGGATATAACGGATTGTTGTGCGGTGCTGGCCTGCGTACCACTGGTGTCCGTCCTGTTGCTTGTCGTTGCCACGGACGTCCCTGAGTCCCACGTGCATGTGGACGTATCGGTGGTGACTCCACTTGAAGGAGTTGTTCCACTCGAAGCAGTAGCTGTGGTCGCTCCAGATGATTCCGCCTCTTTAGCTTTTCTTGAGAGCCCTGTTCTTGTCCTGCTTCCTTCGCTCCTCTCTGTCTGGTCTTGTGCCTTCTTCATCTTGCAGGAAGGTGATTGTTGGCCTACAGTCCCTAACTGTCCTTATGGTCCCTACAACCCCTTACCTACAACCCTTCTACACCCCAACCTAACCCCACTACCCCTCCCCCCCTTTATCTCCCAACCCTACAACCTTACTACCACCCTAATAGCCCTATCAGCCCTATCAATTCTGAACGGGGCCTACCGAGGTGAGCCGTCCAGGGATGGAGTCGTGCAGGAATGGAATGGAGGAAAGGTTTAGGAACTGTCCCGCCAAGGAATATGACGAAACAGTCGAGCGGTAGTGCAAGCGCAGTCTCGCTCGAGAGAACAGCTCCACCCGAAGCTGTTGTGCCAGAGCCTAACCGTTTGGCACCGTTAGGTGGTCGGGATGTATGCTGCGCTTCGTCGCCCAGTCGCCGGTGACGCCTCGTCCAAGCGCCCTCCTCCGGCCGTGATGCAGTCAGGTGCCCACGAGCACCCTCGCCTGGCAGCAGCAGCGGTGAATGCCTCTTCTTCTTGCACCCTCTGATGACCCGACAGGAAATGCCGGACACGGTCGTCCGACAGGAAAATGCCGAGCACGCTTGCCCGACAGGAAAAATGCCAAGCCCTGCTTGGCCACGATGAGTGCCTTCACAAGACACCTGCGCCTGGCTGCGATACGTGCCCCATGCGAGCACACGTCCCAGGCCGCAATCCCGGTTTTCTTTCTTCCGGTAGTTCCAGGTCCAGTCTTCTGCGCTGACCTGGTCTTCTGGCCTTTGGTCCTGTTGCTTCAGCTCAAACCTCCGGCTTCCTTCGGTTGTTGATCTTCACTTGGCTCCGAAGGTCTTCTTTTCCACAACCAGCAGTCCACAGCTGGTTCCTTGATCCTGGCTGCGAAGGACCAATTGAAAAAGATCCAGGGCAGGACGTTAACTTTCGCGCTCTGAAACAGAAGGGAGGAATCGGCTTCTCTCGATCCGGCCTCCTATCACGCCTACGTTGGGTTCGGGAACAACGTATGTGATCTCCGCAAACGGAGTAACACACAAGGGCAATAACCTCTTCCTTTTCAGAAAATAGGTTCAGGCGGGGATTACGAGTCTTCCGAAGTCGTCCCGGTCCCAACGCCTTAATTCTTCGATGTGGACTGTATAATTTTGAAGGATGAATTTCTTGGGAATAAAACAGCAATTATCTTCAAACCGTTCCGTGAGAGAGTAATCACTTTTCCCTATCACTTCCCTACACTTTTTCTTTCTTCTTCTTATTGACTGCTGGTAGTATTCCCGAACTTCCCGAACTAATTGCAAAAAAACTCGTTTACTGAGCTACCCCTGAACTATACGCGAAAGTGAGCCGCGCCATTTGCGCGCTCGCGCAACTTAATTACATCAATTTGTTCTATCACTCTCTCACGGTTTTCTCAATTATTTATTTTGTATAAGACATACATTTATACAATTTACTTATAAAGATAGCACAAAAAATATCTTTACAACGATATACTTATTATATATTCTTATATCACAAAAAACCTTTTATTTATTAAACAAAATGTGCCTATTTTACTCACATTGAACAAGTTGAAATTTCTTAAATATTTAACATAGAAAGTTAAATAATGTTTTCCACTTGAAATTATACATATCTTAATCAATACAACAGTTTAATTTACACTTTCTCTATTCATTTCACTTATTAAAACACTTTTAAATTTCTTATACAAAACTATCATTATTTCACTTATTCACTGGAATTTTCACATAAAAATAACACAGAATTCGCCTTTTTTGCACGTACAATCAACCTGAAATGTTTTACAAGTCATTACATATATAAATTGCTGAAAATACAAATATTAAAATTTTACATATTTGGCCTCCTAAGTACGTGGCTAGCGTGCGTCTATGAGCTCACACTAATTGAACAACTAACTTTGCACGGCTATCGACTATCAGAAAAAATGGAAAGTTTAGTATACACTAATATCAACAATACTAGGTGAATAACTGCTTTTACACAATTCTCTAACTGTAGGAAACTATTTCTAATCAGATTCTTATAAGTTATCATGTCTCTTATCAGATAACATAGACAAAATATTTCATAAATCAATACATTGAAAATAGGCATTTGTTTTCATACAAAACATATTAAACTTACATAAGACAATACTTATGCAATCAATTTCCATTAATTTTACTTATGCACAGCGATCATCTCGACCGGGAAACAAATTCGGTCTCTAACTTTATTTTAATATTTCTTCAAATTAAGATCGTTGGAAAGATGATTTCAACCGGGGAACAAATCCGGTAACATAATTTGTATCTTAAAAATTCCCTATATGAATTTATTAAAAAAATATTGCTAAGAAAACGATAAACTGTTCCGGCCTGGGAGTCGAACCCAAGACCTTCTTATCATTAATCAGTGAGTTAGTGGTTAAAATCGGAATATCACTAAAATATTTCTCAAAAACCATTGCAACGTCCTGATCTGATTTAGTTAATTTATTGTTAAAACTTAACTGGTAGTTTGAAATGCGAGAGTTGACCGTACCAGTTTCACTATTAATTATACTCCATGTCATTTTAATTTTATTAGAAGCAGTCTTTATTTTGTTGCTCAAATACAATGACTTGGCTAAGGAGCACACTCTTTCAAATATTTTGGAATATTTTTTTACATATTACTTAAATTTGACGCTAGGGTTATATGACCTTTCATTGTAAAGTTCATATAACCTTTGTCTACTCTTATGGACTCCTACTGTCACCCATTCATTAAAGGCTTTGCGATTGTTCAAGGAGAATGTTTTAGAAGTAAAAGTATTATTAAATTCATTGCAAATAAGCTTAAATAACGTTCCATACAAAAAATTTGGATTATTTTGGTATGAAAGTAATGGAAGTTTTTTTAATATGTTACTTCTAAACTTCTCCAAGCGATGTGCATTTACTGGAACAAACACTACTTTTTTATCTATTTGCTTTTTGTGAGCATAAGGTAATGAAACTAATTGTCCACAGTGATCAGAGCTCAATTTTTGAATTATACACTTATTGAACGGCTTAACATTTGTAAAAATGTTATCTATACATAACATGGGGGTTCACCAGATCATTCATGGCCAATATGTGTTCTTTAATATCAACCTGAGCCGATGCATATTTATTGGAGATAATTTGTAAGGAGTTTTAAAGCGACAAAACTTCTGAATTGAGACACTCTATTTCAGTCTCGTAACAGTTTTTCATATTTTCCACCCCAATTGTATATAATTTAAGTTTATTAATTAATTCATGCTTTTCCTTACATACATTTATATAATTTTTTGTATTAATTTTTGTTTTAATTAACTTTTGTACTTTCCTAACATATTTATAAATTTTTATGTATTTCTTTAACTTTCTTCTACTGCATGTAATCCTTTCTGCTGTTCTTGATGTGACAACATCATCATCAGTCAAATCGATTGTTGTGAAGGGTTGCAATGTTTTTGAAGATTTAAATTCTATGAGCTCATTGAACAGACTTTGAGTTTAGGCCACTTTCAATTCATCTAAGTATTGTTTTAATTGCAAAATCTGCTCATTGGCCTCACTTAACTGCAACTGCAATGCAGCAATTAATCTGAGGGATTCCTCATATTCTTTGCTGCATCGGTCAAACTCATCGACTATTCCCTGAAGCTGATCCCTTTCTTTTAAAACATTTGTGTAGTCTTTGTGCAAATTAATCATATCACTTTTTAGTTGACTATTCTTTCTTGGCAATTATATTTATTATTTCCTTTTTGTTGTCATCCCTTTCTTTAAGCAACAGCTCACACCGCTCCTTTGACGCTTTAAGTTCTTGAAGCGCCATTTAAATTTGGCTCTCAATTTGGCGCGTTTTGGCGTTGCGTGTATTCATTCTACTATTATGTGTAAATAGCAAAAGAAAACAAAGATAGAAAACCGAAGAAACAGAGTAAGCTAATATCTAGATTTATAGAAATTATCAGGTTAACAATTCAAATTGAAATCCGAAACAGCACTAATTTAAAAGGTAAATCTTAAAATATAAAAGGGATAACAAGAATTACAATAACTTACAGAAGGTTCAAACAATGTTCGTTACAGCTGTCACTTTTAGTTGAACCACAAAACACTATTAATTAAAATACTTATGACTTTTATTTATTTTACAAACACAATTAAGTCTTATTTAACAACTGTAACTAGAAATTGAGGTGGATATTATCAATTTACAATATTTAATTTTGCTAAATAGTTGGGAGCTATTATTTTACAACTTGTCACTGGGGTTGCCACAGAGTAACCATCAAGATAACATTCTCATCTTCACCAAGCTTTGCTGAAGCTAAGATTATATCCTATTCCATTAAACGATCGACCATATATAAGTTTTATTAGTGAATCATTTAAGTGAGTTGTTGCAGTAGTTGTTCAAAATGTTAAATAGGACAAATTAATACACAATAAGGGTGCACCGTAAATGTGATTAGAAGTCCCTAATAACTATAACATTTTTAATTGTTATATGTTAGAATTAGAGCCGTAGTAGCATAGGGCTTAAGCGCTCGTTGTAAATTTCACAGTACGCGTCCCCGGGTTGGATCCCCGCCGGCACCAATGAAATCATTCATTGTAATAATTTTAAGTGCTGATTTACCACGTGCTTAGCGGTGAAGGAATACATAGTGGGGAAACTTGCATGTCTGAGAAATATGAAGAAAATATTTCGTAGACATGTGAAGTTCGCCAATACGCATTGGAGTAGCTCGGCGGGCATTTCCTTGCCTTCAAATCCTCTTAGAAATAAGAGAAAGCCCTGCCCAGCAGTGGGATGTATATAGGCTGTAACTTTACTTTTTATAGGTTAGAAATTAATTATAACATTAACAATATTGTTATTGGTATTATTTTACATTTAACAATCGGTGCGTCTGTTAGTGACCGTGTAACGATCGTGGATCGGTCGACCTCTGTGAGCGTCTGAACGACTTCACCAATTGTAGTACTATTCACACAATATATTTTGTTTTGTAGAGATGATGCTTCATTGCTATGTAAAGATCCGATTGGTAAGCTGCAAGCGAGGTATCAATGAACTTTATATTAACATTGTAAAAAGTATGAAGCTAATTTAAGTGAAGTTAATTAATGTGAAACTAATCGCGCTGCCTACGGAAAGGGCAGAACAACGTTTGCCAATCTAGCTTAATGCTTAACTTAATGCTCGTTTTTTTATAGGATCGGGTGACAAACGAGCACACAGTCCACCTGATGGTAAGTGGTTGCTGCGGCCCATAGACATCTACATCTATCCTCGATTACAAATCAAAATGGAGATGCGTTGTCACCCGTGAGGACTAAGATGGAATGCCTTATTTCCAGTAAAAAGGGTCTCCGGTTCTCTACACTCACCATACGAAATACAGCAGCATTAAGCTACTATTTCACGCTGGTATTCTGTGAGAGCGTGGTCCTTCCCCGGTCGAGCCGACCCATTCGTGCTACAACTAAACTACTAATATAACTGCAGCATGGCTCTACCACGTATTAAGTCTTCTAAATATTTCTAAACATTTCGGGCTTGTATCTATCGCAACGGTACTGTATAAATTTCTGTTTTCAGCGTCAGAAGTACGACCGTGCTACACGGGCGAGTCTTGGCGCGGTGTCACCTTGGAGGAGTTTGCGGCGTGTCCATGGAACTTGGCCAACAATCGCCAAACGCGCATGTTGGCCGATTTGGTGGCCAGTGGGCTGCTATAACGGCACTTTACGGCATCGGACGTTGGACACAGAAAGGGTGCTTCTTGCGTCCGCCAAGAGAAATCTAGCCGCAATGGCATACTTCGGGCTTACTGAATTTCAGAAGGTATTTCTTGTTATTATTATCTGAAGTTTTTTTTATAGCTTTACTGAGAATTCGTACTTTATCAAAGTATATGTTTTACTGAGGTATTTTCTAGAATAAAGCTCTATCTGTCAAACATTGGTTGCTAAATATTAAATACTATCTATAATATTAAATACTTACCATTGTAGTCACTTGGTGAAATTTCAGCTTCATTGCTGTGATTTGGATACACACATATTAAGTACAAGTGTGTATGAATGTGTTAACAATATTTATTTAAATAATTAATTTACTAACTACAAATATGGACCGGTTTCACCTACATACCACGATATAAACATATCCGTGCCTATCCGGCTTTGAGAGGATTTTATCAAAAATCGTGAACCAAATTCAGAGATGTCGTATTGATATATTTCTAAATTTACTGCTAATGTATTATAATTTATGTTATACAATTTGCTTATATATGTTAAAATGACCAACTAACGCGATGGAACCAAAACGATATTCAAGTTCAAAGATAACTTTAAAAACATCTTTGTTCAAGTTATGATAATATCATGTTTAGCAAATAAGTTGTTGATTAATTATTAATGCACGTAGGACTGCACGTCAGAAGCGAAACTTCTTAGCTTCACAAAAACGTTATTTTTATATACATTAATCTGAGCGTGACGGTCACGCAAGTTCATTGCTTTTTCCCCATTCCAAAAGTGCCCAACGTGCATAAATAAGGTTTCACTTCCAAAAATCCCCCTTCCCCTCTCTAACCCCTACATTCCGCGAAGTTTTTGACTCATACTCGTAGCATAAAGTGGCAAAACGACTGCTACTTCTTGTAAGGGTGGCGTGAATAACCGTGCCTTCTATGTGTGAGGGGGAACATGTCCAGCGATAGATTGTCACAGTTACGGGCTGCTAAACAATAAATAAATGTAAATGCCAGCTGCTAAATAAGTTTAAAGATGATGAAATATGTAAATGATACTACTAAGTTTTAATTTAATTTTGCTTTTTTAAGTTTGAACCCAAGATTAGTATATAAATTACAGTAGGTACATAGAATGTAAGTGGGTGATGATCAACAAAACTGCCCTGCAGGTTGGCGAAAGTAGTATAAGAAAGAAACAAACGACTGTATTTGTATGTATTAAAGTATTAAAAGAAAGTGCTGTCGGTTACACGTAGAAAATGCATTTGAGGGGGTTGTGATATCAACAAACGCGTTGTTAATCTCACAACGTGTTACTCGCAGAGAAAACCAGCGTAAACTTCCCGCATAATGTTGCTCTTTCGGTAATAACGTACGGATTAGCAGTTAATTTGTTATAATCTTTTCAAATCCCTTGAGAAAAGGCTAAATACTAATTAATGGTATTTTATAGCATAGATATAATGTCTGTGTAAATTATAGACAAGGATTTGAAGTAAATATATGGCCGAAATTTAATTTTGAATTATACCAAACATGTAATCTTATAGGCTTTTGTATATTTACTGTATGAGCGTATTAGTGATGCATATTGTATAATTTTAATTATCTATTAATTGATTGTTTTAATTTTAGTTATCTCACTTTTATTATATATCAAATGTTTAGTTATTCGAAAGTTTAATAAGATAGTAGTAAATATTAAAACATAACATATTTTAAGTGACTTACTTAATTAAAGTACTTGAATCTACGAGTCACATCACATCATCACAAGTCCATTGATGAACATAGACTTAACCCAAGGAATGCCGCAACGTATGGTCCTGAGCCACCTTCATCTATCGACTAGAGTGACGGCCTGGTAAGAGATGCAGGTTTTTTTTTACCTGGTCCTCACTCCATTAGTGGGGCCGCCGAACACTTCGCCCACGGGTCAACGGGGGCTACAAGCTGTTACTCGAGAATTGGACTCGGATAGCCGTCATAGAACTATTTTACAAATACTTCAGCACTTCGATATACCGACAGTCAAAAGCTTACTCGTAGTCCACTTATAAAAGACAGTATCAATTTGTATTCTTCGTTTGTTCGTAGACTTTGGTTGAAGGGTAAGTATGTGGTCTATGGTACCGGTAACGAAATAGTTTTACTTCTTTTTAAACTTAGCTTGTTTAAGAATCTAGAAGTCGTCAAGTCAGTGTACGAAACGATTCGTAATTCATTAGAAAACAACAGTTCAGTAGTTCTTCAATAGAGCGTTGTCACCTTTTTTTGAAGGACAAGATCACCGCTTTTCTGCTTTACGCCTCTGGAATTGTGCCAACATTGACACCAAGGACGGAATAGAAGATCTTCGGAAGGAGGCTTCCGCTGTAATTCTATCTTCGCACGGGACCTTGTTGTTAAAGTGCGGAAGAGCGATTCCAATTTCGGTCAGGCTGACGTCCGAATAGTGACATTCCGAATATCATCAAAATATCATTTTAGGAGAGTGTGCGTAATTCCACAATCAGGAGGTCGACGGGTCTTCACCCCTTTGTTGTCGATTTTTCACGCAGTCGAACCAAACTTTTTGCTTCCTAGGTAATGCGTACAGCTAAGAAGTGGAATAGTCTGTCTTTCGTCCGATTACCATCTGGGCGTCTTCAACGCAAGAGTGAATAGCCTTGTGCTACGCTAAGACAGTTCGATTTACCATCTAGGGCTTCATCACTACTTACCACCATTTGGGATAATATTCAAGTGCTGTACAAAAGCACTTAAATTAAGTAAAGTAATGAAAAAATAATATATTACTCTTTCAGAAAACGTATCAGAAACTTACGATATTATTGACATTGCGGTTCATCGATAGTTTTAGATTTCAACTGTCAAAAAAATTTTTTTAAACCATAGTTTAAGTCCGATATTATCAATAAATCACATTTCGTACTAGAAACGATATAGTTTATTTATTCTACAGCATAAAGAAATCTAGGATGCTTGTGTTCCTCTGTTTCGACGTTACACTGTGCTACCCGAATAGTGGAGAATCATTTCAATCAACATTTAACGAAGCATTTGAAGCGAATTGGATGACTTCTTTAATGAAGAATGCACACTCATACTCATGTGACTTAGGCTAAAACGTGACGTTTACATTTTAGTTTAACTGTTGGGTAAACTGACCGAGAACAGTGCAACACGCGCACCAATTCTAAGTCTATATGACTAAACCTCGCCGTTCATATAACGTGATGTGGTGCATCGACCCCGGGTTATAGATAAATGCTGCCATTTATTTGCACTTAGCTTTAAACATAGCCGCTGTTCGTGTACGTGCTACTCCCAGAAACTGCCTTCAGTGACCGAACAATTGGCTTTTCTACTGTTATGATCTGTCGTAAACGGTTCGATGCAAGTGAAAATTTGTTCTGACTGATTGCACTTTCGTTACAAAGTTAGATGTTTTTGTATTTATTTCAAAATAAAACGACGGGTGAAGATAATTCTGTCGGGAAGGAATAGTCTGTGTGTCGATGGCATAAAATATTTCATCAGTCCATCTCGTCCTTTGGGTACAGAAGCGTAGACTATACGAAATGCTGGGAACATTGCATGGCTGCTGCTGTATGAATACATCTGGTATTCAGGCTGAAACATATCAGATGTCAGATGTAATTACCGGTATAGCGGAGCCCACGCTTTAGGGAGTGTTTGTACCATGGAAAGATTCACGCCTAACAGTACCCTGTTTACGGACTGGTGGCTGTTCATTATTGCGTCGATAATAGATAGATAGAAAATTCTTTATTGTACTCAAACAAAACAACTTGGTACAAAGCTTTGGCTGCTAGCTAACCTTTTGTAGTGTGGTAAGAGCTATGGGTAGAGCCGCGAGAGAAAAAAAAACTAACTTATTCATACTATTCAAAACGTATTATATAATATTATGTATATGTTAGTTTATACAGATATACACTTATACACACATACACACACACACACACACACACACACACACACACACACACACACACACATATATATATATATATATATATATATATATATATATATATATATATATATATATATATATATATATATATGTATATATATATATATATATATATATTTACATAAACTCCACCCTTATTAAAACCTCCCTTAAGGAGAACGGAAGGGTTGTCCCGGTTGCTAACAATAGTGGGCTTCCCCTACATATTAGCAACCTATTAAAAGCCATAAAAGCTGCTTTCCGGAGAGCAGCAAAATATCCCACCCCCGAATATAGGCGCGCGGCCAATCGTCTTCAACGAGAACTCCGCTTCCGCCTCTCTGAATTTCGAGACCTCGGTAAGAGTAAACTCATGGAGAATATCTCTCCATCTCATACAGCGTACTATCAGATGGCCAGAGCCCTCCGCATAGACGCTATCACCCACACTCCCCCTCTCTCCCGTCCCGACGGCACGGTTGCCTTCGAGGACGAGGAAAAGGCTAAGTGCTTTGCGGATAGCATTGCAGCACAATGCTCTCCTAGCTCTCAACCCATTGACCCCTCACACGTCCAGGCAGTGGAGGATGAGGTCCGCCGCCGGAACTCACCCCCTACGGCCTCCGAACCTATCTCTGTGTCCAATGATGAGATTTCATCCCTCATCAAAGGACTTAAGCCTAAAAAGGCTCCGGGCGCGGATGGCATCTCCAACCAAGCCCTTAAACACTTTCCTGAGCAGGTGTTAACCTTTCTATCTATTATCTTCAACGCCTGCTTCAACCTTAGTTACTTTCCCACTACGTGGAAAGAGGCAACTGTGATTGGAATTCCCAAGCCAGGCAAGCCTCTCAACCTCCCCTCCAGTCATCGCCCCATTAGCCTCCTCAAGGCAATGGGCAAGCTCTTCGAAAGAGTCATCCAAACACGAATGAGGCGCTATCTGTTTCCCACAGATAGTGACCCTCTCATCATTCCCCACCAATTCGGTTTCCGAGCCCAACACTCATATCCCCAACAAGTTCACCGTATTGTGGAATATATCCTCAGCGGTTTCCACCACCATAGGTTATACCATCGCGGTCTTTTTCGATATAGCTAAAGCTTTCGATAGAGTCTGGCACACAGGCCTCATCTACAAGCTCTACAAAATAGGTCTCCCCGATCGTCTAGTTCGTCTCGTGGCCTCCTACTTAAAACATCGTACCTTTCGTTTTAGACACGAAGGCACGCTATCTTCACAACGAACTATCAAGGCTGGTGTCCCCCAGGGCTCAGTACTTGCTCCTCTGCTGTACATCCTGTTCACCAACGACATTCCCATCCCGTCGAAAGGTGTTCAACTCTCCCTCTTCGCAGACGACACTGCCATCTACTGCAAAGGAGTCTCACTACCCTTCATACGGAACAAGATCCAAAAGTCAGTTGATGACCTAAGAGCTTGGTTCAAAAATGGCGCATCGATGTGAACCCGGAGAAGAGCTCCGCCGTTCACTTCGACTATAAACGACGCCGTCTCAAAAACACTCCACCAATACGTATGCTAGGGACCCCTGTCCCCTGGCATACGTCCGCCAAATATTTAGGTGTCACTCTAGACACAGGGCTCACTTTCAGGCCCCACGTCAAAAGAGTAACCCGTCACGCACGGTTTTATCTGAGTAGGCTCAACAGTATGTTGGGCCGACACAGTAAAATGTCCCTCGAAACAAGCGTACCCTTTATAAGGTCTGTATACGACCAGTCATGTCCTACGCGGGCCCCGTCTTTGCCCACGCAAACCCTAATATTATAAATGAACTCCAAATAGTTCAGAACCTCTTCTGTCGTCGAGCTGCGAACGCACCTTGGTACGTCCGTAATGCCGACCTTCATCGGGACTTAGAGCTCCCAACAATTCAACAATTTCTTAAAAAACTCTCTGAGAACTTCTTCAAAGCCTCAGAGTCGCACCCAAACCAATTAATTCGTGAGGCAGCTTCTTATGCAGCCCCACCTTCCTCTCGCTATCGTGTCCGCAGGCCGAGAAACTCTCTCTCGGACCCGCCTAATAAACTGACAAACGACCTGAACTGCCTCCTGGCGGCTCAGGCCAACTCTAATTAAATTAAATTATTTATTCATAATTAATTTGCCTTCGTAGGCACTCCCTCAGCGGCTCGTAGCCGCCTGCGCCCTCTTTTCCCAAAAGAGGGTCGATCACGATAAGGCACAATACAGCTTAATCAGCCGGTTGCCTGTCCCCAAAGGTGGTTTTTAGAGGGTATCACTTAGGGTCCCCGGTAGGACAGTGAGTCCCTCATAACCACGATAGAACGGCTATCGTGGTATGCGTAATGCATTTTCCGCCTCCCTACGTATAGGGTAGCCCTTTAATTGCTTCGGGCGCAAAAAAAAATTACATAAAATATATACTAAACCAATAAAAACATACAATGTAGCATATAAAATTATAATAAACATAATCAATAAAATTAATCAAGTAATTTTAAATAATATGCCTCAAGCTTACGCTTAAATGTATTTATTGAAGGAGCATCTTTTAAATCTCGTGGAAGGTTATTCCAAAGTGTAATTGATGACACCATAAAGGAATCCGAGTAGTATGTAGATTTATGCATCGGGATAGTTAGAGTTTTGTTGGTCATTGAACGGGATAAGCTTATATATGAAAAACGCTCTTTCAGATTAGCTGGGGAACAAGGATTGTGAAAAATACCATACAAAGTAGTTAGAAGGTGTGTGTTCCGGCGAAAACGGATGTCGAACCACTTAAGTCTTGAGCGAAATTTTGATATATGATCAAACTTGCGCAGGCCAAAAATATAGCGTGTGCACAGATTGAGCAGAAGGTCGAGTTTGCTAAGCAGCTCCTCAGTTATATCTGGATAGGCAATATCGGCATAATCAAAAATAGGGAACAACAGAGAGTTGACTAGCGTAACCTTGGCCGTCTGAGGAATAAATTTTTGCCAGAGTTTTAATGAATGCATAGTTCCAAAAATAAAAAAATACGTCTCCCGACCTCATTAACCTGTAGCATCCAACTTAGATCGTCAGCCAAAATTAAGCCCAGGTTCTTAACCTGCCTAACATAATCCAAATCTACGCCGTTTAGAGTGACCTTAGGTAGATGTTGATAGTCAAGTCGACATGTATAGTACGTTTCTAGGGCAGGCTGAAAAAAGTACATTGACCTCAAGTATTATGTTAGCATCGAAACAAAACGACAGTTATTGTTTCCATACATTTCTTTACAGATTATGTATTGTTATGCGCTAAGCGTGTCTCATGGTACGGGGTAGGGTCGCAGGTAGGTGAAGGAAGCGGTCATTCAGAGATAATAAACCTATGTCTCACGCTGTGCGTGATGAATTTTTATTAAGTTTGTTTTGTTAATTGTATTATTACGTTTTGTATTAAAGAATTTGTTATTGTTTTGTGACGTTTTGTGTATTATCACTATTATGAAATCGGGTCCATCGACATGAAAATCTCATAAAGACTTTACGTCACAACGAAAGAAGCGGAAATTGTCGTATATTTCGGAAACCGAAAAAATAATGATTGTAAACATCTATAAATATGTAAAAGAATCGTGGTCTAGTGTCGTATATCCATCCAAAACGGATATGAAAAAGAAGACTGCCGATATTTTAGGTTATAATCAAAGTGACGGACTCTTCTACATCTACATCATCATAAGATGATTCTGAAATATACACTGATGAATAGTCTGTCAAGTCTCTCTAACAATCTTTTATGAGAAGTTTTATGTATGTTTCAAGATTGGCTGCTGAAGAATGCTTAGCATTAAAAGTTCGTCCTTTTACCTACCTATTAAAGTACTTACCTACTGTTAACGAAATAATGAAAATTGTAATAACTCATGATCTTTAAATAATAAACTTAAATTAATATTATTTTGATTTTTAATTCATTTAGGTACAGGATAATCTTCTTTCTTTATTATATAATAATAGACATAGGGCTTTATTATATAATAATAACTTCGCACTCGGCACACTTGCCTTTCACTCTGATGATGTATGTAATGATAAAAGGATAAAAAATGAACCTAAACAAAAAAGATTGCCTACCCAGATGATATCGTTAAAGGTCAATGTACTTTTTTCCACCTGCCCTAGAAACGTACCATAATTTTTCTGCTCCCTATGATTATCGTTAATCTAATTTTCGCAAGTGCAACTGCTTGTCGAACACTTGTTTAACCCCTTTTACAAGGCAATCACGTGAATCGTTAGTCCTGCGCCCGACTTGTTGGGTTACCGCCCCACCGTACTACGAGAGTGAGTAGATAGTGCAGCTGTGCTTGCGCACACATTATAACCCGTCCTGCGCAGACGGTTAGTAGTTAGTTAGAAGTCTATATTATTATTGCGAGCTGATGAAGAAGTAGAATCCAGGAATTAGCTTTAATACAAATCATTCACCATATCAGCGTCGATTATCATACTAGGAATGACAGTTATTTACATTTCCTCAAACCCTGGCGTACCATTGCAAGCTTTGCCCAAAGTCCTTCAAGTCCTAAAATAGTCATTACATATTGAAAACTCTGAAATCCAAGCATGGAAATTTAAAAGTCTCCAAGTGGAATTGTAAGGTTTTGCAAAGGTCTACTATGTGGGTGAACGCATTATATACGTAAATGTACTTACAGAATATAAAAAGCATTTTTATTTATTGTGATAACGTGACCAAAAAGATTATAAAAGCAAATGTTTTCGTTGAATGTTGATGGATTACGAAATATTGGAGATTTATTCGAAGGTAGAGTACTCTAAGCACTTTCGAGTGTGTGGTGTAAACATTCATAACTTGGTTCCCTGAAATTCGTTAGAGTAACTTCAAATACATTTGCGCGCTGTACGGTAAATTGCTTCGTCTGAAATTTTTTAAGCCACTAGGATGAGAGTGGGAATGGAATATAACTTTTGAAAATAATGTCATAGTACGAATGCGTAATATTATATAATACGTAGTAACCCATAAGAGTAATTTTTACATATCTCTGTCGTATCGCTTAAATTATTTGCTTATTCGTATAATATTTATATATATATATAGTTGTAGCATGAATAGGTCGGCTCGACCATGGTAGGACCACGTTCTCACAGAATACCAACGTAAATTAGCAGCTTCTTGGTGCGCTGTTTCGTATGGTAAGTGTAGATAACCGGATACCCTTTTTACCAAAAATGAGGCGTTTCATCTCAGTCCTCGGGGGTCACAACACATCTGCGTTTTCATTCTTAAATGAGTAGCCAATCTATTTAAAAGAAGGAGGAGTTTCTCAAATTGACGTATGTATTTTATGTATGTTACACCTTTGTCAATTGCGAACTGATGTTGATGAATATTTTTAATCGAATAGATTCTTCTTCTTCTAGATCTTGGGATGGTCACATATGAATTTGTAAATAAAATGCCACTCCTGTTATGGTGTGTGCTTGTAATGCTTAAAATAATCACGTTCCCTTTATAGGAGGGATATTTTACATGGTTGCCACGGTTGGGAAACGATCTGGAAATGAAGATTTGTATTTTTATTCAGCTGTTATCAGAAAGATCCAGCTGCGAAATCCTGGTTAAACTTTTTTCTGTAGCTTCTTACGACATTTCGCACGATATAATATACTACGGCGTCACTGTGATATACTACAAAGGTACAAAAATATTTTTTGTCACCTTAATTTTGATAAAAACTCTATCAAGTTTTTGACGTGGCAGAGCCACGTTGCAGCTATATTACGGTTTTAGCACGAATAGGTCGGCTCAACCGGGGAAGAACCGTGCTCTTACAGAATACTGGCGTAAAAAAGCAACTTAATGCTAGCGTGTTCCGTATGATGAGTGTAGAGAACCGGAGACTATTTTTATTGGAAACGAGGCATTATATCTTAGTCCTCAGGGGTGACAACGCATCTGCATTTTGATTTCTCTACCGACGATAGATGTTACGTTTATAGGCCACAGCATTCACTTACCATACGTGGACTTTGTGCTCGTTTGTACTTTGTAACTCTTATTATATAAAAAGACAAGTGGGTAATGGGCTTAAAATGTGTTTAATGATGACAGGATTAGTGTTTTAATAATGACAGAGATCATCACCACATACTTGAATATATTTTTTTAATTTATCGCGTTATGATTTTGCAAGTTTTTATTAGCTTCTGCTCAATCTCCACTTATTTCTAGATTTCTGGATCTCGACAACAATGCCACCTACGTGCTCCAATTGTGAATCTAACCCATCTGTGGTTTCAAACGCAAAACACATAAAAAAATCAAAACCGGCCCAATCATTTTTCCGTTTTAGCGAGATTAACGGTCCACAATTGATTTATATAGGTATATAGAGATGTGTAAGACTTACATATATAATAATGTGGCTCTCTGTATTAAATGTATGTAGCTAGTAGACAAAGTTTAGGCAAAGAAGCAGTTCCACTTGCACTTAACGGTATTTTGTACTTATAATCTAGTCATGAATTTAGATGAAATTTAAAATTTATTAACAATTTCCATCTAGATAAATCGTTGGTCGCTTTTGCTTTTCACGTGGTTAAATACATTTATTTCTCAACAAGAACTTACAGAGTTCGCTTAAGTAAGATTATTAAGGTTACAATATACATTAGCAGTTCTATTTTATTTTAAATTTACATTAATTATTTAAAAGACTAGCGGTCCGCCCCGGCTTTGCACGGGTGATTTCTGCATCTCGACGTCAGCGCCACCTACCGGGTCCAACTGAGTTGTTAAACCATCTAGGAACCCACTCAAAAACACACAAAAACATCGGTCAATATCGGTCCAACGAGTTTCGAGTTTTAGCGAGACTAACGGACTGCAATTGGTTTTTATATATTTTATGATGCAGAGATGTATTTGTTATTTCCTTTCATACATTTCTAGTCTTCGATTAGTTATGTGAATTTTATGGAAACAACGGAATTCCTTTAGTAATGCCTAAAGGAAATTTCCCCTTGCTTTTGCTGGCGGTAATCAATTTTCAATCAAATTATCACATTTCGAACAGAGTTTAATAGTCTTGACAATTCCTGATGTCAAATGGCAACACGTATCCGACTTGTCTTATGCTGTGTAGTTCGTTATTGAATAAACTTGTCATTTAGTAACTAACTTAGCAAGTGTGTCACGTTCAATTTATACAATAATAATAGTCGTATATTTTAGGATGTCTTTTTAAATTATATACATATACAATATTAAGTGTTAGGTATATAAAAACCTTATGTTGTTGTGGATTATAATACAAAATAAAAGATTTAAAAAGTTTGTTTTCAATATAACATTTTAGTGCATTAAATTTTTTAATGTGCGATATACCTACTTTAAAAATAGTGGCAGATGGTTTAACTCTCGGTGTATTATCATTTTAAATTTAAAAGTACGCTTGTTTTAGGTCACTAGCTTTTAAATTGTAGATATGATTTTCTAAGATTCGCAGAGAAACGTCTGAATATATTAATTGAAATGCTTTTGATTTCTTAAATTTACGAGAACACTACACCCACGCCTGGTATGCCCCACTACTGGGCACAGGCTACCTCTCATTTTTTAGAAGAAGAAAAAGTCCGCCACGCTGTCCCAATGCGTGTTGACGAACTTCACATGTCTTCGAAAATATTAAATTTTTTGATAGGCATAGAACACTTTAATTAACCTATTTGGATATAACTTTGCAAAAAGCTTGCAAAGTGTAAATTCAATATAAAATTGAGAATGTTGTGAATTCCTCTAATAATTTTAGAGTTTAAGGAATATACAATAATACTATATATATTAACCCTTTCAGAACTGGCGTGCACAATTGTAGACTTAAGATATAAATTGAAAAATAAATATTAAACTCGCAAGCTTTCCGATTGAAAACGGCTGTATTCACTTGTTCACATAAATGAACTACCCAATTCAACACTACTAACGTCATCTCTTAGCATATTCTAGCAATTTTTGACAAGTTGCGACAAGTTCCCGTGCGTGATTTGAACTGTGCAGGTGAGCTCTTTATTTTATTTCTAAAAAATAGAAATTAGTGCAAGAAATCATCTGGAAAAATTATGAGCAAATGTCTAATGTAATTGAGGTCATGTGTAACGTAATATTGGTGTATTTTGTTACCATTTTATATTGGTAATCTCGTTTTTTATATTTGTGCTCAATTGTTCCCATTAGGACTCAACTGAGTTTTTTCTCATTGTTGGCGGTTTTTTACGAAAAAATGTTTTAGTTATATTTTTACTGTTTTACTGTTTATGTTACTAAATTTAGTGTATACAATTAATTGTAATATTGTTTAATTACTTTTTCAGATGACAAAACACCAACATGTTCTCACCGGAGGCGTTACAAGCACTAGATGATGGAAATCTTTCTGACTTGCTGTTATCTTCTGATGACGAAGATAATTATGGAGATTCAATTCGTTAAAATTGTCGAGAGTTGGCGCAGATGTGATTCACCAAAATCAAAGCGAATTATTTCCACCAGAATCTGACGACGACGAAGGACCTAGCGAATTGTATGACGGCGTCCCTGATCAGGAACCAGAAGATCTGGTCAACTTCTGTGAAATGGCGGAGAATCAATCGGAAATACCTTCCACAATTGAAGATATTTTACAGAACCTCACACCAAAACAGAGGATTGCATGGAGACATACATCAGTTTGGCTTCCACCCATATCTGTTGATCCGAATGTCAAAGCCCCAATAGATTACTATAGATATGTCCCAAAACAACTGTTTAGTGTAATGGCAGAAATGACTAATTTATACGCCGCTCAGTCGAACAAGCATAAATTCAAACCTACTTATACAGGGGAGTTAGAGGTTTTATTTGGTTACGTGTATCCACAGGAATATTTAGTTATCCTTGTTTGAAAATGTATTGGGAGACAAACATAGGCATTCCCTTGTTCACAGCTAATATGACAAGGGACTGTTTTTTGAATTACGAAATAATATACATCTGGTTGACAACACCAAAATTCCAGCTAATTACAAAGATGTATTTCACAAAGTGAGACCGATTTATGACGCTGTCAGGAATCGATGCTTAGAGTTACCACTTGAACAACAACTTTGCGTTGATGAGCAGATGGTTCCTTTCACTGGAAAACATGTAGCCAAACAATATATAAAAGGTAAGCCTTGCCCATGGGGTCTCAAAATCTTTTTTTTTATGTGGTAAACATGGCCAGGCCTATGATTTTATTCTTTACCAGATCTCCTCTCCTGAACTTGATAGTAATATCGCAAAAAAGATTGGCTATGGTGCCTTGATAGTTGTACATCTCGCAAAGAGAATCGGAGAAAGCCAGGGTCATGAGCTTTACTTTGACAATTATTTTTCATCGTACCATTTACTACAAATCCTAAAACAAAAAGGCATTATGGCCGCATGCACAGCTCGTGTTAACAGATTTGTGAAGCCACCGTTTTTAAGTGATAAGGAAACAAATAAAAAGCCTAGGGGTTTCTCTCAAGAAGTATGTAACAGAGACGGAGATATAACTGTTGTAAAGTAGGTCGACTATAAGATTACCCATCTGGCCTCCAATTTTGTTGGTATTGGTGAAAAAGATGGTGTAAAAAAGAGAAGCAATATATTGAGGTTGAGCGACCTGAGGTCGTAAAGCGCTATAATCACGCAATGGATGGCGTTGATTTATTAGATCAACTTATGAGCTATTACAGAACATTTATGAAATCAAAAAAATGGACCCTGCGTATGATATTTCACGCATCAGATCTGGCAGTTGTTCAGGCATATTGAGAATACCAAATAGATAACGACTTATTAGGCACTCCAAAAAAGCAACGACTTACTTTGCTTCACTTTCGTCGACGGTTGGCTGACAGTTTGGTGCTACAAGATAAATTTTCTATCGCCAAAAGAGGTCGACCAAGTAACAGTAGTAGCCCAATGATGCAAATTATACCAAGAAGGCCAGAAGAGATTCGCCCTGCAGCTGAAATAGCTCGTGACGGTGTTGGGCATTTCCCTGCACATGACGATGGAACTGGGACTAGGTGTAAAATGGTGGGATGCAAGGGAAAATCGCGTGTCAAATGCATAAAGTGCAAAGTTCATTTATATCTAACCAAAGACAAGAATTGCTTCTTAGCTTTCCACACGTAGATAAAGATATTTTTTGTTCCTAATTATAGTTTTCATTGTGTTGTTGTATTTGTGCCAATGACTGAATATGCCAAAAAACTGCCAAATGTTTCTTTTATTTCATAAAAAGAATTTAACTATGTTATTTCATTCATAATTTTGTAATAAAAATGATCGTAAATAAATGTAGAACGGGTGTCCGCATTTGTGCATATTAAGAAAAACTATTTTTTCACGAAAAGTTAAAGGCTAAGATTTTTTTTAAGTTTTTTACAGTCTCCTTACTATACCTAAGATGCATGGAATTTACCAAATCCATCGGATAAAAAATAATAATTCAGGTTTGAAAGGGTTAAATATACACTTGTTAGGATTTCTAACCTTTTTACTTATGAAACTCATAACCTTCAACGTTTGTGTCAAATTGGACTTTTTTGGTGGGTCATTATACGTGGTCACTATACAATGCACGCACAGAATACGAGCATGAAAAGGCACAATTCGTTTTGTTTCGTATGGTGAGTGACGGATACCGGAGACTCTTTTTTGACAGGACATTCCGTCTTATTCAGGAATGATGATGCATCTGCATTATGGTTCTTAATTTTAAAGAGGACATCAATATCCACTTATCAATAGGTGGACTTTGTGCTCGTTTGTTATCCTTACATTTATAAAAAAAGATCTTAAAAATCTCTGATCCATTTAGCTGGTCTAGGATGCAGAACGTTTGTTTAAAAGGCGCTACAGCTCTGTTACAATAAACATTGTTTTTTTTTTGTTTGTTTATCTCAGATATCCCAGTACGTGTTCGAAGAGATGTTCAACCTGCGTTTCGCTGTGCCTTTCACGCAGCACAACGCGACCGTGTCGGGTGCAACTATGGCCGCGCTGTCACCCGCTCAGATTGCGCACATCAAGCGACTCATTTAATTTACTCACGGGTATTTTACAGCACCTATCGTCACGGTAATGACGGGGGGGGGGGGGACTGGGGCAAATAATTTCAGGATGTCAAAGTTTACTCGGATAATACAATACATTAGGATATAGTCATACCGATATACTATAGCAATTCCAATATACCATAGATCGAACCAATAGTAAGGTTAAAAGTACTTCGGGTTAACTTTACATCAGGACGTCAATTACCTCAGTCCGTGACCATGGGTGCTGTGCACCCGAAACGTCAGAATATAAAATTATAAGCAAATTTAACTTTTGACTTTACCTATGCAATTGCCGTTTTGCCGAAGAAAGTTTAAATTGTTTTTCACAAAGTAATTCCCTAATACAACAATACTTTTTATGAGCAGTTTGTTGTCCGCAAGGTCCGGAGAATATAGTGGATAGGATATAGTAGTCAATATCGCTTCCCGCTCTAAATTGCTAATTTTAATTTCTACTGTGCAATTTTAGTATAAATTTATGGTTTCAGTTGAATTGTCTTTTATTTATTGTATCCATAATATTTTCATTTTGTTTTTAACATTATGGGTGTAAAAACCCCTTTTTTTTTAACATGGGGAAATGCCTACGCATACCCGCCTCGCGGGGGTAAGGATGGGTTATGTCGGACTCGCACCGACTAAAACCCCATGGTGTTCCACCTTTGTCGCTTATTGGCAGGGCCACGGGAACGCTTTCGCACACATCCGCAGCCCCACCAGCGCCTGCCGCCCCATGGCAGCACCTCCTCGGGAGAGGAATATTCCTCCCCGTTCTCCTTCACAGGTAAGGCGCACCAGAACACATGGGGCGCCTTCCTTCTCGGCCTCCAATTTCATCTGCGCAACGGAAGCCCCCGCGTCCAATGCAAGAAGGCCATGGGGCCAGGAAAAACGAGCACTTAGAAGTACTAGCCTTCCCGACCCCAGCGGCGGATCTGGTCTATGGCTCCGCCGCCAACCAAGTTTCGGCTGCGGAGGATAGGGAGAGCGGCGCCTCGCAATACCGACAATCCTCTCCCCCCGCAGCCCCACCACCACCGCATCAACGGTGCGGCCCCGTTTGAGTCGCGGAGGATAGGGCGAGTGGCGCATCGCCATACCAACACTCCTCTTCCTCCGCGACTCCACCTCGGCTGCAGCGGTAGGTGGGGAGGACACACCTCTCACCGCAGTCCACCAACACACATCCGAAGCGGGCTTCCCAAGCCCACTCGGAGTGGCCACCTCGGGCCGGCCCTCCACCTCGGACCAGCCATTTGGGTTCCTCTTTGTTCACCGCGGGAGACCAAGCCACGGCTACTAAGCCCCCCCGCCACGACAAGGCGGGAACCCGATCGGGGGGGACCGGGTGTAAAAACCCTGAAATAAATGACTATTATTATAAATGAATAACTGATTTGAAAAAGAAACAATATTCCTTGTCTATATTATATATGACCCCTGTTAAATAAAAAACTTATTCACATAAACACTCACGCCTGTCACCCAGAGGGGTAGGCAGAGACTACAGACTTCCATTTAGCACGATCCTGACATACCTCTCTCGCCTCTTCCACATCCATATACCTACGCATACATGCTGGTCGGTTAAGGGTACTCTTAATTTGCCCCATTTTTAGTATATCGCCAATTCGGTCGACAAACTTCCGCCTAGGACGTCCTTTTCCGACTCTTCCATTCACTTTTGCAACATATATTTGCTTTGTCAGTCTTTCCTCATTCGTTCTTTCTACGTGACCAAACCACCAAAAACTTATTTGTATTTAGAATTTCAAATAAAACCGTATCTATTATTACGGTTTAAAGTTACAAAACAGCAATTTAATTAGTAAAGACCTAACATTGTTTTATATAGCCTCCGTCGAGTTCACAAAGCATACAAATCCTGTATAACACAAAAAAAAATGTATAAGTGGTTAAACTTCTTTAACGTTATTGGTCTATCAATCTGTCAACGACAATCGAAGTCGACGTCTAGTTGATGCAAGTGATTTTGCTCAAGCGATGGCGCAGTTGTGTGAAACTCAAGTTGTTGCCTATTCTGTGTATCATATATGTAATAATCATGATGTCCTCCAGACCGAATTTCGGTCACGGCGGCCAGTCTGAACCGAGACTAGCCACCTGCACAAGACTGGCTTATAGCGCCCAAGTATATGCACACGGACAGGTGCACTCTCTATTTCCCTCTTCTCATAGTCCGATGGAACGGCAAGCCGACACGACCGGAGAGAGATCGGACGAGGACCAACGGCTTCAAGTGCTTTTCAAGTCAGGCGAGTTCAATACCGCCAACTTCTTGAATCCGGGCTGCTAGTGAAAATTTATTTACAGAAAAACCTAATAATTGATTTTGGCCCGACCCGGGATTTGAACCCGGGATGATCAGCATTCACGTTCACAACCACTAGACTATGATCACACAAGTCACACAAGGGAAGTCTGCAGTGTGTGATCATATCCTAGACGGCCCCAACCATTACATCAGATTTGAAAGAACAGCGATTCCTACCAAGGATAATACGTGAGGCTATTGAAATTAAAAAACATCCTAATTTCAATAGAGAAAGAGGCTGGGTACTACCACCTGCTTGGGATCCTATAATCAATAAAATTAATACGAAACCCAAGCATACCACTGCAAAACCTCAGGACATAGTCAGTTCATTTTGCATAGATCGGACCATAAACAATAATTAAAAAATCTGAAGGTACTCCGGGTTTAACAATGACATCGGGACGTCAGTCATCTCAGTCCCCCGTGACCATGGGTGCTGGAAAGCACCCGAAACGTCGGGAATTAAAAATAAAGGTAATTAAAAGTAAAATAAACGCAATAAAATCCGTAAAAGTAGTTTTAATCATTATAAATTTGTTTTATAAGTAACATACGACCAGATGTGTCTCTGACCGTTTTGAGGGTTTATACTTTTTAAACCAATATATATGTAGATAATCTCATTTATGTATATTTACTAATCAATTTCCTTTATAGATTCGACGCGTTAAAAAAGCGGGACTCGGATTTCGATTTCCGATGGAAACACCTGGGGGAAGTTTCTCCTCGTAGCGGCGTTACCGAGTTCGATTGGGACAGCAACTTAGAAGATGCGGCAACTGAGAAATATCGAGGGAAGTAACAACGTTATTCACGTCCTTAAATATTTCAGCAGTTTTTACGTAGTAATAGTAGAAGCAAATTCAAAAATCCCTAAATATCGCAATAATTTACACTGGATTCACAAAAAAAATGAACAACTGCAAATGCTATTAACTTGTACAGGTTGTTTGGTGCATGGACCGACAGGATTTTTTGTGGGATGGGGGTTATCACTAACATAAATGTTATAACGATTTAAAAGCAAGATTTTCAAAAAACCTATAACGATTATATCTCAGCTACAGTAACACTTAGGACAAGGGTTCTACCGGTGAAATGTAGCATATGACCGCTCCAACCCCCTCATAAAATCCTGTCAATCCATACGCCAAACATCCTGTATATAAAGTGGTCATTGCTTTATATCGCATAAAAATCCGGTTCTCAATCGGAAGGTTAGTTTTGTGATGTTTTAATCTTATACTTCAAAAGTGAAGTTTTCAATGTGAATTTTTAGCGGTTGCATTGTTTTTTTTAAACGCATTGAATTTTGTGAAATTTGGACTTGTATATGTGTAAAATTGTGAATCAGTTCCATGGCGGCCAGTTGTGTAATGTGTTGTAGGTATCATGCATTTTGTGTGTAAACATTATACAAATAAAGACAGCTTTACAACTGTCCTTGTATATTGATAGTCATAGTCTTTAACAATAACGTGTTCCTCCGAGTGTTTGTCATGAATAAGTATGTATCATTTAAGTATTGATAATTTCATTCCATTAAAACAACACGATTTTTTTATTTAAAACAACACGAGCATTAATTTAAATACACATATATATATATATATATATATATATATATATATATATATATATATATATATATATATATATATATATATATATATATATATTCTTTCGTAGAAACGTGCATTTATATTATTTTTCGATATAATCTGTGGAATTAGAACAGTAAATCATAAAACCGATTAACGTCCTCTCGATACAAGCTCTCAAACCTTGTTGAAATATATGTTCCGCTCTTTCCTCTTTGATAAAATCTTCATAAGTTTTACACACTCTCGTGATAATTTTGGATTTGCCTTTGTTGTGTTTTTGGGTTTATCTGTTAGTTTAAAAAGTATTTAATAATATGTATAATAATAAAATAAATTTTTAAATGCTATATTATAATTGTAGCCATAGTGATATAAATTAAACGTACGAAATTCTTCACTTTTTCACACTCATCGTAGCCGAATGCATTTATTGCACAAAATTGCGCCACATTTAAGTAACAAAATCAACTTTATATTAATATTAATATTATATAAAATATCAGTGTGCTTGTGATCATAATATCTCGCATAAGCCCCCTTTGCATTAGAGTTCTAATTCCACAGATAATGAAGTCAATTAGCTACTTAGAATAGAATACAAAAACGGCAGCTCACTTTTGTAATATGTTGTCAATATTAGGCTTACATTTTATCGAAAAGTTGTGCTATTAATCCATCCCTTTAAATAGAAGGATCGTTTTAGACATAGATTACAATGTAATAATAATTATTTTATATATTGTATGCAAGTTGATGTCTAAACAGTATAATAGTCACAGGATAGGTTTATGCGTTCAAGGTAATCCCAACGAGTTAAAACCGTTGAAGTAGTGGACAATGGATACGCTTTATTTAGCGAGATACGGGATTTTAAATTTTCTTGTTTTGGTATTCAGAATGGTCGTATTACGAATGTAAAAAGTATCGGTCTAATGAAATTATTAAACTTGGAAAATTCAAAAGTGCACACCCCAAATCACAGAAGTGATAATCGAAAGGAACTAGCTCTACATGATTCTGAAGATAGTGAAAACAGGTCGTTCTGTTAAGTAGTTCTCGAGATATCTTGTACATAGAGAATTTTTGAACCACAGACATCCACCACATTTAATATATATATATATATATATATATATATATATATATATATATATATATATATATATATATATATATATATATATATATATATATATATATATATATAATATTTGAATTAAAAAAAAAACATCAGACTTGTTCATTAGTGTTTCGTCTTTCTAACCATGTGCTTTTACATTAGCGCGATGTAAAATAATAAACACAACTTGTGAGAACGTAAAACGAATGATTTGAAAATTCGACAGTAGAACCCAACGTCTCCGCTTCGCGTTCGAGGTGTGCAGTTATATATTATTATCGTGTAGGCAAAGACTCATTGTACTTTTAAATGGTGCTTACGTTTATAACTTCAATACTATCATTACATTGATCTTTAGTCTTGAGTCGGTCAAAGTAAAAAAATTCAATTATTTATAATGACGTGCTAAAAAGCAATTTCAAAACCTATTCCGTTACTCGTTAACTAAGTACTCTATTTTAATAAACATACATGCAACTTGTACTATTCTTTGTAAATAGCTTTAGACATAATATCTATTGTAAAAAATATTTTAATAAAGTGGAAATAAATGAATCATTGTTAAGATATTATATTGTAAGGTTTATGTTTTCTTTGTAAAAGTTGTCAAAAATAACTATTAATGATTATCCTTTATTTGATTTTATGTAACCAAAGAACAAATTTTAATAATTTTTGAAATTGGATAGTCGCATTAGAGCAAGTCATATTTTTAACTAATAATAGATTATTTGCTGATCGAAATATCGTCCTTAATCATTTAATTATAGGAGCGCTTTTTCACAAGCTAATATGACTTCTTGGATAGGGGTTATATTGTAGTAGTTTAGTAATTTGCTGCATCAATTTGATGGAGTGATAAAGACGAATGATGAGTAAAATTTTCAATTCTATTAATTATCCAACAAAAGAGTAACTAAAGGGCTTTTAAATTAGTAATGAAAATTCGAACCCTATTTTTAAGTTAATTTTACTTCAAAAGTTACTACTACGTACCAGATCATATCTACTATATCATTAATAAATTATCGTACCATATAATTTGAATATGCTTCTTTAAGTAGTGTGAAGAATACTTGTTCGGTTTTAATTATTACTTTAAATAATTTTTTTTAAATTAAAATATACAAATAATTTTTCGCACTCACGTTCAAGTATGCATGACGTTGTAAACGTGAACAAGTTGGCAGAATGGAAATTCTATTTTTGCTTCAAAAATACTTATTATGCAAACATCCATTTCCGGTATGGTAAACTTGATCATGAATAGCGGACATAAGGTGTTTATTTGACTACATTTCGTCATTGATTCGTATTACCTACAATTGTTAAAAAACTTTCATTTCGACAGCTAATAAAAATGACAACTCCTGTCCAACTAGAACATTCTAAGATAAAGAATATTATCTTTGAAAATAATGGTGTAAAGTAATATTGTATACGCTCATTTAAGATATTTTGACGTTAGGTAGCTATTGAAAACAAAAATATTGTTTTGATTTTATATCTGTTGTTAAATAATTAGACTGGTTTGGCATATACGGCGCAGACAAGAAGAGCGATTGTGCTCGCGTAATAAATTACAGCTTTTTAAGTATCTAATTTTATTGGCTTTAATAAGATATAATTTTGTTGATGACAAAGAAAAATATAGAGAGAGAAACTTATGCAAAATAGTTTAACGATTGTATAATCTATCCGTCTTTTCACGTTTGCGTTAAAAGAATAATAAATAATTATAGGAAAACTCCATCATTTATGTAAACCGGATCTAGAGACCGTTTTTATGCATTTGAGGAAACAAGTTGAATGATATAGTACATAATGACAAACAAACAAGACCTCAGAAAACATTGTACTATGACTATTTTTGTCGGTGACGCTACGTCCTCACAGGACTATAAGCATAAAGAGTATGTTCTATCTACTTATTCATTAAACTTATGTGTGAATTGAGATCGATGATGATATTTTTAAACTGAAATAATTCATTTTTGTAAATAATGTATAGATTGTATAATTGGTACCTAAATATTTATGAAGTACGAAGACAGGTAAGAGTGTATCAGCCACAAAAATTAGCCATTTATTATTTTGAAATTGTGTTGTGATGACATGATTATAATATTATAAGTTACATTACATATTGTTTGTGTTGTATGGCAGCGTTGTCTAGTACCAAAACTTAGTTTAGTTTTTTTAAGTTTACGACTGAACCAAATTTTAGTAGCTATGTGTTGTGTTGACACCGATAGATAAAGTGAATGAATATTATTTCTTATTTTTATTTCACACCCTAAATTATGCATGGTCAGGTGAAAAAAATATGTCAATATATATCGTATCGGTATTTTTAAACAGTATTAATATATATCGCGTGATAAATATCGATATATCATTATGTTTTATATGATGAGGTAGGACTAGGCCCAAAATGGTATTACTGGACGGTTGGACGACTTAAAAAAACGACAACACCACTTGAATGCTTTTGTAGCTAATTTTGTTGTTTAATGTTTTGTCGATTAATACAACATTTTAAAATGTTTTGAAATTGATACTAATTCGATACTTCAAACTAAATATTGATATATCAAGGTTCAATAAAATCAACGATATATACATATATATATGTATATATATATATATATATATATATATATATATATATATATATATATATATATATATATACACGACGCAAAACGACGGGACACCTGCTTAGTACAACCAGCACGGGTTGAGCAACTCAGGGGCGGTGGGCGGAGCCACTGGGGTCGCGTCCGGCGAGGTTCGACAACTAGCGAGGGTGCATACAACAACACGGAAAAGCAGCCGTAGTCTTAATTATTGTATTTAATTTGTTAAATATGTATAACTTGTATTCGATAATATAAAAGAATGATGTTGTAACTATGCAATAACTCTCCCAATAAAGGCATCGAATAAATAACGAGAGTTAGCATAGATTTTAAAAAGAGACTCCTCGCGGAGTTAGAGGCAAAAGAGCGGTTGGCCGAACTCAAGCTCGAGCAGGCCCGATTGCAAGCAAGAATGGAATTGCAGGAGATACATGTGCAGCGACTACAAGCAGAAGTCGGATCAACCGAGGACGAAGAGGAAGAAATAGAAGACGACTTAGCTTCAGTGCGCATTAGTACATGGTTGCAAGAAAAACCTACATCGCAACCCGCGCCGCAGCCCGCGCCGCAACCCGCGCCGCAGCCCGCACCGCAACCCACGTCGTACTTCGCGTCGCAACCAGCACCGCAGATCGCACCACCCGTACTTCAACAGTATGCACCGCAATACGTTCCGCAACATACCGCGCCGCAGAAAGAAGACTATGGACAGGCGCATCAACAAATCGACGTCGCTACCTTAGCCGCTGCTTTATCACAAGCAGTGAAAAACACAAGGGAGCCGCCGAAATATTTGCAAGAGCTGCCCACATTCAATGGTAGCAGCAAAGAATGGCTCAGCTTCAAAACAACGTACGAAGAATCTTCAAAGTACTTCACGATGAACGAAAACATAGCGAGAATACGCCGAAGCTTAAAAGGGATAGCAAAAGAGGCCGCAAGCTGCCTACTTATAAGCCGATCAGACCCCAGAATAATAATAGAAGCTTTGGAAAGGAGATTCGGACGACCAGAAGCATTAATTCACTTAGAAATAGAGAAGCTGAAGCTACTTAACAAAGTCACGGACAATCCCAGGGAGCTATGCATATTCGCCAATCGCATAGCAAACGTAGTGGGCACCGTGGAAGCACTCAAGAAAGCACACTATCTGCATAGTCCGGAGATGACGCGAGTTATCACAGACAAACTCATGCCCATATTGAGAAGCAAATGGTACGACTATGCAGCCAGAAAGAAAGAGGATATCCCAGAGCTTAAGAAAATATCAATCTTCTTAAACGAAGAAGCGGATAAATGCAGCGCGTATGCCTTGCCGGAATTTATCACGGAGGACAACGAACCGAGAGAGCGAAGGCCGAAAAAAATAGAACGTGCCTTCGCCACAAGCAAGAAACAATATGAAGAACGCTGCCCTCAATGCAAACAGGAACACAAACTGCCCGATTGCAAGTCATACGCCGCTCTGTCCACAAATGACAGATGGGAAGTAGCAAAGAAGTATAATATCTGCTACCGCTGTCCACGAGGTCCGAGGTCCACGACAAACATCGCCGATCGCTGTGTAAAGCTCCACCGTGCGGAAAAGACGGATGCATGATGAAACACCATAAATTGCTGCATCACGACAGAAAGGCAGAAACTGAAATGGAAACCGCAACATCGGCAAAGGAGGTCATCACAACGACTCGACCATACAAATACCGCTGCGCTTACCTAAAGATTGCGCCCGTAACAATAAAGGGGCCGCTAAGCTGCGTCGAAACGTACGCATTATTGGATGAAGGAAGTCATAGTCACCTTAGTCGATGCCTCGATCGCTGACGTCATCGGCGCCGACGGTCCACCCCACGCAATGTGGATACAAGGGGTTGGCTCGGAGGTGAAGCATGAGAAGAGCAAGATCGTCAGCCTTAAAATAAGAGGAAAGCACGCGCAAGAGGAACACAACATAGAAGCAGCGCGTACGGTAGAGCGGTTGGACTTCGCGCCAGAATCCGTGAATGAAAATCACTTGGAGAATTGCCAACATCTGCTGGATATCAAAGAGGATATCACCTACGAACGCGCCTCACCGAAAATACTAATCGGGCAAGATAACTGGCACCTCATAGTGTCTAGAAAACTGCGCGTCGGTCGTCGAGATCAACCAGTCGCCTCATACACCAACCTGGGCTGGGTTCTGCATGGCTGTTATAGCTCATTGACGTCGACGGTCACCTTCTGCGGCAGACTACATCAAAGGGAAGAGGCGCAACCAATAGAAGAAGAAATAAAAAATTATTTCAAATTAGAATCACTGTGCATCGAGCCAAGGAGACCTAAAGAAGATCCCGAGCAGCGAGCTATGCAAATATTGAGGGAGACCAGCAGGAGGTCGGCGGACGGCAGATTCGAGACAGGGTTGCTGTGGAAAGAGAAGGATTTCCAAATACCAAATAATTACAAAGACGCGGAAAGACGTCTGCACACTTTAGAGAAGAGGCTCGACCGAGACAGCAATCTCAAGCTACAGTACGAAGAACGCATACAGAACCTCTTCAACTCAGGTTACGCAGAGCGCGCGCCCATGCCACCGCCACAAGGAAAGACATGGTATCTACCACACTTCCCAGTCATCAACCCTGCGAAGCCTAACAAGCCGCCGAGATTGGTGCACGACGCCGCAGCGAAGACAGCAGGAATGTGTCTCAACGATAAGCTTCACTCGGGGCCGGACTTATTACAATCATTGCCCGGAGTAATCATGAGGTTCCGACAGTATCCGTATGCAGTGAGCGCCGACATAAAAGAAATGTTTATGCAGATCAAAGTGCGCAAAGAAGATAGAGACGTTTTACGTTTCTTGTGGAGAGGCAAGCGGCGGGAGGGCCAACCGGAGGAATATAGGATGACATCGATCATCTTTGGAGCGACATCATCACCATGCACAGCATTATACATCAAAAATAAAAATGCTGAAGAACATTCAGAGGCATACCCAGAAGCTGCGGTCGCCATAAAAAGAAATCAGTATATGGACGACTACTTGCAGAGCTTCCACTCACGGAAGCTCAGCAAACTGTAAAAGCAGTCGATCACGTCCACAAACAAGCGGGATTCGTACTCAGCGGGTGGACATCAAACGAAGAAAAAACAATAGAAGAAATAACGACAGAGCATAAACAACACGACGCGACCGTGCGCCTGGGCGGAAAAGAAACTGAGAAGACGCTCGGCCTGCTCTGGCATGTACAAAACGATCATATTGGATTTAATACAAACAATATGAAGATGCCGATCGACGTAAAAGAAAAACAACGCTTGCCAACTAAACGTGAAGCGCTGAGCATAATAATGGCATTATTTGACCCGCTGGGGTTAATATCACCAGTGACTACCCCAGCGAAGAGAATATTCCAAGACACATGGCGTTACAAGGCGGAATGGGACGACCCTCTGCCAATAGAGCTAAAAGAAGAATGGGAAGACTGGATTACTTCACTTCACGCCCTAGAACAACTGAGGATACCACGATGCTACGATTACAACCCAGTGTCGACGCAGCAACTACACACGTTCGTCGACGCAAGCGAGGAGGCCTACGCAGCCGCCGTATATTGGAGAACGGAGCGAGCAGACGGCAGCGTTAACATATCATTGGCACCACTAAAACCAGTCTCCATACCACGGCTCGAGTTACAAGCGGCACTACTGGGAGCTCGTCTTGCGCAGACCGTGATCAGTGAGCACGATGACGATATAGCGGGCAAGACATACTGGTGCAACTCTCGTACTGCACTAGTGTGGATAAGGTCAGAGCCCCGCGCGTACAAAGCTTTCGTCGCTCATCGCCTGGCGGAAATAGAAGATACGACCAAAAAGAACGAATGGCGTTGGCTACCGTTCAAAGAAAACGTGGCAGACGACGCGACCCGAACCACACCAGAAAGGTTCGACGAGTCGCACCGGTGGTTCCGAGGGCCCCCGTTTCTACAACGTCCACCGGCCGAATGGCCGCAGGAAGAGAATACAACGCAATACGACACTGGGGAAGAACGAGAAATATGTAACATCACAGTTAAAAGTGAAGACTCGCCAACAACACATCTGCCACAAATAGAAAGATTTTCAAAATGGATTCGCCTCATAAGGGCGACAGCGAGAGTCCTCATATTCATCGACATGTGCAGACCAAACAAGCACGTGGTGAAGGCTGGGCGTAAACGCAACAAAGCAAGACTAGATAGCGACCCTGGCTGGCAAAGAACAAACCGACGCAACACCCCCACCAAGGAGAAAAGGGCAACACCTACTGTCTCATCGCTTGTAGGAATACCAGCCGCTTATCACGTAAGAGCCGAACAACTGTGGGTGCAAGCCAGTCAGCGGGAAAGCTTCACGAAGGAGCTCAAGAGGATCGCCAACGGAAGTGTTCCAGGAGGCGACGACAAATTAGGCCACCTGAGCACATACGTCGACGAAGAGGGGACCCTACGCCTCAGAGGTCGAATAAAAGCAGCATCAGAAGTAGAGGAGGACACGTACGATCCTCCCGTACTAGACGGGAAGCACGCATACACTCGTCTGTACATAGCACACGTACAAGAGAGGTTGCATCACGGAGGCGTGGAAACAGTCGTGAACGAATTAAGACAGAGATTGTACATAAGAAAAATACGTCCAGTAGTAAAAACTGTCATCAAAGGCTGCCTACCGTGCCGTCTAAGAAAAGCTAAGCCTGCATCACCGTCTACAGGAAACCTGCCGTCCGCACGCCTCGCTCATCATGCACGTCCGTTCACATACACCGGACTGGACTACTTCGGGCCAATAGAAGTCACAGTGGGACGACATCGTGAAAAACGCTATGGCGCGTTATTTACCTGCATGACGTCACGAGCAATACATATAGAGGTGGCCCACTCATTAAGCGCCGACTCAGCTGTGTCAGCGCTTAGGCGTTTCATGAGCCGAAGAGGATGCCCAAAAGAAATCTGGAGTGACAACGCTACGTGTTTCAAGGCAGCAGACAAGGAGCTGGCCGAAGCAGCACTCGCAGCCCTCGAGAACGAAACCACATGTCAACAAATTGTGTGGAAGTACATACCACCATCAGCACCATTCATGGGCGGCGCCTGGGAGCGAATGGTTCGCTCCGTGAAAGAAGCCCTACGCGTCACCCTCAACGAACGCTATCCCAGTGACGAGACACTGGTGACCCTGCTCGCCGAGGTCGAAAACACGGTCAATTCAAGACCTCTTACACACGTCTCAGTTGACCCAGGAGACCCGGAAGCAATCACGCCGAATCACATCCTCATCGGTCCCAACTCACACGTACCTGCACCGGGATACTTCAGCGAGAGCGACGTGACGGCCCGCCAGCAGTGGAAACGAGCTCAAGCCCTAGCCGACGTGTTTTGGCGAAGATGGGTGAAGGAATACCTGCCCCTACTCCAACACCGGCGGGAGCCCAGCAGCATAGGCGCATCGCCGAAGATTGGAGACCTGGTCATCATTTGTGACTCCAATCTACCGCGCAACATCTGGCCCAGGGGAAAAATAAGCAACGTATATCCTGGCGTCGACGGAGAGGTACGAGTAGTGGACGTAACCACTAGCAGTGGGCATACACTACGCAGACCAACAAAGAAGATCGTCGTGCTACCAGAGGGATCGCAGCGTGGCGACGGCGGGAGAATATGCACGACGCAAAACGACGGGACACCTGCTTAGTACAACCAGCATGGGTTGAGCAACTCAGGGGCGGTGGGCGGAGCCACGGGGGTCGCGTCCGGCGAGGTTCGACAACTAGCGAGGGTGCATACAACAACACAGAAAAGCAGCCGTAGTCTTAATTATTGTATTTAATTCGTTAAATATGTATAACTTGTATTCGATAATATAAAAGAATGATGTTGTAACTATGCAATAACTCTCCCAATAAAGGCATCGAATAAATAACGAGAGTTAGCATAGATTTTAAAATGTAAATTGTACTCTTATAGTTAATTTACCTTTGTTGCATATCACCTTTATTATGTATTACTTTTCTTACATATTACCATTCATATAAATTACCTTTCTAGTAAAAAAGGTAATTGTAACATCTATAGGGCATGTTATCGTAACGCGACTGCGGAGCAAATGAAGCTACGCGTAGGGCGACACGACATTTTATATTTATAGTGCTGAGGTGCGGGGCGGGGTTCTCAGCTTGAAAATTGTGAATTATAGAGTTTAAAACCTTTTAGAGTGTAAGATGATTATTGTGTACATAATAGTATAAGAAATAGATGTAAGAATATTATATAGTTAAATATGATTGTTAATAAATAAGAGTTTTAAAGAAATAAAGAAAGGCGCGGGGGTGAGGCTAGGGTCCGCTGGCCAGCAGCGGCCAAATCATATAAAAGACGGGCCGGCCGGTAGGGTCGGCAGTCGCTCTCCAGCCACCGAAAAGGCACTACAAGAAGAAAAAAGTACAAGTTCCTCCTCACCGCCGCTTGCCTCCTATATAAGCAAGAACAACGCGTTTTATTCATTTTTCGAACGGCGTTACGGCGATCCGTAACAATATATATATATATATATATATATATATATATATATATATATATATATATATATATATATATATATATATATATATATATATAACATACATATATAACATTTATATCTATTGTGCATAATCTGATAGCTTATTTAATAAAGTTTCCATTGGTATATGATTTTAATATACTTACCCAGTATATATATGTATATATACTTAGTATACTTGTTATATACTTAGTACTTCGGAGGGTGCTCGACAGATGCACCATATTGGCCGAAATGACCCCGACATTTGAGTGGATATAGTAATAAAGTATAGAAACGATAGTAATAAAAATTTCACTAACCGAATTGTTGGTCGATATGGCCTGCTAAAGTCCACTGCTGAACATAGGCCTCCCAATGGATTGCCTCATTGGGGAAATATTTGCCATAGTTACCACGCTTAGCAAGCGGGTTTGCAACTGCGGTTTTTTTATTTTTAGTCGTTATTATTTTGATACTCTTACTCCGCCATTACACAATGATATAAATGACATATGCACATATCTAAATTGGGCACTTTTTATAACTTGGGAAATATCGATAAATCATATCATATTTGGCACCCCTATTTTTGATGTCACTAAGTGGTCACTTGTTACTAGCCTCGCTCTGTCGATTACAATTGCATCGCCATAAACATAGTGTCTATGGGTGTCGCTCGCTCTTCGTAATTATATTGGTGTGTTTTAGTGACTTTTAGAACTATCTAATGAATATTACCACTTGACTATTTTAACGGACTCTGATTGCTTTCAAAAACGACTTACCTGACTGTGATTTACGGAACTGTTTACCGCTCAAACGATAACCTGCCACTCATAAACGGACTAACGCATATGCACGGACGAGTAAAAAACGTATATGCAATGGAAAGTGTACTTTGTGGGAATTGCGGCTCTACTGGTGGTTCTATGTTGGTAGAAGATGGTACTAAAAGTTGCTACATATTTAAGGATATTGCTATTGTTTTTTAAAAATCACTCGAAACGATGAAAAACCATATATTAGTAGATCTATTATAATCTCAAAATCTGATACTTTTTTTAAAAATTCTATTCTGCAAGCTAGTCCGCGGGTTGGCTATAGACATCCGGTGCTTGATTTTGATAATGCTTTTAGTGTAGGACGCTTGTTATGGTTAAGCTTGAACCTATTATGCTGTTTATAGATGGTGGAAATGCGTTTTGAATTAATTATGATAAAAACAAATTTCACTAAAAATTGTGTAATAGGTAACGAAACGCCAATATGTCAATTTGTTCTCGTATTATGAAGTAGATGTCCGGTACTTGATTTTTAATTTTGTTTTCAATTTAGGAGAATTTTCAGGTTTAAGCTCGAAACATTTACATTGTTTTTGGATTTAGGAAATGCCTTTTGAATTAATTACGATAAAAATAAATTTCACTAAAAATTGCATAGATCGGAAGCACTTTTTTTTTTAACTTCCCGCTAAGAACATTGAAAATTTAAATTCTATTCTAAAATACGAGAACATATTGACATATTTGCGTTTCGTTATAAGCAATTTTTAGTGAAATTTGTTTTTATCGTATATATTTAAAACCCATTTCCGACATCCAAAACACTGCAAAAGGTTCAAGCTTAACCCTGACAAGCCTTCTAAACCGAAAACATAAGGAACACAAGTACCGGATATCCATAGCCAACCCGTTTTATTTCCCAGCCGTAGGTTTCTAAGCTGAAAGTTGCATTTATTTTATTTTAATTTTGTTTAAAAAGAATAACCAACAAGACATACATTATTTCTTAGGTTACAATATATACATTTCAGCAATAGAACTAAATATTGTCTTACAGGGGCGGGACTGAAAATTTCGGGAATCAAGGAAGTGACAATACATTACTATTTAAAAATGTGTTTATTGCTTTTCGAAGTATTCTCCGCGAAATTTGGCACATTTTTCCATACGATGGAACCAATTATTGAAGCAACCATTCCATTCGGAAGTTGGGGTCTACAAAATGGCCGTTTTGTAGGCGTCCACAGCTTCTTCAGGTGATGAAAATCTCTGTCCTCGCAATTTATTCTTTATTTTAGGGAAAGTATAGAAATCATTAGGGCTAAGGTCGGGGCTGTACGGCGGATGGTCTAATAATTCTATGTTTTCTTGCTCTAAAAACTCTTTTGTTCTGTGTGCGGTGTGAGAACTCGCATTGTCGTGATGGAGGATGATGCGGCGGTTGCAGTTCTCTTTACGGAGTTCAGAAACGACCTGTGGCAAACAAATGCTAGCATACCACTCTGAATTAACCGTTCTTTATCCCTCAAGAGGAATAGTTGTAACATGGCCGGTTTTGGAGACAAACGTGGCCACCATTTTTTTTTGCAACACTCCGTGAACGAACAATTTTTGTTGGCTTTAACTCATTTTCGAACACCCAAACTCGTGACTGGTTTTTTTGTTTCGGGTTCGTACGCATATATCCAGGATTCGTCACCTGATACGATGTTGTACACAGCATTTGAGGATCCTGCGTGGAATCTTTCGAGAGTTCTGACGCACCAAGTAACGCGAGCCGCTTTTTGCTATTCACAGAGCGAATGCGGTATCCATCGGGGAAACAACTTTTTTACACCTAATTGTTCATGCAAGATTATTTGTATTTGACTCATACCAATGTCTAAAGTTGCCTGAAGTATGTCACATATTGATCTTTCTCAATCAGCTTACGCACAGAATTAACGTTTTCTTGGGCGACTGCAGTTTTTGAACGACCTTGACCGGGATCATCACTGAGCTTGACACGTCCAAGTTGAAATTCAGTAAACCAGCGATAAATTGTGGTTTTGGATGGCGCTTCATCACCAAATGCAGAAATCATCCGGTCAACACACTGTGGTGGAGCCACGTGTTTAAGGCTGCCGAAGTCTAGTTCCCCGGTCGAACCTTAAACCTATTACGCGAGATATTAACTAAAGTGGACTGTATATGCGGTTGCTTCTACGCTTACGTAAAGGCGACTACTATAGCATGCGGTATAATGCACTCGCTCTTCCCTAAAACTAAACTATTATTGTGCCAAATCGCTGAAAAGGAATCCTGCCTTATTAGGAGAACAACAAAATTGGAGCGGGTTAAACTATGTAAGGCAGGAGCTAAATTAAGGAATGTTGACTCACCGGGGTTTCTTCTATCCTGTTGAGCACTATAGCTGCAACTTCTGGAACTTCTTCTGGAACACTCCGGAGAGAGGAGGTGCGCGACTATATCTCACACGATGTGAGGCGGGTCTCCTGGAGCTCGACTGCTTCCAGGCTAAAGCGGTTTCTATTAGCGGTGTGGTTTCAGCGACGACTGCGGTGGAAAGAGCTGTTGTTCCAATGACTGGCGCGGTAGGAAAGAGCTGTTGTTCCAATGACTGGCGCGGTAGGAAAGAGGACGCGCAACGGTCGCGCGTGTCTTATATGTCCTCGGCTCCGATGATTACGTGACATTCTAGAATCATCTTCTTGCCCCTCCCACCCCACCACCCCGATGTGTCGATAGGAGGGTACGAATGATATCGTTTTTCGGAAAGGAACAACGACTTGGCACCTCTACCGTCAAATATAATAATCCAATGGTTTTTTCCGCGCAACCATCTCCCCCGCCCTTGAAGGATTTCCTTCAAAATTAACTAATACAACTAGAGCTAAGATCAACTAACAAAATAACTGACTAACGCTAAGATTACTTAAATTCAACTACAATTTAATCTAGAAAGCTAATTTAAATTATGGAAGAGGCAGGGGGCACAAACGGACAACCGGACGCAAGTAAGACCCAACCGTGGTCTTAACGCGAGCTATCCTAACTACTCCGTCGGAACCGGGAAAGACCTCTTCGACAATTCCTAACGGCCAGTGGAGAGGCGGTGTATTCTCTTTGGTGAGCACAACTACAGTTCCTACAGCTAAAGGCTCAGTTGCTGTGTTCCATTTTTGTCGAGACTGCAAAGTATGCAAGTATTCCATCCTCCATCGTTTCCAAAACGATTGCACTAACCGATCTAATAATTTGTGGCGTGCGGAAATGCTAAGTCTGTTCCCATCCATATCTGCGGCTGGCAAATACTTTAAAGGCGTTAAATTCAAAAAATGTGCTGGAGTTAGAGCCAGCGGTTCCGAGGGGTCACTAGACAACGTACGACAAAGTGGGCGACTATTCATTACGCATTCAATTTGCGCGAGCACCGTACTTAGCTCTTCGAAGGACAAAATTTGATCTCCTATTACTCGGTATAAATGACTCTTTAGACTCTTGATATTAGTCTCCCAATTGCCCCCAAAATGGCTCGCGGCTGGGACGTTCAGAGACCACTCAATGCGGTTCTCGGCTAGAATGTGAGCGAACTCCGAATTATAATACTTGCTAGCTAAGAGCTCATGTAGTTCCGATAGAATACGTTTTGCACCGCCGTAGTTCGTACCGTTATCCGAATACAATTTACTTACAGGGCCACGGCGGGAAAGAAATCTTTTAAATGCACCCATAAATCCTGCTGTGCTTAGATCACCAACGAGTTCTATATGCACCGCTCGAGTAGTTAGACATACGAAAATGCAGACGTAAGCCTTTGTGGATCTTATACCACGCCCGCGAGTGAGCGTGACCTTAAACGGACCAGCGAAATCAGACCCGGTGTGCGTGAAGGGCTTTACTGATTGTATTACTCTACAAGATCTAAGTTCCGCCATTTCCGGAAATGACGGCTTGGGGCGTGCCCGAAAGCAAGCTATACATCTGTGCACCCGATTGCGTATTAAACTACGTGCAGAAAGAATCCAATAATTCTGACGCAAAATCGACATCAACAAGTCGGGGCCAGCGTGCGAGTTCAATTTATGATGGTAGTCGACTAATAAGTTCATGATATGGTCTTTACGCAGTAAAACAATAGGGTGCCGTTGGTCGAAACTCAATTGCGAGTTGAACAAGCGTCCACCTACCCTTACAATCCCATCCTGTAAAAATGGCTTAAGGCGTTGAAAGGCGCGACTACAAGCTCTATTCGATTGTAATCTTCTAATTTCTTCAGAGAAGTGCGCACGTTGAAGTTCACGTAATACTAGCGACTCGGCATAGTTGTAATCGGATGCTAAGACATACGAACGTCGCGGTAACAGCCTCGCGAATCGATAAACGTAAATTACGCTACGCAATAATTTCGACCAAGAGGACAAGCGGTTCGCCAAAGCAATGATTGGAGAAACCTCACTCGAAACGTTCGCCACTAGAGCGTGTCTCTTTTCTTCCGGCGGTTGTGACACTGACGAAGGTTCGAAATCGGTTATTGGCCATTGCGAGGGATCCAAGTGAACCCAAGCAGGTCCGTGGAACCAAAGCGGGTGGTCCATTATTTGCATCGGGGTGAGTCCACGGGATAGACAATCGGCGGGGTTTTCCGTACCGGACACGTGATAAAAGTTCCGCGTTTCTAACTCGTCTTGTATCTTGGCCACTCGGTTCGCAACAAACGTATCCCAACGGTGGGGTGAAGAATGAACCCAGCATAAGGCGACGGTGGAGTCGGAAAAGGCCAATATCCTTTCTATGTGAACTCTATCCCTACATGCGCTGATAACTGCTGTAATAAGCTTGGTGAGTACTAATATTGCGCAAAGCTCTAAGCGCGCCAGAGAGACAACCTTACGGAGGGAGACTCTCGACTTAGAACTAATGAGGCTAATCGAATTTCTACCATTATTCTGGATGTGGAAATATACAACGCCCCCGTAAGCCTTCTCGCTGGCGTCTGCAAACCCAACGACTGTTATGGCGCTACTTCAATCTACGTTTATATGAAGCGGTATTTTAATTTCTCTTAATAAAGGAAGTTCCTCTCTAAAGCGCTGCCACAACCGAACAATGCTGTCAGGCGGCGAGTCATCCCAGTCGCATTCCAATAACCAAAGTTGTTTAATTAAAAGCTTAGCGTATAATACCACCGGAGCTACGAAACCCATGACGTCCCATAATCTAGCAACGCATGACAGTATTGTGCGCTTTGTGCATTTCTCTACGGGTGGATTTACCTTAAGGCTAAACACGTCGGACTCTGGTGACCAACACAGACCGAGCACCTTGTGTGTATCAGAATCGTCGAATTCCTTTATCGCCGAAAGACGGTGTGATAGTGGGATTGTATCCAAAACCGGACGCGAATTACTAGTCCACTTCACAAGATCGAATTGACCCGATTTCATGAGCCTTATAACCTCGGCGGTGGTTAGGGTTGCCTCCTCCACGCTATCGACCGAGTACACAAAATCATCCATATATAATCCGCTCTCAATTGCCCTCTTAGTTTTAGGATAAGAGGGACCTTCATCGTGAGCGAGCTGTCTCACCGTGCGTAACGCATGAAATGGGCTCGACTTTAAACCAAAACAAACGCGGTTAAATTCAAACACCATTAGAGGTTCCTTTGGGTTAAAACGATATAAAATGCGTTGGAATCTACGGTCGCATTCACGGACCCCTATGCAAAGAAACATTTGACGAATATCGGCGGATAGTGCTATACTAAACAAACGAAAATTGACTATTATATTAAATAAACTGCCCTGTAAATTTTGCCCACTATAGAGGATATCGTTAAGCGACAGGTGAGTGCTAGTTTTAGCACTAGCGTCGAGCACTACACGTAACTTAGATGTAAGTTTGTCCTCTCTAATGACTCCGTGGTGTGGTATGAAATACGACGGTGTGTCTTCGTAGTTATCTAATTTCGAAGCCACAAGTGATATGTAACCTTCTCTTATATATTCGTTAATGACGCCGTCGTAAGCTTCTTTTAACTGGGTTGAAGCGAGCATCCTACGCTCCAAGCTGTAGAAACGTTTTTCCGCCATTTGACGCGAATCGCCGAGAGATAAAACATCTCCTTTAAAGGGTAGCGCTACACTATATCTACCGTCGCGATCACGAATGGTCGTGCGGACGTAAATTTCCTCGCATAACCTGTCATCTGAGCTAGCTATGGGTGGGACGTTCACCTCCTCCATCTCCCAAAATTTGCGGACAAACGACTCGAGTGGTTCGACAGCCATACCACAATAAGAGGTTGCCGAAAGACTATCTATGATGGGGGCGGAGCCAAGGATCACATAGCCCAATACGGTTTCCAGTGCGTAAGGCGCGGTATGCGAGGAGTTGCCCCTGACCTTATTGTTTAACAAGAGATGAGGGAAAAGCGATGCTCCAATGAGCATGTCTATGTTTCCAGGAACGGCGTAAGTGTCGTCCGCCAGAGTCAAATTCTTAAATTCAATCATTGCCGAGGTGTCAACCGAAACGGTTGGCAACCGTTCAGTGACCCTATCTACCACTAGTGCATTTATATCAAAGTTAACATTACGATCTATCCGAGAATAAATTTTTAAATTTATATATCCCTGTGTCGATTTACTAGTGCCTCCGATGCCTTTAATTACAGGACATGAAAGTGACCTATTTATTACTAAGCCTAAGCGCTGACAACATTGTCGCGTTATAAAGCTATTTTGGGCTCCGCTGTCCAGCAGTGCACGGACGCTTTGTTCGTTTCCACGCGAATCCCTAACCAAAATACGTGCCGTACCCAGTAACACGGTTGAAGGAGGTTGTGCTCCCATATTTGCCAATGAGCACAGAGCGACATTACCAGGTCGACCGCTAGAATCGTTGACCTTAGTAGGGGCAAATTCCTTCTCCGCTTTACTTGACGCCGCTATGTTGCTATTTTCAAAATGTAATAGCGTGTGATGTTTCCTGGCGCACTTGCTACATACGGAACTCGAATTGAATTTTGCAACTAAATGCTTATCGCTTAAGCAGTTCAAACATAGGTTGTTTGTCTTTACTAATTTATAACGCTCGCTTGGTGAATATTTACGAAAAGTCGCGCAATTATATAAATTACCGTGTCTATCTTTACATACTATACAAGTATGCTGGAGTGATGTTGGCGTAGCGGTTACGTAAGTTAACGACCCTGCTATTTTAGATGGTTGAGTCTGTCTACGGTCGACGCACCTTTTAATCTCCTGTTTAACGTTCGGAGAGCGCTGCATCACCTTTATTTGATCTCGCACGAACGATGCTAATGAATGAAAGGAAGGCATCTCCGAGCTACGATGCTCCATTTCAAACGCACGCACGGTGTCGGGGTCCTTCAGTGCAATATGGAGAAACACCACGTCCATAAGATCATTAAATTTCAAATTCTTAAGTGCAGCCACCGATGCCACAAATTTATCTAGAAACTGCTCTAAGCCGTTGATGTTCGCGGATGATATAGGTTTAAGATCGAATATCTGGTTCAAATATTCGGAAGCTAACATTCTCCTATCTTCATATTTAGTTTTAAGCGTTTCGAATATTAATAAGTAATTGTTTGCTGTAGGTGTAAAACCAGAGCAGATCGACTGTGCCCTGCCACTAAGTTTACTGATTAAGTAATATAATTTTTCGGCGTCCGATAACGATGGGTTATTGTGTATATTGTTTTGAAAACTACTGAAGAAGAAGGGCCACGTCTTAATATCACCATTAAATACCGGAATATCTATTGGCGGCAACCTAATCGAGTCGCTTGGACGTACCTGTTTTTCCGGCTTTGCTTCGTTTTGAGATAGTAGGGATCTCGCAATTCTTTTCACGCAACACAACATATCTTCGAATGCCAGCAGCGGTTGGTAGTTCACTATGTATTTCGGGTCGATTTGTAATTCCAAATGATTAATTTGGTCTAATATTTTTTCGTAATCTATTCGTAAAGAATCTATCGTTTCGATTTCAGTCAAAAAGGTTTCCCGCACTGCTTCTATATGAATGTTCTTTATATAATCACTTATATTCTGCATACGCGAAAAGAGTATGTCCCTCTTGGCATAAAGCGTTTTAATTTTGATTTCACTTCCACTAACTGCCATTTTAAACTATTATAATAAAGTTATATCAATCACAATTAATCTCACAACGCACAAACAATAAAGGATGGACACTCGGTATACCGTATTACGTAATTAAATCGAACACCTGCGCAGCGAGTCGAGGTGACGCGTCATTTGCACTCAATAATTTTATCAAGATTGTGGGTAAGCGTATCAAACGGTTCCTATTACACTGTTTCAATTATTTAATAGGCTTTAAATTTAATCAAATACGAGCGCTATAAAACGAATAATTCTGTTTGTGAGTACCTAATCAAAATTTAAATTTAAACGAACACTATTTAAGTCTATTCTATAAATTAGAGTGCATTATCTAATTAATTAATTCAACAATTCGACCAAAATCCGGCTCGAAGGACCATAAAATGGTGGAGCCACGTGTTTAAGGCTGCCGAAGTCTAGTTCCCCGGTCGAACCTTAAACCTATTACGCGAGATATTAACTAAAGTGGACTGTATATGCGGTTGCTTCTACGCTTACGTAAAGGCGACTACTATAGCATGCGGTATAATGCACTCGCTCTTCCCTAAAACTAAACTATTATTGTGCCAAATCGCTGAAAAGGAATCCTGCCTTATTAGGAGAACAACAAAATTGGAGCGGGTTAAACTATGTAAGGCAGGAGCTAAATTAAGGAATGTTGACTCACCGGGGTTTCTTCTATTCTGTTGAGCACTATAGCTGCAACTTCTGGAACTTCTTCTGGAACACTCCGGAGAGAGGAGGTGCGCGACTATATCTCACACGATGTGAGGCGGGTCTCCTGGAGCTCGACTGCTTCCAGGCTAAAGCGGTTTCTATTAGCGGTGTGGTTTCAGCGACGACTGCGGTGGAAAGAGCTGTTGTTCCAATGACTGGCGCGGTAGGAAAGAGCTGTTGTTTCAATGACTGGCGCGGTAGGAAAGAGGACGCGCAACGGTCGCGCGTGTCTTATATGTCCTCGGCTCCGATGATTACGTGACATTCTAGAATCATCTTCTTGCCCCTCCCACCCCACCACCCCGATGTGTCGATAGGAGGGTACGAATGATATCGTTTTTTGGAAAGGAACAAGCGACTTGGCACCTCTACCGTCAAATATAATAATCCAATGGTTTTTTCCGCGCAACCACACTGTTTTTGTGTTAAACCACTTCGAAAGTCATAATAAATCAATCAATCAATCATCGCTCTTGAATTTTCTCGAGTCAATTCCATTTTCTCGACGACTAAACAAGTTTGACAAAACCTTGTGACAAGATCGACAACCTTTTTTATATAAATAAATAAATGGTATTCGATTTTTAAAACCAAGAAGTTTTCAATTTAAAAGATTTTAATATGACAGGACCAGTGGAAATATTCCATTTCCGATACTTTTAGTGCAGCCTAGTATAGTTTACCACGGCGGCGTGTATCGTGAGCGAGTTTATTTACTTTCCAGTGGGAAGTTATTGTAATGGATTGTAATGGAAATTGGAAATTTTAACATATTTCCACGTTTAAAAGTCTTTAGAGTCGAATAGTATGGTTTTTAAGAGGATGTCCGTGTGTGCACATGTACGTATATATGTATGTACATTCGAATTCAAATTTGGTCTCGTGTATCTCTAGAACAAAGAGTGATATTGGCATGGGACCTGTTTCATTTAACTCATAATTGTGTAACTTAGACCTCTTTAAATTTTGAGCAAAATCAGTCAAGTCGTTTTTTGTGCCGAATGAAAAATTGTAAAAATATTAAAACATATGATATTTTTTTATTCTCTCCACTGGGAAGTTAGTCGTGTGGACGTTTTGGGCCGCACCTAGACCGCTTTTTTCTACTTATTTATAAATAATTTAGAATTGAAAATGATGACGATATAATATAATTATAATAGAATAGAATAGATTTTTTTATTCAATATAGATTACATGTATGCAATTCCTATTGAAAGTTGTTTTAATCACTGGTTCGGAAAAAGAGCCTGACCTGGGAAGAACCTGCAAGGCACCCAAGCATGACTTTAAAAAGTTATTTGTACAATATTGGATAAACTATTTACTAAATTCATTTTAGAAACAGCTTTGAAGCGACCACCTTATTCCCAGGGGTTATTATCAAGCATGTAATAAAATTACATAATTTATAATTCGCTTCCACCAAAAATAGTACACTTTTGACTGTTTAGATGAAAAGCGTTTAGTATTGACTTCTTAAAATAAAAAATGCTGTTGCTAAATATATCTATAACTTTTATATTTCCATATAGCAAATACATTAGTGCTAGTTTGAATCGAACCTTTACTTACATACTATGAAATTTACGGCGCTTAGCCTCTGAATTAAGACGGCCACTGTTGCATTATTAGGATATACTATATTTTTGTTGAGCATCTGATAGTTTTTATTTATTGTCGGCTGACTATAGCTTACGATGGTTCCTATCGTACATAAATTGGTTACATTATCTACTAATTACCTGTTATGTAAGTCTACCAATAATCGGTACGTTTTTAAAAAAATCACAAATAATGAATGGCTTATTTTATTTTAACACCAGTATTTTAATAATGCACTGCTCCTGATTGAGCACTGTGGGTGCTGCTGACACAGCACACACATACATCACCCGTGTCAATGGAAATGTAATTCGCATGAAATACGATAACGACCGCCGCCAGCGGGACGGCAGTCCGTAAGTCGGTTAGCTAGAGTGCAGTAGTTAGTTCCTTTCTAAGTGTATTATGTGAACACGCAACTCTGATGTAGAAAATAAAGCAACTACAACATATGTGAACGATTACTTCATTCTCCTCCCTACACAAGCCCCCAAGATACACTAGCCACCAAAACACATTCACAACATATTGAAACAAAATGGAATGTATAAAATTACAATACCCGTTTAACGTTTGTTCAGCTCTCATAATGTTATATTATGGTTAATGAACATTCGTATTTCCCATATGCAGTCATCATAGAGCTTATTATATGGCTTAATAGAACGAACTCATGTGAAAGTACAAGCGTGCAGGAAACTCAAATGATCGAATTTGCATTTATATCATTGGGCTACATCCGCACAGTATACGATATGATGTTAGTTAGTACTTACTTACGGTGGTCAGGTATGCGTCGCACACAACTACACAAAGCGACACATCCGTTGATTAATGTCCCAGAGAGTTGCGATGCAACAGTAAGCTGCCCATACACCTAATCTAATTTAGGGTTGCTCACCTGAAACCGACTTTGTTAAATTTATTGATTATTTCTTTAAATTTAGTTCATACGTGAGTACAATGAAATTTATGACAACTATGTTTTAGGTCATATTTATTTATGTCACCACATAAAATTTGTGGTACAAGCGGTTTTTCGTTAACTTAATTTCAAATATCCACGTAAACCTACCGCCTCCCTATGTCGTACTTTTCTAACTTGAATGCTTGGTCGGTCCAGTACTTATAAACGTAATCGCTAAATATGCGGGTCCGAGTTCGAACTACGGGTCGGACCATAACAACCTGATTTGTTTTCTGTCGAGAAATACAGCGCAAAACTTTATATAAATTCGATGTTCTTTAAAGGTGAACCAAACCGAAATATCGGTGCGTTCACGAAAATTCTCAAAATATTAATGCCGTATATAAAAGGTTTTTAGTCGCAAGTGATTAATAGCCATTAAGTTATAGATGCCACATCATTAATCCAATTTATGTATGTGGTATGCGGTACAAATGGCCGCTCTAAATCCTTATCTTAAATTCGTGCGATAGTTTAGGCGTTTTTTTATAGAATAATGGTGACAGGAGAGAACACAGCCACGTGATGGGGAAAGGATACTGTGGTACTTAAACATCTACATTTATCCTAAGAGGACTGAGATGGTATGCTTCGTAAACAGTAAAAAGGGTCTCCGGTTCTCTACACTTACCGCACGAAACGCAGCATTGTGCTGCTATTTTACACTGGTATTCTGTGAGATTAAGGACCTCGGGCCATTCGTACTGCAACCATAATATAATTGTAGCATGAGTCTACCACGTTAAGACAGAGGACTTAGTCTAGTCAGTCTACTAGAATGAATTGATAGACTTGGGGTAAATCAGTCAAACTCGAAAGTTAACGCTTAGCACAAATACTTGCCTCGTCGGAATTTCAAATCCAGGACCCTCGATGTAGTCGCTACTATGAATATTAGGTCACGTGTTTGAGGTGTGGTATTAGTGTAAAAAGATCCATCGTACGAAGTACGTAGTGAGGGCACTTCGTACCGTAGGTGTCGTAAGGGATAATTATGAGAAACACCAAAAATCCCCATGGAATCAAATAGATGGCGGTACACCATCTAGTTTACGCCAAACGTAAAATAACCGAAACTGTCGGGTAGCAGCGTCTTTAAAGTGCCAAACGTCTGGCACTGCTGTAGCCAATACGTCTGCCAAGCGTGACGTCTTGGGAGGTTCTCCCTACAACAGGAGACCAGCTATATCCAGTTACGGATTTTTACGCTCTGATGAAAAAAAAGAAGTATCTGGTCATAAGCCAAGCAAAGTCTATTAACTGGCCTGCCCTGTTACGTGGATATGAACAATCTTAAAACTTAGTTTTTTTATAGACAGGCTGAGGTGAATGACGTAGCAAAGGGTGACAAACGAGCACACATTCCACCTGATGGTAAGTGGATTCAGTGGCCCATAGACATCTACATCTATCCTTGATTACGAATCAAAATGAAAATGTGTTGCCATCCCTGAGGAGGAATGCCTAATTTCCGGTAAAAAGGGTCTCCGGTTCTCTATACGACTATTTTACGTTGGTATTCTGTGCAAGCGAGGTTCTTCCCCGGTCGAGTCGACCCATTCGTGCTACAACTATAATATAGCTGCAGCGTGGCTCTACCACGTAAGTCCTCCTAGCTGGTGCATTCTTGAAAAGCCCAGCTGTCTAGCTGTATATTAAAAACTGTTAAGGAAAAGGAAGAATACGTGATCCGCACCCTGCCTTAATAGATTAATTACATCATGAATTACAGGCTATCAAAGTGTACTGTTAAATATAGGTCACCACATAGATTTCCTCAAAAAGGTGATACTTGCTGTAGTTGCTCCACTTGACATGTGAGTTGGTAACCGTAGTTTTATATTTTGTAGTTATTATTGGGAAGATGCAGCGTATCTCCAAGTTTATTTCCCTCGGCCGCCTCTCACGTTATCCGCGGGAAGATATGGGATACTTACACCACCATTAGACGGAGTCATTTAATAGATTTGCGGATATGGTACGATTTTCATTCGCATTTAAGTCGTGTTCTTTCCGGTTTCAATTTCGTTAATATTGATGTGACAAACTAGCTAATAGCATGTGCCGATTGCTTTCCATGGATACCCGACCGAAAAAGACGATCACAGGTGCCTTTGTTACTCCCAAATAAAAAAAGTAAATGATGTAAGTCAAGAAGCATTTATTTTAAAGATAAACATGAAAAAAAGAAGCTCTCTGAAAAACGACTACTGAATATAGGTATATATATTCTGTAACAGTTTATTTCGATAATTATATCAGCTTAGGTTCGCCGGCGTAGCGGGCTCAAAACCCGCACGAAGCAAGTAATTTTATTTAATCTTTTTCCGTCTAGATGCTGGAATTTATGTATGCAAACTACCTCCACGATATAGGAGCATATCCTGGTATAACGGGATAGCTTTTTAAAAATAAGTAAAGAACTAAAAGAATGAATTCAAGTCAGTGATCTGCCATTAATTCGCAACGTTTTCTCTGTAGTGTGCAGCCAAGCGCATTATGTCCATCGATCGTTTAAGTACTGCATTTAATTTGGTAGAACCATGCTGTATCTATATTAAGGTTGTGTCACGAGTGGTTCGGCTCGATTAGGGAAGGACCACGCTCTCACAGAATACTGTATTGTGTTTCGTATGGTAAGTGGAGAGAACCGGATACCTTTTTACTAGTGACGAGGTATTCTATCTTGGTCCTCAGGGGTCATAACTCATCTATGTTTTGATCCCAAATGGTAGATGTAAGTGTCTATGGACCGCAGCATCCGCTAACCATTAAGTAGACTGTGTGCTCGTTTGTCACTCTTATTCTATATAACCAAGATTTTATCTCAACCCATCGGTAGTGATAAGGATATGGAACAACAACTATGTACGTATGTAAAACAATAACTCAATGAAGCCTAAATTTCGCTATCAAAGTTCTAAAGTAAATCGGTATAATATATGGAGTAGCTTCGAACTACCACTCAGCGCATTGGCCGCTCCTCGGACTAAATACATTGCCCGGCGGGAGATCTCTCCTTCTCTTTCCACGGTCACACACCTTTATAATCTAGTCAGGAATTTAGAAGCCTTCTAGGCTAAGTGGGTAGTAGTAATAGGGTAATACTGTTGCCAAGCAGTGTGATTATGGAAAATCCAAGTAATACAAAAATGTCCTTGACTTGAACTGGGTACATTACTTCGATAGTCAAATTAGCAAGTTTCTATAATTTTAATCAAACTTAAATAAAAATGTAATGATACTTTTTGTCACTAGCTGACCTGATAAATGTTGTCCTGGATTTTCCGGTAGGCGGCGCGATGAGTTTTACTCCGAATTCACTCTGGACTTTTTACAGTGTAAATTATGTATACCTAAAATTAATTAACAACTCGACACAGTGCCGCTCATCGAGTACGGATTTTGTGATTATCTTTTTTGGCACTAAACTAAAATATATTGCAAATACAAGTCATTTCGGTTCAAAGATATAGCACTCACACTAACGGACACACCAACAATTGTAAATTGAATAAACATTGTCATTGTGTTCATCTTTAATATCACTGGTTAAAAGCCACTATTTTCGAAATCAATATTTCTTTTTTGTGTGTGTTCGGTATTTTTAAAGAAACTTCAGTTCTCTACTGTGTAATCATACACGATACGATAATCACAGAAACACTGCTGACATTGGAAATAATTAGTTTTAAACGTGTTTTAAATTGATGGTTCACACGACAATCTATGTAAACCACATTTGGAACAAAATCTACGTACAATCTCATGTTCGAATCGGCCGCATCCGCGCCCTTACATCGGCTGCGTAATAAAAAGATCAAATTTCCCAGTAAGAACCGCTCGGTGTCTCCGTCCATTGCAAAAATCGGTTGCATTAACATGCAACCGAGACGTTCTCCACTTTCGTCTCAACTTACCCGAATTCCCTGTATCTCTGAAGAAGTCAACGAAACTATATTGGTATTTCTTGGCAATTTCCAACAAATAATATTTTTATAGATGTAACGTTTAAGTTTTATAAATAATAGAGAAGTAATAAAAGCCATCAAAAATTATTCAATCACATAGATTGTATTTGAATTCTGAAAGGTTTTCATACGTAAATGTGGAAAATGGATTAAATTTACCATTACATTACTATTTGAAAACGGCAAAGAGAAAGGTAGGCTTATAATTAGTCTATTAAGTATCCATGTACGTAAATATAGTGTCCTCTTTCCTCTAGAACAAAGAACTTGATTGACATTTAATCTACTGCTTGTCAAAAGCTGTACATACCTCTTATACATATAAGGTTAGTATAAAATTAAGTATAAAAAATATAAAATCAAAGTATTTTTTTAATTGTGGGAAAAAACTTGACTTGTTTATCATCATCATTCCAACTCATTACATATCCAATGAAGAATAATGTCTTCCTTCGAAGTCTGTCACAAAACAAAGTCCTGACCTTCATCAACCGACTCTCCAAATATCTTACCATATTATCATAAACTTTAGTGGAGGGTCTCCGCCTTCCGCTTACCGTTACGAAACTATCGTTAGGACTGAGTTCTCTTCCCCATTGGTGGTCGGTTCTTCGAACTACATAGCCGGCTCATTGCCTCATCCGTTGGGATATGCCGCTTACTTCGATTCTACTGTAGATATTATGTTAGTTACGGATTCTATCACCGAACTCCGAAGGCCGATTCATAACAAGCGTGATGATTATGGCAAAATGTCCCTATTGGAAGAGATTTGAGGAGAGCCTAAACTCAATCAATTGTCTTTTGAGCTCGTGAAAAAAAAGAAGTGTAAATATTTCAAAATGTCACTGGATTGAAATCGGTCACGATAAATCGTCATTCCATTCGCCACCTTTTAATTAAGTTGATAGTCGACTATAGCATTTGTTACCACGAGCCACGCTACAAATATAATATTATGGTTGCAGCACGTGTGTGTTCCGTATGGTGTATGTAGAGATCCAGAGACTCTTTTTTACTGGAAACGAGGCATTCCATCTTAGTCCTCAAGGTTGACAGCGTGTCTGCATTTGACACTCAATTGCGGATAAATGTAGATGTCTATGGACCACAGCATCCAATTACCATCAGGTGGACTGTGTGCTTGTTTGTCACCCCTATCCTATTGTTTGCGCCACTTTGCACTATCGCTTAACGCTTATAAGGGATTCGTTAATTATTATCTAATAAGATTACTGCAAAGCCCATTTCCGGTTTCCTATCTACCGCTTTATGCCCAGCATGTGCATTCGTGTGTGAACGGGCTCACACAAGTTGAGAAGACACGCAATCAACCGCACCGCTTATATCTCGCATCATCGCTCCCGCCCTTGTGTAATTTGGATATTGAATTATACAAGCATATAGTAAAAAGTATAGACATTTGCAATAACGCTATATTTCGTGATTATCTGTGAAGTTGATAAGTGTGAAGACAGCCGGCAGCCATCGAGACACGAGGCAGATCAGCGGAAGTCCAGGTGGGTGCACATGCATTCCTTCACGTCCTTCCTATATCCCGAATTTAGGGGATTTGCAGTATCACGAATAAATTAAATTCCATTCACCGCTCGCACCGCGCTCATATACAGTCCACTATTCTATTTAAATTAATAGCCGCACCGCATAGCATTATTTAATACATTTGAACCAGCAGTTTGGTGGTTGAAGGCCAAACGCCAAATCCACCATATATATTTTGGTCACTTCGGCCGGGATTAAATTAACCTTTAGGCCCGGAGAAGTAAATTCATTTTTTTATATATTACAAAAAATTATATACGTATATATTATTAAATCATAATAAATTGTAGTTCTAATTATACTAACTACAATATTTATTTGTCCCGCATTGCTTATTACACGTATTATAATACCTTTGTAACGCATACCACACCGCTTCATTATTCCATTAATGATATTTTTCTTGTTGATTAACCGCCATCTTTCTAGTAACGCGAGATTGCTTCGTTCCCCAGTTAACTAATTCTACCGTCAGTTATCGCAATAATTTTAGTCCGCATTTGTTTGTTGAAAATGACGACGAGAAGCAAAGAATCTAAACTGGTTTCGGATGAAGAAGTTAGTTTAAAAATTATTATCGCTAAACGTAATTATATTTACGAACGATTACAAAAAATTTACGAGACCTCAAAGGGCGCATTTAATTCCTTGGACGAGCAGAACTTATTTCTTAGCATCGCTTCGAATATAGAACAATTACGTAGTGAGTTTCAAGAAGTTCTAGATAACTATAATACCAAACATTTAAAATTAAACCCTAATGCAGACGTTGATTACGAGGTTTGAAACTCATTTGAAGATTTATATAGTCGTATTAAGTGCCAAATTACGAAAATATCCACATCGCCTTCCACTGTTACGTTAGAAAATAGATTTCCTACTAAATTAAAAACTTCACTTCCGCCAATTGAATTAATGTCATTTAACGGAGACATACGCCAGTGGTCCATGTTTTATCAACAATTTAAGACATTAATTCACGACAATTTACAATTAACTGATGCCGAACGTGTTTATTATTTGGTTAACAAATTGAGTGACAGGGCGTTATCAGTTTGTGCCGGGTTAGCCCCTACCGCAGAAAATTATTCCAATATTTGGAATGCGCTTTTAGGAAGATATAATGACGAACGCACACTCGCATCTACGTATATTAACCAACTATTGGATTTAACACAGGTGAACGCAAACACAACAGGAGGTTATCATAAATTTATGGACAAATTTGATGCTTCAATTAATGCTTCACCTCTCGCACCGGGCTCATATACAGTCCACTATTCTATTTAAATTAATAGTCGCACCGCATAACATTATTTAATACATTTGAACCAGCAGTTTGGTGGTTGAAGGCCAAACGCCAAATCCACCACCTATAAACAAAACTCTCACACCTGTCACCGAGTAGATATCCTGAAACACCTCTCTAACTTTTTTGACATCCATATATTTACGCGTACAGTCTAAACTTGGACTATATTCAATACAACAATATCGCCAATTTGGCCGTTAAACTGCTATATTGGACGTCATTTGTCCACTCTGTCAAATATTTCTACAACATATATTATTCTCTCCTCATTCATTCTTTCTACGTGTCCATCACTGAAACATTCTTTTCTTTAACCTGGCCACAACGTATCTTCCACACATTTTTCTTATCACACTATCTCACTCTCTATCGTTCAAATTCACTCTAACATATTTACTTCTTAATAACTGCATTTCTACGGTATAATTTTCACTCGCGTTCTTCATCTGCCACAGCTAAAAAGGACGTAAATAGTATAATATACTAAAACACATAGTATTGCGTGCTTAGCACTTACGTTTATTTCATTTTTATCCTTTATTAACCAGTGCTTGACTTACGACAATAGATAAAGCGTAGTGGTTGAGCTTACACAGGCTGCACTAAAAGTATCGGGAATGGAATATTTCCACTGTTTCTGTCATATTAAAATCTTTTTAATTGAAAACTCCTTGGTTTTCAATTAAAAAGATTTGAACTGGAGAATAGTTTTACTGAGTACAAGGCATTCCATCTTAGTTCTCAAGGGAGACGACGAATTTGCGTTTTGATTCTTAATCGAGTATGTACTAGGCTGCACTAAAAGTATCGGGAATGGAATATTTCCACTGTTCCTGTCATATTAAAATCTTATTAATTAAAAAATCCTTGGTTTTAAAAATCGAATACCATTTATTTATTTAAAAAAAGATTCTCGGTCTTGTCACAAGGTTTTGTCAAACTTGTTCAGTCGTTGAGAAAATGGAATTGACACGACAAAATTCAAGAGCGATGATTTATTACGACTTTCGAAGTGGTTTAACACAAAAACAGTTTGTTGAACGGATGATTTCTGCATTTGGCGATGAAGCGCCATCCAAAACCACAATTTATCGCTGGTTTACTGAATTTCAACGTGGACGTGTCAAGCTCAGTGATGATCCCCGTCAAGGTCGTCCAAAAACTGCAGTCATCCAAGAAAACGTTGATGCTGTGCGGAGGCTGATTGAGGAAGATCGACATGTGACATACCGCGAAATTCAAGCAACTTTAGACATTGGCATGAGTCAAATACAAATAATCTTGCTTGAACAATTAGGTGTAAAAAAGTTGTTTTCCCGATGGGTACCGCATTCGCTCTGTAAAGACCAAAAAGCGGCTCGCGTTACTTGGTGCGTCAGAACTCTCGAAAGATTCCACGTAGGATCCTCAAATGCTGTATACAACATCGTATTAGGTGACGAATCCTGGATATACGCGTACAAACCCGAAATAAAAAACCAGTCACGAGTTTGGGTGTTCAACAATGAGTTAAAGTCAACAAAAATTGTTCGTTCACGGAGTGTTGCAAAAAAAATGGTGGCCACGTTTGTCTCCAAAACCGGCCATGTTACGACTATTCCTCTTGAAGGACAAAGAATGGTTAATGCAGAATGGTATGCTAGCGTTTGTTTGCCACAGGTCGTTTCTGAACTCCGTAAAGAGATTTGCAACCGCCGCATCATCCTCCATCACGACAATGCGAGTTCTCACACTGCACACAGAACAAAAGAGTTTTTAGAGCAAGAAAACGTAGAATTATTAGACCATCCGTCGTACAGCCCCGACCTAAGCCCTAGTGATATCTATACTTTCCCTAAAATAAAGAATAAATTGCGCGGACAGAGATTTTCATCACCTGAAGAAGCTGTGGACGCCTACAAAGCGGCCATTTTTGAGACCCCAACTTCCGAATGGAATGGTTGCTTCAATGATTGGTTTCTTATTGAAAAATGTGTCAAATTTCGCGGAGAATACTTCGAAAAGCAATAAATACATTTTTAAATAGTAATGTTGTGTCACTTCCTTGATTCCCGAAATTTTCAGTGCCACCTTCGTATCAAAAAGCCTTGCTCTTCTTCTACTCCTTTAAAGATGGTGCTATATTCGTGAATGAAGATCGTTTCCATGAGGTGGACAACAGTTTTATGAATTATCAAATGAATCAGTTGGGCTCAGAAAATACGTGATTCCAACAATACGGGGCCACATGGCATACGGCAGGTGACAGTCGAAACATAGCGAAGAATGTTTTCAGGTCAATTAATTTCAACGAATGGTGACATTGATTGGCTCCCTAGATCACCTGATATGATAGCTCCTGACTTTTCCCGTGGGGTTATCTAAAGGGACGTGTCTATGCTTACAAGCCGATTAATTTTTGAACCTTAAAATGGAATATTCCAGACGCAGTCTCTGGGATAACACCGGAAGTTTGCAAAAATATGATGAAAATGCGATGGAAAAAGCCATCAGCCATGCTGCTAGAGTTGAACATTTGACAGATGTTATATTACATGCATAATTGCAAAGACTAGTATTTTTTAATACTTAGTAATTTTTGTTTATAAATAGTAAATTTTATAAAATAACTTGTATACTTCTTATTTGGCCATCCTTTACCTAGTTTTATTACAGAGTGGTGAAATTGCAAATTAAAAAGTAGTTTTACTGACAAAGTATTACTCAATAAATAATTAAATTTAAAACAAAATTCAAGTGACATAGTGGAATATAAAAACCCTACTCAGGTCACAGGCTTCTACAAAAGGCACGTACGCGGCCCTAATTCTTGTGATAGTCGAACTTCACACGTCCGCGAAATGTGTTTTTTTTTTGAGACGTGGTTGGCAATGCTTTTACTCGCCACAAAGAAAAGTAAATTTGAAATTATTAATTACAATAAATGTCTGGGTGTCTTTAAGGCTAGTGAATAAGCTTTGGTTAAGCTAAATCAGTGCGTTTCATCATTTTCCGCTATATCACTACTTATTATCAGGATGGATGGTAGTCAATGACTAAATTATTGATTAGGTACTGCTTGAAAAATCAAAATCATTTTGACAAGGCTGGCACAACTAGCTTTAGTCACACATATTTTTGTACTTAAGGTTATGGTGAAGGACATGCCAGTGAAAAAAAGTATCTAATTCACTTCAGACTTTTTCTATAAATAACTCAATAAATTTAATAAGCTATGTAAAATATAAGCAGTAAATTGAATATCCCTTCGTAATGTTCAGAAAAGGCAAAATTTTAAATTTATTTCCGACAAATAGGAGTCCGAGTAGTACCTGCGTTTCTACTATAGCGGTTACGCGCACAAGTGTTAAAATAGTTGTTTAATCAATATTTAAATATGTATACACCAGATAGAGCAACATAATACTGGTTTATAGTTGTAAGAATGTAGAGTAAATGTACGTCCATAAATAAATACTATAAGAAAATGTAAATGTATGGAACTAGTGACTACAGCGAAGCGTAGGCTGCGTATTACGTGAGTTGCAATAATAAAATGTTCTAGTTGTTTGCATTATAAGTGGAAGAAATTACGAGACAAATGGTAAAATAATGTAAACGTTTAATTACAAAATTTTGTTTTTGTTATGTTTTAAACAATTCTTTTTTTAAATCGATTACATAAAAGTAAATTTTTATTTGTTTGTATTATATTCGCTGCCATACCGTTCATCAGATTGCAGTCAAAGTTTGTCAACATATTACTACATGCGAAGGTTATAGGCGTAGTAGGACCCGGTAGGTGGCGCTGTTGTAGAATCCAGATATCACCCGTGCGAAACCGGGGTAGATCGCTTGTTATAAATATTTCCTGGGGAATCTACGAACTTAACTTCTAACAAGAATATTTGTCTTCCTATTGACCCAAACGGCAAGCAATGGAGATATTGACTTACTCCTAAAGATTTTGTCTTATCCCGTTGATCGAGATTTGCTATCCTGGTGAAATATTTAGCCAATTAACATCTAAGAAAATTGCAGATTGGCTACGGTGCGGCAGGCGTAATCATAGATATAACTTAAGTAAACGTAGCTGATTTTGCCAAATGCCAAGCGTGGCAACTATCGCATATATCCCTGCTATGAGGTTATCTATTAGGAAGGCCTATGTCCAGCAGTGGACATCAATAGGCTGCAACGGTAACGGTAGGCAGCCGTGTCAGGAGACCTCAGGACGAAAGTAATTCTGTCCGTCGACGTACCAAATGGAAGTATTCCGACGATATGCGGAACCTATCAAATCGCACTGTAGCAGCGCAATGAACTTCTTTTTCCACCTACTTCAAAAAAGAAGGTTCTAATTTCAACTGTATTTTTTACGTGTTTCAGAAAATTTTTCTAGGTAAACCGATTTTGATGATTCGTTTTTTTTTGATAGCTTGTGGTTCTCCCGCTATCCCATATAAGTTCGATCAAGATCTAACCATTAGTTTTTGAGATATTCTTAATAATGCGTATTTAATTGATTACACTACATTGATGATGTTCTAATTTAATAATACTAATATTGGTTGTATAAATTTTTTATATTTGACGACTTGATTCAATTGATTTTCCAGTAGTAAATTGTATAACTATGTAGTTGTGGTTGCTACATAACGTTATAGCCCCCGACCCAGTAAGATAAACCTTGAGGTTTACAATTCGTTCATGTTCATTTTGAAATGTGTTATGCAAATTCTTTATCATAAAGTTTTTTCAGATATTCCACCTCCAAGGGACGCAAAATAGGCAACGAGTTTATTAATTGAGCAACTGCTTAGACGACATTGAGATTGCGATATTCCTTATTTCTCTTGTAATAGTGGAGATGAACGGTCCACTATTAACAGACTCCGAGTGGTTTTAAGGTGGAGAAATGAAACTACTGTTTAAAAGCCGAGTGGAGTATGAATATGGAATGGATTGTGGAATGGAATGGAATATATTTGCATCTCGCCTATATTTATATGGCTGGCTCACAATTGATTTGCCAATGGTAACAATTTTTATTTTACATAGCCAATTATAATGCTTATATTATGACCAATGAAAATTAACCAAAATGTATTACTATTATGTACGTTTCGTTTCCCGGCGTGAGACTTGTGTGTTGTTCACGAAGCTACGTCGCTGGACCGGGCTATAAAAGACATACAGATCGGTGCGCGCGCGTATACGACCAGTCATGTCCTACGTGGGCCCCGTCTTTGCCCACGCAAACCCCAAAATTATTAATGAACTCCAAATAGTTCAAAACCTTTTCTGTCGTCGAGCTGCCAACGCACCTTGGTACGTCCGTAATGCCGACCTTCAACGGGACTTAGAGCTCCCAACAATTCAACAATTCCTTAAAAAACTCTCTGAGAACTTCTTCAAAGCCTCAGAGTCGCACCCAAATCAATTAATTCGTGAGGCAGCTTCTTATGCAGCCCCACCCCCCTCTCGCTATCGTGTCCGCAGGCCGAGAAACTCTCTCTCGGACCCGCCTAATAAACTGTCAAACGACCTGAACTGCCTCCTGGCGGCTCAGGCCAGTTCTAATTAAATTAATTATTATTATATTAACTAATATTATTTTGCCTTCGTAGGCACTCCCTCAGCGGCTCTTAGCCGCCTGCGCCCTCTTTTCCCAAAAGAGGGTCGCTCATGATAAGGCACAATACAGCTTAATCAGCCAGTTGCCTGTCCCCAAAGGCGGTTTTTAGAGGGTATCACTTAGGGTCCCCGGTAGGACAGTGAGTCCCTCATAACCACGATAGACCGGCTATCGTGGTATGCGTAATGCATTTTCCGCCTCCCTACGTATAGGGTAGCCCTTTAATTGCTTCGGGCGCAAAAAAAAAAAATGCGCGCGCGTAGTCGGCGAGCGGCGGCGGCGTGGAATACAGCTCCGGAACAGCAAGAAGAAGCGAGCTGCGGCGTTGAAGAAACGGCTCCCCATTGGTCGACGGATACGTGACGATAGCGGCGTGTGAAGTCGATGTGGCGCTGAATGATATTTGCGGCTGCTTCTTGTTTCTTTATAAGAACGTCAAATTATCTATATGCAGTCCGCAGTATCTCAGTAGCCAGGGATAGTTAGGAAATAAATGTTTTTTATCTTCGCCTTCCGCGTTATGGTAGCAGCAGAGTATATATTATTTATTCCCGTTTAGGGTTGATTAGTCTGGCTGCTACACTCTCAAAAGAGAAAAAAATAGCTTTGAATAAAAAGTGATAGCCGATTTAAAACAACTAAAAAGAATAATGATTTCTTACATATATCACGCGTGCTTTGTGGCATTTCTTGGTGAGGCTTATGTTTAACAGTGGACTTGTGAAGGGATGTAATGATGATGATGATGATGATATTTACGTGAATACTGCACATTAAATAACACAAGTTTTATGAATTTTTTCGCGTTTAAATCCGTAGAATTAGATTTATTTAAAATAATATAATAACTAGACATTCTGAAGTCGGAGCTTTAATTGTTCTACCAATCAGAAAAGAAAAATAACGATCATAAACTAACTACTATTACCAATATTACTGCTATTATTTTATCAATGGAAAGCGACCGTTAGAAAATAAAAAAGACAAGAACAGTTTACGCTAAGTTGAAAATATGGAACGAATATAAATTATGGGCAAATTAGAAACGTATTGATAAAGTTCCGCGACAGTAACTTAAAAGTTATATTTAAACGGTACGTGACGTAATTTTGTTGGTGTCGAAATTGTTCAGTTTATTTAAGTGTTTTTATAACGGTTGTATCGAAACTTATTCTATTAAATAATACTTATTGAAAGTCATTTTTAAGACCAATTTACCACTCGCTCGGAAAATACCTACATTCTGGAAAGAATCAGCAGGAAGTCCTGTGATTCTATAAACAATAACAGTAACACCTTGTGTAATTGTAAAATATAAAGTTTTACAATTACACAACTCGTAAGAGGTATGGGTTATTGTTAGCCATGTATTCCTTAATAATAATAATTTTAAACAATCTTACACTCTCAGTTTAATACATGTTTTGAATTTAGCGAAAGATCAAATTTTCATTTTGGATCTTCTTGTATACATTGACACATGAATGATTTACTAACTCTGTTGAGTCGAGTAACTGATATCACTTGCTTGTTTGTTACTAGTATCAACAGAATACAATATATTATCACCTACAATTTTTAAAACTACCTATGTTTTTATGTACAACGCGTTTTTTGTAAATACATATAATGAGAGGCCATAGTTAAGATATTCATTTTCGTAATTTAAAAAAACCGGCCAAGAGCGTGTCGGGCCACGTTCAGTGTAGGGTTCCGTAGTTTTCCGTCCGTCACAATAAGTGTTCCTACTTATAAGTTTAAAGGTGGGTATCCATTAAGTTCGCGCTCCAGCAGCGCTCCGCGCTCCCGCAACTGCTCCCGGTAGTGGGTACTGTTGTCTCCATCCAAGTTCAAAATTATTTTCCTAGGAAGTCCTATAAAGTTCTACTTTTCAGATTTTTTTCATATTTTCTAAACTTATGGTTCAAAAGTTAGAGGGGGGGGACACACATTGTTTTTTACTTTTGGTAATAAATAATAAAATGATAAAAAAATGATTTCAGTAAACCCCTATATATTTTTAAATACCTTTCCAACAATATATCACACGTTAGGGTTGAAATTAAAAAAAATCACTTCCCACTTTACATATAGGGGGGCTACCCTTATAAAACATTTTTCTCCAATTTTTATTTTACCGCTTTGTCGGCGTGATTGATTCACATATTGGCAACAAATTTCAGCTTTCTAGTGCTAACGATCACAGAGATTAAGCGAGGACGGACAGACGGACAGACAGACATGGCGAAACTATAAGGGTTCCTAGTTGACTACGGAACCCTAAAAAGATTTAAAGCACAAATTGCTTTCATGCCAAGCCGATGTTTCTTGAGCTACCACGGCTCCTATCCTTTATAAATATGCATATTTTTACTAATGCGGTAAATGTACAGGCTGTCGAAGTTTAAATAACGATTCCAAGTCTCGTTAATTAAAGAAAGCTAAACGAAGTTGAAGTGTGCTGAACGAATTAAATGACAACCAACTGACTTTCTTGTGATTTACCAATGAGCGGTAAAATGTTAATTAATAATTTCATTGTTGCCGCTTAGAACTGGATCGGATTTTATACGTGGTAAAGACACGCTGCAGCTGTATTATAGATGTAGCATGAATGAGTCGGCTCGACTGGGGAAGGACCACGCTCTCACAGAATACAAGCGTAAAATAGCAGCTTTATGCGGCTGTGTTTCGCATGGTGAGTGTAAAGAAACGGAGAACCTTTTTACTGGAAACCAGGCATTCCATCTTAGTCCACAGGTGTAAGAACATATGTGCATTTTGATTGTTAATTGAGAGTAGATGTAGATATCTATAGGCCACAGTGTCTACGTATATCAGGTGGGCTGTATGTAGATGTAGATATCTATAGGCCACAGTATCTACGTATATCAGGTGGCTGGTGTCAAGCACACAGCCCACTTTATCATACTTATTCTATAAAAAGTTTTTAGTAATAACGGTTATTAAATTTCCTAATTGTTCTATTTATCTCAATTCATCTAGAATGTGGCCTAGTGCTGATCTCGCTATTTATGAATTGCATTGGTTAAAATACATTTTTGTCGTCACCATCAATGCTCTCGCGGGATTCTCACATTTTGACATTGCGAGCAAAAGGATTTCCCTAAATGACTTGCACTTGCAATTTTTTTTACTAGCTTACAAATTAACTTAACTACTGTGACAATGTATGCAGGTATACTGGACTACTTAATTTACAAACTAACTCAATTACTACTGGGCTATCTTAAAAATTATACCCTGAGTTTTATAATATGTAGAATATTCTTACGTCACGTAAGTTAAGGTGATACCTCAAAAATTTGGTGGTTTTTCTATTAAACATATTTTTTTAAGTTTTATAGATTACACCAAAATTTTGGTACACAATTTTTGACTAATGGCCTTGGATTGCATAAAAGAAAAACACGATATCATGTAAATTTCTCGATAGAAAAAAATTGCAAAATAGGCTTTAATTATTTACATTTCTCGATGACACCACAATATTCTTACGAATAATTTCATGGAATTATTTTTAAGGCATAGTAAATAATCATATCTAAGTTCTCATAAACCAGTTTTTTAATCCATAACGAAGTTTTGTTAAAATAAATAAACATGTTGTTTGGCGTTTACTTAGTTTTTTTTCGAGCGCTTGCTCGGTATGGCTATCTCATAATTTGCGTACTATGAAGTCATTGGCATCACTTTCATTTTGACACTCCCGCAGTCGTCCGTTAGCTTCATCGACAAAGGAATAAGCCACGCCACCAAAACTTCGATTCATTTTCAAGGTATCCTCTTAATTGAGCCATGTCTATAAATTCGTTTTTATTTGGCAGGCGTTAGGTGAGCTCTTCTCCGGGTTCACATCGATGCGCCATTTTTTGAACCAAGCTCCTAGGTCATCGACTGACTTTTGGATCTTGTTCCGTAAGAAGGGTAGTGAGATGCCTTTACAGTATATAGCAGTGTCATCTGCGAAGAGGGAGAGCTGAACACCTTTCGACGGGATAGGAATGTCGTTGGTGAACAGGATGTACAGCAGAGGAGCAAGTACTGAGCCCTGAGGGACACCAGCCTTGATAGTTCGCTGTGAAGATAGCGTGCCTCATCATGTCTAAAACGAAAGGTACGATGCTTTAAGTAGGAGGCCATGAGACGTACAAGACGATCAGGGAGACCTACTTTGTAGAGCTTGTAGATAAGGCCTGTATGCCAGACTCTATCGAAAGCTTTAGCTATGTCGAAAAAGACCGCGATGGTCTTATGACGACGAGGATAGAAACCGCTGAGGATGTATTCCACAATGCGGTGAACTTGTTGGGGGCATGAGTGTTGGGCTCGGAAGCCGAATTGATGGGGAATGGTAAGAGGGTCACCGTCTGTGGGAAACAGATAGCGCCTCATACGAGTTTGGATAACTCTTTCGAAGAGCTTGCCCATTGCCTTGAGGAGGCTAATGGGGCGATGGCTGGAGGGGAGGTTGAGAGGCTTGCCTGGCTTGGGAATTCCAACCACAGTTGCCTCTTTCCACGTAGTGGGAAAGTAACTAAGGTTGAAGCAGGCGTTGAAGATAATAGATAAAAAGGTTAACACCTGCTCAGGAAAGTGTTTTAGGGCTTGGTTGGAGATGCCATCCGCGCCCGGAGCCTTTTTAGGCTTAAGTCCTTTGATGAGGGATGAAATCTCATCATTGGATACAGAGATAGGTTCGGAGGTCGAGGGGGGTGGGTTCCGGCGGCGGACCTCATCCTCCACTGCCTGGACGTGTGAGGGGTCGACGGGTTGAGAGCTAGGCGAGCATTGAGCGGCAATGCTATCTGCAAAGCACTCAGCCTTTTCCTCGTCCTCGAAGGCAACCGTGCCGTCGGGACGGGAGAGAGGGGGAGTGTGGGTGATAGCGTCTATGCGGAGGGCTCTGGCCATCTGATAGTACGCTGTATGAGATGGAGAGATATTCTCCATGAGTTCACTCTTTTTGAGGTCTCGAAATTCAGAGAGGCGGAAGCGGAGTTCTCGTTGAAGACAATTGGCCGCGCGCCTATATTCGGGGGTGGGATATTTTGCTGCTCTCCGGAAAGCAGCTTTCTTGGCTTTTAATAGGTTGCTAATATGTAGGGGAAGCCCACTATTGTTAGCAACTGGGACGACCCTTTCGTTCTCCTTAAGGGAGGATTTAATAAGGGTGGAGAGTGAATCGACCGCGGTGTCGATTTTTTCCGGACTGTCTAATTCCGACGGTAGAGAGGTGGTAGAGTCCTGTGAGTCCAGAGCTTTAGCTAGGGACTCCTTGAATCCCTTCCAGTTAGTGAAGGTTTTCGTATGTGTTAGGGGAGGTGGCTGATGTCCAAGAATGAGGGAGACCGGTCGGTGATCGGATCCTAGATCGTCTAGAGTCTCGATTGCTCTGAGGTTGAGAGAAACTCCTTGGAGTAACGCAAAATCTAGTACATCGGGGGCGTGATCGGTGTTATCGGGAAAGTGAGTAACACCGAGGGGACTATGGACGGTAATATCAAGAGACTGCGTGATATCGAGCAGTATCTTGCCACTATGGGACGTAGTACGGCATGTCCATTCAGTATGCTTAGAGTTGAAATCTCCAAACATTATGACTGAATTGCCTAAAGATAGAATGGCCTCAAAATCTTTTTTGAGGGGCTGGGTTCCTGAAGGGATGTAACAGGAGGCTATGAGGATGGACTGATGTCCAGTCATAGCTAGCCTGCATACCGTGGCTTCCATGTTGGTAAGCTGCGGAGTAGAAATGGACGAGCAATGAAGTGTCTTCTTGTAATAGATGGCTGTTCCGCCGCCTCGACGGTCGGGTCTGTCGTTACGAAGAAGAGAGAAGTTTTTAATAGAAAGGCCTTTAGCGTCCTTGGTTTTGAGATTAGTTTCCTGTAGGAGGAGGAAATCGACTTCACGATTCCGGAGAAAGAGCTTAAGCTCTGGGAGTTTACTACTGGTAGTATACAAGCGATAAACCCTTAGGTTTGATACGAACGTGAGATTTTGGTAGAGTGATTTGCTCAGTCATTTAAGTTAAGTTAATTAAGTTAACTTAACTTACAACGCTAGCAGAAGATTGTTATGTTCTGCAAGAACGAGGAGACGTTGTTGGGGGGACTTCGCCGCGCGCAGTTTGCGTGCTACTACGGTGATCTCCCTAACATCAATATTCCTAATAGCGGAATATAGAGTGTTGTAATCATCAGGTGTGGGCTCTGCCTCGTGGGCGTAGGAGGTTATCCGCGGTGGGTCTGCCTTTTTTGGGGCCCCAGGGAAAGACTGGAGGCTGCATAGGCCTGGAGAAGCCCGGAGGGGGCCGAATTATGCCCTGAGGGGGCCTAGGGTGACCCTGAGAGGGTCGAGAGAAGCCCTGGATAGGCTGAGAAGAGCCCTGACGGGGCCGTTGTTGGAGGGCCGGGAATGAGCGGTCATTGACCGGCGGTGGAGCTTGCCTACTAGGGCGAGGTTGAGGTGCGCGAGGGCAACCCTTATAATTAGCCGGGTGTCCTGTCTGCTTGCACAGGACACATGCGGGCGGGGATTCGGCGTCTTTGGGCCGGGGACACTCTTTTGTGTTGTGGGGTTCCAGGCACTTTACGCACCTGGGTGGGGTGGAGCAGTTGGCCGCCGCATGGCCATATAGTTGGCAGCGGTGGCACTGCGCCGGGAAACCGGGCCTATGTGGGGGCTCTACCTTCACCCTCGACAGGCCACACACTGTACGTACCTGCCGGAAGATGGCTTTAGCCTCCGGCACGTTCGATAGGATTATTAAGGCAAGGTTGTATCTCTTGCCCGTTCTGTTGTGCATTTTGTGCACTGCTTCTACGGGGAAACCTTGGGACTTAAGGTCCTCAAGGATTTCCTCGTTAGAGAACTCGAAGGGGACGCCTCGGATGACGGCCCTGACTTTACGCTCTTCAGGGAGAGCGTAAGTGTGGTAGGAGACTCGTTCGGCTGTGAATAGCCGGGTAATTTGACGGAAATCCTCGATCGAGCTTGGGATGATTTTGATTGCCTCCCCGAGGTTGACGGCATGATCGTACTTGATACCTGCGTCGTAGCAGGTTTTTGACAACTGGGTGAATTTTGCCTTGTCTCTTAGGAAGACAGGGGCGGGACTTGCTTCTTAGCAAGGACTGGAGCACAAGGAGAGGCTGGTTTGGACGGTGTGGAGATGTCTAGTGATATCAGTGGGACGGCGGCGGCGTCGAGGGCTGCGGAGGATGTAGGAGCGGCAGGGGCCGCTGAAATAGGGGGGGGGGTACGTTTTAACGCGGCGCGCTTACCGTTGTGCTTGGAGGTGACGGTGGTGAACGTGGACTCCCCGGTTCCGTCGGAGTCAGAGGACTCCGATGAACCGGATCCCCAAGGGTTGGCGGGCCTCTTCCGGGAGGTTGGCGCCGAGGACTCGGAGCATGTGTACTCCATTTCTAAAGGGGCAGATTCAAGGGGGGCAAAGGAGTTCCTCGTTTCGAGGTATGACGCGAGTACTGGCGGCGGATGGTGTGCCTTAGGGGCAGGGAGGGGAGCCTGGGCGGCGATGGTGGCGGTGGCGGCGAGGACCGTCTCATTGCCATTTAAACCGTATTGGGTAATGAGGGCGGCTAGGGACTCAGTGAAGCTGGATGTGGCCATTTTAGTGCAGAAGAGCTAAGCTCGGTAACGGTGAGGACGGGTCCCTGTTCTCGGTAGAACAGGGACTTGGACGCGACACGTAATACGAGACAATACACGTAATAATAATATGCACGAACAACAATAAAATAAAAGAGACAATACAATACAATACAATACAAAAAAAATTGAAAAATGATAAATGAAAATGATAATTAAAAATGATAAATGATAAATGAAAATGAGAAGTGAAAATGAAAAGTGAAAATGAAAAATGAAAATGAAAATGAAAAGCGGAAGTCAGTCAAACCTCCCTGCCCGAAGACAGGGGGGCAAGAGCTGTAGCGTGAAAGTGACTCACCAGCCTCGACGCTGTTCAGCGTTAGCAGGGCAGCGGAGGCGCGTGAGAGCGAGACAGCACTACCGTACTGTACGGGAGCACGGACCACCAGGAGGCGACCGTCCAAGAACGATGCCGCCGGCGGACTGAGTACTGCGTCGGCGCTGTACAGCGCGAGCGGGACCGCGGAGGCGCGAGAGCGGGAGAGCACTACCGTACAGGAACGAAAGCGCGGACCACCTGGATGCTACCGCTCGGAAGCGATGCCACAGGCGGAATGTAGCTGCCTGATAGCACTGTGTTGAATATTCTTATATACTTTCTGCTTATGTCACGCAACGCACGCACGCACGCACGCACAGACACACACAGACACACACATACACACGCACACACACACACACACACTCACACACACACACGCGCGCACGCGCGCGCGCGCAGACACACACACACACACACACACACACGTGTGTGTGTGTGTGTAATTTAAATTTTTATCGCATACATTTATCATTAATAATTGTACAGATTACAAATTAGCTGAAGTGAGAATGTATAAAAAACTTAATATTTAAATCTTAAACTGCCAAAGACGAACTGCAGATGATAATAATCCATGCAATAACTTTGCAGCAGCGCGTATGTTATCTTATGTGGTTTTGCAATCAGGCTTCTTTCTTCAGGAATCTTTCCACTTAAATTGTAGGGTCAGATTACCCTCACGAGTTTACGAGATAAAAATTATTGGCGATATTCATTGCAATGGTTTAAATACTGTAAGATATATTATTTATCCATTATTTTGTAAACTTTTAAATTATTTTGTTAGATGTGAATTTTCGACTCCACGTTTTTTAAATCATGGTCTAAGTTTAAAGTTCCCATTTTTAATTAAAAATGGGAACTTTAAACTTCGACAGTCAGTGAGCATGAATTACTAGTAAGCTTTACCCATAGAGTATAGTCTTTGGCTTTACCATTACTCACCCACCATGCTTAGCCGTGGCAGCTCAAGAACTAAGCATACGCAGTGTACGTACGCTGAGTAACCTCACTTCGACCCCCGCCTTCACCAATGAAATGATAATTGTAAGGTGATTCCGTTGCGCAATACAGTAGTGGCCTACGATTATCTGTTCTGGGTCTGGATATTTGTAAAATATTTACGATACCGAAGTAAATCACAGTGTGGGAGTAACGTTTTTCTTTTTAAAGGTGCTAATTTACAATGCATTCGTGCTACAGGAAAAATAGAGAGAATACATGAGAAGCCCATTGCACTCACTGGAGCAAAGTAGGGGACTTACTGTGCTTGTTGATTCATAATATATATAATTTTAGTTTTCGTATACTTTACTCGTATATAGATCTGGGAAGGCAGCTGGAGAGTGCAGAGTCATAAACCTCACATTAGTCAAGTCTGTGAAATGAGGTCCCACGTAGGTTTTATAGGCAACTAGATGTTCGCTAACCACCAGGCGCCATGCGGATATTTGGTAGGCATTTTTAAAAAAAAAGCAAATTTGTATGGAAGTAGGGATGAAAAACGCACACAATGTGATTGGCGTGCGCCATGTAAATAGAACTCTACATCTATCTTAAAATAAAAATTGAAATGTAGATGCGATGTCACACCTGAGGTCTAAGAAGGAATTCCTCATTACCCGTGAAAATTGTCTCCAGCCCTCTCAACTCTATCATACGAAGTATCAGCATTTTGCTGTATTTTACGCTGGTACACTGTGAGAGCGTGGTGTTTCACCTGGGCGAGCTTATCTATTCGTGTTGCAGCCATATTACTCCACCACTCCTGCATAGAGCCACGCTCTATTTCATATAATTTTCTTTTTATACTTTTAATACATCATATAATACTATTCATTTATTTCTTTACTACAGTTTATCAAAGCTCCTGCTGAAAATGTGCCTTCCGGCCGTGCTATAGTGCAGGTGGCCCTGCTACCGTAGTTTTATTTTCTAGTCATTAATAAGAAAACGCTGCTGCCAATGTCCTGATTTGCTTTCCTCTTTCACCTAGGGCTAGTGGATATTCTTACAGGTACTACACGGTTAAATAATATTAATAATAGTAAAAAAATGTTTACAAAAACCAACTAAGTATAACGCCCGGCACTTATGCAAACGGAAAGCATACGTTAAGAGGAGTTATCCCATTTTCAATAAAAATGAATGATAGATTAACCTTTTGGCGTTCCCGTGGGAGCTGACTTTACCCTATCAAATATATATTTGTCTTCCGAGCACGCAATACATGTAGTACATGTGGCAACGACAAGGCGAAGGTTCAACCGACGCTCATTAATTCTGTTTGATTTTGTCTCAAATTCGAACATAGATTGAAAATCCTCCGCCATGACAGTAATCCTACCTCCGAGTCGGTGTATAAAAGGTTAACTATAATTACGTATCTACTGGCTATACATGAATTATGAAAATACGTCGATTATTATTACCAAAATTAGCTCTTGAATTTTTATAAACAATTCCAATTACTTACTCGTAAACACTCGGCTACACTGGAAAAGGATTATCACTTTATATTCTTTAATGAAAAAATAAATTTCTCGAGTTTGCAGCTTGCCGAGATAAGGTAATTAATTTCAAAACAAAAAGGGCTCTCCGAGTTTTTACTTACTTCTACATTACCTCATTTGGACGTGGTTACGTAAGAAGGATTTATTCCATAATTAGATACTTTTTAGAAATTTAAGTTTTAAGTTTGAATCGGTATATAATAATTTTTTTTCTTATTTTGTGCAATAAAACTTTAATGCAAAAGTAGTGTCATAGCTATGACGGATTTTGTTCCTAATGGCATGTCTCATCTTTCGCGGTCGACCATTAGGCTAAACATCGTAGGCGAATGCGCAAAAGTAGAAACTAGAAGAAAAAGTTTCTTGCAAAATTAAAGCTTTGTAAAAAAAAAAAAACTAAAGGTTTGGGTTATTTAAACCCAACGTAGTTTAAATGGATGTCAATGGTTTCAGTTTCACCCTGTTGAGGTTTCTCTAACTTCTTACCCCTGATAATTAAACGTTATACTTAGATTTGATCAAGAAACAGGTTATGGAACGTTGTATTTTTCTCTCCCCTTTTATCTAAGGTTACTGAACCATCGTTGAAAGTCTGTTGTCTCTGTACATAATTTGATAACGCTGCATTATTATATCCCACACGTTAGTCTTTTTACCATTTGTGAGAACAGAGGGGTGTTATAAAACTTATAACACCCGTAACATGTGTATATGTGTGTGTCTGTGGCATCGTAGCACCTTTTTAAGTTATTTTATTAAGTTTATCAGTATTAATTAGGTTATTAATTAACTTATTAGTTACTTATTAAGTTATTACGTTGCTTTTGGTTGAATGGTGACTTGTGTTATGTTTTATTTATTTCTTTGATGCGATGTTATAAGAAATCGATGTGCAGCTTTTGTTTCCCTTTATATTTGCTATTAACTTATATATTAGTACATTTTTTCGGCAATCCTCGAGTCCGGCAACTTGTTCTATCACCGGGAGGGCGACCATCTGTCCCAAGGAGGTGTCGGATTTATCGTCCACAAGTCTCTCGTCAACAACGTTGTAAAGATTGGGAGTGTGTCGACGAGGGTCGCGTACCTGATACTCAGAATCACCAAACGGTATTCGCTGAAGGTCATTCAGGTTTACGCACCAACCTCGGCACACCCCGATGAGGAGGTGGAGGAAATGTATGAGGATATTTCCAGAGCCATACATTCCTCCAAAACCCACTACACGGTGTTGATGGGAGACTTCAACGCAAAACTAGGCACAAGAGAAAGCGGTGAGCTGAAGGTAGGGAAATTTGGAGTGGGGCAACGGAACCGAAGGGGCCAGCAGCTGGCCGACTTTATGGAGAAAGAGGGACTCTTTATGATGAACTCTTTCTTCCAGAAGCGGCCCCACAGGAAGTGGACCTGGTCGAGCCCCGACGGTTCGACAAAAAATGAGATTGACTTCATTATGACGACCAGACGACAACTGTTTAGTGATGTCTCAGTGATCGCAAGGGTGAAAACTGGCAGCGATCACCGAATGGTTAGAGGCACACTGAACCTAAACGTTAAGTTGGAGAGGTCTCGTCTAATGAAGTCAACGCTCCGTCCCCCTCGTGCTTTAATCCAGAATCCCGAAACCTTTCAGCTCGAGTTACGTAACCGCTTCCAGTGCCTGGAAGATTGCAATGCAGTGGACGATATGAACGACAAGCTCGTGGAAACTGTCCATGCGGTCGGAGCTAAGTTCTGCAAGACCCGCCGCAGAAGAACACAAAAACTCTCCGATCACACTCTTAATCTCATGGCTGTTAGACGGGAGATGAGGCTGCAATCGTCAACAGATTTGACAGCATACAGGCAACTGAACAGACAGATCTCCAAATGCATGCGGCGAGACTTACGCAACTTTAATACTTCTCGTATTAAAGAAGCGATCGAGCGGAACCAGGGCTCCAAAGTCTTTGCCAGAGATCTGTCTGCCAGAAAGAGCCAACTGTCAAAGCTGAAAACTGAGTGTGGCAACATCGTTTCCGGGACACCTGAGATTTTGAGTGAGATTGAGAGGTTCTATGGGCAGCTGTACACGTCATCGTTGGAGCCACACGCAAGTGTGAGTAACGATCCAAGAGCAAGTCTTATCCGACACTATTCCGATGATATCCCGGACGTCAGTCTAAGCGAGATTAGAATGGCTCTCCAGCACCTTAAAAACGGCAGGGCCCCAGGCGAGGATGGAATTACAGCGGAGCTTCTGAAAGCGGGTGGAATACCGGTACTTGTAGTCCTTCAGAAGCTCTTCAATTCCGTCCTCCATGGTGGCACTACTCCAGAGGCGTGGAGCAGAAGTGCGGTGGTCTTGTTCTTTAAGAAAGGCGACAACGCTCTCTTAAAGAACTACAGACCGATTTCCCTTCTGAGCCGCGTCTACGTGCTGTTTTCGAGAGTCATTACGAATCGTCTCGCACGCAGACTTGACGACTTCCAGCCTCCCGAACAAGCCGGTTTCCGAAAAGGCTTCAGTACCATAGACCACATACATACCCTGCGGCAGATTGTACAGAAGACTGAAGAGTACAATCTGCCACTTTGCCTGGCGTATGTGGACTATGAGAAAGCCTTTGATTCCGTCGAAATTTGGGCGGTGCTACAGTCCCTTCAGCGGTGCCAAGTTGACTGTCGGTATATCGAAGTGCTGAAGTGTTTGTACAGTAGGGCTACGATGGCTATCCGAGTACAGAACCAGAGCTCGAAACCTATCCAACTGCAGAGAGGTGTAAGTCAGGGTGACGTTATATCCCCGAAACTCTTCACCGCTGCATTGGAAGACGTTTTCAAGCTACTGGACTGGAAAGGATACGGTATTGACATCAATGGCGAGTACATCACTCACCTTCGATTTGCCGACGATATAGTCCTTATGGCAGAATCGCTGGAGGACTTAAGCACTATGCTCAATGACCTCAATAGTGCCTCCCAACGGATAGGTCTTAAGATGAACATGGACAAAACAAAGATCATGTTCAATGTCCATGTCACACCTATGCCGGTAGTTGTTGGGAGCACTATGCTCGAAGTTGTTGACGAGTACGTTTACCTGGGACAAATAGTCCGACTAGGTAAGTCCAACTTCGACCGAGAGGTCAATCGACGGATTCAACTCGGCTGGGCAGCGTTCGGGAAATTACGACATATCTTTTCGTCAGGTATACCTCAATCTCTAAAAACTAGATTGTACAACCAGTGCGTGTTGCCAGTGATGACTTATGGATCTGAGACGTGGTCCTTCACTGCTGGCCGTATGAGGACGCTTAAGGTCGCTCAGCGAGCTATGGAGAGGGCTATGCTCGGAGTTTCTCTGCGTGATAGACTCAGAAATGAGGATATCCGCAGTAAAACCAGAGTGACCGACATAGCCCAACGGATTAGTAAGCTGAAGTGGCAATGGGCCGGCCATATAGCTCGAAGAACCGGTGACCGATGGGGAAGAAAAGTTCTCGAGTGGCAGCCTCGTACCGGTAGGCGTAGTGTAGGGCGACCCCCCACTAGATGGAGTGACGACCTGGTAAGACATGCAGGAAGTCGATGGATGCAGGTGGCTCAGGACCGTGCTTTGTGGCATTACTTGGGGGAGGCCTATGTTCAGCAGTGGACTTGTGAAAGGCTGTAATGATGATGATGATGATGATGATGATTAGTACATTTTATTTGCGTATTTTTGTTATGTAAATACTTCCTTGGCGGTAAAGAATCTTGTATTGTATTGCAAATATTATAATGCAAATATAAACAAAACCTAAATCATTAATAATAGCCTGTAAAAATCCAATGCGATACATGAACATCCCACATAGGTTGCTTCATAGGGGGTGGGGGGTCGTGGGTGTGGGATGTAGACACAGTTACCACGTATGGCGGGTGGGTTGGCAACCGCAGTTTTTTTATTTAATACCTGTTATTAAGAAGATACCGCTGCCCATCTTATAGGTCGTTTCCCTCTGTCGCATCTTACATCATCTACTGGACACTATGGGATACTGTACTGTGTACTGTTTCTGTAGTGGCGGCTTCATGGTCACAATGTAGAAGTACTATTTGTTATCTGGTAGAGCCATGCTGCAGTTATATTAGTAGTATGGTTGTAGCACGAATGGGTCGGCTCAACCGGGGAATTACCACGCTATCACATAATACAAGCGTAATACAGTAGCATAATGCTGCTGTTTCGTATGGTGAGTGTAGAGAACCGGAGACCCTTTTTACTGGAAACGAGGTATTTCAACTCGTCAATGGGCCTCAGTAACCACTTACCATCAGGTGGACTGTGTGCTCGTTTGTCGCCCTATCCTATAAAAAAGGAATCAAGTAACCAAGACTTATATTCTGTTAGTATTGATAACCAGGTTATATTGGTGAAGGAAAGTATAATGGTGTGGAATTATTCGCTTTATTAATTTTTTTATTAGACGTTGGATGGTTGCATTCAAGGAGTTTTAATTACGTTTAATTTTCGTCGCTTGCAAACCGCTTGTATATCGTGCATAATGGTGGCGCTTTTTGTACTTGACAAAGTTTCATACATACTAAGCACAAAATCACGCTAAAAAGTAAACTCTGATATATATATATATATATATATATTTATATATATATCGCAGCCAATTAGATTGATTAGCAAATCAGTTAACAGCCTGACATTTTTCCTAAACGGCGCCGTTCAACTAGCGGCCTGAGTGATATTCAGCCGGTGCGTCTAATACAACATTGCACCTATCTTGTAATATCAGCGACTGTAGGTTGAGATGCTGACTGGGGTGGCCCTTGGGCCACCCTAAATCCGCGTATATTTATATAATATAAGATATAGTAGACAATTACTCATAGACCAGCGACATTACATGGCATGATCACCCTATTCATTTCATTCTACAAGACGGCTAATTGACGATTATCATTCAGGCCTCTAGTTGAACGGCGGCGCAGTGTTTAGTAAAAAGGCTAGGCTGTAAACAGAAAGGGTAATTAGGCTAGTTGACCGCGACGTATGTATACACAAGCTGCGTAATATCACATGATTAAACCCTTACTCAGCGAGAAATCTCTTCTTTACTATCCTCGGCCTGTTACGGAAATGAAATGAATGCAATAAATTATAATAAAAAATCGCTTGCTTTTAGAGAATTATTTTTTTTCTATTTAAGACAAACTCTAACCTAGGAATATTAATTCTGTATTGTTGAGGAATTTAACATGTATATCTTACGCGTGATAAAAAATAATAGACTACAAAGAAATAGTTGTTTCGTAGGAGAACCGAACCCGAAGTTAGCCGTGTTGCAGGCAAACGCTTACGCGTCGCCAAAGCTTCGTAGTACTATTATATTATATTCTGTGTCAAAGGTCAATAATGTCTAAAGTCAAATTTTGCAGAGCATTCTTGCCATGTAGAAATTAATTGCGACTTTCCTTTTTGAAATATTTTTTAAGAATTAAATTTCATTATTTTCAGTATAAAACCAAAGTTCAGTAAAGACTATTTAAAGGAAATAATACGTTCATTTATATGAAAATGTGTTAATATAGGTAGTAAAACAAATAATTATAAATTCGTGGTGAAAAGACACTACCCTCAGCCTAGTTATAGTTATTGAAAATATCTGTAAAGGCATGCGAATGGTTAACTGGTGTGTCATTTCCGCTTTGTATGCACTCACACTGTCAAACAAATAAATGTTAAGGATTCTTCGATTCTTCACCCGTGGTTCTTATCATATTAAAAACTGGTACCTGTTGATATAAGTAGCAGCAGTAATAAAACTATTTACGATCAAACGATCTAAAGATCAAACGAGGAATTTACAGTTCACTTCATTGTACGATGTTTTATTAGGCAGGAGTCATTTTCGGCCAAGGTCTAGGTACGAGCCTCTTACCTATTGCTGACAACAAATAGCAGTCATACTGTCAGCATACAGTCAGTAAACTTACGTGTCCATTAGTGGTACTATCAGGTGGACTGTCAGTTTACATACTTGTATGTTTGCGTACACGCGACTGCTGATCTCTAAGTCTCATTTTCGAACCTCGGGTCGTACCAAAAAATCAGTTACTGAGTTTTCCGTCAAGAAATTCTCAGTAACTGCCCGGAGTCAGGAAGCTGGCGCTGTTTCAACCCCGTACTTTAGAAAGCACGTAAAGCCGTTGCAGGTCAATTGGCCCTGAGCCTGATCTCTCTCCGGTCGTGTCAGTTTACCGTCACATCGGACTATGAGAGTGAGGGAATAGAGTGCACCTGTGCTTGTGCACACACTTGGGCACTATAATCTTGTCCTGCACCGACGGATAGTCTCTGTTGAAGCTGGCCGCTGTGACCGAAATTCGGCCAGGAAGACATTACTAAGAATGTTTGTCAGTCCTATTTTATTAAAAAAGAAACAATAGTGTGGGGATACACATAATCCGGGCATCCGAATAATATAAGCATCGTAATAATATATTATAAGACATTTCGGGTTTAAGAAATTATTTTAAATTTCCCTTAAAACATTTTATGTGACAGACGAAATGATATAAAGCGATACACAACACAGTGTTTATTGGACGTCAAGGAAAAATAAGTATAATAAAACATACAAATTTGGGAGAAAAAAAACATAAGGACGTAAAATATACACAGCAATTTCTTTTAGATAATCCAAAAAAGTACAGATTCTTTTAGATAATCCAAACAGATAAAAGGGAGAGAAAAACTACAATGCAAGGTGCATTATAATTAAAAACGATAACAACTTATGCATTTTTATAGAAGAACAGCAGTTGACCCTTGCAGGGCTATCTATAATGATGAGATATGTGATATTATGATTAACCAATGTGAAATTGAAAATTTACATCTATGCTTACCTTGTCGCGATTTTGTTTAGTCATCTGACGTTCATTTACTTTCCACCACAGTTAACCATTAATAACATGCATAGCGTGAGAGTGAACAATTGCATTCTAACTACTGGAATAACTGTGAAAACGTTATGTATTTTAAAGGTATCCTAAAAATCGCAAATTCCCTTTGAGGGAATTTTATGCAAATGATCCGCTTTTAAAGTAGTTTCTTTTACTTGGGAACTAATTTTCTTGCACAGTATAAATTAGCACTGTCGTGCGATGTCGCTATGGTCTAATTATTATTATTGATGGAATTCCCACAAAGCTCCTTTAACAAGGGAAGTTATTTTTATTTATTATAACGCAAAACTTTGTTTTCAGGTAGTTTAAAATATAACTTGTATAATATTTCCTTAATAATAAGATGTAGAAGGCTGATCTGAAAGGATGGACTGGCCTGAGGAGGTAGCGCCGAGAGCTGATAGCTGATACTACTAACCTCCACGACCGAAAACAAGGTTAACCGAGCCGTGGACCTGATCTACGGCTGGGGCCGGGAAGACTGGTGCTGAGTGCCAAGGTGCTTCGCCTCAGAAGGAGAATAGACAGAGAGAAATGTCAATTGTGAAAGTGTTGCTTTGGTTTAGTCTATATGCGGCATGGGTTCAACAATATGCATTGTGCGATTCTGACACAATCCGTTCGTGCTCGCGAGTTGAGGGACAAAAAAAGTATGAAGTGGGCTTGATGGAATCGGCTTGCTGTGTATACCCTGTCCACCGCAGCTAAGGTCATGGGGGAGGAGGGGTGTTGTTATAGCGTCAACCAGTGGGAAGTAAGTATATAGACTGTGGCTTATTTTTATGTTGTAGGTAGATAATTAACTTCGTGACGGATTATACACGCCGAATGATTAGTTTCCATTAGCATTTAGTGTCATAATAGAACAGTAGACGTTTATCAATGTATGTATTTAAAATGCTTCAGTATACAGGAGAAATTTCTAGTGCGAGTAATAACTTTTTTTAGCAAAAATGTCTTATTATGTGCTTTGAGACTCAGCGCCCGATAATAGGGTGATCAATCAACTGCGAAATTCTAATTCACCATTATCCAGAGTACTCGCTTTCCTGTCATTTGGGTAATACGTAATCGGTCACGTTTTACATCAACGATCCATTAACAATAGTTGATTTTAGAAATTGTGATTCACTTTCACAGATTATTATTTATGTATTCGTTTACCTACTTTTTATACGAGTAGGGGCAAACAAGCATGCAGTTCACCTGATGGTAATTGACTACCACCGCCTATGAACAATTGCAACACTAGGGAAATTGCAGATACGTTGCCGGTCTTTTAAAAAGGAGTCAGCTCTTTTCTTGAAGGACCTAAACTGTGTAAAAAGTTTCTGGTGATAGTCGATTTTGCAAGGAAGTTGTGCGAGGAAGAAAACTTCTAAATCATATAGTGGTGGAACGCCAATCATACAAGTGGTCCACCACCGTGCTGATACTATTTAATGATAGTTAAAAGTAACAGTTAGCAGTGCTACTTTAAAATATTTTATAAGTGTTTTTTTAATAGAAATAAGGTGAAGAATGGCAACGCAGTCAAAAATATTCAAATGGTTCTTAATCAAGACGCGTTCACCTCTGAGGAATAAGATTGGCTTTTTGGATGGCTTGTTACCGCTGAAGACGGTCGTCCGGTTGTCGTCACTTGCCATACGAAACACAGCAGCATTATGACGCTATTTTAGGCTGATTCTTCTTTCCTGAAACGAGGTTCGTCCCTGTGGACATATCGTGTGTTGTCGTGTTGCATCATTTATGTGTTTCAGCATTAACTTTAATTCCACGATTGATGCGAACACATTTCTACTCTTTTTTCGACTTTATACCTCAATTTAATAATTGTTGCATCACGTTTACGCGGTATTTCCGTAATAAAATTGTGGGTCAGGCCTACGACCAATAGTTTTGGACTCAAAGAGAGGTATATTAATGTTGTATTTGAAACTTATTGGAACTTTAGTAGTTAAAAAAAGAATGTAATCCTGAATAACATAATAATCCCGAATAGTAATGAAAGGTATGATATTGATACTAAGCTTCAGATTGATATAAACATTACAAAAATATCGACTACAGTGAAATTGATGGATTGTAGATTATTCCAATTATATCTCTCCACAATTACAGAAAATTGGAACTGAACGCAATTTATTACCAAGAAGGGTTGGTTTGGAAATAAGTTATCAAAAAATTGTTTCTAATAGTGAAAAGCCCTACCTCTCGCTATTATTTATTAACTATACCATTTATTCTCAAGTATTCAATAATTATTTCCTCTCAGTTGCATCTCATTTGCGAAAAATCTTATTTTCAAATTAAGTATATTAGCAAAACAGCACAAATACCAACATATCATACCAACAGTAAATAAAAACTTTAATATCCTTAAAAATATTCTTTTAATTTTGTGGTTCGTACTTTCACAAATAATCTTTATTGATGCTGTATGGTTTGTAAAGCCACACACTTTTAAAAATTTGTAATTGTTGATGAGCACGTCAGAAGGAAAAGATCACGAAAGTTAAAAGTTTAATTGAAAGTAAAATAATTATAAGTTAGAGTGGCAAATCTTTCCTTGAGTAGTTGGTGTTCAGAAGGACGGTTGTTGACGTACTGCCGATTGTCAGTTTGCAATTAAATAGGTAAATTTAAATACACGCGACGCCCGGCTAAACGTAGGTTGCAATGTTTACTAAATAAAAATGTGTGGTGTAACCATACTGATGCCTTAACGAGATAAATGGGTTTGGCGAGGATCGAGCAGAATTTTATTCATGTACATACGAGTAGAAATTACTTTATTTTATGTTTTACCACGGAAGATATCGACTATGCGTTTCCAAAGTAACATTAAAAATAGTTAGGGTTTAAAAAAATAGGCAAAGGTAACAAGCAAATATTCACTGCAAGATATAATTTCATTAATATTTGTGATTTTTAATAAGATTAATGTCAGGGCGATTTTACAATTAGTCCTAATTGTAAGATTTATAAAATTATACAAATATATTGTTGTTTTATGAACCCACTGTCCACCTGATTGATGGTAAGTGGCTACTTCAATTAGTGGTCACATGCGGCCAATTAGAAGGCTATATTATATACATTGTCATCTCTGAGGACTAAGGAAATGCCTCACAGCCTATCATGCAAAGCGGAAAACAGCAGTGAACACACTTGCTATTTGTGTGACAGAAATAATTTTTTTATACTAAGGAAAATAAATTTCGTTTAAAAATGTCATTTTCTTTAAACCTATTTCATCTTATTATACCTGACCTGCCCAGACCGAAGTCTAGGCAGAAAAGAATTGTGTTACTTGATGCAGATAATTACTTAGTTCATAAATTGGATCGACTTCTCAACAACTGTATTCGTTTCGTTTTCTGTCTTCAAAAGTATGATTACGTGTCTTTCTATCGCTTTCAACTTAAATATTTGAATATTCCACAACGCAGGAATCTTAGAATTCTTAGCACTCTTTTCACTATCCACGATCCATTGGCCCCAGAGTATGTATTTGAAATGTAAGTTTCAATATCTAGGTTCTTCCCATAGTTGCCATCTTCGGTCGCATAACAATCTTGTACTACAAATTCCCTCTCACCGTACAGGTTTTCTGTCATACTCTTTCGCTATTACAGCTGTACGACTCTGGAATTCGCGCTTCCCTTAGCAATAAGAAAATCCACAAAGAAATGGATTTTTAAAACAAAAGTAAGTGAGCATTACTTAGTGAGTATGTAAAATCTATTATATCCCTATATATGGATCGAAGTATCGTAACCATCATTGTCATCACAGCCTATCAAAATCTATGGCAAGCCTCTTCACAGACAGCCTCATAGGGTGGTGATTGCCATTATTGCCCCGCTTGGCCGACAGATCAGCAAAAGCAGCTTTTTTAACTTCGTGTGTGCGTGCTTGCGAGCGTGGGTGCGTGCGTGTGTGTGTCGGTGCATGCGTGTGTGCGTGCGCGTGTTCGTGTGTGTGTGTGTGTGTGTGTGTGTGTGTGTGTGTGTGTGTGTGTGTGTGTGTGTGTGTGTTGTAAGATTTTATTACGACGGTTTTCTTGCATGGCCTAAAAATATTCCTAGGCATGTAAATCGCAGGCAGACTCGTCCTGCTATAAAATCCTCTTAAAATGAGAGAAACCTGTGCCAAGCAGTGAGACGAAAACTAATGGATATATTTTTATTGAAATTCACACTGAACTTGAACTTACATGTAAGTATCAATATTTTTATTATTTTAACTTTTCTTAATTGGTATTTGCATAGTTCCATTTAAAAAGGTGGGATTCCATCATAAAACCCAAAACGCGCATTTATTATACAACTAAGTTTCATTAATTGAATCAGACAATAAAATTAACTGTAATAATTTAGAGTAGGTTTAAGATACAATTAATCTACTTAAAAGTAATTTCGTTGTCCACTATGGACTGACTTTAATTAAAATAATATGTTAATGTAAGCAATAAAAGAATTATAAACACTTTGGCACGGTAGGTTTAGAAGTATTTATCTTATCTTGACTAAAGGCGACTATCCTACTCGAAAAAATCGTTGGATTTTTTTTCTTTTCCATTTAAATTCTATGTCGAGATTATTGTGTCAGGCCTGTTGGTCTAGTGGTTAGTGACCCTGACTGCTATGCCTGAGGTCGTGGGTTCGATTCCCACCCAGGAGAAATGTTTGTGTGATGAGCACGATCATTTGTTCTGTGTCTGGGTGTAATTTATCTATAATATTTATGTATTTAGAAATATATAAGTATGTTTATCAGTTGTCTAGTACCCATAACACAAGCTCTGCTTAGCTTGGGACTAGATGGCGTTGTGTGATAGTTGTGGAATATTATTATTATTATTTTTCATCAATAATGCTTTTGGTGTTTGTCTTTGTATGTTAGGGTAGAAAATTTATGGAATGATGCGTTAATTACAGAATATTCTTAAATGAAAAATACATCAAATATAAAATAAAAAATTAACTTATTTTACAACAGATAAAGTCCTGCATCTTTTCACTGCGTTCTGTTGATAGCTGTAATTAATATAAAACTCAAGTTTTTTTTTACAAAACTGTCGTGATAAACGAACTGAGCAGTCGACCTGATGGCAAGTGGCTGCTGCTGCCCGTGTACATCTGCAATCAACTTAAAGGAAACAAAGATGTGTTGTCACTTCCGAGGTCTAAGGTAGTGTGCCTCACAGCATGCAATTGTCTATGCGATTCCTACAGTTTCACCTGACTCAGCTAATTTGCAACTGTACTGGCTCTGTACCCTTCTGACCGGAATATAGAAGTGCACACACTGATGGTTGGCGATAAAGAAATAAAAAATGGAGATAAAGACTACAGGCTAGGGTGCATTATAATTAAAAACGATAATAACTTATGCATTTTTATAGAAGAACAGCAGTTGACCCTTGCAGGGCCCTTGATAAGATATGTGATATTACGATTACCAATATGAAATTGAAAATTTACATCTATGCTTACCTTCTTGCGATTTTGTTTAGTCATCTAACGTTCATTTACTTTCCACGACAGTTATCCATTAATAATAACATACACAGCGTGAGTGAACAATTGCCTTCTAACTACTCGTGAAAACGTTATGTACTTTAAAAATTGCTTAAAATTGCAATTTACTTTTGAGGAAATTTTATGTAAATGTAGCTCCGCTTCTAAAGTAGTTTCTTTTACTTAGGAACAAATTTGCTTGCACAATCTGTCGTGCAATGTGCCGCTATGGCCTATTTATTGTTGATGGAATTCCCACAAATGTTTCTCCTTTGAAAGGGGGAATTTTTTTTATTTATTATCATGCAAATGTTTATTTTCAGCTATTTTAAAATATAACTTAAGTTCGATTCCTTCATACTAAGGACAATATAATGGCTGGCCTGAAATGCCTGAATGAAAAATGCAAGCTTCGTCAAATCTTCGCCGCTGGCGACACAAAATTACTTTGCAAATTCAACGTTGATTTTTTATGTAAGTAATGATTCACCTTCACTCAGTACATAGACCTTTTGATGGCAAGTGGTTATTTATGCTGTTAAAGACTTCTTCTGCTATCGTGGATAAATAACAATTTCAGAGACAAATTCAAAGATATTGTCACCCCTGGGAATAATGATAAAGATGTCAAAGTCAAAGTTTTTTTATATAGGATAGGGTGACAAACGAGCACACACTCCACCTGATGGTAAGTGGTTGCTGCGGCCCATAGACATTACATCTATTCTCGATTACAAATCAAAATATATATGCGTTGTCACCCATGAGGACTAAAATGGGCCTCTTTTCCAGGAAAAAGGGTCTCCGGTTCTCTACACTCACTATAGGAAACACAGCAGCATTAAGCTACTATTTCACGCTGATATTTTGTGAGAGCGTGGTCCTTCCCCTATCGAGCAGTCCGATTCGTGCTACTATACTACCAATATAAAGTAATTAAGTATTGGTATTCAAATTTGGCTTTTGCGAAGCACTTTCTGAAAGTGAAATGTTAAGACATCGCTTAAACAAGTTCTTACTGCGTGAGACTTTGTGAGAAACGGCAAAGAAACTTACAAAAAATAAACTTTTTTACTCTGAAAAATTACAATTTCACCTTCTAAAATATATACAATATACATAAGTAAAAAATCTATGTGAGTGTGATTATGTTTACGCATACTTATCGAATATTGAATATGGAATAACCCGATACTAATAAAAAGGTTGTCACGTGTTTAATGGTAAAGGAAGATATTGTGCGGTAGACGGCTTGTCTGAGAATTTGAAACATTTCGAGATATTATGTGAGGTCCCCGCTTGGATATTTAGGAGTCCTGTGTAACTTTATTTTCTATAATCACCTGCAATCATCATTCCTCGATAAAGTTTCGAGGCCTACACATTGCAATCAAGCGCTTTAAAAATAAACTGACCAATGGATCTTTGCAAATGTGTCCTTTTCGAATCGAACAAATATGTAATTTTTGCAGATTTATCATCACCATCATTGTCATTACAGCCTATCAAAATCAATTGCTGGTCAAAAGCCTCCTCACAGATCACCTCATAGGATGATGTTTGTCATTGTTGCCCGACTTGGACGACGGATCTGCAAAAGCAGTTTTTTTTAAACTATTTTGAGTAGTTTTCAGAAAGATGATACATGGAAAATCGGTAATTTCATAGATAAATAATATAATAACCTAATAATTTTACAAGGGAACTTTAGCGTTGAAATGTTTATCGATTTTAACCAATTGTAAATAAAAACTTGTTTAAACTGTAAATATTAGTGTTTTCAGTAATATTACTTTAAATTATTGATGGGCTTATGAGGGTTATCACAAACTTTTTAAGTAATTACAATATACGTCATAGTACCACTATGGAGCTTTATGGCTGCTATATAATTATTGTAATAGCTTAAATGAGTGGACTCAACCGGAGAAGGACAGCGGTCTCACAGAATACCAGCGTAAAATAGCAGCTTAATGCTGGTGTGTTTCATATAGTGAGTGTAGAGAAACAGATACCATTTTTACTGGAATACAGACCTTTCATTATAGTCATCAAGGGCGATTACGCATCTACGTTTTGATTCAAAATCCAGGACAGATGTAGATCTGGATTTTGTGTTCGTTTGTCATCCATATTCTATGAAGAACATACATAAAAAACGTGGTAACCCAGTAAACAACATACTACACGAGCAAACTATACTTGATACTAACGGGCAACAACGAATTTATAAATTTCAGTTTTAACTGCCATTTTCTATTTGCCCGATAGTAAAGAAAAACATTGTAAGGTTTTAGGTCTTATTACGTTGTTTTTGTTGTATGTCCAAATAATTTTTCAAAGGCGTGTGAAGTCTGTCAACACGCATTTTGTTAGCGCTGCTGACTATTCCAGCTTATAAATCCTCTTAGAAATGAGAGAAGACATGTGCTAAGCAGAGAGACGAAAACATGTTTATAATATTTTATTAAAATTCACACTGAATAACTCATGTAGATAGGTAAGTGCGTATAAGAGTTTATATTATTCAAAATCTTTTTATTAGTTTATTTTTGAATTTTCATTTGCATTATTCAATTTATTGACGTTGAAGTTCCATTAACATAACCCACAATCGCATTTATTATATAACTAAGCTTCATTAATTGAATCTGACATAGACTTTAATAATTTAGTAGGTTTAAGATACAATTAATATACTAAGATACAATTAAAGTACTTTAGTCGTTTAAAATGAAGTGATTTAATTGAAATATGTTAATGCAAGCAATAAAAGAATAATAAATTTTTAGGCACGGTCTGTTTGGAAAGTATTTATATTTTCTCGACTAAAGACGACCCCACTCAAGAAAAACGTTCGATTAAAATTGTTTCTAAGTAAAAATAATTTTTAGTAAAAGTCCTTTTGGTGTTTGGATTTTAATATTGAGTTACAAAATTTATGGAATTATGCGGAACAATTTACTTATAAAAGAATTATCTTAGATAAAAAATAAATCGAATATAAAATAAAAAATAAAATAAAGATATAAATTAATTCGCAACCATCCGCTTAATAAATAGAATGATGTGTCTTACCTGGATTAAACACATCATTGTATTTATTAAGCGGATGGTTGCGAATTAATTTATATCTTTATAGTAATGGATTTCCGCAAAGTAACGTCTGGTTCTATCAATTATCATAAAAAATAAACTTACTTTACAACAGATAAGCAAGCCCTGGGGAGTTCTACATCTTTTATTGCATTCATTGGACAGTCGAAATTTCATACAAAACTGTTTTTTTTTATAAAACTTACGTGACAAGCGAACTTGCAGTCGACCTGATAGTAAGTGGCTACTGCTGCCTATATACATCTGCAATCGACTTTAAGCAAACAAAGATGCATTGTCACTTCCGAGGTCTAAGGTAGTGTGCTTCACAGCCTGCAACTGTACTGGCTCTATACCCTTCAGACCGGAATACAGCAAGCAAAGATGTGTTGTCACTTCTGAGTTCTAAGGTAGTGTGCCTCACAGCCTGCAACTGTACTGGCTCTTTGTACCCCTCAGACCGGAATACAGCAAATAAAGATCTGTTGTCACTTCTGAGGTCTAAGGTAGTGTGCCTCACAGCCTGCAACTGTACTGGCTCTATACCCTTCAGACCGGAATACAGCAAACAAAGATGTGTTGCCACTTCTGAGGTCTGAGGTAGTGTGCCTCATAGCCTGCGACTGTACTCGCTCTTTGTACCCTTCTGACCGGAATACAGCAGTGCAGATACTGATGGTTAGCGACAGAAATGAGTTCTTCCACCTAGTATTTGCTTGATGCCTTGAATTTTATTTGATGTAAAAGGAAGAGCCTGCACGCGGTGAATCATTATCGCGCCAAATGTCGCACCTAAGCCCTCGTCCACAGTGCGAGCCTAGCGCGGTTGCGACGACGGGCGCTAATTATCAAACATATGAAACCGCTGTTTGCGTCCATAGTGTAGTGACTAAGGCGGACGCCTAGCGCGACGGGCATGAGCGAGATAGGGTGCGTAGTTTTCAAACGTTCCTATCCGCGCGTTTTGGCCACACTACAGGCCTAGTCAGCAAGCGATCCAATGCGCGGGTGCGGGAGTATCAAACCAGTTCGGTCTTACCGCTCGACGTAAGCGCGTCTTTATTATTTTTGTTAAAATGGCGATAAATACTGAAGTGTTTATATGTGCGATTCAATCCAAACCAGCTTTATGGCAAAGTAAACATCCCCACCACTGTAATCGCACAATAACAAGAAAATTATGGAGTGAAATAAAAGAACAATTTCCTGAAAGCGAAGGTAAGTTTAATAATTATATTATTTTACTTTATTAAATAATGCACTCAAATTACAATCTTTGATATTGTTCCCAGAAATAGTTTGTGAATTTTATACGAACATTTTTTGCTCTTCGCGATGGGTTATTATTTACTCCAAGGCTTCTGTGACGATTTTCATATATTGGCGGGTTAGATAGCACACGTTGGACATCCAGATCGAGATCGCCGTTTAAATCCATTATGACATTATGCAGTATACACGCAGCTTTTATAATAGACAAGGCATTTTTTCTGTTTGTTTCGATAGGTTTCAGTAGTATTCTCCATTTAGATGTTAAAATACCAAATGCGCATTCGATTGTTTGTCTAGCGGCAGATAATCTAATGTTAAAACATTTTCTTTCATTATTGAGTACTCGCTCAGGATAAGGGCGCATTAATTAAGACTCGCGCCTCAGTGAATACATAAAATTACATGATTCACAGTTTGGTTTTCGTGCGGGACTATCCACTGAGAGTGCTATTTTTGCATTGAAGCACACTGTCAAATATTACACTGACAGGAAAACACCCGTATATGCTTGTTTCCTGGACCTTTCAAAAGCCTTTGACCTGGTTTCCTACAATGTTCTGTGGGGAAAGCTTCGGGAGGCGGGAGTTCCTGCTTCATTAGTATCTATGTTATCTATGTGGTATGATAAGCAAAGAAATTTTGTTAGGTGGTCCAATGCATTGTCTGACCCGTATAAACTTGAGTGTGGTGTGAGGCAGGGGGGTCTTACCTCTCCGAGGCTTTTTAATATCTACATAAATAAGCTGATTGACGAGCTTAGCAACACACATGTTGGTTGTCATATAGATGGCGTATGTCTAAATAACTTGAGCTATGCAGACGACATGGTGCTGCTGAGCCCGTCAATCTGTGGAATACGAAAGTTGCTTTCCATTTGTGAGAATTATGCTGAGCAGCATGGATTAAAATATAATGCTAAAAAAAGTGAACTGTTAGTTTTCAGAGGTAGAAATAAAAGTCCAATATGTGTTCCTCCAGTAAAGCTTAATGGTTCACTGTTACAGAGAGTAACTCATTTTAAATACCTGGGTCACATTGTCACAGAGGATTTAAAGGATGATCTAGATATCGAAAGGGAACGCAGGGTTCTAGCTGTGAGAGGTAATATGGTGGCTCGAAGGTTTGCTGCTTGCTCTGTACCAGTTAAAATTACACTGTTCAAGGCTTACTGCCAATCATTTTATACCAGCAGCCTTTGGGCCAATCATACCCAAAAGGCAAGCAATACCCTGCGTATTCAGTATAACAATGCCTTCAGGTTATTATTGGGGCTTCCACCTTATTGTAGTGCATCAGGCATATTCGCCGATGCGCATACTGATGACTACTTCGCGATCATGCGTAAAAAGGTGGAGTCATTAATGCGCAGAGTGAGAGGGAGCTCGAATAGTATCCTGAGGGTCTTTGCGGAGAGGCTGGATGGCCCGACACTAGGTAGGTTTGTCAAGTTACATATAATAAAGTGAGCTTGATAAATCTATAAAAATTGTATGCATTGTGTGAATTTTTACTTTGTTTTTATTTCTACTGTGTTTTTATTTGTTTTGTGTACTAACATTAGTTCTTAAGTTTTATTTGTATTAGGTACTAACATGTTATGGGCCTACGATGCCTGAAAAATAAAACATTTTTATTTTTATTTTTATTTTATTTTTTTTATTAAATAATGCATTAACGGATATGCTTCATCACCCACTAGGACGTAGGGCACAATGACATCAGAATTCGGAAGTCTCTTTGGCATAGGAATTTTGTATTTTTTTTTTCTATAAGCTTATACAGCGTTGATGCAATAAAAGTACCACCATCACTTTGCTTGCCTCGACCGCCTACTTCGATTGTCACAAATTTCCTTTTTGCATCAGCCACAGCTTGCATTACAACACTATTTCTTTTTTTATAGCACCAATGTGCCGAACCAGACTTAGGTGGTTTTTTTATTTCGCAATGTTTGCCATCAATTGCTCCTATACAGTTCGGAAAATTCCAGATGGCTTCAAAGTCGTCTGCAATAGTTTTCAGATGTTGTTCCGTTGGTATCGGCATGTGAATAGAAACTAACTCGGTCCATAAAACACGGCATGTTTCGTGAACGACGGATGCAATAGTGCTTTCCCCATACAAAAACTGTAAGCCAGTGCTCTAAATGCAGTTCCTGTTGACAAAAACCTGAAACAAAACACATAAAAATATAATGTTATTGTTACAGAAAAACAATTGCGTAAGAAGTGGAAGAATCTGCGCGATCAGTTTCGAAAAGAAAAAAAGAAAATCCCTAAGCCACGCTCTGGTGACGGTGGCGAGGAAATAGAGAGTACGTGGCCATACTTTCAACTAATGCAGTTTATAAACGATGACATTACACCAGAAGTGATGACAGGAAATCTTCAGGACAGTGATTCGGAATCCCTCAACGAGTCAAATCATGCCGAGTAAGAAAACACTGACGTAATGAGTCCAGGTGTTTCATCCTGCAGCAGTCGCATAAACACGTCAAAGCGCAAAACAGCCTCGGATTATAGAGATGATCTTATAGAATGTGAAAGAAAAAAAATTTCGCTAATTGAACAAAAAATGGCGTCAAATAGTAACCAATTGGAGAAATGTGGCGATTATCATTTCTTTATGAGTCTCCTGCCACAAATGAAACAATTTAATGAATTACAAAAGTTACGCATTCGAAATAAAATTACCCAAGTTATAATAGACGAAGCAGAGAGGATACAGTTTTCTCATCATCCGAGATATGAGGATAACTATGGAGAATATTCTAGTGGAAACTACGACCATAGTAATTATTAATTTCATTATGACAACTTTATACTTAATAAATAATAAATGTTAATTTTAATAAAATATTGTTTTATTCTTACCTCAGAGTTATGAACAATTTCTCCTCTGGACTAATGCTTTTGCGAAAATTTGTATCTTCTCTAGTAATTTTAGGTGATATTTTACTCAGGACGTAATCAAATGTTGACACGGACATTCGAGTATACTCAAAGAATTTTCTAGGGTACAATCTCAATTCCTCATACAAATTAAAAAATTCACCATTTATTCGTCGGTTTTTATTTATTTCGTGCACACCCTCTCTAATGTTCAAAATTTCCCATCTCAGGATCGGACTGTCTAGTAGAAATACTAAATCCTCGTCCATGGTTTACAACACCTGTAATACGTCTAAGCACTCCAACAGCTCGCTCGTCACTGTGGCCACGGCACGCGCCCGCCGTCGCGCCCGCAACAGGCTCAAGTCGCCGCGCATTCACTGTGGACGCACACTAAGGCTAAGGCCTCCTGTCGTCATATCTGGTAATAACGTATCTGAATTTTGATCCTTAATCAGCATAGAAATAGGCGCATACGGGTCACATCTATTATGTATCATCAGGTTGTCTGTGTGCTTGCTTGTCACTTTTATCTCTATTAAAAACCGGTCAAGTGCGTGTCGCGCCACGCACAATGTAGGGTTCCGTAGTTGCCCGTCACAATACGTAAGCTTATAAGGGGCCTAGGATCATATTAAGCAAGTTCGTGGTTTGACCACTGTAACGAATAAAAATGTCTAACGATGGTAAAAGACTTATTTCCCAAGTAGGTTTATAGGGAGTGATAATCAAAAAAGATTAAAAGCTTTTCGATTTTAAAAATAAAACAATCAACATCAAATCATTCACATGCTAGGTTTTTATAAAAATGGTTATGGCTCCCTATACGTATAAAAATGGCCATGGCTCCCTATCCATCTATTACTTCCCGGCAGTGAAGCCCAAGATAAACATGACTGTAATGAAACTTCGCACCAAATCACTACTGCCCTAATGCACTAATCACCCTTAGAGGGCGCTTGCGTAAAACAAGAGGACCGCAAATGAAATTGTAGGCCTACAATATCTAGTTACTAAAAAGTAAGCGACATACCATGTCAGGATCGGTCCCTTGGTGAACAAATTTCTCTGCTTACTCCACAAAGAAAAACGTAGGGCTATAGCAACATAAGCATAAGTCGTTTTCTTCCAATTACTTTTTACAGTTTACAAAAACATTACTGATTTATAATGCAGCTAGATTTAGGTCATTTTCTATGGAATTGTATTTAAAGTTTTACTAATCCAAGTGAATTTTATAAGTTGGTCGACTATTACAGGTTAATTTTTAAACTTAACCTTAACCATAACTTAAGTTAAGCCTACTTTTATTTTAGCTATGATATTTTTCCTTCTAACTTCATTATATAAACTACTATCGTGCATACTATTTATATTTCCAATAACAGTGTTTAAGTTGGTAGAGGGGTGGGGGTACATGACTCTAATAAAAATACGCACACCCCACACGATCGAAAATACGGGTAAAAAATCACCTGTATGCGGACGTACCCAAAATATAAATGCTTTCAAAGATTTTTTTCAACCATGCCAAATTACAGCTTTGTACCTGAGGTCTATGAGTACCATACGAGACAAACGGACGAAGAGACTTGGCGAAACTATAAGTGCTCCTTGTTGTTTTACTACTGAATCCCAGTCCGATCAGGTACCTCGCCGCTTACGGTCACCTGCGACCCAGCCGCGAAGTATTGTTAATCGGTTGAGCCCGTGCGCTCCCAGTGCGTTTATTAAAGAAAGAAGACAAAGACATTTTACATGTTCGCGAAAGTACTTCAGTGTTGTTGTGCGCCTTTACAGCTGCCAGGTGCATCGGGCCGCCGGTTCATTGTTCTATATTGTGTAGTGCTAGTTTAGTGACCCACGTTCTGCCGGTTTCCCGTAAACTGTAGGTAGTTTATTGCGCACCCGCTGCCTCAGAGGCAGCAATTCTGTTGTTTTAAATTCTGTGTTCGCTTGTCGCATTAGACGACAGCTAGGTACACACCCTAGCGTACCAACGTGCTAGAGTTGTATAAGTGTTCGTTTAGGCACACACCTTCCCCGCCGAAAGGTGGGGCGGCTGGATACACAAGTGTTTTAATCACAAACAGGATGGCGGCTATCACTATAGCCGAACTCGCTGACTTCTTTGGTCAAGTGTGCCCCGACGATTGGGCTGCTTTCCTAGCTCAGCGCAACAAGGCCGCTGCTGAACGTCCCGTACTTCGCATTGACGACCCTAAGTCGCCGAGCACCGGGCACTCGAACCCTGTGTCCATCGACACAATTTACGACGCCGCGTCCACCGCGCCTTCTGCGCTCTCCACCCGCGGTCCCGCCCCGTTGTTTTCGGACGCCGAATCAGGCTCCGAGATGGAGACGGATAACCACCGATCCGAAAAACCCGAAGACGAAGGCTTCACCCTGGTCTCGGGTGAAAAGGGTAAGCGCGCCGCCGCGAAAAAGGGAGACAAGCCTCACTCGGGCCCTACGTCGCCCAATGCCACTCCGGCTAAGAAAGTCGCGCCTTCCGCGCGCAACAAGACCGTGAACAAAACCGCGAACCCGACTCCGGCCGTAGTAAGGAAGGAGAGGCCGCCGCCCCCAATAATTTTGCAGGATAAAGGAAAATAGAGACCCCACGTAATAGGGACATTGTTGGCCAATGCCACCGATGCCAATTATACGGCCACACGGCCAGAAATTGTTTCGCCCGGCCTAGGTGCGTTAAGTGCCTAGGCGATCATGGCACTTCCGAGTGCCCCCGAACGCTCGAGTCGGAGGGTCCTCCGAGCTGTGTTCCGTGCAACGAAGAGGGACATCCAGCGAGCTATCGCGGGTGTACCAAAGCGCCGTGTAGGTAGCAGAACGGACGAGCAATCTGACGCGGGCGAGCGGGCAACTCCAGTAGGTCGCGCCCACGTCATTCTGCCCCATCAGTCGCACCAACCTCGGTGCCGCAACCCGCGCTCGCTCAGGCTATAGCCAAGCCCGTCCCCGTTAGAGGGACATCCGGGCAGGGCCCAAGCCCTCCGGTGCCTTCAACACCTAAATCCAACGCATGGGTTAAGCCCCCGGCGATTGTCAGCGCGCCCGCCTCACGGCCAGTGCCTCCTCGCCAGGCCCAAAACCCAAAACCGCCCCTCAGGCACCGTCAAACATCGACACTGACCTTTCGTTAGTGTTCAACTTCGCCAGCAATATAAATGTGGTCGAAGTCACAACCCTACCCCGCAAACTTCGCGAAGCCAAGCCTATTCAAGACAGGCTCAATGCTACCATTGAACATATCAGTCTTATCCAAGCGATAGGCTCGTTCCAGTGCGCCTAAGCCGACTTTTTCCATAATTAAAATGGAAGTACGACCAATAGGTAGAACCAAGTCTAGGTCTCTGACTGTCGCGTTCTTTAATGCAAACGGTATCAGAGATCAAAAGGAAGAGATCATGTGTTTTATACGCGACCATGATATCGACATCATGCTAGTGCAAGAGACCTTTTTGAAACCTAGTTTGAGCGATCCTCAAATAGCTAATTATAACTTAGTAACAAATGATAGGCTGACCGGACCCAAAGGCGGCACCTTGATCTACTACAAAAGGTCCTTGCAATGTGTACCGATAGATACTCCACCGCTTACTAACTTAGAAGCGTCGGTCTGTAGGATAGCACTTACGGGCCATCCGCCAATAATAGGTGCATCAGCATACCTGCTTCCATTAAAAAGTATATTAGATACCGACATATCAGTTCTGTTAAACCTAGGCCCTTGCGTATTAATCACGGGAGACCTGAATAGCAAACACGTTAGCTGGAATTCTAACGTTAACAATCCTAACGAAATTATTTTAAGAGACCTCACGGAGAGACTTAACTTCGAGGTTATCGCTCACGAGAGTCCAACACGCTATCTTTATGCAAATAACCAATATCCAGATGTCCTTGATACAGCACTGCTAAAATACATCCGTCCTACTATTAATTCGATAGAGGTTATTATCGAACTAGTCTCAGACCACAGGCCGGTCGTTTTACAACTGGGCTGGCCGGCAGGTGAGGTCTCTCAGACCAAAACTATTGTCGACTGGCGTAAACTTGAGGTCTAACTTAAGTCTACGAACTCCCAGCATTTGGATACTATACCTGACAAGATAGACTCGCTAGAGGAAGCCGATAGGGCGATTAGCGCCCTTTCGACTCGACTCACATCAGAGGTCGAAGAATGCTCCCGTAAGGCTCGTGTGTCGAGCGATCAATACACGAAACTTCCGGCGGATGTTTGACGGCTGATTAGAGCGAAGAATTCCGCGCTTAAAACTTATGACTGCTACCGCACGGAAGCCAATAAACTTCAGGCACGTTCTCTACAAAACGAGATTAAACAACGAGTAGCCGAGTTTAGAAACGATAGCTGGGATAACCTCTTAGAAGGTATCAAACCATCTCAAGACGCTTTCTGGAAATTAACGAGAGCTCTTAAAGCCGATAAATCCTCACCGATGCTGCCTCTCGTGAGGCTGGACCACCCTGATCTCGCCCTAGACGATCTTGAAAAAGCCGAATGCCTAGCCGTCAGTCTAGAGTACCAGTGCACGCCATCCATCGCACCAACAGATCCCGCTCACCTACTAGACGTCTGCGCTACCACCAGCGGGCGAACCACTCAATCCTGTGACAGTAGATGAAGTTACCGAAACCATCAAAAGCCTTAAGAATAGATCAGCACCTGGGCCAGACGGCATCAGCAACAGGGTGATCAAATCTCTTTCGGCGCCACTTATATACCCCCTTGTAAGAATATTTAACACTTTTCTCACGAACTGCTCCTTCCCGGACATCTGGAAAAAAGCAGACGTAATAGGGATCCCAAAACCGGGTAAACCGCGTAATCGTCCCTCTAGCTACAGACTCATTAGTCTGCTCAACACTTTGGGTAAACTATACGAGCGCATTATTCACAAGCGTCTCCGTCATTACACCGAATCTAACAGACTCCTCCCAGACGAGCAGTTTGGCTTTAGAGCTAATCACTCATGCACCCACCAGATTTATCGCCTAACAAAATACATTCTGTCTGGCTTCAACCAAAACCAATCAAGGAAAAAGTCACGAAACACGGGAGCCTTCTTCTTCGATGTCACGAAGGCGTTTGACAAGGTCTGGCACGACGGCTTCATTTACGAACTGTACAAACTAAACGCGCCCGATAGGCTCGTGCACATCATACGAGCTTTCCTTTCGAACTGCACTTTTCGATATCGAGTGGAGGGAACCCTTTCTTCGAAACGATTCCTGAAGGCTGGGGTCCCACAGCGATCCGTACTATCTCCACTCCTCTTCACACTCTTCACGAGTGATATCCCTAAAGACCCCTTGGTGAACATCGCACTCTTCGCCGACGATACGGCACTCTATGTCTCGGACTACAACAAAAATAGCCTCTCCTTAAAGCTCCAAAAAGCCACCAATCGCCTTGGTGAATGGTTCCGCCTATGGAGAATTGACGTGAATCCCGAAAAAAGTGTAACAATATGCTTTCAACGAAATTCAACAGCAGGTTCTAAGCCAAAAACAATTTCTATTTACGATCTCCCAATCCCTTGGGAAAAATCGGCCAAATATCTAGGCGTCACGTTCGACTCCCGCATGAGTTTCGCGACACACATGAGTGTAGTACGCAACAGAGCCAAGTCAGTAATTGGCCGTCTACACCCTCTCGTTAACAGCAAGAGTAAGCTGTCGCTAAGACACAAACTCCGACTGTACAAAACCAGCATTAGACCAATTATGTCCTATGCAAGTGTAGCTTTCGCCCACACATATAAGACCCACATTTTAAAACTCCAAAGAGTACAAAACTTTTTCATCCGAAAAGCCACCGGTGCACGGTGGTATCAACGGAACTCTGATTTGCACAATAATTGTGAATTACCATCTATCTCCGAATACTATAAACCCAACGCTACTTTGATAGATTAGAAACCCACCCTAACACACTAGTGACAAATGCAGCTAATTACGTTCCGAAAACAAACGTCGCGACCTATCTCCGAAGACCGCGTAATGTGTTAATAGCTACCTCAACCGCTCGATTCAGTCGACCCAAACGTCGCAGGCACATCACACAATGAAACTTCACCCACACTAAATGGGACAAACATTACTAGGATAACGAATGGGGCACGTCGCACCCGCAGACGGGCACGACGCGTTCCAGCTCACACCGCGTACACACCGTACACCCGCGTTCCTGGGCGGTTCTCACCGCCCAGACCATCGACCGACACGTGCTGAGCAGTCAGAGACGGGGGTCCGCACTCCCCCCCCCTCGAACTGCGGTTAGATAGCTCAAAAAACGCCTAAAAAGGCGACATGATGATTGGTAAGAATACCAAATCATAAACCATTCATCATCATCCTCACCTGAGTCAGATGAAGCTGTAAGAGTCGCATAGACTAACAGCGCTAACATCTAGAAAATAGAGACTACTGAACCCTAAAATAACATAATAATTAATTATAGACACCTTTCTTAAGTGGTGCTTCATAGTCCTTTTAATCAATGAATGGATGGATCTCGAAAATGTTTAAACTTTCTTTTTCATCTAAAGTAATTGAGCGTGATTTACTGTTCTATCGTAAAATAGCAACAAATGTGGTGAGTTTTGTGAACCGGAGACTTTTTTAACTGGTAACGAGACATTCCATCTGCCAAATAGTTGCACAGGGGTAAAAACGCATCTGCATTTGAATCAACCAACAAGTAATATGTATATGTTACGGCTAAAAGCCGATGTACGGATGCACCTGGTTTAACGGGCTACAGCTTGGTACAGCCGATTGCAATTGGTGAAACTTACGTAAAATACGTGAGCACGTATTAAGATATTAATCAGCGACAGTAAGCTCAAGCGTGTCTGGGGACAGTTATCCAATTTATAATTAAACGCAGGGGTATCTGCACTTCGACTTTTAGACGCCACGTATGTATGGCCTTACATATAGTAGTTGCTTATCCCTTACCCAAATCAAGTATTACTTCTAACTTCAGCATTTCTTAAATTGATGATAATTTCCAACCAACAACGGAAACTCTTTTCTTTCTTTTCTGTGGTGTTATAAATTAGACTGCCATGTCTTAAACGGATGAACCAATTCGGGCGCGGTTTTTTCTTGATTCAAAAGCAGGTCCTCTAGAAGTGGTTATTAGACGTGTTTTATCAAAATCAGTTTAGCCGTTTTAAGATCATCAGCTTTGTTTCGGGGTATTTTTTTAAAAATTTTAATTGAAGTTAGTTATTAAATAAGGCTGTATATCTTTTTAGTTCCAAGTTTAGGACTAACATACTATCAATTTATAGATCAACACACAGTTTACGTATTTTCTAGAAAATTATTTTTAGAACCGCAAAATCACTTTTCGTTAGATAGTTTCTGTACCCGTTTGACATTCTAACTGGGGAAAAAAAATCCTATTTCTAATTAATTAATGAGTGCTATAATGCGAATTAATACGTTTCGTTCATTACTTTAATTACGAAACTGTTATTTTTGAATAATATGACAACAATGTTGTTCTGATATCATCGTGTCATTTCCCGTTAATACTCAATATCTGATTATGAAAATGTTGCGAGTTTAATCATTTTAGGCAAGCTGGTTTATGTATTCGTTAATGAACCGTTATCGTTAATGAATAAATTTTAAATTGTTGTAACAGTTATAGATAGATACATATATATATATATATATATATATATATATATATATATATATATATATATATATATATATATATATATATATATATATATATAAGTAATCGAAGTATATATCTATTTAACTTAGTATGTCATAAAGAAGAATATGCTAATATTTTCTGTTAATATAGAACTTTCCAGCAACAGCATTTTTTGACGAACGAGACTGACACTGGAAATTTCATCCAAAAATGACAAATCAATGTGCTAACGAGTGGTGTTGATCAGCTAAACTAGTTCAAAGGTCTCAGTCTAATTTTCCTGTTCTTGAACAACAACAACAACTTTTCTCAAAAATGAAATTTTTACATAATTGTAGATAAAAAATTATAAAACATTTAAACGAAATAATTCACAATAAGAAGTACTTAAAAGACAGCGTTAAAAAAGCTTTGAAAAAGAAACGCTAAGAAAAATCTTCTCTTCTTTTAAATTTGCTGCAACTAAAGATTTCGTTCTTACTTAAACAAAAACAGAAACAGAAACTTTTTTATTCAATGTAGATTATAAACAATACTTATTGAAAGTCAATTTTTTCATTTACCACTGGCTCGCAAAAAAAACTTCTGTCCTGGGAAGAACCAGCAAGAAACCCAGCGGGACTATTTTTTTTTTTCAAATAATAACTTACAATCATGTTTACAATAAACAACACAAGACAAATTAGAAATAGCTTGGTAGCGATCACCCTTCCCAGGGGTTATTATCATCCATAAATTCCTAATATTATAATAACCTTTGGATACAAACTTCATCATCATCATCATCATCATTACAGCCCTTTACAAGTCCACTGCTGAACATAGGCCTCCCCCAAGGTATGCCACAAAGCACGGTCCTGAGCCACCTGTATCCATCGACTTCCTGCATGTCTTACCAGGTCGTCACTCCATCTAGTGGGGGGTCGCCCCACACTTCGTCTACCGGTACGAGGCTGCCACTCGAGAACCTTTATTCCCCAACGGTTGTCGGTTCTTTGAGCTATATGGCCGGCCCATTGCCACTTCAGCTTACTAATCCGTTGGGCTATGTCGGTCACTCTGGTTCTACTTCGGATATCCTCATTTCTAAGTTTATCACGCAGAGAAACTCCGAGCATAGCCCTCTCCATAGCTCGCTGAGCGACTTTGAGCGTCCTCATACGGCCAGCAGTGAAGGACCACGTCTCAGTTACATATGTCATCACTGGCAACACGCACTGGTATACAAACTTAGTTGAATAAAATTTTTGAACTTTGCGTATGACAAATTTTGTATATTTTCTGGGATTTTGTTGTAAAAGCGTATACATCACCCCAAGAATGAATTACTGACTCGGTGGAGTCGAGTAACTGGTACTAATAGCTTGTGTCTGTTCCTAGTATTTACAAAATGAATATCACTAATTTTTGCAAAACTACGTTTATTCTTGTGTAGGTACATTAATTTTCGTAAATGGATTGAGAGGCGAGAGTTACAAAACAGTTAAAAAGCAAAAGATTGCTGCAATTTTCAAGAATAATTCGCCTGGAACAAAGTGAACGTTTCAAACGCGCTCTATCGACTTGTTTCTTATTATATTTTCTTGTATTGCAGATATTTGAAACGTGACGAAAACATTTTTTTAAATTTTTTTTATATAATAAGGACGACAAACGAGCACGCAGTCCACCTCATGGTAAGTTAATGCTATGGCCCATAGACTTCTACATTTGTCAGTGTTGACTCTGATTTTGATTCTGTCACTGATATGGCACTTCAGAGAATGGAACTATTTATTCTTTCATTTGCGGTACCCATCGAAGGCAGATCTCAGTCTTGGTTTAATCGCTCCTGTTAGATTGCATTACACAGTAAGCAGGTGTGTTTTCAGGCCTAGACTGTCGATTTCGCGGTTCGGGATGTCAACACCAGCATCCTTTAAAAGAAGTAGAACTTCACCTTCAGGTCCTTCAAAAGATTTATTGCCAAAGCAAAATATGAGCATATTAACAAAATTGGCGAGAAATTATTTCGCCTTCCTTCGGGAAACCGTGTATTCGAATCTCTCACCAGGGCTGTCCCAGGGAATTTTGATAAGGAATAACTTCCATCTCTGCAAAGGGATAACGACTCATTGGTCCTCGCCGGTAAAGAGAAAGCCAACCTTTTAGGCGCCATATTTGCATTATACTCGACGCTACATGACGTGAGGAACACATCGCCGGCCATACCGCGGTGTGAATGATCAATGCCTGATGTGTGATTCATACAGTGCAAATAAATCCTTTATCTGGACATACGAAAGTCAAGTGAGCCTGACGGAATACTCCCGTGTACTACTCCCGTGGCGTGGGTTCTAAAATTAGAACCGGTTCTAATGCGTCTTTCCCGTTACTACAACATCCTAGGCATAGTCCCAAATTCATGGAAGACGCAACCGATCCCTAAAAAAGGTAACCGCTCTAATTCATCGACTACAGGCCTATCGCCATTATCTCCTCGTTCTCGAAACTGATGTAATCCATTATGAACTGCCACCTCATGCGGTACTTTTAGGGGCAACAGCTGATTAGTGACCGCAAGTACTGTTTCCGTTGGGTTCGCGGTGGATTCTTGTTTACCTAAAACACCGATGGGCACAGGCGGTCAAGGAGACTTTGTCAGTTAGTATGGATATAGCAAAGGTAATATTATATTATTAATCGGGTTTGCCACAAATCACTTCTTTCGACCCTTTTTTCCTATGGGCTTTCTGAGATATCGTGCAATCGGATCACCAGTTTTCTTACAGAACGTAGCAAACAAGATCGTAGTAGACGGTGCATACTCCAATTACAAGCCTATTAAGGCTAGTGTTCACCAGCGATTTTTCTGACCCGATTCGAATTATGGACGTTCAAGAAAAGAGCCCACCCGTTTTTAAAAGGCCCACAACGGATCTGCAATTCCTTTGATGTTGCAGTTGTTCATGGGCGGCGGTAGTCACCATCGGGTAAGTCGCATGCTCGTTTAGGTCACCATTCGTCTTATTTTTTCGAAGTTTATTTTGTGGAGGTTTCTTCTACCGCGTGTGAACCGCACACATGTATGTTTTTATAGAATAAGAATGAAAAACGAGCACACGGTTCACCTGATGGTAAATGGAAGTTGTGACCCATAGACATCTACATCTATCCTTGATTGAGACTCTAAAATTTAGAGTCTCGACACACGGCAACAGTTGCCCATTTAGAGTCTAAATGGACAACTGTTGCTGTGTGTCGTATGATGAAGCTTAATGTCTCCCAATACATGTTGACAATTTTTACATGTCCTCTTAAACAATAATTTTAAATTCTACGTCATAGCTGATTTCCTTAAGATGTTTTCGTTCATTTTCGAGCTTGGTTAATTAGTACTGAAAATTGTAATGAATTATTTAATGAGCAATTTTTATTTCAGGAATTACAGACTCGGCTTGTTCTGTAGTTATCAATTTTAGTACTTATGCACTAATATATAAATTAAGGGCTTAGGAGATGGTGAGGACACGCAAATCCCTTCACCTACATGTGAGTAACGAACGGCTCCTTATTGCCTAAAGAACGAAACGCTAATGACCGAATTACGTTACAGCGTATTACTACGTCTCACTGCTGGCCTACAGGTATCCTCTCATTTCCGAGAGGGTTTCAGTAATGCGAAAATGAAACAATTATTAAACTACCGGATACGTAGAACAATTATTTGCTTGCTGGCTATTTGGAAAAGGCTTATGAAGAAACCTTACAAAGTATAAAAGACAAATGTAAAACGATCAGATGTTTCGAATATTAGTTAATGCTAAAATATTAATCAACAACGTAATCCAATAGATCCACGCGGCGACGTAAACAAGTGCTATAATCCCTTGTATATTATTCCATTTGGAAATTACGAGCATGTCTAAGTGATTGTTATAAGTTAGATATTGTAAAGTCGCGTTATAATATGTGCAAAACACATACATTGGTTCTTCGTAACAACATCTTTTTTGTATTTTTAAATAAAACTTAAGTGACAATTGAACTTACAGTCCGCTCTGATGGTAAGTGGCTACTGCTGTCCATGAACACCTGCATGCAACCCATCAACAATCGAAATCTCAAACAAAGAAGATGTGTGTTGTCACCTCTAAGGAGTAAGATGGAGTGACCTGTAGGTCACCTGTAATTATACTAGCTGTCTAAACTCATCAGGTCAGAGCACAAGAAGGTATACGTTGTCACCCCTGAAGAGTAAGATGGAATGCCCCACAACGTGTAATTATACTGGCTCTCTAAACCCATCAGACCGGAGCACAAGAAGGTATACGTTGTCACCTCTGAAGAGTAAGATGGAATGCCCCACAGCGTGTAATTATACTGGCTCTCTAAACCCATCAGACCGGAGCACAAGAAGGTATACGTTGTCACCGCTGAAGAGTAAGATGGAATGCCCCACAGCGTGTAATTATACTGGCTCTCTAAACCCATCAGACCGGAGCACAAGAAGGTATGCGTTGTCACCTCTGAAGAGTAAGATGGAATGCCCCACAACGTGTAATTATACTGGCTCTCTAAACCCATCAGACCGGAGCACAAGAAGGTATACGTTGTCACTTCTGAAGAGTAAGATGGAATGCCCCACAGCGTGTAATTATGCTGGCTCTATAAACCCATCAGACCGGAGCACAAGAAGGTATACGTTGTCACTTCTGAAGAGTAAGATGGAATGCCCCACAGCATGTAATTATGCTGGCTCTATAAACCCATCAGACCGGAGCACAAGAAGGTATACGTTGTCACTTCTGAAGAGTAAGATGGAATGCCCCACAGCGTGTAATTATGCTGGCTCTATAAACCCATCAGACCGGAGCACAAGAAGGTATACGTTGTCACTTCTGAAGAGTAAGATGGAATGCCCCACAGCGTGTAATTATACTGGCTCTCTAAACCCATCAGACCGGAGCACAAGAAGGTATGCGTTGCCACCTCTGAAGAGTAAGATGGAATGCCCCACAACGTGTAATTATACTGGCTCTCTAAACCCATCAGACCGGAGCACAAGAAGGTATACGTTGTCACTTCTGAAGAGTAAGATGGGATGCCCCACAGCGTGTAATTATGCTGGCTCTATAAACCCATCAGACCGGAGCACAAGACGGTATACGTTGTCACTTCTGAAGAGTAAGATGGAATGCCCCACAGCGTGTAATTATGCTGGCTCTATAAACCCATCAGACCGGAGCACAAGAAGGTATACTTTGTCACTTCTGAAGAGTAAGATGGAATGCCCCACAGCGTGTAATTATGCTGGCTCTATAAACCCATCAGACCGGAGCACAAGAAGGTATACGTTGTCACTTCTGAAGAGTAAGATGGAATGCTCCACAGCGTGTAATTATACTGGCTCTCTAAACCCATCAGACGGGAGCACAAGAAGGTATACGTTGTCACTTCTGAAGAGTAAGATGGAATGCCCCACAGCGTGTAATTATGCTGGCTCTATAAACCCATCAGACCGGAGCACAAGAAGGTATACGTTGTCACTTCTGAAGAGTAAGATGGAATGCCCCACAGCGTGTAATTATACTGGCTCTCTAAACCCATCAGACCGGAGCACAAGAAGGTATACGTTGTCACTTCTGAAGAGTAAGATGGAATGCCCCACAGCGTGTAATTATACTGGCTCTATAAATCCATCAGACCGGAGCAATTTGGACGGACGGAGATTGATACATTTGATTTAATACAAATCGACGTTGCTATTGAAACTTTTTCACATATGTAATTACCTAAACATAAACTTAACTACTTGTGGTACAATAAAAGTTTCGCGCAACTCGTAAATAAAAAAATTAAATATGTAATATACTTTATTTACTGCTCTTTTACATTTACTACTCTATTACATTTTATATTAAACTTTTTTCAATCGTTGAAACCATTTTTAAAACAAAAGGGCCGTTTTATACGTGGTAGAGCCGTTTTGCAGTAATTACATTAGTAGTACAGTTGTAGCACCAATGGGTCGGCTCGACCGAGGAAGGATCACGCTCTCACAGAATACGAGCGTAAAATAGTGGCTTAATGCTGCTGTGTTTCATATGATGAATGTAGTTAACCGGAGACCCTTTTTACTGGAAACGAGGCATTTCATCGTAGTCCTCACGGGTGACAACGCATCTGCATTTTGATTTGAAATCGAGGACAGATGTAGATGTCTATGAGCCACAGCAACCACTTACCATCAGTTGGACTGAATGCTCTGTAGGGTAACAAATTACCCTATCCTATAAAAAAGGACCATAGGTCTGAGGGTATATATTTCACGTGCTGTTTGAAAGCTGTCACAGCTTCTTCCGGCTATGTAAATATCAAACCTGTCATAAATTCTTGAGTTGTGGAAAAATATAGAAATTGCATGGTGTGAGGTCTGGACTGTGTGTGTGCGGGATGGGTCACCAGCTTTCGTTCTGGGGTGAGTCATGAGGAATCAATAGGTCACAAAGTTTTTTAACTTTTAAATGTTGATGTAATTTTTTTAAATTTGGCTCATATGAATACCCAAATGTCTTTGAATCTAGATGAGGCGCCGATTTTCTTCAATTAGGCGCCTGGCAGTAGTCACACTTTCCTCCGTGATCGCAGTTGATATTGAGACAGATTCACGAATTTCGATTTGAACAGAAAAACGGCCACGATCAAATTCTACGTACCAACACCCCACGGTGCAGAAATAAGGTAAAAATTTTTGTGCAGAAATAAATTCAAATGCATTTTGAAGACGAGCAGTACAATCTTGCGAAAAGAGTGAACGATAAAATCATAAAAAAATCATCGCCCTAAAATCTTTTATTCCAATTTTGCTACGGATAACGAACTTCAACTCGAGATAAAAACCAATGGACACTCGACTTTCAAAACTTATTTTAACTAATATATTGTAAGTTTCTAACATATTAAAAATATAACTTTTGAAAATTAAACATTTATGAGCGATAGTTTGTGTGTGCAATGTGTCATGTGTACTGTTTTTCTTGTTTGATTTATTTTTCGTTATAGGTTTTCAATAAAATTCCTTGCAGTTTTTTACTTATATATCACGACGAATCCGATTTTCTGTTACTTCCAATACTATTAATAGTCGATATGGTAATTATATACCTAATACATAATTATTATATCGAATAATTTCACTTGTCGCACTTTAATATATACCTACATAGAATAAAAGCCAGCGTTCGTCAGAAAAGTGATAAAGTGTGAAGGCTTAGAACTGTTGTGCGTATTCCCACTAGAGAATCCACCACCTCATTTCGTCCCGTCGGTTTTTAAAAGGCGACTATGGCATACTCGAGAATAATCTCATGGCTTCCGATAGACAACGTATTCGCATTTTGATTCTTAATCGAGGTTAAATGTAGTTGTCTATGGGCCACAGCATCCACTTACCATCAGGTGGACTGTGTATTCGTTTTTCACCCTTATCCTATAAAAAATCAAAACTTTCTTATATTGATGCCAGTACCAAAATTCATGACAAAAGTTTTACTAAAATATTTAAAATCCCGATCCCAACATGGATGTGCTTTTAGAAACGTTTTATCGCTTTCCGTGTCAATTCACACTGCACGTGTCGCCTAGGAACAACAATGTAGTATACCGTATTAGCCTAGCTCTTGATGTTTAATTCTGAACCTTAAGTACATTTATCTTTCAATAAAACGGCATTATGAGTTCTATTTAAGAAAGTTAAGTTTATTTTTATAAGCTGAAAGCGATAGGAGATATAAGATGTAAGCAAATTTGTGAATAATGGTTACGAAAACATTTTTTTATACGAGCACTGTCAAGCATATTTTGTTTTTATACCTCTAACGATTTCGATGTAATTTAATATTTAAATCATTTTTAACGTGGAGCAAAGCTTGGTCATTCAGGTTTTTTTTTTTTTTTTTTTATAGAAGAGGGGGCAAACGAGCATGCGACTCACCTGATGTTAAGTGACTACCGCCGCCCATGATCAACCGCAACACCAGGAGAATTGCGGGTGCATTGCCGGCCCTTTAGAAAGGAGTAAGCTCTTTTCTTGAAGGTCCCCAGGTCGTATCGGTCCGGGAAAATCGCCGGTGGTAAACTATTCCACAGAGAGGTTGTACGTGGAAGAAAACTCCTTGTGAAACGTACAGTGGTGGACCGCCAAGCATCCAAATGGTGTGGATGGTATCGGGACGTTTGCCGTGTAGTGCGTTCACGAAATTTGGCGGCTGGGATTAATCCGAAATATTCCTCAGAGCACTCTCCGTGATAGATGCGATAAAATACGCAAAGAGATGCAACATCTCTTCGCAGCGCCAGTGAATCGAGCCGATCGGAAAGCACTTGGTCGTCGACGATTCGAGCCGCTCTGCGCTGGATGCGGTCAAGTGGAAGGAGCTGGTACTGGGGAGCCCCAGCCCAGAGATGGGAACAGTATTCCATGTGCGACCGAACCTGCGCCTTGTAAAGTTGCAGGTGGTGTGCCGGCATGAAATACTGTCCCGCTCTGCTGAGCACGCCAAGCTTTTTAGAGGCCAATTTGACCTTCCCTTCCAAGTGACCACGAAAGTGCACGTCACTCGATATGTCGACGCCGAGGATTCCGATACTGGCTGAGGCAACAAGGAGAGTGCCTTGAAACTGAGGGGATACGACAAAGGGGTTCTTTTTAGCGGTTAACGCGCAAACTTGTGTCTTCTGGGGGTTAAACTGGACTAGATTTAGTCGTCCCCAATCCGAGACTCTGTTCAGCAAAGACTCGACTTCAGACACAAGTTTGTCCCGGCACTCGGAGACGTTTTCCCGAGAAATATTGGCTCGGCCGGTGTAAAGAGCATCACCAGTGCTGTCATCCGCATAGCAATGAATGTTACGGGTATGCAACATATCATTGATATGCAGAAGAAACAGCGTTGGCGATAGCACGCAGCCCTGTGGAACACCAGCATTAATAGGTTTGCGATCGGAGCTTGCACCGTCTACAACGACCTTGATGCTCCGATCTGCAAGAAAGCTGGTGATCCAATCGCACAATTTCTCGGGAAGCCCATAGGAAGGGAGCTTCGAAAGAAGCGCTTTGTGCCAAACCCGATCGAAGGCCTTCGCAATGTCCAAACTAACGGTCAATGCCTCCCACTTGAACTCTACTGCCTCCGCCCATCTGTGAGTGAGGTAGACCAGAAGATCACCAGCTGACCGACCACGGCGAAAACCGTATTGGCGGTCACTAATCAGCTGGTGATCCTCAAGGTACCTCATGAGCTGGCAGTTTACAATGGACTCCATTGTTTTGGAGAACAAGGAGGTGATGGCGATTGGCCGGTAGTTGGACGGGTCTGAGCGGTCGCCTTTTTTAGGGATCGGGTGGACGAAAGCCGTCTTCCATGATTTTGGGACTACGTCTAGGGAGTAGGAGTACCGGAAAAGACGCGTTAAAACCGGTGCCAACTCTGGAGCACACGTCCTCAGCACAGTTGGTGGGATTCCGTCAGGCCCACTCGACTTGTGGATGTCCAGGGAGAGGAGTGCTTTGCGAACCCAGCGCTGTGTGAACTGCACTTCCGGCATGGAGCACTCACACTGCGGGATGGTCGGCGGCGTACTCCCCCCGTCATCGAGAGTCGAGTTAGACGCAAAGAAAGAGCCTAGAGATCGGCTTTCTCCTTTGCAGTATGGGCCAGTGAGTCGTCCTCCCTGTGCAGAGATGGAAGAGATGGCTGACAGAAATTGCCCTGGACAGCCTTGGCGAGAGACCAGAATGCACGGGTTCCAGAAGGAAGGCGAACTAGTTTCTCGCCAATTCTGCCTATGTGCTCTGACTTTGCCTTGGCAATGACTCTTTTGAAGGACCTAGAGGCGGAATTATACTTCTTTTTTAGAGCGCTGGTGTTTACATCCCGGGACGCTGATGCATCAACCCAGGCTTGGTAGCACTCCTGCTTATAGCATGATGCTATTTTACAGGAGCGACCAAACCATGGCTGAGATTTGCCTCCAATGGGCACCACAGAGGAAGGAATAAAAAGTTCCATACCCTGAAGTACCACATCAGTAACAGAATCCGCAACAACGTTGGGATCATCCGGCAAGAAGCAAACCCGCCCCCAAGGGTAGGATGCAAAGAAAGACCGCATACCATCCCAATCGGCTGACCTATAGTGCCAAACACGGCGGCAGCCTCCAGAATGCAACCGCGATTTCAGCGTGAGTGGCACAACACTCCGGACCAGACAATGGTCCGAGGAGCCTAAAGGGGCGTCGACGGAAATCTGATATCCGTCCGGGTGAGAGGTCAGCAGAAGGTCCAACGGGGAAGGTGCATGATCCTCCACATCTGGAATCCGCGTAGGCGAAGTAACCAGTTGTGTCAGACCATATGCCAAGGCAAAATCATGAACAGATCTCCCCGCATGATCGGTTAAACGTGAATCAAGCCATTCGGCGTGATGGGCGTTAAAGTCGCCGAGGATCACGATCTCTGCGGAGGGGATCTGCTGTAGCAACGAATCTGCAGCCATTTGGACGTGGTCGAAGAGTCGGTCTGTTTCGGCATTACCGCTATGGGACCTATAGAGGCACCCGTAGACGCGCGGATGGTCGTCGCTGTCTACGCGTAGCCAAAGGATGGACAGGTCCGAACCTTCAAGTCTGCCGAGGCGTCGAGAACAGATGTCCTCTCTGACGTAAACGCAAACTCCAGCCCGAGGCACAAAGGAGTGTTCCAGTTTGTACCCCGGGTAGGAGAGATACGAGACATCAGCCGGAGAGGACACCTGCGGTCAGAAAGAGCAGAGCCGGCCTCGCCGTCTCGAGATGGTAGTGGACGGCGTTTAGGTTACAGTGAAGTCCCCTGATATTGCAGAAATTCACGGACAGCGTGGCAGGGGTCGCCTTGGTTTTGTTGCTCCGTTTGCCCCGAGCAGTTGTAGTCTTGAGCGGAATTTTGCCCCCCCCCCCAAGAATACGCGGGGCAGCCTGAGCACTCACGCTCAGAAGTGGAGAAACATGGTCGTGGATGCTCAGCGAGGGATTCTCCAGGGGTGCTGGTACCCTCCTGGGGTAGTCTATCATTATTTAATTCCGCTACCATGTTGATGGGGGGGGGGGGGATTTGGGCCTCCGGCCACCTGCACTCACCAGACGAAACGCGGAAGCAGAGCTTCCACTTCACGCCGGTATTCTGTGAGGTCGTGGTACCACCCCGGTTTGAGCCGGCCCATACGTGCAACAGCAAAGCTGCCGCGTGGCTCTACGACTGTTATTATTTTTATTATTATTTTCCTATTATTTTTTAAGCTTGTTTTTTCTAACGTTGAAGTACTTGCTACAGCAGTGCGTGCGACATTACGGCATATGCACAATACAATTTATGAAGCGGCCGTTTCGGATTATTCAAAAGTAATCTGTGAGTCATCCTCAAGACAATAATATATCATCACGTGCTTGTCATGCACGCCGAAGCCAGACCCTGATGCACGCTGATCACTCTGTTTCTACACTGAAGCATATTTTGCCGTGTTTTTTAATTGGTCACAAAAATCTAAAAACCTCTTTTTATTGAAGGTGTAGTAATAGACGATAGTGGGAAGTGCCAAATATTTTTTATGGTTTCAGATGAGTGGCAGCATACCACCTTGCTTATGCCAGACGTTGAATTATTCATCACACACTTGACAAGCGATGAATAGCCAGACAACCAACCCGTCTGACAAGGGCATCGATTAAGGTAAACTGTCTCTACATAGTTCCATGTCCAGCGGTTGACTTAAACGGGCTGAACAAGATGAAGAAGAAGCTAAGATAATTCATAATGAATTAACAACCCTCTATCGATGACTATTATAAGACAACTTTACACGTTAGATTGTAAGGTCAGATCGGCCAATTCGTTAAAACTGCCGCTAAATGCAATCTAACCGAGAACTGGCGCCAACTTCAATTAATCCACGATGAGTAAACTTCAGAACTTCAGCAAATAATATTGTATTATTGAGAAACATTTTCATGTTCATCTAATAAATAGCATAAGTTTGATTAGAAATTGGAAATAATTTTATGGTGCGTTTAATCTGACAGAAATATAAAATATTCATTTAAATATTAAAAAGGTTACATAAAACGTAAATATTTGTAATATTGGGTCCTTACATATGAAATTAGCGTTTTGTCATACTGACCAATTTGATCTGAAATATCTCATCTTTGGTTAAGAATTCCAAATTCAAATGTATAAATTCATTTAGCAGGTACATTTGAATTTTGAAAACAGTCATTCGTTTCTTTTTTTTCTCGTTATTTTTCTCTTTGGCGTCGCTTATTACCGCACAATGAAAAACATGAAATATCGGTAATTTTACGAGTACGAGTTCTACCGTGGCACCAGTTCTGCAGAAACAGCTCAAAGGATTAATGATGTGTACGGCGCTGGTGTCGCAAAAGAACGCACGGTACGTTTTTTGTTGCAACGTTTTGAGGTGAGATATGATGACATGAGGTACCCATTGTTCAAAAAACTTGAACGAGGGGTACCTCATGAATTGAGTGAATCGGACTTGCAAACACGCGTCGACTGTTGTGTTACTTTGCTCAACCGAGACAAAAATGAAAGGTTTTTAAATCGAATCATTACCTGTGATAAAAAATGTATACTGTACGATAATCAATGTGTGTGTTCGTCGCAATGGCTGAACCCTGGAGTTCCAGCCAAATCCTGCTCTAAACGAAAATTGACTCAGAAAAATTACTTGTGAGTGTTTGGTGGACTAGCGCCGGTGTCACTGGTTCACTACATCTTTCTAAAATATTGCCAAACGATTACGACAGATATCTATTGTCAGCAACTACAAACCATGAAGGAAGAACTAGCTGCTAAACAAGCAAGATTGGTCAATCGCTCTAGGCCACTCGCTCTACTCCACTGCTGCTTCACGTCAACGCAAGACCACACTCTGCACAACAAACAACCACTAAGTTAGATGAGCTACAATTGGAATGTCTGCGACATCCAACATACCCCCGGACCTTGCTCCAACATATTGTCATTTTCCGGAATTTGGACAACTTATTACAAGGAAAAAAATACAACTCCCATTCGGTAGGCCAAACCACCTTCAAAGAGTTTATTGATTATCGCCCCCATGGTTTTTTAGTAAAGGGATCAATGAACGACAATATGAGATGTCAAATGTTCATAGATGACAACGGTGCATACTTTGATTATTTAAATATATTTTGCAAAAGAATTGACTTTATATTCCTACCGTACAAAACGCCAATTTCATATGTAAGGACCTATTATTTACTATAGAAGTATGACCAACATCCACCAGATGACAAAGAGATTCTGTGCCCATAGATACCTACATCTATTGAATAAAATATATGAAATAATTACCGATAACTATCTTTGATTAACTATACGAAACATATCAGCATAATGCTGTTATTTTATGTCGGTATTCTATGCAAAGCTAGTCCACCCCCAGTTGGATCCACTCATAAAATTGTATGAAAATATACGTAATGCAAGTTATATAAAATTATAGTGCTGCCTCCATTGTAAACCTTATTGAATATCTAAATGGTTTGATGAACCCGATTGTGGAAAAAATTTACTGTATAGAAGAAAATCTCCAATATTAGACCCTATGTCACATCCACAAGTAAGACGAATCTAACAAAAACCCATATGTTTAAATTAATCAAGCCGCTTAGGCTACAGAGCTACGAAAGAAATAGAATAGATATACACACGCACACTCGAAAACATCCTTACATGCATACAGTCAATCCCAGGTAACCAGATAAAAATATTTGTTTGCTAATGAGTATGTAGATACACGCAATTAATCACTTTGTTAAATTGAGAATAAACAAATCGATTTGTTTGATAAGTAAGATAGCGGAAAGTTGAAATCTATTTTCTAGTATACTCTTTGAATTGATAATTTTTTTATTGCTTATGTTAGTTTGTCAATGATCTGAATCCGACTTTTCATCCATCCCAAATTCAAGTACTAATTAGTTACTTAAGGTGCAAAGCCGGAAGCAATAATTTAAAAACAAAGAAAATCCGTAGGTGTGGGAATATTAGAATCTCTTTTAATGAGATGACGAGTCGAATGATCGTTATAGCCTAAGGTTATTGAATCTCTATTAAAATAATAATCTGTTAATACATCTTTCGTATGTTTATAAGACTGAGTTGTTTATGAAAAACTTCATACAACTCCAAGCATTCGAAACTTTGCACAAGTTGCGCGGAAACTTAAGTTGTTCTTAAGTTTCCGCGCAACTTGTGTCACAAATCTGAACGGAAAAATGTTTGAGTGAAACGGTCTTTGTTCGTTTCAAGTGGGTTCGGGTTCAATTACTTCTACTCTTCTTTTCCTTCCCAGCTTTTCAGATATTAATATTATTTTTTGCCGTTTCTTCTTTAGTCAGAGGAACGTCATAACTAAATACGATGGAGTTCTCAAAACAATAACTAAAGCATAACCGAGTTCAAAAACAAGGTTCTATATTTGACGCGAATGTTTGTTATATAATTTTACCGACTTCTCGGAAACAGATGAACTGATTTAAATTATCAGTTTTGACAGGCTATATATCTGGGGAAGCCCATTTAAATCAATATAAAAACATCAATCAATGCAAACCCATAAACTGTTTCATAAGGAGGATATTTGGCATTGTTACCACGCTTGGCAGATGGTTTGACAACGGTAGTTTTTTTTTCTGTTTTTCTACCGTTGTTATTAGGAAGACGCTGCTGCCATTTTCTAATTTATTTTCCTCTGTCGCTGCCTACAACATCTACGGTACGATATGAGGTAGTGGATATTCTTACATCACCACTAACGGCTCCCATATAAATTTGAAGAATAATTACATCCCAAATAATGAAAAAGATAGCAAATGTTTTTTTTTAAATATTACTATAACTTTTAACAAATAATTTAGGCGACATTTAAGTTATTAGCTTGAAGTTGCTACGTTCCGAAGACCACTCGGAAAGGTAAGATAATTAAATTTTTAACAAAAAGTAAATATAAGAAATTATATTTGTCCAAAGCAAGAACAAACTATAATGTATTACTCTTTTTTTATTCCTTTTTTATTATATATATATTTATATTTTATTTTTAACCCTTCAATACGCACACAGTCGGATCTGACCACAGCGATATACCGTCAAATTCCAAGCGGTCGGATCCGACCACACCCACGCGCAACACTTTAAACCATAAAACCTATACTTAGAGACCACTTTTCTATGAAGAAGTTTGGTCTTATAGTGTTTGTGTATGTTTTCCTTTTTGGCACTAAACTGACGTACTTATATTGTGAATATAATTCGTTTTGATCGATACATTTAGAATTTGTTAATAACTTGACTACGCCACCACTCATCGGAATCAAGCATAATTCACGCTCCGATAAAAAATCTATTGTGTGAATATTATGATAGCAATTATAGTTCAAGTTGTTTAAAAGTTACACGATCACTAACAGATGCACAAACAGTTATACAAAAATTTTTCAGTATTTTAAAACTCTCGGAAAAAGAGAGTATTTTATTAATTAATTTTTACTTTTACTGATGCACGTTATTCTTATAAAACTGAAGTGACAAATAAAGTACCTACAGCGCACCTGATGCTAAGCGGCAACTACAGTCCATGGACACAGGCAGCTTAGTTGAATACAAAAAACAATACTAAGCTGGAATGCCGCAGCCTGTAACTATACTGGCTCTCTTTTCCCTTCAAACCGGCATACAGCACTACGAACACTTCTACTTGGTGGCAGAAATGGGTAAAGTTGTGGCAGCAGTTCTGCCATCTAGTGATGATGATTTACTTTTACTTCTTACTCGTACTTACTTTTAAAAATGGTGCAGAAAAACTGCATGGCGAAACTAGCCAAAAGATATTACACATAATTATTATTTAGATATTAGAACTTAGCGGTTACGTACCACAAAGTCCATATCTCCTGTTGGTTAGAAGCACAGTGGAAGCACGTACCGTATTGTCGACGGTGGTGTGTTTTTCCTGGTATAATGGAGTTGGAATTAGTGATGGTAAACCTGGCACAGCTGTGCTATTCATGCTATGCTGTATCTATATAGTTGTAGCGCTTATAGGTCGGCTCAACTGGGGAAGGACCACGTTATCACGGAATACTGGCGTAAATAGCAGCTAAATCCTGCTGTATTTCGTATGATATGTGTTGAGAACCAGAGAACCTTTTTACTGGAAACAATGCATTCCATTTTAATCCTCAGAGGTCACAACGCTTCTGAATTTTAATTCATGATTGAGGATAGATGTACACGTGTATAGGCCACTGCATCCACTTACCAATCAGTTGGACTGTGTGCTAGTTGTTACCGTTATTCTATAAGAAAAACCCTTAAATTTTGCTATTAAATGGTTCATGGTAGTTGTAGAAGTGACTTGGCACACAATTGTGGAAGGGAAGGTGATGGTATTCTTTTACTACGCATTAATATGCAATGCACACTAATTTGTTAGTATGAAAATAATTTGATTTCTTTGGATAACTTGACGTTTTTACGTGTGACGTGTTTACTGTGACGAATTAAATTTGGTTAAATAATAATTATTATGACGTGTAACTTAGGGGAATTTATTTAACATGTTTTTGTCTACTGAAACAAAAAGCTTTTCAGTGTTCCACAGATTTAACGTAATTGGAGCATGAGTGCCGAAATAATGTGATTTTATCACCTGCTTTAAATGAAAGTGATGTTTTTGTCAAGTGTTAATTAGATACATACAAAAACTATCCGCATTTTAGTTAAATTTACTCATTTGTAGTGCTCACAGGTAAGGAGTGGAATTATTTTGCCTGCGTCTGTCTTCCATCCGAAAACAATGTGCGGTCACATTCGTTACCCATATCCTCCCATGGATATCGTAAGAGGCAATAAAGAGAAATGAAGCAAGATATCAGACGGAGCATCATCCTGATTACAATATCGAACATAATAAAATATGTGAATGCATCCCACCTGCCAAGAGTGGAAACTACAACCAACTGCATAGGGGGATCTGTGAAGCAATCTATTTCTTCACAACTCCACTACTGACCACAGGCCTTCCACGTGCAACAGGTTTTGAGCTACCCGCATGGCCTCCCGCAAGGAATCGATCCTGAGCCACCTATATCTATCGACTTTATTTACACAAATAAGACGTGTTGCTTTAAAATGGCAATGACCAAAGTCGTCTTAGATAAGACCACGTAGTGACCCTAGGCCACCTAAATTTATATATTCAACACTTAAGTTTATACTAAATCTATGTAATCTACCGATATTACTCGTATTCTTAGAAAATGAAAGAAATAATATTTTACGTGGTAGAGCCACGCTGCAGCTATACAGGGTTATTAATAATTTGCAATAACCAGCCAAATTTGAAGGTAGATAGTTATCCAGTCATCTGTTGGTGATTGTACATATATATATTTATACGCTGATCTTATAGCATCGGGATAAGAATATATTGTGGATTCAGTATAGCTCATGTTACAGCTCAGGGGCTAGTTTGAATGTATACTATGAAATGTATGAAAGCTATGAATTGGCTATGAATGTTAATATTTATACAGGGTTGTTTTGCAATAACCGGCCAAATTTGCAGAGAAGGTTCAGAATAAGTAATATAGGCAAATGGTAAAGAAAAATTTATTTAAAAAATTTCAAAAATTCTGTCATTTTTATGCTTTATATTTAAAATGCGTGGTTATTTAACTGATTTTACTGCTCATGCACCGTGTAGTGGCGGGTGAGAATATCCACTACCCTATATATTCCCGTGGGTGTCGTAAGAGGCGACAGAGGGAGACAGGCAGGAGATGGGCAGCAGCATCTTCCTGATAACAACTGTGACGTAATAAAAAAACTGCGGTTGCCAACCCGCTCGCCAAGCGTGGCAACTATGGCAAATACCCCCCAATGAATAAATACACAAACAGACGGCCCCCAGTCCCCGGCAGCCCCGCTATTCCTGGCTACGGTGGCAACCATGGTAACGGCGGGGCAGGGGGTGCTAAGAATCTCCGGTGGAGGTTCGGTTGCCACCTACGACGACTCGACCTGGCAACATATAACGCACGCACCCTGAGGTCTGACGAGAAGATACTGGAGCTGGAAGAAGAGGTAGACAAGTTGCGCTGGCATATTATTGGATTATCCGAGGTCCGAAGAGAGGGGGAGGACACGGCAATCCTCGAGTCCGGCAACTTGTTCTATCACCGGGAGGGCGACCATCTGTCCCAAGGAGGTGTCGGATTTATCGTCCACAAGATCTCGTCAACAACGTTGTAAATATTGGGAGTGTGTCGACGAGGGTCGCGTACCTGATACTCAGAATCACCAAACGGTATTCGCTGAAGGTCATTCAGGTTTACGCACCAACGTCGGCACATCCCGATGAGGAGGTGGAGGAAATGTATGAGGATATTTCCAGAGCCATACATTCCTCCAAAACCCACTACACGGTGTTGATGGGAGACTTCAACGCAAAACTAGGCATAAGAGAAAGCGGTGAGCTGAAGGTAGGGAAATTTGGAGTAGGGCAACGGAACCGAAGGGGCCAGCAGCTGGCCGACTTTATGGAGAAAGAGGGACTCTTTATGATGAACTCTTTCTTCCAGAAGCGGCCCCACAGGAAGTGGACCTGGTCGAGCCCCGACGGTTCGACAAAAAATGAGATTGACTTCATTATGACGACCAGACGCCAACTGTTCAGTGATGTCTCAGTGATCGCAAGGGTGAAAACTGGCAGCGATCACCGAATGGTTAGAGGCACACTGAACCTAAACGTTAAGTTGGAGAGGTCTCGTCTAATGAAGTCAACGCTCCGTCCCCCTCGTGCTCTAATCCAGAATCCCGAAAACTTTCAGCTCGAGTTACGTAACCGATTCCAGTGCCTAGAAGATTGCAATGCAGTGGACGATATGAACGACAAGCTCGTGGAAACTGTCCATGCGGTCTGAGCTAAGTTCTGCAAGACCCGCCGCAGAAGAACAAAAAACTCTCCGATCACACTCTTAATCTCATGGCTGTTAGACGGGAGATGAGGCTGCAATCGTCAACAGATTTGACAGCATACAGGCAACTGAACAGACAGATCTCCAAATGTATGCGGCGAGACTTACGCAACTTTAATATTGCTCGTATTAAAGAAGCGATCTAGCGGAACCAGGCCTCAAAAGTCTTTGCCAGAGATCTGTCTGCCAGAAAGAGCTAACTGTCAAAGCTGAAGACTGAGTGTGGCAACATCGTTTCCGGGACACCCGAGATTCTGAGTGAGATTGAGAGGTTCTATGGGCAGCTGTACACATCATCGTTGGAGCCACACGCAAGTGTGAGTAACGATCCAAGAGCAAGTCTTATCCGACACTATTCCGATGATTAGAATGGCTCTCCACCACCTTAAAAACGGCAAGGCCCCGGGAGAGGATGGAATTACAGCGGAGCTTCTGAAAGCGGGTGGAACACCGGTACTTGAAGTCCTCCAGAAGCTTTTCAATTCCGTCCTCCATGGTGGCACCACTCCGGAGGCGTGGAGCAGAAGCGCGGTGGTTTTGTTCTTTAAGAAAGGCGACAACGCTCTCTTGAAGAACTACAGACCGATTTCCCTTCTGAGCCGCGTCTACATGCTATTTTCGAGAGTCATTACGAATCGTCTCGCACGCAGACTCGACGACTTCCAGCCTCCCGAACAAGCCAGTTTCCGAAAAGGCTTCAGTACCATAGACCACATACATACCCTGCGGCAGATTGTACAGAAGACCAAAGAGTACAATCTGCCACTTTGCCTGGCATATGTGGACTATGAGAAAGCCTTTGATTCCGTCGAAATTTGGGCTTACTACAGTCCCTTCAGCGGTGCCAAGTTGACTGTCGGTACATCGAAGTGCCGAAGTGTTTGTACAGTAGGGCTACGATGGCTATCCGAGTACAGAACCAGAGTTCGAAACCTATTCAACTGCAGAGAGGTGTAAGACAGGGTGATGTTATATCCCCGAAACTCTTCACCGCTGCGTTAGAAGACGTTTTCAAGCTACTGGACTGGAAAGGATACGGTATTAACATCAATGGCGAGTACATCACTCACCTTCGATTTGCCGACGATATAGTCCTTATGGCAGAATCGCTGGAGGACTTAAGCATTATGCTCAATGACCTCAATAGTGCCTCCCAACGGATAGGTCTTAAGATGAACATGGACAAAACAAAGATCATGTTTAATGTCCATGTCACACCTGTGCCGGTAGTTGTTGGGAGCACTATGCTCGAAGTTGTTGACGAGTACGTTTACCTGGGACAAACAGTCCGACTAGGTAAGTCCAACTTCGACCGAGAGGTCAATCGACGGATTCAACTCGGCTGGGCAGCGTTCGGGAAATTACGACATATCTTTTCGTCAGGTATACCTCAATCTCTAAAAACTAGATTGTACAACCAGGGCGTGTTGCCAGTGATGACTTACGGATCTGAGACGTGGTCCTTCACTGCTGGCCGTATGAGGACGCTTATGGTCGCTCAGCGAGCTATGGAGAGGTCTATGCTCGGAGTTTCTCTGCGTGGTAGACTCAGAAATGAGGATATCCGCAGTAAAACCAGAGTGACCGACATAGCCCAACGGATTAGTAAGCTGAAGTGGCAATGGGCCGGCCATATAGCTCGAAGAACCGATAACCGATGGGGAAGAAAGGGAGGAAAGGTTCTCGAGTGGAAGCCTCGTACCGGTAGGCGTAGTGTAGGGCGACCCCCCACTAGATGGAGTGACGACCTGGTAAGACATGCAGGAAGTCGATGGATGCAGGTGGCTCAGGACCGTGCTTTGTGGCATTACTTGGGGGAGGCCTATGTTCAGCAGTGGACTTGTGAAAGGCTGTTATGATGACTGCTCACGCACACGTTGGTAAGGGTCGATCTGTAGGTAAAACTCGGAAAATATTCAAGACAATCTTGACATGTCCATTCTAGATTCTCAGCAGCCTTTAGTGCATTTCTTTTCTTGTTAGTAAGACCAGCGCAGTTCCCATTTAAGTGCACTATTTTCTCGCACTTATTAAATTCTAATTCAGGACTACTTTTGGTTATATTTTTTCCACATTTATCACATTTTGTCACGTTGAGGGTAGATTAATAGGAAGCTTATGGAACTAACTTAACATGCTTTTAGATCGAACGAACGACAACGAATCCATATTCTAAAGGCCAAGGTCACCAGGTGGGAAGGGGTCGCTGCAGCCCATAGTCACTCTCAAACAACTTTAAATAAAAAGGCTTCAGATGCATTGTCCTGAATAGTTATTTTGATAACCTTGCACACAATCCACAACGTACGTGTTTTAATTGTAAAAATATATTGGCATAGACATCCGTTTTAACATTTCTGGAAAATCTAAAAGTGAGTAAATCAACCGCATGTAATTCATAAAAATTACGATGTCATCAATTTAAATATTCAAATATTAGGAGTATTAATTGTACACTTTTTGAGAAAATACAGCAAAATGAAATTATCAGATTTCTAATATGTTATATATTTCATTAAATAAATCAAATATTATTCATTCACTCCAATTTCTGATTTCTGATGTTTAAAATAATAAAACGGATGACTAGGATAATTCTTTACGTCTTATCTTAAATTCCTCGGAGGAGTTACATTATATAAATGCTTTTCAGCTTTTGTTTCCAACCCAGTCCCTATCTTCGATTTATTGCCTATTCCCGACGTTCTTTCTCGAACTTTCGTTTAGTTTGATTCGAAATACTTAAAACATTTGCGAAAATTAAACCGAAAATTATAATCATAACCTAAAGACAGTCAATCTATAACATTAATACGTACGTAACTCCTCAAACCCCGCGATCAAAGTTGTTGTAAAGCAGACAATACTGCAATAATGAAATGAAATTAATGATTTTGATTTAATATATATTATTACATAATACCTATTAAAAGTCATTTTTTGTATACCGCTAGTTTGAAAAACACCTCTGTCCTGGGAAGAACCATCAAGAAACCCAGCGGGGCATTGTTTTAAAACATATTTTACTTTAGAATAAGTTTGTTTGTACAGTTTTAAATGAATTTTTATAGATCCAGCATGGGGGCGATCACCTTACGGGCTATTTTCATTTACATATTTTTTTATATTATAATAGCCCTTATTGTACAATTTTTCTTTAATAAAATATTTAAACTTGTTTAATGACAAATTTTGTATCTATTCAGTAATGTTTTTTGTTTGACTTTTGTTTGACTTGTTTATTTGAGTTTGACCATTGAAATACCACGCTCTTACGGAATGCCAGCCTGAAATAGCAGATTAATGCTGCAGCGTTACGTATGGTGAGTGTAGAGAACGGGAAACCCTTTTTTACTAGAAACGAGGCATTCCATTTTAGTCTTCAGGGGTGACATCGTATTTGCGTTTTGATTCTTGGTCGAGGATAAATTTCGATGTCTATCGGCCGCAGCATTCGTTTCCTAACTGCTGAAATGTGTTCCTGATTGTCACCTTTATTCTATAAAAATGTAAACGACTAAGATTACGGCGATTCCATAAGTATGTTCATACATTGTTTGGTCATATAGAAAAGAAGTTCCATTCTTTATCGCTAATGGCGCTTATATGCATTTTTAACATAGTTCACATCAAATTGTGTCTTATTTAAAAATCATAAAAAATACCCCTTGAAGTGGTAGCACCTCAGCCTACTGTTGCTTATATTACTAGATGGTTGCTTTCGCATGTAAATATATGTTCCACTGCTGGGCATAGGCTTCTAATTTCTGAGAGTGTATTAGGGCAAGGAAGTTGCCGCTGCACTACCCCAATACGTATTGTCGAACTAAACTAGCGGGACTCTGCACACACACAATCTGTTGCGCGCCTAAGTTGACGTCTGGCACTAGTGCCATCTAGTGTCGGGTAACAGAGCGAGAAAAGCTTTCCAGAAAATGACATGACTAATCTTTTAACCGACAGTGCCATCTAGTATCGACTTGGAGAACTAAGCTTTCTAGAAGCTCACACTCGAATTTTCTGCGTCTGGTCGGTCGGCGTCCGTATCTACGGGAATATTCTGGATATTTCGGCGTAAAAGTGTATTTAAACTCGCTGCATGCCGTGATCGGGGAAGTATTGAATTTGGCGAGACAAGCGAAGCTTCGGAGCGAAATAAAGTGAATCAGTGTGATAATTTTATTAGTGTCTTTTAAGTTTTAATTAGTGTAAAGTGAATTAAAGTGTTAATTTTGGTAATTCAATCGGCAGTTTTTATTGTCACGAACCCTAAGCTCGTAACAATTGGTGTCAGAAGTGGGATAAAATCATGCCGATTTTACCTAAGGAGGAAACGGAGGGTGTGCGTACCCGAAGTCAACGCCAGCAGGAGACAGACCAAAGAAGATTTGGTGGTGCAACGCCACAGACGTCGGAGGGTCAGCCGCCGGCAGCAGGCCCGTCAGTAGCTCCTACATCTGCAGCACCTGACTTAGGTGCTCTGATGGTGATGCTACAGGAGCAGGCTCGCCGACAGGAGGAGCAGGCCCGTTGGTTGACAGAGCAGCAGGAGGAACAGGCTCGCCGACAGGAGGAACAGGTCCGTCGGTTGGAAGATCAGCTGCCGGGCGGACAAGATAAACAGGCCCGCCGACAGGAAAAACAGGCCCGTCGGTTGGAAGAGCAGATGCTCCTCATAAAGGACCTTCACGCTACCTTCGGGAACGAGATAAAGGAGGTGAAGGATAGGGTTGCTCAGCATAACAACCGCCTGTCGGAAGCTGAAACCCAAATCGCGAAAGCTTAAACCCGAATCGACCAAGTGAACAATTGGGTTGACAACGTGATGGCTGACGTGAAGAAAACGCTGAACGACCTCAAACTTTGGGATGGAACTACAGCTCCCGTAGTAGATACAACATTTACGCTACGTGGATTCAAAGTGCCGCCGTTCGACGGGTCTTCTTCCTGGTCGGCCTACAAAATCCAGTTCGAGGCCGTCATGGAGGCGAACAGCTGGAATAAAAGCCAGGCCATGACTGCACTCACACTAGGCTTGCGCGACCAAGCTTTAACTGTGTTGGAAGCTCTCGGTAAGAAAGTGCCCCACGAGCAGCTCCTTGAGGCATTGGAGGCGAGATATGGCGACGCCCACCTGGAACACGTCTTTCGCGCGCAGTTTAAAGATCGTGTGCAACGCAGCAACGAAAACCTTCAGCAGTGGGCCCTTGAGGTGGAGAAGATGGTTCGAAAAGCATACCAGTCTGTACCTGCGCTCATTGAAGGGAACCCGGTGCAGACATTAATCGACGGCCTCCGCGACCTAGAGGTCAGAGCTGCTGTGAGGCTCGGGCACCACGAGACGCATAAGGCGGCCTTGGCCAATGCACTGGAGATGGAAGCCGTGTGGCAGGATCTTCGCTCCCATCACGTCAGGGAGGTTGCAGCAGCTACGGTTCGCGACCGCAATAAAGGATACAGCCCTAGGTGCTATGGCTGTAGGGAAAGGGGCCATCTTCGATCCAGCTGCCCTAAGCGAACCGTAGAAAGGGAAGGTGAATGATCTCAGGAGGGTAGTGCGGCCAACAGCACCGCTCAGCAGCAGCAGGGAAACGAGTAAAAGTCAGAACTGCGATCGGGTGCTGGCTGATGTAAAAAGAGCCTCAAGGATCTCGATCTCACAAACCCATGATGGGAACAGTCTGATCATCAAGGGCGAGGTCAACGGAATGCCGTATAAACTGACCATAGACACTGGAGCCTCTCGTACAGTTGTTAGTTCCCAACTTCAGTTCCTTGGGGACTCCGCATACAACTGAGAGCGCATTAATTTGGTAACAGCCACCGGTCAACGTATACCCGTTCGTGGAGAGAAGGAGATGGAGTTGAAGCTAGGCAACGTGATCTACCAACACAATGTCATCGTAGATGATATAATGGACGACTGCATCCTGGGCCTAGACTTTATGAGGAATAATTGTTGTGAGATCGACGTTAGGCAAGGTGTTTTGAAATGTGGACAGGAGGAACTTTTTATGGAAGGTGCGCTACCAGGGAACGTGTACAGCATTAAGTTCTTCCGCCGAGATCGGAAACGAGTGTGCCGGTTAGTCGTACTTTTCACCTTTACGGTACCTTCTACTTCTTGAATACCAATAACGTACCTATCTACAACTGTTATACATATACAAGTACACTGACTCATTCACTGCAAATGTAACTTTGTAATTCTATATATTTTTATGGGATTACGAAGTTATTTATGCAGTTGGTGTATCTAGAAAACCGGACCGAAATTTAAAAATATTTTAGTTTTTCCTTCATTTATACCCTAAACACTAATTGTATTCTAAATTTGAAGCTTCTGTATCTGCTAGAAGTACCTTAGAGTTTTGATGATCGGTCAGTCAGTGAGTGACAAAATTAAGAAACTTTGACTAGTTATAATTCTTAAAGTACTGGTTCAAATTGAATGAAATTTGAAATATTTCATGTTTATACAATGCGTCAGGCTTCTAATTTTATTGACTACAAAGACATAGGGAGTCGAAAATGGCCTGTATTGCTTCGAGAAAAGTATGGTACGGCCATGCCGCTTTTTTGCTCGACTTGGCGGGGGCACTGCCGTGCCCCCAGATGTCATCATGCTTGCAGATATTATATGGCACAGTCGACAGTTGTTTCGATAGGAAATATTGATATATTTATTTTGATTGCCGTGTTTATGCTTTAAAAAAAGCAAGTTTTAACAAAGACCTTTAAACCTAAAATTAGAAAAGCTGAAGGTAGCCCGGGTTAACTATGAAATCGAGATTTCAAACACCCTACTCCCGTGACTCGTGGAATTGGATGCTGTTAGGCACCCGAAACATACGCAAATAAAATCACTAAGTTGAATTATACGTGTATTTGTATAAATATAAGATAACATTATTATTATTAAATTGAAACAGTTAAATGTATTTTTAAATGTGAATGTTGTTTATTTTTGTTACCATCAGCCTCTCCCATTATGGCACGATTTGCTTTGTTCATGTTTAGCAGATTAATTGTCAATAGCAGGACCAGAGGCATCCTGCTTCCTGACGCTCGTCTGAAAATTTTATTTTTATAAATCGTTACCGAACTACACAAGGGTTCTCTTGAATCATGGAGGCAGTTTACATTAATTTTATTACCAATAGTTTACATAAATTGCACAAGGACAGGCGTCTTGTTCAAACAAACTTTTTCCGCGAGGGATTCGAACCCGAGGCCCTCAGCGCCGTAAACCATTGAGCCACAGAGCAATTTTAAGTAGAGATGATTGTACCTATATACCTGATGACAATACAAAGTCATAATAGTGTCTAATACGTAGACATAGTTGTCTCTTATGGAACGAAATGTGTACATGGATCCTTTTACCTCACCACTACAAAAAAAGTTGTAATTTAATGAACTTTAATATTTCATCGAGATAATCCAATTATGACTTTATTAGAAAATTATTATCTGACAAAAATTTTAAAATTGAAGAGTATTAATTAATTTCAATAAAGAATTTCTCTTTATAACTTTTAGCCGGACAACCATTGTTTCTCGCCTCGTCAAACAACTCGTTGAACAAATGAATGTATTGTTTTGGTGAATGTCCATGAAAATTAAAATCTGGCTGGTATTACGCTATTATCAAAAGAGAGATGGTAGGCAGTACAGACTAAAATAAAAATATTTTGAATATTAATTATCAGGGTGCTAAAGTTTCTTCAAAAGTCATTTGTAGAATAAATATTTCATTAACCACATGCAGCCAGCGACTTCACAAATAAGTATTTACTCCATTATCGTTCATATTGCTTCTTGCTAAATTTCATGACTCTAAGTCAAGTAAAAATGCCGTATATTTTGATTGCTTTGACTTCATTAAGGCCTAGTTTATTTTATAACTCCAAAGTACACTAAACCTTAGTCCATAACAGCCTTAAAAAAGTTCACTGGTGAACATAGGCCTCCCCCATAGACTTCCTCATTTTGCTATAGTTGTCACGCTCGACAACCGCAAATTTTTATAATTTTTAAGAAGATAACAGCAAGATGTTGCTACTAATATTTTCCTCTGTCGCCTCTTGTGACATCCTTCGTACACCGCCACTACACGGTTAGTAGACCTTTAGTATTTCTTTGTTATTTTAAATTGTTAGTGTGAGGTCTTGACAGGCGGACGTCGGAGGGACGGACAACAAAGTCGTATATATACGTCTTACAGGTGAATACAGGCCTCTTCTTATTTCCGAGTGGGTTAAGAAGTCCCCAAAACTGTTTCAGTGTGTGTGTGTTGTTGGACTTCACATGCTCTTGAATTTTTTCACACATGCATGTTTCCTCACGATTCATCTTTTTACCGCCGAGCACGTAGTAAAAACCGCACAAGCGTTAAATGTACTAAGCTATTTATATCATAAGACTGCAAATCGTCTTACGCATCAAATGAAACGAAGATTATACCTTGGAAGGAAAGATTAGGTTTGACTTACTACATAATCCTCTTAAGTTACATGGGGATTTAGTAACTAACAAAATATATGTAAATTTAACATGTTTGTGTTGAGTCTCCTTCGGATTATTTTCCATTTCAACAAAATATAATGCTTGGTTTCCTGTAGTCAATATTAAATCCTAACCCAAGCACACTGCTGCAAAACTTCAAGATAATGTTAGTTTTTTAACGTGGACCAAAGCTTGGTCACTCAGGTATTATTTTTATTATTATTTACCTATTATTTTTTTTAAGCTTGTTTCTTCTAACGTTGAAGTACTTGCTACAGCATTGCGTGCGACGTTACGGCATATGCACAATACAATTTATGAAGCGGCCGTTTCGGATTATTCATTATTTGCATGTGCTTGTCATGCACGCCGAAGCCAGACCCTGATGCACGCTGATCACTCTGTTTCTACACTGAGGCATATTTTGCCGTGTTTTTTAATTGGTCACAAAAATCTAAAAAACTCTTTTTACTGAGGGTGTAGTAATAGACGATAGTGGGAAGTGCCAAATATTTTTTATGGTTTCAGATGAGTGGCGGCATACCACCTTGCTTATGCCAGACGTTGAACCACCACATTCATACCACACACACCACTTGACAAGCGATGAACAGCCAGACAACCAACCCGCCTGACAAGTGCGACGATTAAGGTAAACTGTCTCTACATAGTTCCATGTCCAGCAATTGACTTAAACGGGCTGAACAAGATGAAGAAGAAGCTAAGATAATTCATAATGAATTAACAACCCTCCATCGATGACTATTATAAGATAACTTTACAAGTTATATTGTAAGGTCAGATCGGCCAATTCGTTAAAACTGCCGCTAAATGCAATCTAACCGAGAACTAGCACCAACTTCAATTAATCCACGATCAGTAAACTTTAGAATTTCAGCAAATAATATTGTATTATTGAGAAACATTTTCACGTTCATCTAATAAATAGCATAAGTTTGATTGGAAATTGGAAATAATTTTATGGTGCGCTTAATCTGACAGATATATAAAATATTCATTTAAATATTAAAAAGGTTACATAAAACCTAAATATTTGTAATATTGGGTCCTTTTATATGAATTAGCGTTTTGTCGTACTGACCAATTTGATCTGAAATATCTCATCTTTGGTTAAGAATTCCAAATTCACATTTATAAATTCAATTAGCAGGTACATTTGAATTTTCAAAACAGTCATTCATTTCTTTTTTTCTCGTTATTTTTTCTTTGGCGTCGCTTATTACCGCACAATGGAAAACATGAAATATCGGTAATTTTACGAGTACGAGTTCTACCGTGGCACCAGTTCTGCAGAAACAGCTCAAAGGATTAATGATGTGTACGGCGCTGGTGTCGCAAAAGAAAGCACGGTACGTTTTTGGTTGCAACGTTTTGAGGTGAGATATGATGACATGAGGTACCCATCGTTCAAAAAACTTGAACGATGGGTACCTCATGAATTGAGTGAATCGAACTTGCAAACACGCGTCGACTGTTGTGTTACTTTGCTCAACCGAGACAAAAATGAAAGGCTTTTAAATCGAATCATTACCTGTGATAAAAAATGTATACTGTACGATAATCAATGTGTGTGTTCGTCGCAATGGCTGAACCCTGGAGTTCCAGACAAATCCCGCCCTAAACGAAAATTGACTCAGAAAAATTACTTGTGAGTTTTGGTGGACTAGCGCCGGTGCCGTTCACTATATCTTTCTAAAATATTGCCAAACGATTACGGCAGATGTCTACTGTCTATTGTCTAGCAACTACAAACCATGAAGGAAGAACTAGCTGCTAAACAACCAAGATTGGTCAATCGCTCTAGGCCACTGCTGCTTCACGTCAACGCAAGACCACACTCTGCACAACAAACAACCACTAAGTTAGACGAGCTACAATTGGAATGTCTGCGACATCCACCATATTCACCAGACTTCGCTCCAACATGTAACCATTTTTTGCGGAATTTGGACAACTTATTACAAAGAAAAAAATTCAACTCTGGTGCGGTAGTCCAAACCGCTTTCAAAGAGTTTATTGATTCTCGGCTCCATGGTCTGAATGGTCTGTAATAAATGAGACAATTATACCACCATTTACCGAAAGCCGATTTAATGGTGTTTGTGTATATTTTCGTTTTTAGCACTAAACCAAAGAATATGGTTAATGTAGATCATTTTAGTCGGTAAATTTAGAATTTGTTGATAACATGCGACTACGACATGACCAATCATAATCAAGTATAATGTTAATATTTATACAGGGTTGTTTTGCAATAACCGGCCAAATTTGCAGAGAAGGTTCAGAATAAGTAATATAGGACAATGGTAAAGAAAAATTAATTTTTATTTTTTATATTTGAAACGCGTGGTAATGCATTATTTTAACTGATTTTACTGCTCACGCACACATACATTCGTAAGGGTCGATCTGTAGGTAAAACTCGGAAAATATTCAAGACAAGCTTGACATGTCCATTCTAGATTCTCAGCAGCCTTTAGTGCATTTCTTTTCTTTTAGTAAGACCAGAGCAGTTCCCATTTAAGTGCACTATTTTCTCGCATTGATTACATTCTAATCCAGGACTACTTTTGGTTATATTTTTTCCACATTTATCACATTTTGTCATGTTGAGGGTAGATTAATACGAAGCCTATGGAACTAACTTAACATGCTTTTAGGTCAAACGAACGACAATGAATCCATATTCTAAAGGCCAAGTTCACCAGGTGGGAAGTGGTCGCTGCAACCCATAGTCACCCTCAAACATCTTTAAATAAAAAGGCTTCAGATGCATTGTCCTGAACAGTTATTTTGATAACCCTGCACACAATCCACAACGTACGTGTTTTAATTGTAGAAATATATTGGCATAGACATCCGTTTTAACATTTCTGGAAAATCTAAAAGTGAGTAAATCAACCGCATGTAATTCATAAAAATTACGATGTCATCAATTTAAATATTCAAATATTAGGAGTATTAATTGTACACTTTTTGAGAAAGTACAGCAAAATGAAATTATCAGATTTATAATATGTTATATATTTCATTAAATAAATCAAATATTATTCATTCACTCCAGTTTTTGGTTTCTGATGTTTAAAATAATAAAAAGGATGACTATGATACTTCTTTATGTCTTATCTTAAATTCCTCGGAGGAGTTACATTATATAAATGCCTTTCAGCTTTTGTTTCCAGCCCAGTCCAGTCCAGTGCACCAACGTTGTACAATTTCGATGCTCCTCTACTACGTGTCTGAGGTCCCCTCACAGCCGCACAACTTGTACATGTACGACACCAATCCTCGACATCGTCACGATAATGGACCCAGTAAAACTGTTCTCGGACCTTCAGTAGAGTTCGTTTAACTCCCAGATGGACTCTTGAACAACCATTATGGCACAGCTGTAAAACATTCGACACTTTAGCTTTAGGGACAACCATTTGCAAACTACAGCAGTCTCCTCGACCATTGTCCCATTTACGGCACAGGACTCCATCCTGAATCAGCAAGCTGTCCCATTGGGCCCAAATATCTTTTCGTGGTTGAACTCATCGCTGAGACGTCGCTCCACTTAGGCTTGGTAGCACGGGCCTTCATCCATTCCAGAATCGGCTTGATGTCCGGATCTTCCTGCTGTGCATGTCATAGGCTGTCCTTCCACTGTCTGTCCTGAGCATCCTCACGGATACCACTTCCTTACTATCTTGCCTAGTACAATGTTTCCAATCTTCAGGACAAGGTCTTCTTGACAATGCATCTGCGTCGCCATGAGATTTCCCGCTGCGATGTGTGATAGTAAAGTCGTATCCCGGCTGCTGCTGGGCGGTGATGTTAGCCGCACTTCCCTTCTGAGATCGTTCACTTTCCCTTTCTACAGTTCGCTTAGGGCAGCTGGATCGAAGATGGCCCCTTTTCCCACAGCCATAGCACCTAGGGCTGTATCCTTTGTTGCGGTCGCGAACTGTAGCTGCTGCAACCTCAGTGACGCGATGGGAGCGAAGATCCTGCCGCACGGCTTCCACCTCCAGTGCATGGGCCAAGCTGTTCTTAAGCGTCTCGTGGGGCCCGAGCCTCACAGCAGCTCTGACTTCAAGGTCGCGGATGCCGTCGATGAATGTCTGAACCAGGTTCCCTTCAATGAGCGCAGGTACAGACTGGTATGCTTTTCGAACCATCTTCTCCACCTCAAGGGCCCACTGCTGCAGGTTTTCGTTGCTGCGTTGCACGCGATATTTGAGCTGCGCGCGATAGACGTGTTCACTTTCTTACCAGTTTGAGGTCGTCCAGCGTTTTATTCACGTCAGCCATCACGTTGTCAACCCGATTGTTCACATGGTTGATTCGGGTTTCATGTTCTTCGATTCGGGTTTGCTTCCGACAGGTGGTTGTCATGTTGAGCAATCCTATCCTTCGCCTCCCTTATCTCTTTCCCAAAGGTAGCGTGAAGGTCCTTTATGAGGAGCATCTGCTCTTCCGACCGACGAGCCTGTTCCGCCTGCTGGCGGGCCTGTTCCTCCTGTCCACGCTGCAGCTGCTGCAGCATCACCATCAGAGCATCTAAGTCAGGTGACGCAGACGTAGGAGCTGCTGACGGGCCGGCTTCCGTGGCCGGCGGCTGGCCCTCAGACGTCTGCGGCGTTACACCACCAAACCGTCTCTGGTCCGTCTCCTGCTGACGTTGACTTCGGTTACGGACACCCTCCATTTCGTTCTTAGGGAAAATCGGCATGATTTTATCCCACTTCTGACACCAATTGTTACGAGCCTGAGGTTCGTGACAATAAAAATTGCCGATAGAATTACCAAAATTAACTCTTTAATTCACTTTACACTAATTAAACTTAAAACACTAATAATTAATGACACTGACTCACTTTATTCCGCTCCGAAGCTTCGCTTGTCTCGTCAATTTCAATACTTCCCCGATCGCACCTTGCAGCGCCTATAAATACACATTAGCACCGAAACATCCAGAACATTCAAGTAAATACGCGCACCGATCGACAAAGCGTCGAAAGTTCGAGTGTCGGCTTCTAGAAGCTTAGTTCTTTGTTTCGACACTAGATGGCGCTGTCGGTTCAAGGATTAGTGATGTCATTCTCTGGAAAGCTCCCCCCGCTCTCGTCCCTGATACAACATGACGTCAACTTAGGCGCGCAACATTATTTATTTATTAGTTTTACCTTACAATATTTTTTATTTATTAATGGAATAGAAATAAGTTTGAGAAGTTGCACATAATATGTATATAATATATGTTAATCTTAATATTAATAATTAATTGCTCAAAAAACCGTTGTAGGATGGAACAGACATATTAGAGAGGCTCATAGGGAGGCTAGACAAAAATTTCATCTTTGGATGGCTAATGGACGGCCCAATCATGACAAATTATTTAATGAAATGCGTAGCACCCGAAAGGTATTTAAATCACACTTAAAATGGTGTCAAGATCATAAGGAACAAATTGAAATAGATGAAATAGTGTCATCGCATACCCAAAAAGATTTTTGTGCTTTTTGGAAAAGCACTAATACGATGAGAATTCGGCCTGGCCTTCCCGTGAGTGTGGGCGGGGTGAGTAACCCAAAGGATATTGCCTACCTCTTTAGGGAGCTTTTCTCTGTAAAGTCGACACTAGGCTCATATCCTTATGAATCGGTGCAAGATGCTGGGACAGTCATTGATGGAGTAGGGGACAGAATGAGCGTGAAAGATGTAGCAAAAGTCATAAAATCTATGTCTAGGGGCAAGTCTCCAGGTCATGATTGTCTCAGCATCGAGCATCTACAGTATGCTGGCCCACATATACACCGGGTACTGGCTATGTTCTACACTACATGTATACGGCACGCATATCTGCTCCCTGATCTAATGAAGATCGTAGTAGTATCGGTGGTAAAAAATAAAACGGGTAACTTGTCAGATAAATGTAATTATAGACCAATATCCTTGGCAACCATCATAGCAGCAAAGATATTGGACAGTGTGCTTAATACGCAGATCAATAAATATCTAAATCTGCATGACAATAAGTTCGGATTTCGTACCGGACTGTCCACAGAAAGTGCGATACTTTGCCTTGAGCACACTGTCAAATATTATGTTGATAGGAAAACACCTGTCTACGCTTGTTTCCTTGACCCGTCGAGGGCATTTGATCTGGTCTCCTACAATATACTGTAGAAAAAATTGGAGGATATTAATTTACCAGGTCAACTGATACAGATTTTAAAATATTGGTATGGGGGACAGGTCAATTGCGTTAGATGGTCTAATGTTTTATCTGAACCATACAGGTTGGAGTGCGGGATGAGACAGGGTGGGCTAAGCTCACCTAGTCTTTAACCTCTATGTAAATGGACTTATTAAGGCGCTTAGCAGCATGCATGTCGGATGTCATATAAATGGAATTTGTGTAAATAACTTGAGTTACGCTGATGACATTGTGCTGCTGAGTGCATCAATATGTGGATTAAGAAAATTTCTTAGTGTTTGTGAGGCATTCGCTGCCGAACATGGGCTGAAATACAATGCACAAAAAAGTCAGTATAATATGATCTTTGCGGCCAGACGGGATCCTATTAAATTGAATGGCACACCATTAACTAGGGTTGACTCTTTCAAATATTTGGGTCATATGGTTACGTTCGACCTCAAGGATACTACTGACATAGAAAGGGAACGTAGGGCTCTGTCGGTTCGTTCAAATATGAGTGCACGTAGGTTCGCGAGATGTTCAAGGGAGGTTAAACTCACTTTATTTAGAGCGTTTTGTACATCTCTTTACACGTCCAGCCTGTGGAGGGAGTACACGCAACGAACCTATGGAGCTGACCCGGCGTTACAGCGTATCAGCGATGTTTGCTCAAGCACATGTAGGTTGTTTTTACGCAACTTTGCGTAAAAGAGCTGCATCGCTAGTGCGTAGGGTAAGGGCCAGCCCCAATGGCATTCTTAAAATGATAGGTGACAGAGTGAACTGTCCCTATCTGCAACATTGTTGTAGACTGCATATGCCCAGCAGCTAATTTGACTGCTGTTTATGTGCATTACAGCATTTAGTAATAATTAATAGTTTTAATATATTTGTCTCATCATATTTTGTTAATTATTTGATTTTAATTTTTTTTAATAATTATAATTTGAAAAAAAAAGTAATGTAAATAAAAATGAGTCCTGGATACTTGAAATTAAATAAATAATAAAAAAATTAAAGAAACACTCACGAAGTACAATAAGTCGGTCGCTGGCTCTATTCAACGGAAACTGCGTGCGGACGAACGAAAGATTTTACCGAAAGTTATTTCCGCTTAAATCGTCTAAAACAGATCTGAATTATCGAATCGATTGAAGTCGCGTCGAAAGAAGTTATTTTAATTTGTAATTTATATTTATTTATATCTCTTTTATATTACTATTAATCTGCTATTTGTATTTATATATAAAAAAAACTGAAGTGCCCGTACTATATTGAAATAACTTGTTTCTATTTAGCTCGGGGGGCAATTTTTTTTTGTTTACATGTTATTAACTATTAAGACATGATTTTTTTTAAATCTAAAATATTTTAAAACAAAACTATTAAATATGAAAATATAAGGTGAAGACATTTTTATGTGAAATAGTGTAGGGTAGTAGTAGGGTAAGCGATCGCCCGACCCCACTCCTCTAGACTCCTTTTTATGGGGCTTTATTAAAAATCAAGTATACATAAGGATCTCCGAAACCGAAGATGAACAGCGCAATCATATTGTCGCCACCTTTGACTAATTAAAAGCCCTGGGTCTGGATCCTGAACGAAATTTGTTGAGCAGGCCTCGGGACAACATTGTGCGGCGATGTAACTTGTGTGTTCAAGAACATGACGGACATTTTGTTTTATTAATGATTTATATTAGGCTCGAAAATATTGGGTGGATTCGTAAACTTGTACCTTGATGTCTATAGGTATATATTGATTCACTAAAATAATAAATCACAGCTTAGTTTTCAACAGTATTGAAAATTTTAACCGTAGTTGCCACCGGGGCGAGTTGGTAGCCGCAATTTTTTATTGATTTGAGCTTTTATCTGAAATGCCGTTACCCATCTCCTTTTTTAGTTTTCCTCTATCACCCCTTACATTACCCATGGGATAATCTGGGGTAGTAGATTCCCTTGCACAGACACTACACCGCGTAACCAACATCATGATATAATGATTTTCATTTTACCAGTATTATTTATAATTAGTAGTGACGACATAATAAAATTTTATCTACCAGCGTAATATAGAGGGTGGAGTGTGCACTGAAACCAGCTTGTTCACGAACTTTAAAAAAAATCAATTACAAATTAAATATTATGTTTTGTCTATAGAAAACATTTTGAAACAATGTTCATAACATTGAAATAAATTATATAAATGTGGTTTTAGTTTAAAAGATTTTTTTGGTAAAATTTATGAATAAAATTAATGTATTTATCTATTTTTGAAATGGTGCAAATGAATGGTGGAATGAAGTAATGTAGAAAATCTTTTCTTGCATAACTTTGAAAAGAATAAACAAATCCAAGCAGTTAGAAATACAGCGTAAAATCTTTAGCAAATAAACTTTGACACAGAAGCAGTTTACAAAGTCACAACTATTAAATGCTCCACTTGCGTAGCAAAAAGAAACCATTGTTTAACATTCGTTCTTCCCGTTATAAACATTTGTAGTGCTTAGAAAACTTTCCGCGCACTTAATGACTTTAAATTGAATAAAATTTTCCTTAAAATTATGAACTAAATAAGTGCTAAGCAATGTTGTTCATTTTTAAATAAACTTTATCTACATCTTTTACGCCTTCCTCTTTTTCTTTTGTCATATACTGCGTTAAATCGTAAATAATTTTTCTTGCCTGGCCTATTTAACTCACTATTATGTTTTGGTGGCATATTTGGCGAATAATATAAGTGCCAACTAACACTTGCAAATAACAGAAATAAAACAAACATAACACTAAACAAAAAAACCTAACAATAATAATAACAATAACAACGCAAATATTTCGCTTTACAAAATAACCAAAAAGGGATGCCCAATACGCGTGCTCGAGGGTGTTGTTTAATCGATTTTTATTCAAATTGATTGAAATTAAGTCATATAAAATATATTTAGTTTCAATTTTTATGGTTTTAAATTTTTTCAAACAGTAGTTTCTTAAGTAGACGTGAATAGATAACTGACATTTAAGTAAATCATGTCTTTCAACCGGGAACATACAAAAATCAATAACTTATAAATAAAACTAATCGATTACGATATTTGATTGAATAAAAGGTCGATTGTGTATACATAAGGTCAATCTCTAGTTAGAACACCGCCCCCCCCGTACGTCACCTTATTTCACCATTTTGTTCCTAAAAGCAATTATTGCGCAGTCTCCTGCGCAAAGTTCGGACTCGCCAAGATACGTCGACCGTATTACGCACCTATTATTTATTAATTAATACTAAAAGGGGAAAAATGCTAGAATCTTTGTGTAGGGTATTATATTATATAATATTCCAGCCTATAAAAGTCCACTGCTGTACAAAGACCACCACATAGGTTGAATCATAGGCGGCACTTTGCCATAGTTGGCAGGCTTGGCGGGCGGGTTAGCAACCGCAGTTTCTTTGTAATTTGAGTTGTTACCCGGAAGATGCTCCTGTCCAATTCCTGATTCAATTTTCCTCTGTCGCCTCTTACGACACTAACGAGACGATATGGGGTAGTGGATATTCTTACACCGTAGTACAACGATCTGCTTGGGATCTTATAATTAATAAAATTAAATCCCAACATACTAAGCAAACAACTGCAAGACTTAAGAACTTACTACTACTAAAAGATACTATAAGTTCATACTACGTAGTTCGGAATAAAAATTATTAATTTAAAGCGTAAGGTAGCCGTGGTTAACTATGACATTGGGACTTCGAACACCTCAGTCCTCCCCGTGACCATGGATGCTGTAAAGTAATATACACGATAGTTTTATTTATAAGAACTTCATGTCACTCATTAAATTTCTTAACGTGTATCCGAACATTCAGACAATGGTTTTTAAATGCTTCTACTGAATTGTATCACAGCTTGCATGTGAAAAAATAAATTTTCAGTCTCTGTCAGCTTATTCTGTCAACTGAACGAGAACGTTGTGTTCGCCAGCAACGATTTGGAGAGAATGGATGGTAGTGCAATACATATAAAAACAAATTACTTGCCCTCGCATGCAGGGTACAACAGTAGAAGCTATACAATGAAGGAACGAGGGGTATGTTTACTAACTTTTAATTTCGTGGCCTCATCCTATTGTATTCTGTCAAAAGCTTTTTTGGGAAATTTACTGTTTCATTTGTTTTGATTGGCCGGAGTTTGTTTTCAGAAAAGAAAAGATTCACTTGCATAAAATTGATGATTCCATCATTGTCGACGACACTATTGAAATTGTAAAATTTAATTTTTGGATGGCTTGCTGGCTTACCACGTGATCAGCGGAGAAGGAAAAAGAAGGAAAACTTCGTCAGAACTGTAGTGGCCCTTTTTGAATAGAGTAAGGGTGACCAATGTACACACTCTTCATTCGGTGGTAAGTGGTTGCTGTAACGCGTAATCATGTACACCTATATTCGATTAAATATCAAAATTCGGGTGCGTTGTCATCCCTGAGTATAAGGATGAAATGTCTCGTATTCAGTACATGAGGTCTCCAGTTATCTAAAGGTATATGACTTAAATCCCATAGAGCATATATGGAATGGTCTCAAGCGACGAGTGAGATTAATGCTGATGGATGCGCAAATCATTAGAGAATCAAAAGATCAGAGAGCTATATTATGTGATCACCTTTAGGTGAAAAACCAGCTAGCACGCCTAGGGGAATGCAAGCTCTAATTTCAGCAAGACGGGGTCACACTCCATACTACACTTTTATCTACTTACACCTTATTAAAGAAAAACAAACAAAAAACAGTGTTTAATTTTTACTTAGCGAGCAGGTACACTATTAGCGCTTTGAATTTTAACATCATTTCCCATTAATTTAATCAAAATGTTGTGATAAAATTGAAAAAAAAATCAATTTCTTGCTAATTAATTCCAAAAATCTGAGTATAAGACTACCCAATAGCGCTTAGATTGGATGGCTGAAGGGGCCTTGGCCCCGACGGCATACGAAAGTGGGCGGCGGCAAGTGCGGCGATTTTTAAATTGTACGTAAAAAAATCACAAGAGATCAGAAGAATTCCAACGTGAGCGGGTAACATACCCAGATTGTAAAAAAGAACTTATTAAGTTCGGCTCTCCAGGTTTATTAAAATACATGATTGAGTCCGAACTTGAAGATAATTTACCAAACATGGTCGTAATATTGAGCATTTTTTTAACATCTGTCCATTGATACTACTAGCGTAACCGACCGAACAACTAAAACGGACCAGTGCGCTGGCCCTAAAATTACAGTTTAGGGCCAACGCGAATAGGTCGACAGTGGTGCGTGCGCAGGACAGAATTGCCTGTCATAAATATGTCTAGTTGCGTGGTAAAAGAATGCAAAAATTACGATAAAAAGATTTAAAAAAAAACATGGGATATCGTATCATCGGTAAATTACCCTCCCTATATCAATTTTGTTACAATTAAATTATTATATAAACACATTTTAAAGTTTTATTTTACAGTTAGATTAGTTATGTTACCAAGATTAGGTCAGGGTTGGATTCAGACTCTCAAAAATATTGTACGAAAATTATACAATTTTAAAAAAATTATATCACGTTTGACGTTTTATGTTTCTTTTTTTCCATGTGCTGGGATTTTGGCGTCACGCGACTAGTTTATCAATAACGTTGCGTTTTTTGACGGTTTTATTTTTATTTCTGTTTAATTTTTGTCTAAGAACTTAGTATAAGTTAAATTTTGAATATTGGTACCTAATATATTTTATATTCAATAAGGGTAAAACGAAAAGAGTACAAAAGAAACCATATCTGCTTCTCCTTCTGGCATAGAGTTTTTATAGTGGTAGTAATCATTATATTATAGTTGTATCAAAGATGCAACATAAATTCATAGATCGAGCATCGATTGACTAGAAAATTCTAATTTTATTTTCAAAAAAAAAAAAACGCGGTACTCATGAACAATACAGAAATTCTCGATATCGTAGGTTTAATATTAAAATATCAAAGGACCCAATAATAACACAAGTCGACCTTTAGGTAAAATTATGGTATTTTCGCTTGGTATTATTACGATACTATATACTACAAACTATCAAATAATGGTACAATTATACGTCGTGTTTTGATATGATGTTTGTATTATGACAGATGTGCTACTTTTTCTTGTATGAAAAAGTTACGAGTAAAGTATTTAGATGGGCCTATCCTCCCTTTTGAAATCATTGCATCTGTCGCTAGTAATGCCATTTGCGAGAGAAGCTTCTGTTAACTAAAGTTTTTAAACTTTTTAATAAAAATAAAGTGGTTCATTATTATTCTAGTATTCATTTAAAACACTTTGAAAAATGGTTTAAGAGCCTATATATAGTACATTGCTAAGCTCTATGTCTTTAATGAATAGAAGGAGTTGCTGAGCCGTGAGCAATTTCACTTTTTCTGGGCGGAGTACATAGTTTCCCAGATGAGTGTTAGGTTTACGCATTAAGGGTCAGCAAATGAGTACTGTATAGCGTAAAAAATAAAATGAATTTTTACTCTGAGTACCAACCTCGCATGCACTGTGCTAAATAAGGAAAATAGCTGTGGCGAATGGATCATGGTGGAATATCTATTAAAATAGACAGAACATTGTGATATATCTAGCAATTCTTTCAATAAATTCGTTATTTGGCACTAAAGTCTATTTGTCTAAAAATTTATATAAAATAAACTTGAGCACCTACCATTTACTAATTAAGACTAAAATGAAAAAACAAAATGCTAGAATCTTTGTGTGCCCAATACGCGTGCTCGTGGGTGTTGTTTAATCGATTTTTATTTAAATTGATTGAAATTAAGTCATATAAAATATATTTAGTTTCAATTTTTATGGTTTTAAATTTTTTCAAACAGTAGTTTCTTAAGTAGACGCGAATAGATAACTGACATTTAAGTAAATCATGTCTTTCAACCGGGAACATACAAAAATCAATAACTTATAAATAAAACTAATCGATTACGATATTTGATTGAATAAAAGGTCGATTGTGTATACATAAGGTCGATCTCTAGTTAGAACACCGCCCCCCGTACCTCACCTCATTTCACCATTTTGTTCCTAAAAGCAATTATTGCATAGCCTCTTGCGCAAAGTTCGGACTCGCCAAGATACGTCGACCGTATTACGCACCTATTATTTATTAATTAATACTAAAAGGGGAAAAATGCTAGAATCTTTGTGTAGGGTATTATATTATATAATATTCCAGCCTATAAAAGTCCACTGCTGAACAAAGGTTACCACCCATAGGTTGCTTTACAGAGTGCATTTTGCCATAGTTGGCAGGCTTGGCGGGCGGGTTAGCAACCGCAGTTTCTTTGTAATTTGAGTTGTTATCAGGAAGATGCTCCTGTCCGTTTCCAGCTTTAATTTTCCTCTGTCGCCTCTTACGACACTAACGAGACGATATGGGGTAGTGGATATACATACACCGTCACTACACGCTCAATTATGTACATTATGTAGTACAACGATCTGCTTGGGATCCTATAATTAATAAAATTAAATCCCAACCCAAGCATGCAACTGCAAGACTTCAAGATACTATAAGTTCATACTGCTTAGTTTGGAATAAAAATTAATTATTTAAATCGTAAGGTAACCGTGGTTAACTATGACATTGGGACTTCGAACACCTCAGTCCTTCTCGTGACCATGGGTGCTGTAAAGTTAATATACACGATAATATCCGTAAAAACTCGTTTTATTTGAAAGAACTTTATGTCACTCATTATACTTTTCTTAACGTGTATCCGAACATACAGAAAATAGTTTTTAAATGCTTCTACTGAATTGTATCACATCTGTCATGTGAAAAAATAAATGCTCGGTCTCTGTCAGCTTAATTCTGTCAGCTAAATGAGAACGTTGTGTACGCCAGTAACGATTTGGAGAGAATGGATGGTAGTGCAATACATATAAAAACAAATTACTTGCCCTCGCATGCAGAGTATACACATTCAACAGAAGAAGCTATACATTGAAAGACCCAGGCGTACGTCTACTAACTTTTTATTTCGTGCCCTCATCCGATTGTATTCTGTTAAGCCTTTGGGAAATTTACTGTTTGATTTGTTTTGGTCGGCCGGAGTTTGATTTCAATGAAGACAATTTCAAATTAAAATTGATGATTCCATCATCGTCAACGACATTATTTAAATTGTAAAATGTAAATTTTACTGTGGAATATGTGGTACTGACTTACCACGAAATCAGCGGAGAAGAAAAACATCGTAAAGAACCTTGTGTCTATGCCTTTCACAAGTCCACTGCTGAACATAAGCCTCCCCCAAGGTATGCCACAAAGCACAGTCATGAGCCACCTGCATCCATCTACTTCCTTCATGTCTTACTAGGTCGTCACTCCGTCTAATGGGCGGTCGCCCTACACTTCGCCTACCAGTATGAGGTTGCCACTCGAGGACCTTTTCTCCCCAACGGTTGTCGGTCCTTCGAGCTATATGGCTGGCCCATTGCCACTTGAGCTTACTAATCTGTTGAGCTATGTCGGTCACCATGGTTCTACTGTGGATATCCTCATTTCTAAGTTTATAACGGATAGAAACCCCGAGCATAGCCCTCTCCATAGCGTTCTCATACGGCCAGCAGTGAAGGACCACGTTTCAGTTCCATACGTCATCACTGGCAACACGCACTCGTTGTAGAAGATGTGTCGTAATTTCCCGAACGCTGCCCAGACGAGTTGAATCCGTCGAATGACCTCTCGGTCCAAGTTGGACTTACCTAGTCGGACTATTTGTCCCAGTAAACTCACTCGTCAACAACTTCGAGCTTAGTGCTACCAACAACAACCGGCATAGGTGTGACATGGACAATAAACAGGATCTTTCTTTTGTCCCTGTTCACCTTAAGACCTATCCGTTGGGAGACACTATTGAGGTCATTAAGCATAGTGCTTAGGTCCTCTAGCGATTCTGCCATAAGAACTATATCGTCGGCAAATCGAAGGTGAGTGATTTATTGATGTTAATTCCGTATCCTTTCTGTCTTCCAATGCAGCGGTAAACAGTTTCGAGGATATAACGTATAACGTGAATTGGTGAAAACAAGAATTTTTTCAAAAATTTGTTCATAAAATATTGTATAAAATATACCTAACATACTAAACTCTTTAAACTAAACAACCTAAACAAATTTTAAAATTGTTTTACTAAGGTTACAATTTATTTGACGGATATGTTTTACCTGACGGTTGAAAATTCAGCCAGAAATGATTTTAAAATAGCACCATCGGTCAACTGTTTCCGCCTCATTAACGGTTAGATCAAACTATTAGAGTAAACATAATGTATAGTCTAAGATCAAACCTTTTATTTGCATTATTTTTTATTTCATTAACAGCGGATCATAAATGAATTGTGACATAATTAGTTTTTATATTGTCATTATTAAAAACTGTAAAAAATATTGTTGCGATATAATAAGTTGTAAGATATAATAACTAGGTATATTAAAGACACACTGAAATCCAACTCAAAAAAAAAAACAACTAATACGCTTAAAACAACTAGCGATTTAATAAAGAAATACTCCGAAAAATTAAATCTCGACGTGAATCGCTAATACCATCATGTACCAAACCGCCGAGGTTGTGTGGGTTACCAGCCGGTTACTGATCCAGATCGATTCACCAACTTATTAGCTGGCACAATAGTTAGCAAAAATACTATCACCACCGAGAGGACATTTTGTGAGTGAGATAAAAGGCCTACATCTCGCTGACAATGATATATGGTCAACCTACCTATTGTTGACTGCATCTCCATTGCAACTAGGAAGCTAGAAGAAAGTAACATGCCTCAAGAATATGCAATATTACTCGAACACTGCCTCACATACGGCTATCTATTGTGGAAGGAGGAGTTCTACAAGCAATTAGATGGTGTGGCGATGGGCTGGGTACCTATGCGATGGGGTGGGCACACAGGTGCCCATCCCAACACGTGTGTGGTGGGATGGGTACCTTTGTCTCCCAATGTCGCCTACAAATTCATGCAGGACTTTGAGGAGAAGGCCCTTCTTACTGCTACTGTAAATTTAGGAATCTACAAGCGGTACGTAGACGACACTTTCACAATTTTACTCCTTAAACTTAACCACCTTAACTCCATAAACTCTAAAATACAATTCACAATGGAGCTAGAGGCAAATAATTCTATAGCTTTCCTAGATGTTTTAGTCATCCAAAATCCTGGTAACACTATTGGTCACACTGTGTATAGGAAAAAGACCCATATTAACCGATATTTAAATAGTGAATCTCACCATCATCCTTCACAGTTAGCTACCGTGGGTAAATCTTTATTTCAGAGAGCACGACGGATCTGTGACAGAAAACATCTGTCCGCCGAGCTTCAGCACGTCAAGAAAGTATTCAAGAGAAGAAGCTTCGGGTCCCGCACCTATATCACAGTGAACGAGTGAAGCCGGCCACAGTCGAGCGCGCGCCTGCTTTACTACCGTATGTAAGAGGAGTCACAGACAAGATTGGGTACATCTTGAAGCGAGCGTCCATTAAAACATAATACAAGCCGCCGAAAAAGATTAGTCAATTTTTACCAACCATCAAATGTAATATTCCTTTACAAGATACAGGTGTGTACAAGCTAGATTGTGAATGTGGTCTCTCTTACATAGGTCAAACAAAAAGATCGATAAAAATCCGCGTGAAGGAACATATAGCTGACGTGAAGCACCAACGCTCCGGGAAGTCTGCAGTCTGCGAACTTGATCAAGATCGTCCCCACCATTACATTAGATTTGATAAACCACAAATCCAAAAAGAACACCAAGGCTAACACGCGAGGCTATTGAAATTAAAAAACACACAAATTTCAATAGAGAAGATGGACGGGTGCTGCCGTCTGCTTGGGATACTATAATTAACAAAATTGAACCCAAACCCTAGCATACCACTGCAAGACTTCATGATACTATAAGCTCGTTTTGCGTTAATCGGACCAAAAATTTATATTCAAAAACTGAAGATAGCCGGACTAATTATTGACATTGGGACGTCAAACATCTTAGTCCCCCACCCCCACCTCACTGACTATGGGTGCTGTAAAGCACCCGAATAGTCGGGATACTAAAAAAAATTAAAGTAGTAATTAATTGCGATAAAATCCGTAAATAATAGTTTTATTCAATGTGTAGTGTTCGCGTAAATTTAAAAAAATCATTATACAATTCTGCTTGCTTTAGATAAGTGAATGTAAGAACGTGACAAACCAAAATATTCTTTGGTATAAAGTACGAGTATGGTTTTTAAAAACTCTTCAAATATTAGTTGCAAATAATAGTTAAAAAAAGAATATACTTATAGTAACATATAATATAAGTAAGTGTAATATTTGGTGTACATATTATAATAATGTTTTGAGTTATTTGTTCAATAATAAATATTTATTTAGGTACACAAACCTGTACACATAACTGATTTTCGTGACAAAATAAGGATCGGCAATCTCCCGAGCACTTTGTACTCTTCTAAGAACTAGAAATATTTATTTTTAATACAGTTGCTCAAAAAGTGGTGTATTACAGGCACGTATAGCGTTCGGGATGTGGGTTATTACATACTCGAGCTTTTTCTTTACCTTTTCCGAACTCGTGCGTTCTTTTTCCCAACTGTCTGAATAATGTCTATTAAAAGAAAAAAACCAACCAAGAAGTTTTTAATTAAAAAAAATACATAGAAGTTTTTATGATTCATAAGAAGCTACTAATTTGTTTCAATATCAGATTTAATGGTTTGATTCAATCATTTAGGTTAGGTTTCATTTCATTTCAAGTTTGCAAAAACGCGATCAAAAGAAATCACATTAGTCATGCTGCTAGAGTTGAACATTTAGCAGATAGATATATATATATATATATATATATATATATTCCACAAGTAATTGCCAAGGCTAATTTTTAAAAAAATACATAGTAATTTTTGTTTATAAATAGTCATCATCATAATGACTATTAATAAACAAAAATGACTATGTATTTAATAAAATTGTTTAGAAATAGTAAAGTTTACAAAATAATTTGTGTACCTTTTATTTGACCAGCCTGTACTTGTTTTATTACAAGGTCATGAAAATGACATTAAAAACGTCGTTTTAATCAATAGATAGTTAAATTTTAAACTAAATTCAAGTGACATAGTAGAATATAAAAACCCTACACAGGTCACAGGTTTTTACTCGTACAAGAGGCACGCACGCTGTCCTTGTTCTTGCGATGGTCAAACTTCACACGTCCGCGAAATTTGTTTAATTTTGAGACGTGCAGGTTGGTTATACTTTTACTCATGACAAATAAGAGTTAAATTAGAAATTATTGATTAGAATAAATGTCTGTGTGTCTTCAAGGCTAGAGTGAATAAGCTTTTGTTAATCTGAATGCAGCGTTTGATCATCTTCCGCTATATCACTACTTATATTCTGGCTGGATAGTAGTCAATGAATGGCTTATTGGTTAAGTACTGCTTATAACATCGAAACCACTTTGACAAGGCAGGCACAGTTGGCGTTAGTCATCATGAATGTGAAGGACAGCTGCCAGTGAAAAAAATTATCTAATTCACTTCAGCTTTTTTCTAGAAATAACTCAATAAATGTATTAAATTGATGTTTCTAATCATTTTATTTCAGCTCAACTGTGTAAGCTATAAATTAAATAAACGTTGATAGTGTAGAAAAAGGAATAAACTTTAAATTCTAACTTACTAATTTATTAGAACTTGTTAATATCTAGCTTCTACTAATCTATGCTTCAACTAATAGTTATTAAATGTCCTATTTGCGCCGCTTATCTCAATGCATCGAAACGTGGCCAAGTGCTGATCTCGCTATTTATGAACTGCATTTGTAAAAAAAAATGGAGCCGCAGTTTATAAAATTTTAGTCGTCATTAAAAAAATACTGCTGCCTATCTCCCGTTTCAGTTTGTATGTTATCAAGACATTAATAACAATTTTTTTTATTTTTGTCTGTTTGTCTTGTCGGGCTAATCTTTTGGAATGGCTGAACCGATTGTAATGAATCGTCCCTAAAGACCGATTAACACTTCGACAAGTACAGTAGCGACAGTAACAGAGTTAACTTGCGAACCTGGCGAGTTAAGTAGGAAATCTTGTTTGAACGGCAATTAGCGAGTTAAGTAGCAAGTTAACAATTAAGAAGGGAAACGGAATAGCCGGCCGGTCTATTTTTCGCCGAGTTAAGTGCGAAGTGTTGCCTTCCCGCGCGTTACCTGCCACCAGCAACTAAAGTCGTGTGAACCAGCGAGTTTAGTTGAGTGCATAAGTTGACAGGAAGCAATGTGTCCGCGTTCGAACCTCAAAATAGAAAATTGTACTTTTTAACGAAACTCGAAACGAATATATTTGAACGCTACTTTCCATTTAACCGTTTACTGTACCTCCTGTGCCCTGAAACTAAACTCACTACTGTACTTGTCGAAGTGTAAATCGACTATAGAAGAGCAATACCAGAAGTGATCTAGAATTTATTTTATTTGAAAAACATGGAAATTATTTTCGTGAAATTGAAAAACGTCATAAAATAAATCGCACAAATAAAAAGTTACTTTAAATGAGAATGTATTAAAGGTGTAATTGTAAAAATAAAAAATATATATAAATTCCGTTGAAGGTTTATTTTGGATACTATCATCATTTATTGAAACTTCGAATAGCATTGCTTTGCAATTATAAGTCTAACCGGCCAAGAGCGTGTCGGGCCACGCTCAGTGTAGGGTTCCGTAGTTTCCCGTCCGTCAAAATAAGTGTTCCCACTTATGAGTTTAAAGGTGGGTATCCATTATGTTCGCGCTCCAGCAGCGCTCCGCGCTCCTGCAACTGCTCCCGGTAGTGGGTACTGTTGTTTCCATCCAAGTTCAAAATGATTTTCCTAGAAAGTCCTTATAAAGTTCTACTTTTCGGATTTTTTTCATATTTTCTAAACTTATGGTTCAAAAGTTAGAGGGGGGGGGGGACACATTGTTTTTTATTTTTGGAGCATTTATTTCCGAAATTATTGACATTATCAAAAAATGATTTTAGTAAACCCCTATTCATTTTTAAATACCTTTCCAACAATATATCACACGTTAGGGTTGAAATTGAAAAAAAAATCACTTCCCACTTTACATATAGGGGGGCTACCCTAATAAAACATTTTTTTCCAATTTTTATTCAAATTTTTTCAAATTTCAGCTTTCTAGTGCTAACGGTCACAGAGATTAAGCGAGGACGGACAGACGGACAGACAGACATGGCGAAACTATAAGGGTTCCTAGTTGACTACGGAACTCTAAAAATGTCAAAGACGAACTGCAAATGAATGTAATAACTTTGCGGCAGCGTGTATATTATATTAACTTCTTATGTGGTTTTGCAATCATTATCAGGCTTTATAATCTTGCCGCTTAAATTGCCGACTTAGATATCTCCTTATGAGTTACTAAAATAAAACTTATTTGTGACTTTCATTACAATGGTTTTAATGCTGTTGGATATAAAATTATTTATCTGTTATTTCGTAAACCTTGCGTAAGTCGGTTACGAAAAGAACAAATCTAAGGGTAAGGACGCAGTGAATATCATTCGCCGATGTAAAATTTCGACTCCTAGTATTCTAAATCATTCATCAGGAATTTTAAACTTCTAGCAAATTAATTTATTTTTGTATCCCACGAAGAGCCTTTAAGCCAGCGGACATGAATTGCTGGTAATAATTACCAATATTCACCCACCCTCGCTTAGTTGTGGTAGCTCCGAAGATATTCTTTCGCTTTACATGATTAAATCCTGTTTTTTTATACGTGGTAGAGCCACGCTGCAGCCGTTGTTGCATGAATGGGTCAGCTCGACCGGGGAAGGACCACGCTCTCACAGAATACCAGCGTAAAACAGCATCTTAATACTGATGTGTTTCGCATGGTGAGTGTAGAGATCCGGAGACCATTTTTACTGGTTACGAGGCATTCTGTCTTAAGCAAGGTTTAGATGAAGCCAGTGCTGCCTACCAGTGAAACTGGCAGCCAGCGCTTGTTATTGGCCTCGTATAAACAGTTTTTCAAGACAAGCCAGCGCTGGTTGCCAGCACTGGCGGGAATAGAGCACCTGTCTATTTTTCAAGCCAGTGACCTCCGCCCGCGTGCCCCACAACCCCCGCGTCAGAATAAATAATTTGTAATATAAAAATTTTACTAATGATAAGTATTGTACAAATTCCTATATTTGATGTATGTAGGTATATGATAAACATTATTTTTCAGTTAGTTTCAAAAATCATTAATTTAATACAACGATTTATAAGAATAATCTAAGAATGAAATGAATCCATTTGGCCTCATCTAAACAACACGTGCCAGGCCAGCAATTACTTGTCTGAGGACTGGCGCCAGCGTTACTGGCTTCTTCTAAACCTTGCTTTAGTCCTCAGGGGTGACAACGCACCTGAGTTTTAATTCTTAATCGAGGATAAATGTAGACGTGTATGGGCCACTTCATCCATTCACCATCAGGTGGACTGTGTTTGTCACACTTATGCTATATAAAAAAAGTTTGATCTCCACCGACACCGATGAAATTGAAATTGTAATGCGATTCCGTGGTGCAGTAGCTTAGCATTGAGTTGTGGTGATGGCCTACAAATATTTGTTCCGACTCTGGTTGTTAGTCCTTGTGAAATTTATGTTTGTTACCTGCCTCTTCGATACAGAAGATCCAGCATTAGATTGGTTGTACTTGTGAAAAGTGCTGATTTACCACTAGTTCGTGCTACAGTAAAAAAATGTTAGGAAACATGAGCAGTTCGCTATCCTCACAAAGCGGAGAAACACTGCTCCATAACTTTCTCAGAAATGAAATGACTACTATGTCCAACTTTAGTATAATTTTTTGTATACTTTACATAAATCTGGATAAGCTGTTGAGAGCGCAGAGACATAAAGCTCGCACTAGTCCAGTTTGTGAAATGAATTCAGCGTATTTTAGACCATTAGTTGCTTGCTACCCAGCGGGGTGCACTACGTGGAGGTGAGGAGGGTATCTGGAAAAAATCAAATTTGTATAGAAGTAAGGATGAAAAACAAACACACAGTGCACTTAATAGAGACTACTATGGCCATATAAAAACAGTTTTCAGAGGTTAATAATACTCTGTCAAACCATTTTAATTAGAACTTTGGTAAAATTTTCAAACAGCGGCTTTGTTGTTTAGAAAATGAACCGAAAATGGTAGTAAATTTGAGTAACAGCCTATCCTATATATTAGGTACATCTTTCTTCTTATCGCAGGCTTCTAATCATTCCTGAGATTTTAATTTCCACCGGATGACCACGGTGGACTTTACATTTCCTCTAAATACACACGAACTAAGCTTATCTAATTTGTAAATTATGATGAACCGACCTTAGTCCTGTTTGAGTTTTTTTGACGGTCAAGTTTGTTCTGGCGAATTTTTGTTGCACTATGCTAATGCTACTTTCATTATCCAATCAAATATTTTCCTTATTGCGCCCACGGAATTATAACTTCAAAATTAGGTTATTTTACTCCACTAAACATCTACATCTGCGAAACACATTTAACTAATTGGTGACTACAATTCTTGGTGTTGGCTAATTAGAATAAACGGCCGTCTGTAACTACGCTCAAGTCTTCAGTAATTATTTGCGCGGAACGCGTATCTGCATCGAGTTGGGTGACATCTTTAAATTCGTGTTCTTTCATTGCTTAATTTAATATGTACTATGAGTAGCACAAACAATATTATATTTCATTTAATATTTGTTGCTGAACATTAATCCATTCGAACAATATTCATCAACATCGTAATCCATACTTGCCTATCTTTAAATAAGATTAGCTGTAAATTATTGTACTCAACAATATTACCAACGAAATTAATTTACAACTGGTAACAATTTATAAGTAATCCAAAGTTATTTTTGTTTGCACTTACTTTAAAGCTTTCTTTTCGTTATAAAGACCAGAAGTTAGAATCGTCGTGATCAAAAATCCGTATTCGAAATCAGCACGGATCATCGCTGCTATGGTAAAAAAGTCTCCGTGCAAGCATGTTTAGTATTTACGTTTAGGTATGGTGCATAGGAATAAATCATGTGTTTTCTTAATTACTAACCTCACCTGTTCGTCAAGCACTGTGACTATCGAAAGAGTCACTGGTTATCTCTAAATCACTCAAAGTAAATTTACTCACACGATTAAATTAACCATAATAGTTAAGTTTGTAATAATATTAAGAGGGTGATGCTTTTCAGTAATACATACGATTTAAAACAACATTATTTAATATACGTTATGTTATGATAGTTCACATGATAAAACAAAAAACGACTTATTTCAATGGGGTCTTGTTTCCTTTAATAAACTCGGCAAAAAATAAGAAATATATATTTACGCACCATTTCATTGAACTAATATTATTTCCTGTGTGCGTCGTGTGCTACGAATCTTAACGAGGAAAATACGTATCGAATATCATACAAATCAATGTTATATTGTTGGAAATGGCTCTCCCCTTCGGGGTGGATAAAAGCCGATGTGTACACGTCCGTATCAGGGAATTGGGAGTCGAAGAGCGATGCGTCTGTTGCCGATACCGAAATTGCTTTCATTCCGTACTGTTGGCATGAGGTGCGCCGCCAATCCGCGGCCGATACAAATCTAAAGCCCTACTGCGTTTGCAGTAAATTGCCAAGTGTGTATAAGGAATCGTGCTATTGGCCGCCAACGCGCCAGGCGTTTGCTCCTTTATAATTGGAATTAATTAAATGTCTGTTCTTATTAGGAGCCGGGGTAGCTGAGATGGTTACCGCTCGCTGTAACGTCACATTACGCGAGCAACCCAGGTTCGATCCCCGTCGGCACCAATTCAATTGTTAATTGCAATTTTAAGTGCTGATTTACCACGTGCTCGACGGTGAAAGAAAACATATTACTATTTAAAAGATTTCTTAAGTCTGTTCATACCATCTCCATTTTGATTACAGCCTGACCCCAGCGAGGTTTTAATTTTCATGGCCATTCAACAGAACAATACATTGTTCCATTGACGAGGCGACAAACAATGGTTGACCTGCTAAAAGTTATAAAGTGAAATTCTTAATTAATTTTAAAATTATATTTTAATTTAAAACTTTAGTCGGATAATAATTATTTAAGAAAATCATAATTGGATTATCTCAATGAAATATTAGCCGTAGTAGCTCTGATGGTTAGTGTTCGCTGTAAACTTCACATTACGCGAGCCGGGTTTGATTCCCGCCTGCACCAATGAAATTGTTAATTGCAATTTTAAGTGCTGATTTACCTCGTGCTCGGCGGTGATGGAAAACATCGTAAGGAAACCTGTACGTATGAAAATTGTAAAAAAACTTTCGAAGGCATGTGAAGTTCGCCAACACGCATTGGGATAGCGTGGCGGATAATTCCTTAGCTTTAAATCCTTTCAGAAATGAGCGGAGGCCTGTGCCCAGCAGTGGAACGTATATAGGCTGGACAGTTACAGTTACAGATGAAATATTAAAGCTTATTAAATTACAAATTTGTGTTATAGTGGCGAGGTAAAAAGATCCGTAAACCTGTTTCGTTCCGTGGGGTGTCTTAAGAAACAACTATGTCTACGTATTAGACTTATTATGACTATGTATTTTCATCAGGTATATAGCTACAACCATCTCTACTTAAAACAGACGGCTCCGTGGCGCAGTGGTTTAGCTATGAGGGCTCGAATACCGCACGGAACATGTTTGTGTGAACAAGATGTCTGACCTTGTGCAATTTACGTAAACTGTTGCAATTAAAATTAGCATAAACTGCCTCCACAATACAAGAGAAAATCCTTGAGCCCCGGTTATAAAAAATAGCCAGACCACGCTTTCAAAGGATACCAGCGTAAAATAACAGCTTATAATGCTGGTGTGTTTTGTATGGTGAGTGTAGAGAACGGGAGACACTTTTACTGGAAACGGGGCACCACCTTAGTCATCGAAGGTGACAAATGTACATGTCTATAAGCCACAGCATCCACTTATCATCTGGCGGAATGTGTACTCGTTTGTCACCCTTATTCTAAAAAAAACCAGATATCTCGCGCCTTGAACTTTACTAAGACTTAATTTGGTTTGTTTTTTTTTGGATGGTTATCCATTCATCTGTCGGTGATTGTATATTGATAAGAATATATTGTGGATTCAGTACAGCTCATGTCACAGCTCAGGCGCTAGTTTGATTGTGTACTATGAAACGTATGAACGTTACGAATTGGCTATGAATGTTAACACTTATTTAGGGTTGTTTTGCAATAACCCACCAAATTTGCAGAGAATGTTCAGAATAAGTAATAAAGGCAAATGGTAAAGAGAAATAAGTGAAAAAATCTCAAACAGTGGCCATTTTACCTTTTAAATTCAAAATGCATTATTTCAACTGATTTTACTGTGCACGCATATATTCGTAAGAGTCGACCTTTGGGCAAAAACGTTGTTGCACATAAATCACATTCAATTTGGAATAATTTCAAATAAAGGTAGAAGCCTTATTTACTAGTATTTTTAAAAACTGCAGTAATCATTATTTTTATTTTGGCGCATTAGTAGGTTATTCTCATCTGGTTGGGCTGAATAAATATATAAACGAAAATCATCAATATATTTGAATTAAAGTTTAAAATTTTGCTACTCTTTGAAAATTAACCCTGTTTAAGGTAATGTCATAAGGTTTATATTCTATTCATTTATTTATTACAGCCTATCAAACTACTGAGTATGGTACGATATAGTCAACTGCTGAATATAGTGTAGTTGGTTGTACGTATATATTTTATTTAAAATTAATATAACTGTATTAAAGTTCTGAGGATAGACCTGTATCTATTATGAGCAGAGGGCTTTCATCTTTTGGGTGCTTCAATTTGCACTGGTGCACAGTGCGGCTCACGGGATCTATCTAATGTAATACTTATTGTAAATTTAATATACCAAATCACCGAGAACTTTGATTTGAATTCAGTAGAACGAGGTAGAGCCACACTGTAGCTCTAGTACGACTATAGCTCGAGTGGGACAGCTCGACTGGGAAGGACCACGTCAACACAGATTACCAGCTTAATGCTGCGTGCCGCGTAAGGTGGTAGGGAATCGAACACCATTTTTACTTGTAATTTTAGTCCTCAGAGATGACAACAACATCAACATTTTGATTCTTGATCGATGACATATGTAGATTTCTAGAGTTTGTCTCGTTTATACAAATAACTGGGCAGCGTTCGGGAAATTACGACACATCTTCTCGTCAGGTATACCTCAATCTCTGAAAACTAGATTGTACAACCAGTGCGTGTTGCCAGTGATGACTTACGGATCTGAGACGTGGTCCTTCACTGCGGGCCGTATGAGGACGCTCATGGTCGCTCAGCGAGCTATGGAGAGGGCTATGCTCGGAGTTTCTCTGCGTGATAGACTCAGAAATGAGGATATCCGCAGTAAAACCGGTGTGACCGACATAGCCCAAAGGATTGTAAGCTGAAGTGGCAATGGGCCGGCCATATAGCTCGTAGAACCGATAACCGATGGGGAAGAAAGGTTCTCGAGTGGCAGCCTCGTACCGGTAGGCGTAGTGTAGGGCGACCCCCCACTAGATGGAGTGACGACCTGGTAAGATATGCAGGAAGTCGATGAATGCAGATGGCTCAGGACCATGCTTTGTGGCATACCTTTTGGGAGGCCTATGTTCAGCAGTGGACTTGTGAAGGGCTGTAATGATGATGATACAAATAACAAGGTTGTAAATTTGTTTTTAATTGATTAGAATTTCAAAAGGTATGTAATTCAATAAATTAACCAGTATAGTTACATGTGTTCCATCTTAATTCTCTGAAGGCACTTATGGTCAATTTTATCCGGAGCTGACTGTATAAACGTGCTTCTGTCATTATTCACCATCGAATGCATGCTCATAAAAAGATTCAATTTATACACTTTACCTTAAATGAAAGCAACATTTTACGGTATACTATATATCTATTTCATTGAATACTGACATAGATAATAATTATTCTTGAAATAAATGTCAATAGGGAAAGCTAAAATTATAATAACCTGAATATAGCTGAATAATTTTGTATATTTAGTACCAACTGTTGTTAATTCGAAATGTTCCCGACCGATAGCGTGGATCAGCTAACTCGTTGCCAATAACACTGAGCACCAACAACAACTTCAATTAATTCATAATTGGAAAACTTGCTATCAGAAAACGTTATTAATATTACTAATACAATATCCTATAGAATTTCTTGGTTTTATCTTTAAATGTAATTAATACAATTATGTAATACATATATATAAAGTTGAAGAATCTTTCTCTTATTTTAAAATAATATTGGTTTTTGTCGAGCTCGCGAAATATCTGCATGCCATTAAAACATGAATAACTAGTTGTAAAAATTGTGTCTGTCTGTCAGTCCGTCCGGGCTAACCTTCGGAATGGCTGAAGCGGTTATAATAAAACTTCACGAACAGATAGAGAGCAATGCCAGGAGTCAGCAGCGAATCAAGGGGAGGGGGCTAAGGGGCTCAAGCTCCACCAAAAGGCATCTGGGTTCACTCCTGACAAGCATTTGCGGTTTGCGTTTGCGATTTTGTATAATTTTAAATAAATGCATCGAAACGTAAATAACAAGACCTTTGTTCGTTTGTTTAATGAAAAGAGGAGATCTAATCGAGCTAAAATGATCCAATGTTACATGAAAATAATGGCATTCGTCTTATCATTGGCAACTCAAACTTCATCAGTTCATCCTTATGATTTTTAACTACTTTGCGCTGCCGCGTCTTTCGGATGAATAAATTTTACAATGGGACCAACACGTAATCGCGAAATAAACAACTGTTTCATACGAAATATATAAAATAGCTATTTTCTTGGCTGTACATTGTTTTAAAACTTTTTATGGAATATAACTCTTTTTTTACCGATTAACGAATGTTATTTTAACCCCTCAAGAGATTATTGGCAATTTATAAATAACCCTGTAAAGTTGTTCTGACGAGTTTAATTGTTGGCAAGTTGTTGTATTGGAGTTATTGTATAATTATTTCGTACAAATTGTACTGTTTTGTTCGCTGTTGTTACAGAGCCGAATGCCATTGGCTAGTGCATCTACTGCTTGCGCTGAAAATAGTTTTTACCAATTTTAAAAATTCTTTTACAAATTTTTGCTACATTATCCGTATCCACTTGTAGTGTGGTGCGCAGCTTCTCTTCGCTAAAGCCAATAAAACCGTACCCTCCTACGACAACGACGGAAAACAGGTTGAACAGTTTGGCTGCCATATACATTATGTAACGAAATTAACGCACACCCTCAGACACCCCAATTAGTATATTATGTTATAATCGTAATACATACACTGAATTTTTAGTTAAACATTTTTATGCACTGATTATTTATCAAATTAGTTATACTAATTCCGGAAGAATGTTGTGGTCACAGTACAAATCCACGAACGCAAAGACTTTATTTTTATTGAATGACAGAATTAGTAATAATACAAATAAAACTGCACTCTTAAAAGTCTTATTGCCTTAAGTTACGGTCCATTTCAGTTTGTTTTGACTGTACAGATTTAGTGTGATCGTAATTTACGTAGTTTTAATTACTTTTGGGATAAACAATTAGCTATATTAAAAATTATATGAATCGATTCAGTAAACGATTCTGAACAAACTACTTCCAGGATGTGCGTTAATTATGTTACATGTTGTATATTCGTCGAGATATATTTGGCACTCTATAACCTGACGAAATCATTGAATAATTCGAATAAAATTGGGGACGTCAGCGCCGGTGAAGATTTTTACACTATTTCTCAATATTTCTCGCCAATATTTCTCGGGAACACGTCGTCGAGTACAAACATCGGAATAGAATTGTGTCTGAAGTCGATTCTTTGTTAAACAAGTCTCGGATTGGGGATGACTAAATCTAGTCCATTTTAAAAGAAACCCTTGTCATATGTCCACAATTTCAAAGCACTCCTTTTGCTACTTCAGCCACCATCGGAATCTTCGACTTTGATATTTAAAATGACATACAGTTCCGCCGTCACTTGGAAAGGAATTAATTGGTTTCTACAAAGCTTAGCGTGCTCCGAAGAGCGGCAGAATGTTTAGTGCTGGCACACTTCCAATTATACGAGCCGTATGTTCGATCTCAAAAGGAATACTGTTCTTATTTCTGGGTCGGAGCACCCCATTGCCAGCGCCTTCCACTTGACTGCGTTTCGAATCATCGACAACCAAGTTCTTTCTAATCGGCTCGATTCATTTGCACTGCAAAAAGATGTTGCATTCCTTTGGCGTATTCTGTCGCATTAAACACGGGAAGTTTTGTTCGGATTAATTTCAGCCGCCAAATTCGACTAACGCATATTACGACAAAATTCACCATGTTATTTACCACCACCACCGAGCCTGTAGGCAACCATATTTTTTTTTATTTCTAGTCGTTATTAGAAAGACCATGCTGCCCATCTCCTGATTTTTTAACTCTGTCGTCTCTTACGACACTCACGGTATGATATGGGGTATTATTAAGCAGTAGTATTATATATAGTAGTATTATTAAGTAGTAAGTAGTAATATTCTTACACTGCCACTATGCGGTTTAAATATCGAACAAAAACTACTAAAACTGGGAGAATATTTGAACCAATATCCAAAAACCAATACCTCTAAAGTACAATGTCCCGGTCGGTACTGCAATATAATGTATAATTATTAGTACTGTACTCTGCGGTGTGCTATGGCCGGGGTGAGCGCTTGAACTGTTCGTTTTTGTTTATATTTTTCTAAGAATATATTTTATAAAATTTAATTTTAACATTACTTCAAACACAATAATAATTTTCATTTAATATAAATTTTACACGGTTTTATTATGTAATCTCTGCAAGATACTCGTCTAATAGGGACATCTTTATGATTTTTACCTTTTTTTTTAATTAAGAGTCTTCTGTCTTCATACAGCGCATATCCGTGTGTCTGTGTATGTAAAATGACATTTTTTGTTATATTTTCAGGTTTCAGGTTCCGAAAAGTTTAAATTTATTGTGACATCGTGTAAACATTTTGCTTCATAATCCTAGACCTGAGTTGACCGACTGTTGAAATAAATCAAACCTGCTTTAATTAGAGTAGAAAAGTGTTGCGAACCTGAACAATACACATAGCTCCGAATTTCAGAGCGGTTGACAATTCACAACAAGTGGTAAAATAAAAAATTGTACACAACTAACTTCAATATAAATAAAATGAGAACGTCATCAATGTATTCGAAGTCAATTTAAAGCGCATTATTGATAACTCAAAAACTGCTAGTCGGATCTGATCAAATTTATATCGGACCACACAAAAAGTACCAGCTTTCAAATAATCATCAAAATCAGTTTAACAAAAAAGACGGTTTACGGAAAAAAGTTCCGAGATAAATAAAAAACACAGTCAAATTGAGTACCTCCTTCTTTTTAAAGTCAGTTAAAAATCTAATAATTGTATTATTATAAGCCTAATCACAAAAAAGTACTACATAATATTAAGGTATGCAACCAATAAACAGCTATAAAATTATTATTATTAAATAACAGATAACTGTATTTATCCAGTTTTTTTTTTTTGCAAAGAAGCCAGTAATTATTACTATCTTTATATGAACGCTATCCAACCCGAGTCGTTCTCGTATGGAATCAGACTGCAACCCTCCACCAAATACAGAAATAGATCAAGATATAAAACAAACCCTCAAAATTCGCACTAATAATGTAAGATCACGCATATAAGATAAGCATCAATAGAACGATACCTTGAATTAACTAATGCTCTAAAAATATCAACTAGGATATTCTAGGCCTCGCAGAAATCCAAAAAATGGGATGTAGGGTCGAAGAATACAACGACCTTATTTTTTGTTACATCGGTGAAACCAAAGGACTACATGGAGCAGGATTTCTGATCAAGAAAAAATATAAAAAAACATTACCAACTTTATAGGAATCTCAGAAAGAGTAGCAATCTTACAAGTAAAATTTGAATGCTTCTCCTTACCAATAATTCAAACATATTCACCGAATGAGAAATCAACGGAAGAAGAAATTGAAGAATTCTACAATGACATTGAATACGCTCACACCAAAACCGAAGGAAAGGAAGGAAGTCATGGGAGATTTCAATGCTAAAATTGGTTGTCCACAAGCAAACTATTACCCTATAAGTGAAAAACATGGTTACGGAGTGTGTAATGAAAGAGGTGAACGTCTCTTAAGCTACAAATTGTCAATAATGAACTAATTTTTTAAAAATTAGGATAATCGAAGATGGACATCGTAATCGCCTGACCAAAAAACTAAAAATGAAATAGATTTTATTATGATAAACCATCGTAAGCTTGTAATTAATATTGAAGTACTAAGCAAACTCAATTTCTCTTCCGATCACAGATTAGTGAGAGCAACACTACGCTTAAGTCGCCCAATATAGAGCAGGAAAACCTACACAACTCCACCTAAAATCCCCAAGAAAGAAGCAAAAATCAAAAATTACGTTGAAAATCTACGTGCACACACGGAATATATAGAAACAGTGAATTGACACCTATACATATTACAATATTCTAGAAAGAGGTATGAAAGAAAGCTCAAAATCCAATAACACTACAAAGCCTCATCAACATAATATTATCTCTGATGACACAGTCCAACTTATAAAAAGGCGCACGGAACTACTACACACAAAGAATAAAACCAAAGAGATGAAAGAAAAACTTAACAGAATATACAAAGAGGCTAATAGGTCGATCCGTAAGGACCACAACAATCACCGATATGAGATTATTACAAAAAAAAATCGAGAATTTTAGAAGTGCCAAAAAACTTATAATTAATTAACTACATTCAAATCATGGATTGAGAAACTTGAACACAACTCACAAGAAATAAAATCTAGAAGAGATGTAATAAGCCATGCAACGAGCTTTTACAAAAACTTATACAGGAAACAAAATAACACTGAAATGAAAACGCAAGCAACTCACGAAAATACGAGTGACAGCATCAGACCAATTGAAGACTCCGAAGTTTACGAATATGTCAAAAAGCTGAGAAGAGTACCGGACCAGATGGAATTTGCAATGAAGCCCTAAAAATAGGAGCACCCATCTTAACCCACCTTATAGCGCAACTATTTCACATGATACTAGACGAAGAAAAAGTACCGACACAGTTCAAAAAAGGAAACCCCTTGGACATATACATAGACCCAAAAGTCTATAGAATTAGATTGACGTAAGAAACACCGTCGTGTGAGAATTGCTCTGAAAAGGTTTCCGTAACCGAGTGAAGGGAAGGAAATATAAAAGAGACGTCCTTTCATTTTTATTGGGCGCAAATACGGTCTTAGGTCAACGGAGTCTTTTAATATACCGAATAACTTTTATTTACTATTTTTTTACAAGTTTGTGTGCCTGTTTATGTAACGGCTACTAAGAGCTTTTAATAGAGATTCTTATTTTTATGATTCATACATTCTTAGATTGAGTAAAAATATAATATAATATAATTTAATTTATAATATAATTTAATTATTTTTATTATTATCCCGAAACGTCGGGATAATAATAAAAATAAATTACGGTAATTAAACGCGATAAAATCCGTAAATAATAGTTTTATATAAAAATATAAACTTATTTTTATATATAAAAATATAATACAATCACGCCCGTCAGACAGGGGTAGATAGAGACTACGGATTTTCGTTTGCACGATCATGAAACACTCTTCTCGTTTTCTTCACGTCCATATACGAATGTGACACTGAAAGTTTTTAGAACTGGCCACTTGTAAAAGATATAATAAAAAAATAAGTTCAAATTTTGAAAATGGAGACTCTTTGCTATTTTCATTATTGAGTATGCATTTTATTAATTTGTCACTTGTTTACTATTTGCCGGCAACACGAGAACATTTTCGTACAATTATTTTTTATGACTTTCGATGACATTTAAGTCAACAAGAAAGTTATGATAGACTGATTGACATTTCACGGTGAAGCCCCATCTCGTGCCATCGCTTTCAACTGCTTTAATGAGTTTAAACGTGGCGGCACTAATCTCAACGATGATCTGCGTGAGGGAGTGTCGCCCTCGTATCGTAGATACGAGAACAACACTGAAAGTTTTTATAACACGCTCATCGGTATTATGTAAATGCGATTAAGTTATTACTTTCGTTAGTCTGTGGGTTGTAAATACGATTACAAAACACTTAATTATTTATTCAAGTGTGCTAGATTAGTAAGTTATTCGGTAAGTAGATAGTTGCTATCCTCTAGTCTAGATAGAACCTTTTGAAATTCATTAATGAACTGCTGTGTTGCTTACAAGATGTTAAAATCGATAAACTAATTGAGATTTTTTATTGGGGAGCAGTTATGGATTTTGCAGATGTTTTACCGTTCAAATCAAATAATTATTTTCGAATGTTCATATTTTTCTACGTTAAAAACAATTGAATGTTATTAAGTATCTATATAAAATTAAAACCATCCTACTTGAATACATAATATTTTAATTTATTTCTGATTCTAGCGCTTTCAAATGGAAAATGGCTTTGTTTTACGCTACGCTAGGGACGCTCACTGCAACTGACACTTGAAAGGCCGGGGAAATGCGGCGGCCATCATTCAACTATGGTCACAAACTCACGAATAATATTCGTTGAACCCCTTATGTCCATTTTTTTTCATTCATTTAAAGGATTTACTACGAAAATTGTAAATTCAAAGTTGGATTGTTTAATATTATATTCACGTCTACATAACTAAATGAATCTGTGATCCGTGTACGTTTATACTATGTCATGGGCAAATTGTAGAATTAATCATATCATGGAGTTCCTAATTATTTCATTTAATAACATTCCCAAATATTACTGGCAACATCATATTAGTATCTACGTTTGTCGATTAGTCCAATTAAGTTCGGCCATATCATACAATACATGTGAAAGCAACCATCTAAACCTTAATTTTTTGCACCATAGAAATATGACAGCTGTCATTTTTTGACATTTCAGAAGTTTTAAACATACTTGGGGTTTGTTTAAAAAGCGGTTTCGAAATCAAACTAACAAACACTCAAGCATAGAAAGAATCCAGTTAAGTTAAATCGTTAATATTTGCAGGATCTATAGATTTTATTCACCATCGTAAAACAAACTACCTATCTATATTTTTCCGTAGACACATAACTTACTACATCTTTATAAAATTTTGCCAAAATCGGTTTAGTAGTTTGGGTATGAAAATGTAACATAACAAACATTTATTAAATTAGCCTGGTTAAGTTTCTTAATACCTAATGTTACCTACTAGTAAAGGTACCTTACACAAATTTCACTAAAAAAATTATTTATTCTGATTCATAATTTAATTTCTGGCGATAACTCGGTTTTAATTCTGATTAACATTAGTTCTATTAAACATAATCAAAAAAAAAAGGTTTATTACCTCTGCATGACCACTATTTCCGTAAAAATGATACCAGTCGGCAAAAACTAAGTACCTCTGCCCATACTGACTTTAAGGAAAATATGAACTTCTAAAATTGTGAGACATAATTTAAATCAACATTTTATTTTATGACAATGTTTTATGTGTATTAGAACAAGAAATCACTTAGAAATATTTTTTTATTTTGTGAAATAATAGGCCTATGTTTGTAGTAATTTTTTTTAAGTCTGGCAACACGCCAAACGGAAAATTTCTATGGAGTAAACAATTAAGGTTTAGTAATATTAGTGGCAGTAGGCTGAGGCGCTACCACTTCAAGGTTTATTTTTATGACATATAAATAAGACACAAATTAATGATAACTGTGTTAAAATGAGTATCAGTGCCACTAGCAAAAAATTGGAACTATTTTTCTATATGACTAAATAATACACGAACATTATCATGAAATAGCCGTGCTCTTAGTTGTTTATATTTTTTTAGAATAAAGATGATATACGAGAACATAGTCCACCCGTTGGTAAATGGATGTTACGGTCTTCTTTATATGTCTATATATCTAAATAATATTAAATTTAGATGTAATATATACATCTCAATTTATCCTCGACCAAGACTCAAAACGCAAATAGAATAGAATAGAATAATTTTTTATTCAATATAAATTACAAGTAGTTCTGTTTGAAAGTCAATTTTTTACATTACTACAGGTGCGAAAAAAACCTCTGTCCTGGGAAGATCCTGCAAGAAACCCAGCGGGACTTTTTTTAAAATAAATTTTACAATGTACATTGTACATTGTAAGGGTATGTAGTCATAACATATTTTCAAAAATTTATTTTAGAAAAAGTTTGGAAGCGACCATCTCATTCCCAGGGGTTTTTATCAACCATGTATTCATTTATATCATAATAACCCTTTTTATACAGTTTTTGTTTAATTAAATATTTAAACTTGGTAATAGAGAGACCTTGTATATTTTCTGGGACTTTATTGTAATAGCGTATACATTGCCCCTAAAATGACTGAGTGAGTGAGTGTGTGTCACTTTTTTTACTAAAACTACCTTTGTTTTTGTGAACATAAATTAAATTTTCATAGATATACTGAGAGGCCAAAGTTAATATATTTATTTATTTAAAATTTTTCTGTAAGAGACTCTCGGTTTAAGGTTGTAAATAGCCCTATTGGACCTCTTCTGCAAGACAAAAATAGTTTCTAAATCAGCCGCATTCCTCCGTAGCAAAATCCCATATCACATTATGCTATTGAAATAACTGAAATAAACTAGTCTAGCTGTTTCGACACTAGTGAGATCTCTAATATTTTTACAGAATAAGCCGCAGAGCTTAATCTATTTGCTAGTTTAGATATGAGGGCCCCATTGAAGCTTAGCGTCGAGAGTGATGCCAAGAAAAACAGAGGATTCAACAGGACTCAGTTCTTCTCCATTTAAAACACATTGGTACTCGAATTATTACCATTTGTTGTTGTAAATTTTATACATTTAGTTTTATTGCTGTTTAAACGTGGATCATTGACGTTAAACCAGTGCACTAATTTCGTTAAAGCATTATTCACTTCGTTAAATTTAAATGATTGACGTTTAAGTTTTAAAATCAGGGAAGTATCATCAGCTAATAATTCCCTTATCATGATTATCCCTACAAGGGAAGGTAAGTCATTAATATATACTAAAAATAGGAATGGGCCAAGAATAATTAATAAAGACTCGCCATGTGACGAAGTGATTGACTGATTTATAATATTATGATCAATTCTTCGATCTAGTCTCGACGAATTCATAATTTTTACATTAAAATATGTAGTTAGACAATTGCGTGATATGATACTGTGTATTAACATAAACAGTTATGTTATCGTGTATCTCTGGGTTATGGCCACTGCAATAATCCATTTCATACCCTGTGGTTTTGCAAGAAGCGGCAGAGGTATATAGAAATCGGAGGTGGGCAGTAGCATCTTTATGAAAATATTAAAAAAAAACTCTATTCGTTCGCCAAGCGAGGACACTATGGGAAAATCCTACGGACATTGTAAGGGTATGTTGATAATTTATTAGGCTATAATGAACGAATGAATGAATGAATAAAATGTATCTCTGTAATAGTTTCGGTTGCGATCTTATTGTATTAAGATTATAATGGCAACGGTTAAACAAGTTTGTAGCGCTCCTTCTCTAATAGCCTGTCAGGATCAGTAACACCCTTATAAATATTTTTTTTACTTAGCAGTAACGTATTCTTTTAAGTTTAGTTTAATGCATAAGTGTCGCCACTATACGGCAAGGGAATTGGTTTTATCGCATGGGAACGGTAATGAAGTTAAAGGCCTTAATCTTGCGTTTGGGTCTCAGCAAAAGTCTTGTATTAATTTTCAACAAGCGCAGTTCAGCAGTCGCGGTCAAAAGGGCTAATGGTATGACGTGGTAAAGGCATATTTATATATATTATTTTGAAACCGCAAAATATGTGTTCATTTACTTTTTAAATGATCAGTACTGTACTCTCAGTAAGTATCAAGTACTAGGCAGTTGTCCTGTATTCTGTCCTGTTTTTAATAAAAAAATAAACTGTAACACATTATTTCACCCTTTTAGGGATCGAATTTTCCAAAATTCTTTAATAGCGGATTTCGACATCTGTCCGTATATGGTAAAACGAACTTTACATCAAATTAAATTTTATTCTGTTATTATTATAACCCGTTCGGTAGAGGGAGCAGAGGTGGCGCAATTTTGTATAGAGATAAAATATTTCGGTATTTCTTAAAACAACCCCTTACCGGGAGAGGGAGAAGGGGGAAGATTTCAACTTGTAGGGAGAAAAATATTTAATGCTTCATATCAAATAATAAAATTTGCCTCTTACGGTTTTAAAACAAGGGTGCAATGTATGATAGATATTGTATTAAGAGTACAGCTCAAACTGCTGGACATAGATGTATTAAATTGGGACGATAACTTCTTCTTATTAAAGAGGCATCTACTGAGAAAGAATTTTTGGAAAATTTTAATCCACAGATAGTTAAATAAGATTTTTAAGAATCTCTTTTACGGGGTGATTTCATATTTGTATAGGGACAAATTATTAAATGATCTTGTTGAGCGACAGGCTGTTCCCTCGAATCCAGTTTGAAGGAACCAGAGTGGTGAAGCGATTAATCAGATCCGATGCAAAGGAACAGAAAGGGTGGCGCGCTAATAATTCGAGATGTTTTCTGCAATAGTGGTTCTTAGGTTCGATTCCCGGGCCGGGCCTTGACCTTGTTATGCGAGATGTTACTATGTGGACTGCAAAACAAGATGCCGAGGTGGCACTCGACAGCCTTGGACGATGCGCTCGCTCTTTCAAAATCTACTACTTCACCAGTGTCTTGATGGAGTTATATTTGAGCCGATAGGGGAGAAAAATGTGACGGGGAAACAAAAAAACGGCTCAAGTTCATGTACAAGTAAAGACGCACTTACCGGGGTGGAGTTCCGCTGGTACCTCATGGACGACGCTCTTGGTCTTGTAGTGCATTGGAAGAGCAGCGGTGCGGGACGATAACTCGCACTATGTGAGGTGGTTACTTCTAGCGGTTCCGTGGCCGAGTACCACAGAGGTGCAATATAAACTAGCGAAGTCTTCGAACTACGATGCGAGAAGTGTCTGAGCGACGGCAGTGCGTGTCCATACATGGGCAGGCCACTTCTACCACTTCCATCTCGGCGGGGCGCGCTTCTTATTGGCCGAAAAGGTGGCACCACATTCTTGACCCCCCTCCCCTTTCAGTGCGTGCGGAAGGAGTGCGTGTATATAGGACAGAAAGAAACTGGAAAACAATTACCAACCGAACAAAATGTGAGAGTACCCGATTCTTTTTTTCCGTATAACCAGTAACTTTAGTTTATTAGTACGAGTACTTTAGAATTAAAATAATGCAATTAGTTTTTAAGCTATAGCATAGCTTCTATCGCGGGCCTTGAGCGCGGGGACCGAATCCAGAAATTTATTCCATAACGAAAAAACCTCACGCTCCCCACTCCGACGGGCACGGAGATGTGGCTTGAAGGCCGTGCATTGTCTTTTTGGCAGTCTTCGACACGGTGTTTGTGTGCGTGCAACTAGACGTATCGAGACGAGCTGCTCCGAAATCGGACGAATACGTAAGCAGCTGTTTATGAGAAAGTATATAGGTGTATAGGTATTTATGTACAAAAGTGAATAGCTGTACTTGTAATGCCGGCTGTACACGCTCGTCGAGACACCACGAGACATGCCTAGAGGTGAGCATTATTTAACATAATCGGTTTCAAAAACTGCTTACGAGCTTGATAATCGTATATCCAGTTTCGTGGACAAAATGTAATGATTATTTTACGTACGCAGTTGACACACACCACGACCGGCGCTCGCGTAAGCGTTTCGTTTTGAACAGATTATTATTAAGATGAATATAGGTAGGTACGTAACACGATATACGACTCGCACAACGAGAGTAAAGAGTCCCTTCGGGATAGGTAATGGCTTACACGCAAGATGTGGATCATAAAAATTATGTGATGTGATGGACAATAATACTTAGGCACTTACATATTTTGTGACTATAAAATTGTACAAAAGTACTAATATTGACGATGTCACGCGCATATTATAATTATAACACCTAAAAAATGTTATATATTCGTAATCATAATCATAACATAACACAGTTAAACTAATGTTATAATACCTATAACCTGTTAATATATTCGTAAACATAACCTAACACAAACACAAAACTAACCTACGCTATACTGTATTGTATACAGATGTATGTAGCGTTGCCAGGCGTCCGGATAAAGCCGGACACAGTCAGGCTTTTTGTTTGCGTGTCCGGCCAAACTAGACGGTGTCCGGGCCTGTCAGGCTTTTTATATTTGACCATATTTTTACATTTTTCATGTAATGATTTCTTATATTTACGCGAACACTACACATGATTAAAACTACTTTTACGGATTTTATCGCGTTTATTTTTACTTTTTATTTTTAATTCCCGACGTTTCGGGCGCTTTCCAGCACCCATGGTCACGGGGGACTGAGATGACTGACGTCCCGATGTCATTGTTAAACCCGGAGTACCGTCAGCTTTTTTAATTATAAAATAATATAAGTAATTATAAAATAAGTAATTATAAAATAATTAAAAAAGCTGAAGGTACTCCGGGTTTAACAATGACATCGGGACGTCAGTCATCTCAGTCCCCCGTGACCATGGGTGCTGGAAAGCGCCCGAAACGTCGGGAATTAAAAATAAAAAGTAAAAATAAACGCGATAAAATCCGTAAAAGTAGTTTTAATCATTTTTCATGTACTTAAATACATACTATTGCAATTATTGAAACTAATATTGTAATGAATATTGAATGATTAATAATAAAGAACACTGATTCTTTTAATTTAAGATTTTATGGTAAATGATATAAGGTTAGCATTGTTTTACTTTAAAAAATATATTATTGTGTTATACTAAGACTGAATAATTAAGGGTGTCCGGCCTTTTTACCGAAATGTCCGGCTAAGCCGGATGGTCTGTTCGGCTTCTCGGTTTAAAGACCTGACAACCCTAGATGTATGTAGCTCATGGCGGCTGAACACGCTCGTCTCGTCGCCTCGTGTGCCTCTCATCACGTAAAGGCTCGACACGAGAACACACCATGTACACACTCGTATCATTTGAAGTTTGAACTCCATATGCCCTCTAGATAAAACTGTTGCTGCGTTTTGTCTTTGAACTATTATATTTTTTACACATTTACTAAAAATAAAATTAATAACCCATTGCTAAGAAGGAGATGGTGGATAGTTTCTATTAATTTACCGTAACAGTACCATGTACGATGAATAGAATAGTGTATAGCTTGCGGCTTGCGCCACGAAAGATAAACAGTGCGGTGCGGTATGACATACGGGGAAGCGAAACCATAGCAACGGACGACGCGCTAGCCCCAAGTATTGTCTCCCTGCGTCCAGTCACCCGCGCACATACTTGTGTCGTCTTGCGTACTATCGATATCGAAAGTGTTAGCGACTACCTGTTATACAATATTTAAAATATATATATATATATAAATAAAGTAAATAATTATTCAATAAACCTGGCACTTAAGACTTAAATATTGATATCGGTATTAAGAGTATGAAATATTTTATGAGATTTGTAAAACTTAGCAGGATCTATTGAAATATGACTGTAATTATGTAAAGAAAAAGAGAGGTTCAACTAGTCCCGGAAAAAAAACATGTTTCTTCATAAATTTAAGTACATATTTTAAATGAAATTAAAAAAATCAATAATATCATTAAACACTGTATTTAATAAACTTTCTAACAGTGTATTACACTTCTTTATACATTATCACCAAAAAAAACTTATTAACAATAAAATCACGTATGTCGTCTTGAGACAAAACAGAAATTACAAATACAAAATATTTTACCTCTTTAACTAAGTGTACACAAAATACAGAATATTATTTAGCAGCAATAAAAACCTAACGATTATATATAAGTACGTTTTCGTAGAGACTGATGTGTAGTTATAATGTCGACCTTTGACGTTTTACATATTAAAATGTCATAATACAGTTTGCATTTTTCTGCGTGATTATACATGTTATACACGTTAAGTACTAGTAATATCATCATTCGGTCTCGGTTTTCATCGCGATACCTACGAGACCCTTTGACTCGAGCGCAAAAAACCGACACGCTTCCGAGAGCGCACGAGGGCCACGAGACGCGACGCGACGCGACGAGAGCACCCTGTACACACTCGTACTCGCCCTGTCTAGACATGGGTCGTAACGTCTTTTGGACGTAATCGGTTGTACGTAGTTTCGTGGATATGAGTAACTAGTTTCAAAACTGCTTATTTTTGTAATTAGTTACATATGTATACAGTATAGCGTAGGTTAGTTTTGCATTTGTGTTATGTTATAATTACGAAAATATTAACATATTATAGGTAGGTATTATAACATTAGTTCAACTGTGTTATGTTATGATTACGAATACGTAACAGGTTATAGGTATTATAACATGTGCGCGACATTGTCAATATTAGTACCTTTGTACAATTTTATACAGTCACAAAATATGTTAGTATTTAAGTATTATTGTCCATCACATCACATAATTTTTATGATCCACATAATACACAAAAATTAACTTAATACAATATGTACACTAAATATTTATATACACTTTAAATGTTTATTCACAAAGAAAACTATATTTGTTATAATATTTATAAAAAAAAAATTAAGAACAATGTTAAATAACGCTCGCCTCTAGGCCTGTCTCGTGGTGTCTCGACGAGCGTGTACAGCCGGCATAAAATTTGTGTATAAAGTGTTTTGAATATGAATGAAAAAAGTACATTTATTATTTATTTATTTAATAAAAGAAAAAAATTGTTTTCTTATCGGTCACCACGCTCAAAAAGTGTAACTTGAATTAATATCAAAGAAAAAGAAATACTGCATAAATAAAATAAATAAATAAATATAATTGCATAAGTTGATACAAAATGCTATGCAATAGCTTTACCGCGGCAGTCCCCGAGTGCCACGTCTTTTTTTTCCTAATATCTCACCCTAAAATGTTAAAACCAGGATACATGGTTTGCGCGGAAAAATGGTTTTTAATTGCAACTGGTGAAGGAATCCGCAAAACAACATTGTGATAATGATGAATAATACCTATCATAGAACTTCGCAAACACCTGCCCCTATTGATAAGTATATACAAAACATTAAAAATTGTCTATTTATTATTTTGTCTGAGTTAGTAACCCGACAAAAATATAGTGAGATCAGATACAGATAAAACGACTTTACGTGCTTTCTGAGGCACAGGAAGAAAACACTGCTAAACTCTTGACTCCAGATTGCTACTGAGAATTTCTCGATAGAAAACTCAACTGACTTTGAGCCCGATTACCCCTATTACGTAAAGGTCAAAAATTTTTCCTACGTGAGTTAAGTTTATTTTCCATTTGTTTGCAGGATGAGACAGATATAGATACTTACGCAATTTCATTTATTTTCTTAGTGTGGGTACTTAGTTTTAGATAGGAATTGGATTTTAGTTTTCATTTCAGTTTTTTTTATTTAATGTCAATAATTTGTAATGATGCTTTTTTATTTAGGACAATCTCTTATTTGTTGTATGGAAAAATAAGTATTGGCTAGAGAAATTCGGGAGCAAATAGGGATTACGTCATTGCGGTAATTTTTTTGTTCTTTTACAAAATAAAACACAAGCGTACAGTTTGCCCTAATTGTTTCTTGGTTCGTTTGTGGGTCCCTTTACTTGTTCGTTCATTTGTTTGTCTGATTGACCGACTAATTGAATGTTTTATTGAGATTAGTGTTTTCCTAAGTCTTCACGACAGTTTAATTTACAAATAAATCATCATCGCTTAGAATATCAAAAATACTGATTTCACGCGAACGATATCACAGCTAGTTAGACTCTATGTCACTTCCGCAACTAAGACGAATCTAACGAAAACCGAGAGGTTTAAAAAAATCAAGCCGCTTAGGCTACAGAGTCACGAAATAAATAGATTTGATACCTACACTCTAAAACACCCTTACACGCATATTCTCATTCCGGGGCTGTCAGATAATAGTATTTTTTACTAATGAGTATGTTATAACGCAATAAATCACTTTGTTGAATTGCGAATAAACAAATCGATTTGTTTGATATGTGAGATTGCGGAAAGATGCAACCTATTTTCTATTATTCTATCCGAATAGATAAAGTTTTAATTGTATATGTTAGTTTGTCAAAGGTCTTGATCTGACTTTTCATCCATCCCACATTCAAGTATTAATTAATAACTGAAGGTGCCAAGCCAGAAGCAACAATTTAAAAACAAAAAAAAATCCGTAGGTGTGGAAATATTAAAAACTCTTTTAATGAGATGACGAGTCTGATAATCGTCATAGCCTAAGGTTATTGAATCTCTGTTAAAATAATAATCTGTTGATACATCTTCCATATGCTTAGAAGACTGAGTTTTTTTGAACTTTATACAACACAAAGCATTCGATAATTTGCATAAGTTGCGCGGAAACTTAAGAACTAGCGCTACAAATGAGTCTCTTTCGCAACGCTCTTCATTCATTTCGACAGGGATAGGGTTCAATTGCTTTTACTCGTCTTTACCATCCCAGCTTTTTAGATATTAATGTGGTCTTTTATAGAATACGGGTAAGTTACCCTATCCGTGGAGTTTTTTGCCGTTTCTTTTTAGTCAGAGGAACGTCATAACTTGATACGGTGGAGTTCTTATTCTTAAAATAATAACTAAAGTAAAACCGAGTTCAAAACCAAGGTTCTATACGAAGGTATAGGTTCTATACGCGTAGGTTTATTTTATATATAATTTCACCGATTTCTCGCAAACGAATGAAGTGATTTAAATTACATATCAGTTTTGACAGGCTATATTTCAGGAGTAGCACCTTAAAATCAATATTAAGAAACAATAAATCAATGCAAACCCATAGGCTGTCTCATAAGGGGCCGCCACGCTTGGCAGGTGGGTGGCAACCGTAGTTCTTTCTTTTTTCTGTTTTTTCTTCAGTTGGAAGACGCTGCTCCCATTTTCTGATTTATTTTCCTCTGTCGCTGTGTACAACACCCACGGCACGATATGCGGTAGTGGATATTCTTATACCGCCACAAACCCCCTCTATAAAATTTTAAGAATAATTCCATCCCAAATGTAGAAAAATACCAAAGGAAATTTTAATGTAACTACAACTTTAATCAAACCATATATGCGGCATTTTAGTTGTTACCTTAAACTTGCGACATTCCGAAGACCATTCTGATCAAATTTTTAATAAAAAAGAAATCTAAGAACTAATTTATTACTTTTTCTTGATAAAATATTTTTTAATTTTGATAAGCCATAGCTCAGGGGTTAAGCGCTATCAAATAAATTGTTAATTCTAATTTTAAGTACTAATTTACCACCTGCTCGGTGTTGTAAGAAAACATTGTGAAGGCAGGCAGGAACAATGCAGGGGATTGTTTGTTCCACTACTTCTCAGAAATGAGAGGAGGCCTGTGCCAAGGACGTAGCTTAAAAGACCTTTGTATTATAAATAAACAAAACGTAAGTGTATGGGTTTAAAGTCTCTTGAAGTCTAATCCGCTGTACGCAAGTTACTCGGCTGCTACCGCAGAACAATAAAGATGTATAGATGGTCGGACGCTGCGTACATACGGAGTGACGCTGAAACCATGCTCAACTTCTTGACATCCACTCACAAACATATCATATCCACTAACATAATATCATTTGCACTTACCTGTCACTAGCTATTAACCTTCAATTCTTGAAAGGATTTGCCTTTATCGCCACGTGTGGTAGGTAAATTGGAGATTGAGTGCCAGGTGTTTTGAGATCAATGACGATTATGATAATGTTTCTTGCTTTTTTGTAACTTCCTATCTCTCTTCCTCAAATAACATCACTGGTCTGATTACAGGAGGTGTATTATATTTGAGACGATTATTCCGCAAGTTACGAGTAAATACGCTGCAATATTTCTTTTAATATCCACTCTCAGGATATGTTTAGGACGTGATCGAAAGATGAAATTCATTATGGAATAAGCAGTACCTTTGTACATAGTTATGTTTTTACTATTTTCCTATCGAAGTATGTGCGTCCATAACCTGTTAAATAAATAAATAAAATTAATTCAAAAGGTCCAAAATAATTCCGTCCGATAATCTCTCAACACTCCCAAACCAAGATACACGGTGACATCTATTCATGCTACGATACTGTTTTAAAGTGTGTATTATTGGAGTCATTCAATAGATAAACGAGTTCGCTAACCACGTGCATTGGTCCAGCAGATCACTGAAACCAGCAAAAGCCTGTTTTAGTGAAAATTTTGTTTTCTACATTTTTACTTTTACTTTCATTTACCACGAATTCGATGGAGTTATACAATATTGACATCAATGTTTTCAGTATTCAACAAATTGAACAATATTACACTTATATACATTGGTATTTGATACATTGACAACGCATCTACATTATAATTCGTAATCGAAGGTAGATGTAGATGTCTATGAGCCGCAGTTACCACTTACCATCAGGTGGACTGTGTGCTCGTTCGTTACCCTTATCCTATAAAAAACAATTACATTTAAATCATAGGTACACTGGAAAAAATACTTTGGCGATAAAATCTTTCAAACTTACTTAACCCGTAAGATCAGAAAGGCTTTTAATTTAAATCCTGCAGGCCTTGTTTATTTCTTTGTAATACTTTAATTTCTAAAATCTGTTAAGTATCGCTAAGAAAATAAAAGATCGCCTTGCCAGTAAAAACTACTTTCGTTTATTTGTAAGTTTTCATCGATGATCATTTTTTATCTACTTTATTTTACACATTATATAGGAACAAAAGACTGACTAAACATTAAAAACATTTCGGCCAGTTCACCTTACTTGACAACAAACCCGTGATAATTGGTTCACATTTCAGCATAAGCCAATATTAGTTTATCTTAATCTTGCTCAGCCCGCAATAATTCAATGTTCGACATGGACATCCGCTAGGCGGATTTAAAAATATATATAACTGAAGTTACAAACGCGAACTTACCGTCTTCCTGGTGGTTATTGTCTATTGCAGTCGATGGACACCTGCAACCAACTTCCAACAAAGAAGGTTATATATGCTTTATCACCTCTTAGGATAAAGAAAGAAAGTCTCACTGACTCTAGTTTCAAGAACCAGAACATAGGAGACATGTGTTGCTGTTTAGAGGTGGAAATAAGCAAGAGGTTGGTAACTAACCAAAGTGCCTATATACTATATATATATATATATATATATATATATATACCTAGGCGGAATAGGAGTTCTATCTATCACCTAGTAAAAATAGTATATTTACCTTAATATAATTTAAAAAGTGCTATCAACAATTTCTTTGGTTTCAGTGAGGATTATAAGAGCTTGGCAGTAGGCATATTATAATTTTGCATTTACAAAAAATTTAAAATTTACATTGTCGTGAAATTCAAAAATTACGTTACTCGATTTTCAGTTTTTTTTTATATTATTCCTAACCGTTCTGTTCTAAATATCATATAATTTTTATTTAACTGTAATAATGAATTAACTACTACAATTTTATATAGATGGCGCTATAAGTATTTTCACCACAGGGTTTAATTATAAGAGAGATATGAAAGACCCATAACATGTTAATAATTATTTTGCTTGCTGCTTTCAACGCAATGTTTGTATTGGACTAGCAAATAAAAGTTTCTTTCTATTACTTGTAACCGTTACAGAATTTTAAAGTCCACTGATGAACATATGCCTCCCCATTGATTGTCTCATATTTAGCATAGTTTCTATGATCTATTACGGACGCTTTACTCGATTCGGTAACCGAAGAAGGGGTTATATAATATAATATACAGCCAATATAATATGGTTTACGGCTGGGTATAAGCATTCAATAAAATAATATATATATATATATATATATATATATATATATATATATATATATATATATATATATATATATATATATATATATATATATATATATATATATATATATATATATATATATATATATATATACACATATCATATATCTTCTCGTCAGGTATACCTCAATCTCTAAAAACTAGATTGTACAACCAGTGCGTCTTGCCAGTGATGACTTACGGATCTGAGACGTGGTCCTTCACTGCTGGCCGTATGAGGACGCTCAAGGTCGCTCAGCGAGCTATGGAGAGGGCTATGCTATGCGGAGTTTCTCTGCGTGATAGACTCAGAAATGAGGATATCCGCAGTAAAACCAGAGTGACCGACATAGCCCAACGGATTAGTAAGCTGAAGTGGCAATGGGCCGGCCATATAGCTCGAAGAACCGATAACCGATGGGGAAGAAAGGTTCTCGAGTGGCAGCCTCGTACCGGTAGGCGTAGTGTAGGGCGACCCCCCACTAGATGGAGTGACGACCTGGTAAGATATGCAGGAAGTCGATGGATGCAGGTGGCTCAGGACCGTGCTTTGTGGCATTACTTGGGGGAGGCCTATGTTCAGTAGTGGACTTGTGAAGGGCTGTAATGATGATGATATATATATATATATATAACAGGGATATCATTGGCAGTATGCATTCTCATACTCTTGGAACGGGGAAGTCCATATTGTCCTGCCGTATGGACGCATTTGTTCTCTTCGCTTTGAAATTAGAAATAAGTAATAAAGTGCATATCATTAATTTATATGCATCTTATTAATAGGTGCCTAAAATTAGACAAAATTCTTATTATAGAAGTTATATCAGAAGTATGTTTTATTTAGTTTGAAAATAGGGTTAGTAAATTTTCAATTATATTGGACATAGTTAAAGCGAACAGATTTTAATTTGCCGTAAAGTTAGTTTTGCCATTTACCGACAGATGTCACTGTTCATTGTGTATCTACTATATATATTTTTATATACTGAGTCACAGATAATACACTATAGGTACTGAGTGACTAACTCATCTACCAGCGCACAAGATCAATCTAATCAACTTGAAGTTGAAATTTAAAATTTGGACAGTAGCTACGTTTTATGACATAGAAATCCGCTAAGAAATAATTTTGGAAAATTCGATCTCCAAAAGGTTAAAATAAGGGTGTAGCAGTTTATTATTTCATTAGAAAAAATATTTTACAGGGCGATTGACTCGATACTTACTGAGAACACTGTATTTAAAATATTTACATATTTTGCGATTTCCTAAATTAACTCGTTACGGTGGAGATGGCAGGGGCGGAGAGGGTGTGCAATTTTGTAGGGAGAAAAATATTTAATGTTTTGAAGTTATTAAATAGTAAAATTTACCCCTTATGGTTTTAAAACAAGGATGCAAATTTTAAAAAAATTAAAAATATTGTTTTAAGTCTACACCGTTGGACGTAGATGCGTGAAATTTGGACAATAGCTTCCTTTTATTAAGTAGGTATTCACTAAGAAAGAACTATTTGAAAATTTAAACCCTTAAATAGTAAAATAAGTTTTGAAGACTAATTTTTTACGGGATGATTTTATATTTGTATAGGAAAAAATTATTAAATCATTTTTGTAACTAAAATTAGTACGAATACTTTAGGATGACGATAATGCAATAAGATCTTTTTTTTTTCATTTTCCTAATAACTGACGGACATTTGCGCACTATGGAAAGCAACCAAAGTATCATTTCAATTAACGCAGGCTTTAACAGGTCATGGCTACCACAAGGAATATCTGCATAGATTCAAAATCGCTGCCGATCCATTCTGCCTCTGTGACAATACCACTACTCAAACGTTAACTCATTTGTTGAAGGAGTGTCCTAGATTTGAGTACAATAGACTAAGACACGAGATGCTTTGTAGCAATCTACGTATATCACCGTACTGTGTAACGGAACTTTCAAATAAACAAAGTGCTATTGAATCCTTCGTTACATTTATTAATTACATCATAGATAAGCTTAAAGGATTCAATAAATTGTAAATTATTTAAACTAATATACATAGGATATAAACTGTGTATTAAGACACTAACTTTAATCATTGTTAATAAATCATAAGCTATAGTCTAACTCCTAAGCAATAGATGTAGGAATACCCTGTATTTTACTTAAATTAAATCTTATTTTCTCACCTTTCTTGTATATATAACATAAGTAAATCTCTTTCATTTACCTATGCTCGTTTGCTAATCATATCTGTACAACTTAATGACTCATATTATATTATTGATAATAAGGCACAAATTTAATGAATGTTAATAAATTATAAGCTAAGGACTAAATTATAAGCGGTAGACATAAGAATACCCTGTATTATATTTATATTAATTCTGTAATTTTTTTCTATTCGTTTTTTTTTTGTTAATTCGGTACTCTTTCTAATTTTCTAAAATATGTAATGCTACTGAGAATAATTATACAAATTTATATTGTTATTAATAATTTCATTCGTGAAAAATAATTTTATAACAGTGATAATATTAAATGGACCGATACCTAATCAATGTATCAAATCGCATTGATGTTAGTTATCTTGTCTTAGAGAATAACAGCTTGCAAAATATAGTGTAAGCCATTTAATGTAACCTATTGTGTAAAAATGTTAATAAATTCCCGTCAAGGACGCTATACTCCTTGGTGGAAAATCAAAAAAAAAATACCTCCACTTAAAGTGTTAAAATCAGGATACATGGTTTGCGCGGAAGAAATGATTTTTAATGGAGGAAATCCGTGAAATGAATTTATGATAACTATAAATAATACCTATAATAGAATTTTACAGAAATCCGCCCTATTGATAATTATATAAAAAAGTTAGTAATCCAACAAAACTATAGAGAGATCAGATACAAATAAAACGGTTATACGTGCTTTCTGAGGAATAGGGATGAGAAACTGCTAAACTCTTGAATCCGGTTTGCTACTGAAAATTTCTTGATAGAAAACCCAACTGGTTTTAAGCTCGATCAAATTTTTTTTACGTGGTAGAGTCATGCTGCAGTTACATTGGTAGTATATTTATAACACGAATGGGTCGGCTGGACCGCGGAAGGACCACGCTCTCACAGAATACCAGCGTAAAATAGTAGCTTAATGGTGCTATTTCCTGTGGTGAGTGTAAAGAACTGGAGACTCTTTTAAATGGAAACGAGGCATCCCGTCTTATTCCTTACTGGTAACAACGCATCTGCATTTTGATTCGTAATCGAGGATAGATGTAGATATGTATGGGCCACAGCAACCACTTACCATCAGGTGGACTGTGTGCTCGTTTGTCACCCTATCCTATAAAAAAACCTATTACTTAAAGGTCTATAAACTTTGTTTAGTTACAAAATAAAACACAAGCATACAATTTGCTCTATTAGTTTCTCGGTTCGTTTGTGGGTCCGTTCATTTATTCGTTCATTTCTTTGTCTGTTTGACCGACTAAAAATAATTAACTATGCAATATATATTATATTTTACTAATATATATATATATATATATATATATATATATATATATATATATATATATATATATATATATATATATATAATCGTGTAGTGGCGGTTAAGAATATCCACCATATCTTCCCGTGGGTGTCGTAAAAGGCGACAGAGGGAAACAGGCAGGAGATGGGCAGCAGCATCTTCCCGATAACAGCAACTGTACAACAAAAAACTGCGGTTGCCAACCCGCTCGCCAATCGTGGCAACTATGGCAATATACCCCCTATGAAGAATTACACAAATAGACGGCCCCCAGTCCCCGGCGGCCCCGCTATTCCTGGCTCCGGTGGCGACCATGGTAACGGCGGGGCAGGGGGTGCTAAGAATCTCCGGTGGAGGTTCGGTTGCTACCTACGACGACTCGACCTGGCAACATTTAACGCACGCACCCTGAGGACTGACGAGAAGATCCTGGAGCTGGAAGAATAAATAGACAAGTTGCGCTGGAATATTATAGGACTATTCGAGGTCCGAAGAGAGGAGGAGGACACGGTGATTCTCGAATCCGGCAACTTGTTCTATCACCGGGAGGGCGACCATCTGTCCCAAGGAGGTGTTGGATTTATCGTCCACAAGTCTCTCGTTAACAACGTTTTAAGGATTGGGAGTGTATCGACGAGGGTTGCGTACTTTATACTCAGAATCACCAAACGGTATTCGCTGAAGGTCATACAGGTTTACGCGCCAACGTCGAAACATCCCGATGAGGAGGTGGAGGAAATGTATGAGGATATTTCTAAAGCCATGCATCCCTTCAAAACTCCCTATACGGTGTTAAAGGGAGACTTCAACACAAAACTGGACATAAGAAAGAACGGTGAGCTGAAGGTAGGGAAATTTGGGATAGGGCAACGGAACCGAAGGGGCCAGCAGCTGGCCGACTTCATGGAGAAAGAGGGACTTTTTATGATGAACTCTTTCTTCCAGAAGCGGCTTCACAGAAAGTGGACCTGGTCGAGCCCCGACGGTTCAACAAAAAACGAGATTGACTTCATTATGACGACCAGACGCCGACTGTTCAGTGATGTCTCAGTGCTCGCAAGGGTGAAAACTGGCAGCGATCACTGAATGGTTACAGGCACACTGCACCTAAACGTTAAGTTAGAGAGGTCTCGTCTAATGAAGTCAACGCTCCGTCCCCCTATTGCTCTAATCCAGAATCCCGAAACCTTTCAGCTCGAGTTACGCAACCGCTTTCAGTGCCTAAAAGATTGCAATGCGGTGGACGATATGAATGACAAGCTCGTGGAAATTGTCCATGCGGTCGGAGCTAAGTTCTGCAAGAACCACCGCAGAAGAACACAAAAACTCTCCGATCACACTCTTAATCTCATGGCTGTTAGACGGGAGATGAGGCTGCAATCGTCAACAGATTTGACAGCATACAGGCAACTGACAGATCTCCAAATGTATGCGGCGAGACTTACGCAACTTTAATATTGCTCGTATTAAAGAAGCGATCTAGCGGAACCAGGCCTCAAAAGTCTTTGCCAGAGATCTGTCTGCCAGAAAGAGCCAACTGTCAAAGCTGAAGACTGAGTGTGACCGCATCGTTTCCGGAACACCTGAGATTTTGAGTGAGATTAAGAGGTTCTATGGGCAGCTGTACACATCATCGTTGGAGCCACACGCAAGTGTGAGTAACGATCCAAGAGCAAGTCTTATCCGACACTATTCCGATGATATCTCGGACGTCAGTCTGAGCGAGATTAGAATGGCTCTCGAGCACCTTAAAATCGGAAGGGCCCCAGGCGAGGATGGAATTACAGCAGAGCTACTGAAAGCGGGTGGAACACCGGTACTTGAAGTCCTTTAAAAGCTTTTGAATTCCGTCCTCCATGGTGGCACTTCTCCGGAGGCGTGGAGCAGAAATGCGGTGGTCTTGTTCTTCAAGAAAGGTGACAACGCCCTCTTGAAGAACTACAGAACTACAGAACTATATCCCTTCTGAGCCGCGTCTACGTGCTGTTTTCCAGAGTCATTACGAATTGTCTCGCACGCAGACATGACGCTTTCCAGCCTCCCGAACAAGCCGGTTTCCGAAAAGGCTTCAGTACTATAGACCACATACATACCCTGCGGCAGATTGTACAGAAGTCCAAAGAGTACAATCTGCCACTTTGCCTGGCATATATGGACTCTGAGAAAGCCTTTGATTCCGTCGAAATTTAGGCGGTGCTACAGTCCCTTCAGCGACGCCAAGTTGACTGTCGGTATATTGGAGTGATGAAGTGATGGTACAGTAGGGCTACGATGGCTATCCGAGTACAGAAACAAGGTTCGAAACCTATCCAATTGCAGAGAGGTGTAAGACAGCGTGATGTTATATCCCCGAAACTCTTCAGCGCTGTATTGGAAGACGTTTTCAAGCTACTGGATTGGAAAGGATGGTATTAACATCAATGGCGAGTACATCACTCACCTTCAACTTGCCGACGATATAGTCCTTATCGCAGAATCGCTGGAGGACCTAAGCACTATTGAGCAATGACCTCAATGGTGTCTCCCAACGGATAGGTCTTAAGATGAACATGGACAAAACAAAGATCATGTGTAATGTCCATGTCACACCTATGCCGGTACTTGTTGGGAAAACTATGCTCGAAGTTGTTGACGAGTACGTTTACCTGAGACAAATAGTCCGACTAGGTAAGTCCAACTTCGACCGAGAGGTCAATCGACGGATTCAACTCGGCTGGGCAGCGTTCGGGACATTACGACTTATCTTCTCGTCAGGTATACCTCAATCTCTAAAAACTAGATTGTACAACCAGTGCGTGTTTCCAGTGATGACTTGCGGGACTGAGACGTGGTCCTTCACTGCTGGCCGTATGAGGACGCTCAAGGTCGCTCAGCGAGCTATGGAGAGGGCTATGCTCGGAGTTTCTCTACGTGATAGACTCAGAAATGAGGATGTCCGCAGTAAAACCAGAGTGACCGACATAGCCCAACGGATTAGTAAGCTGAAGTGGCAATGGGCCGGCCATATAGCTCGAAGAACCGGTGACCGATGGGGAAGAAAAGTTCTCGAGTGGCAGCCTCGTACCGGTAGGCGTAGTGTAGGGCGACCCCCCAATAGATGGAGTGACGACCTGGTAAGATATGCAGGAAGTCGATGGATGCAGGTGGCTCAGGATCGTGCTTTGTGGCATTATTTGGGGAGGCCTATGTTCAGCAGTGGACTTGTGAAGGGCTGTAATGATGATGATGAGATATATACATATACATATTAAGTAAAGTTACAGCCTATATACGTCCCACAGCTGAGCACAGACCTCCCCTCATTTCTGCTGCTGCCCCAATGCTGTTTGGCGAACTTCACATGTCTTCGAAATATTTCTTATCTTTTTCCACAGACATGCAGGTTTTTCCTCACGATATTTGCCTTCACCGCCGAGCACGTGGTAAATTAGCACTTAAAATTGCAATAAACACGTTCATTGGTGCCGGCGGGGATCGAACCCGGGTTACTCGCGTTCTGTTATATTTACAGCGAGCGTTAACCATATATAATTGGTACATAAAAATAACTGCGAATATTCGCCTGTTTAGCAATATATTATACGACATGGATGATTCATGTAAGGATCCTTGTCTTTAAATAGAAGATTATTTACGAACTTTTAAAAACCATACCTATTGGTTGTGGTTGTCCCAACTCAAAATGACTACTAGGCTTAGACAGAAAAGGATCCTACAAACTAGTATTAACAGTAGTTGGTTGAAATGAATAACAAAAAGATGGTACCAACGTAGTTTTTTTTTTTGCCTTTTTTTCGGTCAGAGGAATCTCCTTTCAAAACGGTAATGGATTAAAAAAAAGACTTTTGGCAAACGATTTAGTAAGTTGAAGTAAAAAATATGTTATGTTTAATTTCATCTAACTACTTATGTATTTACTGGAAGTGAGGCATTCCACCTTGGTCCCCAAGGTTGCCAACTCATCAATTTATTTTTTGTTTTTTGGTATACTTACCATTAGGTAGAATGTTTACTCGTTTGTGTCCATTATTATATTTATAAAAAACACGTTTAGAAAAACTTACATCAAGCGTCGTTCACGACGCATACTTGCACCGCTACGTAAGTAAGCACACACCAATTATGTAAATTAGTTTCCTTCATATGAAAGTTTAATCTCACGCGATCGAATCTACATAATGCAAAAAGTTTTACATTAGTGGTGCTATGTAGATAGGAGGAACAATTTATTTTAAATTACCGCCATCTTTTAACAAACGCTTTTCATTTTTTAATTGTGATAAATATTAAAAAAATATGCGAAATTTTTTTAAATACAAAACTCACCTAACTATAGAACGAGGTTGTGGCGAACGACAAATGTTAAAAATCTATTGAAAATTCGAAAAACAAACTCACTGGCTGAAGAAGATCAGAGTCCCAGCGCACCCGCTCAGTGTAGTGAGTACATGTGTAGCATGTACCTTTATCTTTCCTTTTTCCTTCTGGCAGGTGCATTCTAAGAAAGACGTGTAAGCGTCTGATTGTGAATTAAAACTCGTGGCAATGATAACATTAGTAGGCAATTGTAACTATAATATTTATGAGTAAGGCAAACAGTTTTTCAAAAGTCCACTGCTGAGCATAGGCCTCTCCCATAGACTGCCACACGGGGTATATTTGCCATAGTTGCTACTCTTGGCAAGCGGGTTTGGTACTGCAGTATTTATTTCATTTTTATTTATCTGATATCAGAAAGATGCTGGTGTCCCTTTCCTGGTTTAGTGTCCCTTTGTCGCCGCCTTACAACAACCACTGGATCATATGGGATAATGGATATTGTTACATCGCCACTATATGGTAAATGATGTAACTTAAATTTAAATAAATTAAATTTTCTTGTATCATTATTTATTCTGTTCGTTTTAACTATGTCCAATATATAAATGAAATTTTATAAACACTATTTGCAAACTAAATAAAGCAAGCTTCTGACATAAAATAAGATTTTTGTCTAATTTGAAGTACCTATTACTTTGATAAGTTAATAGGTAAAAAGAGACACACAGAGAATAGCTGAAGGGCAAACAGGAAAGTCATATTTTTCTCATAACTTAAAACAAATTTTCTATCTTTTGTATTAGCATTTCTTGTTTGTTCACCGCTTTTTTACGTACGGTACGTAGACGATATATTCACAATTTTACCATCAGACAAGGTAACTGCATTTTTAGAAAATCTTAATTTCATAAACTCTAAAATTCAAGTTACTATGGACTTAGAGGCAAATTATTCCTTACCTTTCCTAGATTTGTTAGTCATCCGAAATCCTAACAACACCATAGGTCACACTTTGTATAGAAAAAAGACCCACGCAAACCGATATTTAAACGGTGAATTTCACAACCATCCTTCACGGCTAGCTACCGTGGGCAAACCTTTGTTACAAAGAGCACGGGGGGTCTGTGACAGCAAACACCTGGCCGCCGAGCTTCAGCACGTCAAGCAGGTTCCGCACAACAAGCTTCGGCTCCCGCGCCTACGTCATAGTGACCGTGTGAAGCCAGCAGCAGTCGAGCGTGGGCCTGCTGTACTACCATATGTCAGAGGTGTCACAGATAAGAACGGCTACATCTTAAAGCGAGCTTCTTTTAGAACATTCTACAAGCCGCCAAAGAACATTAGTCAGTTCTTAGCATCCGTCAAGCGTCATATTCCTCTACAAGATGCAGGAGTGTACAAGCTTGATAGCTGATGCTTCACCATCAGCGTTGCGGGAAGTCTGCAGTTTGTGATCATATCCTAGACAGCCTCAACCATTACATCAGATTTGATAGACAGCAAATCCTTGCGAAAGAACACCGATTCCTACCAAGGATGATACGTGAGGCTATTGAAATTAAAAAAATATCCTAGTTTCAATAGAAGGAGGCTGGGTGGGTACTGCCAGCTTGGGACCATAAAATCAATAAAATTTAAATTAGACCAAAGCATACCACTGCAAGACTTGAAAACACAGTCAGTTGATTTTGCATAGATCGGACCATAAACAATAGTTAAAAATGCTGAAGGTACTCCGGGTTTAACAATGACACAAAGCGCCCGAAACTTTGGAAATGAAAAATAATTAAAAATTAAATGCGATAAAATCCGTAAAAGTAGTTTTAATTAATGTGTAGTTTAGTGTTGTGATCATCAAAGTGAAATCACACAGAAAATAAGTAAAAAAAGCGCTCCCAAAATGAACTATTTTGGAAGAAAAAGTCTGCAGCTATAGCTAAAGCAAAGGGAGAAGATATAATTTGTCTTATAAAGGAGTGAAAGTTCCGTTTCCGTTTATAGCACGAGAAGTGCAAACTTAAATGCTCTAGTAAGTTCTCACTTAAAGATAGGCAATCTATTTTAAACAGCTATTATTCATTAGATCCTGATAGTAAAAACACATTATTGTTCAGCAGCATTGTAAGTAAGGCTATAGCAAGGTAACGCAGTAACGCCAGAAAGCATAAATGTGCTTCTTACAAGTATAACGTAAAAAAAAACAAGGAATCACTCAAGAAATATGCAAGTTAGGTTTGTGTAGAGTATACCAGATAGGTCGCAAAACATTGATCTCATTACAAAGTATATTAAAGATGAACTTCCAGTTGCTAAACCAGATCGGAGAGTATGACAGCAAAGCCGTCTGCATAAAATGGACGATGACGTTGTCCAATACATTACGGCATATATTTCGAGCTTTTCAGCGGAAGAGTCCCATTACTCAAGAAATAAAAATATGTACAAACTCTATCTTTCACCGCTGCTCAAGGTACCAAGATGCATGGTTTGTGCTACCAAGATGACCAAGATGGACAACTTCAAAAACGTTGTACTTACGCCAATTATGGTTTTACAATCTGGGTATTCACGTTAACGATGGAGGTAAGGAGACAGCCGTTTGTTATATATGGACTGAAGATGTAGCGTATCGTGGGGCTGTTGAAGTTGGAAGGGCACTCCTAAGATTTTTGGAGGTAGATCCAAGTTGTTGATCCAAAACAAAGATCATTTATTGATCTGGTCAGATTCATGTGCCGGACAGAACAAAAACTTTAACGTGATTGCACTGTATTAATACCTTTATTAATATTAAAATTATATTTTAAAGTAATAGACCAAAAGTGCCCTGAGGTTAGCCATTCTTATTTAGATTTGATCTTGATTTTGGTAGGATAGAAAAAGTCCCTAGGAAACACGAAACAGTCTACTTTTCTGAACAATACCTTTTGTATTGTATGCAAAGCTTCTCGTAATAATACATTCATTAACATGAATGCACATTTCAGGAAAATTGGTGGGTTACAGGAAAAACTTAATTTGATTAACAAAAAAAGATGTAACAATGACAAAGTAAGTTTTAGCCATCCCTAAATAAATAACAATATTAAATAAAAAAGGATACACGTAGATGAATATGGTTCCTAATTATATAAAGAAATGTACGATGAAATGATACCCTTCAAAAAGGTAGACATTTTAAAAAGAAGATTTTATTTACGCAATTCTGTGGAGATTTCGCGAACGAACGGAAAATATGGTACCGTATCAGTGAAAAAAAAAAAGAAATCTCTGAGACCAACTTAAGTACGTATAGCTGGAATATCAGTACTTCTTTGATTTGATTTTAATTGGGGATCTCTGTTTTATTTTATTGTCAAGACTGATATCTGTTTTATTAGTTAACGTTTTTATTGCTAATGTTTTAAAGAACATTTAAGTATAGTAATGTTTAGCTTTTTGTAATACTTTAAGTATACATAATGTTACTTAACACCTAATTTGAAATAGCTAAAACGCCAAAATGTTTTACATATCGTCTCGTTGCAGATCTTATAGATCTGTTGCGTGCCTAAGTTGACGTCTGGCACCTGGCACTAGCGCCATCTAGTGTCGGGGATCAAAGCGAGGAGGACTTCCTATAAAATGTCAATCTTGAACTTTCCACCAACAACGCCATCTAGTATCAAACAGAAGAATTAAGCTTTCTAGAAGCCCCACACTCGAACTTTCTGCGCCTGGTCGGTCAGCGCCCGTATTTAATGGAATATTCTGTACGTTTCGGTGGCATTTATTGCTGTAACTTCTCAGTAGTGGAGCTGTGAAGGAATAGATTGCTTCATAGATCCCCATATGCAAATGGCTGTGGTTGCTGGGGTTGTATTCACAGATTTATTTCAATTTGATATAATCAATAGAATCAGGCGTTACTTTGCGGAAATCTATTATACTAAAGATATTAATAGTTACTTTTAAACCATCCGCACAATAAAATAAAATGATGTGTCTTACCTAGTTTGAAGAGCACCTTCCGCCCTCCCTCAATTGCGGGCACTTATCTCGTCACCACTGATCCCATCCAAATTGCTGGGTCAAATAAAGATATTAATAGTTGCAAAGTAACTATTAATATCTTTATTTGATATTGCTATTAGGATGATGCTACTTCTGATCTCTTGCTTAATTATCTATCGCCTCTTACGACATCCATGGGATGATATGGAGTGATGAGTGCGGACCCACATTGTATTCGGATGGAAGTCAAACGCTGGCAAATTATTCCACTCCTTTGAGAGATTTAACTAAAATAAAATAAAAATTGTTAACGTTTGTCTCTTCATAATACTTAATTAAACATCACTTTCATTTAAAGCATGTGATCATGTAGTGTATGTTATTACAGGCATAAAATCGCATTATTTCAGCACTCAAGCCCCAATTACGGTGAGTCTGTGAAACACCGAAAAGCTTTTTGTTTAAGTAGACGAAAACACATTAAATAAATTCCCTTAAGTTACACAACATCATAATAATAATTTTTCAACCGAACTTAATTAACGTGAAATTATCAAACGAAATCAAATTATTTTCATGCACGCTAACATCTGTGTGGAAAATAAAATGATGTATATTACCTAGTAATGTATAATAAAAGAAGACCGCCACCATTTCTTTTATAATTGTGTGCTTAGCCATTAATACCACTAAGCCCACCTGATTGGTAAGTGGATGCTGTGGCCTATAGATACCTACATCTATCCTCGATCAAGAATCAAAATGCAGAAGCGTTGTTACTCTTGATGATTAAGATGGAATGCCTTGTTTCCATTGTAAAGGATCTATGATCAAGACTAACCATTCGAAACACAGCAGCAGTATTATTTGAGAACATTATCCATCCCCGATCGAGCCAACGTATTAGTGCTACAACTATATAGATACAACATAGTTCTACTACGATAGGCACAACTGTTTATGGAGTGGTTGTAAACGTGGGGTACGTTTACAACCACTGCATAAACTCCACTACACTAGGAAAAACACACCACCGTCCATAATACGATACGATCTTCCACTGTGCCTCTAACAAACAGGAGATATGGACTTAGCACAATTTTTAAAAATAACTTCTCTTGCCCGTGGCGATACACCTCTTTTCCCGCCTAGGTGGCAGTCTGGTTAGGTACCAACCTCTTGCCTATTCGGAGTCACTGAGACTCTCTATCGTAGTCCTAATGGGTGACAAAGTATATATAGCCTTCTGTGTTGGAAGTTGGCTGCAGGTGTCCATCGAATGCAGTATACAATAACCACCAGGAAGGCTGTATCTGCTTAGCGGATGACCATGTTCAGAATTGAATTCTTGCGGGCTGATCACGATTAAGATTTAAAAAAAAACAATATTTGATTATACTGAAATGTAAACCTATTATCACGGATTTGTTGTCAAATAAGCTGTATTGGCCGATAATATTTTTAGTGTTTTGTCAGTAAGTAAAGTAAAATCAGTCAGTAAGTAAAGTAAGATAAAATAAATTAAAAAATCTAATATCGATGAAAACTTACAAATAAACGAAATTAGTTTTTATTGGTAAGGCAATCATTTATTTTCTTACTATCCATAAAATCTGTAAAGTATCGATTTTACAGAATTTACAAATTTGAAATCTTACAAATAAATAAACAAGGCCAGCGGGATTTAACGTAAGAGCTTTAAATGTAAGAAAGTTTGAAAGATTTTATCCCTGAAGCATTTTCTCCAGTCAACAGACTGTTAACAGATTGTTCAGTTTATTGAATACCGGAAACATTGATGTCAATATTATATAACTCCATGGAATTCATGGTAAATAAAAGTAAAAGTAAAATTTTACAACACGAAACTGTTGTTGTAACAGGATTGTCAACGCAAATGTAGTTTTTTAAACTTGCTGGTTTTAGTGATGTAGTAACCAATTGTTAAACGTGGAAAGCGAACTCGTTTCACCGTTCAATCACTCAAATAATACACACTTTAATGCAGTGACGAAGCACGAATAGATCAGATCAGAACAGTCACCCAGGACTGACAGATTAAAAATGCACCCAATTTTTAAATTCCCTTGGTTTGTTAATGTTTAAAGACAATGATAGGAGATCTGACGGAATGACTTTGGATCCTGTTAATTAATCTTTCCATCTGGTCCTAAATATGTCCTGAGAGTGGATATTTTAAGTAATATTATGTCTCTATCAACTTGCTGAATGATCATCTCGAATATTACTGACCTTCTCTAGCCAGACCAGCGATGTCATTTGAGGAAAAGAGATAGAAAAATACAAAAAATCAAGAAACGTTTTCATCGTCGTCATTGATCTTCGAACACCTGGCACTCGATTTCCAATCTATTCGCCACACGTGGCGATTATGGCAAACCTTTTATGGAATTGGAGGTGAATAGCTAGTGGCAGGTAAGAGGCTGAAAACTCGCTATATGATTCATAACACGCGAGAGTTCCCAGTGGTGATCCTTGAGCTGACAGTACTAGCCTTATTAATAGGCCCTTACATATGAAATTGGCGTTTTGTACGGGAGGAATATAAGGTCGATTTTTTTGTAATATATATTTAATTAATTAAAGTATGCACCGTTGTTATCTATGCACTTTTGCCATTTCATAGGTAGTTCATTTGGGTAAGTTTCATTTTATATAACTTACCTGAATACGCGCACACGTACAGCATAATGTGCAAGGCATTCGTCATTTATAACCAATAGGACTCTCTCATCTCCTCCGGAAGCCGAATAAATTTGGAAGATCATTTTGGAGAAATCCCAAATAACTTTCGCCAGTTAAGTTACCTGGTAATTGAAACGGGACTATTATTTTGCAATTGCGGTTCAATAATTTATTTTAAATTGCAACTATGATCAGCCTTCACGCATAAGATGGGAATTTTCTAATTGTCAGTTCTATGCAGACTGTGCAAGTTCAAATACTTGATATTATATAATATCGCCCATAGCGTACGTAATTGGAAATATGTTGGGACAAAGTCACTCGACTCGATGCGGATATGGAAACGATACGATACTCGTAGATTGGAAAACTTATGCTCAGGAAACTGAACGAATGCGTTTTTACGCATTTATGTTAGTGCAAATATTCACATTATTAATGTTCGTTTTAAGAGTATGATATAATTTATGTTTTATTGTATAATACAATTATTTAGCCGCTGTGTAGTGGCACCGCAAGAGAATCCACTCCCCCAAATAATCCCTTGGGTTTTGTAATAGACCACAGAAGGAAATAAAACAGGAGATGGGCAGTTGCATCTTCCTGATAACAATTCAAAATTTGCAGCTGCCAACTCGCTTGCCAAGCGTGGCAACTATGACAAGTATCCTCCCTGTTAGACGATCTATAGGCAATCAATAATTATAATAATATTTATAAAAAAATAAATTTAAGAAAATAATAAATTTAAGACACATCCTAAAGGATGGCACCGTCGACGTCTGTCGAGCTTGTCGCCATCCCGGGGAGTCACTCAGGCATGTCATCTCCGGTTGTTCGGCGCTTTCTAACTCTGAGTACTTGCACAGGCACTACCTAGTAGCCAGAATTCTACACCAGGGGCTCGCTCTGAAATACGGTCTCGTGGACCGGAAATTGCCGTATTACAAGTACTTGCCGGAAGCCGTGCTCGAAAATGACCGCGCCAGGCTCTACTGGGACCGGGCTATCATAACAGACAGGACTATTCTTGCGAATAAGCCTGATATTGTGCTGATGGACCGGGCACAGTCAACGATATTTTTGGTCGATATTACCATCCCGTATGACGAGAACCTCGTGAGAGCCGAAACAGATAAGCAATCAAAATATTTGGACCTGGCTCACGAGGTGACCGACATGTGGGGTGGTCTGCCGGCCGAAATTATTCCTGTTGTCGTCTCTGCGAATGGGCTAATCCCAGTTAGCCTCTCTGGTCATCTGAGACGACTGGGACTCCGTGACGGACCGCTCCGGGCTCAAATGCGGAAGGCGGTGCTCCTTGATACTGCCCGCATCGTCCGCCAGTTTCTTTCCCTTTCCCCCTAACCCTTGGCCGTTTGGTCGCCCCTGCCGAGGGCTTCCATCTGGTTGGGCTTTTATTTATTTATGTAGTTATGTATTTATTTTATTTTATTGATATTTATGGATATTTATCTTTTCATTTTCGTTTATAATTATATATTTATACATCCCAACCAGATGAGAAAACTATATAGATACCCCACACATAATAATAATAATAATAATATTCCACAACTATCACACAACGCCATCTAGTCCCAAGCTAAGCAGAGCTTGTGTTATGGGTACTAGACAACTGATGAAACATACTTATATATTTCTAAATACATAAATATTATAGATAAATTACACCCAGACACAGAACAAATGATCGTTGCTCATCACACAAACATTTGTCCTGGGTGGGAATCGAACCCACGACCTCCGGCATAGCAGTCAGGGTCACTAACCACTAGACCAGCAGGCCAGTCAAATCAAGTCAATTAATGAATGCATGAAAGACAATTTATTTCATTAACATTGCCACGTATTCGGTAATATACTCCACGTTAGCTAACGCAAACATATGTTATTACCGTTACCTCAGGCTGCTAAGTAAGTGATAATTAATCCATATTTTAATGGATTGAGATGAACTTTGTCTGGGTTTAAATTGCTTCCCGTAGCCATTTGCTTGTTATCGCTCTCAACCATGTTCGTCAGTTAATGGGCACTTCTACATATTTACTTTGTAAGTTTTAAGCCTATTTTAAATTAATACTTAATTAAAAATTTTATTACGAAAACATTCAAAATTAAATAACCAAAATAGCCCATATAATATTATAACCGATTCTACGTTATTTATATAAACTGACTGAATATGTTTTAGTTTAAGGAAACATCTATTACACAGCTCTTCTGTTATATGTTAATTGCATTAAAAGTTTGTTATAGTAGTAAAGTAGTAGTAAAGTAGTAAATTGTTAATTGCATTAATATTTACTCAATAATTCAGAGTAACGCCTCTGTGTTAATTATAGGGTGGGCCTAGGATTAGTTGGTCGTAGCCTGCGGACGCAAGCGATTCATGCCCGATATATTAGCGATATATTGACGAAGGGCTAGATCAAGGTCACCCTTCACCGACAAGCAGGTATGCGTATTTGGATATAAAGGAGGCGAGAGAGGTGTGTCAGGATCGTGGCAAATGGAAGTCCGTAGTATCTTCCTACACTTCTGCGTGACAGGCGTGAGTGTTTGTGTGTATGTAAATACATATGAAAAGGAACCAGAGGACGAGAGAGGTCGCTTGTTCCGGCTGGTTCAGCAGCGGATTTTCTAACCTCCTATGGCACCTACGTTGGGTTCGGGAACAACGTATGTGAACCCCGCAACGGAGTAACAACGCCTTAATTCTTCAATATGTGCCGCAATAGCGACACCAGTGGACTGTATTTTTCTTTTAAAGGTGAAGGATTCCTTGGGAATAAAACAGTAATTATCTTCAAACCGTTCCGTGAGAGAGTAATTACTTTCCCTATCACTTCCCTATACACTTTTTCTTTCTTGATTATTATATATACTGCTGGTCCCGAACGATTTGTAACGTTGCTTGTCGTCTTCATGCACCTAGGTGCATGCAGGTTTCGGGCCTCGGGGTATGCCCCCATTACCCGCGTTATCCTCGCGGTATACCACTATGGACCGGTCCGGATTAGTCCGTAATCGGTAAATTTTTTCGTAGTCGGTTAAGACTACGAAAAAAGTAGGTTATCCAGTAAAGTCAGAGTTGGCCTATCAGCGGCATTGAGGGTTGTTACTCGACTCTCTAATCGATATAGAGAGGAGTTCTCTTGGATAGGGTCGCCCGTCCGGAGGGCGAGTGTGTAGCGGCGCAAGTTGATTTAGATGTATGTGCGGCCCGTTGTCTGCACGGTCGAACAGTCCACGCGCCAACTGGGCCACAAACTCCTGGATAGTGTCAATCTTCAGGTTGGCCGCTATGACGTCATTCCGGACGTAGCGACCCCCACCGACGATGGTTCTTAACGTCAGATTTTGCTGGGCCTGCAGTCGCCACCGCAGAAGCTCGCTCAGAAGCGCGTACCAGGCCGGAGCAGCATACGTAATGATGGATCTAATGTATGTTTCATAGACTCGCTCTTTGGTTTTAAGTGCTAACTTGGATGCCAGGACCGGACGGAGCATCGCCCGCGCACATCGTGCTCTGCTGACGACGAAGTCGACGTGCGCAGTCATGCGCAGCGCCGGGTCAATCCGGCACCCAAGGTAGGTAACAACGATTTGTAAGAAAACTCGTTTACTGAGCTACCACAAAACTATACGCGAAAGAGAGCCGCGCCCTCTGTGCGATTACGCTACTTAATTACATCAATTTGTACTATCACTTTCTCACGGTTTGCCCAATTTCTTTATTTGTATAAGACATACATTTATACATTTTATTTATAAAGATAGCACAAAAAATATCTATACTATGATATACATTACATTTTTATATCACAGAAAACCTTTTATTTATTCAACAAAATATGCCCATTTTACAACATACGCACCAAGTTAGAATTCTTAAATATCTAACATATAAGGTTGAAACAATGTTATTCACTTGAAAATATAAATATCTTAACTAATACAATAGTTTAATTTACATTTTACCTATACATTTTACTATTAAAAACACTTTTAAATTTCTTGCACAAAACTGTCAATATTTCACTAATCCAAAGGAATTTTCACGTGAACATAACACCGAATTCACCTATTTTGCTCATACAGTCAATCTGAAATATTTTACAAGTCAATTTTACATAATTTGCTGGAATTTGCAAATATGTATTTCTACTTATTTTGACCTCCTAAGTTAACGTGCGGCTATGAACTCACGCTATTTGAACAACTAATTCTCACACGACTTTCAATTGTCGGCAAAAATGGCAAATTTAGCACACACGGCTATCAACCAATACTAGGTGAACAACTGATTCTACACGACTCCCAAATTGTAGGGAATTATTTCTAACTAGAATCATATCAGTTATCATGTCTCTTATCAGATAACATAGACAAAATATTTCATGAATCAAACATTGAAAGTAAACATTTTGTTTTCATACAAAACGTATCAAACTCATAAGATAATACTTATGCAATTAATTTCCATTAATTCTATTTATTCACAAAGTGATCATTTCAACCGGGGAACAAATCCTGGTCTCTAACTTTACTTTAATATTCCTTTAAATTAACATTATTGGAAAAGTGATTTCAACCGGGGAACTGAACCCGGAAACATAATTTATATCTTAAAAATTCCCTATATGAATTTATTAAGAAAATATTACTAAGAAAACGATAAATTAGTCCGGCCTGGGAATCGAACCCAAGACCTTCAAACTATTAATTCGATATTTCTTTAAGATTCAACTAAGTGTTTTGCTCGATAATTTGTTTTTAGAAGCTATTCGTAATCGGTTAACTAATAAATTCAAATATTCCTATAGACGCGTCGCCAACAACATATAAGAAATCATAATCATAATACAATAATAAATTCTTATTTATTAAATAGTAAGGGAACAATAAAGGTGTTTTATCGGCCCATTTCTCGTATACATGTCACGTGGGAATTTCCGACCGTAAATTACTGACCTACCGCAGTCACTGGACTCTGAGTTACCTTTTGCGTTTTACAGTCTAATTACAAAACATACAGCGATGGCTAGTAAATTTTGGTGAAATATGAGTCCATTGCTATAAAACCAATTCACGTGTAAAAACAACCGTGGTGGCTCAGCAACAGAGAGCATCTGAAGATCCTCATCAGTACTAAGGAAAACTTTTAATTGCATTTGTAAGAGATGTTTCACAATGATTTATCACGTGCTCGGTTAAAGTAATTATTTTGAGGAAAACTGCATAACCGATAAATAAAACATTTGGAAGGTATGAAATTTAAATACGCGCTGAGCAACGGACCCGTAGAAAGTTACATATAATACTGTTCCGTAAAACAAAAATGAGATGAGACCAGCGCCAAGTATTGGGACGTGATTATACTATTTTTAACGTTAAAAAAACATTAACTAACACTAGGATTTGCTTCCGTATCGTGATGGTGATATAACAAACATTTCACGTGAACAAATGTCCTCTTGACCAATTGTTCATATGAAATTTATGGACTGTTGCGACTAGGTGGGACTAAACCCTCACTGTGTCTCCAAGCCTTAGTAATTTTATAAAACCATATTTGGTGATAAGAAAAGCACAGAACTAAATGGTTTTGCTTATTTTAGCTAACATGAATAAATAATTTAATAGGGCGAGTAGTTTCCATTGACCTAGTGCAGCAGGGTGGACAGTTTATGCTTCAATGGCATACACGGGCTGCTCGTGTGCCAACTAAGTCGAACACAAATGCTGCTATTAATAAAATATTCTGTTAGGGATACACGGAGGTAATAAACGCGTTTTTATTCTGTGATGAAGAGTAATAAGAGAAGGACTCGTTTTCCTCGACTAGAGGATTTCAGCAGGGAAATAACGCTGGTAGAGCTACGAATGTGTGCGTTCTCGTTCATTTTTCCATAGGGTTTGTCGACATGCGATTAAGGTTACTCCGTGGATGGATCGAATCTTTCATCCACGGTGCACGCCAGCAAGCCAGTGCAAATCTGAAATAATCCAAGCTTGCTCCCACGAGGAGGGCATGTGGGTAGAAAAACAGAGACACTAAACACTCATGAATAAAGAAGGAGATTTATAGATTATCGTGACACTGACTTGTGAATATTGTCTTTTGTATTTATGAAACCAGTACAGACTTTTGTGTCACTATTATGACTTAATCACCATTTTATTAAATAAAAAAAAACCAGCGTAATAGTACATATATTTTTTTTATAAAAAGGGTGACAAACAAGCACACAGTCTCTTGTGCTCCGGTCTGATGAGTTTAGAGAGCCAGTATTTACACGCTGTTGGGCATTCCATCTCACTCTTCGGAGGTGACAACGTATACCTTCTTGTGCTCCGGTCTGATGGGCTTAGAGAGCCAATTCAGTTACACGCTGTGGGACATTCCATCTTACTCTTCAGAGGTGACAACGTATACCTTCTTGTGCTCCAGTCTGATGAGTTTAGAGAGCCAGTATATACACGCTGTTGGGCATTCCATCTCACTCTTCGGAGGTGACAACGTATACCTTCTTGTGCTCTGGTCTGATGGGCTTAGAGAGCCAATACAGTTACACGCTGTGGGGCATTACACCTCACTCTTCGGACGTGACAACGTATACCTTCTTGTGCTCCGGTCTGATGGGCTTAGAGAGCCAATACAGTTACACGCTGTGGGGTATTCCATCTTACTATTCAGAGGTGACAACGTATACCTTCTTGTGCTCCGGTCTGATGGGTTTAGAGAGCCAGTATAATTACACGCTGTGGGGCATTCCATCTTACTCTTCAGAGATGACAACATATACCTTCTTGTGCTCCAGTCTGATGTGTTTAGAGAGCCAGTATAATTACACGCAATGGGGGCATTCCATCTTACTCTTCCGAGGTGACAACGTATACCTTCTTGTGCTCCGGTCTGATGGGTATAGAAAGCCAGTATAATTACACGCAGTGGGGCATTCCATCTTACTCTTCAGAGGTGACAACGTATACCCTCTTGTTCTCCAGTCTGATGTGTTTAGAGAGCCAGTGTAATTACACGCAGTGGGGCATTCCATCTCACTCTTCGGAGGTGACAACGTATACCTTCTTGTGCTCCGGTCTGATGGGCTTAGAGAGCCAATACAGTTACACGCTGTGGGGCATTACATCTCACTCTTCGGACGTGACAACGTATACCTTCTTGTGCTCCGGTCTGATGGGCTTAGAGAGCCAATACAGTTACACGCTGTGGGGTATTCCATCTTACTCTTCAGAGGTGACAACGTATACCTTCTTGTGCTCCGGTCTGATGGGTTTATAGAGCCAGTATAATTACACGCTGTGGGGCATTCCATCTTACTCTTCAGAGATGACAACATATACCTTCTTGTGCTCCAGTCTGATGTGTTTAGAGAGCCAGTATAATTACACGCAATGGGGGCATTCCATCTTACTCTTCCGAGGTGACAACGTATACCTTCTTGTGCTCCGGTCTGATGGGTATAGAAAGCCAGTATAATTACACGCAGTGGGGCATTCCATCTTACTCTTCAGAGGTGACAACGTATACCTTCTTGTTCTCCAGTCTGATGTGTTTAGAGAGCCAGTATAATTACACGCAGTGGGGCATTCCGTCTTGCTCGTCAGAGGTGACAACGTATACCTTCTTGTGCTTCGGTCTGATGGGTTTAGAAAGCCAGTATAATTACACGCTGTGGGGCATTCCATCTTACTCTTCAGAGATGACAACATATAGCTTCTTGTGCTCCAGTCTGATGTGTTTAGAGAGCCAGTATAATTACACGCAATGGGGGCATTCCATCTTACTCTTCCGAGGTGACAACGTATACCTTCTTGTGCTCCGGTCTGATGGGTATAGAAAGCCAGTATAATTACACGCAGTGGGGCATTCCATCTTACTCTTCAGAGGTGACAACGTATACCCTCTTGTTCTCCAGTCTGATGTGTTTAGTGAGCCAGTGTAATTACACGCAGTGGGGCATTCCATCTCACTCTTCGGAGGTGACAACGTATACCTTCTTGTGCTCCGGTCTGATGGGCTTAGAGAGCCAATACAGTTACACGCTGTGGGGCATTACATCTCACTCTTCGGACGTGACAACGTATACCTTCTTGTGCTCCGGTCTGATGGGCTTAGAGAGCCAATACAGTTACACGCTGTGGGGTATTCCATCTTACTCTTCAGAGGTGACAACGTATACCTTCTTGTGCTCCGGTCTGATGGGTTTATAGAGCCAGTATAATTACACGCTGTGGGGCATTCCATCTTACTCTTCAGAGATGACAACATATACCTTCTTGTGCTCCAGTCTGATGTGTTTAGAGAGCCAGTATAATTACACGCAATGGGGGCATTCCATCTTACTCTTCCGAGGTGACAACGTATACCTTCTTGTGCTCCGGTCTGATGGGTATAGAAAGCCAGTATAATTACACGCAGTGGGGGCATTCCATCTTACTCTTCCGAGGTAACAACGTATACCTTCTTGTGCTCCGGTCTGATGGGTATAGGGAGCCAGTATAATTACACGCAGTGGGGCATTCCGTCTTGCTCGTCAGAGGTGACAACGTATACCTTCTTGTGCTCCAGTCTGATGTGTTTAGAGAGCCAGTATAATTATGCGCAGTAGGGGCATTCCATCTTACTCTTCCGAGGTGACAACGTATACCTTCTTGTGCTCCGGTCTGATGGGTATAGGGAGCCAGTATAATTACACGCTGTGGGGCATTCCATCTTACTCTTCTGAGGTGACAACGTATACCTTCTTGTGCTCCGGTCTGATGGGTATAGGGAGCCAGTATAATTACACATAGTGGGGCTTACATCTTACTCTTCAGAGGTGACAACCTATACCTTCTTGTGCCTATTGGGTATAAATAAAAAATTGGGATGAAAATAAAGTTAAATGATTGTCGAGATCCAACCATGCATTGTTGGAACAAAAGAACTATGAAGCACCACTTAAGAAATATGTCTATAATTTATTATTACGTGTTTTTAGGGTTCCGAAGTTAAAAAAAAAACGACGGGTTGCACTCCGGGAGTGCCGGCAGAAGTGAAAACTTGAATATTAACGTTGTGCATTTTTGATATTTTGGAATGGTTAGAGAATAATTTTGCACGATTTTCTTTAATTACACTGGTCGGCATCAAAATAAGAGCAAAAAAATGTATATATGGAAGTTATTACGTTAGTTACGTTAAATCCAAATATGTAGTTAGAATTCACCTAGCTCGTCTAGTTTCGACGCAATAGCATTTTTTCTTTGCACTAGAATTGTTTGCTTATAGTTGCAGACAAAGGTATTTGTGAATGTTGGTATGTGTACATGTATTTAGTTGTGTTCTGAGTCTGTTCTACTGTTCAAATCAAAGTTGGTAGATAAAGAAAGAAGAGCATGGGTAGCTTTTGAAAATGTATGTCACAATTTTCTTGGCAATAAAAAGGCTGAAAATTACACAGAGCTGATAGAAGAACTGCTTTCGTCGTATCATCAACTTGGATGCAATATGTCTTTAAAAATTCACTTCTTGCATTCGCATTTAGATTTTTTCCCAGAAAATCTTGGTGCCGTGTCTGATGAGCATGGTGAAAGATTCCACCAAGACATTGCACATATTGAATAAAGATACAGCGGCAAGTGGACCCCCCCCCCCCCCCCAGCAATGCTAGCTGATTTTTGCTGGGAAATAAATCGAGAAACAGCAGTTAAAATGTATAAAAGAAAGCGATCTACCAAATAGTTATCATTTTTATGTTTTTTTATATTTTTTCATTCATATTTCATTTTAATTTTTGTTGTAAAAGTCATCAATCAGTGTAAATTTTTTCGTTCTAAAACATATACATATTTAATATATATATATATATATATATATATATATATATATATATATATATATATATATATATATATCAATACCGATATTTTATTTAAATGTAAATATCTGAAAAGCTAGAGGTGATAGTTGAAATCTTTAATCAGATTTAGGCTCAACAAATCAAAGCCAATAGAAATCACATAGTAAACTTTTTGCTCCCAGATTTTTTTTTTTGCCGACCAATGTTATCAGTATAAAAGTACTATCATTTATGTGTTAGAATACGATATTTATTTATTGCGCTATCGTACATAAACAAGACAATTTATATTAGCTACATTCGCGCAATCCCTGCGCCGCTTAAACAACACAGCAGGCGCAGGCGTACATTTTCGCCGCGCCGTAGAAAGAGAGGGGGATACTTCCTCTTCTGCGCCGCGCCGGCTGTCTCTCTGTCTCCATCCGTCTTACGCATTTTCGATCATGGTCACGTGTCCTGATGTTCTGACGTTGACGTCCTGACTTAACTTTTTTACCCATTACAAAAAGGTGTACAACGCCGCTAAAGAAGTTTTCACTTCAATAATATTTCCTTTATATGTAGTTTCACCATGTCTGTCCGTTCGTCTGATCGCGGTTTCACTCAGAGAAACTTAGAGATACAAAGCTGTAACTTGGCATAGTTGTATATACTATAAATCTGGCCCACAAAGTGTAAAATAGAATTTTCGAAACTAAAACACTGTTTTTGGAAATGTAAAAAGTATGCACGATAGTAGTATATATAATGACGTAAATAGAAAACATATTCACTTTTTTTTACAAAACATATTCACAGTTAAGGTTAAACTAGACTTAACAAATTAACGTATAACGTGGATTCAGAAAATGGTCGCCCTTATGACCATAAAATGATCTCGAGTTCGATTCCCGGGTCGAGCCAAAACCTTATTATGCGGGATCAATTTTCTTGGTGGACTGTATATGTCTACAACCAAACAAGATGGCTGATGTGGCACTTGGCAGTCGTGGACGATGCACTCGCTATTTCAATCTATTATTTAGCCAGTGTTCCGAGATAGCTGTAAAGGGACAAAAACATAGCAAAGAAAACAAACAGCTCAAGGCAACCTAACGAGCACTTACCGGGGTGGGGTTCTTTCTGCCGGCGGCCTAGTGTTGTGATAAGTTGGAAGAGATTACCAAAATCTAGCTGCATTTTAACTTTGTAATGTTTTTATAAACTATAAAAAATAAACAATTTTTGGGAAAAAGCTACTAATGCTTACGCTACTATAACCGTACGTTTTCCTTTGCGGGTAGGCAGAAAGGATCGATCGCTAAGAGACCGATCCCTTTCGCTTATTTTTAGCTAGTAGATGTTGTAGGCCTACAATTTCATTCGCAGTACTCTTGATTTACGCAGGCGATCCTCAGGGTGATTTGGGACAGTAGTGGTTTAGGGGAAGGTTCGTTGTGGTAATGCATATTTTGGGTTTCTCAGCCGGGAAGTAATAGATGGACAGGGATCCATGACCATTTTTGTACGAATTCGGCTTGTGATTGTATTATTTTGAAAATTTGAAAGCTTCTTTAATCTGTTTTGAATACCACTCCCTATAACTCTACTTGGAAAATGAGGACTTCAGTTACCATCATCCTTTTTTGGCACATTTGTAGTCGTTATAGCGATCAAATCGAAGGAGCCTTATGTGCAACATTAGATATACTTTCCGCCATTAGATGTTTGGCGCGATTAGATGATACACCGCGGGCAGGCTAGATCGAAGTTTATGGAATTGGCATACCCCTCCTTTCACCCCCTATCAAATCTGCTGTGATGATGAACAGGATTGCCACTCGAGTTTTGTATGAAATTTACGGTATCAAACGAATGCTATGTGGAAGAACTCATTTCTGTCGCCAACTATCAGTGTCTGCGCTGCTGTATTCCGGTCAGAAGGGTATAAAATGCCGGTACAGTTGCAGGCTGTAGCACACTACCTTAGACCTCAGAAGTGACAACACATCTTTGTTTGCTTAAAGTTGATTGCAGATTTACACGGGCAGCAGTAGCCACTTACCATTAGGTCGACTGCAGGTTCGCTTGTCACGTAAGTTTTATAAAAAAAGAAGTTTCATATAAAATTTCAGCTATCCAATAAATTCAATAAAAGATGTAGAACATCCAGTGCTTGCTTATTTGTTGTAAAGTTAGTTTAATTTTTATTTTATGTTCGATGTATTTTTTATTTAAGAACATTCTGTTATTAATAATCTGTTCGGCATCATCATCATCATCATCATTACAGCCTTTCACAAGTCCACTGCTGAACATAGGCCTCCCCCAAGTAATGCCACAAAGCACGGTCCTGAGCCACCTGCATCCATCGACTTCCTGCATGTCTTACCAGGTCGTCACTCCATCTAGTGGGGGGTCGCCCTACACTACGCCTACCGGTACGAGGCTGCCACTCGAGAACCTTTCTTCCCCATCGGTTATCGGTTCTTCGAGCTATATGGCCGGCCCATTGCCACTTCAGCTTACTAATCCGTTGGGCTATGTCGGTCACTCTGGTTTTACTGCGGATATCCTCATTTCTGAGTCTATCACGCAGAGAAACTCCGAGCATAGCCCTCTCCATAGCTCGCTGAGCGACCTTAAGCGTCCTCATACGGCCAGCAGTGAAGGACCACGTCTCAGATCCATAAGTCATCACTGGCAACACGCACTGGTTGTACAATCTAGTTTTTAGAGATTGAGGTATACCTGACGAAAAGATATGTCGTAATTTCCCGAACGCTGCCCAGCCGAGTTGAATCCGTCGATTGACCTCTCGGTCGAAGTTGGACTTACCTAGTCGGACTATTTGTCCCAGGTAAACGTACTCGTCAACAACTTCGAGCATAGTGCTCCCAACAACTACCGGCATAGGTGTGACATGGACATTGAACATGATCTTTGTTTTGTCCATGTTCATCTTAAGACCTATCCGTTGGGAGGCACTATTGAGGTCATTGAGCATAGTGCTTAAGTCCTCCAGCGATTCTGCCATAAGGACTATATCGTCGGCAAATCGAAGGTGAGTGATGTACTCGCCATTGATGTCAATACCGTATCCTTTCCAGTCCAGTAGCTTGAAAACGTCTTCCAATGCAGCGGTGAAGAGTTTCGGGGATATAACGTCACCCTGTCTTACACCTCTCTGCAGTTGGATAGGTTTCGAGCTCTGGTTCTGTACTCGGATAGCCATCGTAGCCCTACTGTACAAACACTTCAGCACTTCGATATACCGACAGTCAACTTGGCACCGCTGAAGGGACTGTAGCACCGCCCAAATTTCGACGGAATCAAAGGCTTTCTCATAGTCCACATACGCCAGGCAAAGTGGCAGATTGTACTCTTCAGTCTTCTGTACAATCTGCCGCAGGGTATGTATGTGGTCTATGGTACTGAAGCCTTTTCGGAAACCGGCTTGTTCGGGAGGCTGGAAGTCGTCAAGTCTGCGTGCGAGACGATTCGTAATGACTCTCGAAAACAGCACGTAGACGCGGCTCAGAAGGGAAATCGGTCTGTAGTTCTTTAAGAGAGCGTTGTCGCCTTTCTTAAAGAACAAGACCACCGCACTTCTGCTCCACGCCTCTGGAGTAGTGCCACCATGGAGGACGGAATTGAAGAGCCTCTGAAGGACTACAAGTACCGGTGTTCCACCCGCTTTCAGAAGCTCCGCTGTAATTCCATCCTCGCCTGGGGCCCTGCCGTTTTTAAGGTGCTGGAGAGCCATTCTAATCTCGCTTAGACTGACGTCCGGGATATCATCGGAATAGTGTCGGATAAGACTTGCTCTTGGATCGTTACTCACACTTGCGTGTGGCTCCAACGATGATGTGTACAGCTGCCCATAGAACCTCTCAATCTCACTCAAAATCTCAGGTGTCCCGGAAACGATGTTGCCACACTCAGTCTTCAGCTTTGACAGTTGGCTCTTTCTGGCAGACAGATCTCTGGCAAAGACTTTGGAGCCCTGGTTCCGCTCGATCGCTTCTTTAATACGAGAAGTATTAAAGTTGCGTAAGTCTCGCCGCATGCATTTGGAGATCTGTCTGTTCAGTTGCCTGTATGCTGTCAAATCTGTTGACGATTGCAGCCTCATCTCCCGTCTAACAGCCATGAGATTAAGAGTGTGATCGGAGAGTTTTTGTGTTCTTCTGCGGCGGGTCTTGCAGAACTTAGCTCCGACCGCATGGACAGTTTCCACGAGCTTGTCGTTCATATCGTCCACTGCATTGCAATCTTCTAGGCACTGGAAGCGGTTACGTAACTCGAGCTGAAAGGTTTCGGGATTCTGGATTAGAGCACGAGGGGGACGGAGCGTTGACTTCATTAGACGAGACCTCTCCAACTTAACGTTTAGGTTCAGTGTGCCTCTAACCATTCGGTGATCGCTGCCAGTTTTCACCCTTGCGATCACTGAGACATCACTGAACAGTTGGCGTCTGGTCGTCATAATGAAGTCAATCTCATTTTTTGTCGAACCGTCGGGGCTCGACCAGGTCCACTTCCTGTGGGGCCGCTTCTGGAAGAAAGAGTTCATCATAAAGAGTCCCTCTCTCTCCATAAAGTCGGCCAGCTGCTGGCCCCTTCGGTTCCGTTGCCCTACTCCAAATTTCCCTACCTTCAGCTCACCGCTTTCTCTTGTGCCTAGTTTTGCGTTGAAGTCTCCCATCAACACCGTGTAGTGGGTTTTGGAGGAATGTATGGCTCTGGAAATATCCTCATACATTTCCTCCACCTCCTCATCGGGGTGTGCCGAGGTTGGTGCGTAAACCTGAATGACCTTCAGCGAATACCGTTTGGTGATTCTGAGTATCAGGTACGCGACCCTCGTCGACACACTCCCAATCTTTACAACGTTGTTGACGAGAGACTTGTGGACGATAAATCCGACACCTCCTTGGGACAGATGGTCGCCCTCCCGGTGATAGAACAAGTTGCCGGACTCGAGGATTGCCGTGTCCTCCCCCTCTCTTCGGACCTCGGATAATCCAATAATATGCCAGCGCAACTTGTCTACCTCTTCTTCCAGCTCCAGTATCTTCTCGTCAGTCCTCAGGGTGCGTGCGTTATATGTTGCCAGGTCGAGTCGTCGTAGGTGGCAACCGAACCTCCACCGGAGATTCTTAGCACCCCCTGCCCCGCCGTTACCATGGTCGCCACCGTAGCCAGGAATAGCGGGGCCGCCGGGGACTGGGGGCCGTCTTTTTGTGTATTTGTTCATTGGGGGGTATTTGCCGTAGTTGCCACGCTTGGCGAGCGGGTTGGCAACCGCAGTTTTTTATTACGTCACAGTTGTCATCAGGAAGATGCTGCTGCCCATCTCCTGCCTGTCTCCCTCTGTCGCCTCTTACGACACCCACGGGAAGATATGGGGTAGTGGATATTCTTAACCGCCACTACACGGCTGTTCGGCATAATTCCATAAATTTTCTAACTTTATATTAAAATCTAAACACCAAAAGGGCTTTTACTAAAAAGTTATTTTTACTTAGAAACAATTTTAATCGAACGTTTTTCTCGAGTGGGGTCGTCTTTAGTCGAGAAAATATAAATACTTTCCAAACGGACCGTGCCTAAATATTTATTATTCTTTTATTGCTTGCATTAACATATTTCAATTAAATCACTTCATTGTAAACGACTAAAGTACTTTTAAGTAGAGTAATTGTATCTTAAACTTACTATATTATTATAGTCTATTTTCTTGCCAGATTCAATTAATGAAGCTTAGTTATATAATAAATGCGATTGTGGGTTATGTGGATGGAATTTCAACGTTTATAAATTGAATAATGCAAATGAAAATTCAAAATAAAAAGTATTAAAAAGATTTGGAAAACTATAAACTCTTATATGCACTTACCTACTTACATGTATTATTAAATGTGAATTTTAATAAAAAAATATAAACATGTTTTCGTCTCTCTGCTCGCACGGGTTTTCTCTCATTTCTAAGAGGATTTTAGAACTGGATTAGTCTGTAGCGATAACAAAATGGGTGTTGGCAGACTTCAGGCGCCTTTAAAATATTATTTGGGCATGCAAGAAAAACATTGTAATAAAACCTAAAACCTTACAATGTCTTTCTTCAATGGCAGTTGAAACTGAAATTTATAAATTCGTAGCTGCCTGCGGGTATCAAGTATAGGTTGCTTGTGTAGTATCAATTTTTAGCGCAAGTACTACACCCTGGGTTACCATGGTTTCTATGTATGTTCTTTGTAGAATATGGATGACAAACGAGCACAAAATCCAGATCTACATCTATCCTGGATTATGAATCAAAATGTAGACGCGTTACCACCCTTGGGGACTATAATGAAAGGTGTATATTCCAGTAAAAATGGTTTCCGTTTCTCTAAACTCACCATATGAAAAACACCACAGTAAATAAAACTGCTTTTGCAGATTCGTCGTTCAAGCAGAGTAACAATGACAAACATCATCTTATGAGACGATCTGTGAGGAGGCTTTTGATCATTGAGTTATACAAGACTAGAGGAGCAAACCACATTACCGCGCGTCGAAAAAAGTGTAACCACTATCCAAACGCGACGACGTAGCTTTGAAACTAATAACAATTTTAAGTAAACATATATCTATCTCACTTACACAAGTTGCGAAAACAATATCGTCGTCGTAAGATTAGAAAAAGATAGACACACAAACATGCAATGGCGGGTTGGTGTGGCTTACTATATGAAATTTTACCTAAAATACGCAATAAAAATGAGTTTTTTTTAAGCTGCAGTTAATTGTTTTTATATTAAAAAAGTATATTTTATTTTAAAATCTTTATTACGTCCCCTTAGAAAAAAAGGGATACAAAGCTTATCAGATAAATAGAAGTAAACATAATGATGAAATAAAACGTATTTTTATGGTTCTAATAAATCAAACAATAAAAATAGGTATCTAATAAAATATAATTAATATAAAATGTATACGAAATTATAAATAATATAAAATTATTAATATAAAATAGGTAATAAAATATATTTAAAAGATAATTCAAGAATAAACTAAAATAAGAATAATTAATTATATTGTATGAAAGTTAAAACGTAGTTTTTATTATAATTTCCAAAATATTTAAAATCGGAGGTAACAAATTAACTTACTCCATTAATTATATAGTCTCCCATTAATGTAGGATAATCACAAATGCGGAAAAGTGGCAACATTGAACCTAAATGGCAATATTCGATATTTTATTTAATTTTTTAGTGTTTTAAACGTTAATATGAATATATAAATTAAAACTTACGTATGGAAAGTGATTCCGCTTGATTTATTATGTTTTTGTGACCTTGAAACGCATTCTTTCACTACGCATTTACCCATTTTTTGTTGTGAATCGTTCGGCTTAACTCGGACGGCGTCACTTTGAACACTGAACCGACGTTCGCTAAGTATAAGGCTGTGGCCTTATGTGAAGTGACAACGCTTTGGCGCGGAAATTACTTATCTAGTGTAACATATAAATCAATGCTTTTGATCAGCAATGGATTTTGATAGGCTGTAATGGCAATGATGGTGACATTAATCTCCAAAAATTACATACTTGTTTGAATCGAAAAGGACACAGTTCAAAGGTCCATTCGTCAGTTTGTTTTCAAAGTCCTTGATTCCAATGTGTAGGCCTTGAACCTGATGTTTCATCTAGGGATGATGATTGTAAGTCATTTGAGACAGTAAAGTTACACAGGACTCTTTAATATCCAAGCGGAGACCACACATATCTCGAAATGTTTCAAAGGCGGATGCCCACTCTTCATAGACACTTCGGCCATGGGTGCCCACATATAAAAGTATATAGATATGATAATATGCAATTAAAAGAATGAAATGGTAAAGGAATTGCTTTAAAAAAGTCGGGATTTTAAAGATATATAAGTACTTTTATCAATTTTATCGCGTTTTACTTCTTTGATTTTTAATTCCAGACGTTTCGTGTGCTTTCCAGCACCCATGGTCACGGCGGACTGAGGTGACTGACGTCCCAATGTCGGTGTTAACCTGGAATACCTTCAGATTTTTAATTTTTATTTATGGTCCGATCTACAGAATGAACTTACTGTGTCTTGAAGTCTTGCAGTGGTAAGCTTGGGTTTAGTTTAATTAAAGGGCCCCAAGCAGGTGGTAGTACCAAGCCTCCTTCTCTATTTAAATAAGGATTTTTTTATTTCAATAGTCTCACGTATTATCCTTGATAGAAATTGATGTTTCTTCGAGAGGATTTGTGGTCTATCAAATCTAATTTATGTCTATCCGGTTGGGGCCGTCTGGGATATGATCACAAACTGCAAACTTCCCTGAACTTTAATGCTTCACGTCAGCTATATGTTCTTTTACGCGGGATTTAATTGTTCTTTTCGTTTGCCCTATATATGAGAGACCACATTCACAATCAAGGGTGTACACTCCTGCGCCTTCTAGAAGAATATGACACTTGATTGATGGTAAGAACTCACTAATCTCCTTCAGAGGCTTGTAGAATGTTCTAATAGAAGCTCACTTCAAGATGTAGCCAATCTAGTCTATGACACCCCTGACATATGGTAGTACTGCACACGCTTGACTGTGGCCGCCTTCACTCGGTCACTGTGACGCGGGACCCTAAGTTTGTTGACGTGCAGAACCTGCTTGACGTGCTGAAGCTCAACAGCCAGATGTTTGCTGTCACAGATCCCTTGTGCTCTCTGTAACAAAGATTTGCTCACGGTAACTAACTGTGAAGGATGATGGTGAGATTCATTGTTTTCTATACATAGTGTGACCTATGGTGCTGTTAGGATTTTGGATGACTAACGCATCTAGGAAAGCTAAGGAATTATTTACCTCTAATTTATGCATCAATACATCATCCGGGAACTGAGCAGGAGGCAAAATATTAGTTTGATGCCGTGCCCAACCCAAATATCATATATAGTGAGACGGTAGGTATGTGTGTCATATGTGTAGGTCACAGTCTGGGAATAATTAACGAAGTCCAAGCGTACACAATAAAGTTAATATTTAATCATTAGAAACAGGTACACAAGTATATAATATATAGTTCCACATAACACAACATAAGAGTCACTAACTAAACAAAATTGAAGGAGTAGACAGTGATAGTATACACCAAATTATTTAGAGATATTATTCGCGAGCTAGCCACAGAGCACTCGGTTAGCCAGGCGACATGGGCTTCGCCTATGCTGTCGATAAGTGGACTGATAAACGCGGTGCGCGGCGTTGACTGCCCAGGCGCAGGGAACTGCATTCCAACGGTATAGTTGTTTATCATGTTTCTAATGCACACTAGGTTAAATGTAAATAATGATTTATTATTAAATATTATATTTGTATTCTAATATGTAACTGTGGAATTTAGGTTATTTAATAGTTGTAAATAATTAGATATAATTATGTAAATATATAAAACAAATAATATAAATATATAATATATTAAATAATATTAAATTAATAATATATAAGTGTGTATTATGTATATGTACGTATAATATACAATAAGTAGGCTACACATATTAATGTCATAACATGGGCACAGCATCATACTGTTCGATGGCCGAAAATACAATTGCAACAATACTTTTTAATTGCACTTCTACCAGAACCATTGCCACTAATTAAAATATATATAAAATACACTTTACGACACTAAGTAAAGATCAGCTAGGGCTAAAGTTTATTCCTTCCATAATGCTGCTCCTGTGGTTATTACAGAGTTCTATCCGGTAGCAACCATTAAATCTTATATGCTCACCATAATAGGAGTAAGCTTACTTTAATTGGTATGTGCCACAAGCAATTATTAATATTAAGTCGTTAAAACAGGAAATTCCCTAACATTTTTAGTATATATTTATATTTTTAAAGTCTGCCCTAGCTCTATTTAGATTGCTTTCCCCAGCATACTCAGACAAATCATTATTTGTCTCCATATTTTGGTGAACTATTTCAAGTATTTAAGCCGCATCATCCCTGTCACTTATTTTTGTGTGGAATTTATTAATTAGAGCAGTAGCCACTTTATCATCAAATGTGTAGAAGCCCTGTTAAAGTAATTTTGGCTAAATATTTTGAATTCAGTTTTAAAAATGCCATTCACCACCTTTACTACCCATATCGACACATAGTCACGGCTCTGGACTTATCAGCATATCTCGTCATTAACTGAGATTCACCATCTACTGGAGACAACGGTACCCGACAAACTCCATTTGGAATGAGAAGATTTCTTACAGCTATTTTTGCTTGGGATATATGATTCACGTCTACATTCATAGAAAAAAAAATCCTGATTTAATATTTCACAAGCCATATTCATGAGCAGCTCTAATGTACTTCTTGGAACTTGCATGGAACTTGATTGTTCGTCACTATCTATTATATTTACTTGACAGTCTCGGAACTTCAGACAGAATTTGTAGCCAGATAATAATGTATATTTCTTTTTCACTTATACTCTGTTTGGTCATATTATTATTATAGGGTATTTATAAAGTATTCTTATCTCTCATTATTATTTATTGTTACCAATTTAATATTTCTTTGTGGATAACGGTGCTGGTTACATAACGACTAAGACTAATGTTATTCATAAATTGTTATTTGGTTAAAAAAGTATAGTATGCTCAGGCATACTCTGAATATTTTCAGTCTATATGATGTGCATATTATCTTTCTATAATGTAGCAAAATCTTCCATTTGTGCTGCACTAAATGTTTTAAAAGGATTATTTTGTTGGTTCTAAAAGTACATTGCAAGAGTTACTATTTAAATGGTAATTACATATTCTATATTCTAGAGGTAAGTACATTGTTTTTTTTATAGGATAGGGCAACAAACGAGCACACAGTCCACCTGATGGTAAGGTGTTGCTGTGGCCCATAGACATCTGCATCTATCCTCGATTACAAATCAAAATGCAGACGCGTTGTCACCCGTGAGGAATAAGATGGAACGCCTCGTTTCCAGTAAAAAGTCTCTGGTTCTATACACTCACCATACGAAACACAGCAGCATTAAACTACTATTTCACGATGTGAGAGAGTCTGTGAGAGAGTGGTCCTTCCCTGGTCGAGCCGACCCATTTGTTCTACAACTATACTACTAATATAACTGCAGCATGGCTCTACCATGTATAACACACATACATAGTAATTGTAATCGCAAAAGAGACGTGCCCGCAATGCTGATGGAACAGTGAGTCGATTGGAATTATTACAACCAGGTAAAAAACATTGATTTGGTGTTAGTGGTGCTTTTACATAATTAGTTAGCAGTATACTGTGTGATGATCTGATGATCTAAGCTTTGTTGTTCTGGGTGCAATACATTACTCACTTCAGATTGCTATGAGGATGAACTAGATGATTCAGATGGTTCCCATTCTGCAGTTAAATGTGATGCTGTTCTGTCAGTCCTTTGCCAGCAATTATAATACACACAAGATGACGATGACAACTGAAATAATTTTGAATACAAAAAATTAAGTCAAAGGGAAGAAAAATATATTTGTTTATTTTAAACTCAAATATAAATAAATTATTTATCAAGTTAAATTTTACTGCACAAATACAGACTTAATGCTTTATATTATTTAATAGTTAAGGCCTGACAGACTACCAGCAGTCCAAAAACAATGATAAATCAACTGTCTCATTTCTTGGTAGTTGATAAAAATGTTCAATCTCGTAAATAACCTAGTATGTTTGTCGGGTTGGCTATAGACGTCCGGTATTTGATTTTGATAATGTTTTTAGTCTAGGAGGCTTGATAGGGTTAAGCTGGAACTTATTACACTGTTTTTAGATGGCGGAAATGCGATTTGAAATAATTACGACAAAAATTAATTCCACTGAAATTCCGTATAACGAAACGCAAATATGACAATTTTTCATGGTGTTATAAGATAAGATGTCGAAAACCGGTGTATAAAATGGGAAACGGAACGATGTTAACGGCCATTTTGTGGGCAACCGTAAATGTCAAATATATTAAATTATCTATGACGTCAAATGTCAATCGTCATTCCGTTTCTTTAGTCGTCACGCGAATATTCTCTCTTATGCTTAGTGCTAAGTTTTCCCAGGTTTTTCGACGTCTTTTTTTCGTTTTTGGACTTTTTTGACTGCACTTACGTTTGACTTTTGCTTTGTTTTGGATTTGATTGCATTGCATTACTTTGGACTTTGGCTTATTTTCCGGGCCTGAGAATGAGCGATTACGAACCTGTAGCGGGGCCGTCTTAGGCACCTGATACTTTACTCGAGGTTATGTAAAGCGTCGGCTATACGTGTATGGGATGTACAATATGTGGAATCTGTCAGATATTGTGCGCGAACTTGGAACGAATGAACAATGTGTTCAATTTAGTGAGAATGAAGGGCTAATTCTAAAGGAAAGAAAGTGCAGCAAACATAAAATAAACATGAAAATTTCATACTGAAGTGGCTGCAAATCGTTTGGTACATTCGAATGTGGTAAAGCATCCTGTAAGGGTAAAGGTGGAGGCGGTGGAGTTAAGATCTCACGTCGACAAGGGATATTTTTTGAAAATGTACCCATTGATATAGTCCATATATATTACCTTATATATGCGTACTCACAAGGATGGTCTTATAATCAAACAATTCATGAAGACCCATATAAACGACTGAGACAACAATATTTAAGTCCAAACACAATATGTGATTGGTATAATTCCTGTCGAGAGGTAGTTGTCATATACCATCTGGAGAAACAAAATCTGTTTTCTGGAAAGATTAATGGCTTGGAAAAATTTTACAAATTTATGAGAGCAAATTTGGAAAAGGGAAATACAATAAAGGTAAATATAAGTATGATTGTGTTTTCAACTTTGTTTTTGTAATACCGAGTGGCCCATAAGTCCCTTGAAATGTAAAACAATAATTAAAAAAAACTAATGACATTATGAAAAAGGTTTTTATTTTGTCATAATCCTTATAAAATGGGAATTATTTTTTGAAAATTACATCATCTAAATGTAATCCGTTACGATCGCGGCACTCCTGTAAGCGACGTTTAAAATTATCCATCACTGCGCGGCAAGCAAGCTCTGTAATGTTTGCCATTTTTCTTTGGATATTTTCTTTCAGGACGTCAATTGTCCGCGGGTTGGTTTCGTACACTTTAGTTTTAAGATAACCCCATAAGAAAAAGTCCATTGGGGTCAGATCAGGACTACGTGGTGGCCAAGGAATATCTCCTCTTCGAGAGATCACTTTATTAGGGAAAAGTTGACGGACGACCGGCATAGCGACGTTAGAGGTATGGGCAGTTGCTCCTTCTTGTTGAAACCAGGTCCGCGTATTGAAGCCTGGAAAATTCTGCAACTCTGGTGTAAAAAAGTCCTGGATCATAGCTACATACCGTTGTGAAGTAACAGTAAGCGCGCGGCCTCTGCCGTCTTCAAAAAAGTAAGGGCCTATAATGCCATGCGCTGACATAGCCGCCCAAACTGTCACTTTAGGGCTATGTAAGGGCTTTTGATGATTGCGATTTGGATTTTCGCAACTCCAGTAGCGACAATTTTGCTTATTGACATGGCTGTTGATGTGAAAGTGAGCCTCATCAGAGAATAACACGTTATTAAACGAAGTAAAGCGGTTCAACATTTCATTTGCGAAATTTAGTCTGTGGATAGTGTCAGTATCTTTTAGTTCCTATACTATCTGAATCTTGTACGGGTGAAGATGTAAATCTTTCTTTAAAATTCGCTGTAACGATGTTCTGGGTAAGTTTAATGCACTGGAACGCTTACGAGTAGACTGGGTAGGATTTTCACGAATTGAGTGTTTCACTACATCGATGTTTTCTTCCGTCCGTAATGTCCTTGGTCGACCTGACCGTTGTTTATCCAACGTCGAACCACTCTCTTTGAACTTAATAACTCAGTTCTTAATCGTTTGAACACTTGGAATGTCTTTAAAGTTGCGTAATTTCTGATTTTCTCGAAATTTACGCCGCGCAATGGTAGCCGAATCATTGTTTCGATAAAACTCGCGCACACAAAATGCACGGTCCGCACCGGTGAAACGCTCCATGGCGACTGATTTCCCAGAAACCGTCGGTACTCCCCCCGCACCGCGCGTGCCACTCATGCGCGCCTTTTGTATTTTATTCGAAATTTACATTTCTAACGACTTATGGGCCACCTTGTAACTGTCTAAAATTATTATTTTATTTGTTATAGGACGTCATATCGAAGGCCACTGGGTGCTCGGTATGATAGAAGATGGCCTACCCCTAGAGTGTTTTTGTAAAGCCGTAGGCACGGAGGGAGGGCAGCCCCTGCCCGCTGTAGCAAATCGCAGGGTGCCTGGGTGCCTATGATTTGCTACGCAAGGGCAAAGGGGCTGCACTTCCCGCAGTGCCGAAGCCGTTGCAGAAGTAACTTTGTGTCCATATTCCTGTATAAAAAAGTGAGGTTTTGATTTTACAATGCTACTTATAAACTACACATTTTCGCAACGGGGGAAGGGTTGGAGGGACTTCCCGTGACCCCTCCCCCCACTCTAACACCGTACGGCCGTCGCAGAAGTTACTTTTTGTCAATATTCATGTATAAAAAAGTGAGGTTATGATTTTACAAAAAAAATATTTCTCATAAACTACACATTTCCGCAACGGGAGATTGGTAGGGGGGGTTTACCATGATCTTATTCTCATAAGTGATTTGCCACATCCGATGCATATATGTTCATGACAAACTATTGGTGCATTTTTCGAGTGGCACACTACACGTACACTGTCAATCGAAACTTGTACCTAATAAGGAAGCTATAATTATTATATTGATATTATTCAAGTAAACTTAGTTAAAAAGCTTTTCTCAGAGGAAGACATGACACTTCGTGACATGTACCAACTATTTACCTGCTGTGTTCAAACCAATTGTTGAAAGATTAACAATTCAATTTCCAATAAAACAAAAACTCGTAAACGAATTCATATACGTAGGGGGTATGTTCCGAAATACAACCTAGTATACTGGCCATTGCAAATGACGTCATAAATCGACGCCATATTGGTGATTAGTTGTATCGAATATGGTAGAATACGCCGTCAATTATTGGCCAGTGTACTGCGTTGTATTACCCATAATTCGTATTGTGACTTGACAGGGGCCTAGCTGTCAGATTCGATGTTGCCACTTAACTGTCATAAAATCTATGAAACGATATCGATTCTTATTTGATTAATATCATCATAAAAAAGAATAGTCTTCGACGCGATTTGAGTTCTGTACGCTTTTTAAAATATGTTTTCCTTTATTTATTGAAATTCTATTTCAAATGTATTTTAAGAACAGTTAACTTGTGCAGTATTGTTTTGTTATGCTCTAGAGAATTCATGGTAAATCAGCTAGAAATTAACGTCTTTAATTATCATAACACGATTCCATTAGAAATTTAATGTAAAGAACAGATAAGAACAACAGTTAAATTGTGCAGTAGTGTTTTGTTATACTCTAAAGAATTCATGGTAAATCAGTTAATTATTCGCTTGTTTAATTATAATAACTATAGATGTGAAGTTTGTCAACGATTTCAACCGAGCCGATAACAACGGTTGTTTTTGTTTTCAACGGTCGACAACCGCTTTTGATGGCTTGAAATGGATAAAAACAATAAGTTGTATGTGCAATAAGTTTTTTCTCTTTGGTAATGAATAAACCCACAGAAACCCCTATAATGTTCTTTTTTTTTGAGATACAAGTAACACATTTTCAAGAACCGCAAATACAACTTTGTCATTTATCCCACAAACATTGAAACACAAAATTATTTGTTGCTGGCGATAATGATAGTGATATTTTGACTCGACGTAAAATCTATGCTTGTTACTACAGAAATCTTCATGGGCCCGCGAGTCCGACTCGCACTGAGCCACTTTTTTTTTTCAACTTTTTGTTTTTATTTTAATAAATAGTTTTTTCGTTAGAGCGGAGCTCTTTTGCTTTAGATTCATTACTTATATCTATAACAATCAATCTGATTAGGTAAAGTGTGTAAATACGATTCTTAAATTGTAAAAATAATAATTGGTTGTTATTGGAGGTAGGTATTTCGTTTTATTTATTTAGAAAATATTAATTTCACAATTAATTATTATGATTATATAATTTTATCACACAACTAACGCCCTCGGTAGCAATGTAATGGTATAATAATAATTTTCAAAGTCGGTCAAGTAATTTTCGAGCCAATAAGCCAAAAAACATATACATTGAAAGTAGCGCCCTCTATAATAAAATGCATCCTATATTAGACATCTATAATTATACATAATAATCTAGTGGTGAAAGAATTTTCAAAATCGGTCAAGTACTTTACGAGTTTAGCGAAAAAAAAACAGTTTCGTTGATAGTAGCGCCCTCTATAATAAAATGCATCCTACGTTTTTAAGCACCATAGCAAAAACGATTCAGCTTAGCCACCCGCACACACAGTAAAAATATAACCACCCTTTTACGTCTGTAGTCGGATAAACAAGTGGTTGACAACGGTTGCGTATCGGCTGCATTGGATAAATATCCATTTTAAACGGTTGCTTTACACCTATATCATAACATAATAATAATTATCGAAAAATTATATTAGCATTGTAATAATGATACTGGTTGCGCGGAAAAAACCATTGGATTATTATATTTGACGGTAGAGGTGCCAAGCCGCTTGTTCCTTTCCGACAAAACGATATCATTCATACCCTCCTCGATCCTCCATCGACACATCGGGGTGGTGGGGTGGGAGGGGCAAGAAGATGATTCTAGAATGTCACGTAATCATCGGGGCCGAGGACATATAAGGCACGCGCGACCGTTGCGCGGCCTCTTTCCACCGCAGTCGTCGCTGAAACCACAACGCTTCTCTCCCGACGCACCCCTGGGGCCCCAGAGTGTCTGTCTAGAAGAAGTTCCCTCACCTCGTGTGAGATATAGTCGCGCACCGCCTCTCTCCGGAGTGTTCCAGAAGAAGTTCCAGAAGTTGCAGCTATAGTGCTCAACAGGATAGAAGAAACCCCGGTGAGTCAACATTCCTTAATTTAGCTCCTGCCTTACATAGTTTAACCCGCTCCAATTTTTTTGTTCTCCTAATAAGGCAGGATTCCTTTTCAGCGATTTGGCACAATAATAGTTTAGTTTTAGGGAAGAGCGAGTGCATTATACCGCATGCTATAGTAGTCGCCTTTACGTAAGCGTAGAAGCAACCGCATATACAGTCCACTTTAGTTAATATCTCGCGTAATAGGTTTAAGGTTCGACCGGGGAACTAGACTTCGGCAGCGTTAAACACGTGGCTCCACCATTTTATGGTCCTTCGAGCCGGATTTTGGTCGAATTGTTGAATTAATTAATTAGATAATGCACTCCAATTTATAGAATAGACTTAAATAGTGTTCGTTTAAATTTAAAATTTGATTAGGTACTCGCAAACAGAATTATTCGTTTTATAGCGCTCGTATTTGATTAAATTTAAAGCCTATTAAATAATTGAAACAGTGTAATAGGAACCGTTTGATACGCTTACCCACAATCTTGATAAAATTATTGAGTCTAGCAAATGACGCGTCACCTCGACTCGCTGCGCAGGTGTTCGATTTAATTACGTAATACGGCATGCCGAGTGTCCATCCTTTATTGTTTGTGCGTTGTGAGATTAATTGTGATTGATATAACTTTATTATAATAGTTTAAAATGGCAGTTAGTGAAAGTGAAATCAAAATTAAAACGCTTTATGCTAAGAGGGACATACTCTTTTCGCGTATGCAGAATATAAGTGATTATATAAAGAACATCCATATAGAAGCAGTGGAAACTTTTTTGACCGAAATCGAAACGATAGATTCTTTACGAATAGATTACGAAAAAATATTAGACCAAATTAATCATTTGGAATTACAAATCGACCCGAAATACATAGTGAACTACCAACCGCTGCTGGCATTCGAAGATATGTTGTGTCGCGTGAAAAGAATTGCGAGATCCCTATCTCAAAACGAAGCAAAGCCGGAAAAACAGGTACGTCCAAGCGACTCGATTAGGTTGCCGCCAATAGATATTCCGGTATTTAATGGTGATATTAAGACGTGGCCCTTCTTCTTCAGTAGTTTTCAAAACAATATACACAATAACCCATCGTTATCGGACGCCGAAAAATTATATTACTTAATCAGTAAACTTAGTGGCAGGGCACAGTCGATCTGCTCTGGTTTTACACCTACAGCAAACAATTACTTATTAATATTCGAAACGCTTAAAACTAAATATGAAGATAGGAGAATGTTAGCTTCCGAATATTTGAACCAGATATTCGATCTTAAATCTATATCATCCGCGAACATCAACGGCTTAGAGCAATTTCTAGATAAATTTGTGGCATCGGTGGCTGCACTTAAGAATTTGAAATTTAATGATCTTATGGACGTGGTGTTTCTCCATATTGCACTGAAGAAGTTGGACCCCGACACCGTGCGTGCGTTTGAAATGGAGCATCGTAGCTCGGAGATGCCTTCCTTTCATTCATTAGCATCGTTCGTGCGAGATCAAATAAAGGTGATGCAGCGCTCTCCGAACGTTAAACAGGAGATTAAAAGGTGCGTCGACCGTAGACAGACTCAACCATCTAAAATAGCAGGGTCGTTAACTTACGTAAACGCTACGCCAACATCACTCCAGCATACTTGTTTAGTATGTAAAGATAGACACGGTAATTTATATAATTGTGCGACTTTTCGTAAATATTCACCAAGCGAGCGTTATAAATTAGTAAAGACAAACAACCTATGTTTGAACTGCTTAAGCGATAAGCATTTAGTTGCAAAATGCAATTCGAGTTCCGTATGTAGCAAGTGCGCCAGGAAACATCACACGCTATTACATTTTGAAAATAGCAATATAGCGGCGTCAAGTAAAGCGGATAAGGAATCCCCTACTAAGGTCAACGATTCTAGCGGTCGACCTGGTGATGTCGCTCTGTGCTCATTGGCAAATATGGGAGCACAACCTCCTTCAACCGTGTTACTGGGTACGGCACGTATTTTGGTTAGGGATTCGCGTGGAAACGAACAAAGCGTCCGTGCACTGCTGGACAGCGGAGCCCAAAATAGCTTTATAACGCGACAATGTTGTCGGCGCTTAGGCTAAGTAATAAATAGGTCACTTTCATGTCCTGTAATTAAAGGCATCGGAGGCACTAGTAAATCAACACAGGGATATATAAATTTAAAAATTTATTCTCGGATAGATCGTAATGTTAACTTTGATATAAATGCACTAGTAGTAGATAGGGTCACTGAACGGTTGCCAACCGTTTCGGTTGACACCTCGGCAATGATTGAATTTAAGAATTTGACTCTGGCGGACGACACTTACGCCGTTCCTGGAAACATAGACATGCTCATTGGAGCATCGCTTTTCCCTTATCTTTTGTTAAACAATAAGGTCAGGGGCAACTCTTCGCATACCGCGCCTTACGCACTGGAAACCGTATTGGGATATGTTATCCTTGGCTCCGCCCCCATCATAGATAGCATTTCGGCAACATCTTGTTGTTGCACCGTCGCTGTCGAACCTCCCGAATTATTGACTCGCAATTTTCGGGAAATAGGGGATGGGAACATCCCGCGCTCGGGTAATAAATTATGCGAAGGGTCGAGAAGCAAGACGTTAGAGTCTGTTGTTAGTAAACCTGTTGTAGTTTCGTCGCAGCCGAAGGGAACGCCGAGTAGGGATAGCCCTGGAGCTAGGTTTACCGACACCGCGAACAAGGCCCATATTAGCAAGATTAGATCGCCCCGCAACCCGTCAGGTGACATATTCAGTGCTCGAATCGATCTAGTTAGCGGAAGCGCGCGCGGCGCGGATCGAGGTCACGGTCGCGGCGCATGGAGACACCGAGCCGCTGCGACAGAAAGCGTGCCTCACTGGAGGCTACGGAATAGACCTGCTGAGACCAATCTTGATTGGCGGGAGGAAGTGAGACTTCGCGAGCAACAAGCCATATGCAGTGTTGTTCCGAAGCGTTCATCGCATAGTTTCACCGCTTATTAATAATTATAGCTTAGTCGCTTAGAAATAGCATACTTGTGATTGGATAGTTTTATTATTTAAATATTAGTTTGTCGTTGATAGAATTATATATTGTTATTTCCTTAGTGTTTGTTTAGCTTGTTGGTGTTCCGTAAAATTAAAAATAAAATAGTATAGTTAGCCGCGCCACAGCAATACGCTGTGTTATATTTAAATCATTTTGTCGTTACAGTGTAGCCTTTGTAGTTTAAAGTCGATAAGTAGTGTTTGTTCGTATATCGTTACGTCCGATTACAACTATGCCGAGTCGCTAGTATTGCGTGAACTTCAACGTGCGCACTTCTCTGAAGAAATTAGAAGATTACAATCGAATAGAGCTTGTAGTCGCGCCTTTCAACGCCTTAAGCCATTTTTACAGGATGGGATTGTAAGGGTAGGTGGACGCTTGTCCAACTCGCAATTGAGTTTCGACCAACGGCACCCTATTGTTTTACCGTGTAAAGACCATATCATGAACTTATTAGTCGACTACCATCATAAATTGAACTCGCACGCTGGCCCCGACTTGTTGATGTAGATTTTGCGTCAGAATTATTGGATTCTTTCTGCACGTAGTTTAATACGCAATCGGGTGCACAGATGTATAGCTTGCTTTCGGGCACGCCCCAAGCCGTCATTTCCGGAAATGGCGGAACTTAGATCTTGTAGAGTAATACAATCAGTAAAGCCCTTCACGCACACCGGGTCTGATTTCGCTGGTCCGTTTAAGGTCACGCTCACTCGCGGGCCTGGTATAAGATCCACAAAGGCTTACGTCTGCATTTTCGTATGTCTAACTACTCGAGCGGTGCATATAGAACTCGTTGGTGATCTAAGCACAGCAGGCTTTATGGGTGCATTTAAAAGATTTCTTTCCCGCCGTGGCCCTGTAAGTAGATTGTATTCGGATAACGGTACGAACTACGTCGGTGCAAAACGTATTCTATCGGAACTACATGAGCTCTTAGCTAGCAAATATTATAATTCGGAGTTCGCTCACATTCTAGCCGAGAACCGCATTGAGTGGTCTCTGAACGTCCCAGCCGCGAGCCATTTTGGGGGCAATTGGGAGACTAATATCAAGAGTCTAAAGAGTCATTTATACCGAGTAATAGGAGATCAAATTTTGTCCTTCGAAGAGCTAAGTACGGTGCTCGCTCAAATTGAATGCGTAATGAATAGTCGCCCACTTTGTCGTACGTTGTCTAGTGACCCCTCGGAACCGCTGGCTCTAACTCCAGCACATTTTTTGAATTTAACGCCTTTAAAGTATTTGCCAGCCGCAGGTATGGATGAGAACAGACTTAGCATTTCCGCACGCCACAAATTATTAGATCGGTTAGTGCAATCGTTTTGGAAACGATGGAGGATGGAATACTTGCATACTTTGCAGTCTCGGCAAAAATGGAACACAGCAACTGAGCCTTTAGCTGTAGGAACTGTAGTTGTGCTCACCAAAGAGAATACGCCGCCTCTCCACTGGCCGTTAGGAATTGTCGAAGAGGTCTTTCCCGGTTCCGACGGAGTAGTTAGGATAGCTCGCGTTAAGACCACGGTTGGGTCTTACTTGCGTCCGGTTGTCCGTTTGTGCCCCCTGCCTCTTCCATAATTTAAATTAGCTTTCTAGATTAAATTGTAGTTGAATTTAAGTAAGCGTAGTTAGTTATTTTGTTAGTTGATCTTAGCTCTAGTTGTATTAGTTAATTTTGAAGGAAATCCTTCAAGGGCGGGGGATATGGTTGCGCGGAAAAAACCATTGGATTATTATATTTGACGGTAGAGGTGCCAAGCCGCTTGTTCCTTTCCGACAAAACGATATCATTCATACCCTCCTCGATCCTCCATCGACACATCGGGGTGGTGGGGTGGGAGGGGCAAGAAGATGATTCTAGAATGTCACGCAATCATCGGGGCCGAGGACATAAAGGCACGCGCGACCGTTGCGCGGCCTCTTTCCACCGCAGTCGTCGCTGAAACCACAACGCTTCTCTCCCGACGCACCCCTGGGGCCCCAGAGTGTCTGTCTAGAAGAAGTTCCCTCACCTCGTGTGAGATATAGTCGCGCACCGCCTCTCTCCGGAGTGTTCCAGAAGAAGTTCCAGAAGTTGCAGCTATAGTGCTCAACAGGATAGAAGAAACCCCGGTGAGTCAACATTCCTTAATTTAGCTCCTGCCTTACATAGTTTAACCCGCTCCAATTTTTTTGTTCTCCTAATAAGGCAGGATTCCTTTTCAGCGATTTGGCACAATAATAGTTTAGTTTTAGGGAAGAGCGAGTGCATTATACCGCATGCTATAGTAGTCGCCTTTACGTAAGCGTAGAAGCAACCGCATATACAGTCCACTTTAGTTAATATCTCGCGTAATAGGTTTAAGGTTCGACCGGGGAACTAGACTTCGGAAGCCTTAAACACGTGGCTCCACCAGATACCGTAATTAATCGATCGGAAATCGATTTTTTAATGATTTTTGTGATTGACAACATTTTTCATTTTATTCACAAACTAATGAATTACGTATTTACCTAATTTTATTTTTATCTTTTCAGTACTTTTAATTTGTGCAAAAATATTCCCATCTTTTTAGGATAAATGAATACCGCGATTAATAACCATAAATAAATATATATTTTTTTTAACAAATGCACATTGTTGGGCGTTTTATGGCCGCAAATGGGCATCCCCCAAGCAGTCTACCGCACAATGTCTTCCTTTACCATTAAACACGTGATAACCTTTTTAAAGAAAGAGGTATGTCAGGATCGTGCCAAATGGAAGTCCGTAGTCTCTGCCTACCCCTCTGGGTGACAGGCGTGAGTGTTTATGTATGTATGCATGTATGTATAACCTTTTTATTAGTACCGGGGTATTCCGTATTCAATATTCGATAAGTATGCTTGGACATAATGAGCTTGCGTAGACTTGTTTAAATTAAGTATACTGTACATATTTTATAAGATGAAATTGTAATTGTTGGAAGTAAAATAGCTTTTTTGTTCGTTTCTTTGCCGCTTCTTACAAAGTCTCACGCATTAAGGACTTGTTTAAACGATGTCGTGTCATTTTACTTCCTGAAAGTGCTTCATAAAAGACAAATTTGATTAACAATACTTGACTTTGACATCTCTATCATTATTCCCAGCAGTGACAACATCTTTTAATAACTGGAAAGAGATCAGGCGTTGGGTCGATTGGCCTGCAACAGCTTTACGGACTTTCCGAGGCACCGCCAACTTTCTGATTCCGGGTAGGTACCGAGAATTTTTGACGGAAAAAGTAACTGTTTTTTTGGCCCAACCCGGGCTTTAAACTAGAGACTTTATGATCAGCAGTGGGGTGCACAATCACTAGACCAACGATGCATTCGACAAACAAACATACAATACATAATTACATACAAGTATGTAAGTTTACTGTCCATCTGACGGTACTACTGCTGCAGCTCATGGACACGTAAGTTTACTGACTGTATACTGACTGTGTATTGACTGCATGACTGCTATTTTTTGGCAGCAATAGGAAAGAGGGCCGTGCCTTGACTGAAAAGGACTCCTACTTAGTAAAACATGAAGTGAACTTTAAATTCCTCGTTTGATCTTTAGGTACTTGAAGGTTTGGACCAGTACATCATAGGGCTTTGTGTAGACAGCGACGATCATGCGTGAATGCCAGGACTGCTGGTAACCTCATTGGGTAGTATCGCAATTGATTGAAATCGGGCCTCCAGTCACCTTCACTTAACAGACGTAAAGCAAAAGCAGAGCCTCTACTTCACGCTGGTTTTCTGAGTGAGGTCGTGGTACCACTCCAGTTCGAGTCGACCCATACGTGCAGTACCCGGATGATCGAGATTTGCTCGGTTTTTTTTTTAAAATTACATTTATAAATTACATACTGATGAAACATAAATAATATTTTTTGATCTTATTGACAGAATAGAAAAAAGTGAACTGGTTATTGGAATAAAAAATCATGAGTGCAATTAGTTTTATTAAAATTTTCGTATTTAAAAAAAATACTCAAAAAAGGGCTTTAAATAGTAGATATTCTCATAAAAGATGGGAACTTGAAAAAAAAGGAAAAAAGCAGGACTAGAGACAGGATGCGAACCACAGAACTACGATATATATTGTTTGAATTGAATAGGCTCTGAAACTACTGAGCCGATTTGAAAAATTCTTTCACCATTAGAATCCTACATTATTCCTGATGAACATAGGCGATAGAACGTTTTCAAAAAATTTAGGGATCCGTATGAAAACTTCGTTAATGTAACCCAAGGTGTGAAAAAAATACCAAAAAAAACTTATATCGCGTACGCTGCGGAAACTATTGACAATAGATCAAAGTGATGTACTACAGTTTTATGGAGGACATCAATATCTACATAAAAGTCTGCAATACCATACGTCTAACTATTATAGTTATCTCACAATAACTACTTTTCCATGTTAAAATATTCAATAGTAACGTCGAAAAATCCTTATATCGCGTACACTGCCAGCACCATGCGATGCGGGTGTCACTGGGGTGTGGGAGGGGAGTCTATGTCACGTGTATATTCCTATAGATAAAAGTACTCCATTAATTTTGCTAATTTTTTAGCTAAAATGATTGAACTAAATGAGCGAGGTGTCATATCATGTCGCGCGGCAGAGAAGCGTGATATACGCGGGTGAAACCGCGAGGTACAGCTAGTACAGTATATAATAAGACATTTTTGTTAAAGAAATATTACTACTAAATTACTACTCACACTAATTTCTCCCGTATAGTCAAGGCGTCAGAATCGCACAATGCATATTGTTAAACCCATGGCGCATATAGACAAACCCATAGAAACACTCCCACAATTGACATTTTCCTCAGGAGAGAACAATTCCTCTGTCTATTCTTCTCTTGAGACAAAGCGCCTTAGCACTCAGCACCCGTCTTCCCAGTCCCAGCGGTAGATCTGGTCTACGGATCGGTTAACCTTGTTTTCGATCGTGGAGGTTAGGAGTATCATGACTCTCGGCGCTACCTCCTCACGTCAGTACGTCACTTCTGATCAACTTTTTACATCTTATTAATAAAGGAATATTACATAAGTTATATTTAAACTAGCTGAAAACAAACTATTGCGTGATAATTAATAAAAATAATTTCTCTTGTTAAAGGAGGAACTTTCGTGTGATTTCCATCAATATAAATTAGGTCATAGCGGCACATTGCACGACAGTGCTAATTTATACTGTGCAAGAAAATTAAATCCTAAGTAAAAGAAACTGCTTTAAAAGCGGAGCATTTGCATAAAATTCCCTTAAAGGGAATTTGCGCCTTTTAAGATACTTTTAAAATACATAACGTTTTCACAGTTATTCCGGTAGTTAGAAGGCAATTGTTCACTCTAACGCTATGCATGTTATTATTAATTGATAACTGTCGTGGAACGTAAATGAACGTTAGATGACTAAACAAAATCGCAAGAAGATTTTCACATTAATTTATCATAATATCACATATCTCATCATTGCAGCCCTTAGAGGTCAACTGCTAATCTTCTACAAAAAAGTTGTTATTGTTTTTAGTTATAATGCAGGGTGTATTATAACTAAACGCTGTACTGTTTATCGCCCTTTTTTATACTTTTTTGGAATATCTAATAGAAATTGCTTTGTAACTTTAATTCGTATTGTTTTTCCCAAATTTGTATAATTTGATTATATTAATATTTCCTTGATGTACAATAAAGAGGATTGTATTACGTTATATATCGCTTAATGTCATTGCGCCTATCAAATGAAATGTTTTAAGGCAAACTTAAAATCATTTCTTAAAATTATTACGATGCTTATATTTTTCGTATGCCCGAATTATGTGTATCCCCAGACTTTTTATATATAATAAAAGCGACAAATATACTTTATAATCGAATTTCGATCACGGTGGCCTTCCACAAAGGAAACTGGCCATCGGTACAGGACAGGATTATAGTGGCGAAGTGTCTCTCTATTCCCTCACTCTCAAATTCCGATGTGACGGTAAAGCGACACGACCGGAGACAGATCAGGTGCAGTGCAGGGCTAACGACTTTTTTTAGAGCTAACAACTTTACGAGCTTTCCGAGTCAGGGGGGGCGAAACACCGCAAACTTCCTGACTCCGGGCTCTTACTAAGAATTTCTTGCCGGAAAAACTCAATAGCTGTTTTTATGGACTAACCCGGGGTTCGGACCCAGAACCTAATGGTTGAAAGTCGCGTGTAGCTACTGGACCAACGAGGCAGTCTATAAAGAAACATACAAGTATGTAAGTTAACGGTCCACCTGACGGTACTACTACCGCAGACCATGGACACGTAAGTTTACTGACTGTATACTGACTGCATGACTGCTGTTTGTTGGCAGCAATAGATAAGGTAATGGTAAGAGTGACGTACCTAGACCTTGGCTGAAAAGGACTCCTGCCTAGTAAAACATCGTACAATGAACTGAACTTTAAATTCCTCGTTTGATCTTTAGGCTTCTGAAGATTCGGACCAGTACATCATATAGCTACACGTAGACAGCGAGGACAATGCGAGGATGCCACTGTTGCTGGTACTTTCGTAGGATAGTATCTCCTTTTACTCCGCTGCCATGTTAGTGAGGACGAGGGAGGGGAATTGGGCCTCTGACCACCTGAATTCGCCAGACGAAAAGCCGTAGCGAAGCCTCTCTTTCACGCTGGTTTTCTGTGAGGTCTTTGTACCACGCGGTTTGAGCCGGCCCATATGTGCAGCAAGAGCCGCCGCGTGGCTCTACCACTGTTAAATATATATCCCCTATAAATAAACAATCAAATGAAACTTAAACTTAAAGTAAGTGGCAGCTTATATATAGGACCCTCTGATGGACACAGGCCTCCTCTTACTTCAGAGAGGCTTTTAGGGCAAGGAAGTGTCCACCGCGCTCCCCCACCAAAGCAACTTGACATTTCTTCGATTTTTTTTTATTTCCATGCAGGGTTGTTTTCCTTGACTACCGAGCACGTGATAAATACACGATTAACAGTTTCATTGATCCAAGCGAGGATCAAACCTGGGTTACTCGTTCGTTGTGAAATTTATAGCGAGTGCTAAGCCACTGAGCTACCACGACTCCTGGCAGGCAACAGGCAGATGCCAACTTTTTTTCTTATCGGGAAGAGTATCATTTGAAAAATCTTTTATAATAATTATAAGGTTCAATTAACAAATTTTATCAATTAAACTACAAAAGCCCTGCAATTTGTACATGAACTTATAACGGGGATGTAAAACTAATTTGCTAAGATGTGCGATAGAAATGTAATGGTGTGTTACCTACATGTAGAAATGGAAATCCTTTCCTGCGTCTCGCGATCACGTGCACTGCCTGCCACCACTACACGCAACTCCACTGCAATCCACTGAGGTTATATTTCATTCGTGGACAATACGTATCACGTATATAATACAACAGGTATGCGCCTCTAAGTGAATCATCAAGAGAAACAGACTTCGGGATGGCTTACCCAAATGTTTGAATTTAACCCTTGGGATTGACTCCATAAAAATCACATGCAGTCGCATGCGTCCGTCAAATCCCGAGAGTTCGTGTCGCATGCGACCGCATCCACCCACAGTACTTTAAACCATTAAGACTTATATTTAGTCACTACTTTTCTACGAAGAAATTTGGCATTATAAAATCTATTCAAAATTCTCTATCCTGTGGTCTAAACAAAAGTTTTTAATTCATTACAAAAAGACTATTGTATTTTGATAACAAAAAACAAGTACATACAAAGCGGATGTCGGCAACGTGAAAATCACTATTATATTTCTATATATTACTCGACTTCATTTAATTGAAAAGATAAATTATATTCACACAAAAACTTTTATAACAATTTTATAATAAAACACTATACCAAAACACTAGAAAACCCCAAAAATCAACACAATAACATTCAAACGAAAATGGCGTACGAAATGAACGTAGATTGTAAATAAATATCCATAAACTAACTGACTTTTTTCCACTAGAGGATAGAAAATTTCATATTGATTCTATAATGCCAAACTTCTTCCTAGAAAAGTAGTCTCTAAACATAAGTATATATGGGTTAAAGTTCTGTGGGTGGGTGCGGTCACATTTGACCTCTTGAATTAGCTTAGAGGTTAAGGTGACAACACATTATTTCATTATAAATATCGTCAATAACGTTAGTGGTAATATTTCTTATCTGTCTAGACTTCCATCTGGGCAGGTCTGGTATAATTAGATGAAATAGGTTTAAATAAAATGGGTTCATAAAACAACAAAATATTTATATAATTTTATAAATCTTACACTACGGACTAATTGTAAAATCGCCCTGGTATTAAGAGGATAGAGTAAGTCAGCTCAAATTCTAATTTCTCCCCCACTTCCCCGCGCGTCGTATGCTGTGTACCGATAAGTTTGTAATCACTAATACTGTAAGTAGAAAGGTCGTTAGACACTTATTTCATTAGGTTAATCATATTTATGCCTGTTTCTTAACGCCAAGCCAGCCGCTTCTTATTTTTATCACGGTTATTTCCCATTTTAATTTTACGTCGTACTGTTGCGTAATGTATATTCTGATCGTAAGCGACACAACTTCTCCCTTCAAAAGCCTAAGCGATACTAACGGGGCGACAGAATTCAAGCTCAAGACGCCGATAGTTTAGGTAATTTCTTTTTACAGTGAAAATAATGGTATTTAAAAAAAAGTAAATAACATAAGCACTGCTTTATAGTTAGTTCAGTTAGTATGCAAAGTTTCATGATCTTATTTAAAGTATTTTGTGAATAACAGCGGTTTATTGTTTATTTTGGAGGTAACTTTGGATTTTTTTTCTATCGAGAAAGTTTAACGAAATCGTGTTTTCGTCTAACATAATCACTAACATTAATCCTCAACTTTACCATATATTTATTTCAAAATTAATGCTGCAATATTTTCGGCATAACGAAGGATCTTGCTAAGCCATTTGACATTATATTTCCCCTTAATCATATTAAAATGTACAAATATTAATGTAATGATATCTCGCAGTAAACATTTGCTTGTTATTTTTGTCTGTCTTTTTTTAAATGCATCTTTAACTATTTTTATTATTACTTTGGCAACGCTTAGATGACATCTTCCGTGGTAAAACATAAAATAAAACAATTGTTGGCGACCCGCCTATAAGAATATTTCAATTTATTATTTAACCGATTACGAATAGTTTCTAAAAAGCAAATTATCGAGCAATAATATTCTAATAAGAAAATGCTTAGTTGAATCTTAAAGAAATATCGAATTAATGATATGAAGGTCTTGGGTTCGACTCCCAGGCCGGAACAGTTTATTGTTTTCCTAGTAATATTTTCTTAATAAATTCATATTGGGAATTTTTAAGATATAAATTATGTTACCGGATTTGTTCCCCGGTTGAAATCATCTTTCCAATGATGTTAATTTAAAGAAATATTAAAATAAAGTTAGAGACCGGATTTGTTCCCCGGTCGAGATGATCGCTGTGCATAAGTAGAATTAATGGAAATTGATTGCATAAGTATTGTCTTATATGAGTTTAATATGTTTTGTTTGAAAACAAATGCCTATTTTCAATGTATTGATTCATGAAATATTTTGTCTATGTTATCTGATAAGAGACATGATAACTGATAAGAATCTGATTAGAAATAGTTTCCTACAGTTTGAGAATTATGCAGAAGCAGTTATTCACCTAGTATTGTTGAAATTAGTGTATATTAGACTTTCCATTTTTACTGATAGTCGAAAGCCGTGCAAAGGTTAATTGTTCAAATAGTGTGAGCTCATAGACGCACGCTAGCCACGTACTTAGGAGGCCAAATATGTAAAAATTTAAATATTTGTATTTTCAGCAATTTATGTATGTAATGACTTGTGAAACATTTCAGATTGATTGTACGTGCAAAAAAGGTGAATTCTGTGTTATTTTTATGTGAAAATTCCAGTGAATAAGTGAAATAATGATAGTTTTGTATAAGAAATTTAAAAGCGTTTTAATAATATTTAATAATAAAAAAAGTGAAATGTATAGAGAAAATGTAAATTAAACTGTTGTATTGATTAAGATATGTATAATTTCAAGTAGAAAACATTGTTTTAACTTTCTATGTTAAATATTTAAGAAATTTCAACTTGTTCAATGTGAGTAAAATAGGCATATTTTATTAAATAAATATAAGGTTTTTTGTGGTATGAAAATGTAACGTATATCGTTGTAAAGATATTTTTTTGTGCTATCTTTATAAGTAGATTGTATAAATGTATGTCTTATACAAAATAAATTATTGAGAAAACCGTGAGAGAGTGATAGTACAAATTGATGTAATTAAGTTGCGCGAGCGCGCAAATGGCGCGGCTCACTTTCGCGTATAGCTCAGGGGTAGCTCAGTAAACGAGTTTTCTTGCAATTCGTTCGGGAATCCTTCGGGATTAGTTCGGGAATCAAACCAGCAGTCAATAAGAAGAAGAAAGAAAAAGTGTAGGGAAGTGATAGGGAAAAGTGATTACTCTCTCACGGAACGGTTTGAAGATAATTGCTGTTTTATTCCCAAGAAATTCATCCCTCAAAGTTATACAGTCCACATCGAAGAATTAAGGCGTTGGGACCGGGACGACTTCGGAAGACCCGTAATCCCCGCCTGAACCTATTTTCTGAAAAGGAAGAGGTTATCGCCCTTGCGTGTTACTCCGTTTGCGAAGATCACATACGTTGTTCTCGAACCCAACGTAGGCGTGATAGGAGGCCGGATCGAGAGAAGCCTCGATTCCTCCCTTCTGTTTCTTAGTTGAACGTTTACAAACGCTGACTGTTTCCTTTTCAATTGGTCCTTCGCAGCCAGGATCAAGGAACCAGCTGTGGACTGCTGGTTGTGGAGAAAGAAGACCTTCGGAGCCGAGTGAAGATCAGCAACCGAAGGAAGCCGCAGGTTTGAGCTTAAGCAACAGGACCAAAGGCCAGAAGACCAGGTCAGCAAAGAAGGACTGGACCTGGAACTACCGGAAGAAAGAAAACCGGGATTGCGGCTTGGGGCGTGTGCTCGCATGGGGCACGTATCGCAGGCAGGCGCAGGTGCTTTGTGAAGGCACTCATTGTAGCCAAGCAGGGCTTGGCATTTTTCCTGTCGGGCAAGCGTGCTCGGCATTTTCCTGTCGGACGATCGTGTCCGGCATTTCCTGTCGGACGACCGTGTCCGGCATTTCCTGTCGGGTCATCAGAGGGTGCAAGAAGAAGAAGCATCCACCGCTGCTGCTGCCAGGCGAGGGTGCTCGTGGGCACCTGACTGCATCGCGGCCGGAGGAGGGCGCTTGACCAGGCGTCACCGACGACTGGGCGACGAAGCGCAGCATACATCCCGACCACTCAACGGTGTCAAATGGTTGGGCTCTGGCACAACACCTTCGGGTGGAGCAGTTCTCTCGAGCGAGACTGCGCTTGCACTACCGCTCGACTGTTTCGTCTTATTCCTTGGCGGGACAGTTCCTAAACCTTTCCTCTATTCCATTCCTGCACGACTCCATCCCTGGACGGCTCACCTCGGTAGGCCCCGTTTAGGATTGATAGGGCTGATAGGGCTGTTAGGGTGGTAGTAAGGTTGTAGGGTTGGGAGATAAAGGGGGGGAGGGGTAGTGGGGTTAGGTTGGGGTGTAGAAGGGTTGTAGGTAAGGGGTTGTAGGGACCGTAGGGACAGTTAGGGACCGTAGGCCAACAATCACCTTCCTGCAAGATGAAGAAGGCACAAGACCAGACAGAGAGGAGCGAAGGAAGCAGGACAAGAACAGGGCTCTCAAGAAAGGCTAAAGAGGCGGAATCATCTGGAGCGACCACAGCTACTGCTTCGAGTGGAACAAGTCCACATGCACGTGGGACTCAGGGACGTCCATGGCAACGACAAGCAACAGGACGGACACCAGTGGTACGCAGGCCAGCACCGCACAACAATCCGTTATATCCAGGAGTGAAACGGTAGTCGAAAAAGTCGGTCAAAAGTAGGACCGAAGAAGCGGCATCGTCAAGGACAGTAATCGGGCACATTAGTAACAAAGGGTCACAGAGAGGTAGTAGGTCATCGCGATCGGCGAGGCTGAAAGCCGAATTAGAGGCACGGATTAAATTCGAACGCTCAGAGCTCGAACGAGCACAGGCAGCTGCTGCCTTAGCCAAGTCTCAATTGGAGTTGGCACGACTCAACCGAGAAGAGGAGATCGACTCGAGTGAAGATGATGAAGAGCGGAATACTCAGGTGGAACCTTTCGTAAGGAGTTGGGTTCAACAGACCATAATGAGCGCGCCGGTTAGTGTAACGCAACCCGATATTACTGGTAAGGAAGCGTGTAAAGGATCACGCCGCAAAGGGGCGGAGGTCGAGCGCAACCAATGAAATGCACAGAAAACACACGCGAGTGAGGTGTCAGAATTGACCGAAGCGATTGTGAGTGCAATAAAGATAGCGGGAAAAGATAAGTCTTCCCAGCTTCAGTTCCTCCAAGAATTACCGGTGTTCGATGGAGACCCGGGTGAATGGATAGTTTTCAAAACGGTGTTTGAAGACACAAGGAGCCAATTTTCAGGGGTGCAGAATGTCGCACGCCTTAGGAGGGCATTAAAGGGCACCGCTAAAGAAGCGGTTAAGTCATTGTTGTTTACTTTGTGTGAACCTGAAGAAATAATGAACGCTCTCGAAAGAAGATTCGGTAGGGTTGAGATGCTCATTCTAGCCGAAATCGAGAATGTAAGACGTATGCCAGGATTGGCAGAAGATTGCCGAAATATAGGATCTTTTGCAAGTCGTATTACGAACGTGGTTGCCACAATACAAGCGTTGAATCAACCACAGTATTTATACTCACCGGAGTTAGTCAACCGCATAGTAGAGAAACTCGGAACTATGATTAAATTTAAATGGTTTGAATATCGAGCTCAGCATCATTTGGAGCCAGAGTTACAGAAGATGGCCAAGTTTTTAAAATTCATTGAGTGAACAATTTGGAACGTTCTTAAGCAATGAAAATGTGCCTGAAAAACGGAAGCGTCCTGAATTCAGGAAGCAAACTGTACACACTGCAAAGGGGTGTATACGCAACCGTGTCAAGAGCGAGCGCTATGAGCGCCGAAGTAATACGAGCGAGCGTCTAGAACGCCGAAATAATAAAGGGCACAACCGACAAGTGGTTATGATAACCCAGGATAAACCTGTAAGTCGGGTAACACATAAGTGTGTTATATGTAACAAGGAGCACTCTATAGTGAGTTGTTACAAGTTTAAGGACATGAATAATCGCGAGAAATGGGACGCGGTTAAAAAAGCGAAAATATGTTTCCAATGTTTGTCACCTAACCATAGGAGGTTAGAGTGCAGAGCGAAAAAATGTGGTGTAGAGGGATGTAGAATGTCACATCATCGGATGCTACACCGATACCCAATGAAAATAACTCGCCGCAAGGGGACGAGGGGAGTAAAGAGGCTCAAATTACAACTGTTAGTACAGTGAATGCACTGGCATGTGCATACTTAAAAATTATACCGGTCGAGTTGTATGGACCTAGAGGAAAGGTCAAGACAACAGCTCTTCTGGATGAAGGATCAACCATGACACTCATAGAGGAGTGGATGGCTCAGAAGTTAGCGCCTCGCGGACGTAAAGAAGAATTACGTATTGAAGCCGTGAGAGGTAAGCGAATCAACGACGACAGTTCGTATCGATTAAACGTTAAGATAAAAGGCATTTACTCGAACGACTTAGAGGAGATAAGTGTACAAACAATTAAGTCACTTAACCTTTCTCCGCAGTCAGTAAGTCGAGAATTATTGCAACGGTGTTCTCATTTGACACCGATTAAGGACGAGTTGATGTATGAGAGGTCCAGACCCACCATACTAATTGGCCAGGACAATTGGCATCTCATAGTTACTCGTGAATTAATTTCAGGAGGTAAGAACCTACCTGTAGCATTGCTCACCAAACTTGGATGGGTTCTACATGGTCACATATCGGGTGGCATCAAACCAATCAAGATTGTTAACCACATTTCCACCAAGAAGGAGGAGGACATGGATAAGTTAATCAAGGATTATTTTAGTTTGGAATCTCTAGGAGTGTCTGCGAGAAAGCCCGCGAACGACCCAGAAGAACGAGCTTTAAATATTTTGAGCAAAACGGTACGTCGTATACCTAATAATAGGTACGAGACTGCTTTGTTATGGCGCACAGACAATGAAAGCATGCCGTCGAATAGAGCGCAGGTTGAAAGTCGCCTGTTTAATATCGAAAAGGAGCTCGATAAAAATAGCGAGTTGAAAAAGGAATATGAGAAGCAAATTGAAAATCTCATCGTTAACGGTTACGCAGGGAAAGCGAACCATATTTCCATTTCCCCACGCACGTGGTATCTTCCTCACTTCGCAGTGACTCACCCACAAAAAAAGAAAATAAGAATAGTTTTCGACGCCGCCGCAAGAACAGGCGGACGTTGTCTCAATGATGCATTGTTAACCGGACCGGACTTATTGAAGTCGTTGTTTGGAGTTCTGCTACGATTCAGAGAAGGAAGCGTGGCAGTTGTGGAAGACATTAAAGAAATGTTCCTGCAAGTGAAAATCCGGGAAGAAGACAGGGATAGCCTTCGATTCTTATGGCGGCACAATCGTGACACGCCACCGGAAGAGTATAGAATGACGTCACTCATATTTGGAGCGGCATCATCATCATGCATCGCTATGTATGTGAAGAATAGAAATGCGCAGGATAACGCACATATCTATCCAGAAGCAGCTTCCGCTACGGAAAGCAATTTTTATATGGATGACTATCTACAGGCATTTCCCGACGTGACGACGGCCGAAAGGATAGTAAACGATATGTATGAATTACATAAACGTGCTTCTTTCCAACTGAGGGGATGGGCTGGCAACCGACCCGAGGTTTTATGTAAAATGGAAAATAAATATAAGAGCGACAGTGCTTCGCTGGGAGATAAAGAGCACACAGAGCGCACTTTAGGTTTGATTTGGAATATCAAACGTGACATAATAAGTTTCTCCATAAGTCTTCATAACACACCGGAAGAGGTGATGGAAGGTTTACGACCGCCTACGAAGAGGGAGATAACTAGCGCTGTGATGTCAGTATTCGATCCTTTGGGACTCGCATCACCCATAACGATTCAAGGGAAGTCACTGATCTAGCAAGTATAGAGGACAGGCATCTCTTGGGATGAAGAAGTTACACACGAATTACACGTGTTATTTTGTAAATGGATATCGGAAGTGAAGAAATTAGGTCATTTAGAAGTACCTAGACCCGTTGCTGAAGGCGTCGGCAAGGGAGAGTTACACACTTTCACGGATGCTAGTGAAAAAGCATACGCCGCCGCGGTGTATTACGTCAACACGGACGAGCTAGGAGAAAGGCGGATTACGCTGATCGCCGCAAAAGCAAGAGTAGCGCCGCTGAAACTGATTTCGATTCCAAGGCTTGAATTACAAGCAGCTCTTATGGGCAGCCGACTAGCTGCATCAGTTAGTGAAGAGAGCAAGTACGAGATATCCGAGAGAGTATTTTGGACAGACTCTTGTACAGTGTTAGCGTGGACTAAGTCAGATCCTCGCGCTTTTAAACCATTCGTTGCTCATCGATTGGCTTAGATCGAAGATCACAGTAAGCCATGTGAATGGCGATGGGTTCCAACGTCACAAAACGTGGCAGACGACGCCACTAGAAATTTTCCTTCCACCTTCGATGTAAGTCATCGCTGGTTTCAAGGACCTGAATTCCTCAGGAAAAGTCCTGATTTATGGCCCAAACAAGTGGACACCATAAATAGCTTAGAAACAGGTGAAGAAAAATCGCCAAAAGGCGTAAATGCGCTGAGAAAGCAAGAACCGTTAAGTCTACCCGACTACGGACGATTTAGCAGCTTTAAGAAATTCCTTGGGGCAACTACACGCACCTTACAAGCGGTAGAAAAATTCAAGAGTTTAAGAAAGTCGGTTAAAGGACCCGACAACGCAGCCGAAAAGTCGGTTATGTGTTCCAACGAAGTTTTAGCAAAGTCGGTTAAAGGACCCGATGGCGCGTTGGACATAGCGCTCTTGAAAAAAGCTGAATTATTAATTTGGAAGTTCGTTCAAGACGAGTGTTTTCATTCGGAAATAAAATGCTTGAAAGCAGGCAAAAGCGTTGAAAGAGGTTAACGCTTAAGTAAATTATCTATGGAAATTTGGACAAGATGGCTAAAAGAATACATGCCTACTTTAATACCTCGAACGGGTAATAACGGAAAGTTCATGGAACCTAAAGAAGGTGATATTGTCTTGATAATAGATCATTCGTTGCCACGAAATACGTGGCCGAAAGGCAAGATTAGTAGGACGTTACCGGGACCAGACGGTCACACCAGAGTGGCTGACGTCATTACTAGCACAGGTATCTTGAGGAGACCTACATCCAGAATAATAGTCCTGGTACCCGCGACGCTTCCCAAATGATGGTGCTGATGCACGGGGGGGGGGGGGAGATTGTTGGCGACGCGCCTATAAGAATATTTCAATTTATTATTTAACCGATTACGAATAGCTTCTAAAAAGCAAATTATCGAGCAATAGTATTCTAATAAGAAAATGCTTAGTTGTATCTTAAAGAAATATCGAATTAATGATATGAAGGTCTTGGGTTCGACTCCCAGGCCGGAACAGTTTATTGTTTTCCTAGTAATATTTTCTTAATAAATTGATATTGGGAATTTTTAAGATATAAATTAAGTTACCGGATTTGTTCCCCGGTTGAAATCATCTTTCCAATGATGTTAATTTAAAGAAATATTAAAATAAAGTTAGAGACCGGATTTGTTCCCCGGTCGAGATGATCGCTGTGCATAAGTAGAATTAATGGAAATTGATTGCATAAGTATTGTCTTATATGAGTTTGATATGTTTTGTTTGAAAACAAATGCCTATTTTCAATGTATTGATTCATGAAATATTTTGTCTATGTTATCTGATAAGAGACATGATAACTGATAAGAATCTGATTAGAAATAGTTTCCTACAGTTTGAGAATTATGTAGAAGCAGTTATTCACCTAGTATTGTTGAAATTTGTGTATATTAGACTTTCCATTTTTACTGATAGTCGAAAGCCGTGCAAAGGTTAATTGTTCAAATAGTGTGAGCTCATAGACGCACGCTAGCCACGTACTTAGGAGGCCAAATATGTAAAAATTTAAATATTTGTATTTTCAGCAATTTATGTATGTAATGACTTGTGAAACATTTCAGATTGATTGTACGTGCAAAAAAGGTGGATTTTGTGTTATTTTTATGTGAAAATTCCAGTGAATAAGTGAAATAATGATAGTTTTGTATAAGAAATTTAAAGGTGTTTTAATAGTGAAATGTATAGAGAAAATGTAAATTAAACCGTTGTATTGATTAAGATATGTATAATTTCAAGTGGAAATTATTGTTTTAACTTTCTATGTTAAATATTTAAGAAATTTCAACTTGTTCAATGTGAGTAAAATAGGCATATTTTATTAAATAAATATAAGGTTTTTTGTGATATGAAAATGTAACGTATATCGTTGTAAAGATATTTTTTTGTGCTATCTTTATAAGTAAATTGTATAAATGTATGTCTTATACAAAATAAATTATTGAGAAAACCATGAGAGAGTGATAGTACAAATTGATGTAATTAAGTTGCGCGAGCGCGCAAATGGCGCGGCTCACTTTCGCGTATAGCTAAGGGGTAGCTCAGTAAACGAGTTTTCTTGCAATTCGTTCGGGAATCCTTCGGGATTAGTTCGGGAATCCTTCGGGATTAGTTCGGGAATCAAACCAGCAGTCAATAAGAAGAAGAAAGAAAAAGTGTAGGGAAGTGATAGGGAAAAGTGATTACTCTCTCACGGAACGGTTTGAAGATAATTGCTGTTTTATTCCCAAGAAATTCATCCCTCAAAGTTATACAGTCCACATCGAAGAATTAAGGCGTTGGGACCGGGACGACTTCGGAAGACCCGTAATCCCCGCCTGAACCTATTTTCTGAAAAGGAAGAGGTTATCGCCCTTGTGTGTTACTCCGTTTGCGGAAATCACATGCGTTGTTCCCGAACCCAACGTAGGCGTGATAGGAGGCCGGATCGAGAGAAGCCTCGATTTCTCCCTTCTGTTTCTTAGTTGAACGTTTACAAACGCTGACTGTTTCCTTTTCAACAATTTATACTCATATGTACACAAATAAAATTCTACCCGATCCTCGCCAAACCCATTGATCTCGTTAAAGCATCATTAAAGATTATTTGTGAGAGTACGTACCACACAATCAAGAGAATATTTTTAAGGATATTAAGGTTTTTATTTACTGCGAATATGTTGGTTTTCGTGCTGTTAATATACTTAAACTAGAGGGAGATGCAACTGTGGGGAAATAATTATTGAATACTTGAGAATAAATGGTAGAGTTAATAAACGATAGCAAGAGGTAGGACTTTTCAATATTAGAATTTTTTAATAACTTACCTCCATACTAACCTTCTTTGGTAATAAATTGCTTTCAGTTCCAATTTTCCGTACTTGTGGGGAGATATAATGGGAATAATCTATCATTTATCAATTTCACTGTAGTCGAAATTTTGTAATGTTTCTATCAATCTGAAGCGTAGTAACAATATCATATTTTTAGTAACTATTCAGGAGTATTATAATATTCAGGAATACATTCTTTTTTTTTAACTATTAAAGTTTCAACAAGTTTCAAATACACCTATAATAAATTTAACTTATAATTATATCTCTCTTTTTTAATGAATCTAAAACTATTGGCCGTAAGCCTCTCCAACAGTTTTACTATGGATATAACGTGCAAGTGCGATGTAATGACAGTTACGAAATTAAGGTAAAAATCCTAAAAGAAATAGAAATATGGGTGCATCTATTGTAGAAACAAAATTAATGGGTCGTGTGTCGTGTTGCAGCACAAATAGGTCTACAAGTAAAACGACCAAATTTGCGCAAAACACCAGCTTAAATTGGCAGCATAATGCTGCTGTGGTTCGTATTGTGAGTGACGACAACTGGACGACCGTCTTCACCGGTAACGAGCCATACAATCTTGTTCCTCAGAGCTGAACGCGTATTGATTAAGAATCATTTGAATATTTTTGACTGAGTGCCCGTTATTCAGCCTTATTTCTATTAAAAGAAAACACTTGTAGAACATTTTAAACTGGCACTGTTACCTACTACTTTTAATTAAGTATCATTACACGGTATCAGCACAGTGTTCATCACCCAATTTCTAAAATCAAATATTGTTAATGGATCGTTGATGTAAAACGTGAACGAATACGTATTAACAAAATGACACGAAAGCGAGTACTCTGGATAACAGTGAACTAGAATTTCGCAGTTCATTGATTACCCCATTATCGGTCGCTGAGTCTCAAAGTACATAACAAGACATTTATGTAAAAAAAAATATTACTCACACTAGAAGTTCCTTTTGTACAGACGAGGCGTTTTAAGTACGTACATTGATGAACATCTACTGTTCTATTATGACACTAAATGCTAATGGAAACTAATCATTCGGCGTATATAATATTTTACGGAGTTCATTATCTACCTACAACATAAAAATTAAGCCACAGTCTATATACCTACATCCCACTGGTTGACGCCATAGCAACACTACTCTTCGCCCATAACCTTAGCTGCGGTGGACAGGGAACACACTTTCACACTTGACATTTTCCTCGGGAGAGGACAATTCTTGTGTCTATTCTTCTCCTAAGGCAAAGCACTCAGCACCAGTCTTCTTGGCCCCTGCGATAGATCTCTCCAGCGGTTAACCTCGTTTTCGGTCGTGGATGTTAGTAGTATAATGACTCTCGCCGCTACCTGCTCAGACCAGTCCGTCACTTTAGATCAGCTTTTTACATCTTAATAATAAAGGAATCTTACATCAGTTATATTTTAATCTAGCTGAAAAAAACTTTTGCGTGACAATAAATAAAAATAATTTCCCTTGTTAAACTGACTTGACCTGAGGAATTTTCATGGGAATTCCATCAATTAGATTATAACGACATCGCAGAACAGGGCTAATTTATACTTTACAAGAAAATTTGTTCCTTAGTAAAAGAATCTGTTTTAAAAGCGGAGCTACATTTGCATAAAATTCCCTTCAAAAGAAAATTGCAATTATTAAGTGCTTTTAAAATATATATACATTATTACAGTTATTTTAGTAGTTGAATTGTTCACTCTCACGTAATGAATGTTATTATTAATGGATAACTGTCGTGGATAGTAAATGAACGTTAGATGACTGAACAAATTCCTAAGAAGGTAAACATAATTGGAAATTTTCTTAGATAGGTTAATCATAATATCACATATCTCATTAATACAGCCATTTAATAATCTTCATACATTGTGAAGACAAGTCCACTGATGCTCTTCTATAAAAATGCATAAGTTGTTATCGTTTAAAATTACAATGCACCCTACCCTGTAGTCTTTATCTCCCGTTTATTTTATACTTTTTCAGATTATTTAAAACGAAATGCTGTGTATCTTATGTGTTTATGTTACTTATGTTTTTTCCCAATATTTGTATATTTTGAATATATTAATTTTTCCTTGATGTACAATAAAGTAGATTATTTTGTGTCGTATATCGCTTAATATCATTTCGTCTGTCAAGTAGAGTTAAGGCAAACTTAAAATAATTTTTTAAGCCCGGAATGTCTTGTAATATATTATTGCGATGCACATATTATTCGTATACACGAGTTATGTGTATCCCCAGACTATCGACTTTTTTAAATAAAATAGAAGTGACAAACGTACTCAATAATGTCCTCCTTATCGAATTTCAGTTACGGTGGCCAGCTTCAACGGAGACTGGTCATCGGTGCAGGTCAATATTATAGTGTCCAAGTGTATGGCAAGCACAGGTGCGCTCTCTAAGCCCTTTACTCTCAAAGTCCAATGTGACGGTAAACCGATATAACCAGAGAGTGATCAGGCGCGGGGCCAATGGACCTGCAACGGTTTTACGTGCTTTCCGAAGCATGGGGTTGAGACACCTTCCTGACACCGAGCGGATATTGAGAATTTTTTGACGGAAAACTCAATAACTGATTATTTTGACCCGGTCCAAGGTTCGAAACCGGGATTTAATGATCAGCAGTCGCGTGTACGCAAACATACAAGTATATATGTTTACAGTCCACCTGATGGTAATACTACTGCAGCCCATGGACACGTAAGTTTACTCACTGTATACTGACTGCAAGACTGCTATTGGTTGGCAGCAACAGGTAAGAGGGCCGTACCTAGACCTTGGCTGAAAAGGACTTCTACCTAGTGAAACATTGAACGATGAAGTGAATTGTAAAACTATCGTTTGATCTTTAGCGCAAATAGTCTTATTACTGCTGCTTATATCAACAGGATAAGAATCACGGGTGAAGGACCGGAGAATCCTCAACGTTAAATTATTTGGATGTGTGAGTGCATGCAAAGCGGAAAAGCTTAATTAAGGGTGAATCTTTAGAGGCTCCATTAACGTTGTCCGGAGAAAAAGTACACGTAATATTAAAATCGTATCGATTAAAAATCATTTTTTATTATTAGTTCGCATGACTTGCCTGCGTACTATTTGAAATCTACAAATTTTATCAGTATGAACAATTTATATGAATATCTTAATGCCCTTGTTCGTCTCGTAAACAAAGTTCAAAAAGTGCCAATTCTGCTACTTAAAGAAGATTAGTACTATAAAGAGGTGAAGTTCTATTGTAAAATTATAATAAAACTTAATTTTCTCATGTATCTTGTTTCAATTTTGATTCCCTTGTCGTATTTTATTTATTCTCCTGGCCAAAAAAGACTGCTATATTTTGGGAACCATCCGGGCAAAAGTGATGCTCTGCAAAATTTGAGTTTAGCCATTATTGACCTTTGGCGGCGCGTAAGCGTTTGCCTGCCACACGGCTAACTTCGGGTTCGATTCTCCTACGAAAGAACTACTTCTTTGTAATCTATTATATTTTATCACGCGTAACATATACATGTAAAATTCCTCAACAGTACAGAATCAACATTCGGGTAGAGTTCGTTTTAAATAATAAAATAAGGTATTTACAATATAAAGCGACAGTCGCCTAATGATCAAGGGTTTGGACTGTGAAATTAAAAAGTTGTGGATTCAAAACCTCTGTTCGTTATTTAATGTAAAGCCTCCTATTAAACGTTTAAATCGTCAGACACTTTTAAAGATATAAATTATACGTAATATTTCAGTGTTTTACGTTAAAAAAATATTCGCATTCATCGCGTATAATCTCTAGACTGACGAGATAAGCTTGTAACAACATTAATTACGAAACATTAAGCACTAATGAATATTTTACTACCAAGTCAGTGTTCTAGCGTAATAAGATTATATATAAACTTTTTTGTTTTACTTTATTTCTATATTGTACTTACTTATTATAATTTATTAAGAAGCAACGCTTTTATTCACATTTTCGTTCACGCAAGTTACATGATAAAAACTTTTGGTAAACCCAAGCTCATGTTATACGTTATTTTTTTAAGTATTTTAAATACACATAATTTTTCATAAATGACCTTATTATAACAACTTCTAATTTTCTGATAATTTTATGTCAAATGTCAATAAAAAAAGTTTCGGAAAATCCAAAAGTGCACGACTCATAATACTCATATGATTGTGAAAAAATGTAGAAAAAAATTATCAATCAACAACAGAAAATATTTTTTTAATATAACTGTTTTATTATTATTTAAATTGTTTCATAATTGTTAATTGAAAAACCTTTGAACAGAATTATCTTCAAACGACCAGAAATCAATTATATATCGAAAACACATTATTTAAAAAATATCAACAGTTTTAGTTTGAACTGATCAGTTGGAATGATCAGTTAAACCGACCGTGTGCGGCGACGATAAAAAGCGCCACCATTATGCACGATTTACAAGCGATTTGCAAGCGACGAAAATGAAAGAAAATTAAAACAACTTAAAGGCCACCATCGAACGTCCAATAAAATTTTAATTAATCGAATAATTCTTTACCATACACTCTCCTTTACAAATATAACCTAGTTATCAATAATACTAAAATAATATAAGTCTTCGTAACTTGAATGTATTCTTCTTTTTTTTTTTCTTCTTTACAATATTTACTTTTATTAATTCATCCATAACTTCTAAAGAAAATATATTATTTGTTATTTCCTAAACAGCTTAGAAGTATCCAACTTAAACTAGTTTCAAGAACGTATTTCAAATAAATAATTTTATTGTCCAGCAATGGACTTTTATTGTAGACTTTTGAAGAAGAAAAAAATCTAGAGTCGATATACTCATATAGTAATAAGTACAAACAATTTCAGCATAAAATGGTAGTCATGAAAAGAAAAATTTGAAACAAACTGACGAAAAACAATGCATGTCAAAGAAATATTTATATTGACACATAATATGGCCGCTGCAATAATGATGTATTTTACTGATTTCATCTCAGTTCTCAGGGGTGACAGAGAATCTGCGTTTTGATTGTTAGTCGAAGAAAACCTAAAATTATTTATTACAAAACTGCTGGTATGCATCGAACTTAGTACTTGGAGTACCTTGCGTACGAGATTCTTCGCGAGCGAAAATTTTTATTTTATAAAACTGAAATGAAAAATTAAGTTACAGTTCACCTGATGATAAGTGGCTACTGCCGCAGATGGACACCCGCAACAAACTTCAAGTAAAGAAGGCGTAATTACAATTCTACTCTTCAGACGGAATGCAGCAATTCACGTATTGCTGTTTGGTGGCAAAAATATGTAGGAGGGTAAAATATGGGGGAGATTATCTAATCCAAAGAAAATAAGTCCGATCAATCAGTGAAAATTTAAAATTACTATTGCAATGTGAAATAGCAGCGTACTGTGAATATTATAATGAGTAGAAAGAACAGAAGGCCGTTTGTATTGGTAACCGAATATACTCGATATATCATCCAAGTCTTCAAGGGTCACTACGGCTGAAGGCAATCTCCGTTTTGATTTTTATTCTAGGATAAAAACATGGAAATTTTTGCAGTCTCAGTTGTCACTACAAAGTATTTTATTGCCGATTAAATACTTTGTTGCAAATAACCACGTCCAAAAAAATGTAGACGTTAGTAAAAACTAGGAGAACCCTTTTTGTTTCGAAATTAATTACTTTATCTCGGCAAGTTGCAAAGTCCAGAAAATTATTTTTTCATCAAAGAATATAAAGGGATAAAGAATATAACACCTTTTTCTGCGTAGCCGAGTGTTGTAGGAATTGCAGTTGTTTTTAAAAATTCAAGAGCTAATTTTGTTAATAATATTGGACGTACTTCCATAATTTATGTAAAGCCAGCAGATGGTACGTAATTAATTAACCTTTTATACACCGGCTCGGAGGTCGGATTACTGTCATGGCGGAGGATTTTCGATCTATGTTCAAATTTGAGACAAAGTCAAACAGAATTAATAAGCGTCGGTTGAACCTTGATCATTCGTCGTTGCCACATTAACCACATGTATTGCGTGCTCGGAAAACAAATATATATTTGATATGATAATGTCAGCTCCCACGGGAACGCCAAAAGGTTAATCTGTCATTTATTTATTATATAAAATAGGGACAACTTTTCTTAATATATGGTTTCCGTTTGAATGTGTGCCGGGCATTATACTTAGTTGGTTTTGTAAACAATTTTTTACCGTTATTAATATTAGTCAACAAACCTATAAGAATATCTACTAGCCCACATCATCCCGTTGGTATTATAGGAGGCGAAAGAGGAAAACAGATCAGGACATTGGCAGCCGCGTCGTCTTAACAATAACTAACTACGACTAAAACTGGGAATGAGGTGGACGCTACGATGCTGTTTCTAAATGTTTTCATAACAATTGTATTAATATTATATTGTAAGTAATGCTTTAAAGAAAACGTCCCACTGGGTTTCTTGTTGGTTCTTCCCAGGACAGAGCTTTTTACGAACCAGTGGTAAGAGTAAAAAATTACTTTTAATAGGAATTACACGTTATATTAGTAGTATAGTTGTAGCACGAATGGGTCGGCTCGACCGGGGAAGGACCACGCTCTCACAGAATACCAGCCTAAAATAGTAGCTTAATGGTGAGTGTAGAGAACCGGAGACCCTTTTTACTGGAAACGAGGTATTCCATCTTAGTCCTCATGGGTGACATCTCATCTGGAATTTGATTCGTAATCGAGGATGTAGATGTCTATGTATGTGTATACGGCCACAACAACCACTTCCCAGGTGGACTGTGTACTTGTCACCTTATCCTATAAAATAAATAAATAAATATAACTTAATCAATATTGAAACAAAATGATTCTATTCTATTAATTTGATTTGCATTCATGAAGCTGCGGCTGCCATCTTCCGTTTCATTCAGTCGCCTCTTACGCCACCAAAGGGATGTAATGTGATTTGGTGGACTGTAAGCTCATTTATGCTCACGTGATCAAACTATACTAAATGTAGTTCAAAACGTTTCCTCGTGATCTCCTGGTAGAATGAAGAAGGATTAAAAGGAATGAAATCATAATTGACAAAGCAACGAGAGCAAAAACTTTTTACAAGCAACGGAATTTTGGCGCGGTACGTAACGTAACTTAATTTTATAAATTACGTACGTAACGTAATAAATTTACCACATGCTCGGCGGTAAAGGAAAACGTCGTGTGGAAACCTGCACGTCTGAAAAATAACAAAAAAAATTTCAAAAAACATGTGAAGTTCGCCAACACGCATTGGGGCAGCGCGGCGGACAATTCCTTGCCCAAAACCCTCTCAGAATTGAGAAGAGGCATGTGCCTTTAACTTTAACGTAACGTAATGCTATTTACTTACTAACTATGCGTTCGTTTAGTTAATAGGAGCTCGTGACCTTTGTATCGTTCGAACGAATTACGCAATACGAATGGGTAGGAAAACCACTCGCACTATTTTTCTTGGCCAATCTATGTTTTTCTCGAGACTCATAGTTAAAATAAAATTGCCTGGGCTTCGTGAATAACTTTAACTGTAATGAATTAATTAAGTTATTCAATTCAAATACATGGAAACTGTAACTGATAGTTTTGATGAACAAAGCCGCACGGTGTCATTACTTGTTAAGACGCTCAGCATGCCGAGCTTATGTATATGTCCAACAGATATGAAAGGATATAATCGTTTCTTTATTCGACGTGACAAGCCAGCATCGCATTGTTGGTCCGAACGGAGAAAGACCCTATACGATACGATATATAGAATAACACGAATGCTTCGACTTGACCAGAGAAGAATCATGCCCGCACAGAATACCAACGTAAAATAGCAGCATAACACTATGTTTTGTACTCGTAGGGAGAGTGTCAAAAACCAAACCATTTTTCTGCTAACGCGTAATTCCATCTCAATTCTCAGGAGTGACAGTGAGTGACAGTAACACATTTGCATTTTTATTATTCATTGATGGAAATGCAGTCTTAGTCTACGTGTATACAGTGTTTTATACGTGGTAGAGCCATGCTACAGCTATATTATAATTGTAGCATAAACTTATTGGCTCGACCGGAAAAAAAAACAGGCCACAGTATTTAATTAACACAGGTAGACTGTAAATAATATTTTATTAAAGAGTTGTTTCACAAATGCCATTAAATTCGATCTATTTTTTCGATTTATATTCGGATATGGTGATTACGTTTCCAATTACAATATTTAGTTTGCTCACTTTTATCAACCATATAGACCAGTCAGCCAGAATGTCGACCAGTTAATTGTTTTGATTAATATCCACTATGGCCGCTCGCCCGTAGATGTGTTTCACCTTGATGACATTGGTTATTTGATTATCACGTTGGGTACGTTCGGCGCGAATATTCCAATAACATAACTCGATGTAATTTGCGTGTATTATAATTAATGTTGTCCTTGTTGAGCTACAAAGTGTAACTTTAATATTCTGTTATTATATAACAGAATATTAAACATCGAATGGGTTGAAATTTGACCACGTGTTTCCGTTACAGCCTATTAAGTCCAGTGCTGAACATTTCGACATAATTCCCACGCTTTTTTTTAAGTAGCCGCAAGCCGCAGTTTTTTATTTTCAGTCGTTATTAGCAAGAAGGACAGGCAGTGGATGTTCTTTCACCGCCACTACACGGTACTTAGTTACTTCAGGGTGTCATCGTATTTTAGTCGTTATTAGCAAGAAGGACAGGCAGTGGATATTCTCACACCGCCACTACACGGTACTTAGTTACTTTAGGGTGTCATCGTATTTTAGTCGTTATTAGCAAGAAGGACAGGCAGTGGATGTTCTTACACCGCCACTACACGGTACTTAGTTACTTTAGGGTGTCATCGTATTTTAGTCGTTATTAGCAAGAAGGACAGGCAGTGGATGTTGTTACACCGCCACTACACGGTACTTAGTTACTTTAGGGTGTCATCGTATTTTAGTCGTTATTAGCAAGAAGGACAGGCAGTGGATGTTGTTACACCGCCACTACACGGTACTTAGTTACTTTAGGGTGTCATCGTATTTTAGTCGTTATTAGCAAGAAGGACAGGCAGTGGATGTTGTTACACCGCCACTACACGGTACTTAGTTACTTTAGGGTGTCATCGTATTTTAGTCGTTATTAGCAAGAAGGACAGGCAGTGGATGTTGTTACACCGCCACTACACGGTACTTAGTTACTTTAGGGTGTCATCGTATTTTAGTCGTTATTAGCAAGAAGGACAGGCAGTGGATGTTGTTACACCGCCACTACACGGTACTTAGTTACTTTAGGGTGTCATCGTATTTTAGTCGTTATTAGCAAGAAGGACAGGCAGTGGATGTTGTTACACCGCCACTACACGGTACTTAGTTACTTTAGGGTGTCATCGTATTTTAGTCGTTATTAGCAAGAAGGACAGGCAGTGGATGTTGTTACACCGCCACTACACGGTACTTAGTTACTTTAGGGTGTCATCGTATTTTAGTCGTTATTAGCAAGAAGGACAGGCAGTGGATGTTGTTACACCGCCACTACACGGTACTTAGTTACTTTAGGGTGTCATCGTATTTTAGTCGTTATTAGCAAGAAGGACAGGCAGTGGATGTTGTTACACCGCCACTACACGGTACTTAGTTACTTTTGGGTGTCATCGTATTTTAGTCGTTATTAGCAAGAAGGACAGGCAGTGGATGTTCTTACACCGCCACTACACGGTACTTAGTTACTTCAGGGTGTCATCGTATTTTTATCGAATAAGGGTGACAAACTGGCACATAGTGCACCCGATGGTAGGTAGATGATGTGGCCCATAGAGAGCTATGTCTATCCCCGATTAACATTCAAAATGCAGATGCGTTATAACTTCTGAGGACTAAGATGTAATGCCATGTTTATAGTAAAAAGAGTCTCCAGATCTCTATTACTTATCGTACGAAACGCAGCAGCATTAAGCTACTATTTTACGCTGGTATTTTCTGAGAGCGTGGTCCTGCCACGGTCGAGCCTACCACTTCGTGCCAAAACCATAATACAGCTGAAGCATAGCTTTCCACGTCTGTTCCACTTATAAAAAATTTCTTCACAATTTTCAATTGTATAATTATACTACTTATCGTTACACTAATTAATGCTACTCGTAATTATAAAATGTTTTGTTTATCTACAATGTATTATTTATATAAATCTTAACAAATAAAAACACAACTTATGTTAAGTTTTGTATTTTATGTTTGCATAAATCCAAACGGGTTATACAATAAAATCGGCAATACCTTATGGTAATCAGAACCGGAATGTGTCAATAAATTGCGAATTAGCCGCACGAAGCGACCAACCGGCTAGCGTGAAACAAGCAGTGGTATTTTGCATCCGTTTTCCATAAATATGGAACGGGCAGATTTCCTTATTGGGATCGTCCAAATGAGATGTTTGCCTCAGACAGCTTGGCGACGAACCACGTGAGCGGTCATACACAGCGAAACGTGTTTAATCAACATCTATGAGGTACTAAACTCGAGGTTGGTATGTAGAGTGTATGCATATTAGATCGATCCGCTGGCACTCGGCCACACTGTTTATGTACATATGTTACCGGTGTACCGATACAGGTTACACGAGTCTGATAAAATCAAAGTAGTCACGATACTGTATCATCGTCATCATCATCATATCGTTATAGTTATTAAATTATGTTTTATATTTGTAACGTTCCATACATTACCAATAAAGCGCAAGGGCATTAACGAAAATAAAATGGTGTTTCCACTTCCAAAACACTCAAAACGTGCTACTTTTGTAGCTCCTGGCATAAAGCCACGTAGTTACAGTAAATATTTCAATATTTTACTTTATACCGGTCGTTAAGTCAACGACACGACATTGACAGTGTTAAAATTTTTGTCCGCCAATAATTACTTTCCGATATACGTTTTACGATCGGAAGCTAATAAGCATAAGTGTTTCTATTCATGCACGTTACAATCTTGTCAGCTATAATCCATTAATTATACGTTTTTACTGTTGTTGTATAGGCTATAAAGTACTTTTTAATTACTGACGATGTCTTAAATAAGGTAGTTATAAGCGTAATTTGAATTGTAGTTGTGTAATTTTAGTAACGTAACTAAATACTAAGTCACTATTACACAGCATATAAATGTAATCGGTGTCCTACTATATGGTACTATTACTACGTATAAGTATTTACTTTATAACGCCATTAAACATACTTTTTGCAATATAAATTACATTTTAAGTTTCATTAAATATTTCTTCAACAGCTTGTAAAGAATTCTATAATTTCAAGAATAGACTGGGTAACATTCGTAACCTGAAAATTTTCAGCGGGTGAGAGCACAGAGTCGATTCTCACGCTGGTGTGCTGCTTCCAATCTATATCCGGCGTGTGGTATGGATTTAGGTTCGAATTTTTCAAAACAGATATACCAGCTTGCCGAGTAGTAGCGGCGTGAGATAACCCTCTACCACATAAATCATTCCGTGGGTTGCGTAACAGGCGACTGAAGGAAACTGAAACAAGAGATGAGCAGCAGCATCTTCTTGATGACATCTCCAAACCCTTTTGCCAAGCATGGCAATTATCGCCAATGGGAATTATTTATGATATGAGGCAATCTATGGTAGAGGCTTATTACTTTAAGCAGTAGACTTTTAATGGTCTGTAATGAATGAATGTAAGGGATAAAGTACTATTTGTCGGCCGTCAGAGCCTCGCTCGCTAATTAAATGCACCATGTGAGGCATTTGAAAAAGTGGTTACACCAAGCTACACAATTGGTTAATCACGTGTAGTAGTAGCGGTGTACGGATATCCACTAGCCCATATCGTCCGTGGGTGACGTTAGAGGCGACAGAGGGGAAGTGGAACAGAACATGAGCAGCAGCATTTTCCTGATAACAACGCAAAATATGGCAAAATATCCCCTATGAGGCAATTTAAGGGCAAAGCCTATGCTCAGCAGTGGACGTTTATAGGCTGTAACAGTGCAAGTAACAAGTGGTAAGAGTTGAACATTATAATACCTAAGTGTTGCTTAGCGGTAAGACTATGCTTCTGTGTCGTGTGAATTTTGGATGGACTTATTTTTACGTGATAGAGCCACGCTACAGCTGTATTGTGGTTGTGGCATTAATGGGTCGGCTCGACCGGGGAAGGACCACGCTCTCACAGAAAACCAGCGTAAAATAGTAGCTTAATGCTGCTGTGTTTCGTATGGTGAGTGTAGAGAACCGGAGACCCGTTTTACTGGAATCGAGGCGTTCCATCTTAGTCCTCACGGGTGACAACGCATCTGCATTTTGATTCATAATCGAATGTAGATGTCTATAGGCCACAGCATCCACTTACCATCGAGTGGACTGTGTGCTCGATTGTCACCCTTATCCTATTAAAAAAAATTGGATTGAAATCCCTATAATATAAAAATATAAGAAGTGAGACCATAAGTTGCGGTACATAAGTACCGCAACTTATGGTCTACGCTACACTATATTCGGGACAATAAGGTAGGGTGGCCCTAGATGGAGACGTTCGATTCAGTTCACAAGCTCGTTTTCTTGAAAGAAATTCTATTACTAGAAACTAATTGATCATTTTGGGAAACATTCCTCCGCGTCGCCAACAATATTATAGCACTTAGTAAAACTATGTCTACCATACAACTCACAAAGCTTAATAAATGGGCCCTCAGGGCTTCTTTTTTGAAGGGGGTTTTGAAGCAGGAATAATCGTGACAAAATTCAGCGCTTCACAAGTCCACTGCTGAACATAGGCCTCCTCTTAGGAATGCCGCAAAGCTCGGCCTTGAGCCACCTGCATCCATCGAATTCCTACATGTCACTCCATCTAGTGGGGGGACGTCCTACACTTCACCTACCGGTATGATGAGGCTGCCATCCGAGAACTTCGCCATCGGTTATCAGTAATCAACATCTATGAAAACAACAACAATAAGAAACAAAATTTTAATTTCATTTTACACAAAATTTGTCAGAGATGAAAAGGATTAACCTATTGCCAATGCATTCTCCACTGACACATGTACAAACAGCCTTTTATTTCTGAGAGGGCTTCACAAGTTTCCTAGAGTCACAGAAAATATAAGGATATTTCCTATCTCAGAAACAACGGATATTTTAACCCCTCGAAGAAAGACGTCATAAATGTTTTAGTTTTAACAATTCGTTTTAACTTTAAGCGAACGAATATATTATATTTTTTATATCCTTCATAACATACCTACATGTATTTTTTTTAATTTCCCATAACTTATACAATCACTTTGTTATTGCTGTTAATAACAATTTAGCAAGAATTTGTTTACATTTACAACGAAATAGCAAAATTTTCCAGAATACCTACGTTGCGCGAGAAAACTCAATCTTACGTAATGCTTACAAAGCTTCGCAGAAGGATTGTTAAAAACGAAACTGTACAAACGGCAAAAATACTTGTAAACTGATAGGCGATAAGAGCTCGGCGGGATAATCTAGTGTTTGGTATGGCGCAACCCGCTAACGCGGACGTGGTTGCATAGTTCATTCACCGCAAAGAAGCACCATTCAGGAACGGAATTGGCGAACTCCTTTCCAATGCTGTTCCGATCTTGATACCGCCGCGATCGAATGGCAAATGGAGTTAACAGAGCCGGTCACTTAAACTTTATTGCGTTAAGTGAGTCAATTTATCGTGAACAGTGCGAGCGGAAAGGGTCCGTGTCGAATGTGACGTCGTATCTTCTTCGTGTAAGTCGTGACTCGAAATAGGATCGTATCGATATCATTAAAATGTCAGTTCGATCACTTTGAACTATCGATTCCTAGTTGAAAGAAGTACAATCTTGTTGAAAATATATTAACCGTCGACGGTGATAAGGTACGTTAAAGTTAAAGTTACAGCCGATATACGTCCCACTCCTGGGCACAGGCCACCTCTCATTTCTGAGAGGGTTTTAGGGCAAGGAATAGTCCGCCGCGCTGCCCCAATGCATGTTGGCGAACTTCACATGTCTTCGAAATTTTTTTCTTATTACTCAGACATGCAGGTTTCCTCACGATGTTTTCCTTCACCGCCGAGCACGTGGTAAATCAGCACTTAAAATTGCAATTAACAATTTCATTGGTGCCGACGGAGATCGAACCCGGTTTGCTCGCGTATTCTGAAATTTGCAGCGAGCGCTAACCATCTGAGCTACCACGGCTACGTACGTAAGGTACGTGTTGCGGAAAATTATATATTTTATTTTTTTGTACAAAGAAGAGTAACCAAGAGGCGGAAGCTCAAATTTTCAAGTACGCGAACAACCCGCGTTCGATCCTCGCCGGCACCGAAGAAATTGTTACTTGCAATTTTAAGAAGTGATGATTTACCACGTACTCGTGAAGGAAAGCATCGTGAGGAAACCTGCATGTCTGAGAAATAAGAAAAAAATATTTCAAAACCTGAAGTTTGCCAACACGCATTGGGGCAGCGCGGCGGACACTCTTGCCTTATAACCCTCTCAGAAATGAGAGGCCAGCGGTGGGAGGTTTACAGACTGTACGTTGACTCTTTTCAGTGTAACCAATAAGCATACAATTCATGAAAATTCGAAAGTCGATGTTGTGGCACAGCGGTGACACTCCCTGTACGTGAGAGCTTAAGCGCCGGTGACCTTGAGTTAAAGCGTGTAACGCTAGGGTTGATATCAAACCGAAATGGAATATTATAGATTTGTACCAAAGAAGATAAAATAGTAGGTATGTGTTATATATTATGTAAACTTATGTATTTTGGTAGTGAAAGATACGTTTAATTTTAAATCAACTTTTATTAAATGAAGAATATTAAAACTTCCGACAAAACCAAATATGCACGACAGTTCATGGTAATCTTAAATAATTAACCAACGTTTAGTATTTCAGTACGCAATAATCAGTATTACCTACTATCCTTTCAACATAATCTACTCTTATAAATTTTTGAATTTTTCGATTAATTTTTTAATTTTCATTATTATTTCTAACAATTGCAAAAATTCGTAGCATGTATATTTTTTTTAGAAAATCCAAAGGTATGCAGGTATTCCTGGGGCATGGCGGCCAACAAATTGTTCCCTATGTGCTGATGAGATAAATCATTTCTATTTCTAATGAAATAATCCATAAATACAACAATGAACGAATACAAAACTCTTTATAGATATCTAAAATTTCTTGACTCTCTAGTGGTATTTTTAATAGTGTATATTTCAGTTAATGTAATATAATAAAATTATTGGCGATATATTAGTTTTATTGTCATGGTATTTCCCCATAATTCTTGTTAAGATCATATCGACTTTCATTAAAATGAGTTCACATATTTTTAGGTATCATAAAACTTTATTAAAAAATAAACTAACAAAACAAGGGCTCTTGTTTTGTGCAGTGGAATTTATTTTATTTCTAATTACTAATATAATAATTACTTTCAGTAATGATTTCTTAAATTTACGCGAACACTACACATTGAATAAAACTACTATTTACGGATTTTATCGCGTTTCAGTTATTTATTTTACAATTTTACAATACAATTAATATTTATCAAAGCATATAAACCTAGCATACACGGCTATAAAAACTTATTAACTACATGAATAGAATAGTAATATGTACATTAAGATATCAGTAATATTCATATATTAATTGAAATATTATATCACTTGACGAATATATTCATATTAACTAATACTGACAAATATCGGTGTTACTACTAGCCCTCGGCCAGGGCAGTTGGCGACTGCCCGTTCCACGCCCCGCGCGCCTCTCAAGGCCCCCGCACACATCCGGACACCCACACATAGCCGCAAGCGATTTTACGTGCACACATGCTTAAGTGTCGTTTCTTTTCGCGTAGTGTATATATTCTTTGGTTGTGGTCCATTGACAAATCATCTTTTCTTTTTTTTTTCAATAAAAACTACTCCTCCACAAGGAATCTCTCCTAAATAAAGGTAACGTTTTAAATACATAAATTGCTCATGAACAAACATACAGACCCGGAACAATTATTTGTTGACCAAACAAATACCTTTATTCTTCGGAATTCGACCCCACAGCCTCGCACTGCGACGAACCGTCCAAATTATAAAAAAAATATAACATATTAATAGAATGCTTTGTTACCAGTAAGAAGTGTCTCTGGTAAACGACATAGCTGAAGAGCACTCAGCCCTTCAACTATGTCACTACTGTAGCGGCAATAATTAAATATTATTAAAACCTTTATAAATACAAAAAATCGGTTTACACCATCTATATACGCCTCCCAGTGTTTTCGTAATAAAATATTTACGAGTGCTTAAAAAACATCCACAAGAAAATATTGTTTCAATATACACTAATATTTCGTTCCGATGTCTGTTTGATATCGATACAACGACTGAATGCCAAAAGCGCTTGTTACAGAAAAGGAAGTAATTGTGTTGTAAATGTTTTCTTACATCGAGTCTTCTCTACATGTAACGCGAAAACTCGCCTGTTTTTATTACAAAAGCCCAAGCACGATGCTTGGCTTTTATTTTAAATGTTGAGTGAAAAACTTTGGACAAATAAAACACATACCATATAAAATGTAATGTAAGGTATTGTATGTCAGCATGTGACGTTTATTATTTTATTATTACAAGTGAAAACTTCTTTAGGACCGTTGTGATTTGTAACTCTATAAAAATAAAAAGTTCACTAAAAAGAGACAGAGATATACATCTATAGGATTTAGCCTGCGAGAGAATGAGACAGAAGTAGAATACAGTATACAGTGTTTCCGATTATCTTGGTCACTTTTTCTGAAGGTTTCGCTTCTACCGCATGTGAACTGCACACATGTTATTTTTTATTGAATCACTGTAAAAACCTTACAAACAGTACAGAAGGAGCAAGGGCGGACTTAATGCTAAAAGCATTCTCTGCCAGTGACGTGGTGTTATCACGAAAACATATAGTATAGAGAATATTAAAAAAAAAAAGATGTTGGTGCGGTTTTCTGTTACAAGAAATCGTTGATAGTGTGACAGATCTCACATTTGAACCCTATCAACTTTGTTTGTCAGTTTTGAAAAGTGCTTGATTATTTTTGTGATCAGTTCTCTCTAATCCTACATACCAGACTATCTTCGATCTTATCCCACAAGCGCTACATCGCGCAAGGGCAGGTCAAGATGAGTTAGTGCCTATGTTTATGAGCGTGAATCTCCCGCGCAACTGACAACTCCAGTTTAAAACAATTATTCCGAAATAATTCCGGAAAATTCGGAATATTGCGCCGCATACGAAAAAAGTGATAAGCGATTTTATATAAATTGTTATGACATTATTGAAGAAAAAAATTAACCATCTTTTTTTTCTTTTTTTAAAAACGTTACCCAAAAAATACAAAATTATTAGACCAGAATATACAGAATTATTAGAACACCTCAAGTAAACTTAACATTATCAATGCAGTAGAATTGTGAATTTAAGCCCACGACATTCTGCGTTTCTTGTAAGTAAATTTTTAACCATGTAGTGCTATGTAAGAATATTTACTATCCCATTTCGTCCCGTGGGTGCAGTAAGAGGCGATAGAGGGAAACGAAACATGCGACAGGCGGCAGCACCATCCAAGATATCAATTCAAAATAATAAAATATAACTGCGCTTGCCCATCCGCTTATCAAGCGAGCTAACTACAGTAAACATCTCCCCTATGAGGCAATCTCTGGGGGACTTCAGAACGTCAGGAGTGTACCTACTTTTGATAGACTATAATGGTATAATGGTAATAAATTCATATAAAATTGTATCTTCTAGGGTGGGAATCAATTTTATTCAAATGTCATATTTGACTTTTTTATAGTATTGGGTGACAAACGAGCACAACAAAGTCCACCTGATGGTAAGCAGATGCTGTGGCCCATAGACATCCACATTTATCCTTAACTAAGGATGAAAATGCAAATGCGTTGTCACCTCTGAGTACTAAGATGGAAAGCCACGATTCCAGTAAAAAGGGTCTCCGGTTCTCTACACTCACCGTTCGAAACATAACAGCATTACGCTGCTATTTTACGCTGGTATTCTGTGAGAGAGTAGTCTAGCCCCGGTCAAGCCAACTGACTGCCATAATTTTAAATAATTAGCGATATAGATTAAAATAATATATGTAGAACGTAAAATTACCCATTGCCGTTATACTTTCAACTATCTAACGAAATTGTAGTCCGTATTTATTACCCAATATTCTTCTGCAGATATACGTTCTACAAGTTATGTGACATACGTTCACAGAATGCTTTTAAATGCGTTTTTAAAAAGCTGTCCCGGTTCCCAGGCTGTTCATCGCGTAGTGTGTATTGAACTCTGACAAGTACTCTCACGTAACACACGTTTTAAGCCGAGGATGTTGCAATCTACAAAAACTTGAGTTAAAACTTTTCTTCTTGAAAATAAAAATTCAATTTATTCTGCGCGTGTTTTCCACACAATAAATAATACATGAGTTACATTATTAGGATAAACGTGTAAATAAATAAAAGTATCAAAGTTAAAAAAAGCGACGGTACCCTAACGGCAAGGTGCGAACCGCGAACTCACAAAGGTCGTGGGTTCGAATGCGCCGTTCAACTACTTTCGTGAACCACTCCTAACATAAGCATTTTCAGCTTACCAGGAGTAGTTAAAGGGAATATCAGTAATGTTGATAGCATTGCTAGTATTTTTAATAAAAAATATAATAAATATGCCAAGCTGCTCAATTGGGTGTTTGCGTGTGTTTATGTACTTTATATATGTACTTGTATTTTATTCCTTATACATGAAGTTTTCCTCACAATGTTTATTTATACCATCATCGCCGAGCACGTGGTAGGTTAAGCACTAAAATTCTTCATTTCAATTTCTATTATCAATTTCATTAGTGCTGGCAGAAATCGAGCATCATCGCCCCCGAACCGAGTTTTAGGCCCTTGTGCTACCATGATACAATAACTATATCTTGTATTCATCATCATCAACTTCTTCTTCTTCATCTTCATCTGAAAGAATGCCACAAAACATGGTCCTGAGTCACCTGCATCTATCGACTTCCTGCATGTCTTACCAGATCAGCACTTCATCCTGTGGGGGAACACCCTACACTTTGCCTGCCGGTACGAGGCTGTCACTCAGCAGCTCATACGAGGGCGGCACTGAAAATTACGGCAATCAAGGAAGTGACACAAGATTACTATTTAAAAATGTATTTATTGCTTTTCGAAGTGTTCACGGCGGAAGGTGGAGGACGGAGTGCAGAGTTGGCACGTGGAATGTTAGAGAGGGCATGAGAGATAAGACGAATGAGTTGATCGAAATAATGAAAGAAAGAGAATTAGATGTCGTGTGTATGTCGGAGACCAAACGGAAAGGCAGTGGTACTGAAGAGCTCCCTGGCGGGATGTTAGCTATATGATCCGGAGTCCCGGAAAGCGAGAACGCCTGCCAGGGAGTGGGGGTGCTGTTGTCGTCCCGGTTGGTCGATCTTATGACTGAATACAAGGTTGTGAACTCAAGACTTCTCTGGGTTCGCTTTAAACTGGGACTGACGAAGTTATTCCTTTTGGTTGTTTATGCGCAAGTAGCTTCGTCGTCCAGGGCTGAGCTGGAGGAGTTTTGGGAGAATGTAAGAGAAGTTCTAGATTTGGTTAAGGGAAACGAAAGAACTGTTGTATGTGGTGATTTGAATGGATGGGTAGGTATCGCTCGACCAGGATACGAGTCGGTGCTTGGAAAGTTTGGCGATAAAAGGGTAAATGATGCTGGCAAGCTTATACTGGCTGTATGCAAGGAAAAGGGTCTTCTTGTGACAAACACTATGTTTAATCATAGGAAAATTCATATGTACACTAGAGAAAGAAAGAATGAGAGAAGTATGATTGATTTGTTCTTGGTGGATGACTGACTGCGAAAACAGGTGATGGATACACGAGTGTTCAGGGGTGCTGACCTGGGAACGGATCACTATCTAGTAATTACTAGATTTAGGGGTTTGTTCGCGGGTTAGTGCTACCGGATGCCAGTAACAGAACCACAGTTGGTCTGTCGCATCCGAAGCTGGAAGCTTCAGGAAGCGGATACTAGGGACAAATATCACACGAGGGTAGCCGAAAAGCTTAACACCATCGATGGCAGGAAAGAATGTGTCGAGAGAACGTGGCAGAACCTTAGGGATGGAATGGTAAGTGCAGCGGAAGAAGTATGTGGAACGACAAAAAGAGGTAGTAGTAAAAGAAGAGATGCATGGTGGAATGATGAAGTGAGAGAAGCTGTAAAAAAGAAGAAAAAAGCATAGTTAGACTACTTGGCCTCTAGTAACGTTAATCTGATAATATGAGAGAGAAGATGAAAGAAAGATATAAGCTGCAGAAAGTTCATGCGAAAACATTGATTGAGGAAGTACGTGAAAGGTGTAGAATAGAAGCGGACGAGAGGTTGTCGCACAACTTTAAGGAAAACTCCAAACTCTTCTGGAAAGAGGTTGAAAGGTCCCGGAGTGGTGCGACAGCCTTAAGAGTGAACAAAGTGCTTTCGAGAATCAATGACGTCCTCTCATAAAAATCGGACGTCATGCAGCGATGGAGAATTTTATAGAGAAATGTATGCGTGTCATGAACTTAGTGAAGGATTCGGGGGTGACGCCGTGACTGGCACGCCAGACACGGACCTCGATGACACTGAGGTCATCAGCATGAAAGAGATTGAACGTGCGATTCGAAGTTTGAAATTTGGTAAGGTTGCGGGACTAGACAGAGTTACTGCTGAAATGGTCAAGTACGGTGGGCCTCGCGTCTGGGACAGCTTTCATCTGCTGTGCAATTTGTGCTGGCGGACGGGAGATGTCCCGGATGATTGGCGATCCGCAGTCATTGTGCCTTTATATAAAGGTAAAGGTTCACATTTTGACTGCGGGTGCTATCGGGCGATCAGCTTGACCAGTTTAGCAAGTAAAGTTTACTCGAAGGTTTTGACACGTAGGATGCAAGAGAAATCGGAAAGATTCTTATGGGAGGCACAATGCGGATTAAGACATGGAAGAGGATGCACGGATCAAATGTTTTCTCTCCGCATGATCACGGAGAAGCTTCTGAGTGTTAACCAGAGGATTTTCTGTGCTTTTGTGGATCTGGAGAAAGCATTTGATAAGGTTATAAGGAAGAAAATGTGGGAACTGTTGCCGGGATATGGTGTGGATTGTCGATTGTTAAGGGCTGTGCAGTCGCTTTACTATGACTGTAAAGCCTGTGTGAGGGTAGGGCATGACCTGTCACTCATGTTTAGCGTCCAGGCGGGCGTAAAACAGGGTTGTGTCATGTCTTCCTGGCTGTTCATACTGTATCTCGACAGCTGTTTACAGAAGCTGAAAAATAGCTGTTTGGGTGTGAAATTAGGTGACATTAAAGTTAATTGTCTGCTGTATGCTGATGATGCAGTGCTTATTGCAACATCAGAAGCAGAACTGCAGGCATTAGTCACGTGTATGAAAGAGGAATGTGAAATTAAAGGTCTCCGTTTGAATGCTAATAAAACTAAGTTTCTGGTATTTGAAAAGGACGAAGAGAGAACGAAATGTGAAATATGGGTAAATCAGGAATGTCTAGAAGAGGTAAATTAATTGTATACTTGGGGAGTGCTTTCAGCCGGGATGGAAGATGTGATTTAGATGTGGATAGGCGTGTCGCTGCCGGAAACAAAGTGAATGGTGCCCTGAATGCATTAGTAAAAAGGCAAGGCGTGGTGAAGAGTGCACGCCTTGCAATACATAACGCAGTGTTGGTACCGACTTTGTTATATGGAAGCGAAACCTGGGTATGCCAGAAGAAGCATAAAAGCAAGTTGAATGCAGTGGAGATGCGATCTCTTCGTAAAATGTGTGGCGTTAGCATAGCCGACCGAAAACGAAACGCAAGGCATGGATATGGCAGGATTGAAAGATGACCTTATCACAAAAATTGATAGGGGCGTACTCCAATGGTTTTGGGCACGTTGAACGAATGAGTGAAGACCGAATGGTGAAGAAAATATATAGAGCGAAAGTAAATATTAAAAGGTGTCGAGGTAGACCGAGACTGACTTTCGAAGACCATGTGAGCAAATTGCTCGAAGAGGGGAGGGTCAAGAGTACTCGGATACCTAGACGTGCATGTATGAAGAAGTTAATGAACCTGAAAGAAGCGAAAGAGGTATGTAAGGATCGTGTCACTTGGCGATCTGTTCTCTCTGGCTACCCCGTTAGGGATTATGCGTGAAGATAAGTAAGTAAGTAAGTATTCTCTGCGAAATTTGACACATTTTTCCATACGATGGAACCAATCATTGAAGCAACCATTCCATTCGGAAGTTGGGGTCTCCTAAATGGCCGTTTTGTAGGCGTCCACAGCTTCTTCAGGTGATGAAAATCTCTGTTTACGTAATTTATTCTTTATTTTAGGGAAAGTATAGAAATCATTAGGGCTTAGGTCGAGGCTGTACGGCGGATGGTCTAATAATTCTATGTTTTTTTGCTCTAAAAACTCTTTTGTTCTGTGTGCGGTGTGAGAACTCGCATTGTCGTGATGGAGGTTGATGCGGCTGTTGTAGTTCTCTTTACGAAGTTCAGAAACGACCTATGGCAAACAAATGCTAGCATACCATTCTGCATTAAACGTTCTTTGTCCCTCAAGAGGAATAGTCGTAATATGGCCGGTTTTGGAGACAAACGTGGCCACCATTTTTATGCAACACTCCGTGAACGAACAATTTTTGTTGGCTTTAACTCATTTTCGAACACCCAAACTCGTGACTGGTTTTTTGTTTCGGGTTCGTACGCGTTTATTCAGGATTCGTCACCTGATACGATGTTGTATACAGCATTGGAGGATCCTGCGTGGAATCTTTCGAGAATTCTGACGCACCAAGTAACGCGAGCCGCTTTTTGCTCTTTACAGAGCGAATGCGGTATTCATCGGGAAAACAACTTTTTTACACCTAATTGTTCATGCAAGATTATTTGTATTTAACTCATGCCAATGTCTAAAAAAAAAGTTGCCTGAATTTCACGGTATGTCACATGTCGATCTTCCTCAATCAGCTTACGCACAGCATCAACGTTTTCTTGGGTGACTGCAGTTTTTGGACGACCTTGACGGGGATCAAACAGAGGAAGTTGTCCAAATTCCAGATAAAAAGGTGATCTATTGGAGCAAGGTCCGAAGAGTACGGTGGATGTCGCAGACATTCCAATTGTAGCTCGTCTAACTTAGTGGTTGTTTGTTGAGTGTGTGGTCTTGCGTTGTCATGCAGCAGCAGTGGCCTAAAGTGATTGACCAATCTCGGTTGTTTAGCAGCTAGTTCTTCCTTCATGGTTTGCAGTTGCTGACAAAAGATATCCGCCGTAATCGTTAGGCCAGATTTTAGAAAGCTGTGGTGAGCAACACCAGCACTAGTCCACCAAACACTCACAAGTAACTTTTTCTGAGGAAATTTCCGTTTAGGGCAAGATTTGGCTGGGTCTTCAGGGTTCAACCATTGCGACGAGAACTTCCGATTATCGTACAGTATTCACTTTTCATCACAAGTAATTATTCGATTTAAAATCCCTTCATTTTTTGTATCGGTTGAGCAAAGTAACACAGCAGTCGACGCGTGTTTGCAAGTTCAATTCACTCAATCCATGAGGTACCCATCGTTCAAGTTTTTTACTTTCCCGATTTGCTTCAAGTAGATTAATACCGTTTTATAACATACACCGAAGCTTGCAGCTATCTCTGAAGTGTTCTCAAAGTTTGCAAACACCTGTCCATAAATAGGTTGAACAGCCAAGGGGAAGCTACAAGTCGCTTATTACGGCACATGTACTCCATTGTGCCGTAATAAGCGACAACAAAGAAAAAATAACGAGAAAAAAAAAAACAAATGAATGACTGATTTCAAAACTCAAATGTACCAGCTAAATGAATTTATAAATTTGAATTTGGAATGCTTAAGCAAAGACGAGATATTTCAGATCGAAGTTGTCTATACGACAAAACGTTAAATTCATATCATCATCATCATCATCATCATCATCATCATCATCATCATCATTACAGCCCTTCACAAGTCCACTGCTGAACATAGGCCTCCCCCAAGTAATGCCACAAAGCACGGTCCTGAGCCACCTGCATCCATCGACTTCCTGCATATCTTACCAGGTCGTCACTCCATCTAGTGGGGGGTCGCCCTACACTACGCCTACCGGTACGGGGCTGCCACTCGAGAACCTTTCGTCCCCATCGGTTATCGGTTCTTCGAGCTATATGGCCGGCCCATTGCCACTTCAGCTTACTAATCCGTTGGGCTATGTCGGTCACTCTGGTTTTACTGCGGATATCCTCATTTCTGAGTCTATCACGCAGAGAAACTCCGAGCATAGCCCTCTCCATAGCTCGCTGAGCGACCTTGAGCGTCCTCATACGGCCAGCAGTGAAGGACCACGTCTCAGATCCATAAGTCATCACTGGCAACACGCACTGGTTGTACAATCTAGTTTTTAGAGATTGAGGTATACCTGACGAGAAGATATGTCGTAATTTCCCGAACGATGCCCAGCCGAGTTGAATCCGTTGATTGACCTCTCGGTCGAAAAAATTCATATGTAAGGACCCAATACAAACTACAATTATATTCTTGTAGGTCGAAAAAATTTAACGATATTCATGACGGCGCCGAAAGATAAACAATTGTTTACGTATTATAAGCCAGTGGTTGATTTAAATGTTACCTAGAGGTTGATGAAGATGCCGTATGTGGTAAATCACTTGCCTTGCTACAGCTACACTGGTGTAGTAATCGGATGGAAAGATCGCCACTTTAACTAGATCGGTAAAAGCAACGCTTGTAATTGCACGGCAGTGTTCCGGATTAAAGAGATATTTGAGGCCTTCACTGTCGGCAGTTGGCTGCGGGTGTGCCGTGGACTGCAGTAGCCACTTCATCAGGTTGGTGAAGTGGCGGGAAAATTTAAATTAAAGGAGGAAAAAATCCAATTCATTCCGCAGGTGTCATAATATATAGTAGAGGATTTTTACTGGCTATAAAACTATGGGTCTGGGCTGAAAATCAAACCCTGGATCTCAATCACCCCTTGCTCCGGCACTTATCAATCATGGATTCTAACCATGGCGGAAAGTACAACAGTAAAACAAATTTATTTGTCATAAAGTTGCGTATATACTAGTAAACGAGCTTAAAAAAGCTCTCACTTTTTTGTTAATTTATTGTTTTAAAGGAGTTTCCACGTTATTGGATACGAGATTATTAGACTAATTATGATACTAATTTATAAAGAGTTTATTAGCTAGCATATTATTCTATAAACTAAAACTAAATCTAGAACACTTTTGTATAATCGCCCTCACTAAGGAATTTTCTTGTAAGTGGATGTGCTTTCGACTACACATGACTAAACACCAAACCAAATAATAACAATTACATATTTATTGGCCATGCAAACGAGTAAGAGAACGAAAATAATTTACGTGTTTATTTAAGTAGGTACTACAATCAACAAACGAGTGTGTAGTCGTAAATAGAATATGAGCTATGAAGTCGCATACGATTTGGTTGCGACAAAAAATCCGATACATAGTAATTTTATTTTCTAAATCAGAATTATTAAGCGGCAGTGAAGAAAGATGGATTTGGAAATCTCATCGACCATAAAAGTAAGTTTCATCGCCGGGAAATACGAGGCGACACAAAACCTTACAAAGACGGGTTCGAAATAAATATAAATCACTTTCTTTTCATTTAAATACGAAACGGAAACCCTTTACGTAACACCAATATACAATACGTACTCGTATATAAATGTAAAAACTGTGATGAATAAAACAGTTTGATGTTATTATGAACTTAACAATTTAACGTAATTATACCGAGATAAGACTGTTCAAAACACGATAAATGAAAGAGGTAACGAGTTCAAACCTATATATACCTATATATATATATATATATATATATATATATATATATATATATATATATATATATATATATATATATATATATATTTAAAAAAATTAACAATGCTATAAACATTACTAATATTCCCCTTAACTAAGCTTAAATTGCTTGTGTTAGGAGTGGTTCACGCCTTACGTCTTGCTTGCGTATTAAAGTACATAATGTTTGTAATTCAGTAAACAAAATGATAATGGAAACTGAAACTATATACAAACGCAGAAACGTCCTTTCATGTCTCGAAATTGTATCCTTTTCTAAATTAAAATAGAAATGCGAAGGAGCATTCCCTACTATTAGGCACTACATAACAGAACGTGAATTGCCGCGGGAATTGGATGAAATTACAAATACAACCTGTTATCGCGCCACTTTTCCACCGTCTGCGGTTACGCTTCTGTTTCGGTCACAATTCTAAATTACATTGTACCGTTTATGGAAGTTGATAAGAGATTGTAGGCACAAGGGCCCAACCCTAAACATTACTGTACGTAATACAAAATTGAGTTAACGAAATAAAAATACACTTGAGTGGTTTGTCTCATCTTGAATAATGTTTACTTTTTACCTTACCCAGATATAAGCTGTTAGAAATATATATTGGGGTGTTTCTAAAGTGTTCTTTGGTCAGTATACATAAATGCTTATAAAGTATACAAAAAAAGTTAATCAGATATAGATATAGATGGATAAAATAGCCTTCTGCGTTTGAGTCTGAAGCTATGCCACGAAGCCCCAGTCGCCTCAGATGATCACTTGACTGACTGGGATAAGCTCATTCGAAGAAGCGATTAAATATTTATATTATAATCTATTGGATTACGTTTACGGTAAGGGTAATCTTTTATCTAACTGATTTTGATTAGCCGCGGACTCTGGATTCAAACTCCGTCTAGGGCAAACATTTGTGTAAGTTCTGACCGTCCCGAGACTTTGCCACTGTATCGTAGAATACCGTTAATTTTATTACATAACCGTTAGGTTAGGACAATAATGAAGAAAGCTGCGCTGTTACTTCTGAGATTGATAAACTAGATAAAAGATTTATATAATATTATTATTATTATATATTATTATTATTTGGGGTATCTATACAGTTTTCTCATCTGGTTGGGATGTATACATATATAATTATAAATGAAAATGAAAAGATAAATATACGTAAATATCAATAAAATAAATACAAAAATACATAAATAAATAAAAGCCCAACCAGATGGAAGCCCTCGGCAGGGGAGACCAAACGGCCAAGGGTTAGGGGGAAAGGGAAAGAAACCGGCGGACGACGCGGGCAGTATCAAGGAGCACCGCCTTCTGCATTTGAGCCCGGAGCGGTCCGTCACGGAGTCCCAGTCGCCTCAGATGACCAGAGAGGCTAAGTGGGATTAGTCCATTCGCAGAGACGACTACAGGAATAATTTCGGTCGGCAGACCACCCCACATGTTGGTCACCTCGTGAGCCAGGTCCAGATATTTTGACTGCTTATCTGTTTCGGCTTTCACGAGGTTCTCGTCATGCGGGATGGTAATATCGACCAAAAATATCCTTGACTGTGCCCGGTCCATCAGCACAATATCAGGCTTATTCGCAAGAATAGTCCTGTCTGTGATGATGGCCCGGTCCCAGTAGAGCCTGGCGCGGTCATTATCGAGCACGGCTTCCGGCGAGTACTCGTAATACGGCAATTTCCGGTCCACGAGACCGTATTTCAGAGCGAGCTCCTGGTGTAGAATTCTGGCTACTAGGTTGTGCCTGTGCAAGCACTCAGAGTTAGAAAGCGACGAAGAAAGCGACGGAGATGACATGCCGAAGCGACTCACCGGGATGGTGACAAGCACGACAGACGTCGACGGTGCTATCCTTTAGGATGTATCTCCGATAGTTGTTGGTCTTAATAACCTGATCCTGTATTGCAGAGACAAAACCCTCGGTTTCCCCGAAGAGGTCACCGAAACGTAGCCAGTTGAGGGAGGCGACTGTATCTACGAAGGGCTCATGAAGAGCCCTGTAGTACCTCCCGTGGAGCTCCTTCTCCTTCCATACGGTCTCGCAGTCGGAAATGCTAAGCACTGCTGGGTTCTGCCATTTCTCGTGGGCTAAGGATAGAAGGGGTAAGCCCTTTATCACTAGAAATGACGTCATTATAGAATGGATTATCCGATCTCGCCAGGAAGTAAGCACGGAGGCTGCACACTTCGTGATTATACATGATGAGCGCGCTCAGAAAACCACGTCCATCATGCTTTCGCAGCAAGTACAGCCTCACTACCGATGATCTCGGATGATGCATCTTATGGGACGTCATGGTAGTGCGGACTTTTCTATCCAGGGCGTTAAGTTCGGTCTGAGTCCACCTGAGTATGCCAAAGGTATATATGAGGACTAGCATGACCCAACCGTTATATGCGTGTGTCTTATTCACACCGGACAAAAGGCTGTTAAGCACTTTGGTCAAGCGTGCATAAAACACGTCGCAAACTGACTGTTTCATACCAGCCTCATCGATACCGATGTTCTGTGACGTACCCAGGTATCGGTATGTTTCAGCCACGGAAGGGGTCTTTAAGTTGACGGGCATAGATAAATCTATGCTGTCAGAGTTAGCAACCCTTCCCCCTTCAACATGAAGGACCGCACACTTATCCGTCCCCAGCTCCATTCCAATAGAATTGCTAAATTCACAAGTGATGTTTAGCAATTCCATAAGATGGGAGCGACTGGAAGCGAACAACTTGAGGTCATCCATATAGAAAAGGTGGGTCACTTTTGTTCCTCCCTTCCGTAGCTGAAATCCTCTCCCGGAGCCCTCCAGTAAGGTACTGAGAGGGTTCAGAGAGAGGCAGAACCAGATTGGACTCAGACAATCGCGCTGGAAGATACCCCTTCTAATCCTTATGTGGTTCTCCGCAGCCATCATCCGCTCGCCCAGATAACAGAGGATCGTACTCCACTGCCCCATACACTGCTCGAGGAAGTCTCTAACTGTACAGTCAATCTTGTACAGCTCGAGGACCCTCTTTAGCCATGTATGGGGCACCGAGTCGAATGCCTTTCTGTAGTCTATCCAGGCAGCGAAGAAGTTCCGACGGTTCCGTTTCACTACTTTGCCAATGACCGCGTCAATGAGGAGTGGTTCCTTGGTTCCACGGCCACCGCCCCGACATCCATTTTGAGCGCGTGACATCACCTGATTTAGCTCCAGGTGACGTGTGATTCTCGCGTTCAAAATGGATGTCAGTGTCTTATATATAGTGGGTAGAAACGTGATGGGGCGGTATTTGCTCGGGTTTGTGGCATCCTGATCTTTAGGAACCAAGTGAGTGATCCCAGTAGTGAAGAGGCTCGGGAGCGACTTCTGATCGAGAGCCTCTTATATACTGTCAGGCAAGCACAGCGTGACACACTATGAACCCCTTCAGCCAATAATGATGCAGCCCGTCGAGCCCCGGACTTTTCCATTTCGGGGCCATACGGACCGCCTCAGCCACGTCTTCAGACGTTATGATGACGGGGTCCATAGGCGTAACACTTGCACTCTGGCTCGCCACAACTTCCATCCAAGGGCCCTCGCTGTGGTTTACGGGCTCTGACCACAGGCCACGCCAAAATGCGACAGTGTCAGCCTGATCCGGTCTTGGGCCCACTCCACATACCTTTGGTCGCTCCAATGATTTATAGAGCCTCTTCTGATCACTCTGGAAGAGATGATTCTGGTTGAACCGCCTTGACCTCTCGCTAAATCGTCGAATCCGCTTCCTCCAAGCAGCGATTTTTTGCTTCAGGTCATCTATGTGCTCCGTTAGTTTCTGCGTGATACCCGGCTGGGACAAACTAATATTTGTCCCAGCAAACGCCATTCTAACGGTGCGCACAACTGTCGGTCTATTATTACCCGACCTGAAGCTTATCAGTCAGCCGATAAGGGCCCTTGCCTTTCCGATACGGTCCTCGATTCTTTTTCTCCAGGCTGGGATGGCACTACCTTGTTGAGTAGCACGTCCAGCCATGGGATGTTTGGCGCCAATAATACGGCATATTGCCAGTGCGGCGCCAAAAAGAATTGAGTCCGTCTCGCAAAGGTCCCGGCTGGCTTCCAAATAGTCACCAGCATTGGGTTAAGAGCCCGCACGACAGCCCGATTTCGCTTGCTAAGGGGTATGCGGGGAAGTCGCGGTCAATTTTCGAGAGGCATGCTGCGCGTTTCCAGCATCGACTCTTCCAATATGCTCCTCATTTTCTCTAGTTCGTGGGGGACTATTCCATCATCGTCTGAATCAACCACAAATGGAATATTGACAGCAGCGTCCACATTTGCAGTTTGTTGCGCAATTATTGGCGCCGCATTCCCAGCCGTAGCATTAGCATCCGATGAGGGAACAGCCTCACGTCGTAGTCGTTCGAGTTCGGCGTCACCAAATATGTTGGAGCGCAGGATGTACCGAACTCGGTCTACCAGGTTTTGCTCAGTGACGGATAGAGACGGCTCCAGCTCTGCAAAAAAGCGATCCATCCGAGCCCGATATGCCAAACATCCGGTTTCTTCCCCTTTTGCCCTAAAGTACGCCCGCAGTGCGTTTGCGTTCATTGTTTGTGACCAACGCATGCGACGTGCTCCACCAGCGGCGGGTGTCGCTTGCTGAGTCCGAGAGGACCCAGCCGACACCAAGCCTTCTAGTGGGGATGATGGATGCGGAGGGCTGCTAGGTGATCGTAGAGCTCCTCGCGCTCGGCTGGCGGCCCGCATGCTGCCGCGTCCAGCGGCAGCTCCAGACGCGCCCCGGCGACCCCCAGGCAGCGGCCCTATGCGCGTTCCTCTTTGTACCATCATCCATTTATGGGCGCCAAGTAACGGGAGACGCCCAAGCCCGGCACCGTTTCGTGATTCGGTCATATGCACAAACGGACCTTTGTACCCACAATTTTGCATAGGCACGGCGCTCACACCTCTTGGCAGGGCGCTGACTGACTGCGCCGACGTAGTAGTTTTGTCACATAACTGTTACGTCAGCGGGCGATGGGATCGTCACTTCCCTACGCCTTTTTATTATTATTATTATAGATTTATATTATAATATTATAAAGATTAAAAGATTTATATAAAATAAATCTACTATATTTTGTAATAATTTAGCTAAAGTTCATAGTGGTCTAACCTTACCTTTCCTAAAAATGTTAACTTTTATGGCGGTACTTACAAAAAAATAAATAATAATGGAATATCAATGTTAACTTTAGTATAAAACTAACTTTTGTTGTCGTTATTGTTATTGTGTTTTGTCTTTGGTGAATATAAGTTAAATTTAGTTATATAATATATTTTGTGTCATGGAGGAAGGAACTGCCGTCTGTGATACAGGATCGGCCTAGTACAGCCGGCAGTAACCGAAGTAAGCAACTCTGTGCATAGCTTATTTTATTTTATTTTAAACATATTGTAAAAAAAACTTATTGTAGAGGAAAGGAATGTAATTATGCTAATAAGTTTATTATTATTATAATTATTATTATAAAGAATGATACCAATTCAGATGGATTTCAAGGCCGCAACTTAACTTTTTACCTTAAAGCAAATTTAAGATAAAAATGTTTAAAAAATAATTTATTACATGATAAACTCTTATGATAGGATAAAGTTACAGTAAAAGCTACGACTCCAAATACTCCAAATATACAAACAACCAGAATGAGCATAGAAGGGACATATATTATGTGTTATTTACGAACGAGTAGTTTAATAATCGGGGTGTAACTGAATATGAAGACCTAGGTTCATATTCCAACCGTAACTTTAGAAATGTTACAGCCCTTTACACGTCCCACTCCTGGGCATAGAGTGCAAAGAATCTACGAAAAACTAACAAATGTAGGTTAAAAGCATTAATTTCAAAGCTATTCTACTACTTCAACAAATACATAAGTATAATCTGTTCATGATTTTGCCTTGGCATATGGTCTGACACAACTGGTTACTTCGCCTACGCGGATTCCAGATGTGGAGGATCATGCACCTTCCCTGTTGGACCTTCTGCTGACCTCTCACCCGGACGGATATCAGATTTCCGTCGACGCCCCTTTAGGCTCCTCGGACCATTGTCTGATCCGGAGTGTTGTGCCACTCACGCTGAAATCGCGGTTGCATTCTGCAGGCTGCCGCCGTGTTTGGCACTATAGGTCAGCCGATTGGGATGGGATGCGGTCTTTCTTTGCATCCTACCCTTGGGGGCGGGTTTGCTTCTCGCCGGATGATCCCAACGTTGTTGCGGATTCTGTTACTGATGTGGTACTTCAGGGTATGGAACTTTTTATTCCTTCCTCTGTGGTGCCCATTGGAGGCAAATCTCAGCCATGGTTTGGTCGCTCCTGTAAAATAGCATCATGCTATAAGCAGGAGTGCTACCAAGCCTGGGTTGATGCATCAGCGTCCCGGGATGTAAACACCAGCGCTCTAAAAAAGAAGTATAATTCCGCCTCTAGGTCCTTCAAAAGAGTCATTGCCAAGGCAAAGTCAGAGCACATAGGCAGAATTGGCGAGAAACTAGTTCGCCTTCCTTCTGGAACCCGTGCATTCTGGTCTCTCGCCAAGGCTGTCCAGGGGAATTTCTGTCAGCCATCTCTTCCATCTCTGCACAGGGAGGACGACTCACTGGCCCATACTGCAAAGGAGAAAGCCGATCTTCTAGGCTCCTTCTTTGCGTCTAACTCGACTCTCGATGACGGGGGGAGTACGCCGCCGACCATCCCGCGGTGTGAGTGCTCCATGCCGGAAGTGCAGTTCACACAGCGCTCGGTTCGCAAAGCACTCCTCTCCCTGACATCCACAAGTCGAGTGGGCCTGACGGAATCCCCCCAATTGTGCTGAGGACGTGTGCTCCAGAGTTGGCACCGGTTTTAACGCGTCTTTTCCGGTACTCCTACTCCCTAGGCGTAGTCCCAAAATCGTGGAAGACGGCTTTCGTCCACCCGATCCCTAAAAAAGGCGACCGCTCAGACCCGTCCAACTACCGGCCAATCGCCATCACCTCCTTGTTCTCCAAAACAATGGAGTCCATTGTAAACTGCCAGCTTATGAGGTACCTTGAGGATCACCAGCTGATTAGTGACCGCCAATACGGTTTTCGCCGTGGTCGGTCAGCTGGTGATCTTCTGGTCTACCTCACTCACAGATGGGCGGAGGCAGTAGAGTTCAAGGGGGAGGCATTGGCCGTTAGTTTGGACATTGCGAAGGCCTTCGATCGGGTTTGGCACAAAGCGCTTCTTTCGAAGCTCCCTTCCTATGGGCTTCCCGAGAAATTGTGCAATTGGATCACCAGCTTTCTTGCAGATCGGAGCATCAAGGTCGTTGTAGACGGTGCAAGCTCCGATTGCAAGCCTATTAATGCTGGTGTTCCACAGGGCTGCGTGCTATCGCCAACGCTGTTTCTTCTTCATATCAATGATATGTTGCATACCCGTAACATTCATTGCTATGCAGATGACAGCACTGGTGATGCTCTTTACACCGGCCGAGCCAATATTTCTCGGGAAAACGTCTCCGAGTGCCGGGACAAACTTGTGTCTGAAGTCGAGTCTTTGCTGAACAGAGTCTCGGATTGGGGACGACTAAATCTAGTCCAGTTTAACCCCCAGAAGACACAAGTTTGCGCGTTAACCGCTAAAAAGAACCCCTTTGTCGTATCCCCTCAGTTTCAAGGCACTCCCCTTGTTGCCTCAGCCAGTATCGGAATCCTCGGCGTCGACATATCGAGTGACGTGCAGTTTCGTGGTCACTTGGAAGGGAAGGCCAAATTGGCCTCTAAAAAGCTTGGCGTGCTCAGCAGAGCGGGACAGTATTTCATGCCGGCACACCGCCTGCAACTTTACAAGGCGCAGGTTCGGCCGCACATGGAATACTGTTCCCATCTCTGGGCTGGGGCTCCCCAGTACCAGCTCCTTCCACTTGACCGCATCCAGCGCAGAGCGGCTCGAATCGTCGACGACCGAGTGCTTTCCGATCGGCTCGATTCACTGGCGTTGCGAAGAGATGTTGCATCTCTTTGCGTATTTTATCGCATCTATCACGGGGAGTGCTCTGAGGAATTGTTCGGATTAATCCCAGCCGCCAAATTTCGTGAACGCACGACACGGCAAACGTCCCAATACCATCCACACCATCTGGATGCTTGGCGGTCCACCACTGTACGTTTCACAAGGAGTTTTCTTCCACGTACAACCTCTCTGTGGAATAGTTTATCATCGGCGATTTTTCCGGACCGATACGACCTGGGGACCTTCAAGAAAAGAGCTTACTCCTTTCTAAAGGGCCGGCAACGCACCCGCAATTCTCCTGGTGTTGCGGTTGATCATGGGCGGCGGTAGTCACTTAACATCAGGTGAGCCGCATGCTCGTTTGCCCCCTCTTCTATAAAAAAAAAAAAAAAAAAAAAAAAAAATAATCAACGTAGCCATTACTAACGTTACATACTTTCCTCTACTTTAAATTTCTTTGAAAGCACAATGGCACTGAGGCCTGACGATAAGCCGGCGAGAAGCGAAGCGTGAACCAGCTGATAGCGCGACATGTGTTCGTTCAATGCCCACACTCGATTACTATCTGTCACTTGAAACTAGGTTTTCGCTCTGTGATTCCGGCCTGAAAACTTAAGTTCACTAGGAATAACTTTGCTGCAAAAGAAATATAAATATTCTTTAATCTACATCAAACATATGTGAGGCGTTTTTTGTTTGTACATTAGCTTCCTTAGCACTAAGATATTATATAAATCTAGCTGGTAACAAAAGTAAACACTCGGTAAACGTAATGCTCCCGATTTTTAGAGAACTTTTATATCCATTTATTACCTCACCAGCACTCTGAGCACCCTGTCGACAGACAGAGCAAGATGTAACGACCAAGTAATGGCCGAGAACCCGACCTAAAAGTGCCAATTCTAAATTCAACAAACTGATGATGGGCCGGACCGCGCTGTCACAGAGTACCAGCGTAAAAAGCAATACCATTGTGCTGTACATCTTTATACAGTAATAAGAATTACTAACAACAGATCACTGTATTTTGGTCCTCAGGTGTGACAGTCTAATCTACACTTTGATTCTTCATCAAGAGATTATAAATATCTACGCTTACTTGCATAAAGTAGCCTTTTTCTTTTGGAGATAGGCTGTAGGTGTTATGCAAAAGAGAGCAATTTATAACCTAAGTCCGAAGGAATCTCTTAGAAAAAAATTTAAAGAAATAAATATATTAACTTTGGCCTCTCAGTATATTTACGAAAATTTAATATATGTACACAAAAACAAAACCAGTTTCACAAAAAATACTAATGAAAGCAGTAGCATTAGCAGAAGCATTCTGTAAGTACTAGGATCAAGCACAAGTTAGTTAAACCAGGTACTCGACTCCAAACAGTCAATAATTTCTTCATCGGGCAATGTATACGCTTTTTACAACAAATTCCAAGAAAATATGCAGAACTTATCTATCAAAAGGTTTAAAGTATTTATTAAGCAAAAATTGCTTAGTAAGATTTATTATACTACCAAAGAGAACATGTTTGATAACAACCTCTGGGAATGAGGTGATCGCTACGATACTGTTTCTAAATGTTTTCATAACAATTGTATAAATATTATATTGTAAGTAATGCTTTTAAAAAAATGTCCCGCTGGGTTTCTTGTTGGTTCTTCCCAGGACAGAACTTTTTTCCGGACCAGTGGTAAGAGTAAAAAATTACTTTCAATAAAAATTACATATTATATTCGTAGTATATAGCTACAAATATACAACTAATATGCATTTATTTTAGTAGTATAGTTGTAGCACGAAAGGGTCGGATCGACCGGGGAAGGACCACGCTATCACAGAATACCAGCTTAAAATAGTAGCTTAATACTTCTGTGTTGCGTATGGTGAGTGTAGAGAACCGGAGACCCTTTTTACTGCAAACGAGGCATCCCATCTTAGTCCTCACGGGTGACAACCTATTTGCATTTTGATTCGTAATCGAGGATAGATGTCGCCCATATACAGCAACCACTTACCATCAGGTGGACGGCGTGCTCGTTTGTTACCCTTATCCTATAAAAAATATACAGGCCACAGTATCCAACCAATTACTGCGGTTGGACTGAAACATCTAATACGAAGTATCTTTAAGATTTACACAAGAGATATTTAAAGAGTTGTTTCTGTAAAAAAGCCATTCAATTCGTTCTATTTTTCGATTTATATTCTGATATGATGATTACGTTTCCAATTACAATATTTAGTTTGCCCACTTTTATCAACCCTATAGCACGCACCAGTCGCCCAGAATCTCGATCTGTTAATTGTTTTGATTAATATATACTATGGCCGCTCGCCAGTAGATGTGTTTCACCATGACGACATTGGTTATTTGATTACCACGTTGGCTATGTCCGGCGCGAATATGCCAATAACATGAAATTGATAGAGCTTTGGACGCCTCTACCTTAATACGACGTAATTTGCGTTTTTGTATTATAAATTATTTTGTTCTTATTGAGCCACCAATTGTAACTTTAATATTCTGTTCTTATCACAATAAACATCGAATGGGTTAATTTGACCACGTGTTACCGTTACCGTTACAGCCTATTTAAGTCCACTGCTGAACGTTTCGACATAATTCCCACGCTCAGCTATCGGGTTGACAGCCGCAGTTTTTTTTAATTTAGTCGTTATTAGCAAGAAGGACAGGCAGTGGATGTTGTTACACCGCCACTACACGGTACTTAGTTACTTTAGGGTGTCATCGTATTTTAGTCGTTATTAGCAAGAAGGACAGGCAGTGGATGTTGTTACACCGCCACTACACGGTACTTAGTTACTTTAGGGTGTCATCGTATTTTAGTCGTTATTAGCAAGAAGGACAGGCAGTGGATGTTGTTACACCGCCACTACACGGTACTTAGTTACTTTAGGGTGTCATCGTATTTTAGTCGTTATAAGCAAGAAGGACAGGCAGTGGATGTTGTTACACCGCCACTACACGGTACTTAGTTACTTTAGGGTGTCATCGTATTTTTACCGAATAAGGGTGACAAACGGGCACATAGTGCACCCGAAGGTAAGTAGATGATGTGGCCCATATAGAGCTATGTCGATCCCCGATTAAGAATAAAAATAAGAATGCAGATACGATACAACTCCTGAGGACTAAGATGGAATGCCATGTTTACAGTAACAAGGGTCTCCAGATCTCTATACTCATTATACGAAACACAGCAGCATTAAGCTACTATTTTACGCTGGTATTCTGTGAGAGCGTTGTCCCGCCACGGTCGAGCCTACCTCTTCATACTAAAACCATAATATAGCTGAAACAAAGCTTTCCACGTCTGTTCCACTTATAAAGTTTTTCTTTACTATTTTCTTACTTACTTACTTACTTATCTTCACGCACAATCCCTAACGGGGTAGCCAGAGAGAACAGATCGCCAAGTGTCACGATCCTTACATACCTCTTTCGCTTCTTTCAGGTTCATTAACTTCTTCATACATGCACATCTAGGTATCTGAGTACTCTTGACCCTCCCCTCTTCGAGCAATTTGCTCACATGGTCTTCGAAAGTTAGTCTCGGTCTACCTCGACACCTTTTAATATTTACTTTCGCTCTATATATTTTCTTCACCATTCGGTCTTCACTCATTCGTTCAACGTGCCCAAAACCATTGGAGTACGCCCCTATCAATTTTTGTGATAAGGTCATCTTTCAATCCTGCCATATCCAAGCCTTGCGTTTCGTTTTCGGTCGGCTATGCTAACGCCACACATTTTACGAAGAGATCGCATCTCCACTGCATTCAACTTGCTTTTATGCTTCTTCTGGCATACCCAGGTTTCGCTTCCATATAACAAAGTCGGTACCAACACTGCGTTATGTATTGCAAGGCGTGCACTCTTCACCACGCCTTGCCTTTTTACTAATGCATTCAGGGCACCATTCACTTTGTTTCCGGCAGCGACACGCCTATCCACATCTAAATCACATCTTCCATCCCGGCTGAAAGCACTCCCCAAGTATACAATTAATTTACCTCTTCTAGACATTCCTGATTTACCCATATTTCACATTTCGTTCTCTCTTCGTCCTTTTCAAATACCAGAAACTTAGTTTTATTAGCATTCAAACGGAGACCTTTAATTTCACATTCCTCTTTCATACACGTGACTAATGCCTGCAGTTCTGCTTCTGATGGTGCAATAAACACTGCATCATCAGAAGCTCCTGGCATCATCAATTTACTATTTTCAATTATATAATTATACTACCCATAGTTATACTAATTATTGTTACTCGTAATTATTAAATCGTTTATTTAAATCTTAACAAATAAAAAAACATAACATAAGTTTTTGTTTGCATAAATCCAAGCAGGTTACACAATAAAATCAGCAATACCTTATGGTAATCGGAACCAGAATGTGTCAATAAATTCCGAATTAGCCGCACGAAGCGACCAACCGGCTAGCGTGAAACAAGCAGAGGTATTTTGCATCCGTTTTCCATAAATATGGAACGGGCAGATTTCCTTATTGGGATCGCCCGAATGAGAAGTTTGCCTTCAGACAGCTTGGCGACGGGCCGCGTGGACGGCCATCATACATAGCAAAACGTGTTTAATCAACATCTATGAGATACTATACTCGAGGTTAGTGTGCAGTGTATGCATATTAGATCTATCCGCTGGCACTCGGCTACACTATTTATGTACATATGTTACCGGTGTACCGACTGATAAAATCAAAGTAGTCACGATACTGTATCATCGTCATCATCATCATATCGTTATAGTTATTAAATTATGTTTTATATTTGTAATGTTCCATACATTACCAATAAAGCGCAAGGGCATTAATGAAAATAAAATGGTGTTTCCACTTTCAAAACACTCAAAACGTGCTATTTTTGTAGCTCCTGGCATAAAGCCACGTAGTTACAGTAAATATTTCAATATTTTACTTTATACCGGTCGTTAAGTCAACGACACGACATTGACAGTGTTAAAAATTTTGTCCACTAATTACTTTCCGATATACGTTTTACGATCGGAAGCTAATAGCATAAGTGATTCAATTCATGCATGTTACAATGTTGTCAGCTGTAATCCATTAATTATACGTTTTTACTGTTGTTGTATAGGCTATGGTGGAGCCACGTGTTTAAGGCTGCCGAAGTCTAGTTCCCCGGTCGAACCTTAAACCTATTACGCGAGATATTAACTAAAGTGGACTGTATATGCGGTTGCTTCTACGCTTACGTAAAGGCGACTACTATAGCATGCGGTATAATGCACTCGCTCTTCCCTAAAACTAAACTATTATTGTGCCAAATCGCTGAAAAGGAATCCTGCCTTATTAGGAGAACAAAAAAATTGGAGCGGGTTAAACTATGTAAGGCAGGAGCTAAATTAAGGAATGTTGACTCACCGGGGTTTCTTCTATCCTGTTGAGCACTATAGCTGCAACTTCTGGAACTTCTTCTGGAACACTCCGGAGAGAGGCGGTGCGCGACTATATCTCACACGAGGTGAGGGAACTTCTTCTAGACAGACACTCTGGGGCCCCAGGGGTGCGTCGGGAGAGAAGCGTTGTGGTTTCAGCGACGACTGCGGTGGAAAGAGCTGTTGTTCCAATGACTGGCGCGGTAGGAAAGAGCTGTTGTTCCAATGACTGGCGCGGTAGGAAAGAGCTGTTGTTCCAATGACTGGCGCGGTAGGAAAGAGCTGTTGTTCCAATGACTGGCGCGGTAGGAAAGAGCTGTTGTTCCAATGACTGGCGCGGTAGGAAAGAGGCCGCGCAACGGTCGCGCGTGCCTTATATGTCCTCGGCCCCGATGATTACGTGACATTCTAGAATCATCTTCTTGCCCCTCCCACCCCACCACCCCGATGTGTCGATGGAGGATCGAGGAGGGTATGAATGATATCGTTTTGTCGGAAAGGAACAAGCGGCTTGGCACCTCTACCGTCAAATATAATAATCCAATGGTTTTTTCCGCGCAACCATCTCCCCCGCCCTTGAAGGATTTCCTTCAAAATTAACTAATACAACTAGAGCTAAGATCAACTAACAAAATAACTAACTAACGCTAAGATTACTTAAATTCAACTACAATTTAATCTAGAAAGCTAATTTAAATTATGGAAGAGGCAGGGGGCACAAACGGACAACCGGACGCAAGTAAGACCCAACCGTGGTCTTAACGCGAGCTATCCTAACTACTCCGTCGGAACCGGGAAAGACCTCTTCGACAATTCCTAACGGCCAGTGGAGAGGCGGCGTATTCTCTTTGGTGAGCACAACTACAGTTCCTACAGCTAAAGGCTCAGTTGCTGTGTTCCATTTTTGCCGAGACTGCAAAGTATGCAAGTATTCCATCCTCCATCGTTTCCAAAACGATTGCACTAACCGATCTAATAATTTGTGGCGTGCGGAAATGCTAAGTCTGTTCTCATCCATACCTGCGGCTGGCAAATACTTTAAAGGCGTTAAATTCAAAAAATGTGCTGGAGTTAGAGCCAGCGGTTCCGAGGGGTCACTAGACAACGTACGACAAAGTGGGCGACTATTCATTACGCATTCAATTTGAGCGAGCACCGTACTTAGCTCTTCGAAGGACAAAATTTGATCTCCTATTACTCGGTATAAATGACTCTTTAGACTCTTGATATTAGTCTCCCAATTGCCCCCAAAATGGCTCGCGGCTGGGACGTTCAGAGACCACTCAATGCGGTTCTCGGCTAGAATGTGAGCGAACTCCGAATTATAATATTTGCTAGCTAAGAGCTCATGTAGTTCCGATAGAATACGTTTTGCACCGACGTAGTTCGTACCGTTATCCGAATACAATCTACTTACAGGGCCACGGCGGGAAAGAAATCTTTTAAATGCACCCATAAAGCCTGCTGTGCTTAGATCACCAACGAGTTCTATATGCACCGCTCGAGTAGTTAGACATACGAAAATGCAGACGTAAGCCTTTGTGGATCTTATACCACGCCCGCGAGTGAGCGTGACCTTAAACGGACCAGCGAAATCAGACCCGGTGCGCGTGAAGGGCTTTACTGATTGTATTACTCTACAAGATCTAAGTTCCACCATTTCCGGAAATGACGGCTTGGGGCGTGCCCGAAAGCAAGCTATACATCTGTGCACCCGATTGCGTATTAAATTACGTGCAGAAAGAATCCAATAATTCTGACGCAAAATCGACATCAACAAGTCGGGGCCAGCGTGCGAGTTCAATTTATGATGGTAGTCGACTAATAAGTTCATGATATGGTCTTTACGCGGTAAAACAATAGGGTGCCGTTGGTCGAAACTCAATTGCGAGTTGGACAAGCGTCCACCTACCCTTACAATCCCATCCTGTAAAAATGGCTTAAGGCGTTGAAAGGCGCGACTACAAGCTCTATTCGATTGTAATCTTCTAATTTCTTCAGAGAAGTGCGCACGTTGAAGTTCACGCAATACTAGCGACTCGGCATAGTTGTAATCGGATGCTAAGACATACGAACGTCGCGGTAACAGCTTCGCGAATCGACAAACGTAAATTACGCTATGCAATAATTTCGACCAAGAGGACAAGCGGTTCGCCAAAGCAATTATTGGAGAAACCTCGCTCGAAACGTTCGCCACTAGAGCGTGTCTCTTCTCTTCCGGCGGTTGTGACACTGACGAAGGTTCGAAATCGGTTATTGGCCATTGCGAGGGATCCAAGTGAACCCAAGCAGGTCCGTGGAACCAAAGCGGGTGGTCCATTATTTGCATCGGGGTGAGTCCACGGGATAGACAATCGGCGGGGTTTTCCGTACCGGACACGTGATAAAAGTTCCGCGTTTCTAACTCGTCTTGTATCTTGGCCACTCGGTTCGCAACAAACGTATCCCAACGGTGGGGTGAAGAATGAACCCAGCATAAGGCGACGGTGGAGTCGGAAAAGGCAAATATCCTTTCTATGTGAACTCTATCCCTACATGCGCTGATAACTGCGGTAATAAGCTTGGCGAGTACTAATATTGCGCAAAGCTCTAAGCGCGCCAGAGAGACAACCTTACGGGGGGAGACTCTCGACTTAGAACTAATGAGGCTAATCGAATTTCTACCATTATTCTGGACGTGGAAATATACAACGCCCCCGTAAGCCTTCTCGCTGGCGTCTGCAAACCCAACGACCCTTATGGCGCTATTCCTATCTACGTTTATATGACGCGGTATTTTAATTTCTCTTAATAAAGGAAGTTCCTCTCTAAAGCGCTGCCACAACCGAACAATGCTGTCAGGCGGCGAGTCATCCCAGTCGCATTCCAATAACCAAAGTTGTTTAATTAAAAGCTTAGCGTATAATACCACTGGAGCTACGAAACCCATGACGTCCCATAATCTAGCAACGCATGACAGTATTGTGCGCTTTGTGCATTTCTCTACGGGCGGATTTACCTTAAGGCTAAACACGTCGGACTCTGGTGACCAACATAGACCGAGCACCTTGTGTGTATCAGAATCGTCGAATTCCTTTATCGCCGAAAGACGGTGTGACAGTGGGATTGTATCCAAAACCGGACGCGAATTACTAGTCCACTTCACAAGATCGGATTGACCCGATTTCATGAGCCTTATAACCTCGGCGGTGGTTAGGGTTGCCTCCTCCACGCTATCGACTGAGTACACAAAATCATCCATATATAATCCGCTCTCAATTGCCCTCTTAGCTTTAGGATAAGAGGGACCTTCATCGTGAGCGAGCTGTCTCACCGTGCGTAACGCATGAAATGGGCTCGACTTTAAACCAAAACAAACGCGGTTAAATTCAAACACCATTAGAGGTTCCTTTGGGTTGAAACGATATAAAATGCGTTGGAATCTACGGTCGCATTCACGGACCCCTATGCAAAGAAACATTTGACGAATATCGGCGGATAGTGCTATACTAAACAAACGAAAATTGACTATTATATTAAATAAACTGCCCTGTAAATTATGCCCACTATAGAGGATATCGTTAAGCGACAGGTGAGTGCTAGTTTTAGCACTAGCGTCGAGCACTACACGTAACTTAGATGTAAGTTTGTCCTCTCTAATGACTCCGTGGTGTGGTATGAAATACGACGGTGTGTCTTCGTAGTTATCTAATTTCGAAGCCACAAGTGATATGTAACCTTCTCTTATATATTCGTTAATGACGCCGTCGTAAGCTTCCTTTAACTGGGGTGAAGCGAGCATCCTACGCTCCAAGCTGTAGAAACGTTTTTCCGCCGCCGAGAGATAAAACATCTCCTTTAAAGGGTAGCGCTACACTATATCTACCGTCGCGATCACGAATGGTCGTGCGGACGTAAATTTCCTCGCATAACCTGTCATCTGAGCTAGCTATGGGTGGGACGTTCACCTCCTCCATCTCCCAAAATTTGCGGACTAACGACTCGAGCGGTTCGACAGCCATACCACAATAAGAGGTTGCCGAAATACTATCTATGATGGGGGCGGAGCCAAGGATCACATAGCCCAATACGGTTTCCAGTGCGTAAGGCGCGGTATGCGAGGAGTTGCCCCTGACCTTATTGTTTAACAAAAGATAAGGGAAAAGCGATGCTCCAATGAGCATGTCTATGTTTCCAGGAACGGCGTAAGTGTCGTCCGCCAGAGTCAAATTCTTAAATTCAATCATTGCCGAGGTGTCAACCGAAACGGTTGGCAACCGTTCAGTGACCCTATCTACTACTAGTGCATTTATATCAAAGTTAACATTACGATCTATCCGAGAATAAATTTTTAAATTTATATATCCCTGTGTCGATTTACTAGTGCCTCCGATGCCTTTAATTACAGGACATGAAAGTGACCTATTTATTACTAAGCCTAAGCGCTGACAACATTGTCGCGTTATAAAGCTATTTTGGGCTCCGCTGTCCAGCAGTGCACGGACGCTTTGTTCGTTTCCACGCGAATCCCTAACCAAAATACGTGCCGTACCCAGTAACACGGTTGAAGGAGGTTGTGCTCCCATATTTGCCAATGAGCACAGAGCGACATCACCAGGTCGACCGCTAGAATCGTTGACCTTAGTAGGGGCGAATTCCCTATCCGCTTTACTTGACGCCGCTATGTTGCTATTTTCAAAATGTAATAGCGTGTGATGTTTCCTGGCGCACTTGCTACATACGGAACTCGAATTGCATTTTGCAACTAAATGCTTATCGCTTAAGCAGTTCAAACATAGGTTGTTTGTCTTTACTAATTTATAACGCTCGCTTGGTGAATATTTACGGAAAGTCGCACAATTATATAAATTACCGTGTCTATCTTTACATACTAAACAAGTATGCTGGAGTGATGTTGGCGTAGCGGTTACGTAAGTTAACGACCCTGCTATTTTAGATGGTTGAGTCTGTCTACGGTCGACGCACCTTTTATTCTCCTGTTTAACGTTCGGAGAGCGCTGCATCACCTTTATTTGATCTCGCACGAACGATGCTAATGAATGAAAGGAAGGCATCTCCGAGCTACGATGCTCCATTTCAAACGCACGCACGGTGTCGGGGTCCAACTTCTTCAGTGCAATATGGAGAAACACCACGTCCATAAGATCATTAAATTTCAAATTCTTAAGTGCAGCCACCGATGCCACAAATTTATCTAGAAACTGCTCTAAGCCGTTGATGTTCGCGGATGATATAGGTTTAAGATCGAATATCTGGTTCAAATATTCGGAAGCTAACATTCTCCTATCTTCATATTTAGTTTTAAGCGTTTCGAATATTAATAAGTAATTGTTTGCTGTAGGTGTAAAACCAGAGCAGATCGACTGTGCCCTGCCACTAAGTTTACTAATTAAGTAATATAATTTTTCGGCGTCCGATAACGATGGGTTATTGTGTATATTGTTTTGAAAACTACTGAAGAAGAAGGGCCACGTCTTAATATCACCATTAAATACCGGAATATCTATTGGCGGCAACCTAATCGAGTCGCTTGGACGTACCTGTTTTTCCGGCTTTGCTTCGTTTTGAGATAGGGATCTCGCAATTCTTTTCACGCGACACAACATATCTTCGAATGCCAGCAGCGGTTGGTAGTTCACTATGTATTTCGGGTCGATTTGTAATTCCAAATGATTAATTTGGTCTAATATTTTTTCGTAATCTATTCGTAAAGAATCTATCGTTTCGATTTCGGTCAAAAAAGTTTCCACTGCTTCTATATGGATGTTCTTTATATAATCACTTATATTCTGCATACGCGAAAAGAGTATGTCCCTCTTAGCATAAAGCGTTTTAATTTTGATTTCACTTTCACTAACTGCCATTTTAAACTATTATAATAAAGTTATATCAATCACAATTAATCTCACAACGCACAAACAATAAAGGATGGACACTCGGTATGCCGTATTACGTAATTAAATCGAACACCTGCGCAGCGAGTCGAGGTGACGCGTCATTTGCTAGACTCAATAATTTTATCAAGATTGTGGGTAAGCGTATCAAACGGTTCCTATTACACTGTTTCAATTATTTAATAGGCTTTAAATTTAATCAAATACGAGCGCTATAAAACGAATAATTCTGTTTGCGAGTACCTAATCAAAATTTAAATTTAAACGAACACTATTTAAGTCTATTCTATAAATTGGAGTGCATTATCTAATTAATTAATTCAACAATTCGACCAAAATCCTGCTCGAGGTGACCATAAAATGGTGGAGCCACGTGTTTAAGGCTGCCGAAGTCTAGTTCCCCGGTCGAACCTTAAACCTATTACGCGAGATATTAACTAAAGTGGACTGTATATGCGGTTGCTTCTACGCTTACGTAAAGGCGACTACTATAGCATGCGGTATAATGCACTCGCTCTTCCCTAAAACTAAACTATTATTGTGCCAAATCGCTGAAAAGGAATCCTGCCTTATAAGGAGAACAAAAAAATTGGAGCGGGTTAAACTATGTAAGGCAGGAGCTAAATTAAGGAATGTTGACTCACAGGGGTTTCTTCTATCCTGTTGAGCACTATAGCTGCAACTTCTGGAACTTCTTCTGGAACACTCCGGAGAGAGGCGGTGCGCGACTATATCTCACACGAGGTGAGGGAACTTCTTCTAGACAGACACTCTGGGGCCCCAGGGGTGCGTCGGGAGAGAAGCGTTGTGGTTTCAGCGACGACTGCGGTGGAAAGAGCTGTTGTTCCAATGACTGGCGCGGTAGGAAAGAGCTGTTGTTCTAATGACTGGCGCGGTAGGAAAGAGCTGTTGTTCCAATGACTGGCGCGGTAGGAAAGAGCTGTTGTTCCAATGACTGGCGCGGTAGGAAAGAGCTGTTGTTCTAATGACTGGCGCGGTAGGAAAGAGGCCGCGCAACGGTCGCGCGTGCCTTATATGTCCTTGGCCCCGATGATTACGTGACATTCTAGAATCATCTTCTTGCCCCTCCCACCCCACCACCCCGATTTGTCGATGGAGGATCGAGGAGGGTATGAATGATATCGTTTTGTCGGAAAGGAACTAGCGGCTTGGCACCTCTACCGTCAAACATAATAATCCAATGGTTTTTTCCGCGCAACCAGGCTATAAAGTACTTTTTAATTACTGACAGTGTCCTAAATAAGGCAGTTATAAGCGTAATTTGAATTGTAAATGTGTAATTTTAGTAAAGTAACTAAATATTAAGTCACTATTACACAGCATATAAATGTAATCGGTGTTCTACTATATGATATCATTACTACTTACTTATATGGTATTACTTTATAACGCCATCAAACATACTTTTTGAAATATAAATTGCATTTTCAGTTTCATTAAATATTTCTTCAACAGCTTGTATAGAATTCTATAACTTTAAGAAAAGACTAGGTAACATTCGTAAGCTAAAAATTTTGAGCCGGTGAGAGCACAGAGTCGATTCTCACGCTGGTGTGTTTTTCAAAACAGATATACCAGATTTCCGTGTAGTCGCGGCGTAAGACAATCCTCTACCACATAAATCATTCCGTGGGTTGCGTAACAGGCGGCAGCAGGAAACTGAAACAGGAGATGGTCGGTAACATCATCTTGATGACATCTCCAAACCCGTCTGCCAAGCATGGCCATTATCACGAATGGGAATTATTTATGATATGAGGCAATCTTTGGTAAAGGCCTATTACTTTCAGCAGTAGACTTTTAATGGTCTGTAATGAATGAATGTAAGGGATAAAGTACTATTTGTCTGCCGTCAGAGCCTCGCTCGATGATTAAATGCACCATGTGAGGTTCGCATTTGAAAAAGTGGTTACACCAAGCTACACAATGGTTAATCACGTGTAGTAGTAGCGGTGTACGGATATCAACTTGCCCATATCGTCCGTGGGTGTCGTTAGAGGCAACGGAGGGGAAGTGGAACAGAAGATAAGCAGCAGCATTTTCCTGATAACAATGCAAAATATGGCAAAATATCCCCTATGAGGCAATTTAAGGGGAAAGCCTATGCTCAGCAGTGGACGTTTATAGGCTGTAACAGTGCAAGTAACAAGTGGTAAGAGTTGAACATTATAATACCTAAGTGTTGCTTAGCGGTAAGACTATGCTTCTGTGTCGTGTGAATATTGGATGGACTTATTTTTACGTGGTAGAGCCACGCTACAGCTGTATTGTGGTTGTGGCATTAATGGGTCGGCTCGACCGGCGAAGGACCACGCTCTCACAGAAAACCAGCGTAAAATAGTAGCTTAATGCTGCTGTGTTTCTTATGGTGAGTGTAGAGAACCGGAGACCCGTTTTACTGGAATCGAGGCGTTCCATCTTAGTCCTCACGGTTGACAACGCATCTGCATTTTGATTCTTAATCGAATGTAGTTGTCTATAGGCCACAGCATCCACTTATCATCGAGTGGACTGTGTGCTCGATTGTCACCCTTATCCTATTAAAAAAATTAGATTAAAAACCCTATAATATAAAAATATAAGAGATGACACCATACATATTTAAAACAGACTTGAGGCAAGAATCTTGCGCCCCCGATGACGGAATAATACACTACTGACCTCATATTTTCATAAAACAATACCACACTACGCTATATTCGGGACAGGGTAGGGTGGCCCTAGATGGAGACGTTCGATTCAGCTCACAAGCTCGTTTTCTTGAAAGAAATTCTATTACTAGAAACTAATTGATCATTTTGGGAAACATTCCTCCGCGTCGCCAACAATATTATAGCACTTAGTAAAACTATGTCTACCATACAACTCACGAAGCTTAATAACTGGGCCCTCAGGGCTTCTTTTTTGAAGGGGGTTTTGAAGCAGGAATAATCGTGACAAAATTCAGCGCTTCACAAGTCCACTGCTGAACATAGGCCTCCTCTAAGGAATGCTACAAAGCTCGGCCTTGAGCCACCTGCATCCATCGAATTCCTACATGTCACTCCATCTAGTGGGGGTACGTCCTACACTTCACCTACCGGTATGATGAGGCTGCCATCGGAGAACTTCCCCATCGGTTATCAGTAATCAACATCGATGAAAACAACAACAATAGGAAACAAAATTTTAATTTCATTTTACATAAAAATTCTCAGAGATGAATAGGATTACCTTTTTGCCAATGCATTCCCCACTAACACACGCACAAACATCCTCTTATTTCTGAGAGGGCTTCACAAGTTTCCTAGAGTCACAGAAAATATAGGGATTATTTCCGAACTCAGAAACAACGGATATGTTAACCTCTCGAAGAAAGACGTCATAAATGTTTTAGTTTTAACAATTCGTTTGAACTTTAAGCGAACGAATATATTATATTTTCTATATCCTTCATATAATACCTACATGTATTTTCTTTAATTTCCCATAACTTTCACAATCACTTTGTTATTGCTATTAATAACAATTTAGCAAGAGTTAAGTTTGTTTACATTTAAAATGAAACAGCAAAATTTTCCAGAATACCTACGTTGCGCGAGAAAACTCAATCTTACGTAATGCTTACAAAGCTTTGCAGCGGGATTGTTACAAATGGAACTGTACAAACGGCAATAACACTTGTAAACTGATAGGCGATAAGAGCTCGGCGGGATATTCTGGTGTTTGGCAGGGCGCCAGCCGCCAATGCGGACGTGGGTGCATAGTTCATTCATCGCAAAGAAGCACCATTCAGGAACGGAATTCGCAAACTCCTTTCCAATGCTGTTCCGATCTTGATACCGCCGCGATCGAATGGCAAACGGAGTAAACAGAGCCGGTCATTTAAACTTTATTGCGTTAAGTGAGTCAATTTATCGTGAACAGTGCGAGCGGGAAGGGTCCGTATCGAATGTGACGTCGTATCTTCTTCGTGTAAGTCGTGACTCGAAATAGGATCGTATCGATATCATTTAAATGTCAGTGAAGGAAAGCATCGTGAGGAAACCTGCATGTCTGAGAAATAAGAAAAAAAATATTTCAAAGACCTGAAGATCGCCAACAAGCATTGGGGCAGCGCGGCGGACACTCTTGCCCTATAACCCTCTCAGAAATGAGAGGCCTATACCCCAGCAGTGGGAGGTTTACAGACTGTACGTTGACTCTTTTAAGTGTAATCTATAAGCACACAATTCATGAAAATTCGAAAGTCGATGTTGTGGTTCATTGACAAATCATCTTTTCTTTTTTTTTTCAATAAAAACTTTACTCCTCCACAAGGAATCTCTCCTAAATAAAGGTGACGTTTTACATACATAAATTGCTCATGAACAAACATACAGACCCGGAACAATCATTTGTTAACCAAACAAATACCTTTCTTCTGCGGAATTGGACCCCGCAGCCTCGCACTGCGACGAACCGTCCAAATTATAAAAAAATATAACATATTAATAGAATGCTTTATTACTAGTAAGAAGTGTCTCTGGTAAACGACATAGCTGAAGAGCACTCAGCCCTTCAACTATATCACTACTATAGCGGCAATAATTAAAGATTATTAAAACCTTTATAAATACAAAAATCGGTTTACAACGTATTATTATACGCCTCCCAGTGTTTTCGTATTAAAATATTTACGAGTGCTTAAAAAACATCCACAAGAAAATATTGTTTCAATATACACTAATATTTCGTTCCGATGTCTGTTTGATATCGATACAACGACTGAATGCCAAAAGCGCTTGTTACAGAAAAGGAAGTAATAGCATGTTTTCTTACATCGAGTCTTCCCTACATGTAACGCGAAAACGTGCTCGCCTGTTTTTATTACAAAAGCCCAAACACGACGCTCGGCTTTTATTTTAAATGTTGAGTGAAAAACTTTGGATAAGTAAAACACATACCATATAAAATGTAATGTAAGATATTGTATGTCAGCATGTGACGTTTATTATTTTATTATCACAAGTGAAAACTTCCTTAGGACCGTTGTGATTTGTAACCTTATAAAAATAAAAAGTTCACTAAAAAGAGAAGAGAAATATACATCTATAGGATTTAGCCTGCAAGAGAGTGAGATAGAAGTAGAATACAGTATACAGTGTTTCCGATTATCTTGGTCACTTTTTCTGAAGGTTTCACTTCTACCGCATGTGAACTGCACACATGTTTTTTTTATTGAATCACCATAAAAGCCTTACAAACAGTACAGGAGGAGCAAGGGCGGACTTAATGCTAAAAGCATTCTCTGCCAGTCACCTTAAGATGATAAAACCACGAAAACATATAGTATAGAGAATATTAAAAAAAAAAGATGTTGGCGCGGTTTTCTGTTACAAGAAATCCTTGATAATGTGACAGATCTCACATTTGAACCCTATCAACTTTGTGTGTCAGTGTTGAAACGTGCTTGATTGTTTTGTGATCAGTTCTCTCTGATCCTGCATACCAGACTATCTTCGATCTTATCCAACAAGCGTTACATCGTGCACGGGCAGGTCAAGATGAGTTAGTGCCTATTTTTATGAGCTTGATATCTCCCGCGCAACTGACAACTCCAGTTTAAAACAATTATTCCGAAATAATTCCGGAAAGTTCGAAATATTGCGCCGTATACGAAAAAAGTGATAAGCGATTTTATATAAATTGTTATGATATTATTGAAGAAAAAAAATTTACCTTCTTTTTTTCTTTTTTTAAATACGTTACCCACTAACGTTTAACACTAGGATTTTCTCCTGTATCGTGGAGGTAGTTCACATACATTGACTTCACAAGGACGAATGTACAGGCGCAGAACAATTATTAGTAAACCATACAAATACTTGTTCTGTTCAGGTTTCGAACCCGTGACTGAGCGGTGCAACTTTTTGCTAAGCCACTGCACGACGAAGTCGTTGTAAATCTATTTACCATAAAATCCCATAACGTTTAAACGATAAAAGCGGAGGTAAACTATGATACAATGTCAAAGATATAGTCAAAAGCAAAATAGTGGAATAGTTTGTCAACATTTTTGTTCTCCATTTAAAAGTTAAAAATTATATTTAAAAGCTGAAGGAACACGGGCTGTGTTAACTGTGACATCGGGAGGTCAAAAAACTAAGTCTTCCTTGATCATAGATACTGTAAAAGCACTGGTAACACCAGGCATTAAAATTAAATTAAAAAAATTAAATTAATCGCGATAAATTCGATTAAATTAGTTTCGTGTATCCTTGTACCTAAATATAAGAAATCATCAGATTTTCTGTCATTTCCTATGTTACGACAACCATGCACATTGCATAGACGACATGAGACGCTGCATTCTCTTCGCCGCCACCACACGACATGAAAATGACCAGCCTTATCTAAGCGAACAGACTACATATTTTATTTTTATAATCGATTAAGTAAAGTCAATGTGGTTTTCGATGGAATGATGCCATTCACCGTGTATTGGCCGTGTTAGAGCATCTACTGCCTCGTGTCCTCCCGTGGGTATCGTGGGAGGGGCAGAGGGAAAGGAAACAAGATGGGCGGCAGCATCTTATAGATAGTATATCAATGTAATAAAATACTGCGCTTGCCGTGCAAGGCCACTACGACGAATATGGGGGAATATTGTATATGTATGAGGCAATTTATGGGGAAGGCCTATGCTTAGTAGTGGATTTTTGATAGACTGTAATGGTATGGTTATGGTAATAACTGAGCTTCACCCATTGCGAAAACATACGTACCAGAAAACTTCGTCTTCGGCCTACGGCGAATGTACATGGTCACGCCATCGCGATGTTCTGTCGAGACAGAAAACTCCAAAAAACAAAACGAACGACGCGGTCGCTCTATATCTAATTGGTGTCAAATAATTTTTCGCTAAAATTACTGTACATTTTGTTGTCCCCCAAGCATCAAACGTCAAATTTTTTTTCTTGCAGCCCGGTTATTTAGTGATTAATTTAAAAATTTGTTCATTCCAATCTATATTGAATATACAGAATTATAAGAACACTCCAAGTAAACTTAACATTATCAATGCAGTAGAATTGTGTATTTAAACCCACGACGTTCTGCGTTTCTTATAAGTTAATTTTTAACCATGTAGTGCTATGTAAGAATATTTACTATCCCATTTCGTCCCGTGGGTGCAGTAAGAGGCGATAGAGGGAAACGAAACATGCGACAGCACCATCCAAGATATCAATTCAAAATAATAAATAACTGCGCTTGCCCATCCGCTTATCAAGCGAGCTAACTACAGTAAACATCTCCCCTATGAGGCAATCTCTGGGGGACTTCAGAACGTCAGGAGTGTACCTACTTTTGATAGACTATAATGGTATAATGGTAATAAATTCATATAAAATTGTATCTTCTAGGGTGGGAATCAATTTTATTCAAATGTCATATTTGACTTTTTTATAGTATTGGGTGACAAACGAGCACAACAAAGTCCACCTGATGGTAAGCAGATGCTGTGGCCCATAGACATCCACATTTATTCTTAACTAAGGATGAAAATGCAAATGCGTCGTCACCTCTGAGTACTAAGATGGAAAGCCACGATTCCAGTAAAAAGGGTCTCCGGTTCTCTACACTTACCGTTCGAAACATAAGAGCATTACGCTGCTATTTTACGCTGGTATTCTGTGAGAGTGTAGTCTTGCCCCGGTCAAGCCAACTGACTGCCATAATTTTAAATAATTAGCAATATAGATTAAAATAATATATGTAGAACGTAAAATAACCCATTGCCGTTATACTTTCAACCATCTAACGAAATTGTAGTCCGTATTTATTACCCAATATTCATCTGCAGATATACGTTCTACAATAGTTATGTGACACGTTTACAGAATGCTTTTAAATACGTTTTTGAAAAGCTGTCCCGGTTCCCAGGCTGTTCATCATGTAGTGTGTATTGAACTCTGACAAGTACTCTCACGTAACTCCCGGTTTAAGCCGAGGATGTTGCAATCTACAAAAAGTTAGGGTAAAACTTTTCCTCTTAAAATAAAAATTAAATTAATTATTCGCTTGTTTTCCGCTGTAAAAATAAAGAATATGCTTATCACTATATATACGTCAAATACAAACTTCAATTATATTCTTGTAAGTCGTAAAAATTTAACGATATTCATGACAGCGGCGAAAGATACTTAAACAATTGTTTAGGCATTATAAGCCAGTGGTTGATTTAAATCTTACCCAGAGGTTGCTGATGATGGCGTAGGTGATGAATCACTTGCCTTGCCTACAACTACACCGATGTAGTAATCGGATGGGAGGAACGACACTCTAACTAGATCAGTAAAAGCAACGCTTGCACTTGCACTGCCATGTTCCGGATTAAAGAGACATTTGAGGCCTTAATTGCCGGCAGTCGGCTGCGGGTGTGCCGTGGACTGCAGTAGCCACTCCATCAGATGGGTGGAGTTTGTTTGACACTCCAATTTAAAAAAAACGGCTGGCAAGTTATTTCACTTCTTTGCCGCATCACACAAGATGAAACGAATTGTTTAATTCAAATGCATGGAATATTAATATGTTAATTCATTTAATAGATATTCTATGCATTTGTATTGAACGATTTGTAAACGATATCGCCGAGCGTCTGGTATTCCGTTGTAGGAGAGTGGAGAGAGAAGTTAAATCAAAGTAGGAAAATCCCAATTCATTGTGTAGGTTTCATAATATATAGCAATGGATTTTTACTGGCTGTACAACTATGTGTCTGGGCTGAAAATCAAATCCTGGATCTCAATCACCCCTTGCTCCGGTACTTATCAAACATGAATTATAATCATGGCGAAAGTACAACAGTAAACAAATTTATTGGTAATAAAATTGCATTATATAGTATACACTAATAAATGAGCTTAAAAAAAACTCTCACTTTTTATTTATTTATTGTTTTAAAAAAATCCACGTTATTTTTCTTTAATCAAGTACCTAAACACCCTTAGATAAACACCAAGACGAATAACAACTACTTATTTACTGGTCATACAAACGAGCAAGAGAACGAATATAATTTACCTGTTTATTTAAGTACAACAAACGAGTGTGTAATCGTAAATAGCATATGAGTTATCAAGTCGCATACGACTTGGTTGCGACAAAACAATCCTATAGTAATTTAATTTTCTAAATCACAACACATAATTATTAAGTGGCACTGAAAGATGGAGTTGGAAATCTCATCGACCGTAAAAGTAAGTTTCATCGCCGGGAAATACGAGGCGACCCAAAACCTTATATAGACGGGTCCGAAATAAATATAAATCACATTCTTTCATTTAAATACGAAACGGAAACCCTTCACGTAACACCAGTATATAACTCGTATATAAATGTAAAAACTGTGATGAATAAAACAGTTTGAAACGTTATTTTGAACTTAACAATTTAACGTAATGAAGGAGGTAACGAGGTTAAACCTATATATATATATATATATATATATATATATATATATATATATATATATATATATATATATATATATATATATATATATAATGTTGAAGTTAAAGAGAATGTGCTGGACTTTCATTAATAACTTTTAAACTTTTATTAATAATTCACTGTCTGTAGTTATTGTAACGTTTATAATAATATAATAGCTAAAAGTATAAGAATGATTTTGTGTAGCGAATTATCACATATCAAGAGTAGAGCACTCCCTCACATAATCGCTTCTATTATTCTATTTGCGTGCAATTAAGAGATAAATAATCATTTTTTAAATTTTTGTCTGTGTGTCTCTCATCAATCAAAACTGTTGATTGATAAGAGAGCAATGCCAGGTGGGGTCGATTTTTATTCGAAAAAACATGAATTTAAAAAATGGAAAAATTAATAAAACAACGGTCTTTATTATCGCTATATAAATAAAGCCTCATTATTAAATCCCATACAGACGAAAAATTAAAAATTAATACATAACTAAAAAATGAAGTATATCTACATGTAATGTTTCCAGACTTAAGACGCTACACCACTTTACTCGTCTTAGCATTTCATTCAACACAGTCTTATAAAATGTCCGTCGCAGGAAGAGAGCCTGTCTAAGTTGTGATAGATTGAAAATAATTCTCTCACGTCTTTATCACCTGGAAAAATGTAAACTCTCTCAGTGGTGTTATAGAAATCTTTTATACACGCTATAAAAACCAAACAGATACGATTCGCTGGGGCTAGAGTTTTTATTGACTTTATTTACATAAAAATCCGATACGATTGCTATCTAGATAAATCATAAATTCGGAAGTTAAGAAAACAACAAAAATAAGAACCCTTTTATTTAAAAAGACATAAAAACTTATAGATATAAGAAGAAGAAAAATCATGGCAAAAAAATCATGCTGAATTTTTTTTCACAAGACTGTGCTTTTCGCTGGGAACAATGATCTTTGAAGTAGAACCAACGATAAATCGGAGAGATTCAACCTGTGTTCCTTTAGCGTTTAAAAATTTAATATATTTTTCTAGGGGGGTTCGCAACCTTACTCTTATCTATAGTTCAGTTATAGTACAGCAAAATGTAGTTCTAAGTAAACTGGTGCCTTTCGTGCCGGTCATTAATTAAATAAAAGAAAATCACGATCAGTGTGTAAGCTAACCTTCACCTGACGACATCTAGCCGATAACTGGTGTTGGTCTATCAATTATTGTTGTGATATGTTGTGGTGTATTACACAGCAGTTTAATTAAATGTTCTAAACTTGCTTAGGAAAATACGTGGTAATTGTAGAAACGTCAATAAAAACTTTATGTACAAATCATAACTTAAATAATTTTAAACTTTGGAACTTAGCGGCTTTTACGCTTCTGATATCTACAAGGAACCCTAATTATGTCGTTGTAAATGTTAAAAAGGGGAAGAGCACTGTTTCGTAAAAGTTATCAACGTGCCTAAAGAAGTTTTCACTTCAAAAGTTGTAACTTCAACAAAATATTATAATAATATCAAATATTAAGTGAAAACTGGCTTCAGACGATTATATTTCCCAACATTTAACAACTCCAATTAGGCAAACATTCGTATATTGATTAAGACAACCCACGGCTACGATCGCTCGCGTCAGCAGTCTGTGTTTACTGTAGTCTGATAACCAGACAACCATGACCCCTGGTTTATATTATAGGTCAGTATATTGCGGGCAGTTCAGACTGTAACTTTGAATGTAAATAACGACTGAAATAGAACAAAGAACTTAGCTATGTTAAGTCAGACTAAATACCGTTTAAATATTTCGAAATTGAAATCGATATTTACCCCCGCTTATACTTATATGTGATGACTGACAAACAGATAACACTCTAAAAATATGCTGTTATTCTTCATCATAATTACAGCCCTTCACAAATCCACTGCTGAATATAGACCTCCCCAATGAATGCCAAAAAGCACGGTATCGAGCCACCTACATCCATCGACTTCCTGCATGTTTTGTCAGGTCGTCACACCATGTTGTGGGGTGATGTCCTAACCTTCGCCTGCCCGTACGAAGCTGTAAATCTGAGAACCTTTCTTCCCCGTAGGTTAAAAATAAAATAATAATTTTTTAGACTTAATTATTATCCACAAAAATGCAAAATCTTTATTTAAAGACTACATAAAACAAATAATGAATGGCGTTAGCCATTAACATTACAAATATTGTTGATCACTCCATATAAGCTGAAAATGTTTGTGTTAGAAGTAGCACACGACTATAGTAGAAATACGGATTCGAATCCACGACTTTTACGATCAACGAATTTGCGGTCCGCACCCCTAACTATTAGACATTGGGGTAATTACTGTCACTTGAAGGTACAGACAAACGACCACATGAGCGGAAGTTGGTATCACTCTGGAAGGTGAATTATTAATAACGTAGAACGTACTTACGACCATTACTACGTCTCTCGGGAGTTTTCGAAGCAACTATTTCACATTAGTAGGGATAAACCGACCGTTGAACTATTTTTAAATGAAACACCTCTACAGACTCTTAACGGATGGTTACGAGACAAGTTACGAGGCGATTTAAAATAAATTTCAGGAAATAACTGGCTTCAACATGTTCACATTCTACTGCCACAAATTAATAGAAAAGAGTATTTCATTTCAACATACTTATCTTTTTTAATTAAAGTTTTCCTACCATATACATAAACGTGTTAGGGGAACATGTTCTCTTTACCGTAATTTATGAAGTCGATAGCCTATGTAGAAACGTTTTTACATAGTTTAAACACGATCCTAAAATCGGAATACAATTTATGTGATAACTAATGCGTAATAACAGACATGAAGAAATAAATAGGATTATTAAATATCTTTTTTTTGAATAAGGGTGACAAACGAGCACGCAGTCCATCTGATGTCTTGAAATGACATCTACATTTATCCTCTATTAAGAATTAAAACGCAGATTCGTTGTCACCCCTGAGGACTACGATGGAACGCCTCGTTTCCAGTAAAAAGGGGTCTCCGGATTTCTATACTCACAATTCTTCACACAATTATTCTGCTTCAGGCGTCCCCTTGCTATCAGCTACCACAATACTTATTATTATCGACTATATCAACATGGAGGAGACCACGGAGGTGAGAATGTATCCTCCGTAGAACCGTCACCGACATAGCTCAACGCATCGGTAAATTGAAGTAGCAATGGGCCGTCATACAGCTTGAAGAACCGACAACTGATAGGAAAGAAGGTTTTTGAGCGGTAGCCTCGTACCGATGAATAAAGTGTAGGTATACCCCCACTAGCTGGAGTGCCGTCCTGGTATTAGATGCATGAAGTCAATGAATGTAGGTAGCTCAGAACCGTACTATGCGACCTTCCTTATGACTGTCATGATGGCGATGATAATAACATGTTAAAATGATTCTTTATTCAATAATTCAGGACTTACGGCTAATTATCACATAGCGTTAGATACCCGAGTACAATCCTAATATAGGAGTTCGTGTTACGTAACCGCTGCCTTCTATGGCCACAGAGTACTTTCCTCGTGTAAGATCCGTGTAAGCGATGTTGCACGGTCGTTGATAAGGAAACTATACCTTTACTTTTACAACTTCATTTTAGCACAGTAGCACAAATGTACCATAACATTTGCACGTATATTGATGGTGTTATACTATTTGTAAGATAAAAGAATATAACACCAAATTAATGTTAGAGTTTAATGTGCCAGGGCATAGTTTCATTACATAAATATATAAGTAATTATCGACAACTTCCAGATTTGTTTAACAAAAATAATGAAATGAATATTTTACGGTAAAAGTATTCACAGCATTTACGATTCCGCCGGGACATAAGTTCACAAATTACGCATCATTAACGAGTGAGTTGTGTTAAAAATGACTGAAATATTTGACGGCTTCATGCAAGTTACATGCACTGCAAATACCTGTCGATGGAGAAGACAAAAATATCGAACGGAACGCACGCGGCAGTATTTCTTGTGCCGCGCTCCAGTTGTTCCCCATAGTGTACACATCACACAACAAAAAGCAAAGGAACATTTCATCTCGAGCTAATATGAGCTAACGATTTCCCAATATAACAAGCCAGTGGCCACTTATTGTATAATTAACATTTACTATGGACGAAACGGAAATATATTTTGTAAATCAACCAGGTCATTGATAAAATTAGTAGTATGGTAGTTGTTGGGAGCACTATGCTCGAAGTTGTTGACGAGTACGTTTACCTGGGACAAATAGTCCGACTAGGTAAGTCCAACTTCGACCGAGAGGTCAATCGACGGATTCAACTCGGCTGGGCAGCGTTCGGGAAATTACGACATATATTCTCGTCAGGTATACCTCAATCTCTAAAAACTAGATTGTACAACCAGTGCGTGTTGCCAGTGATGACTTACGGATCTGAGACGTGGTCCTTCACTGCTGGCCGTATGAGGACGCTCAAGGTCGCTCAGCGAGCTATGGAGAGGGCTATGCTCGGAGTTTCTCTGCGTGATAGACTCAGAAATGAGGATATCCGCAGTAAAACCAGAGTGACCGACATAGCCCAACGGATTAGTAAGCTGAAGTGGCAATGGGCCGGCCATATAGCTCGAAGAACCGATAACCGATGGGGAAGAAAGGTTCTTGAGTGGCAGCCTCGTACCAGTAGGCGTAGTGTAGGGCGACCCCCCACTAGATGGAGTGACGACCTGGTAAGATATGCAGGAAGTCGATGGATGCAGGTGGCTCAGGACCGTGCTTTGTGGCATTACTTGGAGGAGGCCTATGTTCAGCAGTGGACTTGTGAAGGGCTGTAATGATGATGATGATGATGATGATACCACGAATGGGTCACACTCTCACAGAATACCAGCATAAAATAGCAGCATAACGCTGCTGTGTTTCGTACGGTGACGGTAGACCCTTTTTACTGAAAACTTGGTTTTCCATCTTAGCCCTCACGAGTTTTGCTTTTGCATAGGCGTTTTAATTCGTAGTCGGGCCTCAGCAACCACTTACCGGCAGATGGACTGTGTGCTCGTTTGTCACCCTCGTTTGCCTTCTGTCCTGTCGTAAGTCTGCTGAAAGAAGAAACCTTTAAAACTCAGGGAAGTGCAACTAATTGTAAAAAACACAAACTGAGCTCAACCTGTAATTAATTACATTACAGTTTATCATTTTACATTGTCAATTTTTCAGAATGTATTATTATATCGAGACGTGATGGTTCCTAAATATTTTATTTTATGGAATGGTGCACGTCGCCATGCAAGATTGCCTTTTATGATAGATAATAATATTGGTAAACATTATTTTGTAAATCTTTTTGAGAAATTAAGCCTCGACTTCAATAATTGCTATGTGGAAATAATTTTATCCTTTTTAGATTCTAATGTTTGTTAAGAATTTCATTACCTACTTAATTTTTAAGTGGTCTAAAGAATAATATAGGAAACTTCATTGCCAATTTACACTCCGGGGTGAAATTTTTTGTTTCCAATTTATTACCTTATTCCTTTATTCTATATTGGTTTACACTATGATAATATAACAACGACGAACTTAACATTTATAAGAAATCACTTCCAGCAAACCCTTGGAGTAAGAGAAATAATTTTATATGTAGAGCAAGTAGGTAGAGCAAGGAAGACTGCGAACAGTATGAACCGTTTAAGAAATTTATATGGGACTAGCCCTTAAGAATGACCTTTTCAATAAAAAAACAGAATAATATAAATCGGTTCTGCCGTTTCAGAGAAATCGGTGAACATAAATAAAACACATAATATATACATAAACAGAAACAATTTGCGTCGGAATCTAGAATATTCTTGTTTTTTTGAATTCGATTAAAAAAAATAAAGTTATCGACTGAATTTTATACCGCTTTTATAATTTTATACTGACAAAATAACAATGTTGTCTATGATACTACTCAGGAAATGAAGACGACGTACGAATTAGACAAACACATACGTATACCCGGAAAACATAAGACTTACGACGCATATCCCTCATATGCGTCTATATTAAAGTCTTACTACTGGGATCGCCTTTTCTCTTTTTTTCAGAGGTTTGTAGAGCAAATAGTCCATCGCGCTGATCCAGCGCATGTTAGCGGACTTCACATTTCCTCCAAATGTTTAATACCTAAAACATGCAGGTTTCCATGATGTTTTCCTTCGCTGCCGAGCATGTGGTAAGTCAGCACTTAAAATTTCAACTACTAGTAACAGTGTCAACAGTGCCGTCGGAAATAGAACCCTGTTTGCCCGCGTTCTGTGAAATTCCCACGCGCGCCAAATGCTCTTTCAAGTAAGTCTGAGATATTCATAATTATAAGTATGTTTGATACTTTAAATTTGATCCAATTTATATGGCATAATTATTTAGATACGATAACTAATAAGAATATTAATATGTGATTGTAAATTAAGTTGAAAAACACTGTGAGACCTAATATTAATTTATTGTATATTTATGGAAATTTAAACATGCGACTATTAAATTTCAGTTTTAAACCTGATTCGAGCTTGCATTAATTATCACCACGACTAGCATTAAAATTTGTGGTTAACTTTCTGCGAAATGGACGACAAAGAATTGCTTCAGTAGAGTTTGATAAACTCGTAATTAATGAGAAGGCACTAACCGAATCAACTTCACCGATTCTTACATAAGATTTGGCAGGACCTCGTGACAAGCAAAAAGACATCGAGTTGCGTGTGCCAAATGAATTTTGATCAACCGAAACTCGACGCGAATCGATCGTACGATGGTGGGAACCGTCGCCTTAAAATTACTACCTACTTCTTTACCGTGGACCTTTTGATAATTATAAAGTTTTGTTTTTTTGTCGCGACAGTATTTTTAAAACAAGTTACTTACGAAGGAATATCTGTTCAAACGAAAAGACTGTGTTGTACACTGGCGCATTAATGCTTTTCAATAGAGTTTTTAATATTTTTAATAATTAGGATTCTGATTCAATAATTTTGAAAAATAAAATAAATCGATAGATTTCAAAAGAAATTAAAATCTTTTTATAGCACTAATAATAATTATAAGATTTTTCTTCCCTCAAATATATTATAATATCTTTAAACATCCTATCTAATATTTTAATAAATCTTGTGTTACGATCATCATTTTTGGGAGTTTGCTATCCGGAGTCTTAGCAGAACTAAAAAGCTAATTACAATCCAGTCATAATCGCCGGCGATGAAGATTTTTTCCTTTGTTATTTTCTAAGTCGAGGTAAATGCTGTTTGTGAGCGGAGTTTCAACAATTTTTTTCTTCGATGAATAAGAAAAGTATTTGAACAAATTCGTGGAACAATAAAACATATCAAGGAGAGGTGGTAGGTTTCTTTTGTTTTTGGTAGTGGTTTGTTCGTTTGTATCGCTGTACAAAAACCAAAAGACCACATTGTTTGTGTTACATACAATTATTAACAAAATTCGTAATTCCAACAATAAATTAAACTAATGTAAAAAACGATGTGAAAAATAATTCTTAGCTACACAAAATATAAGACAAGTTTGAGTTCTCGTACACTTCCGTAATCTAATTTATTAACAGCTGTCCATACTGTTTAATACACTACAAATAAATATCGTATAAATTTTAATGTTATTATTATTACATGTATGTATGTAATCGATACATCTAGCATATAATAAAGCCGTTTTTCGACAGGTGTATTTTGTATTTTTTATAGAAGATTACAAAATCTAATTGCCAAGGCCGGTCTTAATAGAAAAAATACATAAAGTTGTGAAATCTATGTACAAAAGATAAGTGCCAAAACAAACTGAAGTAGTAGCATTTGTAAACATACATTTTTGTTACAATATTTTTTCTGTAATTTCCAGCTTATTAACGAAAAGTATTCAAAATATACAAAAATTGAAAGAAACATCGAAATATTAAATATGTGAAAACAGTGAGTAGTAAAATTCGATGTACAGGTTTACTTTCGATTTTTTTTATAGAATAAGGGTGACAACCGAGCACACAGTCTACCTGATGGTAAGTGGATACCGTGGCTCATAGATACCTATATTTTTCCTCGATTAAAAATAAAAGTGCAGAATGCATTGTCACCCTTGAGCACTATAAGATATAAAGCCTCGTGTCCAGTAAAAAAGACCTCCGGTTCTATAGAGTCACCATACGAAACAAAACAGCTTTAAACTGCCATTTTACGCTATTATCCCGTGAGAGCGTAGCCCTTCCCCGTTCAAGGCGACCCATTTGTGCTACAACTATAACATAAATGCAGCATGGCTCTACCACGTCAAATGCAGCATGGGTTTACCACGTCAACCGTCTACCATTTTAGAATGTCTTGTGGAAATATCTCAATTTATGTATAAAATTCTTTAAATAAAAACATGGGAATAGTACAAAAGTAACTTGCATAAAAATAAGTATATAAAATATACTAGTCTATGGTTGGAAAGTTACTTCCTGTACTGTACTGTTAGCAGTTCTTGTAGACATGTATATTTATTGTAATTGGTTCACAGCTCTAATTTGAGATTTGGGTGAAATTTTGTATTTAGATAATAAAGTTTAACTTTCCAATTGAATAAAACTATTATTTACGGATTTTATCGCGTTTAATTACTTTAATTTATTTTTATTATCCCCACGTTTCGGGTGCTTTACAGCAACCATGGTCACGGCGGGGACTGAGATGTTTGACGTTCCCTTGAGGTGGGTTTTAACATCGAGAGAATTATTTTACACAGAACAATGCTTACTTAAAATTTTATATACTATACCGAATGTCTTTCCGGATTTAAAAGTTCACTTTTTTTCGTTCAATATGTGTAAAATCAAAAATCATAGGTGTCACAGTCGGAACTGTTTCCCCGGTTAAAAAAATTTGACCGACGAAAGTAGTCAAGACCTCCGTTATCGGCCAAACGCGACTTTTCCTAGGCTAAAATAGTTTTCCATAAGCAAAAAAGGATCGTAGTAGCAAAGCCGCGGACATATAATTGATTCTGTCGGGGTGTCGAGCTTAAGGGAAACCAGTTTCGCTTATGAAAACATCTATTAAACAATTTTTAAATCGAAGCTAACTGATTTTCTCGGTCAGAACTTGTAGTTATGACCGAGATAGAGGTTTGGCCGTAACATACCTATACGGACAACGACTTGTATTCCCCGAAGAAAATACCGACTCGAAAAACAACACTCGCCGAGCTACGAAAAAAAATTTTCTGTGAATACAAAAGAAAGGGTAGCATAAAATACGGAAGGAAACCGGTCGAAGTTTAATGCCAAAAAATTACTTAGTTTCGAGTAAAGCAGACAGATTTTTAGGTGGAAACTTCAAAAGGGGGAAATTAAAATTTAAAAGGCGGCGACAAAAAAGAATTACTTTCGCAAAGTATTGTATAGAAAGAAGAACACTGTTCTGGCCCGTATTTATATAATGTATGAGATTAAAATAAATGTTCCTGGATGGAATATGAATTTTGGCAATGTTTAAATGAAACTTTTGCATTTTATTTTTAATGTTTGCAGATTTTTAGTTTTACTCATAACTCAAGCTAACACAAAGAGATTTAAATATATATACTAACTACTTAAATGTCTTTGACACCTTAGGCAGCTACTGCGGGCGTTAATCTGACTAAAGTCTAAGGCCAAGGTTAATAAAACGGTTAAAAAAGACTGTATTATTTGGCAAGAAAGTTATTATGTCACGGCATTTGATCGATTAGGTTACGGTCCAAAAATGTATTAAGTCGGTCCGTCCATTGTAGCTAATGCTTAGATTCCTAACGCTGCGGCAGTTACTAGCTAGGAAAAAATGGTTTCATAAAAACTTATACTTGACACGGTACTTGACACGTTATATTTTGGCTTTTTATACAAAATCATTCTTAAGTCCAGACATTTTTAAATAACTATAACAGAAGTTAGGAATGATACAGAACTATCATTTATTGTAGATAGAAGCTTATCCTTTACATTTTTTTATATCATTGGGTGACAAACGAGCACACAGTCAGTGGATGCTGTGGCCCATAGACATTTATCCTCAATTAAGACTCAAAATGCAAATGCGTTGTCACCCCTGAGGACTAAGATGGAAGGGTATCCGGTTCTCTATACTCACCACACGAAACACAGCGGAAATATGCTGCTATTTTACGCTAGTATTCTGTGAGAGCGTGGTCCTGTCCCGGTCGAGGCGACCCATTCCTGCTACAACTATAATACAGCTGCAGCGTGGCTCTGGCACGTATAAAATTACATTAACATTTTGTCGAGAAACAAGTTTGGTGCTTTTTGCACTTAGAGATCTAGTAAAGCGATTAGTCTTTCTTATTAAGACGTGATTAGGATGATCCCCTGTATCGTTGAGACAGTTTACGTAAAAATACTTGTTCCGTGCTCCGGGGATTCGAACCTGCAGTCCTCAGTACCGCAAATCAATCCTAAGCCACTGCGCTACGGAACCGTCAAATAATTGCACAACAAAACACTATTAACATACTCCGCAAGTAATTCTGAAAGAAGTACATTTAAAAGGATAATCGGATCGCATTATTGCTCATAAACAATATCTATTTCTGTAATAATAGCGTGCGTAATGTATATCAACTACAATTCTACTTAGAGGTAGCACTCCTTTTTTGTCTATGATCTGTTGTGGTACATACCATCTTCTTCCCTATCTCTGCCGCCAAACAGGGCGTGCACTGCTGTGTTCGGTCTAAAGGGTATAGTTTAGTCTAAAGGGTATAGAGACCCGTATAATTACAGCATGCGAGGCAGAGGTGACAACCTTCGTTTGTCACTTAGTTTTTAAAAGTAAAAATTAATATTTACTAAAATTGTTCATAGTTAAATCACTTAGAACAAAATTAATTAAGAGAGCACCAAAGTGGACAGAACAAATGTCAAAGCAAAGGGCAGACATTGTCTGCCCTTTGCTTTGACATTTGTTCTGAACACAAAAACTACAGTTCCATAAGAACGCCTACAAATAGCGTACAATGTAAACACATTTACGGTCCCCGTGGTAACAATGGCGCTATTTGCATTAGTCGACGATTTTAAAAATTCCTTCGCCTCGTCTCCCAGTGTATTTCATTAAGTCGGGGATCGCGCCGGAAGAGAGTCGGAATACACCCTAAGACGTGACGCGAACTATAAATGTACTATTGAGAGCTCGCCGTACGCTCATTTCACACAGGACACGATCAACGGTGCTAGTAGGAAGTGCACCCGGTGGTCCTGTCACACAAAATACATAATTTACGAATTATACAAATAAGCGAATTGTTTAATTGCAGTCACGTAAATCGCCACTGGAAGCCCATAATTGTATGCTTTGGTTCAGAAATGAGACCCGAAAAGATCGACTTAGCATATCTGAGGCTCCTTTACTAAATGTCTATAGGCCAAGCATTTACGAATCCATAGCTGATATAGACTGAAATAGTCCTCCTCACGGAATACATAAACCGAGCCACCTGCATTCATTAACTTTTGCATGACTTAACAGGGCGTCGCACCATCTAGTGGGGGCCGCCCCACACTTCTCTTACTGACAGCCAATCGTAGATCTTTTTTCCGCAACGGTTCTCAGTTTTTCGAGCTCTACAGCGAGCCCATTGCCACATCAGCTTGCTGAATCGTTGAGCTATATCGGTAGCTCTGGTTCTACTCTATAACTTATATATGATTACCTATTATAATACGAATCCCCACCGAAACCAACATATTTTACAAAAACGCAAACTATTTGTCAACTGTTTGTTTACGCGATTTTGACATAGCATCCTAGTCTACCTCCAATCCTATTGCAGAAGGATTGTATCGAGTACTGGTAGATTTGGTTAACTTACGCATAGACTTGAGGCACTATGATATTTCTGCGCAGTAATATCTCTCAATTATTCTGAAATTGTCGCCATAGTTGAAAATTGGTCAGGAAAACGTCAAGTATCAGCAATAAAACAGCATACCGCGCTACACAAGCAGTGTAGTGAAGTTACGATTCGAGAATACAATTGTACGATCATATTCACACGTTAGTGTAACAAGCTGCGACATAATTTCATGATAACACCTAAACAGGTTAAGTACGCAAACCAAAACCAACACTGATTATTTCGAAGTAACCCCGGCCGGCTTCACCGCAGTGAACTGCTTTGCTTCTTCTAGCAGAATATCTTTTTATAGGATAAGGGTAACAAACGAGCACACAGTCGATCTGACGGTAAGTGGTTGCTGTGGCCCATAGACATTAACATCCATCCTCGATTACGAAAAAAAAAGGGTCTCCAGTTCTCTACATTCAACATACGAAACACAGCAGCATTAAGCTGCTATTTTAGGCTGGTATTCATCAACCGACGAGGGAATGCCGTGTAAGAGAGTCCATCGCCCCACGAAGCACCACATTTAGTCCCGTGGGAGTCGTAAGAGACGACTGACAATGAAATAACAATAAAATTCCAAAAAATCAAATGCATTCCAACAAATGGCGTTAGAACCATATTGTTTCAACGTCTCTGCGATCGACAATCTGCAAGCCAAGCGTGACGATTAAGGCAAACCCTCCAGACAACGGCTGCGGACGTGTTCAGTAGCGGAGCTTTACGGATCAATAAAGAAGAAAAGCGAAATTTTCACACAGCAATTCACAATAAAACATTAAGTATTAACCAAAAACATAAAAGATGCATTTCTTCTAGATAGATATTTAGCTTATATACTTTGTTTAAATTTATAAATTAACATTAGCAAAAAACTTTTCTTATCTCATCGTTAAAATCATGTTCCTACTCTCTACCAACTTATTGCATAGATTGGTTAGTAAAAAACACCCTTAAAGGGACTTGAATATTTAAATATTTCTTTTTTATATTTAATTTATATTTTTATATGCGCTTACATAAGACACACATAAAAAATACAGTGTCGGCATTATAGAAAAAATTCAATACCATTTTTTTTTCAGATTTTCAACAAGCACAATCAAGGTGTATAAAGGGCACATTGAAGAATCAAATATCACACGGCGGAATCCTTCGGTGATATATAAAAAGTTGTACTTATGAGATTTTCAACTGCTTTCAAGGGCAATTCAACGATTGCCTCCTTGATTGCGTAAGATTTTTATCCCTACGTTTGATGTACGAACAAAATTTCTTTAAAAAATATATTTCCTCATTTTTACATCGTAAAAGAATTTTCATTTTACTACAGAACGCACGGTAGCAGTGGCTACGCGCCTGGCTGCGGCGATGTGGGTCCACACGTTCAAATACAGAACAGAACACCATAATCTAAAATAACTCACACAATACCAACCTAAGCTAGCAGCTTAATGCTGCTGTGCTGCTTCGTATAGTAAATGTCCTTGAGTCAGAGTGCGAGACGTAGTAAATAATCTAAAACAAACATATTTTTTTAACGTTGGGTTATACCTTTATCGTTATCATTTAATGTCTGTCCAAAATACGATAACGTCCTCCAGACCGAATTTCGGTCACGGCGGCCAGCCTCTATGGAGACTAGTCATCGGCGCAGGACAGAATTATAGTGCTCAAGTGTATGCGCAAGCACAGGTGCACTCGTTATGCCTTCACTTTCATAGTCCAATGGAACGGTAAACTGACACAACCGGAGAGAGGTCTGGCGTAGAACCAACGGCTTTACGTGATTTCCGAGGCTCAGTGATGAGACACCGCCAACTTCCTGACTCCGGGCAGCTACTGAGAATTTCTTCACGAAAAAACCGAATAAATGTTTTGTTTGGCCTGACCTGGGTTTTGAACCCGATAATCAGCAGTCACATTTACAACGACTAGACCAACGAGGCAGTCACCAAAATATTATAGTGGTAATAGAAATATATGACATGGAAGAATATAAGATAACTCAGAATACGATGACTCACATCTGATAATCTGAATCATAAGTTTTACCGCCTCGTAGCCGTACTGAAAGAAGTTACGCAACCGTACCCGAGTGAAAAGACGCACCTCACTTCAGACCAAAAAAAAATAGACGGATACTTTACAAGTGACGCCGAAACCATGCTAAACTTCTTGACACGTACTCTCAACTATAACTTTCTTCTATCTTTAACAGTTCGTAAAAAAATTATTTAAAATGCACACATAACACCTAAAACCATGTTTTTTGTTGCAAACTATTTTAGATGTTTATGAGTGCGTAAGTGCGTGTACCTACGATAAGCTGAGCATGTTTTCGGAGTCACTTGAAATGTACGCACTACGCAGCGCTCCGTCTATCTTCTCTTTTTTTTATAGGATAGGGTGACAAACGAGCACACAGTCCACCTGATGTTAAGTGGTTGCTGTGGCCCATAGACATCTACATCTATCCTCGATTACGAATCAAAATGCAGATGCGTTGTCATCCGTGAGGACTAAGATGGAATGCCTTGTTTCCAGTAAAAAGGGTCTCCGGTCTCTACACTCACCATAAGAAACACAGCAGCATTAAGCTACTATTTGACGCTGGTATTCTGTGAGAGCGTGGTCCTTCCCCGGTCGAGCCGACCCATTCGTGCTACAACTATACTACTAATATAATTGCAGCATGGCTCTACCACGTACAGTTCTCTGCTGCTTCGAATCCTTTACGCCCCATTCGCTCAAAACATCATGGCTGCCATAATAATATTATTTGCGGTGCCTTCCAGATCATGTCGATCTATCTACGAGCGACACTGAACCGTTGCAACTGCTCTCTATTACGCGTATACATGAACTCTCTTACATCTTTTTCCCCTCTTACATATTGTATTTTTATTCTTGATCAGTCTACAAAAGTGAACCATAGTCGCCGCTTACAGCACCCATGCGAACAAATGGCTGGTGGATTCTTTAACGCCACCACCACACGGCAACGTTGCATTTAGTTAAAAGGAGAACAAAACGAACACATTGCAATTAGCAGTTAGTAATCAAGTAGCTAATACCAATAAGCTATTTTATGAAGAATATCTTAAAAAATACTTTAAAATTAGAGTATACAAAACCTTAGTCACACAATCATCTTCAACTGTAAGAACATGAATAATATTCAGCCTTACATCTTATTTAACGTTTAATCACGAACAAATTCATAAGACGCCAAACAAACAAGCTTAAATTTTTTTTATCTACATCATAAAAATAGTAATGATAATGTTGGCGATACTCGTTAAGGTAAGCGGATCGCATAAATCCCGACGTCGAATGACATTAACAAATCATTTGGCGGTTTGTGACACTAATTTAATTCACAGTCACAGTCGGAACTGTTTCCCCGGTTAAAAAAATTTGTCGGTCAATTTTTTTAACCGGGGAAAGTAGTCAAGACCTCCGTTATCGGCCAAACGCGATTTTTCCTAGGCTAAAATAGTTTTCCATAAGCAAAAAAGGATCGTAGCAGCGAAGCCGCGGACATCTAATTGATTCTGTCGGGGTGTCTAGCTTAAGGGAAACCAGTTTCGCTTATAAAAACATCTATTAAACAATTTTTAAATTGACTGCTGACTGATTTTGTCGGTCAGAACTTGTAGTTATAACCGAGATAGAGGTTTGGCCGTAACATATACGGACAACGACTTGTATTCCCCGAAGAAAATACCGACTTGAAAAACAACACTCGCCGAGCTACGAAAAAAATTTTCTGTCAATACAAAAGAAAGGGTGGCATAAAATACGGAAAGAAACCGGTCGAAGTTTAATGCCAAAAAATTACTTAGTTTCGAGTAAAGCAGACAAATTTTTAGGTGGAAACTTCAAAAGGGGGAAATTAAAAAAGAATTACTTTCGCAAAGTATTGTATAGAAAGAAGAACACTGTTCTGGCCCGCATTTATATGATGTATGAGATTAAAATAAATGTTCCTGGATGGAATATGAATTTTGGCAATGTTTAAATGAAACTTTTTCATTTTATTTTTAATGTTTGCAGATTTTTAGTTTTACTCATAACTCAAGCTAACACAAAGAGATTTAAATATATATACTAACTACTTAAATGTATTTGACACCTTAGGCTGCTACTGCGGGCGTTAATCTGACTAAAGTCTAAGGCCAAGGTTAATAAAACGGTTAAAAAGACTGTATTATTGAGCAAGAAAGTTATTATGTCACGGCATTTGATCGATTAGGTTCCGGTCCGAAAATGTATTAAGTCTGTCCGTCCATTGTAGCTAATGCTTATATTCCTAACGCTGCGACAGTTACTAGCTAGGAAAAAATGGTTTCATAAAAACCAATATGAGGCAGGTACTTGACACGTTATATTTTGGCTTTTTATACAAAATCATTCTGAAAGTCCAGACATTTTTAAATAACTATAACAGAAGTTAGGAATGATACAGAACTATCATTTATTGTAGATAGAAGTTTATCTTTTACATTTTTTTTATATCATTGGGAGACAAACGAGCACACAGTCAGTGGATGCTGTGGCCCATAGATATCCACATTTATCCTCAATTAAGACTCAAAATGCAAATGCGTTATCACCCCTGAGGACTAAGATGGAAGGATATCCGGTTCTCTACACTCACCACACGAAACACAGCGGAAATATGCTGCTATTTTACGCTAGGATTCTGTGAGAGCGTGGTCCTGTCCCGGTCGAGGCGACCCAATTCTGCTACAACTATAATATAGCTGCAGCGTGGCACTGGCACGTATAAAATTACATTAACATTTTGTCGAGAAACAAGTTTGGTGCTTTTTGCACTTAGAGATCTAGTAAAGCGATTAGTCTTTTTTATTAAAACGTGACTAGGATAATCTCCTGTATTAGATTGGTTAGTAAAAAACACTCTTAAAGGGACTTGAATATTTAAATATTTCTTTTTTATATTTAATTTATATTTTTATATGCGCTTACATAAGACACACACTAAAAATGTGTCGGCGTTATAATAACGAAAAAATTCAATACCATTTTTTTTTTCAGATTTTCAACAAACACAATCAAGGAGTATAAAGGGCACATTGAAGAATCAAATCTCACATGACGGAATCCATCGGTGCGGTATAAAAAGTTGTACTTATGAGATTGCCTCCTTGATTGCGTAAGATTTTTATCCCTACGTTTGATGTGCGAACAAAATTTCTTTAAAAATATATTCCCTCATTTTTACATGGTAAAAGAATTTTCATTTTACTACAGAACGCACGGTACGAGTGGCTACGCGTCTGCCTGCGGCGATGTGGGGCCACACGTTCAAATACAGCACAGAACAACATAATCTAAAATAACTCACACAATACCAACCTAAGCTAGCAGCCTGCTGTCTTTTGTATAGTAAGTGTCCTCGAGTCAGAGTGCAAGACGTAGTAAATAATCTAAAACGAACATATTTTTTTAACATTGGGTTATACCTTTATCGTTATCATTTAATGTCTGTCCAAAATACGATAACGTCCTCCAGACCGAATTTCGGTCACGGCAGCCAGCCTCTATGGAGACTAGTCATCGGCGCAGGACAGGATCATAGTGCTCAAGTGTATGCGCAAGCACAGGTGCACTCGTTATGCCTTCACTTTCATAGTCCAATGGAACGGTAAACTGACATACCCGGAGAGAGGTCTGGCGTAGAACCAACGGCTTTACGTGCTTTCCGAGGCTCGGTGATGAGACACCGCCAACTTCCTGACTCCGGGCAGCTACTGAGAACTTCTTCGCGAAAAAACCGAATAAATGTTTTGTTTGGCCTGACCTGGGGTTCGATCCCGATAATCAGCATTCACATTTACAACGACTAGACCAACGAGGCAGTCACCAAAATGTAATAGTGGTAATAGAAATATATGGCATGGAAGAATATAAGATAACTCAGAATACGATGACTCACATCTGTAATCTAAATGATAAGTTTTAACGCCTCGTTGCCGTACTGAAAGAAGTTACGCATCCGTACCTGAGTGAAAAGACGCACCTCACTTCAGACCAAAAAAAAAATAGACGGATACTTTACAAGTGACGCCGAAACCATGCTAAACTTCTTGACACGTACTATCAACTATAACTTTCTTCTATGTTTAACAGTTCGTAAAAAAATAATTAAAAACGCACACATAACACCTAAAACCATGTTGTTTGTTGCAAACTATTTTAGATGTTTATGAGTGCGTAAGTGCGTGTACCTACGATAAGCTGAGCATGTTTTCGGAGTCACTTGAAATGTACGCACTACGCAGCGCTCCGTCTATCTTCTCTTTTTTTTATAGGATAGGGTGACAAACGAGCACACAGTCCACCTGGTGGTAAGTGGTTGCTGTGGCCCATAGACATCTACATCTATCCTCGATTACGAATCAAAATGCAGATGCGTTGGCATCCGTGAGGACTAAGATGGAATGCCTCGTTTGCAGTAAAAAGGGTCTCCGGTCCCTACACTCACCATACGAAACACAGCAGCATTAAGCTACTATTTGACGCTGGTGTTCTGTGAGAGCGTGGTCCTTCCCCGGTTGAGCCGACCCATTCGTGCTACAACTATACTACTAATATAATTGCAGCATGGCTTCTTTAAGAAAGGCGACAACGCTCTCTTGAAGAACTACAGACCGATTTCCCTTCTGAGCCGCGTCTACGTGCTGTTTTCGAGAGTCATTACGAATCCTCTCGCACGCAGACTCGACGACTTCCAGTCTCCCGAACAAGCCGGTTTCCGAAAAGGCTTCAGTACCATAGACCACATACATACCCTGCGGCAGATTGTACAGAAGACTGAAGAGTACAATTTGCCACTTTGCCTGGCGTATGTGGACTATGAGAAAGCCTTTGATTCCGTCGAAATTTGGGCGGTGCTGCAGTCCCTTCAGCTGTGCCAAGTTGACTGTCGGTATATCGAAGTGCTGAAGTGTTTGTACAGTAGGGCTACGATGGCTATCCGAGTGCAGAACCAGAGCTCGAAACCTATCCAACTGCAGAGAGGTGTAAGACAGGGTGACGTTATATCCCCGAAACTCTTCACCGCTGCATTGGAAGACGTTTTCAAGCTACTGGACTGGAAAGGATACGGTATTAACATCAATGGCGAGTACATCACTCACCTTCGATTTGCCGACGATATAGTCCTTATGGCAGAATCGCTGGAGGACTTAAGCACTATGCTCAATGACCTCAATAGTGCCTCCCAACGGATAGGTCTTAAGATGAACATGGACAAAACAAAGATCATGTTTAATGTCCATGTCACACCTATGCCGGTAGTTGTTGGGAGCACTATGCTCGAAGTTGTTGACGAGTACGTTTACCTGGGACAAATAGTCCGACTAGGTAAGTCCAACTTCGACCGAGAGGTCAATCGACGGACAAACTCGGCTGGGCAGCGTTCGGGAAATTACGACATATCTTCTCGTCAGGTATACCTCAATCTCTAAAAACTAGATTGTACAACCAGTGCGTGTTGCCAGTGATGACTTACGGATCTGAGATGTGGTTCTTCAGTGCTGGCCGTATGAGGACGCTCAAGGTCGCTCGTTCGAATACTTTACGCCCCATTCGCTTAAAACATCATGGCTGCCATAATAATATTATTTGCGGTGCCTTCCAGATCATGTCGATCTATCTACGAGCGACACTGAACCGTTGCAACTGCTCTCTATTACGCATATACATGATTTCTCTTAAATCTCTTTCACCTCTTAAATATTGTATTTTTATTTTTGATCAGTCTGCAAAAGTGAACCATAGTCGCCGCTTACAGCACCCATGGGAATAAATGGCTGGTGGATTCTTTAATGCCACCGCCACACGGCAAAGTTGCATTTAGTTAAAAGGAAAACAAAACGGATACATTGCAATTAGCAGTTAGTAATCAAGTAGCTAATACCAATAAGCTATTTTATGAAGAATATCTTAAAAAATACTTTAAAATTAGAGTATACAAAACCTTAGTCACAAAATCATCTTCAACTTTAAGAACATGAATAATATTCAGCCTTACATCTTATTTAACGTTTAATCACAAACAAATTCATGAGACGCCAAACAAATACGCTTAACAACTTTTTATCTACATCGTAAAATAAGTAACGATAATGTTGGCGATACTCGTTAAGGTAAGCGGATCGCATAAATCCCGACGTCGAATGACATTAACAAATCATTTGGCGGTTTGTGACACTAATTTAATTTTGAAAGCGTTACATTAAATCGGGCGCGGTCGTTCTCTGCGAGGATTAAAAAGTTCAAGGAGGATTAAAAAGTTAGCCCCCGCCCACCCTCCTACTGTAACTACTAAGTTGTAGATTAATTAATAAATTTAAATATTTTTATTTTATAATAATTATGCTTGGAATATTGTGAAAATCAATATATTTTGACTCAGAAACTAATTTGTGACTAACACAAATTTTGAATTCAGTTGAAACTTGAAGCTAGAATAAACGCCTCAGTGACTACAAGGTAGGCCATGCGATCGTCGAATTAATACTAGTTGTGGACATATTTACAGAAACACAGTGGGAGTAATACAGAATAAAAAGCAAAACACACAGGTTTTCATTATGTTATATGTCATATGTCGTGGACACACCCAACATAATAATATTATTTCCGATAAATGTATTTAATGTATGCTGTTAGTAAGTTTAAGACACATGACACTTACGAACACCAATGGATTTTGTTATAAAATCTTTAACACGAAATAAATCTTATATTCCCATCACGACACCATTACCCCGACTATAGTTAAGCACAAAATGAATTATAATAATATCGCCGTGTTGTGGCGGCTTACTAAAACCTATTACCAGATAATCTTACATTATGAACACTTTGTAGGAAAATATCTAATTAGAAAGAGAGGATTTAAAAAAATTACAAGTTTTATAACGCTTAATATTAAATAGTTTTTGTAACATTGTCATACATTGTTGTACTTATATGACCGCACCTAGATGTTCTTCATTTTTTTGTAAACATGCTTTTCAAAGAGTAGTTCAGACTCACCACGCCTATTGAGGTTTATTTATTAGAATGGGGTTGACAAACAAGCATACAATCCACCTGATGGTAAGTAGTCAAATTCGGGAACATCGAAAGAAGTTTTTAAAAACTAAAATACAATTAAATTACCACGTACCGATTTGCAGGTGGCTTTAATAATGAATAAATTTTAAAGAGCCTGTTCGTGCGCAGACGTTCGACTCATCAACTTAGTACTGGGAATCTTATATAAAATGCTAATGTGTTAGTTTTATTGCTTAGCCTAAATGATACAGTATAATATATTTTAATATTCTAGTCTTAAAAAAAGCAAGAAAGAACGGATAAGAATGATAGAAGAATATCGAATAACTTCCAGGCAAATATTAAAATGTTCTGGAAACTTGTAAGAACTGCCAGGGGACATTCAAAACAGCCTATGATGAATGCTATAAGAGACGAGAATGGCTATATTCTGAATGATGAAGTTTTGAGTTTAAAGAGATGGAAGGAATATTTTGAAAGCGTGTTTATGAGTGAGGACACAACGTGTGTACTAAGTGAAGTAGAAACACCGAAAGAAGAGGAAAGAGGTAGCGAGATAAGTATAGATGAAATAATGAAAGCAATTAAAAGCATGAAAGCAGGTAAGGCTGCCGGATATGATAGAGTTTCACTCGAAATGCTAAGGGCTGGAGAGGAAGTGGTGGCAGGCCTGCTGCACACCTTGTTTAATTTATGCTGGGAATTGAAGCGGGTACCGGTAGACTTGTGCAAAGCCGTGATAGTCCCAGTATATAAAGGAAGAGGGTCGCAGCAGGACTGTAAAAACTACCGTGGCATCAGCCTTCTTAACATTGTGGGAAAACTGTATGCTAAGGTACTGATTGAAAGGATCGTGAAAGAAACTGATGGAAAAATTTGGGATGTGCAAGCGGGATTTAGAAAGGGAATGGGATGTACAGATCAAGTATTTTCCATGCGCATGATCGCGGAGAAGTTTCTGGCCAAAAAACAAAAGGTTTTTTGTGCGTTCATGGACCTGGAAAAGGCCTATGACAGAGTGGATAGGGATTTGCTATGGCAAACACTGAACTCATTTGAGTTGACCTCTGGCTTGATACAGGCATTGGAGTCTCTTTATAGGGACTCTAGTGCTTGTGTTAGGATCATCGGGGTCTCCTCGGACTGGTTTGACATCCAATAAGGTGTCAGACAGGGCTGTGTGGCTTCCCCGTGGCTGTTCAACCTATTTATGGACAGTTGTTTGCAAAATTTGAAAGTTGAAGAATGCGGATTAAGAATGGGTGAGTTAACTGTCAAATGCCTTTTGTACGCCGATGATCAAGTTATTCTTGCGTCGTCGGCGGCCGAGTTGCAAATGATGGTTGCATTAATGAACGGATCATTAAAAGAAAGGGGTATGAAAGTGAACGAAAGTAAGATGAAGAGTTTTTGAAAGAGAAGAAAGTAAAACGATTTGTGAAATAAGAATAGAAGGGGAGTTGATCGAGCAAGTAGATGAGTTTGTATATTTGGACTGCTTATTTAGCAGGGATAGGAGATATGATAAGGATATAGAACGGCTAGTGAATGCGGGAAATAGATAAATGGGGCCTTGCACTCTATTATGAAGAGTCAAAATGTATCGAAAAAGGCACGTACGGCAATTCACAATGCTGTGTTGGTCCCTACTTTAACGTATGGTAGTGAAAGTTGGGTGTGACAGAAGAAGCACGAGAGTAGAATAAACGCAGTAGACATGCGGTCGTTAAGGAGTATGTTAGGGCTGAATCTGAATGACAGGGTAAGAAATTGTGTAATAAGAGAAGAGTGTGGTTTGCAAGATGATGTAGTGACCAGGATTAAGAAAAGAATGCTTCGGTGGTTTGGTCATGTGAAAAGAATGAATGAGGAAAGAGTGACAAAGAAAATTTATGGTGCAGAAGTTAATGGCAGAGTCTGACGAAAGGGACGTCCTAGGTGAACATTTATCGACCAAATTGGCGATTTATTGAAAACGGGCCAAATGAGGAGTACCCTTAACCGACGAGCATGTATGCGTAGGTGGATGGATGTGAAGGAGGCAAGAGAGGTGTGTCAGGATCGTGCCAAATGGAAGTCTGTAGTCTCTGCCTACCCCTCTGTGTGACAGGCGTGAGTGTTTATGTGTATGTGTATATGTGTAAAACAGAGGGACGGAGTGTATCCATAACTAAGTGCACACTGGAGCCCACCGTTAGATATCTACATCTATCCTCGATGAAGAATCAAAATGCAGGTGCGTTGTCACCCCTGAGAACTAAGATGGATTGTTTTGTTTCCAGTAAAGAGAAGAAACGGAGATCCGTTACTCTACACTCATCATACGAAATACAGCAGTATCAAGCTGCTATTTTACATTGGTTCTGTTAGAGCATGGTCCTACCCCTGGCGGGCCGACCCATTCGTACTACAACTACGTAGTGACAGCATATATCTAATACGTAGGGTGATAATAATACAGTAAAGACAAATATTTTATTCATTATTTTTAAGTTTTGTTATTTAACTTTGCGCGTGTTAAAAAGGGTTAGTATAAAATAAACGGTAAACGTTTATTATATAATCCAGTATTATCAATCCAGTAAATTCAGTATTTTCCTAAATAAATTTTAAACACGTTTATTAAGATACCCAGCACATTTTCAGGGATCTATTATGAAAGCATACATTTAACTTATGAATAAATTACTGACACTACAGAATTGCTAACTCGATCCTGCCTTCTATTATTTTAAACTTTTCGTAACGAAGTAAGGCTCAGAGTAAGATTTCAGTGGAGAACATTCGGCAGGACGTACAGCATGACGTCGCGACAAATATTATACGCTATTGTACTAGCAATATTAGTAGCTGGAGTAGCCCCCGTTCGAATTGTATGGAAAACATGCCGCCATTCCACAGACGCCCAAAGACGCCCCAAGCCAACCAAAAGTTAAATTGCATAATAGAAAAAAAGTCACAATATGTTCACAAACGTATGTCTATAACATGACAGATGCCGTATGAAACTTTGTCGTAAAAATATTTAATTACGAACCGTGACCCTTCAATGGCTGCGTTAGCTTTAAATATCATAAGTACAACAACACAACGGCGACTAACGTGTCCGAGAAATAAAATAATTCCGAAGAGATAATAAAGTCGATAATATACTTTATTTTTACGTGGTTTTTTATTTATAGGTGGTAGAGCCACGCTGCAGCTATATTATGATTGTAGCACGAATGGGTCCGGAGAAGAACCATGCTCTCACAGAATACCAGCATAAAATAGCAGCTTAATACTGCTGTGTTGCGTATGGTGAGTGTAGAGATCCGGAGACCCTTTTTTACTGGAAACGAGGCAATCCATCGTAGTCCTCAGGGGTGACAACGCATCTACGTTTTGATTCTTAAACGTGGATAAATGTAGATGTCTATGGGTCACAGCAACCACTTACAATTAGGTGTACTGTGTGCTTGGTTGTCACCCTTATTCTTTAAAAATGCTTAGTAATGGACTCAGTACCGCTTTACAACCCTCTCAAAATTAAGAAAACGCCATACCCAGGATTGGGCTATATACAGGCTATTACATAACTTTTATCTGTACGACTCCATTTCAGAAACAATTTGTGTATTTTCTTTTTTAACATAATAAAGGGTGACAAACAAGCACGCGCTATATCTGTTTGGAAGCTTTGAGAAATATTATCATGCAGAAGACAAGAGCAAAACGATTTCTAAGGACACATAATCTACGCAAATTTCCTTATAATTTACTCGTAGTTGGAACGGTAGGATTTGAGAAGCACTTATTCGCTTACCAAACATAAAAAAGAGAAATTAAATAAAGTAAAATTAGTTCAGGAATCGGAAATACAGGCTATCGAAATGAAATGAAAGAAATCGGAAATATAGGTCCGACTTCTAGAGACAGACTTTAGAAGTTTTTAGTACAAGGAAGTGACCACAGCGCTGCCCTAATCAATGCCTGTTGGCGGATTTCGCATGGCCTCGAAATATTTTGTTTTCATTTCTTGGATATGCAGGTTTCCTCACGATGTTTTCTTCACCACTGAGCACTTGATAAATCAGTACTTGCTAACTTAAAATTGATGCAGGTGGGGATCGAGCTACCACGAAGCAAATAAGGAAGGAGTAATTCAACAATATAAGATAGCTGCAGACGGACCCACAATAAAAGTAAATTGTAGTCAACTGCTGAGCACAGGGCTCCTCATAGCTCATAGTTCATGTGCTTGCCATATGTACTCGAGAATTGTACTCGAGAAACATTGTACTCGAGAATATTTCGATTTTCTGGACGCTACTGAAATTGTTAATTGCAATATTTAATATTATGCTTAATTCGAAATTCAAATAAGTGATTAAAAAATAAGTAAATTATTATTATATTAATAAATTTAGTTAAAAACTAAATTTATTGTGATATTACAATAAGACTCAAATAGATAATTTGACCGCAACAAGCAATCAATCAATCTATATTAGTCAAGTAATACCTTTATTTAAATCTGGTAGTACATTGGACCCCGCTAATTTTAGACCTATTTCTGTACTGCCAACACTTAGTAAAATTTTTGAAAAAAATTATTCTTGATCAATTGTTAATTTTTTTTAATGTAAATAATTACTTCATAAAAATCAATTTGGTTTCACAAGGGGCGCTCGACAACTGATGCTGGTGTTGAGCTGATTAAATATATATTTAATGCATGGGAGAATTCACAGGATGCTTTGGGTGTGTTCTGTGACCTATCCAAAGCCTTCGATTGTGTTCACCATGAAACATTAATCAGGAAACTTCAACACTACGGTGTAAGAAATGATGCTCTTAAATTAATTATTTCATATTTAAGTGACAGAACACAAAAAGTTGTTATTAATAGTATGAGTTCTTCCGGATCGATTGTACAAATGGGCGTGCCTCAGGGCTCAATTCTCGGTCCCTTTCTGTTTCTTGTATATATTAATGACTTACCTTACATAGTAGGGGATAACCATGATATAGTATTATTTGCTGATGATACTTCATTAATTTTCAAATTAAAACGACAGTTATTAAATTACGACGAAGTAAATAATGCTATAGCTAAGTTAGTCAATTGGTTTAATGTTAATAATTTGCATTTGAGTGAAACTAAAACTAAATGTATGAAATTCGTAACTACTAATGTTAAAAATGTCAATTACTAATGTAATTTTAAATGGGGAGGAACTGAGTCTTGTTGATACCACCATTTTTCTTGGAATTCACACTGGACGCAAAGCTTCAATGGCTCTCCCATATATCAAAACTAGCTAACAGACTTAGTTCTGCAGCATATGCTGTAAAAAAGATTAGAACTCTTACCAGTGTTGAAACAGCTAGAATAGTTTACTTTAGTTATTTCCATAGCATTATGTCGTATGGTATTTTGCTATGGGGACACGCGACTGACACTGAAATTGTATTTATTTTACAGAAGAGGGCCATTAGAGCAATATATAATTTAAAACCAAAAGAGTCACTGAGACAAAAATTTAAGGAAATTAATATATTAACTCTGGCCTCGCAATACATTTATGAAAATGTAATGTACGTACACAAAAATAAAAGTAGTTTTGCGAAAATAAGTGATATTCGTTCTGTAAATACTAGGAGCAGACACGAGCTGGTAGTACCAGTTACTCGACTCCACCGAGTCAGTAATTCATTCTTGGGGCGATGTATACGCTTTTACAACAAAATCCCAGAAAATATACAAAATTTGTCATACACAAAGTTCAAAAATGTTATTAAATTAAGTTTGTATAAAAAGGGTTATTATAATATTAAGGAATTTATAGATGATAATATCCCAGGGAAGGGTGATCGTTACCAAGCTATTTCTAATTTGTCTTGTGTTGTTGGTTGTATACATGTTTGTAAGCTATTATTAAAAAAAAATAGTCCCGCTGGGTTTCTTGCTGGTTCTTCCCAGGACAGAGGTTTTTTTTGCGAACCAGTGGTAAATTAAAAAAGTGACTTTGAATAAGTATTTTTATAATCTACATTGAATAAAAAAGTTTCTATTTCTATAATTATTTCTTGGGCAATCACCTAAATTAAAGTTCTTTCGAGAACTTGTAAAATTTGTTGCACACTAACTTCACCATAACCCTCTGTGAAATGAGAGGGTGGAGATAAAGTGTGATGAATTGTAAAATGATACACAATTAAAGTATTTCGTATAAAATCTTGAACAATTTACCACAGTTGCTTCTTGGTTTTTTATTCTAAATGAAATCTCATATCGCTATAATATGTTTAAAGACTTTTTAGCCTTGGCCTTGGGAGAGAAAATAAAAAAACATACATCAAGACGTTCAGTGGCTATCTACTTGACCTTTTTTGCATTGGATTTAATTTACTCCAGACCAATTGACCGCGATTGCATTTGATCGTATCATTTGTAATACCATTAGCATACTAATGCCGATTTTTTATTTTAGTTTTTACGGTTTTTTTAATGAATGTTTTATAATAATAATATGATTAAATTAAAGTGGCCGTAATTAGCAAGCAGTATTAGTTACAATTAAGCTCAGCAAAAAGCAATTAATTACTAATTTCTCTAAGTAAGAAGACACTGGAAGATAGATGTAGATGTCTATGGGCCGCAGCAACCACTTACCATCAGGTGGACTGTGTGCTCGTTTGTCACCCTATTCTATAAAAAAAAAAAAACACTGACACAAATCGTGAGTTTATTTAGATTTGAATTTGATATACGCTTGAGGACGAATAAGACTAATACCAATAAGAGGCCACAGTGACTGCTTAATATTATAAAAATTCGCATAATTTTGTTTTTATTACATCATAAAACATATAGAATCAACAGTCACTAAAGTAAACTTTAGCCTAAGGGTAAGGCCTTAGTGGAGACTTTTCTGCGATTTGGGGCTTCCGCGTGTATACAAACATAAATGTGGCGTTCTTTGTTTTAAAATGGTTGCAGGTGCCAGCGGCTGCAGCATCTACAGCAGTTACTTACAATCAGATATACTGTGACCTTAATTGTCGCTATAATTATTATAAAAAGGAGAATTTTAAAAGCTAACGTAACTTATCGGTCTTTTTTTATAGAATTAGCGTGAAAAACAAACACACAGTCCACCCGATGGTAAGTGGATTCTGTGGCTTATAGACATCTACGTCTATACTCTATTAAGAACCAAAATGGAAATTCGTCATCTCCCCTGAGAACTAGAAAATAGAATACTTTGTTTTCAGTAAAATTATTCTCCAGTTCTCTACACTCACCATACAAAAAACAGCAATGTTGAGCTGCTATTACGTTGATATTCCGTCAGAACGAGTCGACGTCAAGCGTGAAGAATGTTCCTAGTCGAGCCAAACCATTCGTGCTACACACAGAAATCGTAATAATAAGACAAGTCGCATAGACGCGTGACTTTGTCGCCGCTATTAGGTGTTGACGAACATAATTCACAAATTTTGTGATTTAGTTACGCGGGGATCGTCGTACGTGAATTTTTGTTATTGTAATGGTGAACTGCAGCATAATAGTAAATAAATAATAAAAACTCATCAAAGACGTGTATTTCAATCAATAAATGCATAATATTTTGATATGAAAGTTGATTATTTACTAATTATCATTATTTTACCTAATTAAATCTCGATGAATACTTTACTATGATATTTACTTTAGTAAACTTTCATTTATTAATTTTTGTATTGACAATTACCATTGCTGCTTTTGTTCTGCCGTAATACGCGACGCACGCGACGTTGACAAACTCTCCAGGCAATGTAATGTGAAAGGTTAGATACCATTGTGCATTGCGTATGTTTATAAGACGGTTGTAGGTGGCGACATCAGTTTTGGAAGTAATCGAGCGCTAATTCATTTCTATTGTCTACTATTTCTGTGGTGCTATAACAATAATATAGCTGCAGCTTGACTGTACCACGTGTTAACGTATATATATATATATATATATATATATATATATATATATATATATATATATATATATATATATATATATCAAATGTTTAGCCGTATAGAACAGTTATCGTTACCGTTACAGACTATTAAAGTCCACTGCTGAATACAAGCCGCCACCATAGATTACCTCATATGGGGGATATTTGCCATAGTTGCCACGCGGGTGGCAACCGCAGTTTTTTATTTATAGCCGTTATTAGGAAGACGCTGCTGCCTCTCTCCCCATTTGTTTCCCTTAGTCGCTCCTTTCGATACCCCACGGGATCATATGGGGTAGTAGATATTCTTACACCGCCACTACTCGCTACATATAACAATTACTTGCAATATTTTATTTAACATCGATGTCAACAAAAATAGAATAACTAACAACGGCATATACACCCGTCTTGATTCACCCCGCCACTGTATTATTACTTGTGATAATAATAAGATGGAATGAAATTGGAACCAACGCTTTCAATCGGCCGTGGGAGTTCTGTTAACGATGTCACATATGCTACCAGCAGTTAAATTTTAAAACGAGCGGGCCCAGTCGTTATTTCTTCATCGTCGCCAATGGCAAAGCAAAACGAGTCCCAACTAGGGCTACCAGATAACTGTCAGGAAATCAGGAAGTATTTAAATTTGTCAAGATTAAATAATTAAAAATAGTTTATTCGCTGAATTACGTTATTTTTGGAATCAAAATAAATCTTTAAAAAATGATACGTAAAATATGAACGATATGAATGAATATTAAACACATTTAATTAGTTTTGTATTTTTAAAAATTCAGAATATTTATTGAATAATAAGGAATCACTTCAGGAAATCTTATTTTTGAATCCGATAACTTTAGCGCCAACTATAATCTACACAAATTTTAAATACAAAAATAAACGATTGTTCGTGATACCAACGATTATTGCTTTTCAAGTTCATGACTCAATGTTTATGAATGCGATTAAAAAATTAACTTTTAACGAAACAAAGGAACGGACCCCAGTTGCTTGTTATAATTCTTCGTAAAGTAGAACACAATAAGTGGAAACAAAAAAACGTTCGACGAAAACACACAATTTCTTGATTTCTTGACTACTTACTACAAAAATCAAATTAGATTTTTTTTTCTTAAAATCCCTAACCATATCATAAACATGATGGTAATATAGTCACCTAAAGTTTTATCGCCCTATAAAACCAAATATAGGACGAAGACAGAGAAAAAAAATACAAAGTCGTATACTATAATTAAATTTCGCTTAAAAAACGTTTAATTGAAAGGGGGATGCCCATATTAGGCCATAGAACGCCCAATAATGTGCATTTGTTAAAAAAATATATCTTTATTTATGGTTATTAATCGCGGTATTCATTTATCCTAAAACAATGGGAATATTTTTGCACAAATTAAAAGTACCGAAAAGATAAAAATAAAATTAGGTAAATACGTAATTCATTAGTCTGTGAATAAAATAAAAAATGTTGCCAATCACAAAAATCATTAAAAAATCGATTCCCCTTTTCGATCGATTACTTATGGTGTCATTATTACAATGCTTATATGATCTTTCGATAATTATTACGATGTTATGATATAGGTTTAAAATAACCGTTGACAATGGATATTTATCCAAAGCAGTCGATACGCAACCGTTATTAACCAAATGTTTACCGACTACAGACGAAAAAGGATGGTTGTGTTTTTACTGTGAGTGCGGATTAGGCTATGTTGAATCGTTTTTTGCTATGGTGCTTAAAACGTAGGATGCATTTTATTATTGAGGGAGCTACTATCAAAGAATATTTTATTCGCTTAACTCGTAAAGTACTTGACCAACTTTAAGAATTCTTTCACCACTAGATTGTTATGTATAATTTTAGATATCTAATATAGGGTTAATTTTATTATAGAGGGCGCCACTTTCAATGAATACGTTTTTTGGCTTATCTCAAAAATTACTAGACCGATTTTGAAAATTCTTTCACCATTAGATTGCTAATGAGGGCGTTAGCTGTGTGATATATTATATTATTACAATAAATAATTGTGAGATTAATATTTTCTAAATAAATAAAACTAAATACCTACCTAAGATGTTCAAATCCAATTATTATTTTTACAATTGAAGAATCGTATTTACACACTTTACTTACTCAGATTGATTATTATAGATAAAGAGGTAATAAACCTAAAGTAAAAGAGCTCCGCTTAAACGAAAAAACTATTTATTAGAATAAAACTAAATGTTGAAAAAAAGTGGTTCAGTGCGAGTCGGACTCGCAGGCCCATGAAGAGTTCAGTAGTAACAAGCATATATTTTAAATCGAGTCAAAATACCACTATCATTATCGCCAGCAACAAATTATTTTGTTTTTCATAGTGTTTGTATAAATAACAAAGTTGTTTTTGCGGTTCCTTAAAATGTGCTACTTGTATCAAAAAAAGGACTATTATACATTAAAGGGGTTTCTGTGGTTTATTCATTACCAAAGAGAAAAAACTTATTGCGCAAAATAGGTTTTTATTAATTTCAAGTCATCAAAAGCGGCAGTCAACCGTTAAAAACTAAAACAATCGTTGTTATAGGCTCGGTTGAATTCATTGACAACCTTCACATTTATAGTTATGATAATTAAACAAGCGAATTACTAGCTGATTTACCAAGAATTCTTTAGAGTATAACAAAACGCCACTGCGCAAGTTAACTGTTATTCTTATCTGTTTTTAACATAACATTTAAAATGGAATCATGTTATGATAATTCAAGAAGTTGATTTCCAGCTGATTTACCACGAATTCTCTAAAGCATAACAAAACAATACAGCACAAGCTAACTGTTCTTAAAAATACGTTTGAAATAGAGTTTCAATAAATAAAGGAAATTATATTTTAAAAAGCGTGCAGAACTTAAAACGCGTCAAAGATTATTCTTTTTATGATATTATTAATCGAATAAAAATCGATATCATTCCATAGATTTTATGACAGTTAAGTGGCAACATCGTATCCGACAGGTAGGCCGCTGTCACTGTTATGTCACAAGACAAGAATTAAATTACGTGTTCGTGTTATTGTTTTGTTGTAAAAGTAAAATGCAATTGTTGATCTCTCAACAATTGGTTCGAACACAGCAGGTAAATAGTTGGTACATATCACGATGTGGTATGTCTTCCTCTAAGAAATGCTTTATAACTGAGTTTACTTGAATAATATCAATATAATAATTGTAGCTTCTTTATTAGGTACAAGTTTCGAGTACAGTGAACGTGTAGTGTGGCACTCGCAAAATGCACCAATAGTTCGTCTTGAACATCTATACATCAGCTGTGGCACTGACACTTATGAGAATAAGATCACACACATTGTTTGTCTTCGATTTTCCACGTGAGGAATTATTTGCGCTACGTGAGGTAAGTGTTTAACATGTTTAACATTTCAATTTATTAAATGTGATCCATATATCTGATAATTATACATGTTTTTACACTGATTGTATATCAACTCAAGAACTTGTTTTATTTTTTCACATCTGCCCTAGCTATATCTGACAAACATACTAGCTTATTTATGAGATTAACCAATTTTATCAACTACCAAGAAAGGAGACAGTTGATTTTTCATTGTTTTTGGACTGCTGGTAGTCTGTCAGTCCTTAATTATTAAATAATATAGGGCATTAAATCCGTCCTTGTGCAGTAACATTTAACTTGATAAATATTTTATTTATATTTGAGTTTGAAATAAATCTATTTTATTTTTATTTTTTCACTTTGACTTCATTTTTTGTATTTTACATTATTTCAGTTGTCATGCCGTGTATATCATAATTGCTGGCAATGAACTGATAGAACAGCATCATGTTCAACTGCAGAACGGGAACCATCTGAATCATCTAGTCCGTCCTCGTTGCAATCTGAAGTGAGTAATGTATTGCACCCAGAACAACAAAGCTTAGATCATACATCACACAGTGTACTGCTAACTAATTATATAAAAGCACAATGTTTTTACCAGGTTGTAACAGTTCCATCAGCATTGCAAGTATGTCTCTTTTGTGATTAACTACATTTTGCGATAACAAACATACATAGTGACAAGTACTATGTATGTGTGTTATACTTGGTAGAGCCATGCTGCAGTTATATTAGAAGTATAATTGTAGCATGAATGGGTCGGCTCGACCGGGGAAGGAGCACCCTCTCACAGAATACCAGCGTGAAATAGTAGCTTAATGCTGCTGTGTTTTGTATGGTGAGTGTAGAGAACCGGAGACCCTTTTTACTGGAAACGAGAAAATGATCTTAGTCCTCACGGGTGACAACGCATCTGCATTTTGATGATTTGTAATCGAGGATAGATGTGGATGTCTAAGGGTCGCAGAAATGTCTCCAGCAGATGGTGAATCTCAGTTAATGACAAGATATGCTAATAAATCCAGAGCCGTGACTATGTGTCGATATGGGTAGTAGAGGTGGTGAATGACATTTTTAAAACTGAATTTAAAATATTTCATCAAAATTACTTTAACAGGGCTTCTACACATTTGATGATAGACTGCTGTGGCTTCTGCTATAGTTAATAAATTCCACACAAAAATAAGGGACAGGGATGATGCGGCTCAAATACTTGAAATAGTTCATCAAAATATGGAGACAAATAATGATTTTTCTGAGTATGCTAGGGAAAACAATCAAATAGAGCTAGGGCAGGCAGACTTTAGAAATATAAATGTAGACTTTAAAATGTTAGGGAATTTCCTGTTTTAACTTACAGCGACTTAATATTAATTGCTTGTGTCACATACCAATTAAAGCAAGCTCGCTACTATTATGGTGAGCATATAAGATTTAATGGTTGCTACCGGATAGAACTCTGTAATAACCAGAGGAGCAGCATTATGGAAGGAATAAAGTTAAGCCCTAGCTGATCTTTACTTAGGGCTAGAATTGCAAGTCATCACTATTAGTCGTAAAGTGTATTTTATTATATAAATTCTATATAATATCTAATATATAAATTCTTTTTTAGGAAGGATGCTTGGTACTACCACCTGCTTAGGACCCTGTAATTAATGAAATTAAAAACCCAAGCATACCACTGCAAGACTTCTAGACACAGTAAGTTCATTCTGTAGATCGGACAATAAACAAAAATTAAAAATCTGAAGGTACTCCGGGTTAACACTGACATTGGGACGTCGGTCACCTCAGTCTGCCGTAACCATGGGTGCTGGAAAGCACCCGAAATGTCTGGAATTAAAAATCAAAGAAATAAAACGCGATAAAATCGATAAAAATAGTTGTTAAAAAAAACTGCATTTGTGAAAATAAAAACTTCAAATATTTTCAAAACCCCGACTTTTTTTAAAGCAATTCCTTTACCATTTCATTGTTTTAATTGCATATTATCATATCTATATGCTTTTATATGTGGGCACTCATGGCCGAAGTGTCTATGAAGACTGGTCATTCCCCTTTAACTGATATTCTCGTACTTAAGAGATAACTTTAAAATCAAATAACTCAATAAAACCATCCTTGAATTATTTACAACAAACATAGTTTATTAGAAATGTAACTAATGAGTGTGCAAAACAAAAGTTAAAGTACAAAACATTATTGTCATAATATGTGATTTTTCCACTTTATATATACAATATGTAACGTAATTAACGCACACCCTCAGACACCCCAATTAGTATATTATATTATAATCGTAATACATTTTTATGCACTGATTATTTATCAAATTAGTTATACTAATTACGGAAGAATGTTGTGGTCACAGTACAAATCCACGAACGCAAAGACTTTAACGTGCTTGAAATAAAGTTCATTTTTTCTTTATTTTATTTAATGACAGAATCAGTATTAATACAAATAAAACTGCACTCTTAAAAGTCTTATTGCCTTAAGTTACCGTCCATTTCCGTGTATATGTTTTGACTATACAGATTTAGTGTGGTAATTTACGTATTTTTAATTATTTTTGGGATAAAAAATTACCTATATTAAAAATGATAGGAATCTATTCGGTAAACGATTCTGAACAAACTACTTTCTCAATGTGCGTTAATTATGTTACATGTTGTATATAAAGTTTCACTTTATTTAATCTTTACGTTATCTTCATCCAGAGTGTAAAATGTGTTGTAACGATTATCCGAACTTTATTGGACGAATGGTTTTACTGGTTTATGTTCCATTATTCATGAAGGAATATTTGCCATAGCTGCAACGCTTTGCAGACGAGTTGGCTGGTTGACCCCCACAAGATGGAATGGCGACCTGATAATTCGTGCAGCAAGTGGATAGATGCAGGTAGCTCATGACCGAACTTTGACAGAGGGCTTTGTTCGGTAATAATATTATTATTATGTTATCAGGCTGCAATGATAGAAAAAAATTATTAGCCCGCTTATTAACACAACCTACATGATCGCAACTTTCTAGTCTGGTTTATGTCTTTATACATAATGCATTACATCTATAAACGTATAAAATACAATTTCTAAGTTAACGAAATTGTATTTCATTAAGGACTGGACTACTTTGTGACAGGAAATTGCAAGATGATAAGTAATGTGGTATCTTGTTAATTATGAAAAGATATAAAAAGGCAAGACTAATTAACGCCGCCGTAATCCTTTGCAAGAATTACGTAATATAAAGATTAACTCACTACGAATCGGAACAGTAAGCTTCAATGTGATAACAGTAAGATACTAGTAGTAAGTCTTATGCTACTATTTTACACTAGTACCATGTGAGAGCGTGGTCCTACCCCGGTGCAGCCGAACTATTCGTGCTACATATAGTTGCAGCGGGGCTCATCGTATTGCTACTTCAAAAATTATTTTATTATCAGTCGCAGGTTTAAACTATATCCCTGTTCGATAAAAAGTACCTGCCGTGGAAAATATACGAACTATTACGTAAAGTAGACGTGTGGCGCCGCGCCTAAGGCACTACTTTCGTGACAAAGATTTTCAGTATACCCCAGGCGCGACTATCAATAAAAATCACATTTTGTAACAACAATGAATGATAAGTTGTTTACCGGATTAGGATTTGTATTTAGTTACTTTAAGATTTTTTCCAGATTCAAGAAAAAGGATTTTACTTTGAGATGTATTTATGTATGTATGTTTATGCAGCTATATTACGGTTGTAGTGCGAATGGGTCGGCTCGACCGAAGTAGAATCACGCTAAAAACCACCCGTAAAATAGCAAATTAATGCTGTTGCTGTGTTTGGTATGGTGAGTGTAAACCAGAAACCCTTTTTACTAGAAACGAGGAATTCTATCTTAGTCCATCCGCATTTTCATTCCTAATTGACGATATACGTAGATGTTTAAGAGCCACATCATTCTCTTACCATCAGGTGGACTGAGTTCTCGTTTGTCACTTTATTCTATAAAAAGTCATGTGTCAAATACATGATTTTTCACATTTTTCACACTACTTTTGAAGATACATCGGGGGACATCGATTTCGACGCATTTTTCAATCGGAAACCTAAACAATGATCTCATAAAAAATCACTTTTAATTTTACACCCAAACTAAGTTCTTAAATCGCAAATTCTGTTGTTTTCAACCATACACGTGAAATAGCAGTTATCACAAAATTCTTACAAGGAGATATTCCGATAAAAAATAATTATGAGATAAAAAAGCTTGACACATATAACCTATATATTTGTATATTGCTTGTCGGCATTTTGAACGAACACTGTAAAATAAAAGAACGCATTATTTGCTATATCCTGCATAACACAAAACCCACGATAACGAATGATGTTAAAAATTAAACATATTAAAATAAGTACTAACCTACTTGGTAAACCTATGTGCTATAGACGTTTTACAATAGATGTCGTACTTAAGTGCGGTTCGCCTCTATGAGGGAATATTCCCGATCTGTCGTAATAAATGCCTAGGAGAAAACAAAGACATTTCCCGTTTTAAGACGAAACCGGAAACATAACACTGAAATTACGTATTCAAAGACGGTTTACGTACTCTCAGCGTTAAGTACAAGGATGTTACCTTTGTTCCATAACACTGAAACCGTATAAATTGTGTACGATTTTATTTTAGTTTTTTAAAGAATATTTTTTACGCTATTAACCTTACTAACTCTCTCGTTTTAAAATGCTTGTGTTAAAAGTGGGCACCGCAATAGCCGAATAGCGGATTCGAACAAAGACTCTCCAAGTTTACAGTCCACATTCTCTCATTAGGTTACTTTTGCATACGATTTGATATATTTGTTGTGTTGCGCTGAATTACTATGTTTAACAATTTTACAGTACAAGTGGTAAAATTAAAATTTTCGTACAACCGATTTCAATATAAATAAAACGAGAGCATCGTCAATGTGGTCGGGGTCAATTAAATACGCATTATTACGGATAACTCGAAAACAACTCGTCAGATCTTGATGAAATTTATATGGTACTACATGACAAGCACCAGCTTTCAAATAAAAAGAGAATCATCAAAATACCTAGAAAAAAAGTTCTGAGGTAACACATAAATAATACAGTCGAATTGAGAACCTCCTCCTTTAATGAAGTCGGTTGTAAAAGTTAAGACAATCATGTCCTACACAAAAGCAAAAAATATGGACGGAATCGCTAAATACTTTAAAAACAGTTTTCACCGTCGAGTCGGAAATGAAACTATTCCCCAGTTAAAAGTCATCCAAATTTCGTAAAAAAGTTGATATACGACGTGCAATGTCTGGCGAGTAGGATGACATAGAGTTTTCAGTGACAGACCCCGTAATTTTCTGTCCTCACGTACAGTGCGTGGAAGACAGCTGAGTCGTTGAGAAGTAGTAAACTCGAGCCAATGACAGGTCCCGGTTGTTTGATAGTGAAGTTGCCGAAATTCGACCGCAATTCTTTACATTTTTAGATTCCTTTATTAAGCTGTATTCCACTTTCAACTGCAGATCAATACATAAAACACAGATATCCAGTATACAAAATATAAAATAAACGTTTTCTGCTTTTTTGTCTAAAACGTATTAATTACAATATACTCTTCATGGATCCGCTCGACCGGGGAAGAACCACACTCTCACATTTTAAATAAATTAAATGGAGGCATGCCCTTGCCATGGCATAGCATATACTGTAAAATTTAATTATATATTCTTCAAATATGCATGACTTTCTTGAGGATCTGTTTGTTTCGTTTCTAGCTAATCATTTATTCTTCTTTACTCAATATATCAAACGAATTCTACGGTTAATATTTAAAAAAACATGTTTACTTATTTAATACTCCGAGGGAGAGCGTTATACATATCCCCTAAATAATATAAGCCCATGAATAATTGCTGTCATCACAAAAGATTACGTTATAAAGAACTCATCGAAGAAAACAAAATAACATGGGACGGGTGAAACCGCCACTTGGCACCCGGCTTGCGCGTGCATTTAAACCAAACAGTCCTACAAACTGTTGCCCTAGTAAAATAAACATTAAACATTACAGGGTATTGAAATACAATAAGGTTGTTGATTTTCAAATTAAATTAAATTATATAGTATAAATTTTTTTTCAAATATCCCACCCCTCTTAAAATTTATACATCATCATCATCATCATCATCATTACAGCCCTTTACAAGTCCACTGCTGAACATAGGCCTCCCCCAAGGTATGCTACAAAGCACGGTCCTGAGCCACCTGCATCCATCGACCTCCTGCATGTCTTACCAGGTCGTCACTTCATCTAGTGGGGGGTCGCCCTACACTTCGTCTACCGGTACGAGGCTGCCACTCGAGAACCTTTTTTTCCCAACGGTTGTCGGTTCTTCGAGCTACATGGCCGGCCCATTGCCACTTCAGCTTACTAATCCGTTGGGCTATGTCGGTCACTCTGGTTCTACTGCGGATATCCTCATTTCTAAGTTTATCACGCAGAGAAACTCCGAGCATGGCCCTCTCCATAGCTCGCTGAGCGACTTTGAGCGTCCTCATACGGCCAAATTTATACATAGGTACTTAAAATTCGTTATTAAATTAAAAGAGACAAAATAAATTACAACGGTAGTATACTTTAATCAATAAATAGCAAATATGAAGTATTTTAATGCTACAAGTAACACATCTCGTCATGGTTAACCTAGCCATTACTTATCAAATGCTGTACTTAATTACAGTAAACCCTTAAGGCCCGGTTTACATTTTGCGAAGTGACAAGTGTGAATGGCAAGTGCAACTGACAAATGACAAGTGATTAGTGCTTGTGAACAGGCTGTGCCAAATGATAACTGGGAATGAAACACGCACTTGTCACTTCTCATTTGCCGCTCGTCAGTTGATTATAGGAAATAATTAGTTATAAGAAAAATAAGGGTTCTACAAATCCTGCGATTTTGTCGCTGTCTTCATGTGCAACTAAAAACTACCTAAATCTAAAAAAAAACACTACCAATTGATTTACCCAACCTTGCAAAATTAGCACTAAAGTCGATGGGTGGTTGCGCACGCTGACGCCGGAATAAATTATTTAAAGCCCTAATATAGACTTCCCGTCTAAAACTCGAGCAAGCGGAGTTATCAGACTGGGAATATTTTTAACGCAAACAAAACAGCAAATTTAATTAAACATTTCAAGAATAACATGGCAAGAATAACATTAAACCAAAAGGTAATTTATTATTTGTCGGCGTCGTTAATCGTGTTTTCACCTTATAAACAAATATATTTTGCATGACTTAGGTGAGCGTTTGTATAAAGAGTAAGCTTACCCCATGCATGCGTATCGGAAATCTGAATACCGGGCATTATTCTAGATATTTAGTTACTGTTTTAGCTTTTATTTCTATAATGTATTGATTATAGGTTTTCGTAAGTGTTTAAAACACTGCTTCAAAACTTACCTGTATTAAATACTTTCAATTAGATACACGAAAGTGATTATGAGAGAATTATGGTTGGTGTTCGCTTAAACTGTTAAACTGTAGACAAATGTTGATTACAATCACAGTAGGTATGTCCCTCAGTAACTCATCGCTATAAACGCGTAAGGTCAAGCTAGGTTCGACTACTTGATCTAATCTTAATTAACATATTAACCATCCTCAACTAACTTAACCACTGGTAACAAGCAATGTAGTCTATATTAAAAATACTTCTATTTGTTAACTAGTTTCTAAAAAATAACCCCCGCGAAGGCTCATTAAACTGGCATCCATGACTTTTACTACTGACAAATTTGTTGCATATTGACAAAATTCATCGCTGAAACTCCGAAACATAACTTTGGGATATCTTTTTTGTGATAAAAAGATAGTTTCACTTAGTCGTGAAAATGAATCTTTAATCGATTTTCTCTCTCCGTCTCCGGTATTTATAAATGGGTTTAAACGTAGAGAGCTTCTGTCCATAAATTTTTTCGCATGTGTATTTCGACACAAACAAAAGAGTATATATATATATATATATATATATATATATATATATATATATATATATATATATATATATATATATGTACCAATAAATCAATAACTGCAAATGTACTAATAAATAATATTAACTAATTACAGGCATCCCTCAATGACGGTCAGAAAGATATCATTACCTTGACAGATAGTGGTCGCAACATCTCTTAAATCCCAGTACAAAATATCCCAACTGACGTCGCGTCGGGGAGCGAAGTCAAAGGAATTAAACGTTTGACACCGCCAAGCGTAGTAGGTTCAACAAATCATTTCTCAAAATACAAAGAATGTTCCACCATTGGACAGTTACGAGTTCAAAGTAGTTCAAAGACTAATACTGCAAACTTGTAGGTCTGTAGCAATGATATGAAGTAAACACCACAGCCTAGATAGCCTTTAAAATAAAATAATTGAAATACGAGTACGATCAGTGCGTTCGTGGTTTTGAAAGAAACCACATGCAAATCCGCACGATCAGTGGTTTTAAAATTACACAAGAATAAACAAACTAAGAATGACCTTTGTTTCATTTTATAATACAAATTATAAACGTCCGTTGTTACTGAGCTCAGTTTTCTTATTTAAACGAAAGAAATAAAGAAGCGCTATTTTGTCAACGTATGGGCCAATTGGAGTCATTCGGCATTTATCGACTTAAAAAAGTCGTGTGAGATACTACAACTATCACCTTTTCTCGACGGATGCAGTCGTCGCGTCGGTGACTCCCGTCGTTGAAGGTTACGCATATTTGCCATTGGCAAAGAGTCCATCTATAAGCAAGAAGAATACGGTCATCTTTCACCACAGCGCACTTAAGGGTATATAGTAAGTCAGCTCAAATTCTAATTTCGCCCCCAATTCCCCGCGCGTCGTATGCTATGTACTGACATGTTTTTAATCACTAATACTGTAAGTAGATAGGTCGTTAGATAATTGTTAGGTTTATCATATTTATGCCTGTTTCTTAACGCCAACCCAGTCGCTTCTTATTTTTATTACGGTTATTTCCCATTTTAATTTAACGTCGTCCTGTTGCGTAATGTGTATTCTGATCGTAAGCGACACAACTTCCCCCTTCAAAACCCGAAGCGATACTAACCGGGTGGCAGGAAACAAGCTTCAAGACGCTTATAGTTTAGGTAATTTCTTTTTACAGTGAAAATAATGGTATTTAAAAAAAAAGTAAATAACATAAACCCTGCTTTATAGTTAGTTCAGTTAGTACGCAAAGTTTCATGATCTTATTTAAAGTATTTAATGAATAGCAGCGGCTTATTGTTCAGTTTGGAGGTAACTTTGGATTTTTTTTCTATCGAGAAAAAATTACGGAATCGTGTTTTCGTCTAACATAGTACTTAACATTAATCCTCAACTTTACCATATATTGATTTCAAAATTAATGCTACAATATTTTCGGCATAACGGAGGATCATGTTAAGCCATTTCAGGTTATACATATTTCCCCTTAATATAATACAGTACGTTCGAATGTTTTTCTATTTCGAGAACACTGGTTATGCATTATGGTCTCCTTATGTTCTTATTTCGTAGAAGTTTGACAAATAAGCAGTACTACTTGGCAGCAGAAGCTTCTAGGTAGAGAAGAAACCTCACAACCTATGTTACCAAGACTTAACATGTCTTCGGCGTATTTTTTTTAAATTTCAGGATTTGTAACGATCTTTTCATCTAGCGCTGAGCACGGAATTACAAGGGTGAGCCATCAAACCTGGATTGCTCGCTTACTGCGAAATTTACAGAGAGTGCAGGCTTTCACTCGTAGTCAAAAAGAACATATTAAATGCAAATCTACTCGAATACATGATTGTCAACTATTTTATTTGGTTACTTTGAACACTATAGTACCTGACACGAAGGTGCGGTGAAGTATAATTCTCCTCTTTTTACGGCCTAAAAATTACATTAGCAGTTTTTTTGTCAAAAAATATATTTATATTTATATTATAGGCGGTTCAAGTGACGCCGAAAGCCGAAACCATGCTCAACACATCTTTCCAGTCTCTGGTTCTGGAGCTGATTTCAAACAATTTTAGATGCATGTATGTGTGCGCCACGCTGACCAGATGGAGCGAGGATCTACGAAAGGTGCCTGGTAGAAACCGGATGCGTGAAGCCGAAAATCGGGCTAAGTGGCGCGCCTCGGGAGAGGCCTATGTCCAGCTGTGGACTGCCGCAGGCTGATGATGATGATGATATGTATGCCTGAGTGCCCGTTCTTACAATTAGTAATATAATTTATCGTTTAAGCTTCATTTCTGCGTCACTTGAACCTAAAATATGCGGTTTATATTTTTTAATAATTGTATTATAATAAAAATGTTAATCCTTATTATAATCCATATAAAAATATTAATGTAATTTAAAATAATCTAATCTAATTAAAATTAATCTGATGTTTACCTTACCTTGACGTGATGGACACCATACCCCCCCCTCCCCCGCGTCTACGTGGGTGCTGTGAAGTGCCCGAAACGGAATTAATAAAAGTTAAAGTTAAACGTGATAAAGTCCGTAAAATAGTTTTATTCAAGTCGTAAAATACGAAAATCAGCTGAATCATTCAAAACCCCCGAAGATATTAAATTACAAGTATAAAAAACCCATAAAACTACAGTCGTTTAAATAACCACTGTATTTTTAAGGCGTTTAATAAGAACAGTACATTTATTTAATTCTAATTGTAAAGGATTCAAAACCAAGCTCTACTACTTGTTCACTCCAAGAATGCCGTTACCTCCCGCCGCGCTCCCTCACTCCGCGGCTCAAGCGTCGCCCTATTAGTACCGATAACAGCGTCTTCGTCAAAGAATATATACACTACGCGAAAAGAAACGACACTTAAGCATGTGTGCACGTAAAATCGCTTGCGGCTATGTGTGTGTCTAGATGTGTCCGGGGGCCTTGAGAGGCGCGCGGGGCGTAGAACGGGCAGTCGCCGACTGCCCTGGCCGAGGGCTAGTAGTAATACCGTTATTTGTCAGTATTAGTTGATATGAATATATTCGTCAAGTGATATAATATTTCAATTAATATATGAATATTACCGATATCTTAATGTACATACTGCTATTCTATTCATGTAGGTATTAAGTTTATGTTACCAAGTAACATTATTAGTATTTATAGCCGTGTATGCTAGGTTTATATGCTTTGATAAATATTTTTGTTTTTATTAAATAAATGATATTATAGTATATGTATAAGTATTACTGAAAGGGATTTTAAGTGATTACAATTAAAATAAATTCCACTGCACAAAACAAGGGCCCTTGTATTGTTAGTTTTTTAATAATGTTTTATGATACCTAAAAATATGTGAACTCATTTTAATGAAAGTCGATATGATCTTAACAAGAATTATGGAGAAATACCATGGCAATAAAACTAATATATCGCCAATAATTTTATGGTATGACCGACCATGGTAACGGCGGGGCAGGGGGTGCTAAGAATCTCCGGTGGAGGTTCGGTTGCCACCTACGACGACTCGACCTGGCAACATATAACGCACGCACCCTGAGGACTGACGAGAAGCTACTGGAGCTGAAAGAAGAGGTAGACAAGTTGCGCTGGCATATTATTGGATTATCCGAGGTCCGAAGAGAGGGGGAGGACACGGCAATCCTCGAGTCCGGCAACTTGTTCTATCACCGGGAGGGCGACCATCTGTCCCAAGGAGGTGTCGGATTTATCGTCCACAAGTCTCTCGTCAACAACGTTGTAAATATTGGGAGTGTGTCGACGAGGGTCGCGTACCTGATACTCAGAATCACCAAACGGTATTCGCTGAAGGTCATTCAGGTTTACACACCAACCTCGGCACATCCCGATGAGGAGGTGGAAGAAATGTATGAGGATATTTCCAGAGCCATACATTCCTCCAAAACCCACTACACGGTGTTGATGGGAGACTTCAACGCAAAACTAGGCACAAGAGAAAGCGGTGAGCTGAAGGTAGGGAAATTTGGAGTAGGGCAACGGAACCGAAGGGGCCAGCAGCTGGCCGACCTTATGGAGAAAGGGGGACTTTTTATGATGAACTCTTTCTTCCAGAAGCGGCCCCACAGGAAGTGGACCTGGTCGAGCCCCGACGGTTCGACAAAAAATGAGATTGACTTCATTATGACGACCAGACGCCAACTGTTCAGTGATGTCTCAGTGATCGCAAGGGTGAAAACTGGCAGCGATCACCGAATGGTTAGAGGCACACTGAACCTAAACGTTAAATTGGAGAGGTCTCGTCTAATGAAGTCAACGCTCCGTCCCCCTCGTGCTCTGATCCGGAATCCCGAAACCTTTCAACTCGAGTTACGTAATCGCTTCCAGTGCCTAGAAGATTGCAATGCAGTGGACGATATGAACGACAAGCTCGTGGAAACTGTCCATGCGGTCGGAGCTAAGTTCTGCAAGACCCGCCGCAGAAGAACACAAAAACTCTCCGATCACACTCTTAATCTCATGGCTGTTAGACGGGAGATGAGGCTGCAATCGTCAACAGATTTGACAGCATACAGGCAACTGAACAGACAGATCTCCAAATGCATGCGGCGAGACTTACGCAACTTTAATACTTCTCGTATTAAAGAAGCGATCAAGCGGAACCAGGGCTCCAAAGTCTTTGCCAGAGATCTGTCTGCCAGAAAGAGACAACTGTCAAAGCTGAAGACTGAGTGTGGCAACATCGCTTCCGGGACACCTGAGATTCTGAGTGAGATTGAGAGGTTCTATGGGCAGCTGTACACATCATCGTTGGAGCCACACGCAAGTGTGAGTAATGATCCAAGAGCAAGTCTTATCCGACACTATTCCGATGATATCCCGGACGTCAGTCTGAGCGAGATTATAATGGCTCTCCACCACCTTAAAAACGGCAAGGCCCCGGGCGAGGATGGAATTACAGCGGAGCTTCTGAAAGCGGGTGGAACACCGGTACTTGAAGTCCTTCAGAAGCTCTTCAATTCCGTCCTCCATGGTGGCACTACTCCGGAGGCGTGGAGCAGAAGCGCGGTGGTTTTGTTCTTTAAGAAAGGCGACAACGCTCTCTTGAAGAACTACAGACCGATTTCCCTTCTGAGCCGCGTCTACATGCTATTTTCGAGAGTCATTACGAATCGTCTCGCACGCAGACTCGACGACTTCCAGCCTCCCGAACAAGCCGGTTTCCGAAAAGGCTTTAGCACCATAGACCACATACATACCCTGCGGCAGATTGTACAGAAGACCGAAGAGTACAATCTGCCACTTTGCCTGGCATATGTGGACTATGAGAAAGCCTTTGATTCCGTCGAAATTTGGGCGGTGCTACAGTCCCTTCAGCGGTCCCGAGTTGACTGTCGGTACATCGAAGTGCTGAAGGGTTTGTACAGTAGGGCTACGATGGCTATCCGAGTACAGAACCAGAGTTCGAAACCTATCCAACTGCAGAGAGGTGTAAGACAGGGTGATGTTATATCCCCGAAACTCTTCACCGCTGCGTTGGAAGACGTTTTCAAGCTACTGGACTGGAAAGGATACGGTATTAACATCAATGGCGAGTACATCACTCACCTTCGATTTGCCGACGATATAGTCCTTATGGCAGAATCGCTGGAGGACTTAAGCATTGTGCTCAATGACCTCAATAGTGCCTCCCAACGGATAGGTCTTAAGATGAACATGGACAAAACAAAGATCATGTTCAATGTCCATGTCACACCTATGCCGGTAGTTGTTGGGAGCACTATGCTCGAAGTTGTTGACGAGTACGTTTACCTGGGACAAATAGTCCGACTAGGTAAGTCCAACTTCGACCGAGAGGTCAATCGACGGATTCAACTCGGCTGGGCAGCGTTCGGGAAATTACGACATATCTTTTCGTCAGGTATACCTCAATCTCTAAAAACTAGATTGTACAACCAGTGCGTGTTGCCAGTGATGACTTACGGATCTGAGACGTGGTCCTTCACTGCTGGCCGTATGAGGACGCTTAAGGTCGCTCAGCGAGCTATGGAGAGGGCTATGCTCGGAGTTTCTCTGCGTGATAGACTCAGAAATGAGGATATCCGCAGTAAAACCAGAGTGACCGACATAGCCCAACGGATTAGTAGGCTGAAGTGGCAATGGGCCGGCCATATAGCTCGAAGAACCGATAACCGATGGGGAAGAAAGGTTCTCGAGTGGCAGCCTCGTACCGGTAGGCGTAGTGTAGGGCGACCCCCCACTAGATGGAGTAACGACCTGGTAAGACATGCAGGAAGTCGATGGATGCAGGTGGCTCAGGACCGTGCTTTGTGGCGTTACTTGGGGGAGGCCTATGTTCAGCAGTGGACTTGTGAAGGGCTGTAATGATGAATGATGATGATCGCCAATAATTTTATTATAATATTACATTAACTAAATTATACACTATTAAAAATACCACTAGAGAGTCAAGAAATTTTAGATATATATATATATATATATATATATATTTGTTCATTGTTGTATTTATGCATTATTTCATTAGAAATAGAAATGACTTATCTCCTCAACACGTAGGGAACAATTTGTTGGCCGCTATGTCCCAGGAAACCTGCATACCTTTGGATTTTATAAAAAAAATATACATGCTACGAATTTTTGCAATTGTTAGAAATAATAATGAAAATTAAAAAAATAATCGAAAAATTCAAAAATATATAAGAGTAAATTATTTTTAAAGGATAGTAGGTAATACTGATTATTGCGTACTGAAATACTAAATGTTGGTTAATTCTTTAAGATTACCATTAACTGTCGTGCATATTTGGTTTTGTTTATATTACTCATTTAATAAAAGATGATTTAAAATTGAACGTATCTCACTACCTAAATACATAATATATAACACATAATATATAACACATAGATATAACACATATATAACACATAGTATTACACATAGCTACTATGTATCTTCTTTGGTGCAAGTCTATAATATTTCATTTCGGTTCGATATTAACCCTAGCGTTACACGCTTCGACTCAAGGTCACCAGCGCTTAAGCTCTCACGTACAGGGAGTGTCACCGCTGTGTCTTCGTAATGTTTTACGTATTTAAAATATTTTAAATGTAAAACAAAACTATAAAAAATTAATTATAATATTTTATAATTGGTGCTATTCACTGTTATTATTTCCCTTTACTTAATAAATTATTTTATAACATGCATTTTATCTACTTGTTTGCTCTCAATTTACGTCTACAGGACAACAAACTACTTACTTAGTTTTGCTCAATTTGACAACAAATATTCACCATGTTTATGTTATATCACATAAACATGGTGAATATTTTTTGTCATAGATAAACATGACTTTTTTGTCTACGGTACCGTCAGCTGTGATGTCATAACGGTCGACGACGGCAAACTTGAAATGACCACGTAGTACATATAGTAGACTAAGTGGCGACAAACCGCCTGGCGCGTTGGCGGGCAATAGGATGATTCCCTATACATACTTGGTAGTTTATTGGGCACGCGGTAGGCCTGTAGATTTGTATCGGCCGCGGATTGGCGGCGCGCTTAACGCCAACTGTATGGAATGAAAGCAATTTCGGTATAGGCCACAGACGCATCGCTTTCCGACTCACAGTTCCCGTATCCGACATACATCGACTTTTACCCACCTCGAAGGGGAACGCCATTTCCAACAGTACCACATTGATTTGTATGATATTCGATACGTACTTTCCTCGTGGCAAACCAAGCAGACAGGAAATAATATTAGTTCAATGAAATCGTGCGTGAATATATATTTACGAAACAAGATGGCGACCCTATTGAAAGAACTCGATTTTTGTTTTATCATGTGTTATCATAATAGCCCCTCTACACGTTGGGCCAACGCGATGGCCCACTATGATGGACCAACGTGTGGAGGGCGTAGTTGTGTCGGATGGCTTATGGCGCATGCGATGGTCTCGGGATTGGCGACGGTGTCGGTTTTTCCGCCGCACAGGGTAGTGGGCCAACGATGGCGGTACGCATCTACACGTGGCCCATTCCACATTTGTGCGTGCTCGACTGTTGAGTGTGGACGTTCGCGCTTTGTTCATATATTAACGAAAATTAATTAAAATGACGATTACGTGGCCTCATAAAAGTTATAAAGTTTTTTGAGTTATATCGGGGAGAAAGCGTGATATGGAATCCAACTCATAAAAAACACAAAGATAAAAATAAGGAAAGATTTATTTTTATATACATATATATATAATAGGGTTTAAATTTAGGGTTTATACATATTTAATAGGGTTATGAATAAAATTACCATTTTTAAGTAATTATAAACCCAACACAGATGATAAGTACAATTTTAAAGACTGTTTATACTTGGTAAAGCCACGCTGCAGCTATATTACGGTTGTACCACGAATGGGTCGGCTCGACCGGGGAAGTACCACGCTCTCACAGAATACCAGCAAATAGCAGCTTAATACTGCTGTGTTTCGTATGGCGAGTGTAGAGATCTGGCGACCCTTTTTTACTGGAAACAAGGCATTCCATCTTAGTCCTCAGGAGTGACAACGCATCTGCGTTTTGGTTCTTAATTGAGGATAAATGTAGATATCTATGGGCTATAGCATCCACTTACCATCAGGTGGACTGTGTGCTCGTTTGTCACTCTTATTCTTTAAAAAATTATTATTTTAGGCACTAGGGGTACTATTTTAGGTCTTCTTCTACGCCATTTCTTTTTAATAACTCTATTCTTGTGCACATTAAGAAAATAACGGTACGTGTTGTATAGATAAATTGCCGCAGCGGCTAATGCTTCCACGTCCATCTCGATAAACGTTTCGATCACAACTGAATGTCGCCAACTTGTAGTTGCGTTGCAGCCATCGCATGGCCATCGCGCTGGGCCAACGCTGGCCCATCGTGTAGAGGAGCTATAACATGACGTAGGTAAGTAAGTATATTAGAGGGAACATGAAACAAAAAAGCTAATGATTATTACATTACATTAAAAGTTTATGTCAATCTCACATTGATCATATCTATAATCATATCATATATCTTTATGTAACTACATAGTTCTTCTGTCCGTGTGACTAACTTCGTACTTTGTAACTGAACTTCTCCTAAACGGCTGGATCGATTTAGAAGAAAATTTGTAAGTATTTAAATTGATTTGAGAATGGTTTAGATTCACAATTTCACTCGGTAGGGGGCGCTGTTGTTAAAATCCAGAAATCACCCGTGCGAAGCCAGGTCAGAAGGATAGTATTTTTTTATAGAATAACGGTAACAAACGAGTCACAGTCAACCAAACAAAGTGATGGCAAGTTGATGCTGTGGCCCATAGACATCTACATTTATCCTCAATTAAGAATCAAAATACAGATGTGTTGTCACCCCTGAGGACTGAGAAGATGGAATGCCTCGTTTCCAGTAAAAATGGTCTCCGGTTCTTTACACTTACCATACGAAACACAGCCGCATTAACCTGCTATTTTACGCTGGTATTCTGTGAGAGCACAGTTCTACCCCGGTCGGGCCGAACCATTGTTTCTGCAAACACAATATAGCTGCAGCATAGCTCTACCACGTAAATAATAGTCGTCTACACGAACGCCTAGAACGCCTACAAACGTCGAATGCTTACAAACGAACGTTAATAATAATTAATGTTCGCAGCGAATCTCGACAATGCTCGGTATGACCGCCGCATCGTGTCGGCTGCAATTAGTGCAAGAGACGTTAATTTATTGTAACGTCCTATAACAACAAAAGAAATGGCGACAGAGCTCGAGCCTTCGACTTTTGGATTATGAAAATTCAGACTGCGAGGGATACATAACCTGTAAAGCTGTAATAAATAAACGATAGAACGTAAAGCGTTACTACTAATTCATATTTAAATAAATGGCTTTAAATGAGTAGTACAAACAATATTGTATTTATTTTCATTGTATATTTGTTGCATCCATTCGATCAATATTCATTAATATTTAATGGATTTAATGGACGTCACGGCACACATCTGCATCTTACAATACGGAAAAAGCTTTAATAAATAAAATATAAATATGACATTAAAATATACAAATAATAATACCTACCTAACCAATCTAATATATAAAAATTAATGTTTCTTTGTTCATATTTTATGCGCTGCTACCATTTATCAGATTGTGGTAACACTCTGTCAACTTATTGCTTGCATTTGCGCAAGGTTCTTAAATTTCTATTTTTTATTTTTTCTTAAATTTTTATTTCATTCTTAATAATATATTATTATTATCATTCCCCTTTGAAGCAATATAACCCTTCCAAATTTAAAACAATATGAGCACAAAAATTTTCAGTGGCAGCAGTGGTACCATATAGTATTAGGTAAATAAAAAAATATACACATTATATCCTAAGTACAATGCCTACCCCATTCATACTATACTATACTAATATTATAAATGCAAAAGTGTGTTTGTTTGTTTGTTTGTCCTTCATTCACGTCGCAACAGAGCGTCGGCATGGCATGATTTTTTGTATGGGGATAGTTCGGTGGCTGTAGAGTGACATAGGTTACTTTTTACCGCGGTAAAACATCTCTTTCCCGTGAGAAAATAGAATACGTTGCAAAGGTTTGTCCTTCTTTCACGTCGCAACAGAGCGTCGGCATGGCATGAATTTTGGTATGGTGATAGTTCGGTGGCTGTAGAGTGACATAGGCTACTTTTTCCTCGGAAAAACATCTCATTCCGGTTCCCGTGGGAAATATTCTATTTTCCCACAGGAATGAGATGTTATTCCGCGGAAAAAAGTTGCCAATGTCAATGCAAAAGTTTGTAGTTCGGTGGCTGTAGAGTGACATAGGCTACTCTTTTCAGAGGAAAAACGTATCGTTCCCGTGGAAAATCGAATATGTTGCAAAATTAAATTCAGCTAGGTGGCGCCACCGTGATTCTACAAGATGGACGACGGTACGATGGACGAACACAGAAGGTCAGAATATCTAGATTCTTATGTCTTTTTACCAAATTTAAGATAAAAAATGTATGGATCAAGCTAAAAACTACACCAACAGCCTTCTTTCAACTTTGTCAAACCGACCCCTTTGCAAAAACGTTGTTATATTCTGAAGTCCCCAGCTATTATACTTGGAACACATCTAGGAAGGAGTGGAAATGCCGTACTCCAGGCGCGCCTGTTGCAAATTGGCCCGGTGTAAAGTCATTAGATGCCCTTGGTCGTGTGTAAACCGTCCACGTTACTAATTTTGAATGTTTCTGTTTACGATTGCTGCTGCACCATGTTCGGGGTCCTACAGGATATAAAGACCTTAAAACTGTCAACAGTCAGGAATGCGCAACTTATAGAGAAGCATGTGAAGCTCTGAATCTTTTAGAAAACGATAATCAATGGGATCAAACAATGGAGGAAGCTGTGCAGTTCCAGTCACCAGCCAAAATAGTGATCTTTATGCAACTCTCATATCATCTTGCGGGCTATCAAATGCACTTGAATTGTGGGGCAAATATAAAGAGTACATGGCGGAAGATATTTTGGGAAGGTTACAGCAGACATACGCGAACATGACATACAATGAACACATTTATAATGAAGCACTTGGAAAAATTGGAGATAAAGTAATAGCAATGGTAGGCAATACATTGCCATTACTTTGTAGATCTCCAAATGCATGCGGCGAGACTTACGCAACTTTAATACTGCTCGTATTAAAGAAGCGGTCGAGCGGAATCAGGGCTCCAAAGTCTTTGCCAGTGATCTGTCTGCCAGAAAGAGCCAACTGTCAAAGCTGAAAACTGAGTGTGGCAGCATCGTTTCCGAGACACCTGAGATTTTGAGTGAGATTGAGAGGTTCTAGGGGCAGCTGTACATATCATCGTTGGAGCCACACGCAAGTGTGAGTAACGATACAAGAGCAAGTCTTACCCGACATTACTCCGATGATACCCCGGACGTCAGTCTGAGCGAGATTAGAATGGCTCTCCAGCACCTTAAAAACGGCAGGGCCCCAGGCGAGGATGGAATTACAGCAGAACTTCTGAAAGCGGGTGGAACACCGGTACTTGAAGTCCTTCAAAAGCTCTTCAATTCTATCCTCCATGGTGACACTACTCCGGAGGCGTGGAGCAGAAGTGCGGAGGTCTTGTTCTTTAAGAAAAGCGACAACGCTCTCTTGAAGAACTACAGACCGATTTCCCTTCTGAGCCGCGTCTACGTGCTGTTTTCGAAAGTCATAACGAATCGTCTCGCACGCAGACTCGACGACTTCCAGTCTCCCGAACAAGCCGGTTTCCGAAAAGGCTTCAGTACCATAGACTACATACATACCCTGCGGCAGATTGTACGAAAGACCGAAGAGTATAATCTGCCACTTTGCCAGGCGTATGTGGACTATGAAAAAGCCTTTGATTCCGTCGATATTTGGGCGGTGCTACAGTCCCTTCAGCGGTGCTAAGTTGACTGTCGGTATATCGAAGTGCTAAAGTGTTTGTACAGTAGGGCTACGATGGCTCTCCGAGTACAGAACCAGAGTTCGAAACCTAACCAACTGCAGAGAGGTGTGAGACAGGGTGACTTTATATTCCCGAAACTCTTCACCGCTGCGTTGGAAGATGTTTTCAAGCTACTGAACTGGAAAGGATACGGTATTAACATCAATAGCGAGTACGTCACTCACCTTCGATTTGCCGACGATATAGTCCTTATGGCAGAATCGCTGGAGGACCTTAGCACTATGCTCAATGACCTCAATGGTGTCTCCCTACGGATAAGTCCCAAGATGAACATGGACAAAACAAAGATCATGTTTAATGTCCATGTCACACCTATGCCGGTAGTTGTTGGGAGCATTATGCTCGAAGTTGTTGACGAGTACGTTTAGCTGGGACAAATAGTCCGACTAGGTAAGTCCAACTTCGAACGAGAGGTCAATCGACGGATTCAACTCGGCTGGGCAGCGTTCGGGAAATTACGACACATCTTCTCGTCAGGTATACCTCAATCTCTGAAAACTAAAGTGTACACTCAGTGCGTGTTGCCAGTGATGACTTACGGATCAGAGACGTGGTCCTTCACTGCTGGCCGTATGAGGACACTCAAGGTCGCTCAGCGAGCTATGGAGAGGGCTATGCTCGGAGTTTCTCTGCGTGATAGACTCAGAAATGAGCATACCCGCAGTAAAACCAGAGTGACCGACATAGCCCAACGGATTAGTAAGCTGAAGTGGCAATGGGCCGGCCATATAGCTCGAAGAACCGATAACCTAGACCCCCACTAGATGGAGTGACGACTTGGTAAGACATGCAGGAAGTCGATGAATGCAGGTGGCTCAGGACCGTGCTTTGTGACATTACCTGGGGGAGGCCTATGTTCAGCAGTGGACTTGTGAAGGGCTGTAATGATGATGATGATAATGAATGGTAGGCAAAAAATTAAGCGATTTTGGAATGAAAAGCCCTCAGCGAACAACCGAAAATGAACTAAGTGATGAAATTATACGTGAAACAAACTACGATATACCAGCTTTGCAGCCAAGTAGCCGAATTTGTACTCTGCTTGCTTCCCGAACAAAAACGAGTTTTTGACAAAGTATAAGGACAAATTGTATCTGGAAATGGTGCAGTTTTCTTTTTAGATGCCCCTGGAGGAACTGGGAAGATATTTTTGTTAAATTTATTATTAGCGCAAGTACGTAAATATAAAAACATTGCTGTGGCCGTAGCTTCCTCCGGTATAGCCGCCACGCTGCTAAGCGGGGGTCGCACTGCACATTCTGTTTTCAAAACTCCCTCTAAATCTAGCCCAAGAAGAATCGCCGATCTGCAACTTTAGCAAAAATAGTGCACAAGGTATAATGCTAAGACAATGCAAACTTTTAGTGTGGGACGAAAGTACAATGTCGCATAAAAAAGCTGTAGAAGCACTAAATCGAACGCTCCAGGATTTGCGTAGCAATACCGATGTAATGGGAGGAATGGTGGTTTTACTTGCTGGTGACTTTCGCCAAACTTTACCCGTCATTCAAAAGGGCACACCTGCAGATGAAATTAAAGCATGCCTCAAGTCGCCTATTTTATAGAACAAGGTGACAAAATTCAGTTTAACTATGAATATGAGAGTGCATTTGTATAATGATATCAATGCTGAAAACTATGCTGACACACTATTAAAAACTGGCGATGGGCGGATGGAAACGGATGCTGAGGGCTGCGTTAAATTGACGAGAGATTTTTGTAATTTAGTACAAAGTCATTTCGAATGAATTGCGAGCGTTTGTTCACATTTAACGAACAACATACATGAAGACAAATGGTTATGTGAAAGGGCGATTCTTGCACCAAAAAATGAGAGCATTAAAAAAATAAATTCAGATATATTAAGCGAAGTAGCAGGAGAAATAACAGAATATTTGTCAGTAGACACAGTTATGGACACAGAATAGAGCACTTCCTATCCCGCACATAAGCTTCAATTAAAATTAGGCGTCCCAGTCATGCTAATGCGAAATTTAGATGCTCCTCGGTTCTGTAACGGGTAAAGGCTGCGTGTGATACATCTTGGACGGAACATAATCGGTGCTTCAATGTTGACAGGCGTAGGAAAAGGTGAAAATGTTATTATACCACGGATCCCTATAGTTCCCACAGATCTTCCTTTTTAATTCAAAAGGTTGCATTTCCCTATTAAACTCAGCTTTGCAATGACAATTAATAAAGTGCAAGGGCAAACATTACAGGTAGCAGGGGTCAACTTAGAAAAACCGTGCTTCTCCACATGGTCAGCTGTATGTAGTATGTTCGCGTGTGTCAAATGCCCAGAATCTCCACATTCTTTCCCCGAATGGGAAAACGTATAACATTGTGTACAGTAGCGTTTTAAAATAGTGTTCAGTTAGTTTTTTTCCGAAATTCCCACAATCAATTAATCAGAATTCCCACAGATCTTTCCCTTTCAATTCAAAATTTCCGAATGCTGCACCTCTGACGGACCTATAAAGCTCAGTTTCCTTTCAACTTAAAAGGCTGCATCTCTGACGGATCTTTTATTTAGCTCAGTTTCTTTTCAAAAGTCTGCATCCCTGATGGATAATTATGCTCAGTTTCGTTTAATTAAAAAAAATATCCCATTTCCATTTGGAATAAACAGGCTATTTTCATGCTTTCCTATACGCTGCATTTCAAAACATTTAAATAGGCTGACGAATCAATTTTGCTCAGTTTCCTTTTAATGGCTGCATCTCTAACAAATCTATAAAACTCAGTTTTCTTTCAATTCAAAAAGCAATGGATAGTTCATTTCGAAGTGACCATGCGGGCGAAGCCGCGGGTAACAGCTAGTGTACAATAAAAATAAAAAACGGCCAAGAGCGTGTCGGGCCACGCTCAGTGTAGGGTTCCGTAGTTTCCCGTCCGTCACAATAAGTGTTCCCACTTATGAGTTTAAAGGTGGGTATCCATTATGTTCGCGCTCCAGCAGCGCTCCGCGCTCCTGCAACTGCTCCCGGTAGTGGGTACTGTTGTTTCCATCCAAGTTCAAAATGATTTTCCTAGAAAGTCCTTATAAAGTTCCACTATTCAGATTTTTTTCATATTTTTTAAACTTATGGTTCAAAAGTTAGAGGGGGGGGGGGACACATTGCTTTTTACTTTTGGAGCGATTATTTCCGAAAATATTGACATTATCAAAAAATGATTTTAGTAAACCCCTATTCATTTTTAAATACCATTCCAACAATATATCACACGTTAGGGTTGAAATTAAAAAAAATCACTTCCCACTTTACATATAGGGGAGCTACCCTAATAAAACATTTTTTTCCAATTTTTATTTTAGCACTTTGTCGGCGTGATTGATACACATATTGGTACCGCGTAAATTTCAGCTTTCTAGTGCAAACGGTCACAGAGATTAAGCGAGGACGGACAGACAGACAGACAGACATGGCGAAACTATAAGGGTTCCTAGTTGACTACGGAACCCTAATTAATAAAAATCAAAATGTCAAATGAATGCTAGATAGTTTAAAATTTTGCTTTTATTTAACAATTGTATTATATCTATTGTCCCATACTGATACGTGACCAGACTAAAAACAGTAATTTTTTACAAATATTACGTAAATCTCAAATTCAGTAACGTTACGTGCCTGATGTCTTTAGACGTGTGACGTGTGACTTTAGCGTCATTTATCTTGTGTGTCACGTTAAGCCATTCGTAATCCTCCCTAGACCAGAGGGTTCAGTATGTCCTGATTGCCTCTTAGACTTAGCTTATATATAACTTATAGTGAGTGTAGAGAACCGAAGGCCCTTTTTAATGGAAACGAGGCATTCCATCTTGGTACTCAGGGGTAACAACGCATCTGCATTTCGATTCGTAATCGAGGACAGATGTAGATGTCTATGGGCCATAGTAACCATTTACCATCAGGTGGACTGTGTGCTCGATTGTCACCTAATCCTATAACAAAAATCAGACCACGTTTTCTTGATGTCCAGTTAAAATTTTTTTTATTACCTATTAAATTAGAATGGTTAGTGAAACTTGCATGTTATTAAATAAGATTAGGAACTTAGAATAATTTAGCAGGGCAGTACAGCCGTACAGCTATCAGTTATTGTACCCATCAATATTACAAACGAAATTAATTTAGAACAGGTAATATTTTATAAGTATTCCAAAGTGTATTTTTGTTTGCACCTACTTTAAAGCTTTTTATAGGAGTTAGCTCGTTATAAAGACCAGAAATTAGAATCGACGTGATTAAAATTCCGTATTTGAAATGAGCATTGATCATCGCTATACGGTGAAAAAGTTCATGCAAGCATGTTTAGTATTCATGGTTAAGTGCAAAGGAATAAATAAACGTGTTTTCTTAATTACCAACCTCACCTGTTCTTTAAGCACTCTGACTAATCAAAAAGTGTTACTGGTTATCTCTAAATCACACAAAGTAAATTTACTCGAACGACAAAATTAACCATAGTAGTTAAGCTTGTAATAATATTAAGTGGGTGATGCTTTTCAGTAATACGTACGGTTTAAAACAACATTACATATTTAAATGGCGCTCCCAGTCACACGAATTTAAAGATGTCACCCAGCTCTATGTACTCGTAGATACGCGTTAATTACTTAAAACTTTAGCGTAGTTACAGACGGCCATTTATTCTAATTAGCCAACGCCGAGAATTGTTGTGAACAATTAGTTAATTGTGTTTCGCATATGTAGTTGTTTTGTGATGTACATAACCTAATTTTGAAGTTACAGTTCCGTGAGGCGCAATAAGGAAAATATTTTATTGAATAATGAAAATAACACGAGCATAGTGCAACTAATTCGGTAGAACGAACTTGACAATCAAAGAAACTCTAATATAACTAGGTTCGGTTTCTCACAATTTACAAATCAGATAAGCTTATTTCGTGTGGAAACCTTATCAATAAAAAATATTTCGAGGATATGTTCTGGTTGCGGACTTTCCACAACCAGTCTCTTTTGAAACTGAAATCTCAGGAATGATTAAAAGCCTACGACAAGCAAAAGGACGTAAAATTATATAGGATAGGCTGTTACTCAATGTTTTTAATTTCCTAAACAACAAAGCAGCTTTTTGCAATTTTTACCAAAGTACTAATAAAATGGTTTGAAAGAGTATGGCCAACCTCTGAAAACTGTTTTTATACTTATAAATATGTCGTATTTGCATGGGCCACAGCAGTCTCAATTAAGTGGACTACCTGTTTGTTTTGCATCCTTACTTCTATACAAAGTCGCTTTTTATCCAGATGTCAACCTCATCTTCACGTTACTAAAATACGCTGAAATTAATTTCACAAAATGGACTAGTGCAAAGTTTACGACTCTGCGCTTCCCAACAGCCTGCCCAGATTGATATAAAGTATATAAAAATTATGCTAAAGTTGGACACAGTTGTCATCTCATTTCTGAGAAAGTTATGGAGTAGTATTTCTCCACTTTGTGAGTATAGCGAGCTGCTTATGTTTCCTAACATTTTTTATTGTAGCACGAACTAGTGGTAAATCAGCATTTTTCACAAGTGCAACCAATGTAATGATGGATTTTCTTCTGTATCGAAGAGGCACTTAACAAACATCAATTCCACTAGCACAAAAATCCAGAGTCGGAACAAATATTTTAGGCTACCACCACAACTCAATGCCAAGCTATTGCATCCGCCATACAATTAAAATTACATTGGTGTCGATGGAGATCAAACTGAAGTTAATCGTTTACAGCGAAAGCATATCTTCGGAGCAACCACGACTAAGCGAGGGTGGGTGAGTGAGTATTGGTAATTCTTACCAGCAATCCATGTCCGCTGGCTAAAAGGCTCTTCGTGGGATATAAAAATAAATTAATTTGCTAGAAGTTTAAAATTCCCAATTCTAATTGGACCATGATTTAGATTAACTGGAGTCGAAATTTTACATCGCCGAATGATGCCCACCGAGATCTTACCCTTAGGTTTGTTCTTTTCTTAATAAACTCACGCAAGGTTTACGAAATAACGGATAAATAATTTTCTTATCCTACAGCATCAAAAACCTTGTAATGAACGTCGTAAATAATTTTTATCTTGGCGACTCATAAGGAGCTATCTAACCCGGCAACAAGATTGTAAGCCTGATTACAAAACCACATAAGAAGATAATATACACGCTGCTGCAAAGTTATTGTAAGGACTATTATCATTTGCAGTTCGTCTTTGACATTTTCAGTTTTTTAATTAATTGCAAAGGAATGCTATTCGAAGTTGCAATATAGTGTCGAAATAAACTTTTAACATAATTTATATATTTTTTTATTTTTACAATTACACCATTAACATATAAAGATAAAGGCTTTTATACATTCTCTCTTGAAAACTTCATGCTATAACCTTCCACCTTCAGCGCCATCTAGTATCGAATAGAATAACTAAGCTTTCTAGAAAACTTCACACTCGAACTTCCTACACCTAGTCGGGCGGGACCGGTAATTAATGGAATAATTTAGATGTTTCGGTGGAAAAGGCCTATATAATGGCGTTAAAGGTCGCGACCGGGGCGGTATTGAAATGGCAATACAAGTGAAACTTCGGAGTGAAATAAAGTGAACTAAAGTGATCAGTGCGGTTAATTATTAGTGTGTTTTAAGTTTTAATTGGTGTTTGGCAGAAGTGTCAATTTTGGTAATTCAATCGGCAGTTTATATTGTCACAAACCTTAAGCTCGCGTAACACTGATTTACAAGTGGCATACCCTTTTTAAACAAGGCAGAGAGTCACTTGAAGACGACTCACGGCCAGGAAGATCGAACGAAGTGACCACTTCTAAAATTATTAAAAAAGTCGAAAATTAATATTAGAAGATGCCCGCCTAAGGAAAAACAGCTCGCAGTATTGGTTAGAGTATCAGATACAACCAATTTCAAAATTCTTCATGACCATCTCGGCATGACTAAAGTCAGCGCAAGATGGGTGCCTAGACTGCTCACGCCGCCTCAAAAGCAACAGCGCGTGGAATGTTCTCTTGCATTTTTGGACCTTTGTATGGAAGACAAAGATGGAACATTATAAATCAGAGTCCAAACAGGACTCTATACAGTTGCACAAAAAAGGCACACCAACACCCAAGAAATTTAAGGTGACACAATCGGCTGGGAAAATCATGGCGACAGTCTTTTGGAATTCAGAAGGAATCCTATTGATTAGTTATATACCATAACCAGAAATCACTACCCTCCAATCCTAAAACAATTGAATGAACCCATAAAGGAGAAAAGAAGGGGAAAATTGACCAAAGTGATCCTTCTTCTGCACGACAACGCGCCTGTTCACAAGTGCCATGTTACGATGGCTGCTCTGCAGAAGGTGGGCTTCGAAATTTTGTCAAACCTATCCTATAGTTCTGACCTGGCCCCCAGTGATTATTATCTATTCCCAAACTTAAGTTAATTGAACTTACTTACTTACTAATCTTCACGCACAATCCCTAACGGGGTAGCCAGAGAGAACAGATCGCCAAGTGTCACGAACCTTACATACCTCTTTCGCTTCCTTCAGGTTCATTATCTTCTTCGTACATGCACGTCTAGGTATCCGAGTACTCTTGACCTTCCCCAAGTTAATTTAAAGAACCGAAAAATGTATTAGGTTAGCAGGTGAATATATTGAAAAGGAAAAATAAATTTTGATTTTTGTTTCCACTCCTTACCCCCCATTTCGCGAACTTTGAAATGTTCCGTCGTAATATATATATAACATTGAAGAGTCTGTCTGTAATATTCAAAAAGAAAATTATGAATGTTAAAGAATAAAGTAATAAGATTTTTTAACGCGAAATTAATATTTTTAAATAAAAATTTAATACATATTAATTTCACATAAAAAGCTCTTCACCTTATCTTTTTATATATAATAGTTTTGTTTTAAAGTATTATTAAAGTAAAGTATCTTTATAGTTAATAGCATGTAAATAGCCCCCGAGCTAAATAGAAGTAAGTTATTTCAATAGTACAGGCACTTCAGTTTTTTTTTATATAAAACATAAATAGCAGATTAGTAGTAATATAAATCAGATATAAATAAATATAAATTACAAATTAAAATAACTTCTTTCGGCGCGATTTGAGGATATTTCAGATCTGCTTTGGACGAAAGCGGAAATAACGTTCAGTAAAATCTATCGTTCGTTCGCACGCAGTCTCCGTTAAATAGAGCCAGCGATTGACTTATTGTACTTCGTGAGTGTTTCTTTAATATATACATATTATATGCAACTTCTCACTTTTTTATTCTATTAATAAATAAAAATTATTGCAAAATGAACCTAACAAATAAATAATAACAAATAGATACGATAGAAATATATGATTTATATCAACATTTATAAGTTTTATATTAACCACGCTAAAGTTGTAACCTTTTTTATGTTTTCTGACGACTTGACGTAAAACTATTAACACGAGGACAGTTCGAACTGTCCTCGTGTTAATAGTTTTGAGTTCAACAGTTGTTGAAAGTAATTAATTAACGAAGTTAGCCTCACGTGCCGTGTTGAACATCTTGATGTCATAGTGGTCCCGGGCAGCCTTCAGCATTTTTTTACTTTTGGTACGATCTACGCAAAATAAATTAACATTATCTTGAAGTTTTGCAGTAGCGTGCTTGGGTTAAGATTTAATATTAACTATAGGACCCCAAGCATTATATTTTGTTGTAATGGAAAATAATCCGAAGGAGACTCAACACAAACATGTTGTTAAATTTACATATCTTTTGTTAGTCAATAAATCCCCTTGTTACTTAAAAGGATTAAGTAGTAAGTTGAACCTAATCTTCCCTTCCAAGTTATAATCCTCATTTCACTTGATGCGTAAGACGATTGACAGTCTTATGATATTATTAATAGCTTAGAACATTAAACGCTTGTGCGGTTTTTATTACGTGCTCGGTGGTAAAAAAACATCGTGAGGAAGCATGCATGTGTGAAAAAATTCAAGAGCATGTAAAGTCCGACAACAGTGAAATAGTTTTAGGGACTTCATAACCCTCAAAGAAATAAGAACAGGCCTGTATTCACCTGTAAGACGTATATATACGACCTTGTTGTCCGCCTGTCAAGACCTCTCGTTAACGTGTCGTTTTTTTGTTGTTAGTGTGTGTTTTGTGCCAATACTTCTCATAAATGTATCGATGTATCAATTTAAAATTACAATAAAATACTCAGGTCTACTAACAGTGTAGTAGCGATGTACGAATGTCCACTACACCATATCGTCCCGAGGGTGTCACAAGAGGCGACAGAGGGAAATATTAGCAGCAACATCTTGCTGCTATCTTCTTAAAAATACAAAAAAATTGCGGTTGCCAAGCGCGGTAACTATGGAAAAATGGTGTAGTCTATGAGGGAGGTATATGTTCACCAGTGAACTTTTTAAGGCTGTAATGGACTAAGGCCTACCGTACTTTTGAGTTATAAGATAAACTAAGCTTCAATCAAGTCGAAGCAATCAAAATATACGGCATATACTTAAATACTCGCAAACCCTACTTTTGCTTGACCTAGAGTCATAAAATTTAGCAAGAAGCAATAGAAACAGCGAGATCAGTTAGGGCAAAATCCACAAATTGGTAACTTGTAGATATATCATATCAAAAAATATTATGCAATTAAAAATTTATCCTTACATGTTATAGTTTATACAGAACCTCAAGGCACGAGTCCTATCGCACTTGTACGTTACTTTTATTTACAGCGGAAATATAGCGCAATGCTATGAATCTAGTACCTACAATGGAATATTTAAAACTCGTGTATTCGTGTGATGAAATTTATAAAAAAACTATTTTTTTCTTCTTCTTTCGTTTATGTATTGATTTAGTGTACTATAAAGAATTATCTATCTATTCTCAAAAATTCATTTCTTAAAATTGTCGTAAAAATGATTAAATATGCAGGAGTACAAAATTCATAACTAAATTCCTACTTTCAACGGATTGTAGTGGACTGATGGGACTTTATCCTGCAGTTAAGGCTGACAATGTTGCTTTTGAAAAACAAGGCCGTGGGAAAACAAAATAAGGTATGTATAGTTTCGAATGAACATTTGGTTGAGGCTTTGGGCCCTATGCAAAACAACTATTTGTATGTCCAAAACTTGTGCTATTTATATTTTGTGCTATATAAAATGCCGCCAAAATGTAGTAAATACTTATTTAACAACATATAAAAAAAGAAATTATAATAGTTTGATTTGCACGAAGTCGCTGGCTGCATGTAGTTAATGAAATATTTATTCTACAAATGTCTTTTGAAGAAACTTTAGCACCTTGATATTTAATATTCAAAAGATATTTATTTAAGTCTGTACTGCGTACCATCTCTCTTTTGATAACAGCGTAATACCAGCGAGTTTTTAATTTTCGTGGACATTCACCAAAACAATACATTCATTGTTCAATGACCAGGCGAGAAACAATGGTTGTCCGGCTAAAAGTTATAAAGCGGAACTTTTAAATAAAATTAATGAATAGTCTTTAACTTAAAATTTTAGTGAGATAATAATTTTCTAAGAAAATCGTAATTGGATTATCTCGATGAAATATTAAAGCTCATTAAATTACAACTTTTTTTTGTAGTGGTGAGGTAAAAGGATCCATGTACACATTTCGTTCAATAAGAGACAACTATGTCTACGTATTAGACATTATTATGACTATGTATTGTCATCAGGTGTATAGGTACAATCATCTCTACTTAAAATGGCTCTGTAGCTCATTGGTTTAGCAATTAGTTAGGGCGCTGAGGGCCTCGGGTTCGAATCGCTCACAAAAAAAACTGGTTTGAACAAGACGTCTGTCCTTATGCAATTTATGGAAACTATTGCTAACAAAATTAATGGAAACTGCCTGCATGATTCAGGAGAACCCTTGTGTCTGCCGATCCCATCGTTACTGCCGATTCATAAACATAAAATTTCTAGACGAGCGTCGGGAAGCAGGATGCCTCTGGTCCTACTATTGATTATTAGTCTGCTAAACGTGAATAAAGCAAATCGTCCCATAATGGGAGAGGCTGATGAAAACAAAAATGAACAACATTCACATTTTAAAAAGTAAATTTAACTGTTTTAATTTAATAATAGTAATTTTATTTTATATTTACACAAATACACGTTTAGTTCAACTTATTTTAGTGATTTTATTTGCGTATGTTTCGGGTGCCTAACAGCATCCAATTCCACGAGTCACGGGAGTAAGATGTTTGACGTCTCGATTTCATAGTTAACTCGGGCTACCTTCAGCTTTTCTAATTTTAGGATCAAAGGTCTTTGTTAAATCTTGCTTTTTTAAAGCATAAACACGGCAATCAAAATAAATATATCAATATTTCCTATCGAAACAACTGTCGACTGTGCCGTATAACATCTGCAAGCATGATGACATCGTACATTCACGTAAAAAGTTCTGTGCTTTTTATAAAACTACATAAACCGTGTTTTTGAACAAAGCTAGTACGAAAAGTGCTTTGAGCAATACAAACTAAAAATGTATTTTGAATATACGCTATTGATTCCCACAATAATAATCCATAGGACGTAACACTGTGGATATAACATTGTAGAGCCATGCTGCAACTATATTAGTTGTAGCATGAAAGGGTCGGCTTGGTCGGCGAAGGACTACGCTCTCACAAAATATCAGCGTAACATAGCAGCTTAACGGTGTTGTGTTTCGTATGGTGAGTGTAAAGAACCGGAGACTCTTTTACTGGAAACGAGGCATTCCATCTTATTCTTCACGTCCTACATCTCCATTTTGTTTTCGTTATCGAGGAATGATGTAGATGTCTATGGGCCGTAGCAACCACTTACTATCAGGTAGACTATGTGATCCTTTGTCATACTTGTGCTATAAAAAACAGCTTAAATAAACTATCATGTTGCAGTATCAACATCTGTCAACAGCCCTATGTTTTTAGTGCGTACACAGCGGAACTAAGTCTTGTTGTCAAGGCATCAATATGAGGTCCCCATTGTAATCGAGACGATTCAAGTAATTTGCCTTAATTTTGGCAAAGAAAATTTAATGAGTTTCGTCTTATTGACACTCAAAAGTACTAAGTCACTACAGGGTATAGACCTCTCCCGTAAGTGGGTTTGCCACTATCGCAATGCCCGCCTAGCAGATTGACAATCTCAGTACCAGACGTGGTAGAGCAATGCTGCAGGTATATTCTGGTAATATAGCCGTGTGTTGTGCGGCGGAGTGGAATAGCACCACCTCATATCTACCTGTGGGTATCGTAGAAGGCGACTAAGGGAGCGTGGAAAAGGACTGACCCCCTGTACCTTTTTCACTGATATACCTACTGTCCGAGTCCCTCTCCGGTCGTAACGGTCCCCGTTCCACTGGGTCCAGGGAGACAAAGACGAGTATGTGCACCTGTATCCGCGCGTACACTTATGCACGTTAATATACCCTGCGCAATTGACCTGCTTCCAAATAGGACTCCGATATAAACCAATGTCCTACGGCGATGGGAGGAGGTAGAGAGGCTTAACGTGATACTCGTTGGGTTTTGTCTGTATATCGTAATCGTTTCTGCTCTGCATCGGGGTGACAGAGCGGATTCGGCAGCACCCAAGGTGACAAAGTAGCCCTATTCGGGGAGGCAGATTCAGGATCTTTTTCTCTGAACTTGAGAAGGGTAAGCGTAAGCATGGCAGACAACTCCTCAGGTACATAGATGTACTTAAGCGCCACATGAAGAAGGGCGACATTGAGCTTTCAGAGTGGGAGCAAGCAGCCGCTCGATAACCAGAGTGGAGGTCTTTGGTGAAAACCAAAGTTAAAATGATTGAAGAGAATCGCTAAAATTTTTGTAATGGTGTGCTCACCTGCCCGCATTGCGCGCGAACATTTGTAAATAAGATCGGCTACGTTAGCCATGAACGACCACACTAACGACAAGATCGGTGTTTAAGAGGTTGTCGTGACCGAAATCGATAGAGGATTATATACATCTATATATATATATATATATATATATATATATATATATATATGTGTGTGTTCTGGATGATACGTTGCAACGGGTAGCCGATACACACAAGTTTTGTGAGGCTCTGCAATACCCATTGATTTATTGCAAAGGACAAGAGGGTTATCATTTTCAAATTCCACTCATTAACCCGGTCACAAAAGATCCTACTCTGAACAAAAAAGTATCATGTATGGATTTTTATGCGTATTATATGATTTAACTTTTGTTCCGATCTACACAGTATGAACTTATGGTATTCCTAAGTCTTGCAGTTGTATGATTGGGTTGGGATTTAATTTTATTTATTATAGGATCCCAAGCAGATGGTAGCACCCAGTTATCTTCTCTATTGAAATTAGGATGTTTTTGATTTCAATAGCCACGTACGTGATAGCACGTGTTGAGGCTCCTTCGCTACCTGGGGGTTCGTTCGTCTGGGATTAGCCTCTTCGTTACGCACTGAGGGTAACACAATCTGGACCCCTTTTTGTTACCGTTGTATCATGTGTGAACTATAGAAGTACATACGCACACTTAAAATATAAGTGGACAATTATTTCACTAGTTCTTTTCTTCTGTTCAGCTTTAAGTAAAATATCTTTAAAAAGAAATTTCTTCTGGTAGATTAACATAAGAAAGATCGACGTGTGGGAATTGCCCTGAAAAGGTTTCCGTAACTGAGGTAAGGGCAGGAAATATAAAAGAGTCGTCCTTTCATTTTTATTGAGCGTAAATACGGTCTTAGGTCCACGAAGACTTTTAGGACACTAAAAGACTTTTATTCGATATTTTTTTACAAATTCGTTTGCCTGTTAAAGTAACGGTTAATAGGTGCCTTTTTATACTAGAAGTTTTTATTTATATAATTCATTAATTATTCTTGGATTGAGCAAAAACCTAATCACGCGTGTCACCCAGTAGGATAGCTAGAAGCTACGGACTTAAATTTGGCACGAGGCTCACATGGTTAACGCTAGCCGTAAATTTCATAATACGCGAACAAACCGCGTTCGATCCCCATCGGCACTAATGAAGTTGTTAATTGCAATTTTAAGTACTGATTTACCACGTGCTCGGCAGTGAAAGAAAACATCGTGGGGAAATCTGCATGTCTAAGAAATAAAATAAAAATTTGAAGACATGTGAAGTTCGCCAACACGAATTAGGGTAGCGCTGTGGACACTTCATTGTCCTAATACCCTCTTAGAATTGAGGGGAGGCCTGTGCCCAGCAGCAGGAAGTATATAGGCTGTAACTTTAACTTTTTTTTAATTTTATTACTTACTCTTCAGCCCGTTGGTTTGTGGGTTGTTAACAGGATTACAAGTGACTGAATTAATTAATCAAGTAAGCTATATTATTAAGTTAGGTCACTTATCTAAACAAAAGTTTCCATCCTCTAGACGAATCCTATTGAAATTCATGAATAAAATGCAGTTGAGAGTTTTTTGTCTTGGTAAACACTTTTGTTTCCAAAATAGATTTTTTATCGTTCAAATCAAGTTTTCGAATGTTCATATTTTTTCTTTGTTAAAAACAATTTAATGATACTAAGTATCTATATAAAACTCAAAACATCCCTCTTGAATATATAACATTTTCATTTTTTTTTTGCATTACAATAGTAGGGTCGTGGGTTCGAACCCTATATATGAATGACTTATGAAAGTAAGGTCTATGATTCAAAAGCAATACTATAGAAGGTCTCTGTGATTAATATTTATTACAATAGTAGGGTCGTGGGTTCGAATCCTATATACGAATGACTTATGAAAGTAAGGTCTATGATTCAAAAGCAATACTATAGAAGGTCTCTGTGATTAATATGCATTACAATAGTAGGGTCGTGGGTTCGAATCCTATATATGAATGATTTATGAAAGTAAGGTCTATGATTCAAAAGCAATACTATAGAAGGTCTCTATGATTAATATGCATTACAATAGTAGGGTCATGGGTTCGAATCCTATATATACATGACTTATGAAAGTAAGGTCTATGATACAAAAGCAATATTATAGGAGGTCTCCTTGATGCATAAGCATTGTATGGGGTGGTCGGGTGACTGACTGCTCCTAGTACTGTAGCAAAATGACTAGTCCTTATTAGCGACTTGAAAAGGAATATTATGGTGGCGTGTGTGCTGCTTCACGAGCAATTGGTCCGAGGTAAACTTGGACTCGCTAACCGATGTGTCCTAGGCATATCATCTTAGTGCCGGTGGTAAGCGGGTTTGTTGTAGCAATACGGCTTTCCCGTGGACATCGCACACCCATACCGTTTGTGGGCGGCGTAGTAGCGCATAGCGATGCGTCGTCTATATTTCGGATTGGGATGATGAGTGTGTTTGGTAGCACTTTTAAGTGTAACAGGCATACTCAACTTCATGTCTTAGTGCATTAGCGCTATGATACGTGGAGTTTTGTTCACTGGCGTCTTAGTAGCGTGCTACTATGATACGTTGGTGCAGTTTTATATAACAACAATCTTAGTGCCGGCGATATGCGGGTTTGTTGTAGCAATACGGCTTTCCCGTGGACATCGCACACCCATACCGTTTGTGGGCGGCGTAGTAGCGCATAGCGATGCGTCGTCTATATTTCGGATTGGGATGATGAGTGTGTTTGGTAGCACTTTTAAGTGTAACAGGCATACTCAACTTCATGTCTTAGTGCATTATCGCTATGATACGTGGAGTTTTGTTCACTGGCGTCTTAGTAGCGTGCTACTATGATACGTTGGTGCAGTTTTATATAACAACAATCTTAGTGCCGGCGATATGCGGGTTTGTTGTAGCAATACGGCTTTCCCGTGGACATCGCACACCCATACCGTTTGTGGGCGACGTCGTTGCGCATAGCGATGTGTCGTCTATCTTTCGGATTGGGATGGTGAGTGTGTTTGGAAGCACTTTTAAGTGTAACAGGCATACTCAACTTCATGTCTTAGTGCATTAGCGCTATGATACGTGGAGTTTTGTTCATTGGCGTCTTAGTAGTGTGCTACTATGATACGTTGGTGATATTTTTTATATAACAACGATAAAAACTTTGTTACCAAAATCGATAGGAGTCATGTGGGTGTGTTGTGAGGGTGCGCCGCCCGTATGATAGTTGCATTGATGTTTACTGCTACTTGCGGTATTGCGTCTTGTGATGAATCTGCGGGTGTGCTGCGCCTGATTCGACGCATTCTTGTGGTTCTGGTCGATGGAGGTATACAATTAACATCTTAGTGCCGGTGGTAAGCGGGTTTGTTGTAGCAATACGGCTTTCCCGTGGACATCGCACACCCATACCGTTTGTGGGCGACGTCGTAGCGCATAGCGATGCGTCGTCTATCCTTCGAATTGGGATGATGAGTGTGTTTGGTAGCACTTTTAAGTGTAACAGGTATACTCAACTTCATGTCTTAGTGCATTAGCGCTATGATACGTGGATTTTTGTTCATTGGCGTCTTAGTAGTGTGCTACTATGATACGTTGGTGATATTTTTTATATAACAACGATAAAAACTTTGTTACCAAAATCAATAGGAGTCATGTGGGTGTGTTGTGAGGGTGCGCCGCCCGTATGATAGTTGCATTGATGTTTACTGCTACTTGCGGTATTGCGTCTTGTGATGAATCTGTGGGTGTGCTGCGCCTGATTCGACGCATTCTTGTGGTTCTGGTCGATGGAGGTATACAATTAACATCTTAGTGCCGGTGGTAAGCGGGTTTGTTGTAGCAATACGGCTTTCCCGTGGACATCGCACACCCATACCGTTTGTGGGCGATGTCGTTGCGCATAGCGATGTGTCGTCTATCTTTCGGATTGGGATGATGAGTGTGTTTGGTAGCACTTTTAAGTGTAACAGGCATACTCAACTTCATGTCTTAGTGCATTAGCGCTATGATACGTGGAGTTTTGTTCATTGACGTCTTAGTAGCGTGCTACTATGATACGTTGGTGATATTTTTTATATAACAACAATACTAACTTTGTTGCCAAAGTCGATAGGAGTCATGTGGGTGTGTTGTGAGGGTGCGCCGCCCGTATGATAGTTGCATTGATGCTTACTGCTACTTGCGGTATTGCGTCTTGTGATGGATCTGCGGGTGTGCTGCGCCTGATTCGACGCTCTCTTGTGGTTCTGGTCGATGGAGGTATACAGGTGGTGATGTCTGCTGGGATGTATGGGGGACCTTGGAATGGTGTAAGCCCGACGATAGTCGTATTGATGCTTGTTGCGTTCTGCAGCATTGCGTCTCTGCGATGGTTGTTTGGTGGGACGCTATTCTCAATGGCGCTCTCTGCGTCTTGGTTTGATTCACACCTAAGTAGCTTTGCCCAAGTCGGGTCCCTTCATTGCGGGGCTGCAGACTGTCTGCCCTCCACGATGTTTTATATAACAACATAATATTATATCTCTGTAACTTTCCCACCTTTGAATGATTGAAGGCAACTTGTTGGTGGGTGAGACAAACATGATCGAAAATGCATTTACTCAACGTCAGTGACACAAACCCTTTCTGATGGCGAATTATTACCCTTATCTTATAACTGCCTTTTGGCTATATCTGCCGTTGTATTGGTTGGTGGAGCATATGTGTCGACCTCATGCGGGTGGTAGCTGGCGGGAGGATCTGAGGAGAATCTCAAGGCTGCGGCCGAAAGCCGCACAACGTGGGACCCCTTCCCTTGAGGTGAGCAGTAGACTCATGACACGTCCTGCGGCTAGTAGCCGTGCTGATCATGCAATTGGTGGTGATGCCATACACTTACATCACGTCTGCAGGAGCGGCGGTCTGGCAGGTGGTGGCGCTCACGGAGGGTTTAAGGCCAGTGTGCCTATTTGCCTAAACCGTGTGACGTACATTCACTGTGGCTGGATTCGTGCGTATTCTGTATGGCGTTTACACGCATTGACATGCGCGACTTCGGTCGATGTTTGTGCTTACGCACTAACAAGGGGCCAAGCCTCTTTTACTGGTTCGCCAGTTATTTCGCTGTGGACTACGGTCCAGTTCCCGAATTAGCGTTCCCTACGGGGGGAGTGCATCAAAATGGTTGGCGCTCACCGTGCACGGCGTGTGTGGGGCCGTGTACCTCCCCTACATTTTTTTTAAATAAATGTAGGAGAGCGAAGCCCTTGTATCGGGTATTTTTGTATAAATATATTGTGAGCCTTTTCCAAGCGGGAAGGGATAAATAATAATAAATTAATAATGTCAACCTGATACAAGTGGAATAAAGACGTTTTATGTTCTTAACCTTTCTCGAGCCCTGTCTTCGTGAACGGGGTTCACTTAGCTTATAAGGCACTACCAACAACTTTCAATTGCTCTAGTGAATATTCATTCTTCCAAAGGACACCTAAAAGAACTAAGTTACTAAACAAACACAACGTAAATAAGGGTCCTAACTAAGTCGATCACGCCAAAATATTACAAACGGCCTATTATTAAACCTTTAGAAAGATCATTTAGAAAGATCTAAAAATATTTATCCTGGTCACATATATATAAGTTTTATTATAAAGGGGAACTAATAATATTTAATATAATATTATTTATTACTACAGATAGAGAGGGGGGGGGATCGTTACAATAACAACAAACAGTGTAATACTCGTAATTCATAAAGGCCTGCCATTTTACGAAGTGGTTGTCTGATTTATATATTAAGATCAAGTTTTCGATCTGGCATACACATAATTTTTACATTATAATATATAGATGTGTCGTAATTTCCCGAACGCTGCCCAGCCGAGTTGAATCCGTCGATTGACCTCTCGGTCGAAGTTGGACTTACATAGTCGGACTATTTGTCCCAGGTAAACGTACTCGTCAACAACTTCGAGCATAGTGCTCCCAACAGCTACCGGCATAGGTGTGATAAGGACATTAAACATGATCTTTGTTTTGTCCATGTTCATCTTAGGACCAATCCGTTGGGAGACACCATTGAGATCATTGAGCATAGTGCTAAGGTCCTCCAGCGATTCTGCCATAAGGACTATATCGTCGGCAAATCGAAGGTGAGTGATGTACTCGCCATTGATGTTAATACCGTATCCTTTCCAGTCCAGTAGCTTGAAAACGTCTTCCAACGCAGCGGTGAAGAGTTTCGGGGATATAACATCACCCTGTCTTACACCTCTCTGCAGTTGGATAGGTTTCGAACTCTGGTTCTGTACTCGGATAGCCATCGTAGCCCTACTGTACAAACACTTCAGTATTTCGATGTACCGACAGTCAACTTGGCACCGCTGAAGGGACTGTAGCACCGCCCAAATTTCGACGGAATCAAAGGCTTTCTCATAGTCCACATATGCCAGGCAAAGTGGCAGATTGTACTCTTCGGTCTTCTGTACAATCTGCCGCAGGGTATGTATGTGGTCTATGGTACTGAAGCCTTTTCGGAAACCGGCTTGTTCGGGAGGCTGGAAGTCGTCGAGTCTGCGTGCGAGACGATTCGTAATGACTCTCGAAAATAGCATGTAGACGCGGCTCAGAAGGGAAATCGGTCTGTAGTTCTTCAAGAGAGCGTTGTCGCCTTTCTTAAAGAACAAAACCACCGCGCTTCTGCTCCACGCCTCCGGAGTAGTGCCATCTTCTTCTTCTTACCATTATCTTCATCTACACATCTTCTCGTCAGGTATACCTTAATCTCTGAAAACTAAAGTGTATAACCAGTGCGTGTTGCCAGTGATGACTTATGGATCTGAGACGTGGTCCTTCACTGCTGGCCGTATGAGGACGCTCAAGGTCGCTCAGCGAGCTATGGAGAGGGCTATACTCGGAGTTTCTCTGCGTGATAGGCTCAGAAATGAGGATATCCGCAGTAAAACCAGAGTGACCAACATAGCCCAACGGATTAGTAAGCTGAAGTGGCAATGGGCCGGCCATATAGCTCGAAGAACCGATGACCGATGGGGAAGAAAGGTTCTCGAGTGGCAGCCTCGTACCGGTGAGCGTAGTGTAGGGCGACCCCCCACTAGGTGGAGTGACGACCTGGTAAGACATGCAGGAAGTCGATGGATGCAGGTGGCTCAGGACTATGTTCAGCAGTGGACTTGTGAAGGGCTGTAATGATGAATGATGAATGAATATATAGATAGAAAATTGCGTGATATGATACTGTATATTAATATAAACAGTATTGTCATCGTGTATCTTTGGGTTATGGCCACTGCAATAATCCACTTCATACCCTGTGGTTTAGTGAGAAGCGGCAGAGGGTTATTGAAACTGGAGGTGGGCAGCGGTATTTTCATGAAAGTAGTAAAGAAATTGGGGTCCCAGCTCTTCCGCCAAGCGTGGAAACTATGGCAAAATCCTATAGACATTATGAGGGTATGTTGACTTTTACTAGGCTGTATGAATGAATGAAATGTATCTCTGCAACAGCCTCGGTTGCGATCTTATTGTGTTAGGATTATAACGGCTACGGTTAAACTAGTTTTATTCGAAATTTTAATAGATTTTCTAACATTTTTTCATAGTTTGATATTTGAAAAAAATTATACAGTATATATAATATTTGAAAATATTTTTAAAAATGAAAATTGAAAATGCTTTATAAAAAGATGAGAGTAATTTAAAATAAATTTTTCCTACCATCTACATCGTACCACCACTGATCTGAAACTTTTTGCGTTACGTAGCCTTGATCACGTGAGATTTAACTTTCATATAAAGGAAAGTAATTTTCATAATTGGTACGTGCTTACTAACGTAGCGGTTCAAGTATGTGTCGTAAAAGACACTTGCTCTAATTTTTTCTAAAGGCTTTTTTATATATAATAAAGGACATAAACGAGCACACATTCTACCTAATGGTAAATAGATGATATGGAATAAGGCATCTTCATATACCAAAAACTAGATGAGTTGCCACATTTCCAGTAAAAAGGGTCTCCGTTTCTCTACACTCACTATACGAAACACAGCAGCATTAAGCTACTATTTTATTACAACGCTGGTATTCTGTGAGAGCGTGGTCCTTCCCCGGTCGAGCCGATACATTTGTGCTACAACCATAATATAGCTGCAGGATAGTTCTACTACGTACAAACGTTTCCTTTACACCAATATTATAAATTTTAAAGGCAAGATAATTCATATTGTAAGTGTTATGTTTTTTTATTCAGGATAATTTATTATTTAGAATAGTTTAAGTATTTTGCCATAAATTATTAATATTTAATCATTTTGTTTTATAAAGCCACAAGCTGAACTACGTTCCGCAGCTAGGCACAGGTCTCTCCCATTCCTGGGAGTTTTATGGCAAGGAAGAGTCTACTGTGCAGCCCCAGCGTTTGTTGGCAGACTTAAAGTACCTTCGAAATATTTGTTTTAATTTCCCCAACACGCAGGTTTCATCACAATGTTGTGCATCACCACAGAATTTGTTTAATAAGTCCTTTTATAAGTCAGTGTAACTAGCGTCAGTACTAATAATATTTTTATCTCACGATGGCAGGTTGGTCTTACCTGTGAGTAGGTATACGTGTGCATTGTTTAAGTGTAAGTAAGCTGGAGATTCAAAAATAATTTATCTTGCTTTTTTCAAGTACGTTTGTCTCACTAACCCTATCTGCAGTTACGCAAACACGCACGCGTGTCTCTACACAAACAACTATAAGTACGGTTCGCCCGTATTCCTGAGTTAAAGCATTTTTATCTGCAATTAACAATATCTATCTACCACGAACCCAAATTTATTCAACTTGAAACCACACGTAAGGTTTTTGCATTTTACACTTTATGGGTTTGATGAAATGATAGTAAATTATATTAAATGTATTTATTAAGCTATTGCATAGCTTCTATCGCGGGCCTTGAGTGCGGGAAAATCCAGAAATTTCGTAACGAAAAAAACCTCACGCTCTCCGACGGGCACGGAGGTGTGGCTTGAAGGCCGTGCATTATCTAACGATGGTCTAACGTCGTTTCTTTTCCTCAGACTTTGTTGTCTTTGTCGAAGAATTTTGAAATTTTGAATATGAATGAACAAAGTGCATTTATTAAGGCTGCTCTCTCGCAAAAAGCTTGAAAAAAGCGTGCAGATGAACCAACTTTTCGTCGACACTTACAGAGAAATTACATATGAAAAAAATAGCTAACAATCTACATGATCTGATACGTAATTTGGTTTAGCCATAATTTTTCTATCGGTGTCACATAATAAATAAAAAAATACCCAAATCACCTCCAAATCGTTGAGATGAAACCACTTTACTCCTTCATTGTTTATCAAAGGAATATAAAAAAAATATCTACTGCTTTGCAATACAAAATAAAATAATTTGGTTTGGTTACTTTTTAGAAATATGTATTGTTTTTATGATAATAAATTAAAAATGCGTCCCGATTAAATACTGCGTCTATATCACCCCCGCATTCGTCCACGAATTCAGTGCGGGGCGCATCGTGTTGCTAGGTGGACGTACGCCGCGTTGCGAGAGCTCAGCACTACGAAATAAAATCGTAAAATATTACTGCAAAAATTTAATTTTGTTAATAGTGGAGTAGGTTTTTTCTGATCCTTGTTTAATAGTAGTGTTTTATAGTTATATTAATTGTACAGTTTTATTAATGTTTAAGTTTAGTTTGTAAAACATGGGGAATAAGCAGAAACGATTGAAGAGAGGTCTAAAAAATATTACAAACAAAAGGGTATACATTTATCAAGGTAAGTTTTAAGTTTTATCTACATATTTCATAATATTAGACAGGTGCTGTTTATAAAATACCTACATTACTGTGATTTCGCCACTCTGTGACTGGACAAAGCGCGGCAAACGCAAGTGGCGGCAAGGCGCGAGCCGCGTCATCGCATGCTGGTAGCGCATGTCTGAGAAATTAAAAAATATATATTTCGAAGAAATGTGAAGTTCGTCAACACGCATTGAGGCAGCGTGGCGGACATTTCCTTGCCTTAAAACCCTCTCAGAAATTAGAGGAGGCCTGTGCCCAGCAGTGGGACGTATATAGGCTGTAACTTTACTTTTTTTTACTTTTATAAATATGTTATTTTACCGACGAAAATTTTAAAGAAAAATAAAAAATAAGCAACCGACAACCTCCTAGGTCCCTAGGAGACTTGCGAGATGTCAGTGTAACAAAACAAAATGGCCCAGGAAAACAGACTTTCCAACTGATAGCAAAATCAGCACGCAACAATTTCATTGGTGCCAGTGGGGATCGAACCCGGGTTGCTCCCGTACTGTGATACCTATAACGAGCGCTAACCATGTGAGCTACCACGGCTCTCAACGACATCGTTCCGTTCGTGTACAGCGCTGAAGATAGCAGAGTAAAAAATTAGAGATTGTGGTGTTTGAAATTTGTCATCTGTGAGAGTGAATTTTATCTGTGTACTCTGTAACAAATAACTATATAGAAAAAAATCTGAAAATGATATTTCGCCATTTTTGCTTGTGTACTGGTTAGGAACTCGATCAAAAATTTGATAATTTTTCTGTTTTTATACGTTATTTCTAATGTTATTTTACATCAAATTAATTGTGAAGATATTTTCTTTAGGAAATATGTTTCATTACGACGATTCAAAAACGTTTACATATAATAATTTACCTCGAAATTCACTATACGCGATTATCGTTTATTGATTATAATAGAGCGTGCCATTTGAATTTAAAGACAATTAATTGGACAATAAATAATAAGTGACAAATCTTTCCGTGGAGCGTGGAACTGAGTAGTTGCGCGTCTTGTTAATATAATTGCCGTACGGCCGCCCTGACGTATGTACTGCGCGAACCTGAGTTTTTTGCGACGCGGTCCGGTGATACAGTATTTTTCACAAATAGTGAGTTCGTTGTAACGCGTGTTCGGTTAAATCTGGTTGAATTTGATTGGATTAACCTAAGTAACTTGAATTAATATCAAAGAAAAAGAAATACTGCATAAATAAAATAAATAAATAATTATAATTGCATAAGTTGATACAAAATGCTATGCAATAGCTTTACCGCGGCAGTCCCCGAGTGCCACACGTCTTTTTTTATTCGACGAAGAATTAATGAAAATTTCATTTTTCAAATGTCCTTTTTTTCGTTTAAACCGTTTTGAAATGAGGTTTTTTGACCAAAAAGAAACGGCGAAAGAAATTACGCAGACATCCTTCTTTTTTGTCATTTACTTTAGTCAAATAGTGTATACTACTTTGTGGGATCCTTCCTGTCTAGGAATAATTTTGAGCTAGTCCAACCATCATACCCATACTTGCCAAGAAGCAGCAGCGCAACCACTGCCGTGTTCTGGTTTGAAGAGCAAGTAAAGCATCTCATTTTAGCCTCTTTCGGGAAACGACGCGCTTGTAGCTTTTGGCCTTAAAGGCTTGCAGGTCTCTATGAACTAAATTAGCACACATCAATTGAGCTGTTGTATAATGTGTGGGGTTGGAATCGGCTGAGATTCTAGTAAATATTTTCTTGAGAATAAAATCTAAATAATGAATCAATAATTTTATTTTGAATAAAATTAAACGAAGGGCTGGGGAAGAACGTCGGGAATAGGCAATAAATCGAAAATAGGAACCGGGTTGGAAACAAAAGCTAAAAGGCATTTATATAAAGTAAATCATCCGAGGACTTTAAGATAAACCGTAAAAAATTATTCTTGTGGAGTATTAAAAGACGACCGTATGACTTTAGTCTCTTGTGAATTCATCTTCCCATCTTATGAAGGTAATAATAATAATAATAATGTCCTCCAGACCGAATTTCGGCCACGGTGGCCTGCCTCAACGGAGGCTAGCCATTAGCGCAGGACAGGATTATAGTGCCCAAGTGTATGCGCAAGCACAGGTGCACTCTCTATTCCCTCACTCTCATAATCCGATGGGACGGTAAACCGACACGACCAGAGAGAGATCAGGCTTTACGTGCTTTCCGAGGCACGGGGGTGAGACACCGCCAACTTCCTGACTCCGCGCAACTACTGAGAATTTCTTAACGGAAAAACTCAATAATTAAATTCTTGGCTCGACCCGGGATTCGAACCCAGGACCTCATGATCACTAGTCGCACTACTACAACCACTAGACCAACGAGGTCGACAACGAGGGTATTTTCTAGAATGAGAGGGGAATAACTAATGTTAGCTAAGAGGCTGGAAACTCGCTATAAAAAGCACAACACGCGTGAGTTCTCAGTGATGATCCATAGACGGATAATACTAATGTTGTCGGATGCAATTTAAATGACATAATTACCATATACTGCGCGGTAAAAGAAAAATTAGTCCCGCTTGGTTAGCGAATTTAAACAACATTCAATGTTTTAACAACTAGGCCTGCTAGGCCTAGACTCTATGATTTATATTTGTATAAATGTTATTTGGCGACAAACTTAAAGTAAGTACAAGCTGTACGTATGTTCTTAATCTAAGGTGGCAGTATAATAACTTGCGCCACTCAGCTCAGTAGCAGATGTATGTGTTCTATACCTAGTTTAAATTATCTGTACTGTAGAAAACAAAAATAGTCTGTTTCAAACCACGCTGAAACTATATAAAATAACTATATTATCTAATTTAATTAAATGTACCGGTAGGATAACTATAATAAACCTTAATTTAGGTTAATCATTATGAATTTTATTAATTTTTTATTAATTATTAATTATTTACTTGTTCAAATTTATTACAAAAGAATTAATACAAAAAGATCATTTGCTTGTAAAGTGTTAGACCGCTCTTAAATTAGCTATTGTTGTGGCTCGCAACACTCACCTTCCACTAATTAACGCACCTTCTGATTTATTTCAGCGGTCTTACCTTTCCACCGAAATTATGCAGAGTATGAAAAGGGATCGCAAGGGCGAAAAATGTATATATAATTCTTAAGAAGTTGTAAGAATTTTTAACAATATTATAACATTCGAAGGTTAAAATTTCATTTTATTTTGTAATTAATATAATACATTTTTATCGAATAAAACTAATTTTACGGATTTCAGCGCATTTAGTTTGCTCAATTCACACACAAAAGTGCAAACATTATATTTCTTATTTTTCATTAACATCATTTTGTCATATATCTCTTATTTTTCATCCTATAATTTAATTAAAAGATAAATGTACTTAAGGTTCAGAATTATATATCGGATATATAGACGGTGCTAGCACATTTTTATTCCTAGGTGACATGTACAGCGTGAATTGACACGGAAATCGATAAAACGTTTCGGATTTTAAATATTTTCTTAAAACTTTTGTCATGCATTTTACGCTGTCACTAATACAAGAAACTTCTCTTTGCTAAAAATGTTTTTCACCGTAGTCACCGATTCCCATCACTGGTCTGGTATGTACGAGATTGTTGTAACGCCATCAATCGGAAGCTATGAGATTATTCTGGAGTATCCAATAGACGCCTCTTATGAAACCCACGAGACGAAATGGGGTAGTGGATTCTCTTGTGAGAGTACTGTTAGTAGGGCCACTCTGAAGGTGTTTTAAAAAAAACGTTTACATCCGATCCTGGAAGTTCTTTTGGTTTATTTTGAGCAATAAACAGTTAATGCTGAATGATACACCATCCTTTGCTTGTCCAATTTTTTTGAAAAAGTTATGGAAAAACGACTAAGAAGTCGCATCTTACTGCATAATGACAATGCTTCGGCGTTTACCGCGAACAAAAGACAAAGTAATTTTTGGCTTCAGAAAAGTTGGAGCTCGAGACCGATCCCGTACACATTCTAGACCTCGCACCATGCAGTTTCTTTATTTTGCCAAATATCAAAGATTTGATGAGAGTTTTGACATTTACCTAGCCCCACGTTTTCAAAAATGGTTTGAACGACGAAACAGTGTTTATAATAAAATTTGTTTTATATTTTTAGTTACGCCAAACTTGTATGGGTACACTACAAGTTTAATTTATGCTTAGCTTATTCCATATGCGAATACATTTTAATAGCTATGTCGATTTTAAGTTTCGTAATAAATTAAGTGTATATATGTTTGAAACACCAATTCCAAATAAAATAAAATAAAAATAAATATGTAATAAATGAATAGTTGTCCTGATAAAAACAGCATTGTATGATAAAGAACAGATACTAAAGACAAATAATAAAACATAAAAAAAGCAATGTCAAGTCAATGTTTAACGTTAACCTACGTTATTATAAGTACGATATCGCATGGCAATAACACTTAGCCCTCAAATGTAATGTGCTTGCGAAACACCTAAAAGCTTTTTGTCGGTTAAGTAGATGGAGAAATTTAATTATAATACCTTGTAGCTCATGGAGCCCAAAATGTATTATTTACCTTATTTATTTTTATTAGGATCACAAACAGAATGTAAACTATCTTTATATATAAGCGACCCGTACCGGCTTCGCACGGGAAATTTATGGATCTCGACTACAGCACCACCTACCGGGATCGAATAAGTTTTTAAGCCATCCGGTGACCCACTCAAATATACACGAAAAAGTCTTTAAAATCGGTCGAGGTATTTTCGAGTTTTAGCAAAATTTTTTTTGTCAGTTGTTTGTACGTGATGAATTACTAAACTACTGAACTGATTTCGATTAAATATTACACACTGTGTGCAGTTTGGCCGAACTTTTTTGGTTTGATAATTTATATTACTTTGCCATATATTTATTTAAAAATTAATCATATAATATTTTCGGCATAACGGAGGATCTTGCTAAGCCATTTGAGGTAGCATAGGCCGTTAATCTGCGTGGAAGAATACGTAAAGAGTCGTAAAAGCCAGAGTAATCGACATAGCCACACAGATCAGTAAACGAGGGCCTAGGGCCGTCGTACTAGATGAATTAGGTAAAGATCTTGTAAGACATAAAGGAATCCGGTAGATGCAGGACTTTGTTTCGTGGTGGTCTTTGGTAAAGACCAGGGCTTAATCGTCAATTTGTAGGCTGCAATAAAGATGATGATTATGAATTAGTCGTTACCAAAAATAAAATAAGACTAAGTATACAATAATAATGTCCATCAGACAGTTTCGGTCACGGTGGTGTCTCAACCGAGACTAGCCATCCGCATAGGACTAATGTGTGTATGTGTGTGTGTGTGTGTGTGTGTGTGTGTGTGTGTGTGTGTGTGTGTGTGTGTGTGTGTGCGCGTGCGTGCGTGCGTGCATGCGTGCGTGCGTGCGTGCGTGCGTGCGTGCGTGCGTGCGTGCGTGCGTGCGTGCGTGCGAGCGTGCGTGCGTGCGTGCGTGCGTGCGTGCGTGCGTGCGTGCGTGCGTGCGTGCGTGCGTGCGTGCGTGTGTGCGTGTGTGTGTGTGTGTGTGTGTGTGTGCGTGTGTGTGTGTGTGTGTGTGTGTGTGTGTGTGTGTGTGTGTGTGTTTAAGGGCACAAACTCTCGCAGAGTATGTGCACGAGCACATGTGCACTCTCTATTCCCTTATTATTATATGTAGTTTAATGGGACGATAATAGTTCCTGTAGTGACAATGAAACAACGGAGTTCGGATGACAACTGTTTTTAATAATAAAGCGGTTCTTAACATACAACATTTTAAGACTACCCACAACATCTTCCCCATAAAGAATAAGTTTTTAACAAAAGTGATATATTTTTTTTAATAATCTTACATAAATAAAAAAAACTTACTTAAGTACAAATTATTTTTTTTACCATTACCTTACATAACCTTAACCTTTTTTTGTGGTTACACAGGATAATTGAGTAGATTATTTTTTTATTTTTATTCGCTTTACTTCGAGTAAGAGGAGGAGAATAATTTTCATTAACTTCAAAATTTAACATTGTTGGTTCATATTCATCGTTCGAAGAGTATTCCTCATTCTCAATACGCATACAAATAGTTTTTGTTCTAATTGGATCATGTTCTTTATTCTCATGTGCTATTTGTCCTGACGTTCTATTTTCTTGTGTTTTATCTTTTATTAGATATCTGCGATTGCAACGATATTATTCCTCTTTTAGTTTTAATAAAATAAGAGCGGGGAGTCGCCGCTATTGCAACGATATAAACTGGCATTTTACAATTTTTTTCTATCATGGTCATCTCATCGCCGACATATAATACAGGTAAAGGCTTAGCATGTAAATCATAATACATTTTGTATTTATTTTGTTTATCTAGCATAACTTTGTGTTGTCTCTCATTATCTACATTACCTATTTTTAAAAGGTCCAGGTGCACAGGCAGCCTGCATTTTAACCTACGACCCATCAGCAGCTGTGCGGGAGAATTCAAATTATCGCGAGGCGTATTTCGATAAATTAGCAAATTTAAATAAAAGTCACTTCCACTATCTATGGATTTTTTTAATATCTTTTTTATTGTTTGCACAGCCCTTTCACTCTTACCATTTGATTGTGTGTAGTTGGGTGGTGACGTAATGTGTTCAAATCCCCACTCCACCGCGAAGTTTTAAACTCCCGACTTGAAAATTGTGGACCATTATCGTTTATTACAATGTCTGGTATCCTATATCTAGCAAAATTTTCTCTCAGCACGTTTATGACGCTTTTAGAAGTGGTTTCATGTAATAATGCTACTTCCGTAAAACATGAATAATAGTCCACAATAATCAGATATGATTTTTTACCATACTGAAATATGTCCATCCCGATTTTACTCCATGGTAAATTTGGAATAAAAACAGCAACCATCGGTTCCTTACTAGGTTTATTTGAATTGTCTTGACACACAACACACCTATTTACATATCTCTCTTTATCATAAGAAATCCCTGGCCTGAATAACATTTTACGTGCACACCTTTCACAGCGGTTTATCCCTAAATGCCCATCGTGTATGTTTTTTAACATTTTGGTTCTTAAGGAACTGGGAATTAATATTTGTTTATTTTTAAATATAACACCATCTACACAAAATAAATCACCTCTCATAGATCAATAATATTTTAAATTATCTTCAATATCTCGCTTATATTCCGGCCAACCCTGATTTATATATCTCATTAAAAGTTTTTAATATTTTAAAGCCATACGCACACACGCAAAGAGAATAGCTAGCATTTCTTTTTCTATCTGCGCATATCGTGCCTGTGTGTCGGTGAGTGTACTCGAAGTATATTCAATAGGTCGGCCGCCCTGTAACAACACGGCTCCTAACGCTACACTGCTAGCGTCCACCAAGACTACAGCCGGTTGCGATACGTCACATAAAGCCAACACGGGTGCTTTGCTTATTAAATCTTTTAATAAATCGAATGCATTCTGTTGTTCACTCTCCCAACACCATTCTGTGTCCTTTTTCAACAGTCGAGTAAGCGGATAAATACGCTCAGAATACTTAGGTATAATCTTAGATAAATAATTTACGGCTCCTAAAATCGTTCTAACGATTTTCGTTCTTTTGGAGTTGGCATGTTTTTTATTGCTTTTTAGGGTTCCGTAGTCAACTAGGAACCCTTATAGTTTCGCCATGTCTGTCTGTCCGTCTGTCCGTCCTCGCTTAATCTCTGTGACCGTTAGCACTAGAAAGCTGAAATTTGGTACCAATATGTGTATCAATCATGCCGACAAAGTGGTAAAATAAAAATTGGAAAAAAATGTTTTATTAGGGTAGCCCCCTATATGTAAAGTGGGAAGTGATTTTTTTTTAATTTTAACCCTAACGTGTGATATATTGTTGGAAAGGTATTGAGGAATGAATAGGGGTTTACTAAAATTATTTTTTGATAATGTCAATAATTTCGGAAATAATCGCTCCAAAAGTAAAAAACAATGTGTCCCCCCCCCTCTAACTTTTGAACCATAAGTTTAGAAAATATGAAAAAAATCTGAAAAGTAGAACTTTATAAGGACTTTCTAGGAAAATCATTTTGAACTTGAATGGAAACAACAGTACCCACTACCGGGAGCAGTTGCAGGACCGCGGAGCGCTGCTGGAGCGCGAACATGATGGATACCCACCTTTAAACTCATAAGTGGTGGAGACGCCAGTAACTTAAGGTATCTTCGATAAAGATTTAGTGGACTGTAATTTTGGTGCATACGGCAAAGGGGAAAATAAATAGGTGGGATAGCACGCACTGACCTGATGAGGGCTGCCGCGCCTTCCTCCTGGAGTGTCTGCTATCCAGCGAGCTCGCCACGTGGTTCGGCGCACACGCACTCTCGGAACAGTCTCGTGAAGTCCCACACTCTCTACCTTTGCCCTTACGGGGGCGTCTCACACTTTTATGAGTTACAAAGACACAATGTCTGATGCGGTGAATATTAAACATAAACAGGAGAACTCAATGTTCGTCCTGCGCGGTTTGCGGTTAATGTACATAAGACGCGACGGATGGCCGTGCGTTGCGGATGGCGTAATATCACTTAGTATAATGACGCGCGCCGAGATCCTCTTTTTCACCTCGGCGGCAGCGCGTGCGGTAGGAAAAGGAAGGAAGGAAGGAAACAAAAAATATGCACTAGTCATGTTGATAAAGTAGATATAACTTAGGACGAACTCAATGCGATATGTAATGTAATGTTGATAAAGTAGATTGTTAACTGGCGTTACCATTTCCTCCCGCCCTTAAAGGGTCACCTTTAAAAGACAACCGTAATATAAAAAGTAAAAGGAAAACAAATAAATAAGCGTTATATAAAGTGAGAGGATGCGCTCAATGCGCATGTCTCATCTACTAACCTTACTTGGTAAGCGAGAAAATGTATACATAAATATAATATTGCGGTTTAATACTTTTTTAATATATATATAAATATAAAATTCCTAATTTAGATAAATAATTATAATCAAAATAATCGTGATTTATTGTCTTGGGAGAGGGCAAATACGAGCAACAGGACGGAGATATGTTCCCTTAGTAGTTCTCACGGTCACTACTCGAACTACGCCATCCTTCGAAGGATGAACAGACTCGACAATCGCTAATGGCCAAGCAAGGGGCGGTTCATTATCATTTATCACAATTACAACCATGCCTGGTACGATAGCCGTAGACGGGGTGTTCCACTTCTGACGAACTTGTAATCCGTGAAGGTATTCCGTCCTCCACCGGTCCCAAAACGACTGAACTAATTTATCCAGTAAAGAATGCCTGTGTAACAGACTGGTAGAGTCAGATTTGACTTTGGGTGCGGGTAATGACAATAAAGGTGCGGTATTCAAAAAATGACTCGGAGTAAGAGCTGAAGGCTCTGCAGGATCAGAACTCAATACTGTCAAGGGCCGCGAGTTTAGCAAGCACTCAATTTGCGCAAGAACAGTATTAAGCTCTTCGTATGAAAGTAACTGATGTCCGATAACTCGGAACAGATGCGTTTTTACGACTTTGATCATACTCTCCCAGGCGCCTCCAAAATGAGGAGAGTTGGGACAGATGAACTTCCATGTTATACGATTCTCAGCACACTCTTGCTCAAGCTTTGGGCGGTATTCAACGTTTAGAAATTTATAGAGATCGCGAAGATACGAAGCGGCACCTTTAAAATTCGTTCCATTATCCGAATATAAAAACTGAATCGGCCCTCGTCTAGAGAGGAAACGTTTAAGCGCAGCGAGGAAACTAGAACTACTAAGATCTGTAGCGATTTCTATATGTACAGCTCGAGTCGTGAGGCATGTGAAAACACATAAGTACGCCTTATCGCTGCGTACACCACGACGACGTACAGGAGTGTATGCGATAGGACCGGCATAATCGCAGCCCGTGTGTGTAAATGCCTTAATAGCTTGTCTTACACGACTATGTGGAAGATCAGCCATCAAAGGGTAAGTTGGACGGGGTCTAAGCCGGAAACATATATTACATTTGTAGACTCTGCTTCTCACAGTGCGGCGTGCGGAAAGTATCCAAAATTTTTGACGGAGCAATGACAATAACAATTCAGGCCCAGCGTGTAAATTTTTAATATGATAATAGTCAATGATCATGTTCACTACATGATCACTGCGCGGGAGTATAATTGGATGTTTTTGCGTGTAATCTAATGCGGAGTTCGAAAGACGATCACCAATGCGGATTAAACCATTCTCAATAAAAGGCCTTAAACGATTGAAAGCGGGCGAGCAAGGTTTGTTACCTTCAATATTTAAATATTCCACTGCAAAATGCTGTTTTTGCAGGGCGCGGAGGATTATAACCTCAGAGAAACTGAGATCATCAGCAGTCACTACAGTAGTGCTGCGGCGGGGCAATAATTTAGCAAACTTACACACGTACGCAATTATACGTAGAAGTTTACTCCAAGAAGAGATGCGGAATGCGAGCTCATAAATCGCAGAATTACAGACGGATGTGCACACAGTGTGCGACAAAATCTTCTTCTCAGGCATATTTGCAATAACCTCATTGTCTAAAGTATGAAGAGGCCATTGAGATGGATCTAACGAAGTCCACTGAGGCCCATGGAGCCACAGGGGGTTTGAAACTAATTTATTTGGCGTAACGCCACGTGAAAGTATGTCAGCGGGATTCTCAGTACCTGCGACATGATAAAAGTTATCAGCGCGAATATTGTCGGTAATCTGAACAACGCGGTTTGCAACAAAGGTCTGCCACTTGTGTGGCGAACTCTTTATCCAGTACAGAGCTACTTTTGAATCTACAAAGGCATAGACTGATATTGCAAGGTCAAGAGAATAATTGTCGAGTACTCTGCGAAGCAATTTTGAGAGTAAAACCGCTCCACAAAGCTCAAGGCGTGCAATAGATAGTGGTTTCGTCGGTGCGACTTTAGTCTTTGCACAAATCAACTGGACGGTGTTACCACTGACGCTCTTTACATGTATGTAGACTACGGCACCGTATGCGTGCTCGCTGGCGTCGGAAAACCCCAGGAGTGACGCAGTACAGTTTTTGGATACACCAACATGTCGCGGGATACGTAAATCATTAAGAGCTGGTAATTCAGCACAGAATTGCCTCCACATCTTAATAATTGGCGGTGGTGGTATGTCGTCCCAATCTAAATTAAGTTGCCAAAGCTGCTTTATTAACAATTTGGCGTACGCGACTGTGGGAGCAACGAAACCCATTATGTCCCACAGGCGAGCGACAGTAGATAAGATGGTGCGCTTAGTGCACGTCACATCAGCGGGAACAGATATCTTAAAATAAAAGGCGTCACTATCGGTAGACCAATGCAAGCCTAGTATTTTATGTGGCATTGATTTATCGAACTCTACTTCTCCTGTAATTTTATGGGAAGTAGGGAGGTCATCTAAAACAGATCGACGGTTGCTATGCCATTTTATCAGGTCCCATTGGGCACCCTTGAATAAGTCTATCAGCTGCCGAGAGGTCTCACTGGCCTCGGATTCACTGGGCATAGAGAACGCGATGTCGTCCATATATAGCGAAGTAAATGCGATACGACTCGCAAGTGGATACTTTGCGCCGTCGCCATCAATGAGCTGTCTTACCGTGCGCAATGCATGGTATGGACTCGAAGTTAAACCGAAGCACACGCGATTGAAGTGGTATAACACAAGTGGGTCTTGTGGACGGAAGCGGTATAGGAAGCATTGGTAACGACGATCAGAATCGCGAACAACTATTTGCAGAAATTGTTGGCGACAGTCGGCTGTCATAGCGATTGGATGTAAGCGGAAAGTTAAAATTATATTGAACAAGTCGCCTTGCAAATTTGGTCCTGAATGCAGAATATCATTTAATGATCGCCCAATGCTAGTCTTACTGCTAGCATCCAGGACGATGCGCAGACGCGTTGACTTCTTATCTTCGCGTAAGACTCCATGATGCGGTATGACATATATTGGAGCGGGTTCATGAGAGTCATACGGCGGTGCGGGGGATATATAATTTTTAGCTAAGTATTCCTTTATGACGTCATCATATGCTAACCTTAATGTAGGCGAGGCTTGAAGTTTCCTCTCCAAGCACATGAATCGTCGTCGAGAGGTTTCATAAGAATCTCCGAGAGAGTAAACGTCATCTTTAAATGGCAGGCCAACAATATATCTACCAGTAAAAGGATCGCGGGATGTCGTAGATTTATAAAACTCTTCACATTCAATGTCTGAAGGACACTGAATGGGCGGTGCGGAGGGTGGCTGTTCAAGCTCCCAAAATCGTTGCACTAATTTGTCAACGATAGGAGACTCTATAACTGAGCAGCACGTAAAGAATGATTTACCTGAAGTGTCGGCACTGAGCCCATAATAACGTAACCAAATACCGTATTCAAAGCCGAGGGCCCGGACAAGTCGTTAGACAAATAAATTACGTCTGGACATAGTAAGTGCGGGAAAAGGGATGCGCCTATCAAAACATCAATTTTATTAGGCATGCTATAACATTCATCAGCGAGTCTTACGCCATGGAAGTGTGATAAGACAGATGTGTCTACCACAGCGGTGGGCAAAAAGTCGGTGATTTGATCAACAACTAGCGTTGAAATATTGAAGTTATTATTCGAGTCGAATCGTGAGAAAATTTTAATATCAATCGATTTCGATTTTACAATTTTTTCAACTCCACCGAATCCCTTTACTACAGTACATTCGGTATCGTGTTGTTGAACGCCTAAACGATGACAGCACTCTTTAGTCATAAAATGGCTTTGAGCCGCGGAGTCTAATAATATACGAATAATTTGTTTCTCTCCCTTAGCATCGTAAGCAAATACTTGAGCGGTTGATAATAAAACAGTTCTTTGCGAACGACTTGCGCGCGCGGGAGGCGGTGAACGTTGAGAAACATTCTTGAACGAAGTACACAGCGCGACGTCTGAACGCGCACCTGCGGTGAGGGGTGGCGAGTGTGCGGGCGCGGGGGTTGTAGACTTCAGTGTAACTGGCTGAAGCAGTGGAGAACGCGCCAGCGCAGGGGAAGCATTATCGCTTCTGCGGTGGAAGTGCAACAATGTGTGATGTTTAAATTTACAAACTCAACAACTATAATTTGAAGAGCAACTAGACACTCGATGGCTTAAACTGAGACAATTCACACATGCATTGTTACTCTTTACGTATTTAAATCGTTCCTGCGGCGTCATTTTATAAAAGTCTGCACACTTAAATAGGTGTTGATGCACAATATTATCGCACAGACACTTTGAGCAACTAGTCGTCGTGCTTACGTACGCCTGATACTTTGGCGACGAAGTATTATTACAGCGACGATTATTACCGTTACCTCGTCGATTGTTTGGTGCGCTATTAGAATTTGTACTAGAATCGGTGCGTTGCAAAACTTTGGAGCGGGTCTTAATAAAATTTACTAAATCATCAAAGGTAGGTACCATCGAGTTATGACTATATTCGAAAGAGCGAATGGTATCCGGGTCCAGCTTCTTAAGCGCGATATGAAGAACAATTAAGTCCGCGAGATTATCTAACTTTAAGTTTTGTAAAGTGCGCACTGCACTTATAAAGTTATTAGTAAATAAATCAAAATTATTTGCGGTGGCCGATTGCAATGGCTTAAATTCGAACATCTGATTAATATATGTAGATGCTAGCATACGCCGGTCTTCATATTTGTCAACGAGTGCTTGCAATAAAATTTTATAATTTTCAGCGCAAGGAGTTATACCTGAGCATACAGATAGGGCTTTGCCCGTTAGTTTACCTAGCAAATAGTATAACTTTTCAGCGTCGGTAAGCGATGTGTTGTCATGGACGGTTGATTTAAAGCTAGCATAAAATAAAGGCCATGAGCGAATGTCACCCGAAAATGGCATAAGTTCGATAGGCGGAAGTGTGAATCTGGCTTTAGATGGTGTACTAGTACTTTGTGAATTAGATTGCGAATATTGTAAATAAAGCCTATTTATTCTACCGCAAAGAGACTCAAACGCAATGAGGCTGTTATAATCAGGTTTAGCAATAGGGTTTATTTTTAATAAATGTGAATTATAATTATCTAAGACCTGTTTAAACTCAATACGTAAGCATTAATATTAGAACTTCCATCAAGAAAACGCTCCATCGTGGAAGTGTTTGTGAGGATGTCCGAGGACATATCATATATTTTTTGCACTATTTCAAATAAAGCATCTCGTTTAGCTAACAATAAAACCAACTCAGCATCAGGTGTGCCCTCATTATCCGAGGAATCGCTATTATTCGATGCTATTTGTTTTTTAGGCGGCATTACAACTTAAGTTATGCGGCGTAAAATAATATAATTATAAGCGGGTAGTCTGTAAGCGACCTCGCTACGCGGTTGAATTATTAAATATTAGTTTTGTTAACGATGAACTTTAATTGTCAACTTTTATAATAATTATGAAGTTATTTATAACAAATATAATGCTTAAATATATGTGCAAATAATAAATGTAATTTAACAGTATAATCTATAGATGTAGTTAAAAGTTGATGACGTGATGTGAACATACAACAAATAATTTATATAGATAATTATATGCTTATTCATTCTATGAATATAATTTTAAAATTACTATGAATGTCACCTATTAGGACCTATTCTAGTGTTCTAATAAGGGCGGGGTTAATCTGAAGTCGGATTAAAATATAAATAATTAATTATATAAACGCTTATTACGATAACGATCTAATAAGGGCGGAAAGTCAAGGTCAATCCAGCGAGAAGTGACCATTAAAAATGGAGACGCCAGTAACTTAAGGTATCTTCGATAAAGATTTAGTGGACTGTAATTTTGGTGCATACGGCAAAGGGGAAAATAAATAGGTGGGATAGCACGCACTGACCTGATGAGGGCTGCCGCGCCTTCCTCCTGGAGTGTCTGCTATCCAGCGAGCTCGCCACGTGGTTCGGCGCACACGCACTCTCGGAACAGTCTCGTGAAGTCCCACACTCTCCACCTTTGCCCTTACGGGGGCGTCTCACACTTTTATGAGTTACAAAGACACAATGTCTGATGCGGTGAATATTAAACATAAACAGGAGAACTCAATGTTCGTCCTGCGCGGTTTGCGGTTAATGTACATAAGACGCGACGGGTGGCCGTGCGTTGCGGATGGCGTAATATCACTTAGTATAATGACGCGCGCCGAGATCCTCTTTTTCACCTCGGCGGCAGCGCGTGCGGTAGGAAAAGGAAGGAAGGAAGGAAACAAAAAATATGCACTAGTCATGTTGATAAAGTAGATATAACTTAGGACGAACTCAATGCGATATGTAATGTAATGTTGATAAAGTAGATTGTTAACTGGCGTTACCAAGTGGGAACACTTATTTATATTTTTATTATATATATTATATTATGACTGACGGGAAACTACGGAACCCTACACTGAGCGTGGCCCGACACGCTCTTGGCCGGTTTTATACTTTTTCTAAATCTGGTTTCATTCCGTTTTTGTTAAATATATGACCCAAGTAAGTCACTTCCTCCACACATATACGACATTTATCTTTATTAAATTTTAAATTAATTTCACGAGCCCTATTTAATAATGCATTTAAACGCCTATCATGTTCGTCTTCATTTCGCCCCAACATATAATATCGTCTATAAAAGAATCTACTTCGTCTAAATCTTCTATTAATTGCTTAGTCTTAGCATGAAAGACCTCTGAAGCGCAGTTAAAACCGTAAGGTAACCTTAAATACTGATAGCGCCCAAACTGTGTACTAAAGGTGCATAAGTCTGAACTCTGACCATCAAATTTTATTGCCCAAAAACCTGAAAAAAAACCTGCGTCTAAAACCGAAAAAAAGCTAGCTCCTACCTAGAGGTACTTAGAGGTACTTTTCGCGGAGCACAAACTACCGGTTTAACTGATTTATCAAAAACTATATGGTACTCACCAGGTAAGCAACCTTAACCTTCAAAAAGATCCGAATTTTCTACCATATTAATGCCGTAAACACGTTGAATTAATCCTAGTTAGATACGCTAGATAGATAGCTAGCTAGCTAGTTAGATAGAGAGCACGCTTGTCGACCCAGCACACTTTCAAAATTAATATTTGCTATTGCAAATTTTAAAACATACATTTTATTTTTAAGCCACCATTTAAGATGACAAACTCCTTTTATTTGAATAACAGCCCCGCTAAACGATTGTAAATTCATTTTATTATTATTACATATAATTTCCATGTTAAATCCCAGCGTCAAAAATCTCTTATAACATAAGACATTAAATTCGGCACCGGTATCCAGCTTAAAACGTTCAAAGCCACACTCACCTCTTAATACCTCGTACCAGTTATGGCCGCCGATTTTGTTCTGCGTTGTATCCATTAACACAGATACATAAAACGACTCACAGTCATCATTGTCAGATTTTTCTGTATTCACTTCTATTTCATACATTTTTAACTCTATTTTTACATTTGCACACCCTAGCGTAATGGCCGTAGTTACCGCAGACATAGCATTTCACCTAAATAGCTGAACAAAAACCTACATTATTACATTGAGCACCACAACGTGGACAAGGTGACGCCGCGGTCCCGCCGTGCGCACCTCGCGCGCCGCACCAGCCGCCGCGACCGACTCCGCGCCAGCCGCCGCGACCAGCGCCGCGCCCGCCGCCGCGCCCGCAGCCGCGCACCGACAGCGTCTCAACGCGCACGGGCCCGTAGCTTGCCGAACTGCTGAAGCTACCTGCTTCCATCACACGCTTGCTGTCTATTGACATTTCATCTGCTTGACATATTTTAATTGCTTTCTCCAGAGTCAATTCATCTGTACGTAGCAACTGGTCCCTTACAATTGTGCTCCTTATGCCGCACACAATACGGACGAAAATCAACTCTTACTCTAAATTTTTAAATTCACGATTTTTACTGAGTAACTTTAACGCTGTTACACATTGATTGGTCAGTTTTGATGTGCATTCACGGAAGACTTTGAGGAGAAAGACCTGCTTACTTCTCCCATAAATCCAAGATTCTACAAGTGGTACGTAGACGACACTTTCACAATTCTACCTTTTGATAAAGTAACTGCATTTTAGACCATCTTAACTCCATAAATTCTAAAATTCAGTTCACAATGGAGTTAGAGGCAAACAATTCCTTAGCTTTTCTTGATGTGTTAATAATTCGGAATCCTGATAACACCTTGAGCCATGCTGTGTATAGAAAAAAGACCCATACAGATGGATATTTAAATGGTGATTCCCACCAACATCCTTCACAGTTAGCTACCGTGGGTAAATCTTTGTTTCAGAGAGCACGAGAGATCTGTGACAGTAAACACCTGGCTGCCGAGCTCCAACACGTCAAGCAAGTTTTGCATGAAAACAAGCTTCGGGTCCCGCGCCTACGTCACTGAGAACGAGTGAAGCCGGCCACAGTCGAGCGTGTACCTGCTGTACTGCCATATGTTAGAGGAGTCACTGAGAAGATTGGCTACATCTTGAAGCGCGCTTCCATCAAAACATACTTCAAGCCGCCGAAGAAGATTGGTCAGTTTTTACCATCAGTCAAGTGTAACGTCCCTCTGCAAGATGCAAGAGTGTACAAGATTGATTATGAATGTGGTCTCTCCTACATAGGACAAACTAAAAGATCAATTAAAACCCGCGTTAAAGAATATATAGCTTATATGAAGAATCGATGCTCCGGGAAGTCTGCAGTCTGTGAACACGTACAGGATCGCCCCCGTCACTACATCAGATTTGATAGACCACAAATCTTCGCTAAAGAACACCGATTCCTTCCAAGGATGATTCGCGAGGATATTGAAATCAAAAAAAAATACTAATTTCAATAGTGAAGATAGCTGGGTGCTACCATCTGCTTGGGATCCGATAATAAATAAAAGTAAATCCCAACCCAAGCATACAACTGTAAGAATTCATGATACCAGAAGATCATACTGTGTAGATCGGAACAAAAGTTAAATTTTAATCTATGGTAACCGCGGTTAACTATGACACCTGGACGTTGAACATGTCAGTCCTTCCCGTGACCATGGGTGCTGTAAAGCTCTCGAAACGTCAGGTATTAAAAAAATTAAGAATACGCGATAAATTCTGTAAAAACTAGTATTATTTCAAAGCGGGCAAGCTTCAAGCTTAACATACAACATTTTAAGACTAACCACAACAGTTCCGAACCTACTATAGGGAGATCAGGCGCAGATCCAACACCTTTACCTGCCTGCGACAGAAGACAAAAAACCTAATAACTAAGTTTTCAGCTCGATGCTTACAATTTCTCTATGATCACGAGGCATTCATGCAATAAATGTATAGACCAGAGACAGGAAATAGTGTCAAAGGTTCGAGAGGTCTGCAAATGTGATCTCCAACCCGTTAGTTAGCTGTGGCTGTTGCGGTAAATTCTGTTTACGACTAGAGAACCTCATATGCCTCAACGTACTGTTGTCGGTGACCAGAGCGTGATGGACGTAGTCACGTGGACTTATACGTCACATAAAAAGAATATGGTCTTATTTTTTGTTCATAAATCCTGAGGTTACGAACAAATTTACAGCCTACCTGATAGCCTGGTGATAGGTAGCTGCTGCAGTCCATGCTCACTTGCAGCTAACTTCAAACAAAAGTCTACAGATGCGTTGTCACCTCTAAAGATGAAATGTCTCCCAGCTTGTAATTGTACTGAATCTCTATATCCTTCATCATCACCATCATCATCATTACAGCCCTTCACAAGTCCAATGCTGAACATAGGCCTCCCCCGAGTAATGCCACAAAACACGGTCCTGAGCCACCTGCATCCATCGAATTCCTGCATAACTTACCAGGTCGTTACTCCATCTAGTGGGGGGTCGCCCTACACTACGCCTAACGGTACGAGGCTGCCACTCGAGAACCTTTCTTCCCCATCGGTTATCGGTTCTTCGAGCTATATGGCCGGCCCATTGCCACTTCAGCTTACTAATCCGTTGGGCTATGTCGGTCACTCTGGTTTTACTGCGGATATCCTCATTTCTGAGTCTATCACGCAGAGAAACTCCGAGCATTGCCCTCTCCATAGCTCGCTGAGCGACCTTGAGCGTCCTCATGCGGCTAGCAGTGAAGGACCACGTCGCAGATCCGTGAGTACTGGCAACACGCACTGGTTGTACAATCCAGTTTTTAGAGATTGAGGTATACCTGACGAGAAGATGTGTCGTAATTTCCCGAACGCTGCCCAACCGAGTTGAATCCGTCGATTGACCTCTCGGTCGAAGTTGGACTTACCTAGTCGGAATATTTGTCCCAGGTAAACGTACTAACAACTTCGAGTATAGTGCTCCCAACAACTACCGGAATAGGTGTGACGTGGATATTAAACATGATCTTGGTTTTGTCCATGTTCATCTTAAGACCTATCCGTTGGGAGGCACTATTGAGGTTATTGAGCATAGTGCTTAAGTTCTCCAGCGATTCTGCTATAAGGACTATATCGTCTGCGACACGAAGGTGAGTGATGTACTCGCCACTGATGTTAATACCGTATCCTTTCCAATCCAGTAGCTTGAAAACGTCTTCCAATGCAGCGGTGAAGAGTTTCGGGGGTATAACGTCACCCTGTCTTACACCTCTCTGCAGTTGGATAGGTTTCGAGCTCTGGTTCTGTACTCGGATAGCCATCGTAGCCCCTACTGTACAAACACTTCAGCACTTCGATATAACGACAGTCAACTTGGCACCGCTGAAGGGACTGTAGCACCGCCCAAATTTCGACGGAATCAAAGGCTTTCTCAGAGTCCACATATGCCAGGCAAAATGGCAGATTTTACTCTTCAGTCTTCTGTACAATCTGCCGCAGGGTATGTATGTGGTCTATGGTACTGAAGCCTTTTCGGAAAACGGCTTGTTCGGGAGGCTGGAAGTCGTCGAGTCTGCGTGCGAGACGATTCGTAATGACTCTCGAAAACAGCACGAGACGCGGCTCAGAAGGGAAATCAGTCTATAGTTCTTCAAGTGTGGGTTGTCGCCTCTCTTAAAGAATAAGACCACCGCACTTCTGCTCTACGCCTCTGGAGTAGTGCCACCATGGAGGACGGAATTGAAAAGCTTCTAAAGGACTTCAAGTACCGGTGTTCCACCCGCTTTCAGAAGCTCCGCTTTAATTCCATCCTCGCCTGGGGTCCTGCCGTTTTTGAGGTGCTGGAGAGCCATTCTAATCTCGCTTAGACTGACATCCGGGATGTCATCGGAATAGTGTCGGATAAGACTTGCTCTTGGATCGTTACTTACACTTGCGTGTGGCTCCAATGATGATGTGTACAGCTGCCCACAGAACCTCTCAATCTCTTTCAAAATCTCAGGTGTCCCGGAAACGGTGCTGCCATACTCAGTCTTCAGCATTGAGAGTTGGCTCTTACAGGCAGACAGATCTCTGGCAAAGACTTTGGAGCCCTAGTTCCACTCGATCGCTTCTTTAATAAGAGCAGTATTAAAGTTGCGTCAGTCTCGCCGCATGCATTTGGAGATCTGTCTGTTCAGTCGCCTGTATGCTGTCAAATCTGTCGACGATTGCAGCCTCATCTCCCGTCTAACAGCCATGAGATTAAGAGTGTGATCGGAGAGTTTTTGTGTTCTTCTCCGGCGGGTCTTGTGTACGTATATCCTTCAGGACCAATGAATATCCACTGCCCCACATCGTCCCTTCAATGTAGTGAAAAATAATAGAGGGAAACAAACCAGGAAATGAGCAGCAGTGTCTTACCAGTAACAACTCGAAAATAAAAAGCTTCAGTTGCCAACCCCCTTGCTGCGTGATAACCAAGGCAAATATTCCCCTTATGGGGTAATCTACGGTGAGGCCTTTGTACAGCACTGGACTTGATACTCTATAAAGAATGGATGAATAGGGCACAGCAGTGCAATTACTGCTATTTGGCGACAGAAAGAAGTAAGAGTGTACGTACTCAGAAGGAATCTTGGTCAGAAAAAGAAATAGATTAATTGACCATTAATATGATATAACATAATTTTACTCATAACTCAATTTAGTAAATCGTACATTATTTAATAAAATTTGATGCTATTTATTTGGACAATTTAAGCAACACTTATTCTATTTTATTTCTAATTAATTTTATTATAATCTATCTATCAGCCCAAGCTTATATATACTTTACAATTTGAAGAGTCACAAAGTTTTGTAAAGGAATAAGCGGGTAGGGAGGGTTTTGTGAGATAGCTTAGAAAGTAAGTAAGTTTGAGAGATTCTTGGCCCATAACTTGTTTGTTTAGATTGAATCGGATTTAATCTTGAACGTAGGAGTTGATAATTTATTATGTATAAATATGTAGAAAGTAGAGAATTTCGTATAATTTATATAAGAACTAAAAAATCTCATCAAAAGCAGATTCTTCATTTATCAACACTTTCATTTCATCACTTTAGTGTTACGGAATCATAGCGTAATATTACATGGTTACGAAAATACCGCTTAAAAATGTTTGCTGTTAAATTTTAATTTTTGTGGTGTGTGGCTATTTCTTTTGTAAAGATTTGGCACCGTCTATGAAATTATTTTATATGCAACGACATTGAGTGTTACATTTACGTCATTTTTTACTTATTTTAAGTTAGCGCTTGACAGCAATCCCACCTGTTGGTAAGTGATGATGATAGATATTAAATCACACTGTCTATGTGTACCAAACGCCTATTCACTCTTGCCTTGAAGACGCCCGGGTTGTATTCGGTTGGAAAGACAAACGCCGGTAAATTATTCCACTCCTTTACCGTACGCATTACATTATGATTAACCAATGTCAAGTTGAAAATTTACAAATATGCTTCCTTGCGATTTTGTTTAGTCTTCTAACGTTCATTTACTTTCCGCGACAGTTATCCATTAATAATAACATTCATAGCGTGAGAGTGAACAATTGCTTTTTAACTACAGAAGTAAATGTGAAAATGCTATGTATTTTAAAGACATCTTAAAAATCTCAATTTCCCTTTGAGGGAATTTTATGCAAATGCTCTGCTTTCAAAGTAGTTTCTTTTACTTAGGAACTAATTTTCTAGCACAGTATAAATTAGCACTGTTCGACTGTTTATGCATATTTTAAAAATTTGCAACTTGCGACGGCGCGCGTTTCGAGCGGGAAACCGGTTTGACGGCGGGGCTGGTGGCGGGGACTGATCTGTGCTGCCGGCGGCCGCGCCGACGGGTCTCTATCTTCTTGGTGAGCGAGCCGTATCGTTCAGAGGTCGCGTTTGTTTTTGATACAATTACCGCGTCGAAAAGACGGCCTCCCTGGTTGTTGTATTTTGTCGTTAATATACGTGACAAAGAGGATTATTCTTGAGTTTATTTGCGCGACATCGGGTCAATTATTCATCGCGAGCCTCTTACAGTGTTATCTTAATTTTTTTTCATGATAACGAGGCCGGAATTATATAATTATTGTTGTAATCGTTTTAAGTATTGTTTGTGACTGGTATACGGTTGCAGGTGGCCGGTGTTTGGACTTGAAGGCTTAAAGTTTGGTTAATCATGCGCATCATTTTGAATTACTACTGAAAATTTAGGTCTAATTAGACCGCCTCGAATTAAGTTGTCTGATTTGAACGTGTTACGTGACAAGAGGCCTACTTGGAGTACGGAGTGATTAAAGGTTTATGATTGCATTGAAGTGATTGCATTGACGAGTTATTAGTGCTTCGTTTGATAGTGTGATAAGACTTTTACTTTGTCGCCGAGAACGCTGAACGTTGTGATCCCGGTGTAGATCGCGCACGATTATAGTTCGTGCTAAGTGACGCTGGACTTGGGTTCCGATCGCGGTGAGCGTCTTGTGGAGCGGTCGGCGCATGTGGTGCTGCTATCTGATCGTATTGGTGACGTCAGGTTACACTTTACACATTCCTACACTACACACCTTCTCCCATTAACTTGCCCCTGACGCCACCTTGTGGTAGACCCTACACTTCTGGAATTCGGTAAGTCTTGTGTTTGCGTATCTAACCGCTCTAATTTAATTATCCATAGGTCATTGGACCCTCCCCTCTGTTACTCGTCGAATTGGGCTACTGTGGGCCCTAGCTCAATCGCCTTTGTCGGGGTAACTCAGGGCCGTAACACGGACTATGTCGCTATGGCCTAATTATTATTATTGATGAAATTCCCACGAAAGTTCCTCCTTTAACAAGGGAAATATTTTTTTTTATTATAACGCAAAGGTTTCTTTTCAGCTAGTTTAAATATAACTTATGTAAGATTTATTTATTGATAAGTTGTAAAAGGTTGATCTGAAGTGACGGACTGACCTGAGGAGGTAGCGCCGAGAGTCACGATATACTAACCTCCACGACCGAAAACGAGGCTAACCGAGCCGTAGACCGGATCTACTGCTGAGGCCGGGAAGACAATTGCTGACTGCGAAGGTGCTTTGTCTCAGGAGAAGAATAGATATAGGAGTTGTCTTTTCCTGAGAAAATGTCAATTGTGAAAGTGTTTCTTTGGTTTTGGCTATATGCGCATGGGTTTAACAATATGCATCGTATGGTTCTGACACAATCCGTTCGTGCCCGCGAGTTGAGATTATAAAGAAGTATAAAGTGAGCTTGGTGGATGCAGCTTGCAGTGTACCCTCTGTCTACCACAGCTGAAGTCATGAGGGAAGAGGAGTGTTGTTATGGCGTCAACCAGTGGGACGAAGGTATATAGAAAATGGCTTAATTTTTGTGTTGTTGGTAGATAATAAACTCTGTGACAGAATATACACGCCGAATGATTATTTTCCATTAGAAATTAGTGCCATAATAGAACAGTGGATGTTTATCAATGTATGTTTATAAAACGCTTTAACTATCCAGGAGCTAGTGTGAGTAATAATTTTTTTTAACAACAATGTATTATTTTTATTTCGAGCTTGGGACTCGTGACAGTAAAAACTGACGATAAATTACCAAAATTGACACTTTAGTTACCGAACACCAATTACAACTTAAAACACACTAATAATAAAACACTGCTGCTGGGTGATGCCGTTAGTCGGACTACCCTCTCGAGATCCTTCTCTTATCACCTTCTCTTTCTACAGTTCCCTTTTTTTTTTATAGAAGAGGGGGCAAACGAGCATGCGACTCACCTGATGTTAAGTGACTACCGCCGCCCATGATCAACCGCAACACCAGGAGAATTGCGGGTGCGTTGCCGGCCCTTTAGAAAGGAGTAAGCTCTTTTCTTGAAGGTCCCCAGGTCGTATCGGTCCGGAAAAATCGCCGGTGGTAAACTATTCCACAGAGAGGTTGTACGTGGAAGAAAACTCCTTGTGAAACGTACAGTGGTGGAACGCCAAGCATCCAGATGGTGTGGATGGTATCGGGACGTTTGCCGTGTAGTGCGTTCACGAAATTTGGCGGCTGGGATTAATCCGAACAATTCCTCAGAGCACTCCCCGTGATAGATGCGATAAAATACGCAAAGAGATGCAACATCTCTTCGCAGCGCCAGTGAGTCAAGCCGATCGGAAAGCACTCGGTCGTCGACGATTCGAGCCGCTCTGCGCTGGATGCGGTCAAGTGGAAGGAGCTGGTACTGGGGAGCCCCAGCCCAGAGATGGGAACAGTATTCCATGTGCGGCCGAACCTGCGCCTTGTAAAGTTGCAGGCGGTGTGCCGGCATGAAATACTGTCCCGCTCTGCTAAGCACGCCAAGCCTTTTAGAGGCCAATTTGGCCTTCCCTTCCAAGTGACCACGAAACTGCACGTCACTCGATATGTCGACGCCGAGGATTCCGATACTGGCTGAGGCAACAAGGGGAGTGCCTTGAAACTGAGGGGATACGACAAAGGGGTTCTTTTTAACGGTTAACGCGCAAACTTGTGTCTTCTGAGGGTTAAACTGGACTAGATTTAGTCGTCCCCAATCCGAGACTCTGTTCAGCAAAGACTCGACTTCTGACACAAGTTTGTCCCGGTACTCGGAGACGTTTTCCCGAGAAATATTGGCTCGGCCGGTGTAAAGAGCATCACCAGTGCTGTCATCTGCATAGCAATGAATGTTACGGGTATGCAACATATCATTGATATGCAGAAGAAACAGCGTTGGCGATAGCACGCAGCCCTGTGGAACACCAGCATTAATAGGCTTGCAATCGGAGCTTGCACCGTCTACAACGACCTTGATGCTCCGATCTGCAAGAAAGCTGGTGATCCAATCGCACAATTTCTCGGGAAGCCCATAGGAAGGGAGCTTCGAAAGAAGCGCTTTGTGCCAAACCCGATCGAAGGCCTTCGCAATGTCCAAACTAACGGCCAACGCCTCCCCCTTGAACTCTACTGCCTCCGCCCATCTGTGGGTGAGGTAGACCGGAAGATCACCAGCTGACCGACCACGGCGAAAACCGTATTGGCGGCGTTATTCCCTTAGGGCAGCTGGATCAAAGATGGCCCCTTTCCCCACAGCCGTAGCACCTGCGGCCGTATACTTTATAACGGTTGCGAACTGAAGCTGCTGCAACATCCCTGTTGATAGGAATGACGATCCTGCCGCACGGCTTCCACCTTCAGTTCATGGGTCAAGAGGTCCTTAGGCGTCTTGTGGTTCCCGAGCAGCTCTGACTTCAAGGTCGCGGATGCCTTCGATGAATGTCTGCACCAGGTTCATGTCTATAATAAAACTGTTGGAGAGTCCCATGGCTAATATTTTTAGACTCAGTAAAAAAGAGAGATATAATTGAAAGTTAAAATTATTATTGATATATTTGAAACTTGTTGAATATTTAATAGTTAAACAAAGAATGTAATCCTTAATATAATAATAAACCTGAAGAGTTACGAAAAGTATGATATTTTAACAAAACTTCAGATGAATATAAACATTACAAAAATATCGACTAAAGCGAAATTGATGGATTGTAGATTATTCCAATTATATCTCCCCACAAGTACGGAAAATTGGAACTGAAAGCAATTTATTCCCAAAAGCACCCCTGGTTTGGAGATAAGTTGTCAAAAAATGTTTCTAATATTGAATATCCCTACCTCTCGGTATTGTTTACTAACTCTACCATTTATTCTCATGTATTCATTAATTTTAATTTTAATGTAATTTTGATTTTGATTTTAATACTAATCTAAGTTATAATTTTATGCTGGATCTTAATTTTAATTTTAATTATTAATCAGATTTTTTTTTTCAATTTGAATTTTAGTTTGATTTTTATTTTTGTATATATTTTTATTTAAATTTTAATATTAATGTTAATTTAAATTTTAATATTAATTTTAGTATACATATAACTTTGGACGAGATTGTCTATGGACTGGTAGGACTAGGTGTGACTAAAGCTTCATTGTGTCTCCGAGCCTTAATAATTTATAAAACCATATTGGATGATAAGAAAAGCACAGAACCAAACGCTTTTGCTTAGTTTAGCTAACATGAATAAATAACTTAATAGGGCGAGCAGTTTCCTTTGACCTAGTGCAGCAGCCTGGACAATTTACGCTTCAATGGCACACACAGGCTGCACGTGTGCCAACTAAGTCGAGCACAAAGGCTGGTAATAATAAATGTTCTGTTAGGGATACACAGCGGTAATGGACGCGTTTTTATTATTTTTTGATAAAAAGTAATAAAAGGAGGATCCGTTTTCTCAAGGATTTCAGCAGGGAACTAACGCTGGTAGAGCTACGAATATGTGGTTCTCGTTCTATTTTTCATAGGGCTCTGCCGACATGCGTAGAAGGTTATTCCATGGATGGATCGGATCTTTCATCCACGGTGCACGCCGCTGCAAGCCAGTGCAAGACAGAAATAATTCAAGCTCGCTCCCACGAGGATGGCATGTGCGTAGACCATTTTTTATAGGATTAGGGTGACAAACTAGCACACATTCCATCTGATGGTAAGTGGTTACTGTGGCCGACAGACATCTACAGCTATCCCCGATTTCGAATCAAAATGTAGATGCGTTGTCACCCACGGGTGACAATGCATCTACATTGAGATACATACGAGACATTCCATCTTAGTCTGTCGTGAAGACTAAGATGGAATGTCTCGTTTCCAGTGAAAAGGATCTCCGGTTCTCTACAATTATCATAAGAAACACAGTAGAGTCAAGCTGCTATTTTACGCTGGTATTCTGTGAGAGCGTGGTCCTTCCCCAGTCGAGCCGATCCATTCGTGATACTACTATAAAACAGCCGCGTCATACATACATAAACATACGTAAACACTCACGCCTGTCACCCAGAGGGGTAGGCAGAGACTACCGACTTCCAGTTGGCACGATCCTGACACACCTCTCTCGCCTCCTTCACATCCATACACCTACGCATACATGCTCGTCGGTTAAAGGTACTCCTAATTTGGCCCGTTTTCAATAAATCGCCAATTTGGTCGATAAATTTTCGCCTAGGACGTCCCTTTCTGACTCTGCCATTCACTTCTGCAACCTAAATTTTCTTTGACACTCTTTCCTCATTCATTCTTTCCACATGACCAAACCACCGAAGCATTCCTTTCTTAATCCTGGTCACAACATCATCTTGCAAACCACACTCTTCTCTTATTACACAATTTCTTACCCTGTCATTCAGATTCAGCACTAACATACTCCTTAACGACCGCATTTCTATTGCGTTCATTCTACTCTCGTGCTTCTTCTGCCACACCCAACTTTCACTACCATACGTTAAAGTAGGGACCAACGTACGTGCCTTTTTCGACACATTTTGACTCTTCACAATAGAGTGTAGGGCCCCATTTATTCTATTTCCTGCATTCACTCGTCGTTCTATATCCTTATCACATCTCCCATCCCTGCCAAATACGCAACCCAGATATGCAAACTCATCTACTTGTTCGATTAACTCCCCTTCTATTCTTATTTCACATATTGTCTTACTTTCATCTCTTTCAAAAACCATAACTTTCGTCTTACTTGCGTTCACTTTCATACCCCTTTGCTGCATAATATCAAATATATATATATATATATATATATAAATATATATATATATATATATATATATATATATATATATATATACACATATATATATATATATATACTATGTATATATATATATATATATATAATTATATAAAAAAGAAAACAGAGATACTAGACACTCATGTGTATAGATGGATATTTATACGGTTATTTACGATATCACGACACCGACTTGTGCGTATTATCTTTTTTTTATTTATGAAACCAGTAACAACATTTGTGTCACTATTATTGTTTAATTATCAATTTATTAAAGAAAAAGTAAAGCGTAATACTACATACATTTTTTATAGAAAAAGTCACACAGTCCACGTTATGATAAGTGAATGCAGTGGCCCATATCTATTTCTATCCCCGAAAAAAAAACAAAATGTAAATGCGTTTTCACCCCTGAGGAATAAGATGAAATTTTGAATGATAAAACGTTTCCAGTAAAAAAGGTCTCCGGTTCACTTTACTCATCACTAGGGCCCGGATTAATATGTATATATAATATCAAAATATGTACATTTAATATGGACTTAAAATCCTAAAATATGGAAAAAATATGTGTAATAAAAGATAACGACATTGTACATTAAAACGATTTCCTATTAAGAAAAAACAAAAAAAATACGATTTTACTTAGCTTAGGTTCATTATTATTTAAATTACAGTATATAATTACGTGTTTCCTTAAATTTTCTGTTTGGACGAAATAATGCTTTATTCTAGCTGAATGATTTTTCATCATAGGATGTGATTGGAGCTTATTTAAATTTGCATAATTCTGCAAGTGAGTAGGGCACATCTATGGTGCCTTCTAATGTTCCACACAGCATGCTGTTGATTTTCTTTAGGATCCTTTCCTAAAGAAAATCAACAGCATGCTGTGTGGAAATCCTTTGTTTTTTTTTTCAGTACATAGAGTAATTTTTGCCTCGCTACTTCAGCAACGGGACCTTCTGATTCTAAAAATATTTTCGATAGTCATCAAATTATCATTTAGAGAAGTGGAAGAATTTTCGAGTGCCTTTATATGGTATGATAAAAAGCAATAATTAGTGTTTATGTACATAAAGCAAATAGTTACGTAGGGTAATCTTGGAGAAGTTCTTTTGAGATTGAAATATCAGCAGCTTTATTCTCCAATTCAAAGATAATCATTTTGATTTCAGTGTAATACTGGGCATAGTATTCATTTGCTCTCAGCTAAGTTCCCCAGCGGTTCAGCACTGGCTCTAGCGGTAAAGAAATGTCGGGATACCAACTCTTTAAATTTTAAGATCCTGCTTGCTGCTTTCAAAAACTTTTTCTTTACGTTTCATACTAAACTGTCAGCCTTTTTAAACTGAGACCTTATTCATTCAGCAAATCTATTCATACCATGAGCCAAGCACTTCATATGAATAATTTTTGGATACAAAACTTGTAGGGAATCTACAGCTTTTACCATACAAGGAGCAGCATCACTAAGTAGCAAGACAACTTGGTCATGTTTAACTCCATAAGGCCACAAAACTCTCATTGCATCATTAAAAAGCTTTACTGACGTTTGGTGGTTGCATTAAAGAAGTTCTTCACACGCCAATAAAAAGGATTTGCTGGCATTTTCGTCATCTAAAACTAATTTTTAGTCATTTCACATACCTTCTCATCAACCTAACATAAAATAATGAAGATATGGATAAATTTATTTAATTTCTTGTGGAATATGGATTTATACTTGAAATATGGAAAAATATGGAAAATAGAAATTGCATTTTCTTGATCAAAATATCATAATATATGTAGAAAACATATTCAAGAACAAAAACCATTTCAATTAAAAATATGGATTTACATATTAATCCGGGCCCTACTCATCACACAGAACACAAGAGTATTAAGCTCGTATTTTACGCAGGTATAAAACATGTATAGGTTTTATGTAAAACATACATATGTTGTGTATTTTTCTATATAATCTTAGGCTGACAAGTTCTACCAACCTACCTGATAGTAAGTGGCTATTGCAAAGAGATCTGCAAACAACTTCCGACAAACTAGGCTCCAGATGCATTATCACCTGAGCTTAAGAAAACTTAATCAACACGCATTGAGAATACTAAGGTCACAGTAATGAAATTATTGGATTGTCATCAGTTCATATTATTTCTAAAAAATTTCTGAGTACTAAGACGTTGCAGAGAGAGAGAGAGAGTTGCTTGGTAGATCAGGGGCTAAGCGTACGGAGTAAATTTCACAGTACCTACGCGAGCTCGGGTTCGATCCCCGCTGACACCAATGAAATTGTTAATAACAATTTTAAGTGCTGATTTACCACGTGCTTGGCGGTGAAGAAAAACATAGTGAGGAAACCTGCATGCCTGAGAAATTAAAAAAATATTTCAAAAATGTGGCGGTGGACATTTCCTCGCCCCAAAACCCTCTCAGAAATGAGAGGAGACCTGTTCCTAGCAGTGGAGCGTATATAAGCTGCAATTAACTTAAAGACGTCTGAAAGTCGGTACTATCTAAATTACAAAAAGTGTAAGAATATCCACTACCCAATATCGTCCCGTGGGAGTCGGCAATGTCGGGAGGCAACAACATCTTCCTTATTCTTCCTACACCTTAATATAATCAAAAAAATTGCGGTTGCCAACCCACCTGCAAAGCGTGGCAACTGTAGTAAAATCAAATGAGCCAATCTGTGGGAAAGTCTTTTGTTTAACAGTGGACTTTTATAGGCTGTAATGAATGGATGGATTGTTATCGTTCACACTCACATATACCCATACATCTTAAACTAATATATAGTGTGTTACATTTGTTACATAAGTAAGTTGTAAATTTCGTGAAATAAATCAATATGCTCAAATTTGGTTTTGCATTTACTAAATGCTCGTTTAATAATAACAATGAGGTATTTATTTTAGGCACATCTAAAAAACAAAAATACACAACAACAATTTATAAAAGCGTTCTTTTGGCATAGTTAGTTTAACACAATTAACTGTAAAACTATTATTCAAACGAATTCATACGGGAGGGATTCCAAAACGAATTCAACCCAAAAGAAAAGAATAACCTTGTACATTATATACATTTACAAAAATTTATTTACGTTACAAAAACATTGTTTATGTGTCTGTGAAATAATATCTCACAAAAAGTGCCCGTTGGGGAAATATAATACTGACGAGACTAGGGCTTAAATTCTCCCCCTCTTTACTTGTCAATAGTAGTCTTCACATGGTTGTGGTTTGAAGTTGTCTTCACGCAATCATATGTCAATAACAGTAACAATGGATGGCTATTTCGTTGGCTTAATGACCATAAATGCTACTGCTGATCATTAATGAGGCCCCGGGTTCGAACCTACGATTCGGTCAAAAAAGTCAATTATTTAGTTCCTCTGTTAACAAATGCTCAGTAGCAACTCGGAGTCAGGAAATTTGCGGTTTCTATATCTCTCCGGTCGTGGCGGATTGCCATCAAAGCTGACTATGGGAATAAGGGAATAGTAGTGAACTTGTGGTTGTGGGTACACTCGGGCACTATAAAACTGTTCTGCACAGTTGGCTAGTTTCCGTTGAGAAAGGACGTCTTAACGGAAGTTGTCTGGAGGACATTATAATTAGAAATGGAGAGAGAGTTTTTGGCCAAAAACTTCTCCGCGATCATGCACATGGAATAAACTTGATCTGTACACCCCATTCCCTTTCTAAGTCCCGCTTGCACATCCCAAATTTTCCAACAGTTTTTTTCATAACTCTTTAAATTAGTACCTTAACATACAGTTTTTGCACGATGCTAAAAAGGCTGATACCACGGTAGTTTTTACAGTCCTGCTGCGACCCTTTTCCCATATATATTGGGACTATCACGGCCTTGCACCAGTCTCCCCGCTTTAGTTCCCAGCATAAATTAAACAAGGTGTACTGCAGGCCTGCCACCACTTCCTCTCCAGCCCTTAGCATTTCGAGTGAAACTCTATCATATCCGGCTGCTTTACTTAATTTCGTGCATTTCATTGCTTTCATTATTTCATCTACACTTATCTCCCAAAATATTTCTTCCATCTCTTTAGACTCAACACTTCATCATTTAGAATACAGCTATTCTCGTCTCGTATCGCATTCAATCTAGGCTGTTTTGAATGGAAAGTACTACCACAGGACCCTGGTAGTTCTTACGAGTTTCCAGAACATTTCAATATTGCCTGGAAGTTATCCGATATTCTTCATTCGTCATTATTATCCGTTCTTTCTTGCCTTTTCCTTTCAACTAATTTTTTATTCTCTTATTTGGACGTTTAAACTCCGCCTTTTTTCTTTCAATCTCATTATTCACACAGCCAGCATTACCAAATTTGGTTGCTAGTAAATCTAGCCATGCTCTCTTATTTGCTTCAACTTCCATACGTACCTCATCATCGCACCATAACGTATTGTTTTCTGTAACTGTTACTAACACTGCATACTTCAGTAGCTGCATCCACTAAACCTTTCTTAACATTATGCCACAAATTCTCCTAGTCTAACTCATTCATACACAATTCATCCAGATTACTTATGTTTTCTCTCAGTCTACATTTGTACTCGTCTTTCACATCTTCATCTTATAACCTCTCTATTCTTATACGCTGTAACGCAGTGGAAGACACAGACGCCGATGCCGCCAGCGTCTGAATAAACCCTTAATTCGGCATAAAACCAGTTGGTGGTCCATTCCTACGTTGGACCCCCGGGAAATCCTTGTATCCACCACTGCGCCCCTCATTCTTTCATCCAGAGTTATGAAATCTATTATGCTTCTATCATCACCTCTTTCCCATGTATACATGTGAATCTTCTTATGACGAAAGAAAGTATTAGTCACAAAAATATTCTTTTCCACACATACGGTGAGGAGGCTTTCACCATTCCCATATATACTTTCATCACCAAACGTTCCCAATATCCTTTCATAGCCAAGCCTTCTTATCCCAACCCTTCCATTAAAATCTCCTAACATAACAATATATTCATTTTCCTTACATTTCATTAACACCATTCTTACCATCTCCCAAAACTGCTCTCGGATATAAGTGGGCTTAAACATGTCTGGGGCGTAGACCCCTAGAACAAACAACTTCTTTAGGCGTACTTTCATTCGTATCCGTAGCAGTCTTGGGCTTACAAATTCATAGTCTTTCACTTATTGACCCGTTCTTTTTGAAAGGATGATACCGACTCCCTGGCATGCCCGCTTGGTCTCGTCTACACCGGACAGGTACGCGGTATATATGTCATTTGTAGTGACAACCTTTTCTCTTCCGTTTCGTCTCATTTACACATATTCCTCTATCATTCATCATATCGCATACTTCATCCAACTTATCATTCATTGCTCCATTATATATTCCACATACATTCAGCGTAGCTAGACGGGCCTCCACAATCCTCTTTTGATTCTTCCCTCCGGGATACAGAACGTGACGGGTGGTAAACTTCGTCACCGGTTTTCCTCCCGGAGATTCTTCGCACCCCTGCCCCACTAAATGGGTGCCGGGAACTCGGGGCCCTTTCCTTTCTTTTTTGCCTCATGGTGCGAAAACTAGGGGGTGGTATATTCTACGCCGCTATTACACGGCGAGTAGCCGAGTCTGTTCTTTCTGCTTTGTTGCTCTTTTAGCACCACCTGGGGGAAACGTGTAGGGAGGACCTCTGATTACTGGTCAGAGGCTACAGAGGCGAGCAACTTATCCCCCCGTAACTGTAGAATGTCTAATTAATCTCAAGTCAAAGTCTCAAAGTCACTTAATACAATAACTTAGATATAATGCTTATAATTTCCAAATGGAATAAAATACAACGGATAATAACACTTCTTAATTGTGGTTCTATTGGATTGCGTATACTAACAATATTTTTGCATTAACTAATTTTCTAGGCATCTTATCATTTTACATTTGTCCTTTATACTTTGTAGAGTTTCTTCATAAGTCTTTAAATAGCCAGCAAGCAAATAATCATTCCACTTATTTGGTTGTTAAATAATTGTTTCATTTTCACATTACTGAAACCCTCTCTGAAATGAGACTTACTCGTAGTAGGCTGTAACTTTATTAGGCCATTAGCGTCTTCTTTACGCAATAACGAGCTGTCCGTTACCAACATGTAGGTAAAAGAGTTTGTGACCTCCTAATCGAGATTTTTTCAACAAAGAGGTAATTATATTTTTCCGATCATCGGTGACGTTTTCCCGAGAAATATTTCCACGGCCGGTATACATGGTATCACCAGTGCTGTCGTTTGCATAGCAATGATTGTTACCGGTTTGCAACATATCATTGATATGCAGAAGAAACAGCGTTGGTGATAGAACACAGCCTCGTAATCAGAGCATGCAGCGTCTACTACGACTTTGTTGCTACGTTCTACCAGAAAACTGGTAATCCAATTGCACAATTTCTCAGAAAGCCAATAGGAAAGAAACGTCGAAAGAATCACTTTGTCACAAACCCGATCGAAGGCCTTCGCATTGTCCACACTATGTGCCCATAGTGTGTACATATCGGACATAGTGTGTTGGGTAAACAAGAACATCACCAGCTGAGCGACCCCGACGGAAACCGTACTTGCACTCACTAATAATGATGCTAATTAACAAATTACAGTTTTAAATAATAGTAATAATATAAGATACATGTCAAAAGGTAAAACAAATTAAAGAATGAATATCCAATAGATCAAATAAATACGAAAAAATACATTCCAAATAGATTAAAAGTCAAATAGATTACATGTCAAATAAATTAAGCAAAATATATTACAATATGTCAAAATTGGATGTCAGAAATAGAAGGGTTTTATTACACAGTTGTCCTAAGCTAAGCAGCAAATAAATCAGTCTCGTTATCATCTGCGAGCATGTCTGCGATAAGCCGTATGGCACGAGAAGTGGGCGCGTGAACGCCGTACCTGGTGTGCGCAGGCGGCCGCTACAGAAGGCGCGGCCGCCGCCGTGGTGGCACCGTCCCCTCCACATCACAGCCTAGCCGCTTCGGAGCCAACAACCCTACTCTACTTATTATTATCGGACTATCTATACGATTATGGATGATTGCTAGGTAGTATGTTATCAACTGCAACTATGCAGTTGATAACATACTACCTAGCAATCATCAAGTTTAAGCGCAATCGACTAAGTTTAAGCGTGTCTAAATCCACCATACCAGTAACAAATAAGGACGGATATAGATAGGGGTAGTAACCGTAATTTGGGACTATACGTACGGAGTGGAAGTACCGTAAAAGACGCCTAAGAACCGGTTCCAACTCTGGAACATACGTCCTCAGCAGTCCAGGTAGAGGATTTATTTGCACTGCGTGAATCGCATATCAGGCATAGATCATTCACACCGCGGTTTGGTCGGCGGTGTGTTCCTCCCGTCATCGAGAGTCGAATTGAACGCAAAAAGGAAGCCTAAAATGTCGGCTTCCTCTTTTACGGCATGGACCAGTGAGTCGTTCTCCCTTTGCAGAGATGGAAGTTATGGCTTACAGGAATTCCCTTAGGCAGCCTTGGTGAGAAATCAGAATGCACGGTTTTCTGAAGGAAGACGAACTAATTGCTCGTCGATTCTGCCAATGTGCTCATACTTTGCAGTGGCAATAACTCTTTTGAAGGACCTGGACGTGAAGTTATACTTCTTTTTGAGGATGCTGCTGTTTACGTCCCGAGCCGCCAAAGTGTCAGTGTGTGTCAAAGTGCCAGGCCTGAAAATACGCCTGCTGTGTTTACTGTCTTATTCAGTCTTACAGAAGCGATTTAACCTAGGCTGAGGTACTACAAATGATGCAATAAATAGCTCCATTCCCTGAAGTACCACATCAGTGACAGAATCAGCAACAGCACTGGGAAATTTAGATGTCCATAGGCCATAGCATTAACTTACCATCAGGGAAGTATAAGGATGACAAACGAGACTATGTGCTCGTTTGTCATCCTTATACTATAAAAAAGTAAAATATAATAATTTTTACGTCACGTTTCTACAATGCAATAAAATATAATAACAAACGAGCCGACAGGAAGCGTTTGATACGTTCACTTTGTTCCATGCAAATCATTCTTGAAATTTGCAGCATTCTTTTGTTGTAAGCAAAAAATTCAGTTTCAGCAATTTCAAAAGAAGAGAAGATTTGTCAAAGCAGAATTTAGACAATACTACATTTCATTATAACTTTTTATTTAATGATGTCTTTTAAATAGTTCTTGTTGTGAATTATTTTATTTTAATGTATTTTAAATTTTTTCTACGATTATGTAAAAACTTCGTTTATTTAGAAGAGTTGGTCAAACTCAGAACAGGCAGTTTGGTGAACGCTGTGTAGGTACCCTTGCACTGGTTATGCTGATCAACATCACGTTCGGTAGCACAAGATTTTGTCAGTTTCGGGTGAAATTATAGTAGGTCATCAGATTCTGTTCGTCAAAAAAATGGCGCTGCTGGCAAGATTAATATTTACAAAAAATATTAGCATATTTGCCTTAACGGCTAATACTAAGTTAAAAAGATATTTACTTCGATTTCTGAAATATAACTATAACAAATAACGCTATTATTAAGGCACGAGGTTCATTATCGAATGTATAAACCAGCTTGTCTAAAATGATTAAATATTAAACTCACATTTCCATGATCAGATATTAACAGGAAATGACACGATGATATCAGAACAACATTATTATCATATAATTCATAAATAACAGTTTAGTAATTAAAGTTATGATCGAAACTTATTAATTCGCATTATAGCATTTATTAATTAAATAAAAATACGTTTATTTTATGCGGTTAGAATGACAAACGGTTACAGAACCTATCCAATGAAAAGTGGATTTTGCGACTCTAAAAATAATTTTCCAGAAAATGCGAAAATTGTAGGTTGATCTGGAATTCAATAGCATGATACTCCCTAACTTGGAATCAAAAAGATATACTGCCTTATTAATAATAACTAACTTAAATTGAAAATTTTAACAACCTCCGAAACACAAAAAGGTAATGATCTTCAAACGGCTGAACCAATTTTGATAAAACACGTCTAAAAACCACTGCTAGAAAACCTGCTTTTGAATAAAAAACCTTCCAAATTTGTTCACCCGTTTAAGAACTACGGTGCTACAGACAGACACAGAGACAGAAAAACAGACACACGTAGCGGTCAGATTTATAACACCCCTCTTTCTTGTCGGGGGTTATAAATAAACGTTAATTTAACAATGCTGAAGTTGTCTTCTCTCCCTTCTTTAAATGAAATAGAAAGAGACACGTATAGAGATTACTAATACTTGATCTAGGTAAGGGATAAGCAACGATTATAAGTAAGGCCGTATATATACATGGCGGTTTAAAGTTGAAATGCAGATACACCTGCGTTTAATTATAAATTAGATAACTGTCTCCAGCCGCGTTTGAGCCTACTCTCGATGATTAATATCTTAATACGTGCTTTCGTATTTTGCTTAATTTTTACCAACCGCAATCGGCTGCACCTAGCTGTATCCCGTTAAAACCATACTTCGGCTGTTAGCTGTAATATGCACATGTCACTTGGTGTATCAAACAAATAAATACAAATGCACATGCGTTATTACACTTGCCAACCATTTGTAAGATGGAATGTCTCGTTACCGGTTAAAAAAGTTCTCCGATTCTCAGCACTCACCACATGTGCTCTTATTTTACGCTAGAACAGTAAATCGCTCCCTCGAAATTCTTTTTCAGATGAAAAAGAAAGTTAAATGATTTTCGAGATCCATCCATGCATTGATTAAAATAACTGTGAAGCACTACTTAAGAAATGTGTCTATAATAATTATTATGTGTTTTTAGGGATCCGTAGTTAAAAAATAAGGGTTCCTTTATATTATGTAGTTTCGACATGTCCGTCCATCTTTTCGCCGTTTCACTCAGAGAAACTTAGAGATACAAAGCTGTAACTTGGCATAATTGTAGATATAAATCTGGCTTACAAAGTGTAAAATAAAATCTTCGAAACAGAAATACTGTTTTTGGAAATGTAAAAAAAATATGCACGATAGTAGTATAGTAGTATCATATATATACATATATATATATATATATATATACACACACACACACACACACACACACACAGTTAAAGTAAAACTAGACTCAAAAAATTAACGTGTAACTTGGTAACGTAAAAATTTCGTTACAATTCCATAGAAAATTACCAAAATCTAGCTGCATTATAACTTTGTAATGTTTTTGGAAACTGTAAAATATAAATAATTTTTTGAAGATAACGATTTATGCTTATGCTATTATAACCGTACGTTTTCCTTTGCGGAGTAGGCAGAGAGGATCGATCGCTAAGAGACCGATTCTGACATACCACTTTCGCTTATTTTTAGTTAGTAGATATTGTAGGCCTACGCATGCGACCCTCAGGGTAATTTGGGGCAGTAGTGGTTTAGGGGAAGGTTCGTTGTGTTAATGCATATTTTGGGTTGCACAGCCGGGAAGTAATAGATAGACAGGGAGCCATGGCCATTTTTGTAAGAACTTGGCTTGTGATTGTATTATTTTCAAAATGTGAAAGCTTCTTTAATTTGTTGTGAATACCGCTCCCTATAAGTCTACTTGGAAAATAAGTCTTTCAGTTACCATCATCCTTTTTTGGCTCATTTGTAGTTGTTATAGCAGTCAAATCGAATGAGCCTTATGTACAACATTAGATAGACTTTCCACCATTAAATGTTTGTCGCGATGATGATACACCGCGGGCAGGTGAGATTGAAATTTTTAGAATTGGCATGCCCTTCCTTTAACCCCTACAAATCTGCTGTGATGATGAACATGATTGCAACTCGAGTTTTGTATGAAATTTAAGGTATCAAGCAATTATTAGGTGGAAGAACTCATTTTTGTCGCCAACCATTAGTGTCTGCACTGCTGTATTCCGGTCTGAAGGGTATAGAGCCAGTACAGTTGCAGGCTGTGAGGCACACTATCTTAGACCTCAGAAGTGACAACACGTCTTTGTTTGCTTAAAGTTGATTGCAGATGTATATAGGCAGCAGTAGCCACTTACCATCAGGTCGACTGCAAATTCGCTTGTAACGTAAGTTTTATTAAAAAAAAACGAGTTTTATATGAAATTTCGGCTATCTAATAAATGCAATAAAAGATGTAGAGCCCCCCCAGTGATTGCTTATCTGTTGTAAAGTGAGTTTATTTTTTATTTTATATTCGATGTATTTTTTATTCAAGAACATTCTGTTATTAATAATCTGTTCGGCATAATTCCAAAAATTTTCAAACTTAATATTAATATCCAAACACTAAAAGGGCTTTTATTAAAAAGTTATTTTTACTTATAAACGATTGTGATCGAAAGTTTTTCTCGAGTGGGGTCGTATTTAGTCGAGAAAATATAAATACTTTCCAAACGGACCGTGCCCAAATATTTATTATTCTTTTATTGCTTGCATTAACATATTTCAATTAAATCACTTCATTGTAAACGACTAAAGTACTTTTAAGTATATTAATTGTATCTTAAGCCTACTAAATTATTATAGTCTATTTTAGTGTCAGATTCAATTAATGAAGCTAAGTTATATAATAAATAGGATTGTGGGTTATCTTGATGGAACTTATATAAACTCTTTTACGCACTTACCTACATACATGTATTAATCAGTGTGAATATTAATTAAAAAAATATAAACATGTTTTTTTTTGTTTTTTATACGTGGTAGAGCCATGCTGCAATTATAGTAGTAGTCCCTTCCCTTCCCCCCGGACTTCCAAAGAGTAAAGACGTGTTTAAAGTTTATTTTTATTACTTGTATTTTCTAATAAATGCTGTGACAAAATAGTGATAAAATATTAGGAGTGCATAAAGCCCGAGGCAGTTTACGAAGTGCTAATGTCATCTGCGGCAGTGATTAATTTTCAACAAACTAAATTATATGTGTGAGTAAAACCATCACATTTACAATCAACAAATAAATAGGACACAGCATAAGACACCACACGTTAGTAAAACGATAAGAAGAGAGACGGTTATATTTTACTTGTACGGTTGAATTAGGGGTACAAGTTCGCAAATATACTGCGATCACATTTTCTAACTCATATTGTCCTGGTAATTAAACGTTGAGGCGTCTTTTATTTCAAAACCGGTTATACAATGCCGATCAACCGTACACCGCCGCCCGCTTCGCCCGTGCCTGTGAGCTCTGATGATACATCGCAATCTCAGACTACGCGGACGCGCGCAATCGACGCGATAGAACGGACGACAAAACTTCATAGTGAATCAGCGCCTGATATTCCATCGCTTACGTTAAATGTTAGTGAGCGTAAAAAAAGGAAACATGACGGAGTGAATCCTAACATTATATCTTATATGAGTGAAATGTTTTCAGTTTATACGAATGAACAAGCAAAGCATTTCAAAGATTTACAAATTATAGTTTCTAGTATAAAAGAACAGAACGATGAATTAAAAAAGAGCGTCGATACTATGTCAAGCAAGTATGATGAGTAGTTATCACGGCTATCCGTTCTAGAGGCAGAGAAAAGGCAGGATAGATATATTATACAACAACTACAGGAGAAAATAGAAAATATGGAAAGGAAGTCTAGATTTTCGGGAATAGAAATAAGAAACATACCTAAAAACAATAAAGAATCAAAAGAAAATCTATGTAGCACTGTTAAAAAATTAGGGGAGTGTTTGAATGTAAATTTGCGGGATTCGGACATAAAAGACGTGTATAGAACTAATTCTAAGACGGGGACTAGACCAATAATAGTGGAATTTAATTCAGTCATTATTAAAGAAAAGATGTTACATGAAGTAAAAAAATTTAATAAAACAAAACCAAAAAATGAGAAATTAAATACTTCGCATCTAAATTACTCACAAAAAAACATCCCTATATATGTCACGGAGACGATAACACAAAATACTCAAAAACTTTTCTATCAGGCCAGAATTTTCCAAAAAAGTCATAAATATTTATTCTGCTGGACATCTAGAGGCATTGTATACTTACGCAAGAATGAAAATTCTTCTCAAATTAGAATAAATAATGAAACAGATCTAGAAAATCTACGGAAGACCGAATGACTAGTTTTAACCTTTAGATTAGATATTTTCGCATCTTTTCTTTTCTTTTTAACTAGCATAATAAGAATAAAGTATATTCTAACACTATACGTTATAATACACATAGTCACAATTTACACACAGTACATAAACAAAAATCAAACATTATACACCTTAATTACATCTTTTAAATCACACTTACATTTTATAATAAATCATATTCACTCATTTTATATATACTACTTACAGTTACATTTTTCAATCGCTTTATCGAATAAAAGATATTATTTGGTTAATAACGAGACTTTGTTAGAGAAAATTAAAGTAATAAATAAAAGGCGATAATAACGCTCTAAGCTTCGCTATTAACTTAGATACATTTACGGTATCAAGATCAATAGCATGTGACGTTGAAGATTGTTATAAGTTTTTGTCATCTAGTGAATCCAACTTCACAATTATTACGCAGAATATACGAAGTATTAACTGCAATATTACAGATTTTGAAGTATTACTGACTAGATTAAAAATAGATTTTGATGTCATTGTACTAAGTGAATGCTGGTTGCTTAATAAGGACAACTTACCTAAAATTACTGGTTATAATTTATGCTCCACTAATTTTAATAACAACCAAAATGACGGATTAGTAATATATGTAAAAGAAAAACATTTGTTCACGACTGAGGAGCCTCATTTTCAAGAAGGGAATTGTATCATAACAACATTGAATGATATTGTTATAATCTCAATATATAGGTCACCGTCATATAAAATTGTAGAAAACTTTTTTGCCTTCTTGGATAGTGTACTACAGAAATATTCGAAACATAAAAACATAATTATAATAGGAGATATAAATATTAACATTAACAATAAAACAGATATTAATTCGGATAAGTATTTACAACTGACAGCATTCCATGGGTTACTACCCACTCATACTCTAGTAACACGTGACGCAAGTGGTTCGTGTCTTGATCATGTTCTGCTAAAAACGAATAATCCTTCACTTACTATGGTTCCTCAAACTTCAATCACTGATAACAAACCTGTAATTTTATGTATGAAAAATAAACAACGTCAACAGTTTTATACAACTACTATCAGAAAAATAGATCACGATAAACTTAATTCGGATATGCAAAACATTGACTTTTTACCTATATATAATATTAAAGATTAAACCTTGGGTTACGACTGGTCTTCTTAGATGTATTCGTTACCGTGATAAACTACATAAGAGGGCTAGACGATTTCCAGATAGTGAAAGTGATCAAATTATATACCGACGATATCGTAATCACGGTAACGCATTGTTGAAAAAGGTAAAGAGAAATTATGAAAAAGAGCGAGTGAATATGGCTAAAAATAATAATAAGAAGCTATGGGAAGTACTTACTGATATTATAGGTAACACGAAAAAGAAAGGGTATAACAGAGAACTGCTAAATATATCTAGCACGCCGCAAGTATCTGTTAACATTATTAATAATTATTTTGTAAATGTAGGTAAAAGTTTGGCAGAGAGTTTTAAGGTAGGAAATAAAAACAGTGAAAGTTTTAATATTAACATTAGTGAAGAATCAAATTATCACTTAAATTCATTTGCTTTATTGGACACGGACGAAAGTGAAGTAGAACAATTAATTGACAATTTGAAAACCGACTGTTCAGTTGGTTGGGATGGAATTTTGAATAAATTTATTAAGAATTTTAAATATTTGTTAATACCTCCTTTAACTTGTATATTTAATCAATGTTTAAATGATGGTGTATTTCCTAGATTTTTTTTTTTTTTTTTTTTTATAGGATAGGGTGACAAACGAGCACACAGTCCACCTGATGGTAAGTGGTTACTGTGGCCCATAGACATCTACATCTATCCTCGATTACGAATCAAAATGCAGATACGTTGTCACCCGTGAGGACTAAGATGGAATGCCTCGTTTCCAGTAAAAAGGGTCTCCGGTTCTCTACACTCACCATACGAAATACAGCAGCATTAAGCTACTATTTCACGCTGGTATTCTGTGAGAGCGTGGTCCTTCCCCGGTCGAGCCGACCCATTCGTGCTACAACTATACTACTAATATAACTGCAGCATGGCTCTACCACGTATAAAAATAGATATCTTAAGAAGTCCGTAATTCGACCTATTTTTAAAGATGGTGAAAAAACCTGTTTAAGTAATTATAGACCCATCTCTATATTACCTGCTTTATCCAAAATTTTAGAGAAAATTATAAATAATAGACTTACAAAATATCTGGAGAAAAATAATTTATTGTCAAATACGCAGTTTGGTTTTAGACATGGCAAATCAACGGAGCATGCAGTTCATAGTCTTACAAATTTTTTGTCATCGTATTTAGACAGTGGAAAAAAGTGTATTTCTGTTTTCTTAGATTTGGCGAAAGCATTCGATACCGTGTCAATAAAAATACTATTAAAAAGACTAGAAAATGTCGGTATCAGAGGCACTCAACTCAAACTATTCAAAAGTTATCTTTCTGAGAGATATTAATGCGTTAGTGTAAATAATATTACCAGCAATGATTTACTAGTAACACACGGCGTACCACAAGGAAGTATACTCGGCCCAACCTTATTTCTTATTTATATTGATAATTTTACAAAATTTAATCTCTCTCAGGGACATATAATTTCATATGCAGATGACACTGTTTTGATATTTGCTGCGGATACGTGGAAAGATGTATTCTCGTCTGCACAATTAGGTTTAAATGTAGTTACCAATTGGCTTTACAGTAATAAACTTTCAATCAATATTACGAAAACGAAATATATAGTTTATTCATTAAGAAAACCTATTCGTAATCTTGAAAATTTTAACTTAGTGATTCATTCATATGATTGTTTAACAAGGGATAACAGCTGTTCCTGCCTTTCACTTGAATCTGTTGAATATATTAAATATCTAGGGGTTATAATAGATAGTAATTTAAATTTTAAACAACATATTAACACTCTTAGCAAAAGAATTCATAAATTAATATATATTTTTAAAACTATTAGACATGTTATGGATCCAGATATATTAAAACGAGTTTACTTAGCTTTATGTCAGTCTATTATAACATACTGCATATCAACGTGGGGTGGTGCCTCTAAAACGGTGTTACAAAAGAAAGAAATCTCTCAACGTGCTATACTCAAAGTTGCAACATTTAAACCTTTTCTTTATCCTACGTCACAGCTTTATGATAACTGTCAGGTCCTTACAGTAAGACAACTGTTTATATTAACGATCATTCAGAAACAACATAACTTATTAGTATACAACCGATCGAACTTAAATAAACGCAGGAAATTTTCCGTAGATACAACTAATTTTAAAACAACTTTTATAAGAAAATTCTTTGCATTTTTGGGACCACACTTATATAATAAACTAAATAAAACATTGGACATTTACCACCTAAATAAAATAAATTGTAAAAAAACTGTACATAATTACCTACAAAAATTAACTTATAATGAAACTGAAAACCTGCTTAGTATTCAGACTTAAAATAAATTCTTATATAACTGTCACCTGTAATACTACCCGTATAAAATCATAATAACCAGACACACACACACACACGCACGTGTGCAAACACACACACACACACACACACACACACACACGACACATATTTTACTCGCTCCTCTCCCATCACTGCTCACACACATTACACTCATAACACAATTACTTCTTACAGTCATACATTACACATCCTATGAGAGAGGAACGGCATTAGTAGTATAATTTATTATTTTGTTTGTACCTTGGTATTAGTAATAAGTGGTAACATAGTATATAAACATAATATGTGATACAATTAATTTCATTGTACTTAGGTTATATTAGCGGAATGTACAAATTTTTAGAGAGAATTTGATTATTTAACTTTTGCTTGCGTCCTAATATTTCGATAAATTAACGGTGGGGATATGGCGCTGACAGCTGATGCACAGGTCTCCTAGTTCGGCTGCAGATGCTATGTTTTCAAGTATATGTACTAATGTAGCTTTATTAAATAATGTTATGCAAATATCGTGATGTACAACCTCTTGGAAATAAAGAACTTATTATTATTATTATTATTGTGGGGTATCTATATAGTTTTCTCATCTGGTTGGGTGCTATAAATATATAATTATAAATGAAAATGAAAAGATAAATATACATAAATATCAATAACATAAAATAAATATAAAAGTACATAAATAAATAAAAGCCCAACCAGATGGAGGCCCTCGGCAGGGGAGACCAAACGGCCGAGGGTTAGGGGGAAAGGGAAAGAAACCGGCGGACGATGCGGGCGGTATCGAGGAGCACCGCCTTCTGCATTTGAACCTGGAGCGGCCCGCCACGTAGTCCCAGCCGCCTCAGATGACCCGAGAGGCTGACTGGGATTAGCCCGTTTGCAGAGACGACTACAGGAATAATTTCGGTCGGCAGACCACTTATTATTATTATTATTATTATTATTATTATTATAGTATAGTTGTAGCACGAATGGGTCGGCTTGACCGGGGAAGGACCACGCTCTCACAGAATATCAATGTCAAATAGTAGCTTAATGCTGCTTTGTTTCGTATGGTGAGTGTAGAGAACCGGAGACCCTTTTTACTGGAAACGAGGCATTCCATCTTATTCCTCACGGGTGACGACACATCCGCATTTTGATTTGTAATCGAAGATTGATGTAGATGTCTATGGGCCGCAGCCACCACTTACCATCAGGTGGAGTGTGTGCTCGTTTGTCACCCTATCCTATAAAAAAAAACTTCTTTAATCACATCACATTTATTACATACTACATACATATTAAAAACATCTTTATCATTATTCCCAGGGGTGACAACATCTTTGAATCTGTCTCCGAAATTGTTATTTATCCACGATAGCAGAAGATATCCGGAACAGCATAAATATCCACTTGCTATCAAATGGTCTATGTACTGAGTGAAGGTGAATCATTACTTACATTAAAAAAATCAACGTCAAATTTGCAAACAAATTTTGCGGCGAAGATTTGACGAAGCTTGCATTTTTTGTTCAGTCATTTCTGGCCAGCCATTCATATTGTTCTCTTAGTGTGAAGGAATCTAACATAAGTTATGTTTTAAACAAGCTGAAAATAAACATTTACGTGATAATAAATAAAAGGAAGTCCCCCTTTTGAAAAAGAAACATTCGTGGGAATCCCATCAATAATAATTAGGCCATAGCGGCATATTGCACGAAAGATTGTGCAAGAATATTTGTTCTTAAGTAAAAGAAACTACTTTAAAAGCGGAGCTACATTTGCATAAAATTCTCTCAAAAGGAAATTACGATTTTAAGGTAATTTTAAAATACATAACGTTTTCACGAGTAGTTAGAAGGCAATTATTCACTCATGCTATATATTTTATTATTGATGGAAAACTGTCGTGGAAAGTAAATGAACGTTAGATGACTAAAGAAAATCGCAAGAAGGTAAGCATAGATGTAAATTTTCAATTTCACATTATTTTATCATAATTTGTTTTTTTTTTTTTTATAGAAGAGGGGCAAACGAGCATGCGGCTCACCTGATGTTAAGTGACTACCGCCACCCATGATCAACCGGAACACCAGGGGAATTGCATAATATCACATATCTCATCATTTGGAGCCCTGCAAGGGTCAACTGCTGCTCTTCGTAATCGTTTTTAATTATCATGCACCCTACCTTGCAGTCTTTATCTCCCTCTTATTTAGTACTTTTCTGGATTATCTAAAAGAAATTGCTGTGTATATTTTACATCCTTAAGGTTTTTTCTCAAATTTGTATATTTCTATGATATTAATCTTTCTATTCTATTGTGTTGCATATCATTTCTTAATATCATTTCGTCCCACAAATAAAAAAATTAAGGGAAATTTAAAATAATTTCTTAAACCCGAAATTTCTTATAATAAAATATTATTACGATGCTTATATTGTTCGTATGCTCGAATTATGTGTATCCCCAGACTATTGATTTTTTATATAAAATAGAAGTGGTAAACATGTTTAATAATGTCCTCCAGACCGAATTTCTGTCACGGCAGCCAGCCTCAGCATCAGCCTCAGCCATCGGTTCAGGATAGGATTACATTGCACAAGCACAGGTGCACTCTCTATTTCCACACTCTCAAAATCCGATGTGACGGTAAACTGACACGGCTGGAGAGAGATCAGGCGCAGGACCAACGACGCCGCCGCTTCCGTCGCTGCTTTCTCGCTTTCCAAAGCACGAGGGTGAGACAGCGCCAGCTTCCTGACTTCGGGCAGATACTGAGAATTTCTTGACGGAAAAGTCTATAACTGATTCTTTTTAGCCCAACCCGGGGTTCGAAACCGGGATTTAATGATCAGCGGTCGCGTGTAAACTAGACCAACGATGCAGTCGACAAACAAACATACAAGTATGTAAGTTTACAGTCCACCTGATGGTACTACTACTGCAGCGCATGGACGTGTAAGTTGGAGGACTGACTGCATGACTGTAATTGGTTGGCAGCAATAGGTAAGAGGCTCGTACCTAGACCTTGACTGAAAAGGACTCCTGCCTAGTAACACATCGTACAGCGAAGTGAACTTCAAATTCATCGTTTGATCTGTAGCGTAAATAATCTTATTACTGCTGCTACTTATATCATCAGTTACCAGTATATATAATAAGATAAGAACCACGGGTGAAGGACCGGAGAATCCTTAACTTGTATCTATTTGACTGTGTGAGTACATGCAAAGTGAAAGGGACAAACCAATTAACCGTTCGCATGTCTTTATATATATTTTCAATAATTACAACTAGGCTGAGGGTAGTTAACCTTTTTCACCACGATCTTATAATTATTTATTTTACCCAGCATATTAACTCAATTTCATATAAATGAACATATTAATTTATTTCAATAGTCTTCACTGAACTTTGATTTGATACTGAAAATAATGAAATTTAATTCTTAAAAAAAGGAAAGTCGTAATTAATTTCTACATGGCAAGAATGCTCTGCAAAATTTGACTTAAGACATTATTGAACTAATAAATTACAGTACTATCTTTGGCGGCGCGTAAGCGTTTGCCTGCAACATGGCTAACTTCGGGTTCGATTCTCCTACGAAATGACTATTTCTTTTTTATCACCGTAAGATATACATGTTAAATGCCTCAACAATACAGAATTAATATTCCTAGGGTAGACTTTGTCTTAATTAGAAAAAATTTAATTCTCTAAAAGCAAGTGATCTCAACATTAAATCAGTTTTTTTATTTACATTATAAAGCGACAGTAGACTAATGATCAGGGGTTAGGACTGCGAAGTTAAAAAGTTGTGGATTCAAAACGTCTCTTCTGTCCGTGTTTAATAAATCGAATAATAATAGTTATCAATAATACTAACAGAACATAAGTCTTGGTTACTTGATTATTTTTATTGGATAGTGCGACAAACGAGCACACAGTCTACCTGATGGTAAGTGGTTGCTGTGGCCCATAGCCATCTACATCTATTCTCGATTACGAATCAAAATGCAGATGCGTTGTCACCCGTGAGGACTAAGTTGAAATACCTCGTTTCAAGTAAAAAGGGTCTCCAGTTCTCTACACTCACGGAATGCCTCTTTTCCAGTAAAAAGGGTCTCCGGTTCTCTACATTCACCATACGAAAGCTGTTATTTTTACGATGGTATTCTGTGAAAGCGTGATCCTTTTCCAGTCGAGCCGACCGATTCGTGCTCCAATTATATAATTAATATAGCTGCTGCATAAGCTCTACCACGTAACAAACTGTACTTCCACATTTTGACAATGTAGTGGCGATGTAAGAATATGCACACTCCCATATTGTCCAGTAGTTGACGTACGAGGCGAGGGAGGGAAACAAACCATAAGCAGCGGTATCTTCTTACTACAAGTAGTAAATAAAAACTGCGGTTGCCAAACCACCTGCCATACGTGGCAACTGTGCAGGATGTTTATGTAATGCATTGGATTTTATAGGCTATTATTAACTACGTATTTTTTGGTAATATTTGCATTATAATATTTGCAATACAACACAAGATTATTTACCACCAAGGAAGTATTAACATAACAAAAATACGCCAACAAAACGCATTAATAGTCGTATATACGTGAATGACAAAAATATAAAGGAAAACAAAAGATACTTATGGATTTCTTCTATACAATGCACCAAAAAAAAAATTAAATATAACACAAATTATCATCCAACCAAAAACAACTTAATAACTTAATTAATAATAAATAAGTTAAGTAATAACGTAATGTTACGAGCTTGAGGTTCGTGACAATAAAAATTGCCGATAGAATTACCTAAATTAACACTTTAATTTACTTTATACAAATTAAAGTTAAAACACTAATAATTAAACACACTAATTCACTTAATTCCGCTCCGAAGCTTCGCTTTGTCGCCGAGTTCAACTCTGTCTGATCGCATCTAGCGCCACCTATTTATTTAAATTAGCAAAATATCCGGAATGTTCAAGTTAACACGCGCAAGGTACCGAGAGTTCGAGTATAGATTTTCTAGAAACTTAGTCCTTCGGGTGGCGCTGTCGGTTGAGAGATCTGTGATGTCATTCTCTGCAAAGCTCCCCTCGCTCTCGTTCCTGACACTAGATGGCGCTAGTTGACTTATTCACACAACACTGCCCCCTCCTAAGACATGCTCGTCCCGAGCATTATCGGCCCCATAATAACGCGCCAGGCGATCCACATGGACGATCTTAGGAGTCCCTCTTGCGCCTTTCTGTATCCGTTAGGTAACATCGTTGATCCTGGTTACAATCCGGTACGGGCCGTCCCATTTAGCTTGAAGCTTAGAAAATTTCCCTTTGCTGCGGACTGGATTGTGCAACCACACTAGTGAACCTTCGTCGAAGCCTTTATTGTTCAATTTGCGGTCGTACCGGGTTTTCATCTTCTCAGACATTTGCTGGCCCGGTTGTCTGACGTGCTCATAAATGTCATTCATTTTGTTCCGCAAGTCATTTGCATAATCGGTTATACTGCGTGGGGTATCAGGTGGTATCCCGGTGATCAGGTCTGCAGGCAGCCGTTTCTTCCAAAGTTTGCGAAAGCTGGTGTCACTGCTGTACTTTCGTGAACAGCGCTTCGATATGACAACAAAAACGGTTGTATGTGCTTGTCCCAATCTCGTTGCCGATTGTCCACAACTTTTGCTAGGTACCTCTCCAATGTCTGATTAAATCGTTCCACCATTCCATCAGATTGCGGGTGATAAGAAGTCGTTCTTGTTTTATGAGTACCCATAACTCGGCAAGTTTCCTGGAATATTTGAGACTCAAAATTCCTTCCTTGATCGCTGTGAATCTCTAAAGGTACTCCAAAATGACAGAAGACTTCATGAACTGGTTTATCTGCGACTGTTGAAGCTTCTTGATTTGGAATGGCGAAGACTTCTGGCCACTTAGTGAAGTAATCCATCACAACCATGAAATACTTGTTACCGCTTTCACTCTCCGGAAACGGCCCCGCCACGTCAATGGCTATTCTCTCCCATGGTGCACCAACATTGTACAACTTCAATGCATCTCTACTACGAGTCTGAGGTCCCTTTACAGCCGCACAACTTGTACATTTGCGACATCAGTCCTCGACATCGTTTCGACAGTGGACCCAGTAAAACCGTTCTCGGATCTTCAGTAGAGTTCTTTTAACTCCCAGATGGCCTCCTGAATAATCATTATGGTACAGCTGTAGAACATCCGGTACTTTAGCTTTAGGGACGACCATTTGTAAATGACAGCTGTCTCCCCGAACATTTTCCCATTTACGGCACAGAACTCCATCCTGAAGCAGCAAGCTATCCCACTGGGCCCAATAGCTTTTAGTGGTCGAACTCATCGCTGAGACGTCGCTCCACTTGGGCTTGGGAGCACTGGCCTTCATCCATTCCAGGATCGGCTTGATGTCCGGATCTTCCTGCTGTGCACGTTGTAAGCTGTCCTTCCACTCGTTGCTGAGGTGGTCTGCCCTGAGCATCCTCACGGATACCACTCTCTTACTCTCTTGCCTAGTACAATGTTTGCAATCTTCAGGACAAGGTCTTCGTGATAATGCATCTGCGTTGCCATGAGATTTCCCGCTGCGATGTTCGATCTCAAAGTCGTATTCCTGCAGTAGTTCAATCCACCTCGCAACTTGTCCTTCTGGATTTTTAAACTGCAATAGCCATTTTAGTGCAGCATGGTCAGTTCGTAAGTGAAATTTTCGCCCCAGAAGATATTTGCTAAAATGCTGCAACGACTTTACCACAGCTAGCAATTCGCGTCTTGTGACACAATAGTTCCTTTCCGGTTTTGACAACGACTTGCTGAAGTACGCTATCACGACCTCTTGGTCACCATTCCGTTGAGACAACACACCGCCAAGTCCTATATCACTTGCGTCTGTGTCAACTATAAATTCTTTGCTTGCATCAGGATATCCCAAAATAGGTGTTTTGCACAGACGGTCCTTGAGCTCCTGGAATGCGATATTACAACTTTCATCCCAGCAGAAATGTCGCTTCTCCTCGGTTAGCTTATGCAGAGGTTTGGCTATATCTGCAAAGTTCTTCACAAATCGCCGGTAATAGGAGCACAAACCCAAAAATGCTCTAACCTGCGTCTTGTCTTTTGGAACCGGCCAATCCTTTACAGCTGCAATTTTCTCTGGATCCGTGCGGATACCTTCTTCCGACACTACATACCCCAAAAACTTGACTTGCCGTTTGAACAGTGAACATTTCTTCGGACTCAGCTTGAGATTGGTACTCTGAATCTTCATGAGCACGCGTCCCAGGTTTTCAAGGTGTTCCTCAAATGTACGGCCCACGATGATGATGATGAAGCATGTCCAACGTGTCATCAATTCTTGGCAAGGGATAGCTGTCCTTCTTTGTAACGTCGTTCAGACGGCGGTAGTCAACACAAAACCGCATGCTGCCATCCTTCTTCTTTACCAGCACCACGGGTGAACACCATGGACTAGATGAAGGTTCAATAACACCGTCCTTCACCATTCCCTCAATCATGGTTTCCACTTCCTTTTCACGTGCTACCGGCAATCTTCTTGGCCGCTGACGGATAGGCAATTCCTCTCCTGTGTTTATTTTGTGTTGAACTAAGCCAGTCTTTCCTATGTCAGCATCGTTTGACGAGAATACATCGGCGTACTTGAGTAACAACTTCTTCGCCTTGACCAATTCGTTCGGGGAGAGAACACTGCGACAGTCTTCCAAAAGTGTGGTCACTCTCGTTTCTGAAACCTTGCTGGGGGTCCCACTCGATATATATTGGCACCGACGTAACCAATCCACTTCCTCACAAGTGCCAACCAGTGTGCCTTTTTCTATAATCTGTTCCCGGTCGCAAAGGTTCAACACACGTATTCTTGAGATGTCAGTGGTTCTGACCAAGGTTCGAGCTACTTTCCATGGAAGGTCATTGTTTACCCTTTCCACAAGTACACAACGGTGAGCTTGCCCAGCGTTTCGGGGAAGACTAACCGGAACAATCGTTTCCGATCTCGGCGGAAGAACAATCTTCTTAATGCTGTACACGTTCCCTGGTAACGCACCTTCCATAAAAAGTTCCTCCTGTCCACATTTCAAAACACCTTGCTTAACGTCGATCTCACAACAATTATTCCTCATAAAGTCTAGGCCTAGGATGCAGTCGTCCATTATATCAGCCACGATGACATTATGCAGGTAGATCACGTTGCCAAGCTTCAACTCCATCTCCTTCTCTCCACGGACGGGTATACGCTGACCGGTGGCTGTTACCAAATTAATGCGTTCTCGGTTGTATGCGGAGTCCCCAAGGAACTGACTTATAAGTTGGGAACTAACAACCGTACGAGAGGCTCCAGTGTCTATGGTCAGTTTACACGGCATTCCATTGACCTCGCCCTTGATGATTAGACTGTTCCCATCATGGGTTTGTAAGATCGAGATCCTTGGGGCTCTTTTAACATCAGCCAGCACCCGCCCCGCAGTTCTGGCTTTTACTCGTTTACCTGCTGCTGCTGGGCGGTGCTGTTGGCCGCACTACCCTCCTGGGATCGTTCACCTTCCCTTTCTAGGGTTCGCTTAGGGCAGGTGGTTCGAAGATGGCCCTTTTCCCCACAGCCATAGCACCTAGGGCTGTATCCTTTGTTGCGGTCGCGAACTGTAGCTGCTGCAACCTCCCTGACGCGATGGGAACGATGATCCTGCCGCACGGTTTCTACCTCCAGTGCATGGGCCAAGGCGTCCTTAAGCGTCTCGTGGTGCCCGAGCCTCACAGCAGCTCTGACTTCCAGGTCGCGGATGCCGTCGATGAATGTTTGCACCAGGTTCCCTCCAATGAGCGCAGGTACAGACTGGTATGCTTTTCGAACCATCTTCTCCACCTCAAGGGCCCACTGCTGCAGGTTTTCGTTGCTGCGTTGCACGCGATCTTTAAGCTGCGCGCGAAAGACGTGTTCCAGGTGAGCGCCACCATATCTCGCCTCCAAGGCCTCAAGAAGCTGCTCATAGGTCACTTTCTTACCGAGAGCTTCCAACACAGTTAAGGCTTGGTCGCGCAGGTCTTGGGTGAGTGCAGTCATGGCCTGGCTTTTATTACAGCCGTTCGCCCCCATGACGGCCTCGAACTGGATCTTGTAGGCTGACCAGGAAGAGGTCCCGTCGAACGGCGGCACTTTGAATCCACGTAGCGAAGGTGCTGCAGCTACTACGGGAGCTGTAGTTCCATCCCCAAGTTTGAGTTCGTCCAGTGATTTCTTCATGTCAGCCATTACGTTGTCAACCCGATTGTTTACTTGGTCGATTCGGGTTTCAGCTTTCTCGATTCGGTTTTCAGCTTCCAACAGGCGGTTGTCATGGTGAGCAACCCTATCCTTCACCTCCTTTATCTCGTTCCCGAAGGTAGCGTGAAGGTCCTTCATGAGGAGCATCTGTTCCTCCTGTCGGCGGGTCTGTTTCTCGTGTCGGCGGGCCTGTTAATCGTGTCGGCGGGCCTGTTCCTCCTGCTGCTCTTTCAACTGACGGGCCTGTTCCTCCTGTCCGCCCCGCAGCTGCTGCAGCATCACCATCAGAGCACCTAAGTCAGGTGCCACAGACGTAGAAGCTGCTGACGGACCGGCTTCCGTGGCCGGCGGCTGGCCCTCAGACATCTGCGGCGTTGCACCACCAAATCTCCTCTGGTCCGTCTCCTGCTGGCGTTGACTTCGGGTACGGACACCCTCCGTTTCCTCCTTAGGTAAAATCGGCATTATTTTATCCCACTTCTGACACCAATTGTTACGAGCTTGAGGTTCGTGACAATAAAAATTGCCGATAGAATTACCTAAATTAACACTTTAATTTACTTTATACAAATTAAAGTTAAAAACAACTAAACACACTAATTCACTTAATTCCGCTCCGAAGCTTCGCTTTGTCACCGAGTTCAACTCTGTGTGATCGCATCTTGCGCCACCTATTTATTTAAATTAGCAAAATATCCGGAATGTTCAAGTTAACACGCGCAAGGTACCGAGAGTTCGAGTATAGATTTTCTAGAAACTTAGTCCTTCGGGTGGCGCTGTCGGTTGAGAGATCTGTGATGTCATTCTCTGCAAAGCTCCCCTCGCTCTCGTTCCTGACACTAGATGGCGCTAGTTGACTTATTCACACAACAGTAATTAGTACTAGTCAACTTAATAAAATAACTTAAATAGGCGCTACGATCCACAGACAGGTGCACAGATACACACGGTACGGGTGTTATAAGTTTTGTAGCACCCCTCTGTTCTCTCAAGTGGTAAAAAAACTGTGGGATTTAATAATATAGCATCAAATTATGTACAGAGACAACAAACATTCAACGATGAATCAGTAATTTTAGATAATAGGAGAGAGAAAAACAAAATGTTCCATAACCTGTTTTTAAATCAAATCTAAGTACATGGTATAGTTAACAGGGGTGAGAAGTTACAGAAATCTCCACAGGGAGAAATTTAAATCATTGTCATCCATTTAAAATACTTTGGGCTTAAATAACATAAACCTAAAGCTTTATTATTGCAAGAAACTTTTTCTTCTAGTTTCTACTCTTTGCGCATTCGCCTACAATGCTTAGCCTGATGGTCGACCGAGAAAGATTGGGGCATACCTTTAGGAATAAAATCCGACATAGCTATACCCTATTTTTGCATTGAAGTTTAGTGCACAAAATAAGAAAAAAATTATTATATGCCTTGATTAAAACTACTTTTGCGGATTTTATCGCGTTTAATTTATTTGATTTTTAATTCGCGACGTTTCAGGTGCTTTCCGGCATCCATGGTAACGGGGGATAGAGGTGACTCACGTCCCGATGTCAGTGTTGCTTGGGACCCTGTAATTAATAAAATTAAGACTAAATCCAAGCATACCACTGCAAGACTTCGGTAACAGTAAGTTCATTCTGCGTAGATCGGACCATAAATAATAATTAAAAAACTGAGGGTACTCTGGGTTAACACTGACATCGGGACGTCAACCTCCTCAGTCCAACGTGACCATGGGTGCTGAAAAGCACCCATTGTGCTGAAGACGTGTGCTCCGAAGTTGGTAGTTGGCTTAGCCACGAATCCTTGGAAGACATCATTGGTCCACCCGAGCCCCAAAAAAGAGAAGATGCATGCTTTGATTACAAGCCTACTAACGCTGGTGTACCACAAGGCTCCGTGCTATCATCAACGCTGTTTCTTCTGCATATCAATGATATGTTGCAAACTGGTAACATTAATTGCTATGCAGACGACATCACTGGTGATGCGTTCATTATACACCGGCCGTGCCAATATTTCTCGGAAAATCGTTGCTGAGTACCGGGACAAACTTGTGTCCGAAGTCGAGTCTTTGCTTAACTCGGATGAGGGCGACTAAATCTAGTCCAATTCAATCCCCAGAAGACACAAGTTTGCGCGTTAACCGCTAAAAAGAACCCCTTTGCCGTATTTTTTTCAGTTTTGGGGCACTCCTCTTGCTGCCTCAGCTAGCATTGGAATCGTCGGCGTCGACAAATCGAATAGTGTGCAGTTTCGTAGTCACTTAGAGGGTAAAGCCAAATTGGCCTCTAAAAAGTTTGACGTGCTCAGCAGAGCGAGACAGTATTTCATGCCGGCACATCGCTTGCAACTTTACAAAGCGCAAGTTCAGCCTCACATGGAATACTGTTCTCATCTCTGGGCCGGGGCACCCCAGTGCCAGCTCCTTCCACGTGACCGCATCCAGCGCAGAGCAATTCTAATCGTTGATGACCGGGTTCTTTCTGATCGGCTCGATTCACTGGCGCTGCGTAGAGATGCTGTATTCCTCTGCTTTTTATATCGTATCTACCACGAAGAACACTCCCCTTCTGAGGGATTGTTCAAATTAGTTCCAGCCGCCAAATTTTACGAACACACATCGCGTCAAAAATCCCGATACAATCCTCACCATCTGGATACTTGGCGGTCCACCACTGTGTGTTTTACTGTTTTACTTTTTAATTGTTTACCACCGGCGACTTTTTCGGACCGATACAATTTAGGAACCTTCAAGAAAAGAGCTTACTCCTTTCTAAATGGCCGGCAACGCACCTGCAATTCCCCTGGTTTTGCGGTTGTTCATGGGTGGCAGAAGTCATCATCAACCATCAACCACCAGGTGAGCCGCATACTCTTTTGCCCCCTTTTCTATAGAAAGGCATCCGAAACGTCGGGAATTAAAAATCAAATAAATTAAACGCGACAAAATCTGCAAAAGTAGTTTTAATCAATATGTAGTGTTCGCGTAAATTGAAATCATTATGATTATGTGTCGATTCAAAGTTAAAACTATAATATCTATAAAATATTTTATTATGGATTAAAATCCTTTTTGTAGTAAGTAACTACAACCAAAAAAAATTATGTACGTAAGTAAAAACTAAGAGAACCCTCTTTATTTTTAAATTAATTACCTTATCTGGGCAAGCTGCGGAGTCGAGAAAATTATTTTTTAATTAATTAATATAAAGAGATAAAGAATATAACACCTTTTTTGCGTAGCCGAGTGTTCGCGCCACTTGCACTATCGCTTAACACTTAATTATTATCCAATAAGATTACTGCAAAGCCCATTTCCGGTTTCCTATCTACCGCCCTCTATGCCCAGCATGTGCATTCTTGTTAACGGGCGCACACAAGTTGAGAAGACACGCAACCAACCGCACCGCTTATATCTCGCATCATCGCTCCCGCCCTTGTGTAATTTGGACATTGAATTATACAAGCATATAGTAAAACGTATAAACATTTGCAATAACGCTATATTTCGTGATTATCTGTGAAGTTGATAAGTGTGAAGACAGCCGGCAGCCATCGAGACACGAGGCAGCTCAGCGGAAGTCCAGGTGGGTGCACATGCATTCCTTCACGTCCTTCCTATATCCCGAATTTAGGGGATTTGCAGTATCATGAATAAATTAAATGCCATTCACCGCTCGCACCGCGCTAATATATAGTCCACTATTCTATTTAAATTAATAGCCGCACCGCATAACATTATTTAATACATTTGAACCAGCAGTTTGGTGGTTGAAGGCCAACGCCAAATCCACCACCGAGTGTTATAGGAATTGCAATTGTTTAAAAAAAATCATGAGCTAATTTTGTTAATAATACTAGACGTACTTCCATAATTTATGTAAAGCCAGCAGATGGTACGTAATTAATTAACCTTTTATACACCGACTCGGAGGTCGGATCACTGTCGTGGCGGAGGATTTTCGATGTATGTTCAAATTTGAGACAAAATCAAACAGAATTAATAAGCGTCGGTTGAACCTTGATCATTCGTTGTTGCCACATGTACATATTGCGTGCTTGGAAGACAAATATATATTTGATAGGTTAATGGATAGGATAATGTTAGCTCCCACGGGAATGCCAAAAGGTTAATCTATCGTTCAATTATTTTTTAAAATGGGGATAACTACTCTTAATATATGGTTTCCATTTGAATGAGTGCCGGGCATTATACTTAGTTGGTTTTTGTAAACAATTTTTTACTGTTATTAATATGATTCAACATACCTATAAGAATATCCACTAGCCCATATCATCCCGTTGGTGTTACATAAGGCGAACATTGGCAGCCGCGTCTTCTTAACAAAAACTAGAAAACAATACTACGGTTACAAGCCCGCCTGCACTAAAGCACGGCGGGGAGGCACAGAACTTTGATAAGCTGTAATAAATAAGCGAATGAATAGTATTAAATGACATATAAGTAGTATAAACAAGAAAATCATATGAGGCGTAGCTCTATGGAGCAGTAGCGGCGTAGTATGGCTGCAGCACGAATGGGTCAACTCTCTGTGAGACTACTCTGTGAGAGCGTGTTGAAAGACCACGCTGTCACAGAGTACCGGCGTAAAATACAGCAATATGCTGAAGTTTCGTATGATAGTTGCGAGGGCTGGAGACAACTTTCACGGGTAATGAGGAATTCCTTCTTAGTCCTCAGGTGTGACATCGCGTCTGCAGTAAAATATTTTATTTTAAGATAGATGTAGAGTTCTATTCACATGGGGCACACAATCACAGTGTGTACGTTTTTCGTTATGTATTTCTATACAAATTTGTTTTTTTTTACAAATGCCTACCTAATATCACTGTACTGGGCAACGGAATCACCTTACAATTACAATTTCATTAGTGCCGACGGAGGTCGAACTGAGGTTACTCTGCGTACGTACACTGCGAACGCTTAGTTCCTGAGCTGCCACGGCTAAGAGAGGTGGGTGAGTAATGGTAAAGCTTACCAGCAATTCATGCTCACTCACACACAAGTTTAAAGTTCCCGTTTTTAATAAGACTATGATTTAAAATATATGAAGTCGAAATTTCACATCTAACAAAATAATTTAAAAGTTTACAAAGTAATGGATAAATAATATATTAATAATATATCTTACAGTATTTAAACCTTTGTAATGAATATCGTCAATAATTTTAATCTTGTAAACTCGTGAGGAGCTATATGACCCTACAATTTAAGTGGAAAGATTATAAGCCTGATTGGAAAACCACATAAGAAGATAACATACACGCAGCTACAAAGTTATTGCAGGGATTATTATCATCTGCAGTTCGTCTTTGGCAGTTTAAGATTTATAATTGCACAGCAATGCTATTTGAAGTTGCAATAAATAAAGATATTATCAAAATAAACCATCAATGTAATTTATAATAAAAGTTTAGTTTATAATAAAAATGACTCTTCGCATATTTTTGTGGTAAAATTTTGTAAAAACATGTTACTTGTAAAAAACAATTTTACATCAAAACTTTAAAAGATAGAAGAAAAAGTGTAAGCACATTTGTGTCCACATACAAATAAATAACTTTTGTGGAAACTTTTTTTATAAATCTTATAATTTATGGGGTAATTTTAATAGGATAGATATGCAGCAGCATCTTCCTGATAACAACTATAATAATTGATATAGAACTGCGCTTACCAACCATGGCACTATTCTCCCAATAAGACAATACTTGTGGGCACGCCTGTGTTCAGCTGTGAACTGTTAAACGTTGTTGTGAATGAATGAACGTTACGAATGAATTTATAAGCATACAATATCCTCCCCAGTTTAATAAAAGGCCGTTATTCCGATATTATAGAGACACTTCAATTTATATTTTATGTGTAAAAAAATGTTTACAGATTTTGTTGTTTTTAAATTACCCATTCCTACATGACGATGGATGCTACAAAGCACTCAAAATTTTTGTATGAGATGAGAATAAATACGTGTATAATAATAATAATAATATTTTTATTAAAAATCTAATATATTATTTACGTCTCTTTTAATGGACAAAAGCAATCTCTCCCAACTGCGCCCTCCTTTCTGCCAAGGAGGGTCGCGTTCGTATACGGCTTAGAGATCTCTAGTCAGATCGTTAAGCCAATTCCTAAAAGGTTGGGTTTAGTGGGTAAAAGTCGCCACATAACCACGCAGCCGGCTGCGTGGTATGTTATGAGCATTCCCAACCTCCCTCCCCCGCTTTCCGGAGGGTTGCCCATATTTGCTTCGGGCGCAAAAAAAAATATATTATAGAGACACTTCAATTTATATTTTATGTTTAAATAAATGTTTACGGATTTTGTTGTTTTTAAATTACATATTCCTACATGACGATGGATACTACAAAGCACTCAAAATTTTTGTATGAGATGGGAATAAGTACGTGTATAATAATATTAATAATATTTTTATTAAAAATCTAATATATTATTTACGTCTCTTTTAATGGACAAAAGCAATCTCTCCCAATACGTACTCGTAATCCAGATACTCGGCAGTGTTGTTTCAATGGCTAAATCAATAAAAAGCGAAACTTTTAGATAATGATTCTCGAGTAGGTTATTTTACGATGCCACCTGGTAACCTTTCTTCAAACGCAATTCTCTTTATTCCCGCTCGATATCCCCGTCACAGATTCTATCACGCAGAGAAACTTCAAACAAAGCCTTTCTATGGTTGTCTTTCATATAACCAGCACTGAGAGGTCACATCTCATAGTGACTACACACACTGGTTGCCATTTACAATCTTTAGTCTTTACCTAACTAAACCTCGGTCTTTCTCTTAGGTACGTAATATTTTAAATGTTCCATATACAAATCAAAGTTAATCTCTCTGTATAAAGTTACATCAACTCCGGCACTTTTCGACAGATCTTTGTTAGATACGAAAAATTACGATACGAATTTATCAATACGAAATATTTCGTATCGTATATTATATTAATATACGATATAAAAATTATACTACAGGGGACTACGGCCAATTTAATTTGATACAATATTCCGGAATGGCGCCCCAAGGAAAGTACAAGTGATTTAGGGAAAGCCGTTTGCTCGCAATATCAATGTGAGAATCCCGCGAGAGCATTGGCGATGACGACAACAATTTATTTCATAAATAGCGAGATCAGCACATGGCCTCGATCGATCTCGATACAATAGGTATGATAATCGAGCACACAGCCCACCAGATATTACGTGGACTCTGTGGACTATAGACATCTACATCTATCGTCGATTAAGAAGCAAAATGCACATTCTTTGTCACTCCTAAGGACCAAGATGGAATGCCTCGTTTCTAGTAAAAAGGGTCTCCGGATCTCTACACTCATCATACGAAACACAGCATTCCTTGTAAAACTTTATGTTTTACAATTACACAAAGCGTAACAGTTATTTTTTTAAATACATAATTTCTTGCCGGTTCTTCCCAGAACAGAGGTATTTTCCGAACGAGTGGTAAATTGGTCTTAAAATGACTTTCAGTAAGTACAATTAAAATAATGCGTTTCGATACCACCTTAATAAAAATAATTAAATGAAGTGAACAATTTCGATACTGACAAAAATACGTCACGTACCGTTTAAATATAACTTTTAAGTTACTGTCGCGCAACTTTATCAATACGTTTCTAATTTGCCCATAATTTATATTCGTGCCACATTTTCAACTTAGCGTAAACTGGTCTTGTCCTTTTTGTATATTTTCTAACGGTTCGCTTTCTATTGATAAAATAATAGCAGTAATATTGGTAATAGTAGTTAGTTTATGATCGTTATTTTTCTTTTCTTATTGGTTAACAATTAAAACACCGACCTTAGAATTTCTTGTTATTGTTTTAAATAAATTTCATTCTACGGATTTAAACGCGAAAAAATCCATAAAACTTGTTATTTAATGTGTACTACACATTAAATAACACAAGTTTTATGGATTTTTTCGTGTTCACGTAACTATCATCATCATTACATCCCTTCACAAGTCCACTTCTAAACATAAGCCTCACCAAGAAATGCCACAAAGCACGCGTAAATATAAGAAATTGTTATTCTTTTTAGTTGTTTTAAATCGGCTTTCACTTTTTAATTTTAAAGCTATTTTTTCTCTTTTGAGAGAACTAAGGAATATCGAAATCTCAATAGCGTCTAAATAGTTGTATTAATAAATTAGTTGCCTATTTTGCTTCCCTTGGAGATAAAATCTCTGAAGAACCTTTCTTTTTTGGATTTTTGTTCGTTTACATGTCAATCCCATTAAAGCTAACTTAAAATCTATACATTTGTTATTAATCTGCACATACTTAATGCAATATCCGAAGTGGAGGCATGTAGGATGCCCTGCGCAATACCTATATTGTACACATTTAGCTTATACGTCCTGATAAATAATTCCCTTGCCCCTCGGTTCCGCTCACATTCCAATAAAAATTGATGGAAGTCTTCAATTACTCCACAAATTTCACAGTTAGGTGAAAATCATAAAACGCACTGATTCAGCTTAACCAAAGCTTATTCACTATAGCCTTAAAGACACCAAGACATTTATTGTAATTACTAATTTCAAATTTACTTTTCTTTGTGGCGAGTATAAGTATTGCCAACCTGCACTTCTCAAAAATAAAACACATTTCGCGGACGTGTGAAGTTCGACTATCACAATTGTAAAAGCCTGTGACCTGAGTAGGGTTTTTATATTCTACTATGTCACTTGAATTTTGTTTTAAATTTAATTATCTATTGAGTAACATTTTGTCAGTAAAACTACTTTTTTAATTTATAATTTCCATGACCCTGTATTAAAACTAAGTACAGGATGGCCAAATAAGAGGTTTACAAGTTATTTTATAAAATTTACTATTTATAAACAAAAATTACTAAGTATTAAAAAATATTAGTCTTTGCAATTATGTTCGGAATATAACATCTGCCAAATATTCAACTCTAGCAGCATGACTGATTTTTTCCAACGCATTTTCATCATATTTTTGCAAACTTCCGGTGTTATCCCAGAGACTGCGTCTGGAATATTCCGTTTTAGGGTTCAAAAATTAATCGGCTTGTAAGCATAGACACGTCGCTCCAGATAACCCCACAGGAAAAGTCAGGAGCTGTCATATCCGGTGATCTGGGGGGCCAATCAATGTCACCATTTCTTGAAATTAATTGACCTGAAAACATTCTTCGTTATGTTTCGACTGTGTTACGTGCCGACATGCCGTACGTGTGACATGTGGCCTCGTCTTGTTGGAAACACGTGTTTTCTGAGCCCAACTGATTCATTTGATAATTCATAAAACTGTTGTCCACCTCACGGTAACGATCTTCATTCGCGAATATAGCACCATCTTTAAAGGAGTAGAAGAAGAACAAGGCTTTTTGATAAGCTCAACCACTACGCTTTATCTCTTATCGTAGTCAAGCACTGGTTAATAAAAGATAAAAATTAAATAAACCTTAAGTGCTAAGCACGTAATACTATGTTTTAGTATATTATATTATTTACGTCCTTTTTAGGTGTGGCAGATGAAGCATGCGAGTGAAAATTATGCCGTAGAAATGAGGTTATTAAGAAGTAAATATGTAAGAGTTGAATTTGAAGGATAGAGACGTTGTGGCCAGGTTAAAAAAAGGAACGGTTAAATTATGGCCACGTAGAATGAATGAATGAGGAGAGCATAATATATGTTGCAGAAATATTTGACAGAGTAGACCAGTGACGTCCAAGATGGTAGTTTAACGACCAAATTGGCGATATTGTTGTCTTAAATATGGTCCAAGTTTAGAGTACTCTTAAAGCGCTGTAGTAACTCAGAATAAATTCTAATTTCGCCCCCACTTCGCATGCTATGTACCGACATGCTTGTAATCACTAATACTGTACGTAGATAGGTCGGTAGATACTTATTTCATTAGGTTTATCATATTTATGCCTGTTTCTTTAGGCCAACCCAGTCGCTTCTTATTTTTGTTACGGTTATTTCCCATCTTAATTTTACGTCATCCTGTTGCGTAATGTGTATTCTGATTGTAAGTGACACAGCTTTCCCCTTCGAAAGCCGAAGCAAGACTGATGGAGACTGATCGACAGTGTTGCCAACATTAAAATCTAGCTCCCGTTGTAGAAAATACTATAATCCCGTCAAATCCCGTCAAGTAAGGTAGACAAGTGTCAATCATTCATTTCAAGTGACCGCATCATTCTAGTACATTTCGTCACGCGTACTAGTACATTCGGATCGATCATTCAAATGGATCACTTCAGGATCCAGTACTCTGTTGAGTCTGTGAGATCCATTGGGAACCGAACATGTTCTATTTGAGATTTGTAATAGCGCCATCTACTACATGCTATAGGTGATTAACTATGTATGGTGAACTAAAACTTATTGACTTTCAAGCATATCACAGGTTCATGGGATATGCGGCTCAAACAGTGAAGAGAGAGAATGAAATAAATAGTGTAGTTGATAGTTTTCTATATATTCAACAGTAGCACATCATTTTGCCGACCAACGACAAAACAGTTGTATTTAAAAGAATTACGTCAAATGAAAATTTACTCTCTCAACTTTTTAAAGATAAGAATGTATTGAACATTTTTCGCATTTCAAAACTAAAAAAATGAATAAAATTATAATTAAATTTTTGCCATTTTCAAATTAATTTTATTTCGAAAACAAACCAAAAAAAAACATAAATTTTTGTTAAAAAAATCCCTTAGCCGTAAAACATAATTTTTTCCTGTTGCCTAACTCGCTGTCCCGTCAAATCTAATGGGAAACCCGTCATGTTGGCAACACTGCTGATCGAGCGACAGGAAACAAGCTTGAAGATGCCGATAGTTTAGGTAATTTCTTTTTACAGTGAAAATAATGGTAATTAAAAAAATAAAAAAAACATAAGCTCTGCCTTATAGTTAGCTCAGTTATTATTAAAAGTTTCATGAACTAATTTAAAGTATTTTATGAATACCAGCGGTTTATTTTTCAGTTTGGAGGTAACTTTGGATTTTTTTTTACTGAGAAAATTTTACGGAATCGTGTTTTCTTCTAACTTCATAGTACTTAACATTAATCCTCAACTTTACCATATATTTATTTCAAAATTAATGTCGCAATATGTGTTTTTTTATTTTGCACGTGGTACAAACATACTGCAGTTATATTAGTAGTATAGTTGTAACACGAATGGGTCTGCTCGACCGGGGAAGGACCACGCTCTAACAGAAAACCGGCGTGAAATGGTAGCTTAATGCTGCTCTGTTTCATATGGTGAGTGTAGAGAACCGGAGACCTTTTTTACTTGAAATGAGGCATTCCATCTTAGTCCTCACGGGTGACAACGCATCTGCATTTTGATTTGTAATCGAGGATAGAAGTTGTCGTGAAGCGACAATAAAAAAAAAAGAACCTAACTTAACTATAACGAAAACAACCAAAATAAAATAAATTATTTAAAAATTTGAAAAGTTTTACAGTTTCTTTTATAAAAAAAAGGTATGAAGGTGATGATGGGTTGTAATGAAGATAGTGATTTGCAATATTATTAAAAAAAAAATAACAAAGATAAAGATACTGCAACGAAGTATGCACAGGCTATGCCTATGATAGGTGCACAGCTCCTGCTCTAGGTACACGCAGAATCTGGAGAAAGCACACGCAGCGTCTGGAGAAGGTACACGCAGCGCTTGGAGTAGGCACACGCAACGCCCGGAGTAAGTACACGCAGCACCCGGAGTAAGTACACGCAACGTCTGGAGTAGGCACGCAGCGTTTGAAGTAGGTATACGCGGCGCTTGAAGTAGGCAAACACAACTTCCGGAGTAGACACACACAGCGTCCGGAATAGACACGCAGCGTCTGGAGTAGGTCCACGCAACGTCTGGAGTAGGCACGCAGCGTTTGAAGTAGGTACACGCGGCGCTTGAAGTAGGCAAACACAGCGCACTAGTAGGCGGAGGCGTAGGCGTGGCTAGGCGACGACTTAAGGAGCGGGCAGAGGCTTGCAGGATCCCGAGGCAGTGCGGAAAAGGCCTTTAGGAGATGTTTCAAGTATCAAAGCTCAAGTCAGACTCCCCCATTCGCCGATTGTTCGGCTTATTTTTGCTTTTTGACGGATCTGGCCTAAGAACGGAAAATTATTCTCATTAAATTTGAAATTATTTAAATTAAAAGCAAATTCTTGTAAATGGCCAAGAAGAAAGGAGTATTTTGAAGTAAAAACATCAGGCCGGTAACGATATTTGAATAAAAATTGCCATGACAACCTGATAAACAACGATGTCAAAACGTGTCAAATTTTGGTTTTAGGCTCGTAATACAGAAACGGCAAGATTTAAGTGAAAAATGAGATATTATTTATATAGGAAAAAAAAGTAGCGCAACAGCGCGCACGAAACCCGAAATTGCAGAGTTACGGAGAACTAAATAAAAGACCGAAAAAGGTAGACTCCATTGACATCGATTTAAAAAGTGCTGATAACGGAAAAATACGACGTGAAAATGATTTGTTATTGTGTTCTTATGGTTTAAAAATGTTACAGGTTCCTATGGAAATAAAGGTGATGCAAAATATCTAGTTTTGAGATGAATGCAGAAAATAGAAAACAGAATGGAAAAATAAATTTAAAATAGTTAAAATGGTATGTAAGTAACATAACACTACATTTTCCCCCCGACCCTGGAAAATTTTTGACTCAGCAAAAATTTTGACATGTACATTCTAAAATAAACCATAAAAACACAGCTTTGTAGAAAGAGACATCACCAGGCAAAATCAGATATACTATCTCTTACATTCATCATCTGCATTCAGGTAAGGGTGGAGTTCACATTCAATGACTACCACTCTAAAAGTGTGTTTTCGAAAGGACATTCAGGCTTATTTAGGGAGTTGTCATCCGCTCCTGCGTGGAAAAAACAACATTTTGATAGGACATTCAGGCTTATTTAAGGAGTTATCATCCGCTCCTGAGTGAAGATAAAGATAAATAAATTAATCTTAAGCAAGCTTTAGTCGCTATGACTTAAGTAAAGATTAAGAACGGCCAGAGCGGTAGGGCTCAAAGCCAGAGATCAGCAACATCACTAACGAGATGTGTCTGAAATTGATATTTATACATATATACAAACATATATATACATATATACAAACATATATATACATATATACAAATGTAGTGTCATGCAAAACAGTATTAGCTGGTTCCTCACATCTAATCTTCACTTCGTATTGGAGTTCGGCCTTGTTAAGGAATTCGTACTTAATAACCCTTTTCATTGTTATAATTAAGTGCAAAGTTTAAGAAATAAAATTTTAATTAAAAATTGTACCTCTTTAAGTTAATATGAATGTAAGTGAAGTGTTATATGTAGATCTAAATATAATCCAGATAAGTTGAAAAACTAGATGAAGTTTTGTTTTAGAATTTGGAAGGTTGTACCTCTTTAAGTTATTTAGAATAAAAATATTAAAGTGATGAATGTAAGTGAAGTGTTATATGTAGGTCTAAATAAAATCCAAATAAGTTGAAAAACTAGATGAAGTTTTGTTTTAGAATTTGGAAGATTGTACCTCTTTAAGTTATTTAGAATAAAAATATTAAAGTGATGAATGTAAGTGAAGTGTTATAATAATAATAATAATAATAATAATTTTATTTCAGATACAAGCTCCATAATTTGTTAGTAATAAATAATATAAACTTAAAATTAATGTTAATAAATATACAACTAAGAAAACAACAATGATTATTTTATATTAAATATAACAGCTCTGGACCCCATATGCACAGTGTTCCAGTGCCGCACTACCGGACAATCAAACCTACCTAATACAGTACATAGGAGTCCGTTGGCACTGTCTCGCACGCGTCGCATCAGGGAGGCCACTCTCTTCCGCATTATTGCATCAAAGCTGTCCGTGTTAGCCTCAACAAACATACCTGATGCGCTGCAATATCGAGACAGCCCCATTAGCATCCTAAAGCCATTATTATATTGAACACGTAGAGCATTTACGGATCTGCGAGTATACTTGACCCACAGGCTGCAGGTGTAAAATGTTTGGCAGTACGCCTTAAAAAGGGTTATCTTGACAGCTTTTGTACACCTTGCAAACCTGCGAGCCAGCATGTTGCACCTCACTGCTAACGCTCTACGTTCTCGTTCAATATCCAAGTCATCAGAGAGGTCATCTGCAACCCAGTGCCCCAGGTATTTAAATTTGGTGACCCTAGTTAAAGGTACTCCTCCAAGCATGACCAGTGGGATATCCTTGGGTTCTTTATTCCCTGCCTTGAAAATAAGTAGTTCACTCTTTTTGGAGTTATACCTGAGGCCATGGGCTTCAGCATATCTCACACATAAATTTATTAAAGTTTCAAGTGCTCTGATCGAAGGGCTCAGCAGCACCATGTCGTCCGCGTAACTGATGCTGTTTACAAAGTTACCATCTATTGAGCATCCGACGCCCGCTCTGCTAAGCTCCTCGATCAATCCATTTATATATAGATTAAAGAGCCTCGGTGAAGTTAAGCCCCCCTGTCTCACTCCACATTCCAACCTATATCCACTTGAGTATGAACATGCCCACCTTACATTATTTGATTGGTTGTGGTACCAATACCTTAATATATCGACTATCTCTCTAGGCGTACTCGTTTCCCTCCGAAGCTTATCCCATAATAGGTTGTACGAGACCAGGTCAAATGCCTTCGACAAGTCCAAAAAACAGGCGTAGACAGGCGTTTTTCTCGTAACATAATACTGGACGGTATGCTTGAGTCGCAAGATTGCAGTTTCAGTGGACAGTTCAGGTATAAACCCAAACTGTGCCTCATGTACCTGTATATGTTTACTTATTCGACGATCAAGCAAACCATCCAATACTTTGGCTATCACAGTAGCCAGCGAGATCGGTCTATAATTGTTCTTGTCGGCTGCATCCTCGGTCTTATTCTTTAGAACTGGTACCACTATGGTCTTCATAAGTTCCTGAGGTAAGTATTCATGCCCTATACATACATTATAGAGCATAGTCAATACCCTAGGCAGATGAACTCCCGCATACTGCAGGTGCTCAATACTGAGGTCGTCATGTCCAGGTGGTTTACCACGTGTCATATTATTTATGACATTTGCGACTTCTTTCGCAGTAAATCTGGCAAATTCACTGCATGATTTCTCCTCAATATCGAACACCCGCTGCACCGGTCCCAATGGAGATTCCACTTTGAAGTGTTCCCTAAAAACTTCTGCGATATGATGGGGCTCACTCTTACCATCGATACTCGCAGGTAAGCATGATGCAGTTTCCAGCTTCTTTGTTTGTTTCCAAAAACTCTTGAAATCTTTTTCTTTGTGGTGAGTAGCCAAAATATCCAGATCAGCAACATCACTAACGAGATGTGTCTGAAATTGATATTTATACATATATACAAACATATATATATACATATATACAAACATATATATACATATATACAAATGTAGTGTCATGCAAAACAGTATTAGCTGGTTCCTCACATCTAATCTTCACTTCGTATTGGAGTTCGGCCTTGTTAAGGAATTCGTACTTAATAACCCTTTTCATTGTTATAATTAAGTGCAAAGTTTAAGAAATAAAATTTTAATTAAAAATTGTACCTCTTTAAGTTAAAATGAATGTAAGTGAAGTGTTATATGTAGATCTAAATATAATACAGATAAGTTGAAAAACTAGATGAAGTTTTGTTTTAGAATTTGGAAGATTGTACCTCTTTAAGTTATTTAGAATAAAAATATTAAAGTGATGAATGTAAGTGAAGTGTTATATGTAGGTCTAAATAAAATCCAAATAAGTTGAAAAACTAGATGAAGTTTTGTTTTAGAATTTGGAAGATTGTACCTCTTTAAGTTATCTAGAATAAAAATATTAAAGTGATGAATGTAAGTGAAGTGTTATATGTAGGTCTAAATAAAATCCAAATAAGTTGAAAAACTAGATGAAGTTTTGTTTTAGAATTTGGAAGGTTGTACCTCTTTAAGTTATTTAGAATAAAAATATTAAAGTGATGAATGTAAGTGAAGTGTTATATGTAGGTCTAAATAAAATCCAAATAAGTTGAAAAACTAGATGAAGTTTTGTTTTAGAATTTGGAAGATATGATAAGGATGAGTAAATAAAGAGTTAAGAACGAAAGAAAAAGCAATTCAATCAAAAGGAAATGGATAAGGCGTAGCTAAGGTGAAGAAAAGAAGAACTTTACGTTGGGCGCCAAATTGTCGTGAAGCGACAATAAAAAAAAGAACCTAACTTAACTACAACGAAAACAACCAAAATAAAATAAATTATTTAAAAATTTGAAAAGTTTTACAGTTTCTTTTATAAAAAAAAGGTATGAAGGTGATGATGGGTTGTAATGAAGATAGTGATTTACAATATTATTAAAAAAAAATAACAAAGATAAAGATACTGCAACGAAGTATGCACAGGCTATGCCTATGATAGGTGCACAGCTCCTGCTCTAGGTACACGCAGAATCTGGAGAAAGCACACGGAGCGTCTGGAGAAGGTACACGCAGCGCTTGGAGTAGGCACACGCAACGCCCGGAGTAAGTACACGCAGCACCCGGAGTAAGTACACGCAACGTCTGGAGTAGGCACGCAGCGTTTGAAGTAGGTATACGCGGCGCTTGAAGTAGGCAAACACAACTTCCGGAGTAGACACACACAGCGTCCGGAATAGACACGCAGCGTCTGGAGTAGGTCCACGCAACGTCTGGAGTAGGCACGCAGCGTTTGAAGTAGGTACACGCGGCGCTTGAAGTAGGCAAACACAGCGCACTAGTAGGAGGCGTAGGCGTGGCTAGGCGACGACTTAAGGAGCGGGCAGAGGCTTGCAGGATCCCGAGGCAGTGCGGAAAAGGCCTTTAGGAAATGCTTCAAGTATCAAAGCTCAAGTCAGACTCCCCCATTCGCCGATTGTTCGGCTTATTTTTGCTTTTTGACGGATCTGGCCTAAGAACGGAAAATTATTCTCATTAAATTTGAAATTATTTAAATTAAAAGCAAATTCTTGTAAATGGCCAAGAAGAAAGGAGTATTTTGAAGTAAAAACATCAGGCCGGTAACGATATTTGAATAAAAATTGCCATGACAACCTGATAAACAACGATGTCAAAACGTGTCAAATTTTGGTTTTAGGCTCGTTATACAGAAACGGCAAGATTTAAGTGAAAAATGAGATATTATTTATATAGGAAAAACAGCGCGCACGAAACCCGAAATTGCAGAGTTACCGAGAACTAAATAAAAGACCGAAAAAGGTAGACTCCATTGACATCGATTTAAAAAGTGCTGATAACGGGAAAATACGACGTGAAAATGATTTGTTATTGTGTTCTTATGGTTTAAAAATGTTACAGGTTCCTATGGAAATAAAGGTGATGCAAAATATCTGGTTTTGAGATGAATGCAGAAAATAGAAAACAGAATGGAAAAATAAATTTAAAATAGTTAAAATGGTATGTAAGTAACATAACACTACAAAGTAGATGTCTGTGGGCCGCAGCAACAACTTACCATCAGATGGACTGTGTGCTCGTTTGTCACCCTATCCTATAAAAAAAATATTTTCGGCATAACGGATGATCTTGCTAAGCCATTTGAGGTAGTATTTTTACCATTTCCTCTTAATAGACCAGCGTGTATGCGTAAATATATAGATGTGTAAAAAGTTAAAGAGGTGTTTCAGGATCGAGTCAAATTGAAGTTCGTAACCTCTACTTTACTCGGTGACAGACGTGAGAGTTTTGTTTATAGCATAAGAGTAACAAACGAGCACACAGTCCACCTGATGGTAAGTGGTTGCTGCGCCTCACAGACATCTACATCAATCTTCGATAAAGAATCAAAATGCAGATGCGTTGTCACCTGTGGGGACTAAGATGGAATGCCCCTTTTCCAGTAAAAAGAGTTTTTTATGATACTCAGTACTGACTAGTTTTTAGTGAATGAGTTTTGGCAATGAGTATGTTCTATTTTTTATAGATAAAGGTGTCAAACGGGCACACAGTCCACCTGATGGTAAGTGGATGCTGTGGTTCATTGACGTCTACGTTTATCCTCAATTGAGTGTCAAATGCAGATACGTTGTCAACCTTGAGGACTAACATAGAATGCCTCGTTTCCAGTAAAAAATGGTCTCTGGATCTCTACACTCACCATACGGAATACACTCGAGCTACAACCATAATATATCTGCAGCGTGACTCTACCACGTAAAAAATGCTTTAGTCGAATATCAACTTAATTAAAAGATGGCGACCCAGATGATGATTTATCGCGACCGATTTCGATCCAGTAACATTTTCAAATATTCTACTTCTTTTTTATCACGAGCTCAAAAGATAATTGATTGAGTTTAGACTCTCCTCAAATCTCTTCCAATAGGGACATTTTGCCATAATCATCACGCTTGTTATGAATCGGCCTTCGGAGCTCGGTGATAGAATCTGTAATTAACATATATACAGTAGAATCGAAGTAAGCGGCATATCCCAGCGGATGAGTAAACCGAAGTGGCTATGAGCGGCTATGTAGTTCGAAGAACCGATCGCCAATGGGGAAGAGAGCTCAGTTCTAACGATAGTTTCGTAACGGCAAGCGGAAGGTAGAGACCCTCCACTATGGTTTATGATAGGCAGAGAGTCGGTTGATGAAGTTCGGGTTTCCAAATTTTTATTTCTTTAATATTTTCATTAGACCGATACTTTTTACATTCGTAATACGATCATACTGTATACCAAAACAAGAAAATTTTAAATCCCGTAACTCGCTAAATAAAGCATATCCATTGTCCACTACTTCAACGGTTTCAACTCGTTGGGATTACTATGAACGCATAAACCTACCCTGTGACTATTGTACACTACTACATAGACATCACTTGCATACAATATATAAAATAATTATTATTACATTGTAATCTATGTCTAAAACGATCCTTCTATTTAAAGGGATGGATTAATAGCACAACTTTCGATATAATGTAAGCCTAATATTGACAACATATTACAAAAGTGGGCTGCCGTTTTTCTATTCTGTTCAAAGTTGCTAATTAACTTCATTATCTGTGGAATTAGAACTCATGCTCAACAACCATCAACAATCATCAACTAATGCAAAGGGGGCTTACGCGAGATATTGATCACAAGCACACTGATATTTTATATAATATTAATATTGGTATAAAGTAGATTATGTTACTTAAATGTGGTGCAGTTTTGTGCAATAAATGCATGCGTCTATGAAAAAATAAAGGCATCGATGAGTGTGCCGATGCTAAAAAATAAAAAGATATTTAATCCGCTTTAGCGCGTTCATTTCCGTCTGGTCGAGTTGCAAAAGCTCCAAAGAACTTGTGAAAAATGTCGTAAATTTAATTTATATCACTATGGCTACAATTATAATACAGCATTTAAAAAAATATTTGTGTCTGTACATCTCATAGCGTAAATAAAACGAAATAACTTCATAGCATATAGATTTAGAGAAGCTTTTAATATTTTTTGCACTAACAAACACATCCAAAAACACAACTAAGGAAAATCCAAAATTATCACGGAGTATGTAAAACTTATAATAATTTTATTTTAGAGGAAATAGCGGAAAATATATTTCAACAAGGTTTGACAGCTTGTATCGAGAGGACGTTATCGGTTTTATGATTTACTGTTATATGATCCACAGATTATATCGAAAAATAATATAAATGCTAGTTTTTACGAAATAAAATATATATTAATAAATTAATGCTCGTGTTGTTTTAAATGAAACTGGAATGAAATTATCAATACTTAAATGATACATAGGTACTTATCCATGACAAACACGCGGAGGAACACGTTATTGTTAAAGACTATGACTATCAATATACAAGGACAGTTGTATAGCTGTCATCATTTTTATAATGTATACACACAAAATGCATGATACATACAACACATTACACTGAAAAGATTCACAATTTTACACATATACAAGTTCACAAAATTCAATGCGTTTAAAAAAACATGCAACCGCTAAAACTTCACATTCAACTTCAAATTCACTCTTGAAGTATACGATTAAAACATCACAAAACAAACCTTCTTCTTTTAGTAGTCATCATCATCATCATCATTTACAGCCCTTTACAAGTCCACTGCTGAACATAGGCCTCCCCCTAGGTATGCCACAAAGCACGGTCCTGAGCCACCTGCATCCATCAATTTCCTGCATGTCTTACCAGGTCGTCACTCCATCTAGTGGAGGGTCGCCCTACACTTCGTCTACCAGTACGAGGCTGCCACTCGAGAACCTTTTTTCCCCAACGGTTGTCGGTTCTTCGAGCTATATGGCCGGCCCATTGCCACTTCATCTTACTAATCCGTTGGGCTATGTCAGTCACTCTGGTTCTACTGCGGATATCCTCATTTCTAAGTTTATCATGCAGAGAAACTCCGAGCATAGCCCTATCCACAGCTTGCTGAGTGACTTTGAGCGTCCTCATACGGCCAGCAGTGAAGGACCACGTCTCAGTTCCATATGTCATCACTGGCAACACGCACTGGTTGTACAACTTAGTTTTCAGGTTTTGAGGTATACCTGACGAGAAGATGCGTTGTAATTTCCCGAACGCTGCCCAGCCGAGTTGAATCCGTCGATTGACCTCTCGGTCAAAGTTAGACTTACCTAGCCGGACTATTTGTCCCAGGTAAACGTACTCGTCAACAACTTCGAGCTTAGTGCTCCCAACAACTACCGGCATAGGTGTGACATGGACATTAAACATGATCTTTGTTTTGTCCATGTTCATCTTAAGACCTATCCGTTGGGAGACACTATTGAGGTCATTGAGCATAGTGCTTAAGTCCTCCAGCGATTCTGCCATAAGGACTATATCGTCGGCAAATCGAAGGTGAGTGATGTACTCGCCATTGATGTTAATACCGTATCCTTTCCAGTCCAGTAGCTTGAAAACGTCTTCCAATGCAGCGGTGAAGAGTTTCGGGGAAATAACGTCACCCTGTCTTACACCTCTCTGCAGTTGGATAGGTTTCGAGCTCTGGTTCTGTACTCGGATAGCCATCGTAGCCCTACTGTACAAACACTTCAGCACTTCGATATACCGACAGTCAACTTGGCACCGCTGAAGGGACTGTAGCACCGCCCAAATTTCGACGGAATCAAAGGCTTTCTCATAGTCCAAATACGCCAGGCAAAGTGGCAGATTGTACTCTTCGGACTTCTGTACAATTTGCCGAGGGGTATGTATGTGGTCTATGGTACTAAAGCCTTTTCGGAAACCGGCTTGTTCGGGAGGCTGGAAGTCGTCGAGTCTGCGTGAGAGATGATTCGTAATGACTCTCGAAAACAGCACGTGGATGCGGCTCAGAAGGGATATCGGTCTGAAGTTCTTCAAGAGGGCGTTGTCACCTTTCTTGAAGAACAAGATCATTGCACTTCTGCTCCACGCCTCCGGAGTAGTGCCACCATGGAAGGACTTCAGGTACCAGTGTTCCACCCGCTTTCAGAAGCTCCGCTGCAATTCGATCCTCGCCTGGGGCCCTGCCGTTTTTAAGGTGTTGGAGAGCTATTGTAATCTCACTCAGACTGACGTCCGGGATATCATCTGAATAGTGTCGGGTAAGACTTGCTCTTGGATCGTTACTCACACTTGCGTGTGGCTTCAACGATGATGTGTACAGCTGCCCATAGAACCTCTCAATCTCATTTAAAATCTCAGGTGTCCCGGAAACGATGCTGCCACATTCAGTATTCAGCTTTGGCAGTTGGCTCTTTCTGGCAGACAGAACTCTGGCAAAGACTTTGGAGCCCTGGTTCCGCTCGATCGCTTCTTTAATACGAGCAGTATTAAAGTTGCGTAAGTCTCGCCGCATGCATTTGGAGATCTGTCTGTTCAGTTGCCTGTATGCCATCAAATCTGTTGACGATTGCAGCTTCATCTCCCGTCTAACAGCCATGAGATTAAGAGTGTGATCGGAGAGTTTTTGTGTTCTTCTGCGGTAGGTCTTGCAGAACTTAGCTCCGACCGCATGGACAGTTTCCACGAGCTTGTCATTCATATCGTCCACTGCATTGCAATCATCTAGGCACTGAAAGCGGTTCCGTAACTCGAGCTGAAATGTTTCGGGATTCTGGATTAGAGCACGAGGGGGACGGAGCGTTGACTTCATTAGACGAGACCTCTCCAACTTAACGTTTAGGTTCAGTGTGCCTCTAACCATTCGGTGATCGCTGCCAGTTTTCACCCTTGGAATCACTGAGACATCACTGAACAGTTGGCGTCTGGTCGTCATAATGAAGTCAATCTCATTTTTTGTCGAACCGTCGGGGCTCGACTAGGTCCACTTCCTGTAGGGCCGCTTCTGGAAGAAAGAGTTCATCACAAAGAGTTCCTCTTTCTCCATGAAGTCGGCCAGCTGCTGGCCCCTACGGTTCCGTTGCCCCACTCCAAATTTCCCTAACTTCAGCTCACCGCTTTCTCTTGTGCCTAGTTTTGCGTTGAAGTCTCCCATCAACACCGTGTAGTGGGTTTTGGAGGAAAGCATGGCTCTGGAAATATCCTCATACATTTCCTCCAACTCCTCATCGGGATGTGCCGAGGTTGGTGCGTAAACCTGTATGACCTTCAGCGAATACCATTTGGTGATTCTGAGTATCAGGTACGTGACCCTCGTCGACACACTCCCAATCTTTACAACGTTGTTGACGAGAGACTTGTGGACGACAAATCCGACACCTCCTTGGGACAGATGGTAGCCCTGCCGGTGATAGAACAAGTTGCTGGACTCGAGGATTACCGTGTCCTCCCCCTCTCTTCGGACCTCGGATAACCCAATAATATGCCAGCGCAACTTGTCTACCACTTCTTCCAACTCCAGTATCCTCTCGTCAGTCCTCAGAGTACGCACGCAGCGTTATATGTTGCCAGGTCGAGTCGTCGTAGGTGGCAACCGAACCTCTACCGGAGATTCTTAGCACGCCCTGCCCCGCCGTTACCATGGTCGCCGGGGACTGGGGGCCGTTTGTTTGCGTCGTTACTCATGAGGGGATATTTGCCATAGTTGCCACGCTTGGCGAGCGGGTTGGCAACCGCAGTTTTTTATTATATCATTGCTGTTATCAGGAAGATGCTCCTGCCCATCTTCCCCCCCCCCCCTCAACAAAAATCCTGTCGGTCAAAGCGCCAAACAACCTGTACAATTGACTAGCATTTGCAGTTGTTGAATTTTTTTTGGAAAACCAGCGTGAATTGTTGCGACATTTAGGGATTTTTGAATTTGCTTCTACTATTACTGCGTAAAACATACGACATATTTAAGTGTCGTGAACAACGTTGTTACTTCCCTCGGTATTTCTCAGTAGTCGCATCTTTTAAGTTGCTATCCCAATCGAACTCGGTAACGCCGCTACGAGGAGAAACTTCCCCCAGGTGTTTCCATCGGAAATTGAAAACAAAGTCCCGCTTTCTTAACGTGTCGAATCTACAGAGGAAATTGATTATTAAATATACATAAATAACATCCATAAGTTCTTTTGTGGTAAATAAATGAGAAACAGAAAAAATGTTAATAACATTATGAGATTATCCACATATATGTTGATTTAAAGAGTATAAAACTTTTCATATGCTTAACTCATTTTCTTTTTAATTTTTTGTAAGATATCAGTGCCATAGGCTATTATTATATATTATATATAATAATAGCCTATGATACTATACCTATTTTTTCCAGACGGCCACAGAACAAGCAATAATTTGAGTGTTGGATTATCGCGGTTCTAGTGGTCGTAAACGCGAATCATCCCGGGTTAAAATCCCGGGTCGGGCCAAAATCAATTATTAGGTTTTTTTGTAAAGAAATTTTCACTAGCAGAAAGGCACGTACATTTAATGGGTCGTCGCCTGATCTCTCTCTGATCGTGTCAGCAAGCCGTTCCATCGGACTATGAGATGAGGTGAATAGAGAGTGCACCTGTCCTTGCGCATACACTATAATCTAGTCTTGTGCAGATGGCAAGTTTCGTTTAAGACCGCCGTGACCGAAATAATTTGAGTTTCACACAACTGAGTAATAAACCTTTTTTCTACATCGGGATCGACTGCCGGCGCGTCTAATGCCATCGCTTAAGTAAAATCGCTTTTATCAAATAGACGTCGACATTGATTGTCATTGACAAATTGATAGACCAATTGCAACGTAAAAGAAGTTTAACCATTTATATATTTTTTTGTATTATACAGTATTTGTATGATCTGTAAACTCTACAGAGCTTATATAAAACAATATTAGGTCTTTACCAATAAAATTACCGTTTTGTAACGTTAAACCGTAATAGATGGTTTAATTTGGAGTTCTGAATACAAATAAATGTTATACATATTTAACAGAGGCCAATCAAATAAGTTATTCATTTATTTCAGACTTTTTACACTCATTTAAAATACCACATACCACATACTAAATGTGAAAAACAAAATGAAAATATAATTATAAGGATACAATAAATAAAAGACGATTCAACTGAAACCATCAGTTTATACTAAAATTTCCCACAAAGGGGGATTCGTACTATCTATTTACAGTTATTGTCGCAATGCACGGCACGCCAACATTTTAGTATTGGATTCTCTGAGTACTCGTAGAGATCTCGTTCTCGGAATCGCGGATGCGAGACCAAAAAGCTGCAACCCGAGATCTAATTTGTTTTCTTATGGTTTTTTGGATGTTTTTGCAATATCGGTATAATATATATACTATAACCAACTCGTGTATTTTTGAACATGAGTTCCGACCTGAAAGCAATGCATCTCAAACGGTACGCAATATCCATTACGTTTACGTACCTAGCACTACTAATGAACGAACCGGCCATTATTGGTTCAATTACCTTCGTTCGGGATATTTAGACCTCAAATGTACCTCGTGGCCGCCCGAAAGAAGAAAGTTGATAACGATGACCTGTAGGCAATAATGAAAGCGGATCCGTCTCAAACCACGGCTGCGCTGGCGACGGCTTTTGGTTTAAGTTTCAAAACAATGTTAGATCATTTACGGCAAATCGGTAAAATAAATAAGCTTGACAAATGGATGATGAGCTGAGCGCTTACGAACTGAAACAGCGAGAGGACCGCGATCAAACTTGCATCAAATTGCCGAATTAAGGATGGGATTTTGAGTGGAATTGTTAACTGCAATGAGAAATGAATCGCATGAGTGTACAACTATCGCAAATATTCTTTACAGTAATTAGATCCAGGCCAATCAGTGACTTAATACGAAAGGTTAGCCGAAAGAAGATTACGGTGGCAGTTTGGTGGTCTTCTGTTGGATCTGTTGACCGTTTTGTCAACCATTTCAAATGATAGTAGTAATGCTGGCCCTCAAAGTACCCAAATTGGTGAATTGCTCTTTGCCATTGTTTTTCCGAGACTACACCCGCGGTCACACACTGCACAGTAGAAATTAAAATTAGCAGTTTAGAGCGGAGGACGATATTCACTACTATATCCTATTCACTATATTCTCCAGACCTTGCGAACAACAAACTGCTCATTAAATGGCAAGAATGTATTGTTAGATTAGGCAATTTCTTTGTGAAAAACAATTTAAATTTTTTTCGGCAAAATGGCAATTACATAGGTAAAGTCCCCGTATTATTTTATCAACTTATTATTATTTAAATTTAACTATCGAATGAATAATTTTACTTGAACGATTATAATGATTTCTTATATTTACGCAAACACTACACGTTGAACTAAACTACTTTTACGGATTTCATCGGCGACATTTCGGGTGCATTACAGCACTCATGGTCACGTACTGAGATAATTGACGTCCCGATGTCAAAGTTGACGCGGAGTACTTTCACTTTTAATTACTACTTTTAATTATTCCGATATTTGGGTTCAGTTTCAGAACTAACCCCGGTACAGTACTCCGAGTGAACTTTTACCTCGGGAAATTAATTGCCTCAGTCCCCCCCTCCCCCCGTCATTACCGTGACCATAGGGTTTTTTTTATAGAAGGGGGGGGCAAAGGAGGATACGGTTCACCTGATGTTAAGTGACAACCGTTGTCAGCCCTTTAGAAAGGAGTAAACTCCTTTATTGAAGTCCCCAGGTCGTATCGGTTCGGAAAAATCGCTGGTGGTAAATTATTCCACAGAGAGGTCGTACGCTGAAGAAAACTCGTAATGAAACGTACAGTGGTGAACCGCCAAGCATCCAGATGGTATCGGCAGGTTTGCCTCGTAGTGCGTTCACGAAATTTGGTGGCTGGGATTAATTCGAACACTCCCTCAGAGCACTCCCCGTGATAGATGCGATAAAATACGCAACAGTGAATCGAGCCGATCGGAAAGCAGGCGGTGTGCCGGCATGAAATACTGTCCCGCTCTGCTGAGCACGCCAAGCTTTTTAGAGGACAATTAGGCCTTCTCTTCCAAGTGACCACGAAACTGCACGTCACTTGATATGTCGACGCCGAGGATTCCGATACTGGCTGAGGCAACAAGAAAGGAATAGGTGCTGTAAAACACCCGAAACGTCGGAAATTAAAATTAAGTAAATTAAACGCGTTAAAATCCGTAAATATAGTTTTATTGAATGATTATGATAAAGAAACACAAAAACTATTTGCTTTAAAGCACACAAACCTCTTGAACATCAAATTCTTAGCGAACTCATACAGCTCCAGATCGAGCGAGTCGAGTCGCTTGATGTGCGCGATCTGAGCGGGCGCCAGCGCGGCCATAGTCGCACCCGACACGGTCGCGTTGTGCTGTGTGAAAGGTACAGCGAAACGCAGGTTGAACGTCTCCTCGAACACGTACTGGGATATCTGAGATAAACAAACAAAAAAAAACAATGTTTATTGTAATAAAAGTGTAAGTAGCGCCTTTTAAACAAACGTTCGGCATCGTAGATCAGCTACATGGACCGGAGATATTTAAGACCTTTTTTTATAAATGTAAGGTCAAAAAACGAGCACAAAGTCCATCTATTGATAAGTGGATATTGATGCCCCTTTAAAATTAAGAACCAAAATACAGATGCATCATCATTCCTGAATAAAATTGAATGCCCTGTCAAAAAGAGTCTCCGGTATCCGTCACTCACTATACGAAACAAAACGCATTTTGCCTTTTCATGCTTGTATTCTATGCGTGCATTGTAGCTCTACCACGCACGTATAATGACCCACAAAAAAGAAGTCCAGTTTGACACAAACATTGAAGGTTATGGGTTTCATAGATAAACAAGTTAGAGATCCTAACAAGCGCATATTTAATATAGAGTATATATAGTAGATATTATTGTATATTCCTTAAACTATAAAATTATTAGAGGAATTCACAACAGTCCTTATTTGATATTGAATTTACACTTTGCAATCTTTTTGCAAAGTTATATTCAAATAAGTTAACTAAAGTGTTCTATGCCCATCAAAAAATTTTATATTTTCGAAGACATGTGAAGTTCGCCAACACGCATTGGGACAGCGTGGCGGAATTTTTCTACTTCTCAAAAATGAGAGGTAGCCTGTGCCCAGTAGTGGGGCATACCAGGCGTGGGTGTAGTGTTCGCGTAAATTTTAGAAATCAAAAGTATTTCAATTAATGCATTCAGACGTTTCTCCGCGAATCTTAGCAAATTATATCTACAATTTAAAAGCTAGTGACCTAATGATAATACACAGAGAGATTTGCCACTATTTTGAAAGTAAGTATATCGCACGTTAACAAATTTAGTGCACTAAAATGTTATATTGAAAAAAAAAACTTTTTAAATCTTTTATTTTATAATACAATCCACAATAATATTAAGTTTTTATATCACACTTAAAATTATACGAGTATATTATGTATATAATTTAAAAAGACAATCTCTAATATACGAGCATTATTATTGTATAAATTGATCGTGATACACTTACTAGTTACTAAGTGACAAGTTTATTCAATAACGAACTACTCTGCATCAGACAAGTCGGATACGTGTTGTCATTTGACATCAGGAATTGTCAAGGTTGTTAAACTCTGTCTCGAAGTGTGATAATTTGATTGAAAATCGATTACCGATAGCAAATGGAAGGGGAAATTTCCTTTATGCATTACTAAAGGAATTCCGTTGTTTCCATAAAATTCACATTATTAATCGAAGACCAGAAATTTATGAAAGTAAATGACAAATATATCTCTGCATCATAAAATATATAAAAATCCATTGCAGTCCGTTAGTCTCGCTAAAACTCGAAACTGGCTGGACCGATATTGACCGATGTTTTTGTGTGTATTTGAGTGGCTATCTAGATGGTTTAACAACTCAGTTGGACCCGGTAGGTGTCGCTGTTGTCGAGATACAGAAATCTTCCGTGCGAAGCCGGGGCGAGTCGCTAGTCTTTTACATAATTAATGTAAATTTAAAATAAGATACAACTACTAATGTATATTGTAACCTTAATAATCTTACTTAAGCGAACTCTGTAAGTTCAATTGACAACGATATAACATACATAAAAGACATACGTCTAATTGAGGAATTCCTCCTTCTTTTGAATACATTGGCTACTCATTTAAGAATGAAAATGCAGATGTGTTGTGACCCCTGAGGACTGAGATGGAACGCCTCGTTTTTAGTAAAAAGGGTATCCGGTTATCTACACTCACCATACGAAACACAGCACCAAGAAGTTGTTTATTTACTTTGGTATTCAGTGAGAGCGTGGTCCTACCATGGTAGAGCCGACCTGTATGCGCTACAACCATAATGTATATAAATATTACACGAATAAGCAAATAACTTAAGCGATACGATAGGGAAATGTAAAAATTACTCTTATTGGTTACTACGTATTATATAATATTACGCATTCGTACTATAACATTATTTTCAAAAGTTATATTCCATTTCCACTCTCATCCTAGTGGCTTAAAGCAATTTGAGACGAAGCAATTTACCGTACAGCGCGGAAATGTATTTGAAGTTATACAGCAGTAATGTTATAGCCCGGAGTATTTTGTTTGCTCTAACGAATTTCAGGGAACCAAGTTATGAATGTTTACACCATACACACTGGAAAGTGCTTAGAGTACTCTACCTTCGACTAAATCCCCAATATTTCGTAATCCATCAACATTCAACGAAAACATTTGTTTTATAATCTTTTTGGTCATGTAATCACAATAAATGCAAATGCTTTATATATTCTGTAAGTGTATTTACGTATATAATGCGTTCACCCACATGGTAGACCTTTGCAAAACCTTACAATTCAACTTGGAGACTTTTAAATTTCACTTTTAAGTTCCATGCTTGGATTTCAGAGTTTTCAATATGTAATGACTATTTTAGGACTTGAGGTCTTGTACTTTGGGCAAAGCTTGCAATGGTACGCCAGGGTTTGAGGAAATGTAGATAACTGTCATTATTTCTAGTATGATAATTTACGCTGATATGGTGAATGATTTGTATTAAAGCTAATTCCTGGATTCTACTTCTTAATCAGCTCGCAATAATAATATAGACTTCCAGATCGAATCTCTAACTAAATCTACTAGCTAACTACTAGCCGTCTGCGCAGGACAGGTTATAATGTGTGCGCAAGCACAGGTGCACTATCTACTCACTCTCGTAGAACGGTGGGGCGGTAACTCAACAAGTCGGGCGCAGGACCAACGCTTTACGTGATTGCCTTGTAAAAGAGGTTAAACAAGTGTTCAACAAGCAGTTGCACTTGCGACCATTAGATTAACGACGCAATCATAAACCGCCATCAGTCCGTAAATAGGGTACTGCTAGGCGTGAGTCTTTCCATTGTAATAAAATGCCCTATAGGCTCCGCTAAGAAGCAGGCTGATTTTGCTCGTATATCCTAACTCCCCTTCTGCTCCTGTTAATTACATCTGACATCTGATATGTTTCAGACTGAATACCCGATGTATTCATACAGCAGCAGCCAGGCGATGTTCCTAGCATTTTGTATGGTCTACTCTACTGTACCCAAAGGACGAGATCGACTGATGAATTCTTTCACGCCATCAACACACAGACTATTCCTTCACGACAGAATTATCTTCACCGCTCATTTTATTTTGAAATCAATAAAAACATCTAACTGTGTAACGAAAGAGCAATCAGCCAGAACAAATTTTAACTTCCATCGAACCGTTTATGACAGATCATAACAGTAGAAAATCCAATTGTTCGTTCACTGAAGGCAGTGTCTGGGAGCAGTACGTACACGAACAGCGGCTATGTTTAAAGCTAAGTGCAAATAAATGGCAGCAATCTATAACACGGGGTCGATGCACCACATCACGTTATATGAACGGCGACACTTAGTCATATAGACTTAGAATTGGTTCTTTGAATTTTCGTTCAGTTTACCCAACAGTTAAACTAAAATGTAAACTTCACGTTTCAGGCTAAGTCACATGAGTATGCGTGTGCATTCTTCATTAGATAAGTCATCCGATTCGCTTCTAATGCTTCGTTATATATTGATTGAAATGATTCGATACTATTCGGGTAGCACAGTGTAACGTCGAAACACAGGCGCACAGGCATCCTAGAATTCCTGTATACTGTATAATAAAAAAAATATATCCGTTCTACCAAAAAATGTGATTTACTGATAGTCACGTGTTCTATTGTTTACAAAAAAAAATTTTTGACAATTGAAACCTAAAATTATCGATAAACCACAATGTTAATAATATCGTAAGTTTCTGATATGCTTTCAGAAAGAGCTTTAAAATTATTTTTGCTTTTTTGAATTTTCAATTAATTAATATTGTAACATATTGTTACGAGCTTGAGGTTCGTGACAGTAAAAACTGCCGTTTGAATTTCCAAAATTTACACTTTATTATCCAAAACCAATTAAAACTAAAAAACACTAATAATTAATCACACTGATTCACTTTATTTCGCTCCGAAGCTTCGCTTGTCTCGCCAAATTCAATACTTCCCCGATCGCATCTTGCAGCGCCTTTAAATACATATTATTACCGAAACATCCAGAATATTCAAGTAAATGCGCGCGCCAATCGACCAGGCGCAGAAAGTTCGAGTGTAGGGCTTCTAGAAAGTTTAGTTCTTCAACTAGATGGCGCTGTCGGTTGAAAGATTAGCATTTTCTGGAAAGCTCTCCTCGCTCCATTACGACACATATGGCGCTAGTGCCAGACGTCAACTTAGGCGCGCAACAATATTATTTTTCCAGTAATTTTTATGTCTCATATTTATTGATTTTATTTAATGTAAGTGCTTTGTGCAGCGCTTAAGTATTATCCCAAATTGTGGTAAGTGGTGATGAAAACATAGATCGTATATCGAACTCTCCCAAAACGCATCTAATAGATATTTTGATGATATTCGGAACGTCACTATTCGGACGTCAGCCTGACCGAAATTGGAATAACTCTCCCGCACTTAAACAGCAAGGTCCCGTGCGAGGATGGAATTACAGCGGAGCTTCTGAAAGTGAAGCAAGCTTCCTTCTGAAGCTCTTCAACTCCGTCCTTGATGTCAATGGTGGCACAATTTCAGAGGCTTATTAAATTTTTGAATAACTAAACATTTGATATACAATAGAAGTGAGTTAACTAAAATCTTAGAACAATCAATTAATTGATAATTAAAATTATACAATACGCATCATTAATACACTTATTCTGTAAATATACACAAGCTTATAAGCTTACATGTTTGGTATAATACAAAATTAATTTTCGACCAAATATTTACTTCAAAGTCTTGTCTATAATTTAAGCCGCCATTATATCTACACTATCAAATAGGCAGTACTTAGCCTTTTATTACAGGATTTTAAAAGATTATAACAAATTAACTGCTAATCCGTACGTTATTACCGAAACAGCAACATTATGCCGGAACTTTACGCTGGTTTTCTATTCGAGTAACACGTTATGAGATTAACAACGCGTTCAAATATCACAACCCCCTCAAATGCATTTTCTACGTGTAAACGACAGGACTTTCTTGAAATATTTTATTACGTTAAAATGCAGTCGTTTGTTTTGTTCTAATACTACATTCGCCAAACTGCAGCGCAGTTTCTTGACTAATACATCACCCACTTACATTCTATGTACCTACTATAGTTAATATTCTAATCTTGGATTTATAATAAACATAGAAAAATTAAATTTAAACTTTGTAGTATCATTTATATAATTCATCCTACTCGTATTTAATATTAAACAACCAAAGTTTGAAAGATAGAACTTTTATCTAGGAAATACCTTAATATTATAATATATATACTTCTTTAAAGTACAAATTCTCAGTTAGGCTACAAAATACTTAAAATACTTATAAAAACAGTTACCTTCTGAAATTCAGTAAGCCCGAAGTAGGCCATTGCGGCGAGATTTCTCTTGGCGGACGCAAGAAGAACCCTTTCTGTGTCTAACGTCCGATGCCGTAAAGTGCCGTTATAGCAGCCCACAAAGGCCAAGTCGGTCAACATGCGCATTTGGCGATTGTTGGCCAAGTTCCACGGACGCGCCGCAAACTCTTCTAATGTGACACCGCGCCAAGACTCGCCCGTGTAGCACGGCGGTACTTCTGACACTGAAAACACTAATTTATATAGTACCGTTGCGATGGCAAATATAAGCCCGAAATGTTTTTATAAGGGCATTAAGTTATTATTTCATATAAAATACTAGCTAGAGCGGTAAACGTTGTTCTGTCCTTTCCGTAGGTACTAGGTAGCGCGATTAGCTTCACATTAACTTCACTTAAATTAACTTCATACTTTTTACAATCTTAATATAAAGTTCATTGATACCTTGCTTGCAGCTTACCAATCGGATCATTACATACAAAACAAAACACATTGTATGAATAATACTACAATAAGTAAAGTCGTTCGGACACTTACGATGATCGAGCGATCGACGATCGTTACACGATCACTAACAGACGCACCAATTGTTTAATGTCCAATTATACCAATAACAATATTGTTAATGTTATAGTTAATTTCTAACCTATAAAGAGTAAAGCCTATATACGTCCCACTGCTGGGCAAGGCCTTCTCTCATTTCTAAGAGGATTTGAAGGCAAGAACTTCACATGTCTACGAAATAATTTTTTTCATATTTCTCTAACATGCAAGTTTCCCCACGATGTATTCCTTCACCGCCAAGCGCGTGGTAAATCAGCACTTAAAATTGCAATTAACAATTTCATGGGTGCCGGCGGGGATCGAACCCGGATTGCTCGCGTACTGTGAAATTTACAACGAGCGCTTAAACCCTATGCTACTACGGCTACTACTCTCTACTCTACTTCTAACATATAATAATTTAAAATATTATAGTTATTAGGGACTTCTAATCACATTTATCCTGTACCCCCACCGTATATTTATTTTTCCTTTTTAACATTTTGAACAGCAACTGCAACAATTCTCTTAAATAATTCACTAATAAAACTTATATATGGTCGATCGTTTAATAGAATAACATATAATCTTAGCTTCAGCAAAGCTTGGTGAAGATAAGAATGCTATCAGAAATTCCTATATATATATATATATATATATATATATATATATATATATATATATATATATATATATATATATATATAACATTAATATTATTTAATACTATATTAAATATGTCTCTATAATATACAGACATATTTAATATAAGTAGCATCTTCCAAGTCCCTAATATAGTAGATATATTACATCTCTTGTATTTCGGTGACATTCCAGGAGAAAGTTATGATATGTAATATCCTTTTGTAGGCGTACAACTTTCGTAATTAGGCGATGATACTATTTACTTCCATTATAAAAGATTATTTGATGGAATGTATCAGGATCGTATCCTTAATGTTATGTGTACTATTTGTTGACCTAATTTAATGGCATCTTCACACTATACGAAAATGTTTGCATTGCATAATACGATATGTATAGTAAAAGCTCTTTATTCGTCACCCGCGAATAAAGAGCTTTTACTGTATATGCTTCAAAATTAAAAATGCTATGTAACTGTGAGATTTTTGGTATTTAATGTTTTACCTATTACACAAAAAAGTAATTAATTATTTTAAATAATTGACCGTGTAGTGGCGGTGTCAGAATATCCACTACCCCATATTGCAGCGTGGATGTTGCAAGACTCGACATAGAAACCTAATAACAATTTGAAAATAAACCGGTTGCCAACCCGTACCCCAAGTGAGGCACTTCCCCTTGTGACGGAATCTAGGAGGATAACTATGTACAGTAGTAAACTGTTGGTAGGATTTAACGGTAACTATACATTAGAAATATGAAGTTATAAAAGTACCTATATAATACACGTTAAATACGGTGCGGTACGGTTTGTGTAAGTTGAACGTTGACGTTCTGCTTCACGATTATGCCATGACGACGACTGAATGATTCGGGAAGTTATCAACTACTGAGGAGATATTATAGTGCCCAAAGTGTGCACTATAATATCTGCGTGTGCTTGCACAAAGGCACACACTCAGCATGCAAACACAACCAGCAGTGCATTGTGTGACTCTGATGGCAGCCGTGGTCAATTTTATTTCGTCATTTGACCCTTATATATATATATATATATATATATATATATATATATATATATATATATATATACTCTGACGCCTCTACAAATGTCTATTTCAGGGCCATGTCTCTCTAACTTTACACGACTTTTGCTTTATATATATATATATATATATATATATATATATATATATATATATATATATATATATATATATATATATATATTGTTACGAGCTTGAGGTTCGTGACAATAAAAATTGCCGATAAAATTACATAATTAACACTTTAATTTACTTTATACAAATTAAAGTTAAAAACACTATAATTAAACACACTAATTCACTTAATTCCGCTCCGAAGCTTCGCTGGTGTCGCCGAGTTAAACTTTGTTCCGATCGCATCTTGCAGCGCCTATTTATTTAAATTAGCAAAGAAACATCCCGAATGTTCAGGTAAATGCGCGCAAAGCGACGAGTGCTCGAGTATAGATTTTCTAGAAACTTAGTTCTTCGGGTGGCGCTGTTGGTTGAGAGATCTGTGATGTCATTTTCTACAACACTCCACTCGCTCTCGTTCCTGACACTAGATGGCGCTAGTTGACTTATTTACACAACACTGCCCCCTCCTAAGACATGCTCGTCCCGAGCATTATCGGTCCCATAATAACGCGCCAAGCGATCCACATGGACGATCTTAGGAGTCCCTCTTGCGCCTTTCTGTATCCGGTAGGTCACATCGTTGATCCGGGTTACAATCCGGTACGGGCCGTCCCATTTAGCTTGAAGCTTAGGAGATTTCCCTTTGCTGCGGACTGGATTGTGCAACCACACTAATGAACCTTCGTTGAACCCTTTATTGTTCATTTTGCGGTCGTACCGGGTTTTCATTTTCTCAGACATTTGCTGGCCTGATTGTCTGACGTGCTCATAAATGTCATTCATTTTGTTCCGCAAGTCATTTGCATAATCGGTTATACTGCGTGGGGCATCAGGTGGTATCCCGGTGATCAGGTCTGCAGGCAGCCGTAATTCTCTTCCAAAGTTTGCGAAAGCTGGTGTCACTGCTGTACTTTCGTGAACAGAACTTCGGTATGACAACAAAAACGGTTGTATGTGCTTGTCCCAATCTCCTTGCCGATTGTCTACAACTTTTGCTAGGTACCACTCCAATGTCTCAAGGAGTTGCTCATAAGTCACTTCCTCACCGAGAGCTTCCAGAACTGTCAAGGCCTGGTCGCGCAGGCCTAGTGTGAGAGCAGTCATGGCTTGGCTTTTATTCCAGCCGTTCGCCTCCATGACGGCCTCGAACTGGATTTTGTAGGCCGACCAGGAAGAGGTCCCGTCGAACGGCGGCACTTTGAATCCACGTAGCGAAAGTGCTGCAGCTACTACGGGAGCTGTAGTTCCATCCCCAAGTTTGAGGTCGTTTAGCGTTTTCTTCACGTCAGCCATCACGTTGTCAACCCGATTGTTCACATGGTTGATTTGGGTTTCATGTTCTTCGATTCGGGTTTCAGCTTCCGACAGGCGGTTGTCGTGTTGAGCAACCCTATCTTTCACCTGCCTTATCTCTTTCCCAAAGGTAGCGTGAAGGTCCTTCATGAGGAGCATCTGCTCTTCCGACCGACGAGCCTGTTCCGCCTACTGACGGGCCTGTTCCTCTTGTCCACTCTGCAGCTGCTCTTTCAACTGACGGACCTGTTCCTCCTGTCCCCTCTGCAGCTGCTCTTTCAACTGACGGACCTGTTCCTCCTGTCGGCGAGCCTGTTCCTCCTGTCGGCGAGCCTGTTCCTCTCGTCCGCGCTGCAGCTGCTCCTGTAGCATGGCCATCAGAGCACCTAAGTCAGGTGCCACAGACGTAGAAGCTGCTGACGGACCGGCTTCCGTGGCCGGCGGCTGGCCCTCAGACATCTGCGGCGTTGCACCACCAAATCTCCTCTGGTCCGTCTCCTGCTGGCGTTGACTTCGGGTACGGACACCCTCCGTTTCCTCCTTGGGTAAAATCGGCATTATTTTATCCCACTTCTGACACCAATTGTTACGAGTTTGAGGTTCGTGACAATAAAAATTGCCGATAAAATTACCTAAATTAACACTTTAATTTACTTTATACAAATTAAAGTTAAAAACACTATAATTAAACACACTAATTCACGTAATTCCGCTCCGAAGCTTCGCTGGTGTCGCCGAGTTAAACTCTGTTCCGATCGCATCTTGCAGCGCCTATTTATTTAAATTAGCAAAGAAACATCCCGAATGTTCAGGTAAATGCGCGCAAAGCGACGAGTGCTCGAGTATAGATTTTCTAGAAACTTAGTTCTTCGGGTGGCGCTGTTGGTTGAGAGATCTGTGATGTCATTTTCTACAACGCTCCACTCGCTCTCGTTCCTGACACTAGATGGCGCTAGTTGACTTATTTACACAACAATATATATATATATATATATATATATATATATATATATATATATATATATATATATATATATATATATATATATATAAGGGTCAAATGACAAAATAAACAAAAGTGCAGACAAAAGTGCAGCGTGGTGTCTTGATAAATATATGTTGTCGTACTGCAGTCCATTAAGTGTGAAGTGAGTCTTATTGAGTCGTTTGTGTTGTGGATGGTGAAAATGTCCGTATTCGCACATGCGCGGGAGACAGTAGAGTCGCGCATACGCAGTTGATATAAGCGCGCGAGAATTGTCATAATAAATAATTGTTTATTTAGATTGTGTTGTTAATCGAGTATATATTTTTTTTAATTTTCGTTTATTTTGCATGTGTGTTAATTAATTATAAAATTATTATTGAACCCTCACCGCTACTGCAGTTAGGGATGTTATGAGACCGTCTACCCCAGTTTTTTATTATTTTTAGTTGTTATCAATATAATGCTGATGTCCGTCACCTGTTCCAATTTCCCTCTGTGGTCTCTTACGACACCCACGGGACGGTATGTAGTCACAGTTTAACTACTACCAGGCCTCTGTCACTCTTGCTACCTGCGTGAAATAATTACCTAAAATCGCGAGACGCCCTGGGCGTTATACACAGTCGGGGCTAGCGCGTTGTAGGCGATTCAATGTTGAAGTTTTTTAACGTTGTTTACGTAAAAATAGTTTTATGTAAATACTTATTGAAATAGTTTTTGTTTAGTGTTGTAAAAGTTTTAATGTATTTTAAAAATTATATATTATGTATATTACCTATTTGATAAATTATAATAGCAAAACGTCGTTCCTACTATAACTGTTGCGTGGATGGATACTAAATGAAACGACCAACAAAAGGTTTCATATCATTCTTTAAGTTACCGAAGAATTTTAGAAGGAAATTATGAAAGGTGAATTTATTTAATTTTTTTCTTAGATAGGTACTTACAGCAAAAAAAATTAAGTAATAATTTGGTCTACAGAAGAAATACCTAAGTACTTTATTACAAAAGTTAGTTAAATTTTTTTCACTGTCCATCCATTTACTTACATACATACCTATACTTGTATTTTGTAATTAAAATATTTTAAGTTAAATTAACACAAAATACTGAAATTAAAACTTTGTATACTAAGAAGATTTTTAAGTAAGTAGAATAGATCACATTTCTGTTAGGAGTCGTATTTCAGGTTTATTTGTTGTTCACACTATCTACCTATTTCTTCCGAATCAAGGGTTGCGATTTCCGACGAATGGCCTTGCAATTTGCATGAGTTAGGCATCGCATAGGGCGAAAGTATGGTCAGTCAATCATAGTCAGAATAGGAACTTCACCTAAGTAACGTAATTAACATTTCGCAATGTATTTTTTACTTTCTATTGACATCCCTTAATAACCACGGAAAGTCCGCCTTGACTTAGGAAGCGGAAAAGATGCAAAGTAATATGGACACTAACGCACAACGATAAAGTTTTATTTAGCATGCGTGCGCGATATATCTTATTAATAATCATTAAGTAGGCTATTAAACGTCGGCAAGCAGTTGACATCAAAGGAGTGCAACTTCTGTACGTAGTACTATTATTTATTCTGTGCTACTACTAACAGTCGGTCATCGAAGGCATTTAGACAGGGCAATCGTGCATAGCGGTGCGAGACGAGGACGCGGGCGGATCGCTCAAGAACTGTCCGCTAGGGTTGTCCTGTCACGCAAACTTTGAGTATTAAATACTCAAAGCACGCAAATAAATTAAAATGGTTAAACTACATGTGCGGTTAAAACATTGGGTCGTCCTCATTTAAAGATAAGGATTAAAGTTTCAATAGTTTCCACATACACAGGAATTTGTCTTTGTTTCCCGTTCTGATAACCATAGCAATATATTGTTTATGTCGTCCACCCACTTAACATCAGGTTGACTGTGTGCTCGTTTGTCACCTATATAAAAAAGCATGATAAAGCGCAGTACTTGCAACCCACCACTATTAGAGGCTCGTATATAAATAGCGTAGAACAAATGTGAAATACCCTATCGATGACGGAGTGCAGGGTCAAAGTATTAAACGCCTGGTACTACGATCGCCTGCCAAGCGTGGCGCTTGCGAAAATTTCTCCCTTCAACAATAGTAGTCCAATTCCATCAGTAGACTTCAACAGGATGATGATGTTTTGTGCATGATGTATTACAGCGATAATCGTATTCGATGCAAGCGAACCACCCTCTCGTCCTAATCTACCCATGTCTTAAGCACCGCTTATATCAGAGATCGAGGAAGCAAATCCAGACACGAATAGTCGCGAAAAGCTGTGTTTAAATGTAATTTGTATGCTAATAAATCTTCGCCACGGATTTAATTTCAAGCCTCTAACTACCGTATGTTGACCACACAGACTAATACAGTAGTCATTTATATTTGACTAGCTGATACCCGCTCGCTTCGCTGGGCGCACGGTAATATAATATAGTGGACCTATTATTATTTTTTGATGGAAAAAAATCCGTTCTTAGGGAGCGTCTACATTGTGAAATGAGTAACTATACTAAATGAATCAATCGGATGTATAATTTTAAAGATGTCGTGATGAGTTAGGAAATCAGTGGTATTAGGCAATCAGTAGTATTTCGCTTTTGTATATAAAGTAACTATTAATTTAAACTAAGCTTCATTGATATTAGCGATTTTTTCAAAGTGTTAATCTTGAGCAAGTATATACTTTTCGATGCATCAAACCACTTGTAGAATACTTGTGACCTCATCATTCAATCTTCCTTAGAAAAAACATCAGTGCGTTTTCTTTTCTCTCTTACCTCTCAGCTTTTATTCTTTGCTTTAAAAAAAAGTAAAACTCTCAAGCTGCTAGTTACGAGTAGGTCAGAATATCACGGGTGAGGTAGGAAAGACACATTTTTTTAATAAAAACATCAAATTATTTATTTATTCTCACCTCCAAACTATTACATCAGCTATATACTGTTGCTGCTACTATGTTGATCGATAAGTTTTTGGAAATGCAATGAAACTAAGATAAGTATTTATGTGAATTGTATTTATTTTTAAACGTAATCGCTTTCTAATCCAGCTCTATCACCACATCTTGAATAGTGTTTTGCAAGTTGTTTAATTCCCTTGGAAGAAAAAGGCTTCATCCTGGGACTCGAAAAAAGCCGTCGCCGTCGACTTTTACACCACACAAGTGTTTTTTCAGGTGAGCAAAAAGGTGAATATCACTCTGAGATTATGGTAGATGCTACAACAATTGAAACTCAACTGTTAGCATGTCACCACATGCAAGATCTGATCGATGGGCAGAGCATTATTATGATGAAAAAGCAGACTTGCAACGAATAGTATATTCGGCCGCACGAATGTCGAATATTCTGCGAGCTTCCTGGCCGAATATTAGGCAAAAGTATTCATTCAGCTGGAAAGAATGTAGTGTTTACTCTTCAGAGCTTCTTCTCTCTGAACCTGGGATTGTCTATGGAAGAAAAGGAGTAACCTACTGCCTAAATATATAGAAAAATAAGTCTTTATGCTCCATTACCTTTCACTTTAATTCATTATGACTGTATTATTATTGTTTGTGTTTTGTGTTATTATTTGTTAGAACGTTAAAATTAATATTGCATACTATGTCGGTCAACTTTACTGACACAGGCCTCTTCTAATTTTTGAGAAGGTTTTTCTCAAAAAACATTTATTTTCGAACACCGAAATATTATAATTCATCGTAATATATTTCATCGGTAGAGTTTTGTAATAGGATATGGGTGCAAAACGAGCACACAGTCCACCTGATGGTATCTACATCTATTCTCGACTACAAATCAAATTCCAGATGCGTTGCCAGTTGTCATCCATGAGGAATAAGGTGGAATGACTCATTTTGCCGGTTTTCTACACTCACCATACTAAACAAAGCGGCGGTAAGCTACTATTTTACGCTGGTACTCTGTGACAGCATGGTCCTACCCCGGTCGAGCCGAACCATTCATGCTTCGACTACACCATAATATCTCTAGTACATAGTCAGTAATCTATGGACTACACTACACTCTTTGATTATATACCTGTCTAGGTAGAGTGTTGAGCTACAATCGCAACAAGAACAACGGGTCCGATTTCGAGCGCTTGTGTGCTTATTACACACACAAGTATGCGTAACTACTATTGTTTAACAAGTGCACTGCGTCACTCGGGTGCGAGCTGAGTGATACCAGCTCTTGAATATTTCCCATTAGATTAAGTACTCATTTGACATTTTAATTTTTTATATATACTTATTTTGATTTGCCTAGTTATAAAATAATAACGTTAACATGAAAATTGTGTTTTTTTTTAAATTTTATTTAATTTGATATAATTTATTTATATATTGACTTACTTATAAAAATAACTATTTTAAATAATTTTCACATGTCAGGTATAGTAAACATGTGGACTATGCACAACTACTTGTCATCTTTAATGTACCGTATGTGTTATGTACGTTTATTGGTAGTTTTATAAATATATAAATGAAAATGATAAATATACATACATTTGAATAAAATAAACTAAATAAATAAAATACATTAATAAATAAAATCCAACCAGATGGAAGACCTCGCCAGGGGAGACCAAACGGCGAAGGCTTTGATTACATACTTGTTTTATCAGATGAAAGTTAAACAAAATAGCTTTAATAAGGTAATTATTATGTAGATTAGTTTTATTTAAAAATATAAAAATATTTAAAAGAACTAACAAAGATACTATTTAGTCCATGACGTCATGGGTTTCATTTATTTTGTGTAGATAAGTTATCATTTACTGATCATATTATTAAAAAAAAACTAAAGTAATTTTTAAAAAAATAATGTTCCCTGATCGAAAGATGATGTAATAGTATTTGTATTTTGTCTCTCATAGGCATAGTAAAAACTTCCTAGTAATAAACTGACAACACTGGCTAGTCAGACTAACCTACAAAGTAACGAATTAAAAAATCGTGTTTTCATACAACAATAGTGGTTAAATAACAAAACTTATTGATGAAACGTGATCTTGGTGTTATTATACGGTTTTCTCACATAATTGCGACACAATTTAACGGCACAAACCGGTAATTATTTTCCATGAGCACGTTATCCCTCAGTGATTCAAATGACACTGACGTAGATGAAAAGCCAATCTACCAATTTTCGTAGACTTTATTTGGGCCGTTCTGTACGGACAATGTGGCATATAGACAGGTGTATAAGCAAAGACTATACTACTAATATTAGCTACAGCATTGCTCTACCACGTGTAAAATTGAAGAACAGAAAAACAGACACAGCTAAATTATAGAATCACGCGTCACTTTGTGAATAATATTGTGGAAATCCATTATATTATAATTTGAAAAAAATAGTTGTATTGTCCACGTAATAAAATAAAATGATGTATCTTACTAGTTTGAAGAGCAACTCCCGCAATTGCGTGCACTACATCCGCCACCACTTATGCCACCACAAGGAAAGATACACCACCATCGATAGTACGACACGTGGCATCCTCAGGTTTTCACCTACACGTAATTGAAGGAGAGGATTTTACGTGGTGGAGCCACGCTGCAGCTATATTATCGTTGCAGTACGAATAGGTCGGCACGATCGGGGGAGACTATGCTCTCACATAATACCAGCGTAAAATAGCAGCTTAATGCTGCTGTGTTTCGAATGGTGGGTGTAGAGAACCAGAAACCCGTTTTACTGGAATCAGAGAATTCCATCTTAGTCCTCAGGGGTGATAACGCATCTGCATTTTTATTCTTAACCGAGGATAAGTGTGGATGTCTATGAGTCACAGCATCTACTTACCATCAGGTGGACTGTGTGCTCGTTTGTCACCCTAATTCTATAAAAATATACAGGCCACAGTATCCAATAACTACAGGTAGACTGTAACGTCTAATAAAAAGTATCTTTAAGATTTACACAAGAAATATTTTATCAAAGAGTTGTTTCTGTAAAAATGCCATTAAATTCGTTCTATTTTTCGATTTATATTCTGATATGATGATTACGTTTCCAATTACAATAGTTAGTTTGCCCACTTTTATCAACCGTATACTACGGACCAGTCAACCAGAATGTCGACCTGTTAATTGTTTTGATTAATATCTACTATGGCCGCTCGCCCGCAGATGTGTTTCACCTTGATGACGTTGGTTATTTGATTACCACGTTGGCTATTTTCGGCGCGAATATGCCAATAACATGAAATTGATGGAGCTTTGGGCGCCTCTACCTTAATACGATGTAATTTGCGTGTATTATATGCTGCTCTTATTGAGCCACCAAGTGTAACTTTAATATTCTGTTCGTATACGTGTTACCGTTACCGTTACAGCCTATTAAAGTCCACTGCTGAACATTTCGACATAATTCCCACGCTCCGCTATTGGGTTGACAGCCGCAGTTTTTTTATTTTCGGTCGTTATTAGGAAGAAGGACAGGCAGTGGATGTTCTCACACCGGCACTACACGGTACTTAGTTTGCTTCAGGGTGTCATCGTATTTTTATCGTATAAGGGTGACAAACGGGCACACAGTCCACCCGAAGGTAAGTAGATGAAGTGGCCCATAGAGAGCTATGTCTATCCCCGATTAGGAATCAGTGTTTCAAATGTTTACAGTAAAAAGGGTATCCAGATCTCTGTACTCATCATACGAAATATAGCAGCATTGAGCTACTATTTTACGCTGATATTCTGAGAGAGCGTGGTCCTGCCACGGTCGAGCCTACCCCTTCATGCTAAAACCATGATATAGCTGAAGCATAGCTTTCCACGTCTGTTCCACTTGTAATATTCTTCTTCACTATTTTCAATTATATAATTATTAGGGTTTGGGAATTTCCGACAACTTTAAAGTCCCGGGACACGAGACTGTCTACAATCAAAGACCCGTGAATTCCCGGGACTTTGAGACTTTTAGGATCAAATTTTTAAAGAGGGGTAAGCCTTTTTTGATGAATTTTAATTGAGTCAATTTCCCGTAAAACGTATTAAAAAAGGCAATGTTTTTGTAAAAATCAACATTTTTATAAAACAGAAAATTAACTTTAACGTTAACTTCAGTCTTAATAATTTCTTTGTTTATTTCTTTAAATCACACATACATTCACTTTTTAAGCAGTTAAATCTAAAAGTTATAAAATGAACTTAGTTATAAATCATACTAATTATTAATAACTTTACTTTTAACTAGTAATCCTAGTATCTAATCTTTGGTCATAATCACAACATTGTTAATTCTCATAATCACAGATTTGTTTCTTAGTTAAATAATCTAAATATAAATAATAAACCACACTTATAAATCAGTATTTTAAATAATCAACTAACACATTAATTAGACTTCTTTGCTGATTAAAATAGGATTAAATAAAAAATGGAATAAAATAGGATTTAAAAAAAAATCAGAGTTTGTCCAACAATCTGTTTCCGATTTTTGTAATAATGTCACCGGACAAGGAGAATTCCTCTCGTTTTTAAAAGATGTCGGTTTAATTGTGATTAAGACTTTATACAATAGTTCCAAATTTTCGGTATCAATTCCGGTTGCTTCAAACAACTGAAACTCCTTTTTTAATGTTGCTGTTTTTTTCTAGAATTTCAGGTACATTTTCTTGGATATTTGTTATTGCTTGTTCCATTTTATTTACAAAATACTCGTCAGGCTTGTTGTGTACTTGAGAGCTACTAGTACTAGGTTCAGCGCCCATTATTTCCACATCTAGTGTTCTGATACTAGGCATATTTTCAAAAACCCTAACCCTATTTCTTTTTGTATATTTATTTTGTATTGTTACAGTTCTTCCGCAAAGCTAATTAGTGCAGTTTTTAGTAAAAATATTAGTATATTCGAGGTAAAAAATCCGTGTTTTGAGACTGTGAGGTGTTTTGGCCAGTGTGCGAATATTTTAACAAGCATACAACTCGTTGTGGTCTTTTCTCTTCTTGGTGAGCTTTCAAAGTTTCGAAAAACCGCTTCGCCAAATCATTATAAGCCGTTATCGATCAATTTTTTTAGCAACTCGTTAATTATTGCCACAGCTGTGTGTAATGAAGCGTTTTGTCGACCTAAAGCTTCCACAACTATCTTGACTGGCTGAAACAAATCAACAAGTGACTACGAAAGAAGATTGTCTTCATTCCAATTATCTTACAAGTTTAAATCAATAAACGCTTCGTTCGCGCAATTTTTCAGCTTTAAAAACCGTTCCGCCATCACAATGATGGAATTCTACCTTGTTTTAACATCCTGTAGTAAACTAAGCTCAAAAGAAGCACCACACCACACTCACATCATAAATGAAATTGACGACTGAGTGACTCAACTGACACAGACACAATCATAATCCGAACGTCACAGAACAACTAATATGACAGCATGATGGCAGCGCGGCAAATGCACATTGTGTTGTGTGCTCAGTAGTTACGTAGTAGACCAAGTAATTATTCATTTAAACTAACAGATAGCTCTAGGCTCCTTCAATTATTTGAAAATAAAATGATTACATAACAATTTTGATAATCTTGTCTCGTCAATCGGGACTCGAGACAACCAAAATTACAAAAAGTCCCGGGACTTCAAGACACGAGACATCCCGGCACCCAAACCCTAACAAGTATACTACCTATAGTTACGCTAATTAACGATACTCGTATTTAAATAATACTAGTATTTATGGAGTTTATCTCGTTTTTTTTTACTTTTTAAATACCCGACGTTTCGAGCACTTTACAGCACCCATGGTCACAGGGGAGACTGAGATGTTCAACGTCTAAATGTCGTAGTTAAGCACGGTTACCATAGATTAAAATTATTAATTTTTGTTCCGATCTATGCAGTACGAACTTATAGTATCTTGAAGTCTCGCAGTTGTATGCTTGAGTTGGGTTTTAATTTTATTAATTATAGGATCTCAAGCAGATGGTAGCACCCAGCCATCTTCTCTATTGAAATTAGGATGTTTTTTGATTTCAATAGCCTCGCGAATCATGCTTGGAAGGAATCGGTGTTCTTTAGCGAGGATTTATGGTCTAACAAATCTAATGTAGTGATGGGGGCGATCCTGTACGTGTTCACAGACTTCAGATTTCCCGGAGCGTCGATTCTTCATATCAGGTATATGTTATTTAAAGATAATAAAAGTTGAAAAAGTTAAATATACGCGATAAATTCCTTAAAAACTAGTATTATTTAAATGTGTAGTGTTCGCGTAAATGTAAGAAATTGTTACTCGTAATTATTATAAAATCGTTTGTTTAAATCTTAATAAATAAAAAACATAACGTGAGTTTTGTATTTTATGTTTACATAAATCCAAACAGGTTATACAATAAAATCAGCAATACCTAATGGTAATCGAAATCGGAATGTATCAATAAATTGCGAATGAGCCGCACGAAGCGACTAGCGTGAAACAAGCAGTTGTATTTTGCATCAGTTTTCCATAAATATGGAACGGGAAGATTTCCTTACTGGGTTCGTCCGAATGAGAAGTTTGCCTTCAGACAGCTTGGCGACGAGCCGCGTGGGCGGTCATTATACATAGCAAAACGTGTTTAATCAACATCTATGAGATACTATACTCGAGTAGTGTGTAGTGTATGCATATTAGATCGATCCGCCGGCACTCGGCCACACTACGTATGTACATATGTTACCGGTGTACCAATACAAGTAACACGCGACTGATAAAATCAAAGTAGTCACGATACTGTATCATCATCATCACCATCATCATACCGTTATAGTTATTACATTATGGTTTATATTTGTAATGTTCCATACATTACTAATAAATCGCAAGGGCATTAACGAGAATAAAATGGTGTTTCCACATTTAAAACACTCAAAACGTGCTATTTCTGTAGCTCCTGGCATAAAGCCACGTAGTTACAGTAAATATTACAATATTTTACTTTATGCTGGTCGTTGAGCTAACGACACGACATTGACAATGTAAAAAATTTTGTCCGCCAATAATTACTTTCCAACACTGACATCTGGGGGTCTATGGTCAATGGTCGAATGGTTAACACGTACTTGTGAGTGCTTTTCGGTATTTGGTTAATTTTCCTTAATTCCTTCATTTTGTGGTGGTGGATTCCTCTGTTGTAAGTAGATTACGTTTATAAGATATAGTGATTTCGATCAATACACTCAATCATGGGTGACGAAACGGGGTCTCCCCGCGAGAAACCCCCTGACCCTCCTGATGTAGACATGTGCTTTGGATTAAGTGATAATAATGATTGTGATCGTGGTAAAAAAAAGACATGCTGAGTCTCGAACATATGATCCAATATTATATAAAAAGAATTCTGTAGTTGATTTAACAGCATCAATAAATACTATATATAAACATCCCTACCTAGAACAAAATCTTAGAATGTATGGGCCAAATGATCAAGGCCCTTTCATTGTCCATATCTCCCGGTCTTCGTCAGACCCTAGAATAGGGCTATCACTTCGACCTATTAAAATAGGTTTATGCTTGTCTAAAAATAATATAGGAAACATTAAAAAAGGAGGGGTCAAAAGTGTTGGTAGAAATCGCATCTCTATTGAATTCTGCTCAGCAGATGAGGCTAACAAATTCCTTAATAATTCAATGCTCGCAAAAGAAAAATTGATTGCAATTATTCCATCTTATAATGTTTCTCGAATGGGTGTCATTCGCGGTATCCCTGTGGATTGGTCAATGGAAGAACTTGCAGAAGCTATTGAGCTTCCCCCTGGCTGTGGTAAAATCCTAAAAGCTCGCCGTCTTCAGAGAAAAACTTTTACTGAAGGGTCATCATCCCCAGTATGGGTTCCTACCCAATCTATTGTTTTGACATTTGAAGGCCAGATACTCCCCAAATACGTATATGCATTCTACACATCCCTTACTGTTGAAACTTATCAACTCCCCACCATCCAGTGCAAACAGTGTTGTCGATTTGGCCACGTAGCTGATCAATGCCGCTCTAAACCTCGCTGCTTCCGTTGTGTCCAAGAACATACTGGAGCAAGTTGTTCTGTTCCTGAAAGCGAAGCCACTTGTCTGTTATGCTCCAAAAATCACTTTGCTAATAACAAAAATTGTCCAGAACACCATAGACTGAAATCTGTCAAAGTTATGATGTCAGAACAAAATGTATCCTATATAGAAGCGTCAGCCAAAATCCCATCTATTCGTCTGAACAATCTTCAAAAATCATACTCTGAAGTGACCTCTACTCAGCCTTCACCTACTTCTCCTACCTCTTTCAACCTCCCCATCATGTCACAGACATATAGAAAAACCGTTTTCCAATCTCCCCGCCCCATCCCTAGAATCCCCAAGGGATATGACCAGCAAGCCCATCAAAGAATAGTTGCAGACTGCCCATCCTCTACTCTAAACGGTTGTGCATTATCCAATACACTCAATCAAATATCTCCAAATGAAAATCTTGTTGAATGCCTAATTTCTCTCCTCAATAATTTAATTTTGAAAATGTCAGACTCACTACCGAACAACGTTGCAGAAAAAATATTTAATCTCGCTAGTTTAATAGATAATATAAATGACTCAAACAAAAGACCTCCATCTTCTACAGTGGAACTGTAGAAGCTTGCACCCTAAAAAATCTGAACTCATCTTCCTAATAAATAATCATTCAATCTCGGTTGCTTCTATTTCTGAAACATGGTTCCTTCCTGGCTCCAAATTTCGCTTGCAAGGCTTTACCTGCCTCCGTGAAGATAGAAATGATGGTTATGGTGGTTGTTGCTTACTCATAAAAAAATCGCTACCTTTTTATCAAATTACACTCCCTCCTCATAGCCAAAACATCAATGCTGTAGCTGCAAAAATTGCAGGAATCAACATTATTTCAATATATATTCCTCATCCAAATACTCACTTAATTCAAGAACTATCCTCTCTCTTTTCTTTGTTACCTCCCCCTTTTATTATTACCGGTGATTTTAATTTACATCATGTATCTTGGGGGTCACATTTTTGTGATATACACTCTTCAGAACTTATTCAAATTTTTGAAGATATCAATGCTTGCATCATCAACAATGGTTCCCCTACTCATAGAGTATATCCAGGACTAGACCCTAGGTCTGCTGTTGACCTAACAGCTTGCTCTTCTAGTCTAGCCCCTCAGCTTTCTTGGAACACTCTCAATCAAACATATGGAAGCGATCACTTTCCCATTCTTATTACCAAACCCTATGCGGTTATTCCTTTTCCATCCACTACGCCCCTCCTTAAATATAAGCTCCAAAATGCAGATTGGACTAATTTCACTAAATTCTTAGATTCTAAATTTTCCCAAATGCAGGTTGACTCCTCAACCAACCCAATAACTTCTTACTCTTTATTGGTACAATATATAACTGAAGCAGCTGACTTATTTATCCCAATCAAAAAACCTTACAGTAAGAACCTTGCCTCCCCTCCATTGTGGGATGCTGAGTGCACCACTATGATTAAAAGGAGAAAAGCAGCAGAAAAACTTTACAACCACTGTATGACAATCGATAATTTTATACTATTTCAAAAAACCTCTGCTCAAATAAGGAGACTTCTTTCCAAAAAGAAAAAAAGTGGTTGGAAAAAATTCTGTGAATCCTTGTCCCCTAATACACCAGTAACAATAGTTTGGAAAAATATAAAAAAATTTCGTGGATCTCTTCCTTCTGATAGCAACAATTCTGATAACTCTCTATCATGGTTAGAAGTCTTCTCTGATATGCTAGCTCCTCCTTTTGTTCCTAATGAAAATGCAATATGTCCTCCGATTCCAGTCCCGTCTAGCATCAACAATAATGAGATAATCTTTTCATTGTCTGAACTACAGTCTGTGTTATCTGGCTTAAAATCCTCTGCTCCAGGAGAAGATGGCATACCTTATGCATGTTTAAGTAAATTAAGTCTTATGGGAAAATTAATTCTTCTCCAAATTCTGAACAATATCTACATATCTTCTAATATTCCTCTGTCTTGGTCAAACCAAATTGTTATACCTATCCTTAAACCCGGAAAAGATCCCAAAGAAGCCTCTTCATACCGCCCAATTGCTCTTTCATCTACTTTTTGTAAAATTTTAGAACATTTAATTAAAAACAGACTTGAATGGTTTTTGGAACATAATAACATCCTTGCAAAAAGTCAATTTGGTTTTCGAAAAGGGAAAAGCACATTAGATAGTTTGAGTATCCTAACTACAGATATTAGGTTGGCTTTTTCTAAAAATGAATACTTGGTGTTTTGTTTCCTTGATATATCACCTGCCTATGACAGTGTTCTCCTACCGGTGCTCAGGCAGAAAATGCTCCATCTAAACATCCCTGCGAAGACTGTTCACTTCATTTACAATCTATTCATAGGACGATCTATCAAAATTCGCAATAAAGGAATCCTAAGCTCGCCCAGAACAATTTGGAAGGGTCTACCACAGGGTTCAGTTTTAAGCCCTATTCTTTACAATATTTACACATATGACCTGGAACATTCAATTTCGTATTTTTGTGACGTATTATAATATGCAGATGATCTTTTTATCTATGTAACGGCTCCTGATATCCTAACTGCCTCCCATCATCTTAACAGAGGCCTATATTATCTTAATCAATGGCTTACTGACCATGGTCTCTCTCTTTCACCTTCTAAAAGCAAAATAATAACATTTAGTAGAAAACGTGTTATCCCTACTATTGATATCTCCTATAATGGTGAATCTATTCCAGTTGTTAACAAAGTAAAATTTTTAGGTATTTACTTAGATTGTCATATGACCGGCACTGCTCACTTTAATTACATCAGTGACAAATGTGAAAAAGGCATTCTTAAAATTCAACATTCTTAGATCTCTCTCTGGTGTATGGTGGGGTTCTCACCCCATGTGTCAAAAAATCCTATACAATGCCATCATCCGTAGTCACTTCGACTATGGTTCTTTTCTCCTGGAGCCCTGCAACAAATCGGCCCTTAGTAGACTTGAAGCTATCCAAACAAGATGTTTACGTATTATCACAGGCGCAATGAAATCAACTCCTATAAATGCCTTACAAGTAGAATGTGTTGACCCCCCTCTCTTTTTATGAAGACAGGTTCTAGCGGATAGATTTATCTCAAAAACTCTACAACTAACATCTCACCCCTTACATCGTAAACTAGAATCCTTGCTACTATTAGTTGTAAACAACTCCTATTGGTCTAATAAAAGCTGGCCCCTTATTCTTAAATCTCTTAATAGATTAAAAAATATTGAGTATCCTTTTGTTACATCCCCAATTCTTCCCTATTTTGAAACCAGCTATGATGCTATATAACTAAATCCTAAAATCACTCTGAATTTAAACATTAATAAAAATTCTCCAACTGCAAACAGAATTTTCTATAACCTAGTGGCAAAAAAATGGACTGATTGGCTATATATTTTTACTGATGCTTCCAAATTGTCTTCATTCAATTGTGTCGGTTCTGCAGTCTAGATTCCCAAATATAAAATTGTCCTTAACTATATATATAACTCAGGCTTCTGTTTTTACAGGGGAAGCTGTAGCCATATATGAGGCTATATCCTACATTTTTCCCATAAAATTCCTAAATCAGTTTTATTTACTGATTCAAAAAGCTGCCTTATGTCATTACAGAGCAATATATCTAAAATGAAATCCATCTCCCCATTGATACTGAAAATTAAAGAACTCATACTAAATTGTAATAAGAGTGGGCTTGAGGTAGAGATTGTATGGATTCCAAGTCATTGTGGCATAGAAGGAAATGAACAGGCTGACTCCTGGGCCAAAGGAGCGGTAGATTCTGGCTGCCCTTCTCATTTAATGAATTACTCTCATGATTTAATATCATTAGCTCAAATTGAATTAAAGAATTCTTGGGACAGAGATTGGAGCATATCCAGACAACTTTGGTAAAATTCAACCCCAAATTCCTCCAAAACCTTGGTTTTTCAAATTTAGGTTTCTGAACAAACAAATCACATCTACAATCTGCTTAAGGCTCGGACATGTCTGCACTCCTGTATTCCTGGCTAAAATTAGAATCAAAGATCATTCCCTCTGTAAATGTGGTCTGGATGAAGGTTCCCCAGACCACATTTTCTTCAGTTGTCAAAATCACCCAATTTCTTTGTATGACATCCTCCCCAAAACAATCCCTCATCCAGTTAATATCAATTCCCTCTTAACTATCCCCGATTCCATATATGTCAATACAATCTCAAAATATATTCGAATGTATAATATTAAAGTATAATTATTGTGTACTAAATTTAGCTTAACCTAATTCAATATTCCCTGCCCAGGCTAATACCCTCCTATAACTAGATTTTTACTCTATATTGTGTGGTCCACAATTCATATATTTAGTTGCTTTGTTTTTATCTACATTCTCGCCTAATAACCACTAACTCCTTTTCCACTGCAAAGCCTCAAGACAAGGTGTGTCAGACCGAAGACCGGACATTGGCAGAATTATTGTGGTGGAGCCACGTGTTTAAGGCTGCCGAAGTCTAGTTCCCCGGTCGAACCTTAAACCTATTACGCGAGATATTAACTAAAGTGGACTGTATATGCGGTTGCTTCTACGCTTACGTAAAGGCGACTACTATAGCATGCGGTATAATGCACTCGCTCTTCCCTAAAACTAAACTATTATTGTGCCAAATCGCTGAAAAGGAATCCTGCCTTATTAGGAGAACAAAAAAATTGGAGCGGGTTAAAACTATGTAAGGCAGGAGCTAAATTAAGGAATGTTGACTCACCGGGGTTTCTTCTATCCTGTTGAGCACTATAGCTGCAACTTCTGGAACTTCTTCTGGAACACTCCGGAGAGAGGCGGTGCGCGACTATATCTCACACGAGGTGAGGCGGTTCTCCTGGTGCTCGACTGCTTCCAGGCTAAAGCGGTTTCTACTAGCGGTGTGGTTTCAACGATGACTGTGACGGAAAGAGGCCGCGCAACGGTCGCGCGTGCCTTATATGTCCTCGGCCCCGATGATTACGTGACATTCTAGAATCATCTTCTTGCCCCTCCCACCCCACCACCCCGATGTGTCGATGGAGGATCGAGGAGGGTATGAATGATATCGTTTTGTCGGAAAGGAACAAGCGGCTTGGCACCTCTACCGTCAAATATAATAATCCAATGGTTTTTTCCGCGCAACCATCTCCCCCGCCCTTGAAGGATTTCCTTCAAAATTAACTAATACAACTAGAGCTAAGATCAACTAACAAAATAACTAACTAACGCTAAGATTACTTAAATTCAACTACAATTTAATCTAGAAAGCTAATTTAAATTATGGAAGAGGCAGGGGGCACAAACGGACAACCGGACGCAAGTAAGACCCAACCGTGGTCTTAACGCGAGCTATCCTAACTACTCCGTCGGAACCGGGAAAGACCTCTTCGACAATTCCTAACGGCCAGTGGAGAGGCGGCGTATTCTCTTTGGTGAGCACAACTACAGTTCCTACAGCTAAAGGCTCAGTTGCTGTGTTCCATTTTTGCCGAGACTGCAAAGTATGCAAGTATTCCATCCTCCATCGTTTCCAAAACGATTGCACTAACCGATCTAATAATTTGTGGCGTGCGGAAATGCTAAGTCTGTTCTCATCCATACCTGCGGCTGGCAAATACTTTAAAGGCGTTAAATTCAAAAAATGTGGTGGAGTTTGAGCCAGCGGTTCCGAGGGGTCACTAGACAACGTACGACAAAGTGGGCGACTATTCATTACGCATTCAATTTGAGCGAGCACCGTACTTAGCTCTTCGAAGGACAAAATTTGATCTCCTATTACTCGGTATAAATGACTCTTTAGACTCTTGATATTAGTCTCCCAATTGCCCCCAAAATGGCTCGCGGCTGGGACGTTCAGAAACCACTCAATGCGGTTCTCGGCTAGAATGTGAGCGAACTCCGAATTATAATACTTGCTAGCTAAGAGCTCATGTAGTTCCGATAGAATACGTTTTGCACCGACGTAGTTCGTACCGTTATCCGAATACAATTTACTTACAGGGCCTCTGCGGGATAGAAATCTTTTAAATGCACCCATAAAGCCTGCTGTGCTTAGATCACCAACGAGTTCTATATGCACCGCTCGAGTAGTTAGACATACGAAAATGCAGACGTAAGCCTTTGTGGATCTTATACCACGCCCGCGAGTGAGCGTGACCTTAAACGGACCAGCGAAATCAGACCCGGTGTGCGTGAAGGGCTTTACTGATTGTATTACTCTACAAGATCTAAGTTCCGCCATTTCCGGAAATGACGGCTTGGGGCGTGCCTGAAAGCAAGCTATACATCTGTGCACCCGATTGCGTATTAAACTACGTGCAGAAAGAATCCAATAATTCTGACGCAAAATCGACATCAACAAGTCGGGGCCAGCGTGCGAGTTCAATTTATGATGGTAATCGACTAATAAGTTCATGATATGGTCTTTACGCGGTAAAACAATAGGGTGCCGTTGGTCGAAACTCAATTGCGAGTTGGACAAGCGTCCACCTACCCTTACAATCCCATCCTGTAAAAATGGCTTAAGGCGTTGAAAGGCGCGACTACAAGCTCTATTCGATTGTAATCTTCTAATTTCTTCAGAGAAGTGCGCACGTTGAAGTTCACGTAATACTAGCGACTCAGCATAGTTGTAATCGGATGCTAAGACATATGAACGTCGCGGTAACAGCTTCGCGAATCGACAAACGTAAATTACGCTACGCAATAATTTCGACCAAGAGGACAAGCGGTTCGCCAAAGCAATGATTGGAGAAACTTCGCTCGAAACGTTCGCCACTAGAGCGTGTCTCTTTTCTTCCGGCGGTTGTGACACTGACGAAGGTTCGAAATCGGTTATTGGCCATTGCGAGGGATCCAAGTGAACCCAAGCAGGTCCGTGGAACCAAAGCGGGTGGTCCATTATTTGCATCGGGGTGAGTCCACGGGATAGACAATCGGCGGGGTTTTCCGTACCGGACACGTGATAAAAGTTCCGCGTTTCTAACTCGTCTTGTATCTTGGCCACTCGGTTCGCAACAAACGTCTCCCAACGGTGGGGTGAAGAATGAACCCAGCATAAGGCGATGGTGGAGTCGGAAAAGGCAAATATCCTTTCTATGTGAACTCTATCCCTACATGCGCTGATAACTGCGGTAATAAGCTTGGTGAGTACTAATATTGCGCAAAGCTCTAAGCGCGCCAGAGAGACAACCTTACGGGGGGATACTCTCGACTTAGAACTAATGAGGCTAATCGAATTTCTACCATTATTTTGGACGTGGAAATATACAACGCCCCCGTAAGCCTTCTCGCTGGCGTCTGCAAACCCAACGACTGTTATGGCGCTACTTCTATCTACGTTTATATGACGCGGTATTTTAATTTCTCTTAATAAAGGAAGTTCCTCTCTAAAGCGCTGCCACAACCGAACAATGCTGTCAGGCGGCGAGTCATCCCAGTCGTATTCCAATAACCAAAGTTGTTTAATTAAAAGCTTAGCGTATAATACCACCGGAGCTACGAAACCCATGACGTCCCATAATCTAGCAACGCATGACAGTATTGTGCGCTTTGTGCATTTCTCTACGGGCGGATTTACCTTAAGGCTAAGCACGTCGGACTCTGGTGACCAACATAGACCGAGCACCTTGTGTGTATCAGAATCGTCGAATTCCTTTATCGCCGAAAGACGGTGTGATAGTGGGATTGTATCCAAAACCGGACGCGAATTACTAGTCCACTTCACAAGATCGAATTGACCCGATTTCATGAGCCTTATAACCTCGGCGGTGGTTAGGGTTGCCTCCTCCACGCTATCGACCGAGTACACAAAATCATCCATATATAATCCGCTCTCAATTGCCCTCTTAGCTTTAGGATAAGAGGGACCTTCATCATGAGCGAGCTGTCTCACCGTGCGTAACGCATGAAATGGGCTCGACTTTAAACCAAAACAAACGCGGTTAAATTCAAACACCATTAGAGGTTCCTTTGGGTTGAAACGATATAAAATGCGTTGGAATCTACGGTCGCATTCACGGACCCCTATGCAAAGAAACATTTGACGAATATCGGCGGATAGTGCTATACTAAACAAACGAAAATTGACTATTATATTAAATAAACTGCCCTGTAAATTTTGCCCACTATAGAGGATATCGTTAAGCGACAGGTGAGTGCTAGTTTTAGCACTAGCGTCGAGCACTACACGTAACTTAGATGTAAGTTTGTCCTCTCTAATGACTCCGTGGTGTGGTATGAAATACGACGGTGTGTCTTCGTAGTTATCTAATTTCGAAGCCACAAGTGATATGTAACCTTCTCTTATATATTCGTTAATGACGCCGTCGTAAGCTTCCTTTAACTGGGATGAAGCGAGCATCCTACGCTCCAAGCTGTAGAAACGTTTTTCCGCCATTTGACGCGAATCGCCGAGAGATAAAACATCTCCTTTAAAGGGTAGCGCTACACTATATCTACCGTCGCGATCACGAATGGTCGTGCGGACGTAAATTTCCTCGCATAACCTGTCATCTGAGCTAGCTATGGGTGGGACGTTCACCTCCTCCATCTCCCAAAATTTGCGAACTAACGACTCGAGCGGTTCGACAGCCATACCACAATAAGAGGTTGCCGAAATACTATCTATGATGGGGGCGGAGCCAAGGATCACATAGCCCAATACGGTATCCAGTGCGTAAGGCGCGGTATGCGAAGAGTTGCCCCTGACCTTATTGTTTAACAAAAGATAAGGGAAAAGCGATGCTCCAATGAGCATGTCTATGTTTCCAGGAACGGCGTAAGTGTCGTCCGCCAGAGTCAAATTCTTAAATTCAATCATTGCCGAGGTGTCAACCGAAACGGTTGGCAACCGTTCAGTGACCCTATCTACTACTAGTGCATTTATATCAAAGTTAACATTACGATCTATCCGAGAATAAATTTTTAAATTTATATATCCCTGTGTCGATTTACTAGTGCTTCCGAACCCTTTAATTACAGGACATGAAAGTGACCTATTTATTACTAAGCCTAAGCGCTGACAACATTGTCGCGTTATAAAGCTATTTTGGGCTCCGCTATCCAGCAGTGCACGGACGCTTTGTTCGTTTCCACGCGAATCCCTAACCAAAATACGTGCCGTACCCAGTAACACGGTTGAAGGAGGTTGTGCTCCCATATTTGCCAATGAGCACAGAGCGACATCACCAGGTCGACCGCTAGAATCGTTGACCTTAGTAGGGGCGAATTCCTTATCCGCTTTACTTGACGCCGCTATGTTGCTATTTTCAAAATGTAATAGCGTGTGATGTTTCCTGGCGCACTTGCTACATACGGAACTCGAATTGCATTTTGCAACTAAATGCTTATCGCGTAAGCAGTTCAAACATAGGTTGTTTGTCTTTACTAATTTATAACGCTTGCTTGGTGAATATTTACGAAAAGTCGCACAATTATATAAATTACCGTGTCTATCTTTACATATTAAACAAGTATGCTGGAGTGATGTTGGCGTAGCGGTTACGTAAGTTAACGACCCTGCTATTTTAGATGGTTGAGTCTGTCTACGGTCGACGCACCTTTTAATCTCCTGTTTAACGTTCGGAGAGCGCTGCATCACCTTTATTTGATCTCGCACGAACGATGCTAATGAATGAAAGGAAGGCATCTCCGAGCTACGATGCTCCATTTCAAACGCACGCACGGTGTCGGGGTCCAACTTCTTCAGTGCAATATGGAGAAACACCACGTCCATAAGATCATTAAATTTCAAATTCTTAAGTGCAGCCACCGATGACACAAATTTATCTAGAAATTGCTCTAAGCCGTTGATGTTCGCGGATGATATAGATTTAAGATCGAATATCTGGTTCAAATATTCGGAAGCTAACATTCTCCTATCTTCATATTTAGTTTTAAGCGTTTCGAATATTAATAAGTAATTGTTTGCTGTAGGTGTAAAACCAGAGCAGATCGACTGTGCCCTGCCACTAAGTTTACTGATTAAGTAATATAATTTTTCGGCGTCCGATAACGATGGGTTATTGTGTATATTGTTTTGAAAACTACTGAAGAAGAAGGGCCACGTCTTAATATCACCATTAAATACCGGAATATCTATTGGCGGCAACCTAATCGAGTCGCTTGGACGTACCTGTTTTTCCGGCTTTGCTTCGTTTTGAGATAGGGATCTCGCAATTCTTTTCACGCGACACAACATATCTTCGAATGCCAGCAGCGGTTGGTAGTTCACTATGTATTTCGGGTCGATTTGTAATTCCAAATGATTAATTTGGTCTAATATTTTTTCGTAATCTATTCGTAAAGAATCTATCGTTTCGATTTCGGTCAAAAAAGTTTCCCGCACTGCTTCTATATGGATGTTCTTTATATAATCACTTATATTCTGCATACGCGAAAAGAGTATGTCCCTCTTAGCATAAAGCGTTAATTTTGATTTCACTTCCACTAACTGCCATTTTAAACTATTATAATAAAGTTATATCAATCACAATTAATCTCACAACGCACAAACAATAAAGGATGGACACTCGGTATGCCGTATTACGTAATTAAATCGAACACCTGCGCAGCGAGTCGAGGTGACGCGTCATTTGCTAGACTCAATAATTTTATCAAGATTGTGGGTAAGCGTATCAAACGGTTCCTATTACACTGTTTCAATTATTTAATAGGCTTTAAATTTAATCAAATACGAGCGCTATAAAACGAATAATTCTGTTTGCGAGTACCTAATCAAAATTTAAATTTAAACGAACACTATTTAAGTCTATTCTATAAATTGGAGTGCATTATCTAATTAATTAATTCAACAATTCGACCAAAATCCTGCTCGAAGTGACCATAAAATGATGGAGCCACGTGTTTAAGGCTGCCGAAGTCTAGTTCCCTGGTCGAACCTTAAACCTATTACGCGAGATATTAACTAAAGTGGACTGTATATGCGGTTGCTTCTACGCTTACGTAAAGGCGACTACTATAGCATGCGTTGTAATGCACTCGCTCTTCCCTAAAACTAAACTATTATTGTGCCAAATCGCTGAAAAGGAATCCTGCCTTATTAGGAGAACAAAAAAATTGGAGCGGGTTAAAACTATGTAAGGCAGGAGCTAAATTAAGGAATGTTGACTCACCGGGGTTTCTTCTATCCTGTTGAGCACTATAGCTGCAACTTCTGGAACTTCTTCTGGAACACTTCGGAGAGAGGTGGTGCGCGACTATATCTCACACGAGGTGAGGCGGTTCTCCTGGAGCTCGACTGCTTCCAGGCTAAAGCGGTTTCTACTAGCGGTGTGGTTTCAACGACGACTGTGACGGAAAGAGGCCGCGCAACGGTCGCGCGTGCCTTATATGTCCTCGGCCCCGATGATTACGTGACATTCTAGAATCATCTTCTTGCCCCTCCCACCCCACCACCCCGATGTGTCGATGGAGGATCGAGGAGGGTATGAATGATATCGTTTTGTCGGAAAGGAACAAGCGGCTTGGCACCTCTACCGTCAAATATAATAATCCAATGGTTTTTTCCGCGCAACCATCTTGTGACATTATCACAATACCAAGGGCCATATAGTTACTTAAAAAAAAAACACTGACATCTATAATTATATTTTTAATTACTGACAGTGTCCTAAATAAGGCAGTTATTAGCGTAATTTGAATTGTAATTGTGTAATTTTAGTAACGTAACTAAATATTAAGTCCCTATTACACAGCATATAAATGTAATCGGGTGTCCTACTATATGGTATTATTACTACGTATACGGTATTTACTTTATAGCGCCATTAAAGACACTTTTTTGCAATATAAATAATAGTATAATACATTCAGTTTCATTAAATAGTTCTTGAACAGCTTGTAAAGAATTCTATAATTTCAAGAATAGACATGGTAACATTCGTAACCTGATATACTCGTATTTTGAGCCGGTGAGAGTACAGAGTCGATTCTCACGCTGGTGTTTCTTTCAAAACAGATATACCAGATCGCCGTGTAGTCGCAGTGTAAGACAATCCCTTACCTCATAAATCATTCCGTGGGTTGCGTAACAGGCGACAGAAGGAAACTGAAACAGGAGATGAGCAGCAGCATCTTCTTGATGACATCTCTAAACCCGACTGCCAAGCATGGCCATTATCACGAATGGGAATTATTTATGACATGATTCAATCTATGGTAAAGGCCTATTACTTTAAGCAGTAGACTTTTAATGTTAATGAATGAATGTAAGGGATAAAGTACTATTTGTCGACCGTCAGAGCCTCGTTCGCTAATTAAACGCACCACGTGAGGTTCGCATTTGAAGAAGTGGTTATAACAAGTAGTTATCCCGTGTAGTGGCGGTGCAAGATTTATCCACTAGCCCATATCGTCCCGTGGACGTCATACGAAGCGACAGAGGGAAACTGATGCATGAGATGGGCAGCAGCATATTCCTGATAACGATTCAAAATAATAAAAAACTGCGGTTTTTTTTATATCCCGCCTGCCACACGTGGGCATCTATGGCAAATTCTCCCCTATAAGGATATTTAAGGGGAAAGCCTATGTTGAGCAATGTACTTTTATAGGCTATAATGAATCATGGTGATGGAAACAAGTGGTAAGAGTTAAATATTAGTGTTGCTTAGCGATAAGACTATTAAGTTTCTGCTTGATGTGAACATTGGATTCAAATCCCTATAGTTATGTACCACAACTTATGGTCTCACTTCCCCCCATACATATTAAAAATAGACTCTGAGGCACAGCTCTTGCGCCTCCGATCACGGACCAACACACTACTGGCTTCGTATTTTCATAGACCAATACCACACCACGCTGGATTCGGGACAACGAGATAGGATGGCCCTAGATGGAGACATCGATTCCGTTCACAAGCCCGTTTTCTTAAAAGAGATTCTATTACTAGAAATCATTCCAGTTTTGCCAATTTGTGAGCTAAGACGCGTTCTCAGTTTTTTTTTTCATAATTTAATGATAATGATAATTTCGTTTGCCTGTTTGTCCGACTAACTGATCATTTTAGGAAACATTACTACGCATCTCCAACAATATTATAGCATTTACCAGCCGTATGGTAGACAGTAAAACTGTCTACCATGCGGCCCACGACTAGGCTTAGAACTTGATCCCTCAGCGCCTCTCTTTTGATAGGGGATTAAAGCAGGAGTATACGTGACATTGAAGTTAGTTTTATCGTATTTTAACAAAGTCAAAAAATTTATAAAACAATTTTTAGAAGTTATAGTTCGGTATACTGAACCTACGCGTATCTTTTTTACTGCTTAGTCGATAAGTTCGGAGGTTAACTCGACTGCAGTATCAATCACGGGGACAAAGGTATTAAAACAAAAGTATTAATTAAATACATACATTTAACACCTTTCTAAAAGGTAATCAACATCATCATACCGACATCGCACGACGGGGCTAATTTATACAGTGCAAGAAAATTAGTTCCTAAGTAAAAGAAACTACTTTAAAAGTGGAGCTACATTTGTATAGAATAATCTCAAAAGGAAATTGCAATTTTTAAGGTACTTTGAAAATACATAACTTTTTCACGAGTCTCACGCTACGTATGTATATGTTATTAATAATGGATAACTGTCGTGGAAAGTAAATGAACGTTACATGACTAAAAACAATCGCAAGGTACTAAGCATAATTGTAAATATTTAATTTTATATTGGTTTCATCATTACAGCCCTTAACAAGCCCACTGCTGAACATCCAGCCTCCCCTAACCTGTTTGCTGTTCTTTCTGAGCTAGCGGGCTAAGGAATGCCACAAAGGTCGGTCCTGAGCCACCTACATTCATCAAATTCCTACATGTTGCTCCATCTCGCGGGGGGCGTCCTACACTTCGCCTACCGGTATGAGGCTGCCACCCAAGAACTTCCCCATCGGTTATCAGTAATCGACATCGGTGAAAGTAGCAACAATAAGAAACAAAATTTTAATTTCCCCTTTACCAAGGATTACCCTTTTACCAATGCATTCTCCACTGACACTCGCACAAACCTTCTCTTATTTCTGAGGGGGCTTCACAAAGATTTCCTGGAGTCACAGAAAATATAGGGATTATTTCCGAACTATAACCGGAACGGAACGGATATTTCTACCTCTCGAAAAAAGACGTCATAAATGTTTTAGTTTTAACAATTCGTTTTAACTTTAAGCGAACGGATATATATTTCCTACATCCTTCATAACATACCTACATTTTTTTTTAATTTCACATAACTTATACAATTACTATGTTATTGCTACCAATAACAGTTTAGCAAGAGTTGAGTTTGTTTACATTTACAACCAGTACGCGAACAACCCGCGTTCGATCCCCGCCGGCTCCAATGAAATTGTTAATTGCAATTTTAAGTGCTGATTTACAACGTGCTCGTGCAGGAAAGCATCGTGAGGAAACATGCCTGTCTGAGAAATAAAAAAAAGTATTTCAAAGACCTGAAGTTCGCCAACACGCATTGGGGCAGCGCGGTGGACACTCCCTTGCCCCATAACCCTCTAAGAAATGAGGAGACTATACCCCAGCAGTCGGAGGTTTATAGACTGCATATTTTAACTGTAACCAATAAGCATACAATTCATGAAAATTCGAAAGTTGATGTTGTGGTCCATTTACAAATCATCTTTTCTTTTCTTTTTTCTTTTAAATCTTTACTCCTCCATAAGGAATCTCTCCTGAATAAAGGTGACGTTTTACATACATAAATTGCTCATGAACAAACATACAAACCCGGAACAATTATTTGTAGGCCAAACAAATACCTTTCTTCTGCGGAATTCAAACCCGCAGTCTCGCACTGCGACGAACCGTCCAAATTATCAAAAAAAAAAACATATCAAAAGAATGCTTTGTTAGTAAGAAGTGTAACTGGTAAACGACATAGCTGAAGAGCACTCAGCCCTTCAACTATGTCACTACTGTAGTGACAATAATTAAAGATTATTAAAACCCTTATAAATACAAAAATCGGTACACAACAACTATGTACGCCTCCCAGTGTTTAGTATTAAAATATTTACGAGTGCTTAAAAAAAACATGCACGACTGAATGCCAAAAGCGCTTGTTACAAAAAAGGAAGTAATTGCATGTTTTCTTACATCGAGTCTTCTCTACATGTAACGCGAAAACGTCGTGCTAGCCTGTTATTATTACAAAAGCTCAAGCACGACACTCGGTTTTTATTTTAAATGTTGAGTGAAATACTTTGGACAAATAAAACACATACCATATAAAATGTAATGTAAGATGATGGTATGTCCGACCTATTCGTGCTACAACCATAACATAACTGCAGCGTGGCTCTACCACGTCTAACGCATTAAAAGCCTTCTTTATTTAAAAGTTGGTTCCAGGTGTCAACGGACTGCGGTAGCCACTTACATCAGGTATGTCAGCATGTGACTTTATTATTACAAGTGAAAACTTCTTAAGAAGAAGAACTCTATAAAAATAAAAAGCGACAGATATATATATATATATATATATATATATATATATATATATATATATATATATATATATATATATATATATATATAGGATTTAGCCTGCGAGAGAGTAAGATAGAATTAGAATACAGTATACAGTGTTTCCGATTATCTTAGTCTCTTTTTCTGAAGGTTTCACTTCTAACGCGTGTGAACTGCACACATGTTATTTTTTATTGAATCACTATAAAAACCTTACAAACAGTATAGGAGTATAGGCGGACTTAATGCTAAAAGCATTCTCTGCCTGGTAACCTTAAGGCATTTAGTGATAACACCACGAAGACAGATATAGAGAATATAAAAAAAATTGATGTTGGCGTGGTTTTCCGTTACAAGAAATCGTTGATAACGTGACAGATCTCACGTTTGAATCCTATCAACTCTAACCTGGTGCTTGATTGTTTCTGTGATCAGTTCTCTCTGATCCTGCATACCAGACTATCTTCGATCTTATCCAATAAGCGCTACATCGCGCACGGGCAGGTCAAGATGAGTTAGTGTTAATGTAGCGTGATATCTCCCGCGCAACTGACAACTCCAGTTTAAAACAATTATTCCGAAATAATACCGGAAAATTCGAAATATTGCGCCATTTACGAAAGAAGTGATAAGCGATTTTATATAAATTGTTATGACATTATTGAAGAAAAAAATTAATCTTTGTTTTTTTTGTCTTTTTTAAAAACATTATCCACTAACGTTTAACACTAGGATTTTCTCCTGTATCGTGGAGGCAGTTTACATACATTGACTTCACAAGGACGAATATACAGGCGCAGAACAATTATTAGTAAACCATATAAATACTTGTTCTGTACAGGTTTCGAACCCGTAACTCTCAGTGCTGCAACTTATTGCTAAGCCACTGCACGATGAAGTCGCCGGAAATCTACCTACCATAGAATCCCATAACGTTTAAACGATAACAGCGGAGGTAAACTATGATACAATGTCAAATATATAAACAAAACCAAAGAAGTGAAATAGTTTATCAACATTTTCATCCTCCACTTAAAAATTAAAAATGATATTTAAAACCTGAAGGTAGCCCGTGTTAACTTAGAACCGAAGTCTTCCTTGATCATAGAGTGCTGTAAAGTACTAGTAACATCATAAGGCATTAAAATTAATTAAAAAATTTAAATTAATGGCGATAAATTCCATTAAATTAGTTTTGTGTATTCTTGTACATAAATATAAGAAATCATTAGATTTTCTCACATTTCCCATCTTACGACAACCATGCACATTGCATACATGACATGAGACGCTGCATGCTCTTCGCCGCCACCACACGACATGAAAATGACCCGCTTGTATTAAATTAATGGTATGTTAATTAGACCCGACAAAAGTAATTAATTTCGTAACCGCATTTATATGTAACAGCGGGTTAATTCAATGCGGATTACCAAAACGTTTTATCATTCGGTTTCCAGCGGCATTAACCAACATATGGGTGTATACTAACTATATTATCAAACCTAATGCATTAAAAAAACTTTGTTTTTCATTTTTATGTTCTACTGTGTTAAGATTTGGGAAGCAAACAAAGTTAATTTTAATTATTTTCTTTTATTCCACTGCGCACACGTTACAAATACAACCGCCATTACAAATCGTATTTACATATGATATTATTTCAATTTATTTTAGTACTTTAGGTTGACAATGCATCTACATTTTGATTCAATCGAAGATAGATGTGGCTGTATATGGGTTACGTAGTAACATTTTTGAAGCGAGCTCCTATTGCGCAAGGAAACGGTTCTTTGAAATCTATCTCCTCCGTAAAACGTATTCCAATTTACATAATTTTTTCGTCAATATTTGTAGCTCAACGCATACAAGGTATGTGAATAATAAAAATGTGAATTTGAATCTGTGGGCACGGCAGTGCCCCCGCCAAGTCGAGCAAAAAAGCGGCACGGCCGTACCATACTTTTCTCGAAGCAATTCAGGCCATTTTCGACCCCCTATAACTTCATAGTGGATAAAACTAGAAGCCTGAATTTTCAGTAACCGAGCCCGCATTGAATAAACATGGTACATTTCAAATTTAATTCAATTTGAACCAGTAGTTTAAGCATAACTAGTCAAAATGTCTTAATTTTGTCACTCACTGACTGACCGATCATCAAAACTCTAAGGCACTTCTAGCAGATAAAGAAGCTTAAAATTTAGAACACAAGTACAGTCTTACTACAAAAAAGCATTTAAACACTGGTCCAACATGTGTTTAGTTGGACACGGACTTAAATGATAAACACATGTTAAACAGTGGTTTAAATTTCGCTACCACTAAACCGTGTTTAACGCGTGCCTCTATGAGACACATATATTGCCCTGTTTTAATAAAAAGCATCCATAAGTACAATTAAATAAAATCGATATTTTTTCCCATCACTAAACAATTTGAAAAACTGCCCTTTTTCAGTGCAGTATGAGGTTCATAAGACCCCACATTTTATTTTACCTATAGAATCTAAACTAAATAATCCGCCCACACGCGGCGGCAGATTTAGGTTAATCAACTCATTCGTAAGATAATCGCGACAAAAAACCACACAATTGCTGGTCACACTGCAATACTTTCGTTCAGCATTCGATCATTCGTTTTGTTTTACGCAAAGTAATAGTACGACTAACTACGTAAAAATTAAATTTTGTTTTCTCTCAAAGTTCGATATATATAGCAAATTTGTTAAATTTTCAAGAGTTATTTTATTTATGAACAAAAACAAATAAAATTGCAAATAATAGGCAAACATACAGGCTGATGGGTGAAGCTATTCTTCTCTACCGACGCCTCACGTGTAAGCATAGTTTAATTTTGTATGAATCGAACTTAATGACGAGCCCAGTACCGTAATGCACAAGCCACTTACATTGCTGGATCTATTGTGTTACCACGAGAATCACTCGGGATATCGTCTTTCACAAGATCTAATATTTTTCTAGCAAAAAGTTTGCTGAACCCACATTTTTTTCTTAAACTTGGCGTCGTCGTATTTTTCTAACGGATTGTTTTCCTCACACGAACCGTGTTACTTTCTCGGAACATTTCCGCATAGTTAACCATGTCATCTTAATCGAAGTAATCAACAAAATCGATTATATCCATGTTAAATAAAAATACTGAACTGACGGAAAGATAGGGGTTAGATATTAGTTAAACAAGGGTTTGCGGCTGTTTAAATTTAAGCAACGTCTACTATGGAAGCCACTATTGATTAGAGATTAGCCATGACTGGACACCAGTCAATCATTATAGCCTCTTGCTATATCCCCAGCGGAACCCTCCCCGTTAAGAGTGATTTCGAAGCCATCCTTGCATTAGGCGACTCAGTCATTATGTTTGGACACTTTAACTCCAAGCATACTGAATGGACCTGCCGCACTACTACCAGTAGTGGCAGGGTGCTGCTCAATATCACTCAGTCTCTCGACCTGACTGTCTACAGCCCCCTCGCTTTCACCCACTATCCCGACATTGTTAACTACGCTCCTGACGTGCTAGATTTTGCTCTAGTTAAAGGAGTCTCCCTTAACCTTAGAGCAATCGAGTCTCTCGATGATCTAGAATCCGACCACCGTCCTGTATAGTATAGTATAATATAAGTATAGTAAAATGACCGTGCCAGGCTCTACTGGGACCGGGCCATCATCACAGACAGGACTATTCTTGCGAATAAGCCTGATATCGTGCTGATGGACCGGGCACAGTCAAGGATATTTTTGGTCGATATTACCATCCCGTATAACGAGAACCTCGTGAGAGCCGAAACAGATAAGCAATCAAAATATCTGGACCTGGGTCACAAGGTGACCGACATGTGGGGTGGTCTGCCGACCGATATTATTCCTGTAGTCGTCTCTGCGAATGGGCTAATCCCAGTTAACCTCTCTGGTCATCTGAGGCGACTGGGACTCCGTGACGGACCGCTCCGGGCTCAAATGTAAAAGGCGGTGCTCCTTGATACTGCCCGCATCGTCCACCGGTTTCTTTCCCTTTCCCCCTAACCCTTGGCCGTTTGGTCTCCCCTGCCGAGGGCTTCCATCTGGTTGGGCTTTTATTTATTTATGTAGTTTTGTATTTATTTTATTTTATTGATATTTATGTATATTTATCTTTTCATTTTCGTTTATAATTATATATTTATACATCCCAACCAGATGAGAAAACTATATAGATACCCCAAATAATAATAATAATATTCCACAACTATCACACAACGCCATCTAGTCCCAAGCTAAGCGGAGCTTGTGTTATGGGTACTAGACAACTGATAAACATACTTATATATTTCTAAATACATAAATATTATAGATAAATTACACCTAGACACAGAACAATTGATCGTGCTCATCACACAAACATTTGTCCTGGGTGGGAATCGAACCCACGACCTCCGGCATAGCAGTCAAGGTCACTTACCACTAGACCAACAGGCCTGTCCCTCCTTCTTGGCCATCAATCATCTCCAACTCCCACTTCCAAAACCTACACCAACTGGAAGGGCTTCAAGAAGTCTCTAGCCTCGGTTATAGGCTTTCCGGACCCTCCCATAACCCTTTCTTCCGACGCCCTCGACAGTACGGGGAAAATAGACACCGCAGTCGAAAATCTCCCTCACTTATAACATCCTCTCTTAAAGAGAATGAAAAAGTTGTCCCGGTTGCTAAAACTAGTCTTCCCCTAGATATTAGCAACCTGCTAAAAGCCAATAAAGCTGCCCTCCGTAGAGCTGCACGCTATCCCACTCCCGAATATAGACTCGCGGCCCACCGCCTTCAACGCACACTCCGTTACCACCTCCAAGATTACAGAGACCACGAAAGGGGCAATCTCATGGAGAAAATCTCTCCCTCCCACACAGCGTACTACCAGATGGCGAGAGCCCTCCGGATAGACGCTATAACGCATACTCCCCCTCTGCCTCGTCCCGACGGCTCCATTGCCTTCGAGGACGAAGAAAAGGCTGAGTGCTTCGCTGACAGCGTCGCCGCTCAATGCTCTCCTAGCTCACAACCCACTGACCCCATACACATCCAACTAGTGGAGGACGAGGCCCGTCGCAGGAACTCGCCCCCTGCCGCCTCTGACCCTATCACTGTGTCCAAAGATGAGATTTCATCTACCATCAAAGGACTTAAGCCCAAAAAAGCACCGGGTGCGGATGGTATCTCCAACCAAGCCCTCAAACACTTTCCGGAGCAGGTAATCGCCTTACTGGCCATAATCTTTAACGCCTGCTTCGAATTCAGTCACTTTCCCACCTCTTGGAAAGAGGCAACTGTCATTGGCATTCCCAAGCCAGGCAAACCTCACCACCTCCCCTCCAATCACCGTCCCATCAGCCTCCTCAAGGCCATGGGCGCCATTTGTTTCCCACAGACGGCGACCCTCTTGTCATCCCACAACAATTCGGGTTTCGAGCCAAACACTCGTGCCCCCAGCAAGTTCACCGCATAGCGGAATACATCCTCAGCGGTTTTTATCCTCGTCGTCAAAAAAACCATCGCGGTCTTCTTTGACATTGCCAAGGCATTCGACAGAGTCTGGCACGAGGGCCATATCTACAAACTGTACTGTCAAATAAAAGCCGGTAAAAAGGTGTCCGTCAAGGCTCTGTGCTTGCTCCCCTCCTATATATACTATTCACCAACGACATCCCTATCCCGTCGAATGGTGTTAAACTAGCCCTCTTTGCAGATGACACAGCCCTTTACTCTAAAGGCAACTCACCACAGATTCGGAACAAGATCCAAAAGTCAGTAAGCGACTTAGGAGCTTGGTTCCAAAAATGGCGTATCGACGTAAACCCGGAGAAAAGCTCCGCCGTTTGCTTCGAATACAAACGACGTCGTCTCACCACCACTCCGCCAATCAGGATGTTAGGAACCACTGTCCCATGGCAAACTAAAGCCAAATACTTAGGCGTCACCCTTGAAGCAAGGCTCACTTTCGAGCCCCATATCAAGAAGGTTACTCACACCGCACGATTTTACATGGGTAGGCTCAACAGCATGTTGGGCAGACACAGTAAAATGTCCCTCCGCAACAAGAGAACCCTATATAAGGTCTGCATACGACCTGTCATGACCTACGCGGCCCCCATTTTCGCACATGCTAAGCCCAAAGCTATAAATGAACTTCAAATAGTCCAAAATCTATTCTGTCGTAGGGCCACTAACTCGCCCTATTATGTCCGTAATGCCGACCTACATCGAGACTTAGAGCTTCCAACAATCCAGCAGTTTTTTAAATCACTCTCTGAGAGATTTTTCAAAGGCTCAGAGTCCCACCCAAATCATCTCATTCGTGAGACAGCTGCCTATGCAGCCCCTATCAACACTCGCTATAGTGTGCGCAGACCGAGAAACTCTCTCTCGGACCCCCCAACAAGCTTTCGGCTGACCTGAACTGCTTCCTGGCGGCTCAGGCCGAGCCTACATAACACATCCCTTAATCTGCCTTAGTAAGGCACTCTTCTAAGCGGCTTTTCGCCGCTTGCGCCCTCCTTTCTGCCAAGGAGGGCCGCATTCGTATACGGCTTAGAGATCTCTAATCAGATCGTTAAGCCAGTTCCTAAAAAGGTTGGATTTAGTGGGTAAAAGTCGCCACATAACCACGCAGCCGGCTGCGTGGTATGCTATGGGCATTCCCAACCTCCCTCCCCCGCTCTCCGGAGGGTTGCCCATATTTGCTTCTGGCGCAAAAAAAAAGAAAAAAAAGCCGTGTCTATTCATAAACCAGCGTTAAACACCCTTTTGTAGTAACCAATTTGCTAAACACGTGTTTAACAGATGTCTAACGTTTTTGTAGTAAGACAGTTAGAGTTTAGTATATAAATAAAGGAAAAACTTAAATATTTTTAAATTTCTGTCCAGCTTTCTAAATACACCAACTGCATAAATAACTTTGTAATCCCATATAAATATATAGAATTACAAAGTTACATTTGCAGTGAATGAATCAGTGTTCTTGTATATGTATAATAAATGTAGATAGGCACGTTGTTGGTATTCAAGAAGTAGAAGGTACCGGAAAGGAAAAAAACTATATGGCCAAGTCAATCTATATATTTAAAACATAAAAGATTTTTAAAATTGGTATGGTCACTATAAAATGTTGTTAGGTTAGCTAATTTCATAATAACATTGCGCAGATGTAAATTAGCGAATTGACCAAATAGTAAAAGAAAAAAATACTATCAAAAACATAACTTGTAAAAAAAAACAAGTAATACCAAGTCTGTTTGACAGAGGAACTCTTAAGTAGGAACTGAATAAATTAACAGACTTGGTATTACTTGTCTTTTTTTTTACAAGTTATGTTTTTGATAGTATTTTTTTCTTTTACTATTTGGTCAATTCGCTAATTTACATCTGCGCAATGTCACACCATTTAATTGACTCTTTTGTTGAAAGAAAAAGATAGTTATGAAAGTCATTTACTTTTTACAAGACTTTTACTCGGCTCCATTTATGATGCTAGCAAAAGGTTTTACCTTTGCATCTGCATCGGCCCCAGTTTAATCTGTGAAATGGGGCACAGTTTCCTCTTACCATGTGGGCTTTGTACTCATTTGTCCCTCTTATACTAAAAAATAAACCTAAACAGTTCTCAATGTAACATATGCACGTACCGTACGTACGTGTTGGGTATATAGTCTGTTCGTTAGGATAGTGTCGGTACACCCAGAGACGTACTTGTTATTTTCCTTTCATTTTATTATATTTTATTGGGTTTGTTAAATAAATGTTTTTTTTCCTAATAATAAATAAGAATACTACTTTACTTTTATGGTTATTGTAATAAAATACGTATATAAAAATAATAAAGACGAGTTAGGTAGCAAAGAACCTTCCACTACGGCACTTCGTTTGAAAATGTCAAATTTTACTGCGGATGTACGCCAATTTTTTGATGTCGCGGCGGCGTCTATGACAAGAAGCGGCACGTGCTAAGGCGGCGCCACAAATGTCTACGAACTAGGCTTAGTAGCGGACTTTTGATAGAATGTAATGGTATGGTAATGATTATAATGGAGCCTCACCCATTGCTAAAACATTCGTACCAGGAAACTTCGTCTTCGGCCTACGGCGTATGTACATGACCACGCCATCGCGATGTTCTGTCGCGACAGAAAACTCAAAAAAACAAAATGAACAACACGATCGCTCTGTATCTCATCTCGATCTGCTCTGTATATCGGTGTCAAATAATTATTCGCTAAAAATTACTTTACATTTTATTGTCCCCCAAGCTTTAAACATCAATTTTATTTCTTGTAGCCCGGATATTTAGTGTTTATTTAAGGGAAACGAAACACGAGATAAGCTGCAGCACCTTCCAAGATACCAACTCAAAATAATAAATAACTGCGCTTGCCAGTCCGCTTATCAAGCGAGCTAACTACAGTAAACATCCCTCCTATGAGGCAATCTCTGGGGGACTTCAGGAGTAATAATAATAATAATAATAATAATAATCTTTATTTCTCTCTAAAATTGCAGTTTATAACATCATTAAATCTAAAAATTTTTAAGTAACTTATAAATGCTAGTTGTAGAGACTGGTGACAATACTAGGATTACCTGTGCTACAGCCACCAGGCCTCCACCACCGGACAAATAATCATGGAAAGTATGTACTCATGAGAAGTGTATTTCAAAAGAGGTATAATATAATTTTAAAAAGAGAAAATAAAACAAAAACAAAATGTGTGTGTGTGTGTGTGTGTGTGTGTGTGTGTGTGTGTGTGCGTTTGTGGCTCCTGCAAGCAATGCATTTAAGGGAGCTTGAATGCGCGCAGCATTAGGCAAAAATCGCCGGTAGAAATTTATCATGCCCAGAAATCTTCTGAGCTGGCGAACGTTTTTGGGCGAAGGAAAATCTTTAATCGCCTGAACTTTCTCCTGGAGAGGCTTAATACCATTGGCGGAAATTTTATAACCCAAAAATGTTACTTCAGACGCACCGAAAACACATTTAGAGGTGTTGATCAACATCCCATATTCCTTCAGTCGGTTAAATATCTGGCGTAAATGCTCCTCGTGCTCTGACTCGCTCCTCGAAAATATTAAAAAGTCATCCAGGTAACAGTAACAAAAATCCAAACCACGCGTGACCTCATCCACGAACCTTTGGAAGGTTTGACTTCCATTACGCAAACCGTAATTCATATATTTAAATTCGTATAAACCAAATGGTGTAGTAATCGCGGTTTTAGGTATGTCTAATTCACTGACAGGTATCTGATTATAGGCCTTAACAAGGTCTAAGGTAGTAAATATGTTGTATCCAGCGATGCTGTGAGTAAAGTCATGGATGTGCCTTATGGGATACCTATCAGGAATAGTCCTAGCATTAAGCAACCTATAATCGCCACAGGGTCGCCAGCCATTCTCTTTTTTGGGAACTAAATGTAAGGGAGAGGCCCATGAACTCTCTGATGGTCTGACGATACCGCTAGCAAGCATTGACTCGAATTCTTGTTTCGCGATTTTTAATTTATCCGGAGCAAGACGTCTGGGAGAGCATGAAATAGGAGGACCTGGTGTAGTGCGAATGTGATGCACGGTGTTATGTGGAATGTTACGTTGCGTCTTAGCCGGACGTGTTATTTCTGGAAAATCGGCTAGAATATCGTGGTACCTCGTGTCACCAGTCGCAACCTTAACGGACGAAACAGCATCTAAATCTTTAACATATAAAGCATTGACAGAAACAGTTGTGGTATTATCTACTATGCGGTGATTACGACAATCTACAATTAAATTATAAAAAGAGAGAAAGTCTACACCAATAATAGCCTTTGTTATATCGGCAACTACAAAACGCCATTTAAAGTCTCTACGAAGGCCAAGATCGAGAATAAGGTGTACATAACCATACGTGTTGATGACACTCCCGTTGGCTGCGCAGAGTTGGTAGGTGGTCTTCGTACGCCGCTCAGGAAGCCATGCACGAGGGAAAACACAGAGGTCGCTACCCGTGTCGACCAGGAACTGCATTTTCGATCTTCGGTCCGTGACAAAAAGACGACCAGTAGAACTTGGGCAATCATCAGACGCCATTATTGTTTGACGACTGCCCTTCATGTTTTCCGCCTGGAAATCACATGGGCGAACACACCTTTTGGCGTTGACACCGAATTTCGCATGGAACCAACATTTAGGATGCCTTCGATAGGAAGATGCTGATCGGGTTGATGATGAACGTCTGCGACGCTCATGATATTTCGTGCGAGAGCGAGATCTCCGATGAAGGCTTGTTGTTAGGTTTTCCACTCGCTTTCTTAACTCTGCAATTTCTTTGGCCATCAAATCCATCGTGGAACCAGGAGTTGGAGGTGCACAGTAACTGGTGGTAGCTACTTGAGGCAAAGATATAGCAATGTCCTGGATTCTGTCCGCTAAATCTGCTAATATCTCGAGCGAGGCGGTCGGTTGTGCTGCCAGAACTGTCTGGATGTTTGCTGGCAGTCTACTCGTCCAAATTGTCCTCACGAATTCATCCGGAACGCTAGGACCCGCTAGACTTTGCAGGTGCCGGAGAAATTGTGACGGTTTCCTGTCACCCAGCTCTTCATGCATGAGCAATTGCTTAACCTTCCTTTCATGAGACGCACTCAGTCTTTTAATAAGCTCTGACTTAAGCTTTTCGTATTTGTCACTGGCAGGAGGATTCACAATAATGTCTTTTACTTCCTTAGCTACCTGATGTTCTAATTGACCAATGACATAATTGAATTTAGTAGAATCATTAGTTATACCTGAAATCGCGAATTGTCCTTCTACCTGAGCAAACCAAATCTCCGGTTCTTCTGGCCAAAATGGCGGAACACGAACTCCAACTTTGCAAATGTCGGAAGGCCGGACAGACATGTGCTCACCACTGTGCTCGCGTTGTTTAGCCATTATAGTATTAAATACGTATTCAGCTCGGGGTCACCAGTTTAGCGAGATAAATAGTCTATATAAATAAGTTCACAACACTGACAGTTAAAATGTTTAATTTAATACACACAAGCAGGAGATACACAATTTAGCACAAACAAGCAGAAGATACACAAGCCAAGATAGAAGAGTTTATAATAAAAATACAGTCTAGAAAAAGCACAATCAATATTACCGTAATATTTAAAAGTCTGTGGCGAGAACAATGGATTAGCGCTAGCGAGCAACATGCGTTCCGCGTCGTATCGGTAGAACGACTGGTGAACGCGGTGCGCGGACGCAGGCGATCCTTTTGCCAGCTGAGTTAACGGTATTCCGGGCGGCGCGTTCAACGCCCGGCTGTTGCTACGTGCATTGTGTTGAGAGTATATAGTGGTGTAATATATAGTCGTGTAAAAGTATTGTATATGTTGAGTGTGAGAGAGTATGTATGTGTGTATCTGTGTGGCATATGTGTGTGTGTATAATGTAGGAAAGTAGCCTACAGTAAATTTGCAGTTTGATCTTGTTAAAGGGTATATACCAAGTATACGATTTACTCTATTATATAGTAAAGGTGCAATATAACAAAAAAACCTCTTTGCGAATGCTGTTCTAAATTTTTGGTGGACACAAACAATATCCTTTCTCCGTACACGTTGTGTCGAAGGGTTATAGGCTGTATTAGAATGTTGTTTTAGGACAGTGTACAATATAAAGAGTTGACGAACCGTTAGTACTTTCCATTCCTTGTATAAATCCCTGGTCGGGTAAAGGAAATGGTGAAACTTTGCCACTTTTAGGATGGCTCTTTGGGCCACCTCAAGAGACATTACATGGGATTTAGCTGCACCTCCCCATACGGAAATACAGTATGTGAATATGGATTGACAAAGGGCGAAATATACGGCGCGCATAATTTTATATTCAGCAATTTGGCGAAGTATTCTAAAGACGTATATGAGTTTACGTGCACGAGCCGTAAGTTGCTCAATATGAGGCCTAAAAGATAGATTCTGGTCAATAATTATTCCAAGGTATCTAATTTTGTCAACAGTTTCTAATCCGGCACAACTACATGCATTTACCAGATCGCAGGTATGAGCTATAAGCGAAAGGTTTTCACCTAAGGGGAGAGAGACATTACGGATTGCAAATGTTACATATTTAGTTTTGTCGATATTAATCGTTAGCAAGTTGCCACTTAGCCACTTAAGAACTCTATTTAATCCAGATTGTGCACAAGCAAACGTATCTTTCCAATTATCACCGCTGAAAACCAAAGCTGTATCATCCGCAAACGACAAAATTCTCCCATTAGATACCTTCATGGAACACAGATCATTTATGTAAACCAAAAATAAAGTAGGACCCAGTATACTGCCTTGAGGTATTCCGTATGTTATTGTTTCTTCATCACTGGTATGCTCTCCTATTTTAACGCATTGTGTTCTACCTGTGAGATAACTTTTAAACAAATCTAGCTGTAAATTCCTGACACCAAGCCCCTCAAGTTTATTTATCAAAAGTGGGACAGAGACAGTGTCAAACGCCTTAGTTAAGTCCAGGAATATCGCGAGACACTTTTTACCGTCATCCATCCCCCGAACTATACGATCTATGAGCTCGTGAACCGCATCATCTACCTACCAGCACACACAAAGATCACATAGACAGCACACACATAGGACACACATAGACCTACCAGCACGAAAACCATATTGTTGCTCTGAAAGAAGCTTGTTTGTTTCAAGGTAGTTCACAAGTCTTTTGTTAATAATGCGTTCCAGAATTTTCGATAGAGATGTTAAAATTGATATGGGTCGGTAGTTTGAGACAATGCCTCTATCACCACTTTTGAAAATGGGACGGATAATACTTCTCTTAAAAGCGCAAGGAAAGATGCCAGTAGAAAGGCAGATGTTGCAAAGATATGTTATCGGGGGAACAAGTATGTCTCTGTAGGTCTTTAGCAAGTCACCCGATATACCGTCCCATCCTGAACCACAATTATTTTTTAATGACATAATGAGATTATGTACTTCCTCGTAATCAGTATCTAGCATAACAAATGATTTATTTGTAGTTTGATTTATATCAGGTTTATTGTAATTACTTATCAAAATTTTGTTAGCTAATTTCACACCGACGTTAGTACAATATTTATTAACTTTATTAACAGATTCTACCAGAGTGGAAAGGTGTCCCAGCAAATCGTTTGCCTCTAAACTATGCTTATTGAGATGTGTTGCACTTTTTACTGCTTCCCATATCTTTTTACTGTTATTGCCGGCTTTTTGAAGTTCACTGCTTTGATACTGTATTTTAAGTTTTTTAAGAATATCATTACAGAAATTGCGATATCTACGATATGTTATTTTTAGGGTTTCATTATCGGATGTTAGTTTAAGTTTTTTATGTAGTTTATCACGATTTCTCATGCATCTTAAGATTCCAGGAGTTATCCATGGCTTTATTGTGGCTTTACGATGGGACAATCTTATATTTTTAGTGTTGTTTTCCAGTGCTTTTGATAAAGTTTCTACTAAGAAATTTGCTACTTCTTCAGGATTATTATTGTCATATAACCACCAAAATTTGCGTCTAATAAAAACTGCTTAAGACCAACGTGATCAATTTTTCGAATAAATCTGTTAAAATAGCATTTAGGTTGTTTGATTTTAAGACTAAGGCTTACAGCTTCATGATCAGTTAAATAAGTTTGTATAACAAATGATTTAGCGGGCTGACGTGTTTTGAGTAATAAATGATCAATACATGTGAACATTCTAGTTGACGACGTAAAAGCTGGAAGAAGTCCATGGGATGCTGTCAAATTTAAATATTGTTCGGCTTGTTGGTTCATATTATCAGGGGAGATATCTATATTAATATCGCCCATTAGAACGATATTTTTGAAGCATTTTAGTTCAGTGAGAAGTTGGTTCAAAGATGAAAAAAATTTTGTTGCATCGTTTTTAAAGCAGTATGGACGATAAATCCCTATCACTACTGTATGTCTTCCAAATTTAATTATCAAGCAGTTAGCTTCTTGGAAAGTAGGCTCTTCAATGGTGCATTTCAAGTTATCTTTAATATAGATCAGCACTCCGTCGTTCTGATTGTAAGTTTGTGTCGTGGCATGAGAAGAATACGATTCTAATAAAGGTATTGGACCAGAGCAGGAGAGCCAACATTCAGTCAAGATAATTAAATCAAAATCTATACGCATCCTTTTTATAAGCACAGTTAGACCATCAAAGTTTCGTTTTGTGCTTCGAATATTTTGACACAGAATATTTGTGTAGTTTTTTGGTTGACTTATTATAGGGCATACATCCTCAGGATTGCAAATATAAAATTCTGAATTTGTAATATCATCTAGATTATATGATATTTCATTTATGTTAGCGCCTTTTATGTATATTTATTAATAGGTGACAAAATGATTGCAACCACGTCATACTATTAGTTTTAAGATGGCCTAATATTTTATACCGCATCTTATTATTAAGGTTATGATAAACTATTTTAAATCCTAACGTATAAATAATCAAATAGTAACAAGTTATTTTATACAATATTATTTTTTTACAGTTCACGACAATGTAAAAACTGTGAGACTTATTATAATTTGTGTTGCATAGTCTTTGTTTAGTAAGTGAGTGAGTAAATTGTGATTGTTGATTAAGTTTGATCTTAAGTAAACAAGTTGTGGTATGCATTAAATGATTGTGTGTTATGTGTGGGAGTGTATATGAAATAGTGTATTTTATGTTTATAAAAAAAGAGGATAGCTTAGTGTATATTTTCTTAAACTTAACTAATTTAACATAAGAGTATTCTAGGATAACTAATATTATAAAACATCTTACGTCTAGTCACTTAGTATTTTTAAGTTCGGAGAGCTGGGATTCATTTCTTATGAGAATGTGTGGATCTCCTTCTTTACGGCGCAAGTACACATTGTCGTTTGACGTCCAACAGTATGAGTAACGCATAGTTTTGGCTATATCTCTTGCAAGGAAGTAAAGTCTTTTAGATTTTGTTGTCAGATGTTCACTTACGTAAATTGATGATTTAACATTCATAATTCCCATATGATTACAGTTAAGTGAGTCTTTAGGATTGTCTTTAATATAGCGTTTTACTGCATCAATTACCTGACTTTTATGTAGACTACTCCCTAACTCAGCCACGATTGTGGAGGATGTTGCATCAGCCTTGCTTGGCAGACGATAAACATCACGAAGATTATTTTGTTCCATAGATACATTTAATTTCGTGATTAGGGTGTGTGCATATTTGAATATAGTCTTCAGTTCAGTAATTTTATTAGCTCTCAATAGTACATTAATAGTTCGCGTCACGTCTTAGGGTGTATTCAGACGGGAGACGTCACGTGTCTCTCTTCCGGTGCGATCCTTGACTTAATGAAATACACGGGGAGACGAGGCGAAGGAATTTTTAAAATCGTCGACTAATGCAAATAGCCCCACTGTTGCCACGGGGACCGTAAATGTGTTTAGATTGTATGCTATTTGTAGGCGTTCTTATGGAACTGTTTGTAGCTTTTGTGTTCCATTGTCTGCCCTTGGCTTTGACATTTGTTCTGTCCGCTTTGGTGCTCTCTTAATTAATTTTGTTCTGTGATTTAACTATGAACAATTTTAGTAAATATTAATTTTTACTTTTAAAAACTAAGTGACAAACGAAGGTTGTCACCTCTGCCTCGCAGGCTGTAATTAGTCTCCATACCCTTTAGACTAAACTATACCCTTTAGACCGAACACAGCAGTGCACGCCCTGTTTGGCGGCAGAGATAGGGAAGAAGATGGTATGTACCACAACAGATCATAGACAAAAAAGGAGTGCTGCCTCTTAGTAGAATAGTAGTTGATATACATTACGCACGCTATTATTACAGAAATAGATAATGTTTATGAGCAATAATGCGATCCGATTATCCTTTTTAATGTTCTTCTTTCAGAATTACTTGCGAAGTATGTTAATAGTGTTTTGTTGTGCAATTATTTGACGGTTCCGTGGCGCAGTGGCTTAGCATTGATTTGCGGTACTGAGGACTGCAGGTTCGAATCCCCGGAGCACGGAAAAAGTATTTTTATGTATTTAAACTGTCTCAACGATACAGGAGATTATCCTAGTCACGTTTTAATAAGAAAGACTAATCGCTTTACTAGATCTCTAAGTGCAAAAAGTACCAAACTTGTTTCTCGACAAAATGTTAATCAAAGATGTTTTATAAGTACAGATACCGTGTTGCTAACACATTGCACCGTTCACAGTGACGTCAGTCTTTGATTCATGTGTGCGTGAGTACCACGTGATGCGCATATTTTACGTACCCTGCCTGCATTAGTGTGCGTGACTTCGGTAATAATAGTGCGAATAGATTGCCCAAAAATTTAGGAGATTTTATATTTCATTCATATTGACATACCTGAGTGTAAAATGTTTAACATGCGTAAATTTGATAACAATGGTAGTTTTCGTTTTTAACAGTCGACAACCACTTTTGATGGTTTGAGATGGATAATAACATAAATTTTTTGCGCAATAAGTTTTTTTCTCTTTGGTAATATCTCAGAATAATCATCCATTTTTCTAAGATATAATTAGTACATTTTACCAAAAACAATAATTCGAGTGATCATCTTAGGTAGGTATTTACTTTTTTAAATATAAATTACACAAATAATTATTATAATAATATAATTTAATGACCCAACTAAAGCCCTCGTTAGATAATGGTAAAAGAATTTTCAAAATCAGCCAAAAAAACATATTTGTCGAAAGTAGCGGCGCCATCTATAATAAAATAAATCCTACATCAGACATCTTTATTTATGCATAACATTCTAATGGTAAAAGAATTTTCAAAATCGGTCAAGAACTTAACGACTTTAGCTAAAAAGTATATTCGTTGATAGTAGTGCCCTCTATATTAAAATACATCCTACGTTTCACAGTCATAATAGCATTCTAATGGTCAAATTCTAATGGTAAAGAGGTCAAGTAGTTTTCGAGCACCATTCTAAAAAGCGATTCAGCTTAGCCAACCGCACACATAGTAAAAACATAACCATCCTTTTTCGTCTGTAGTAGGATAAACAACCGGTTTACTACGGTATGTATCGGCTGCTTTGGATAAATATCCGTCGCCAACAGTTGCTTTACGTCTATTAATGACATTAAAATAGGGAAAAACATTTCATACGGTAGGCAACACTCGAATATTATTGCGTTGTATTATAACTTGTATTGACATTCAGCTATCGTATTATTTTATAAAGAAATGCACCAGAAAATTGTATATTTACTTATGAAAAGTGATGTTATTATCCTTATATTTTTTCCAAGAGTAATTTTTACGTGATTTCACAGCACAAACAATCATTTTGCGAAATTAAAAACACTGGTGCGCGATGTATGTTTGCAGTGAACGTCGCTGGCGTAATAGCGGAACGATCGCACGAATACGCCAATATTGGCGCCTTTTAAATGGAAGTTTTTTAGGCGCGCGTACACGGTATCTGTACCTATAAAACATCTTTGATGTTAATGTAATTTTATACGTGCCAGAGCCACGCTGCAGCTATATTATAGTTGTAGCAGGAATGGGTCGCCTCGACCGGGGCAGGACCACGCTCTCACAGAATACTAGCGTAAAATAGCAGAATAATGCTGCTGTGTTTCGTGTGGTGAGTGTAGAGAACCGGATACAGTCCGCAGGGGTGACAACGCATTTGCATTTTTAGTCTTAATTGAGGATAAATGTCGATATATATGGGCCACAGCACTGGCTGACTGTGTGCTCGTTTGTCACCCAATGCTATAAAAATCTAAAATATAAACTTCTATCTACAATAAATGATAGTTCTGTATCATTCCTAACTTCCGTTATAGTTATTTAAAAATGTCTGGACTTTCAGAATGATTTTGTATAAAAAGCCAAAAGATAATGTTTCAAGTATCTGCCTCATATATGTTTTTATGAAACCATTTTTTCCTAGCTGTTGACTGCCGCAGCGTTAGGAATCTAAGCACTAGCTACAATGGACGGACCGAATTAATACATTTTCGGACCGGAACCTAATCGATCAAATGCCGTGGCATAATAATTTTCTGGCCAAATAATACAGTCTTTTATAACCGTTTTATTAACCTTGGCATTAAACTTTAGTCATGGTCAGATTAACGCCCGCAGTAATTGCCTTAGGTGTCAAAGACATTTAAGTAGTTAGTATATAATATATTTAAATCTCATTGTGTTAGCTTGAGTTATGAGAAAACTAAAAATCTACAAACATTAAAAATAAAATGAAAAAGTTCAACATTGTCAAAATTCATATTCCATCGACAAACATTTATTTTAATCTCATACGTTATACAATGGAGGAACAGAACAGCGTACTTCTTTCTATACAATATTTTGCGAAAGAAAGTCTTTTTTGTCGGCACCTTTTAAATTTTAATTTCCCCCTTTTGAAGTTTCCACCTAAAAATCTGTCTGCTTTACTCGAAACTAAGTAATGTTTTTCGCATTAAACTTCGAAAGGTTTCTTTCCATATTTTATGCCACCCTTTCTTTTGTATTCACAGAAAATAATTTATTTCGTTGCTCGGAGAATGTTCTTTTTCGAGTCGCTATTTTCTTCGGGGAATACAAGTCGTTGTCCGTATATGTTACGGCCAAACCTCTATCTCAGTCATAACTACTTCTGACCGACGAAATCAGTTAACTTCTACTTAAAAATTGTTTAATAGATGTTTTTATAAGCGAAACTGCCCGACAGGATCAATTAGATGTCTTCGGTTTCGCTATTACGATACTTTTTTGCTTATGGAAAGCTATTCTAGACTAGGACTAGATAGATCGCGTTTGGTCGATAACAGGGGTCTTGACTGCTTTCGTCGGTCAAATTTTTTTACCGGGGAAACAGTTCCGACTGTGACACCTATGATTTTTGATTTTACACATATTGAACGAAAAAAAGGGAACTTTTAAGCCAGGAAGTCATTCAATATAGTATACATATATAATTTTAAGAAAGCTTTACTCTGCGTAAAATAATTCTCTCAATGTTATAACTTACCTTGTTAAACTTGAAAAGTTAAACTTTATTATATAAATACAAAATTTCACCCAAATCTTAAATTAGAGCTGTGAACCAATTACTATAAATATACATGTATACAAGAACTGCACACAGTACAGTACAGGAAGTAACTTTCCAACTATAGACTAGTATATTTTATGTACTCATTTTTATACAAGTTACTTTTGTACAATTACCATGTTTTTATTTTAATTATGCATGGTGTTATAGTTTTTATTCAGCATTTTTATACAAAATCTGAGATATTTCTACAAGACATTCTGAAATGGTAGACGGTTGACGTCGTAAACCCACGCTGCATTTCTAGTGGTAGAGCCATGCTACATTTATATTATAGTTGTAGCTGGAATCGGTCGGCTCGACCGGGGAAGGGCCACGCTCTAACAGGATAGTAGCATAAAATTGCGGTTTAAAGCTGTTGTGTATCGTATGGTGACTCTATAGAACAGGATATCTTGTTTACTGGCTACGAGGCGTTACATCTTATAGTTCTCAGGGGTGACAATGCATTTTACATTTTCATTTTTAATCGAGGAAAATATAGATATCTATGGCCCACAGTACCCACTTACCATCAGGTGGACCGTGTGCTCGGTTGTCACCCTTATTCTATAAAAAAAAATCTAAAATAAACCAGTACATCTAATTTTACTAAGTCACTGTCTTAACATATTGTATATTTCAATGTTTGTTTCAATTTTTGTATATTTTGAATACTATTCGATAATAAGCTGGAAATTACAGAAAAAAATATTGTAACAAAAATGTATGCTTACAAATGCTACTACTTTACTGTATTTTGGCACTTATCTTTTGAACATATGTAGATTGTTTATACCTTTTCACAACTTTATGTATTTTTTCTAATAAGACCGGCCTTGTGCTTGGCAATTTGATTTTGTAATGTTCTATAAAAATACAAAATCCACCTGTCGAAAAATGGCTTCATGATATGCTAGGTGTATCGATTATATCATCATCATCATCATTACAGCCCTTCACAAGTCCACTGCTGAACATAGGCCTCCCCCAAGTAATGCCACAAAGCACGGTCCTGAGCCACCTGCATCCATCGACTTCCTGCATATCTTACCAGGTCGTCACTCCATTTAGTGGGGGGTCGCCCTACACTACGCCTACCGGTACGAGGCTGCCACTCAAGAACCTTTCTTCCCCATCGGTTATCGGTTCTTCGAGCTATATGGCCGGCCCATTGCCACTTCAGCTTACTAATCCGTTGGGCTATGTCAGTCACTCTGGTTTTACTGCGGATATCCTCATTTCTGAGTCTATTACGCAGAGAAACTCCGAGCATAGCCCTCTCCATAGCTCACTGAGCGACCTTGAGCGTCCTCATACGGCCAGCAGTGAAGGACCACGTCTCTGATCCGTAAGTCATCACTGGCAACACGCACTGGTTGTACAATCTAGTTTTTAGAGATTGAGGTATACCTGACGAGAATATATGTCGTAATTTTCCGAACGCTGCCCAGCCGAGTTGAATCTGTCGATTGACCTCTCGGTCGAAGTTGGACTTACCTAGTCGGACTGTTTGTCCCAGGTAAACGTACTCGTCAACAACTTCGAGCATAGTGCTCCCAACAACTACCGGAATAGGTGTGACATGGACATTGAACATGATCTTTGTTTTGTCCATGTTCATCTTAAGACCTATCCGTTGGGAGGCACTATTGAGGTCATTGAGCATAGTGCTTAAGTCCTCCAGCGATTCTGCCATAAGGACTATATCGTCGGCAAATCGAAGGTGAGTGATGTACTCGCCATTGATGTCCATACCGTATCCTTTCCAGTCCAGTAGCTTGAAAACGTCTTCCAATGTAGCGGTGAAGAGTTTCGGGGATATAACGTCACCCTGTCTTACACCTCTCTGCAGTTGGATAGGTTTCGAGCTCTGGTTCTATACTCGGATAGCCATCGTAGCCCTACTGTACAAACACTTCAGCACTTCGATATACCGACAGTCAACTTGGCACCGCTGAAGGGACTGTAGCACCGCCCAAATTTCGACGGAATCAAAGGCTTTCTCATAGTCCACATACGCCAGGCAAAGTGGCAGATTGCACTCTTCAGTCTTCTGTACAATCTGCCGCAGGGTATGTATGTGGTCTATGGCACTGAAGCCTTTTCGGAAACCGGCTTGTTCGGGAGGCTGGAAGTCGTCGAGTCTGCGTGCGAGACGATTCGTAATGACTCTCGAAAACAGCACGTAGACGCGGCTCAGAAGGGAAATCGGTCTGTAGTTCTTTAAGAGAGCGTTGTCGCCTTTCTTAAAGAACAAGACCACCGCACTTCTGCTCCACGCTTCTGGAGTAGTGCCACCATGGAGGACGGAATTGAAGAGCTTCTGAAGGACTTCAAGTACCGGTGTTCCACCCGCTTTCAGAAGCTCCGCTGTAATTCCATCCTCGCCTGGGGCCCTGCCCTTTTTAACGTGCTGGAGAGCCATTCTAATCTCGCTCAGACTGACGTCCGGGATATCATCGGAATAGTGTCGGATAAGACTTGCTCTTGGATCGTTACTCAAACTTGCGTGTGGCTCCAACGATGATGTGTACAGCTGCCCATAGAACCTCTCAATCTCACTCAAAATCTCAGGTGTCCCAGAAACGATGCTGCCACACTCAGTCTTCAGCTTCGACAGTTGGCTCTTACTGGCAGACAGATCTCTGGCAAAGACTTTGGAGCCCTGGTTCCGCTCGATCGCTTCTTTAATACGAGCAGTATTAAAGTTGCGTAAGTCTCGATTATATACATACAAATTATAATAATAACATTAAAATGAATACAATGTTTATTTTGAGAGTGTATTAAACAGTATGGACAGCTGTTAATAAATTAGATTATGTAAGTGTACAAGAACTCAAAGCTCTGTTCCGTAATAAAATTCCTAGATGATTGAAATGAAATCGTGGATTGACAGTGGGGATAGATTGAAGTGAAACACGTAACGGATGGACAAAGGGATTCCAGAAACGTCCGAACGACTAGTAATAATGAACCGAGCCAGGGGCGGACGCGCTTCATTGTCTGCAAAAGTAGGGTTACATCTCTCGCCTTTGACGTTAAAATCTCAATCAGACTTATTAACTACGAGCACCAAGAGCTACAACAAAAATCGATTAACTTCTAAGTTGTTAGATGTGTTTTATAGGCGACGGGGATCTTATCGTGACGATACTGTCGTATTTTATTTTTAACAACGCTGAAGGCAGCTCAATGAACAAAATATTCAGAAAACGTAAAAAATATGCTCAAGAGATTACATTCGCGCTATTATATTTGAAAATTAAATAAATTTAATGGCGACGAGGGAAAAGTAATTGGATATTTTGCAAATAAATCCAATTATTTTGTCTTATATTTTGTGTAGCTAAGAATTATTTTTCACTTCGTTTTTTACATTAGTTTATTATATTGTTGGAATTATGAATTTTGTGTATTGTGTTAATAATTGTATGTAACACAAACAATGTGGTCTTTTGCTTTTTCGTACAGCGATACAAACGAACAAACCACTACCAAAAACAAAAGAAACCTATCACCTCTCCTTGACACGTTTTATAGTTTCACGAATTTGTTCAAATACTTTTCTTATTCATCGATGTGAAGAAAAAATAGTTTGAACTCCGCTTACAAACAGCATTGACCTCGACTTGAAAAATAACAAAGGAAAAAGACTTCATCGCCGGCGATTTTGATTGGATTATAATTAGCTTTTTAGTTTGGCTAAGATTCCGTATAAAAAACTTCCAAAAATAATGATCGTAACAAAAGATTTCTTAAAATATTAGATAGGATGTTTAAACATATTTTATATTTGAGGGAAGAAAAATCTTATAATTATTATTAGTGCTATTGGATTTTAATTCCTTTTGAAATCTGTCGATTTATTTTATTTTCCAAAATTATTGAATTAGAATCCTAATTTTTAAAAATATTAAAAACTCTATTGAAAAGCAATAATGCGACAGTATACAACACAGTTTGAACAGATATTTCTTCGTAAATAACTTGTTTTAAAAATACTTTTGCGACAAAAAACAAAACTTTGTAATTATCAAAAGGTCCACGCTGAAGAAGTAGATGGCGACGGTTCCCACCATTGTACGATCGATTCGCGTCCAGTTTCGGTTGATCAAAATTCATTTGGCACACGCAAATCGATGTCTTTTTGCTTGTCACGAGCTCCTGCCAAATCTTATGTAAGAAACGGTGAAATTGATTCTGTTAGTGCCTTCTCATAAATTACGAGTTTATCAAACGCTACTGAAGCTATTCTTTGTCGTTCATTTCGCAGAGAGTTAACCACTGTTTTAATTCTAGTCATGTTGATAATTAATTAATTAAGTTTAGATAAATATACAACAAGTTGATATTAGACCTCCTAGTGTTTTTAACTTGATTTACAATCATATTTTATTTTCATATTAGTTATAGTATCTAAATAATTATGCCATATAAATTGGATCAAATTTAAAGTTTCAAACATACTAATAATTATTAATATCTCAGACTTTTAGTCTTATACCAGGTCTCTATCACTCTTGCTACCTGCGTGAAATAATTACCTAAAATCGCGAATACGTGCCCGGGCAAAATAACGCAGTCAGGGCTGGCGCGTTGGTGGCGATCGAATGTTAAAGTTTTTTGCCGCTGTTTACGTAAATAGTTTTATGTAAATAGTTGTTGAAATAGTTTTTGTTTAGTGTTTAGTATATTTAATTGTAGGTAAAAATAGTTGTAAAAGTTTTAATGTATTTTAAAAATTATATAGGTATTATGTATATTACCTATTTGATAAATTATAATAGCAAAACGTCGTTCCTGCTATAACAGTTGCTTAGATGGATACTAAATGAAATGACCAACAAAAGGCTTCATATTATTATTGACATTGAAAAAATAATACTACGTTCGTACCAGGCGTCTTGCAGATTTCTTACGCTATATATTGTAGCGAGAGTCAGCGGGCCTAATGCTCAAGGTCGTTCGCTAGGGGTAAGGCCTTAAACAGTTTATACAGTACGCAGTTTTCCTTGCTATATCTACTTGCTCTACATATAAAATTATTTTTTTACTCCAAGGGTTTGCTGGAATCGATTTCTTATAAAGTTTAAGTTCGCCGTTCTTATATTCTCATAGTGTAAACCAATACAGAATAAAGGAATAAGATAATAAATTGAAAACAAAAAAATTCACCCCATAGTGTCAATAGGCAATGAAGTTTCCTATATTCTTTAAACCACTCAAAAAAGTAAGTAGGTATGAAATTTTTAACAAACATTAAAATGTAAAAAGGATAAAATTATTTCCACATATTGATTATTGAAGTCGAGGCTTAATTTCTCTAAGATTTACTAAATAATGTTTACCAATATTACCATCTATTTAAGCCATAAATCATAAAACGTAATCTTGCATGGCGACGTGCTCCATTCCTTAAAATAAAATGTTTGGAAACAATAACGTCTCGATATCATAATACATTCTGGAAAATTGGCAATGTAAAATGATAAACTGTAATGTAATTAATTACAGGTTGAGCACAGTTTGTGTTTTGTATAATTAGTTGCGCTTCCCTGAGTTTTAAAGGTTTCTTCTCTCAGCAGACTTACGACAGGACAGAAGACAAACGAGGGTGACAAACGAGCACACAGTCCACCTGCCGGTAACTGGTTGTTGAGGCCCATCGATATTTCATGCTGGTATTCTGTGAGAGTGTGGTCCCTCCACAGTCGAGACGACCCATTTGTGGTACAACCATACTACTAATATGTCTGTAGAATGGCTCTACCACGCATAAATATATACTGATTACCTTCAGACCTATAGGCATTTTTAGTATTTGAACATTAAAATAGATTTTATCAATAACCTGGTTGATTTACAAAATATGTTTTCGTTTCGTCCATAGTAAATGTTAATTATCCAATTAGTGGCCACTGGCCAGTTGATGACTTGTTATATTGGGACATCGTTAGCTCATAATAGCTAGAGATGAAATGTTCTTTTCTTTTTGTTGTGTGTTTGTGTGTGTGTGTGTGTGTGTGTGTGTGTGTGTGTGTGTGTGTGTGTGTGTGTACACTATGGCGAACGACTGGAGCACGGCACCAGAAATACTCCCACGTGCGCGTAATTTGTGAGTTTATTTTCCGGCGGAATCGTTACTGAGAATACTTTAACTGTATAATAATATTTATTTCACTATTATTATTCTTAAACAAGTCTGGAAGTTCATGATAGTTACTTATATAATATTATTTATGTAATGTTTCACCGCTGCGTTGGAAGACGTTTTCAAGCTACTGGACTGGAAAGGATACGGTATTAACATCTATGGCGAGTACATCACTCACCTTCCATTTGCCGACGATATAGTCCTTATGGCAGAATCGCTGGAGGACCTTAGCACTATGCTCAATGATCTCAATGATGTCTCCCAACGGATAGGTCTTAAGATAAACATGGACAAAACAAAGATCATGTTTAATGTTCATGTCACACCTATGCCGGTAGTTGTTGGGAGCACTATGCTCGAAGTTGTTGACGAGTATGCTTACCTGGGACAAATAGTCCGACTAGGTAAGTCCAACTTCGACCGAGAGGTCAATCGACGGATTCAACTCGGCTGGGCAGCGTTCGGGAAATTACGACACATCTTCTCGTCAGGTATACCTCAATCTCTGAAAACCAAAGTGTATAATCAGTGCGTGTTGCCAGTGATGACTTACGGATTTGAGACGTGGTCCTTCACTGCTGGCCGTATGAGGACGCTCGAGGTCGCTCAGCGAGCTATGGAGAGGGCTATGCTCGGAGTTTCACTGCGTGATAGAATCAGAAATGAGGATATCCGCAGTAAAACCAGGGTGACCGACAAAGCCCAACGGATTAGTAAGCTGAAGTGGCAATGGGCCGGCCGTATAGCTCGAAGAACCGATAACCGATGGGGAAGAAAGGTTCTCGAGTGGCAGCCTCGTACCGGTAGGCGTAGTGTAGGGCGACCCCCCACTAGATGGAGTGACGACCTGGTAAGACATGCAGGAAGTCGATGGATGCAGGTGGCTCAGGACCGTGCTTTGTGGCATTACTTGGGGGAGGCCTATGTTCAGCAGTGGACTTGTGAAGGGCTGTAATGATGATGATGATGATGTAATGCAACTATGCCCTGGCACGTTAAGCTCTTGCACTTGTTTGGTGTTATATTCTCTAAGCTTACAAATAATTTAACACTAGTGTGTGTGCTACTGTGCTAAGTATATAAAGGTGTAAAAGGAAAGTTATATTTTCCTTATCGACTACAGTCTACCATCGCTTGCACGGGTCTTACACGAGGAAAGTACTCTGTGGCCAGAGGAGTCGACCATTTGGCAACACTAACTCCTAGATTAGGATTGTACTTGGGTTGCATACGCTTTTATGACATTTAGCTATAAGCCCTGATTTATTAAATAAAGTATCATGGTACCATATTGAGATAATCATCATCATCATTACAGCCAGAAGGAATGTCGCAAAGCACTAGGTTCTGAACTACCTGCATTCATTGACTTCCTGCTACCAGGTCTGATACCAGGTCTTCACTCCAGCTAGCGGGGAGCTGACCTACACTTTTCTTATCGGTGCGAGGCTGCCACTCAAAAACCTTTCCCATCGGTTTTGTCGGTTCTACGAGCTATATCACCGTTCCATTGCCACTTCAATTTACCGATCCGTTGGACTATGTCGGTGACGGTTCTACGGCGGATATTCTCCCACCCCCATAATCTCCTCTATGTTGATATAGTCGATAATAATAAGAATCGTATCGGTTTATAGAGATGGACGTCTGAAGCAGAAGTATTAAATTAAAAAAAATCCTATTTATATCTTCGTATATGTTGTTATATAAATTGCTTGAACGAATTAACTAAAATTGTATTCCAATTTTAGGATCGTGTTTAAATTGTGCAAAAAATGTTTTAATTTTAGGTTATCGACTTTATAGTTTACGGTAAAGAGAGGAGGTTCCGCTACCACGTTTATTTTCGTAGGAAAACCTTAATTAAAAGAGATAAGTATGTTGAAATGAAATACTCTGTTCTATTAATTTGTGGAAGTAGAATGTGAACATGTTGAAGCCAGTTATTTCCTGCAATTTATTTTAAATCGCCTTGTAACTTGTCTCGTAACCATGCGTTAAGATACTGTAAAGGTGTTTCATTTAAAAATAGTTTAACGCTCGGTTTATCCCTACTAATTTGAAATAGTTGCTTCGAAAACTCCCGAGAGACGTAGTAATGGTCGCAAGCACGTCCCACGTTATTAATAATTCACTTTCCAACTTCCGCTCATGTGGTCGTTTGTCTGTATCAAATCTATACCTTCAAGTGGCAGTTATAATAATTACTCTAATGAACGTAAAAGTCGTGAATCCGAATCTGTATTTCTACTATTGTCGTAAGCTTCGTCTTACACAAAAATTTCAGCTTATTTGGAGTGTTCAACAGTATTTGTAATGTTAATAGCTAATGCCATTCAACATTTATTTTAAGTATTCTTTTGTTTTAGTAAAGAGTTTGTACATATTTTTTAAAATTTTAGTCTGTTTAGGATAACAATGAAGCCAGTTAGTTTAGCAGAGCACTTTTGAAGGGCTGTAATAATGATGAAGAATAATTAAATATTTGTTAGAGTTTTATCTGTTTTTCAGTCATCACATAGTAACGAGGGTAATGATCGATTTAAATTTCGAAATATTTTAACTGTATAGTCTGACTCAGTTGTTTGTTCTATTTCGATCGTTACTTACATTCAAAGTTACGGCTGAACTGCGCGCACTATACTGACCCATAATATAAACCAGGGGTCATGGTTGTCTGGTTATCAGACTACAGTAAACACAGACTGCTGACGCGAACGATCCAGTTTTGAAGCCAGTTTTCACTCAATATTTGATATTATTTTAATATTTTGTTGAAGTTAAAACTTTTGAAGAGAAAACTTCTCTAGGCACGTTGAGAACTTTTGGGGTGGGGAAACAGTGCTTTTCCCCTGTTTAACTTTTACAACGATATAATTAAGGTTCCCTGTAGATAGCGGAAGCATAATAGCCGATAAGGATCAAAGCTTAAAATTATTTAAGTAACTTAAATAATTTTAAGCTTTGGTGCTCTTTTGGTCCTAAGATTTGTTCTTATTATAAGTTTTTATTTATGTTTCTGCAATTTCAACGTATTTTTCTAAGCAAGTATAGAACATTTAATTAAATTGCTGTGTAATAAATACACCACAACATATCTCAAAAATAATTGATAGACCGACACCAATTATCGGCTAGATCATGTCGTCGGGTGAAAGTTAGGTTACACTTTAAATAATGACTGGCAAGAAAGGCACCCGTTTACTTCTACACCTTGATTTAATTTAACTGAACTATAGATGCGCAAGGTTAAGAATCCCCCTGGAAAAATATTTTAAATATTTAAACGCTAAAGAAACGCAGGTTAAATCTCTCCGATTTATTGTTGATTCCTTTTCAAAGACCATTGTTCCCAGCGAAAAGCACACAGACTTGTAAAAAAATTCAGTACGATTTTTTTGCCATTTTTTTTTCCATCTTATATCTGTAAGTTTTGAATTATATAATTAGTTTATTTTCTGATAGATTCGCTTTAGATTATACATATCAAAAAATGTAATTGAAAAAATATTAAGAACTGCAGTCCGTTGGTCTGTCCGTCGGTGAGTCTTCTCGCTTAATAGAAATGTAATCAGTAGATTGAGATATAAAGTATTAAATAAGATTTCATCATTGACTTATATATTACTAGCGTAGATTCCATATGTTCTAAGGAGGATTCCTATTGATTTTTGTTATTGAACTCAACCCCGTTTAAAAGTTATTAATGAAAGTCCATCACATTCTCTGTTTTTTTTTCTTCATTTAAATATTAATTTTTAACGTAATATATCGTGTGAGGCGTGCACTTTTGGATTTGCCAAATATTTTAGTATTATAGACAGACACTTCAATTTATATATATATATATATATATATAAATATATATATATATATATATATATATATATATATATATATATATATATATATATATATATATATATATATATATATATATAGGTTTAAACTAGTTCCCTCTTTCATTTGTCGTGTTTTGAACAGTCACGTCTCGGTATCATTATGTTAAATTGTTAAGTTCAAAATAACTTATGAAACTGTTTTATTCATCACAGTTTTTACATTTATATACGAGTACGTATTGTATACTGGTGTTACGTAAAGGGTTTCCGTTTCGTATTTAAATGAAATAATGTGATTTATATTTATTTCGGACCCGTCTTTGTAAGGTTTTGGGTCGCCTCGTATTTCCCGGCGATGAACCTTACTTTTACGGTCGATGAGATTTCCAACTCCATCCTCCTCCATCTTTCTTTAGTGCCGCTTAATAATTCTGATTTAGAAAATAAAATTACTGTGATCTCCTTCTTTACGGCGCAAGTACACATTGTCGTTTGACGTCCAACAGTATGAGTAACGCATAGTTTTAGCTATATCTCTTGCAAGGAAGTAAAGTCTTTTAGATTTTGTTGTCAGATGTTCACTTACGTAAATTGATGATTTAACATTCATAATTCCCATATGATTACAGTTAAGTGAGTCTTTAGGATTGTCTTTAATATAGCGTTTTACTGCATCAATTACCTGACTTTTATGTAGACTACTCCCTAACTCAGCCACGATTGTGGAGGATGTTGCATCAGCCTTGATTTTTTTAGAACAGATTATTTTGTTCCATAGATACATTTAATTTCGTGATTAGGGTGTGTGCATATTTGAATATAGTCTCCCTATTTTCACCTCTTATTTTCGGAACATTACGTATCTCAATACTCGTCTTGCGAATGTATTTCTCCAAGGCATCGAATTTGGTATTTATTGTATTTATTTGTGACTCAAGTGCTTTGCGATCCTTTTCTATGTTGGAGACATCTTTTTGCAGGTTATCTATTCTGTCTGAGACGAAATTTATGGACTTTTCTATTTCCGAATTGGTTTGTTGTATGTTTACATTTTGATTTGTGACAAGTGCTAGTTTTTTTTCTATATTGTCCAATCTTGCATTTTGATTATTAACAAAGGTTTCCAGCATTGTCTTGAGCTCGTTAATAGCATCCGTAGAGACTATTTCGGTTTCGTTATCAGCGTCGCTAGTTCGGCGCCGTTTATTTTCTCGTTGTGTGATATTGGAAGACGCTAATTCAGGGTTAGAGGCAGTTCGCAAAGTATCACAAGGTGGTGATCTAAGTATTTTAGGCATAGGTGAAAGCGGTCTTCGCGATAGTAAGTAAAACCGCCAGAAGAGTATTCGAAGAACACCACTACTCACTTAATAGGAGTGAAAACTTAGAAGAATCTTAAGAAATGACACACTCAGACACTAGGAGCACAGATACTTTAGTTGGTATATTTGAAGTAAAAATCTCAGGATATGTTTTATGTATAAATAAATGAATGAACAATCGGCAACGTTTATCAATAATATTCTAAAAGGGGTACAAGGAATATAGATATTGTAAGAGATATTTTAGTTTTCTGTACCTGTTGTTTGTTCTTAATGTCATTCCATATGCAACAGAATTGTACCAGGATAACAGAAGCACAAATCGTTTTGCCAAAATGTCCGGTCCAATGTTAACAGAAATATATTATATAGTACCAGGATAGTATAAAAACTAAAGGTTTAATTCTTCGATGTGCACAAGCACGCTTCTGTAGTGACGAAAGTATTGTAAGATGACATGATATAATACTAGGCGAGCAGAAAGTAGAGGAGGTAAAATCGATTCGTACAGCCACCGCTCAAAGCAAGTCTCTTGACGTTACTGTTGTCCTCAAAGCGGGTATGATAAATAGAGGTTATCTCGCTTATTCCCTTTACTGTTAATGTATCATTTGAGTAGGTTTATTGTACGTACTTATTTGGCAAAATTGATGCAATCCGTCGTGTTATATGCGTTGTCTCGTAGTTAACAATCCTTTTACTCCTGTGTTTTTATGCACTCCTATTATTGCGTGAAGTATTTAATATAAGAACTTTATTTTAGTTAATTTTGTTTAACACGGAACTGTGGATAATTCGAGCGCACTACTCAGCGGTCCGGGGGGAAGGAGTGTACTTCTGATAGGCTATTATGGTATAGTAATAAATTAATATAAATTTGTATCTTCTAGGGTGGGAATAAATTTTATTTAACAGTCATATTTGAATTTTTTATAGCATTGGATGACAAACGAGCACACAGTCCACCTGATGGTAAATAGATGCTCTGGCCCATAGACATCCACATTTATTCTCAACTAAGGATAAAAATGCAAATACGTTGTCACCTCTAAGTACTAAGATGGAAAGCCTCGATCCCAGTAAAATAGGTCTCCGGTTCTCTACACTCACCATCCGAAACACAAAAGCATTACGCTGTTATTTTACGCTGGTGAGAGCGTGGTCCTGCTCCGGTCAAGTTAACTGACTGCCAAAATTTTAAATAATTGGCGATATAGATTAAAATAATATATGTATAACGTAAAATAACCAATTGCCTCTATACTTTTACCTATCTCACGAAATCGTAGTCCATATTTATTACCCAATATTCATCTGCAGATATACGTTCTACAATAGTTATGTAACATACGTTCACAGAATGCTTTTTAAATGTGTTTTTGAAAAGCTGTCCCGGTTCCCAGGCTGTTCATCGTGTAGTGTGTATTGAACTCTGACAAGTACTCTCACGTAACACCCGGTTTAAGCCGAGAATGTTGCAAACTACAAAAAGTTAAGTTAAAACTTTTTTTCTTTAAGATAAAAATTCAATTAGTTCTGCGCATTTTTTTCCACACAATAAATTATACATCAGTTTTTAACAGTGGTAGAGCCATGCGGCAGCTTTGCTGTTGCACGTATGGGCCGGCTCAAACCGGGGTGGTACCACGACCTCACAGAATACCGGCGTGAAGTGGAAGTTCTGCTTCCGCGTTTCGTCTGGTGAGTGCAGGTGGCCGGAGGCCCAAATCCCCCCCCCCCCATCAACATGGTAGCGGAATTAAATAAAGATAGACTACCCCAGGAGGGTACCAGCACCCCTGGAGAATCCCTCGCTGAGCATCCACGACCATGTTTCTCCACTTCTGAGCGTGGGTGCTCAGGCTGCCCCGCGTATTCTGGGGGGGGCGAAATTCCGCTCAAGACTAAAACTGCTCGGGGCAAACGGAGCAACAAGACCAAGGCGACCCCTGCCACGCTGTCCGTGAATTTCTGCAATATCAGGGGACTTCACTCCAACCTAAACGCCGTCCACTACCATCTCGAGACGGCGAGGCCGGCTCTGCTCTTTCTGACCGAGACGCAGGTGTCCTCTCCGGCTGATGTTTCGTATCTCTCCTACCCGGGGTACAAACTGGAACACTCCTTTGTGCCTCGGGCTGGAGTTTGCGTTTACGTCAGAGAGGACATCTGTTCTCGACGCCTCGGCAGACTTGAAGGTTCGGACCTGTCCATCCTTTGGCTACGCGTAGACAGCGACGACCATCCGCGCGTCTACGGGTGCCTCTATAGGTCCCACAGCGGTAATGCCGAAACAGACCGACTCTTCGACCACGTCCAAATGGCTGCAGATTCGTTGCTACAGCAGATCCCCTCCGCAGAGATCGTGATCCTCGGCGACTTTAACGCCCATCACGCCGAATGGCTCGGTTCACGTTTAACCGATCATGCGGGGAGATCTGTTCATGATTTTGCCTTGGCATATGGTCTGACACAACTGGTTACTTCGCCTACGCGGATTCCAGATGTGGAGGATCATGCACCTTCCCTGTTGGACCTTCTGCTGACCTCTCACCCGGACGGATATCAGATTTCCGTCGACGCCCCTTTAGGCTCCTCGGACCATTGTCTGATCCGGAGTGTTGTGCCACTCACGCTGAAATCGCGGTTGCATTCTGCAGGCTGCCGCCGTGTTTGGCACTATAGGTCAGCCGATTGGGATGGGATGCGGTCTTTCTTTGCATCCTACCCTTGGGGGCGGGTTTGCTTCTCGCCGGATGATCCCAACGTTGTTGCGGATTCTGTTACTGATGTGGTACTTCAGGGTATGGAACTTTTTATTCCTTCCTCTGTGGTGCCCATTGGAGGCAAATCTCAGCCATGGTTTGGTCGCTCCTGTAAAATAGCATCATGCTATAAGCAGGAGTGCTACCAAGCCTGGGTTGATGCATCAGCGTCCCGGGATGTAAACACCAGCGCTCTAAAAAAGAAGTATAATTCCGCCTCTAGGTCCTTCAAAAGAGTCATTGCCAAGGCAAAGTCAGAGCACATAGGCAGAATTGGCGAGAAACTAGTTCGCCTTCCTTCTGGAACCCGTGCATTCTGGTCTCTCGCCAAGGCTGTCCAGGGGAATTTCTGTCAGCCATCTCTTCCATCTCTGCACAGGGAGGACGACTCACTGGCCCATACTGCAAAGGAGAAAGCCGATCTTCTAGGCTCCTTCTTTGCGTCTAACTCGACTCTCGATGACGGGGGGAGTACGCCGCCGACCATCCCGCGGTGTGAGTGCTCCATGCCGGAAGTGCAGTTCACACAGCGCTCGGTTCGCAAAGCACTCCTCTCCCTGGACATCCACAAGTCGAGTGGGCCTGACGGAATCCCCCCAATTGTGCTGAGGACGTGTGCTCCAGAGTTGGCACCGGTTTTAACGCGTCTTTTCCGGTACTCCTACTCCCTAGGCGTAGTCCCAAAATCGTGGAAGACGGCTTTCGTCCACCCGATCCCTAAAAAAGGCGACCGCTCAGACCCGTCCAACTACCGGCCAATCGCCATCACCTCCTTGTTCTCCAAAACAATGGAGTCCATTGTAAACTGCCAGCTCATGAGGTACCTTGAGGATCACCAGCTGATTAGTGACCGCCAATACGGTTTTCGCCGTTGTCGGTCAGCTGGTGATCTTCTGGTCTACCTCACTCACAGATGGGCGGAGGCAGTAGAGTTCAAGGGGGAGGCATTGGCCGTTAGTTTGGACATTGCGAAGGCCTTCGATCGGGTTTGGCACAAAGCGCTTCTTTCGAAGCTCCCTTCCTATGGGCTTCCCGAGAAATTGTGCAATTGGATCACCAGCTTTCTTGCAGATCGGAGCATCAAGGTCGTTGTAGACGGTGCAAGCTCCGATTGCAAGCCTATTAATGCTGGTGTTCCACAGGGCTGCGTGCTATCGCCAACGCTGTTTCTTCTGCATATCAATGATATGTTGCATACCCGTAACATTCATTGCTATGCAGATGACAGCACTGGTGATGCTCTTTACACCGGCCGAGCCAATATTTCTCGGGAAAACGTCTCCGAGTGCCGGGACAAACTTGTGTCTGAAGTCGAGTCTTTGCTGAACAGAGTCTCGGATTGGGGACGACTAAATCTAGTCCAGTTTAACCCCCAGAAGACACAAGTTTGCGCGTTAACCGCTAAAAAGAACCCCTTTGTCGTATCCCCTCAGTTTCAAGGCACTCCCCTTGTTGCCTCAGCCAGTATCGGAATCCTCGGCGTCGACATATCGAGTGACGTGCAGTTTCGTGGTCACTTGGAAGGGAAGGCCAAATTGGCCTCTAAAAAGCTTGGCGTGCTCAGCAGAGCGGGACAGTATTTCATGCCGGCACACCGCCTGCAACTTTACAAGGCGCAGGTTCGGCCGCACATGGAATACTGTTCCCATCTCTGGGCTGGGGCTCCCCAGTACCAGCTCCTTCCACTTGACCGCATCCAGCGCAGAGCGGCTCGAATCGTCGACGACGGAGTGCTTTCCGATCGGCTCGATTCACTGGCGTTGCGAAGAGATGTTGCATCTCTTTGCGTATTTTATCGCATCTATCACGGGGAGTGCTCTGAGGAATTGTTCGGATTAATCCCAGCCGCCAAATTTCTTGAACGCACGACACGGCAAACGTCCCGATACCATCCACACCATCTGGATGCTTGGCGGTCCACCACTGTACGTTTCACAAGGAGTTTTCTTCCACGTACAACCTCTCTGTGGAATAGTTTATCATCGGCGTTTTTTCCGGACCGATACGACCTGGGGACCTTCAAGAAAAGAGCTTACTCCTTTCTAAAGGGCCGGCAACGCACCCGCAATTCTCCTGGTGTTGCGGTTGATCATGGGCGGCGGTAGTCACTTAACATCAGGTGAGCCGCATGCTCGTTTGCCCCCTCTTCTATAAAAAAAAAAAAAAAAAAAAAAAAAAAAAAAAAAAAAGTTGTATTATTAGGGTCAACGTGTGTATAAATAAAAGTATCAAAGTTAAAAAAAATAAGCGACGTTACCCTGACGGTGTGTATGTACGGAAAATATTATATTCCTTAGACATGAAGTTTCCTCACAATGTTTACCTTCATCGCCGAGCACGTGGTAGGTTCAGCACTAGAAATTTCTATTATCAATTTCATAAGTACTGGCAGGAATCGAGCATCATCGCCCCCAAACCGAGTTATGACCCCTGTGCTACCGTGACACAATAACTATATCTTGTATTCATCATCATCATTACGGTCATCATCATCTTCTTATTCATCTTCATCATCTGAAAAAATGCCACAAAACACGGTCCTGAGTCACCTGCATCTATCAACTTCCTGCATGTCCTACCAGGTCGTCACTTCATTCTGTGGGGGATAACCCTACACATTGCCTGCCGGTACGAGGCTGTCACTCAGCAGCTCATATCTTATACTACTAGATTAGAAATTTGTAAAAATAAAGAATATACTTTCCACTGAATACGTCAAATATGAACTTCAATTATATTCTTGTAAGTCGTAAAAATTTAACGATATTCATGACAGCGGCGAAAGATAAACTATTGTTTACGTATTATAAGCCAGTGGTTAGTTTAAATCTTACCTAGAGGTTGCTGATGATGCCGTATGTGGTGAATCACTTGCCTTACCTACAACTGCACCGATGTAGTAATCGGATGGGAATAACGACACTTTAACTAGACCAGTAAAAGCAACGCTTGCACTTGCACTGCCGTGCTCCGGACTAAAGAGACATTTGAGGCTTTCATTGTCGGCAGCTGGCTGCGGGTGTGCCGTGGACTGCAGTAGCCACTCCATCAGGTGGGTGGAGTGGAGGGAAAAATTAAATTAAAGGAGGAAAAAATCCAATTCATCATGTAGGTTTCATAATATATAGCAGAGATCGCATCTCCACTGCATTCAACTTGCTTTTATGCTTCTTCTGGCATACCCAGGTTTCGCTGCCATATAACAAAGTCGGCACCAACACTGCGTTATGTATTGCAAGGCGTGCACTCTTCACTACACCTTGCCTTTTGACTAACGCATTCAGGGCACCATTGACTTTTTTCCCGGCAGCGACACGCCCGTCCACATCTAAATCACATCTTCCATCCCGGCTGAAAGCACTCCTCAAGTATACAATTTCATTTAACTGTTCTAGACATTCCTGATTTACCCATATTTCACATTTCGTTCTCTCTTCTTCTTTTTTCCTTCTCTCTTTTCAAATATCAGTTACCATAGCCGACCGAAAGCGAAACGAACAGATTCGCAATATGGCAGGATTGAAAGATGACCTTATGACAAAAATTGATAGGAGCGTATTCCGATGGTTTGGGCACGTTGAGCGAATGAGTGAAGACCGAATGGTGAAAAAAATATATAGAGCGAAAGTAAATATTAGAAGGTGTCGAGGTAGACCGAGACTAACTTTCGAAGACCATGTGAGCAAATTACTCGAAGAGGGGAAGGTCAAGAGTACTCGGATACCTAGACGTGCATGTATGAAGAAGTTAATGAACCTGAAAGAAGCCAAAGAGGTATGTAAGCGATCACTTGGCAATCTGTTCTCTCTGGCTACTCCGTTAGGGATTGCGCGTGAAGATAAGAGATAGCAGAGGATTTTTACTGGCTACAAAACTATGGGTCTTGGATGAAAATCAAACCCTAGATCTCAATCACCACTTGCTCCGATGCTTATCAATCATGGATTCTAACCATGGCGGAAAGTACAACAGTAAAACAAATTTATTAGTGATAAAGTTGCGTATATACTTATAAACGAGCTTAAAAAAGCTCTCACTTTTTTATTTATTAATTGCTTAAAAGGATTTTCCACGTTATTCGATACGAGATTATGAGACTAATTTATAAAGAGTTTATTACCTAAGCTATTATTCTGTAAACTAAAACTAAATCTAGAATATTTGTTAAAATTGCCCTTATTTACGAATTTTCTTGTAGGTTGATGTGCTTTCGACTACATATGACTAAACACCAAAACAAATAATAATTACATATTTATTGGCCATGCAAACGAGCAAGAGAACGAAAAAAATTCTGATTTAGAAAATAAAATTACTGTGTATCGGATTTTTTGTCGCAACCAAATCGTATGCGACTTGATAACTTATATGCTATTTACGACTACACACTCGTTTGTTCATTGAAGTAGTTAAATAAACACGTAAATTATTTTCGTTCTCTTGCCCGTTTGCATGGCCAATAAATATGTAATTATTATTTGTTTTGGTGTTTAGTCATATGTAGTCGAAAGCACATCAACCTACAAGAAAATTCGTAAATAAGGGCGATTTTAACAAATGTTCTAGATTTAGTTTTAGTTTACAGAATAATAGCTTAGGTAATAAACTCTTTATAAATTAGTCTCATAATCTCGTATCGAATAACGTGGAAAATCCTTTTAAGCAATTAATAAATAAAAAAGTGAGAGCTTTTTTAAGCTCGTTTATAAGTATATACGCAACTTTATCACTAATAAATTTGTTTTACTGTTGTACTTTCCGCCATGGTTAGAATCCATGATTGATAAGCATCGGAGCAAGTGGTGATTGAGATCTAGGGTTTGATTTTCATCCAAGACCCATAGTTTTGTAGCCAGTAAAAATCCTCTGCTATCTCTTATCTTCACGCGCAATCCCTAACGGAGTAGCCAGAGAGAACAGATTGCCAAGTGATCGCTTACATACCTCTTTGGCTTCTTTCAGGTTCATTAACTTCTTCATACATGCACGTCTAGGTATCCGAGTACTCTTGACCTTCCCCTCTTCGAGTAATTTGCTCACATGGTCTTCGAAAGTTAGTCTCGGTCTACCTCGACACCTTCTAATACTTACTTTCGCTCTATATATTTTTTTCACCATTCGGTCTTCACTCATTCGCTCAACGTGCCCAAACCATCGGAATACGCCCCTATCAATTTTTGTCATAAGGTCATCTTTCAATCCTGCCATATTGCGAATCTGTTCGTTTCGCTTTCGGTCGGCTATGGTAACTGATATTTGAAAAGAGAGAAGGAAAAAAGAAGAAGAGAGAACGAAATGTGAAATATGGGTAAATCAGGAATGTCTAGAACAGTTAAATGAAATTGTATACTTGAGGAGTGCTTTCAGCCGGGATGGAAGATGTGATTTAGATGTGGACGGGCGTGTCGCTGCCGGGAAAAAAGTCAATGGTGCCCTGAATGCGTTAGTCAAAAGGCAAGGTGTAGTGAAGAGTGCACGCCTTGCAATACATAACGCAGTGTTGGTGCCGACTTTGTTATATGGTAGCGAAACCTGGGTACGTGTGTGACCCTAATAATACAACTGATGTATAATTTATTGTGTGGAAAAAAATGCGCAGAACTAATTGAATTTTTATCTTAAAGAAAAAAAGTTTTAACTTAACTTTTTGTAGTTTGCAACATTCTCGGCTTAAACCGGGTGTTACGTGAGAGTACTTGTCAGAGTTCAATACACACTACACGATGAACAGCCTGGGAACCGGGACAGCTTTTCAAAAACACATTTAAAAAGCATTCTGTGAACGTATGTTACATAACTATTGTAGAACGTATATCTGCAGATGAATATTGGGTAATAAATATGGACTACGATTTCGTGAGATAGGTAAAAGTATAGAGGCAATTGGTTATTTTACGTTATACATATATTATTTTAATCTATATCGCCAATTATTTAAAATTTTGGCAGTCAGTTAACTTGACCGGAGCAGGACCACGCTCTCACCAGCGTAAAATAACAGCGTAATGCTTTTGTGTTTCGGATGGTGAGTGTAGAGAACCGGAGACCTATTTTACTGGGATCGAGGCTTTCCATCTTAGTACTTAGAGGTGACAACGTATTTGCATTTTTATCCTTAGTTGAGAATAAATGTGGATGTCTATGGGCCAGAGCATCTATTTACCATCAGGTGGACTGTGTGCTCGTTTGTCATCCAATGCTATAAAAAATTCAAATATGACTGTTAAATAAAATTTATTCCCACCCTAGAAGATACAAATTTATATTAATTTATTACTATACCATAATAGCCTATCAGAAGTACACTCCTTCCCCCCGGACCGCTGAGTAGTGCGCTCGTATTATCCACAGTTCCGTGTTAAACAAAATTAACTAAAATAAAGTTCTTATATTAAATACTTCACGCAATAATAGGAGTGCATAAAAACACAGGAGTAAAAGGATTGTTAACTACGAGACAACGCATATAACACGACGGATTGCATCAATTTTGCCAAATAAGTACGTACAATAAACCTACTCAAATGATACATTAACAGTAAAGGGAATAAGCGAGATAACCTCTATTTATCATACCCGCTTTGAGGACAACAGTAACGTCAAGAGACTTGCTTTGAGCGGTGGCTGTACGAATCGATTTTACCTCCTCTACTTTCTGCTCGCCTAGTATTATATCATGTCATCTTACAATACTTTCGTCACTACAGAAGCGTGCTTGTGCACATCGAAGAATTAAACCTTTAGTTTTTATACTATCCTGGTACTATATAATATATTTCTGTTAACATTGGACCGGACATTTTGGCAAAACGATTTGTGCTTCTGTTATCCTGGTACAATTCTGTTGCATATGGAATGACATTAAGAACAAACAACAGGTACAGAAAACTAAAATATCTCTTACAATATCTGTATTCCTTGTACCCCTTTTAGAATATTATTGATAAATGTTGCCGATTGTTCATTCATTTATTTATCATAAAACATATCCTGAGATTTTTACTTCAAATATACCAATTAAAGTATCTGTGCTCCTAGTGTCTGAGTGTGTCATTTCTTAAGATTCTTCTAAGTTTTCACTCCTATTAAGTGAGTAGTGGTGTTCTTCGAATACTCTTCTGGCGGTTTTACTTACTATCGCGAAGACCGCTTTCACCTATGCCTAAAATACTTAGATCACCACCTTGTGATACTTTGCGAACTGCCTCTAACCCTGAATTAGCGTCTTCCAATATCACACAACGAGAAAATAAACGGCGCCGAACTAGCGACGCTGATAACGAAACCGAAATAGTCTCTACGGATGCTATTAACGAGCTCAAGACAATGCTGGAAACCTTTGTTAATAATCAAAATGCACGATTGGACAATATAGAAAAAAAACTAGCACTTGTCACAAATCAAAATGTAAACATACAACAAACCAATTCGGAAATAGAAAAGTCCATAAATTTCGTCTCAGACAGAATAGATAACCTGCAAAAAGATGTTTCCAACATAGAAAAGGATCGCAAAGCACTTGAGTCACAAATAAATACAATAAATACCAAATTCGATGCCTTGGAGAAATACATTCGCAAGACGAGTATTGAGATACGTAATGTTCCGAAAATAAGAGGTGAAAATAGGGAGACTATATTCAAATATGCACACACCCTAATCACGAAATTAAATGTATCTATGGAACAAAATAATCTTCGTGATGTTTATCGTCTGCCAAGCAAGGCTGATGCAACATCCTCCACAATCGTGGCTGAGTTAGGGAGTAGTCTACATAAAAGTCAGGTAATTGATGCAGTAAAACGCTATATTAAAGACAATCCTAAAGACTCACTTAACTGTAATCATATGGGAATTATGAATGTTAAATCATCAATTTACGTAAGTGAACATCTGACAACAAAATCTAAAAGACTTTACTTCCTTGCAAGAGATATAGCCAAAACTATGCGTTACTCATACTGTTGGACGTCAAACGACAATGTGTACTTGCGCCGTAAAGAAGGAGATCACAGTAATTTTATTTTCTAAATCAGAATTATTAAGCGGCACTAAAGAAAGATGGAGGAGGATGGAGTTGGAAATCTCATCGACCGTAAAAGTAAGGTTCATCGCCGGGAAATACGAGGCGACCCAAAACCTTACAAAGACGGGTCCGAAATAAATATAAATCACATTATTTCATTTAAATACGAAACGGAAACCCTTTACGTAACACCAGTATACAATACGTACTCGTATATAAATGTAAAAACTGTGATGAATAAAACAGTTTCATACGTTATTTTGAACTTAACAATTTAACATAATGATACCGAGACGTGACTGTTCAAAACACGACAAATGAAAGAGGGAACTAGTTTAAACCTATATATATATATATATATATAAATTGAAGTGTCTGTCTATAATACTAAAATATTTGGCAAATCCAAAAGTGCACGCCTCACACGATATATTACGTTAAAAATTAATATTTAAATGAAGAAAAAAAAAACAGAGAATGTGATGGACTTTCATTAATAACTTTTAAACGGGGTTGAGTTCAATAACAAAACTCAATAGGAATCCTCCTTAGAACATATGGAATCTACGCTAGTAATATATAAGTCAATGATGAAATCTTATTTAATACTTTATATCTCAATCTACTGATTACATTTCTATTAAGCGAGAAGACTCACCGACGGACAGACCAACGGACTGCAGTTCTTAATATTTTTTCAATTACATTTTTTGATATGTATAATCTAAAGCGAATCTATCAGAAAATAAACTAATTATATAATTCAAAACTTACAGATATAAGATGGAAAAAAAATGGCAAAAAAATCGTACTGAATTTGTTTACAAGTCTGTGTGCTTTTCGCTGGGAACAATGGTCTTTGAAAAGGAATCAACAATAAATCGGAGAGATTTAACCTGCGTTTCTTTAGCGTTTAAATATTTAAAATATTTTTCCAGGGGGATTCTTAACCTTGCGCATCTATAGTTCAGTTAAATTAAATCAAGGTGTAGAAGTAAACGGGTGCCTTTCTTGCCAGTCATTAATTAAAGTGTAACCTAACTTTCACCCGACGACATGATCTAGCCGATAATTGGTGTCGGTCTATCAATTATTTTTGAGATATGTTGTGGTGTATTTATTACACAGCAATTTAATTAAATGTTCTATACTTGCTTAGAAAAATACGTTGAAATTGCAGAAACATAAATAAAAACTTATAATAAGAACAAATCTTAGGACCAAAAGAGCACCAAAGCTTAAAATTATTTAAGTTACTTAAATAATTTTAAGCTTTGATCCTTATCGGCTATTATGCTTCCGCTATCTACAGGGAACCTTAATTATATCGTTGTAAAAGTTAAACAGGGGAAAAGCACTGTTTCCCCACCCCAAAAGTTCTCAACGTGCCTAGAGAAGTTTTCTCTTCAAAGTTTTAACTTCAACAAAATATTAAAATAATATCAAATATTGAGTGAAAACTGGCTTCAAAACTGGATCGTTCGCGTCAGCAGTCTGTGTTTACTGTAGTCTGATAACCAGACAACCATGACCCCTGGTTTATATTATGGGTCAGTATAGTACGGGCAGTTCAGCCGTAACTTTGAATGTAAGTAACGATCGAAATAGAACAAACAACTGAGTCAGACTATACAGTTAAAATATTTCGAAATTTAAATCGATCATTACCCTCGTTACTATGTGATGACTGAAAAACAGATAAAACTCTAACAAATATTTAATTATTCTTCATCATTATTACAGCCCTTCAAAAGTGCTCTGCTAAACTAACTGGCTTCATTGTTATCCTAAACAGACTAAAATTTTAAAAAATATGTACAAACTCTTTACTAAAACAAAAGAATACTTAAAATAAATGATGAATGGCATTAGCTATTAACATTACAAATACTGTTGAACACTCCAAATAAGCTGAAATTTTTGTGTAAGACGAAGCTTACGACAATAGTAGAAATACAGATTCGGATTCACGACTTTTACGTTCATTAGAGTAATTATTATAACTGCCACTTGAAGGTATAGATTTGGTACAGACAAACGACCACATGAGCGGAAGTTGGAAAGTGAATTATTAATAACGTGGGACGTGCTTGCGACCATTACTACGTCTCTCGGGAGTTTTCGAAGCAACTATTTCAAATTAGTAGGGATAAACCGAGCGTTAAACTATTTTTAAATGAAACACCTTTACAGTATCTTAACGCATGGTTACGAGACAAGTTACAAGGCGATTTAAAATAAATTGCAGGAAATAACTGGCTTCAACATGTTCACATTCTACTTCCACAAATTAATAGAACAGAGTATTTCATTTCAACATACTTATCTCTTTTAATTAAGGTTTTCCTACGAAAATAAACGTGGTAGCGGAACCTCCTCTCTTTACCGTAAACTATAAAGTCGATAACCTAAAATTAAAACATTTTTTGCACAATTTAAACACGATCCTAAAATTGGAATACAATTTTAGTTAATTCGTTCAAGCAATTTATATAACAACATATACGAAGATATAAATAGGATTTTTTTTAATTTAATACTTCTGCTTCAGACGTCCATCTCTATAAACCGATACGATTCTTATTATTATCGACTATATCAACATAGAGGAGATCATGGGGGTGGGAGAATATCCGCCGTAGAACCGTCACCGACATAGTCCAACGGATCGGTAAATTGAAGTGGCAATGGAACGGTGATATAGCTCGTAGAACCGACAAAACCGATGGGAAAGGTTTTTGAGTGGCAGCCTCGCACCGATAAGAAAAGTGTAGGTCAGCTCCCCGCTAGCTGGAATGAAGACCTGGTATCAGACCTGGTAGCAGGAAGTCAATGAATGCAGGTAGTTCAGAACCTAGTGCTTTGCGACATTCCTTCTGGCTGTAATGATGATGATGATTATCTCAATATGGTACCATGATACTTTATTTAATAAATCAGGGCTATAAGCCCTGCTAAAAAAAGCTAAATGTCATAAAAGCGTATGCAACCCAAGTACAATCCTAATCTAGGAGTTAGTGTTGCCAAATGGTCGACTCCTCTGGCCACAGAGTACTTTCCTCGTGTAAGACCCGTGCAAGCGATGGTAGACTGTAGTCGATAAGGAAAATATAACTTTCCTTTTACACCTTTATATACTTAGCACAGTAGCACACACACTAGTGTTAAATTATTTGTAAGCTTAGAGAATATAACACCAAACAAGTGCAAGAGCTTAACGTGCCAGGGCATAGTTGCATTACATCATCATCATCATCATTACAGCCCTTCACAAGTCCACTGCTGAACATAGGCCTCCCCCAAGTAATGCCACAAAGCACGGTCCTGAGCCACCTGCATCCATCGACTTCCTGCATGTCTTACCAGGTCGTCACTCCATCTAGTGGGGGGTCGCCCTACACTACGCCTACCGGTACGAGGCTGCCACTCGAGAACCTTTCTTCCCCATCGGTTATCGGTTCTTCGAGCTATACGGCCGGCCCATTGCCACTTCAGCTTACTAATCCGTTGGGCTATGTCGGTCACTCTGGTTTTACTGCGGATATCCTCATTTCTGATTCTATCACGCAGTGAAACTCCGAGCATAGCCCTCTCCATAGCTCGCTGAGCGACCTCGAGCGTCCTCATACGGCCAGCAGTGAAGGACCACGTCTCAAATCCGTAAGTCATCACTGGCAACACGCACTGATTATACACTTTGGTTTTCAGAGATTGAGGTATACCTAACGAGAAGATGTGTCGTAATTTCCCGAACGCTGCCCAGCCGAGTTGAATCCGTCGATTGACCTCTCGGTCGAAGTTGGACTTACCTAGTCCGACTATTTGTCCCAGGTAAGCATACTCGTCAACAACTTCGAGCATAGTGCTCCCAACAACTACCGGCATAGGTGTGACATGAACATTAAACATGATCTTTGTTTTGTCCATGTTTATCTTAAGACCTATCCGTTGGGAGACATCATTGAGATCATTGAGCATAGTGCTAAGGTCCTCCAGCGATTCTGCCATAAGGACTATATCGTCGGCAAATGGAAGGTGAGTGATGTACTCGCCATAGATGTTAATACCGTATCCTTTCCAGTCCAGTAGCTTGAAAACGTCTTCCAACGCAGCGGTGAAACATTACATAAATAATATTATATAAGTAACTATCATGAACTTCCAGACTTGTTTAAGAATAATAATAGTGAAATAAATATTATTATACAGTTAAAGTATTCTCAGTAACGATTCCGCCGGAAAATAAACTCACAAATTACGCGCACGTGGGAGTATTTCTGGTGCCGTGCTCCAGTCGTTCGCCATAGTGTACACACACACACACACACAACACACACACACACACAAACACACAACAAAAAGAAAAGAACATTTCATCTCTAGCTATTATGAGCTAACGATGTCCCAATATAACAAGTCATCAACTGGCCAGTGGCCACTAATTGGATAATTAACATTTACTATGGACGAAACGAAAACATATTTTGTAAATCAACCAGGTTATTGATAAAATCTATTTTAATGTTCAAATACTAAAAATGCCTATAGGTCTGAAGGTAATCAGTATATATTTATGCGTGGTAGAGCCATTCTACAGACATATTAGTAGTGTGGTTGTACCACAAATGGGTCGTCTCGACTGTGGAGGGACCACACTCTCACAGAATACCAGCATGAAATATCGATGGGCCTCAACAACCAGTTACCGGCAGGTGGACTGTGTGCTCGTTTGTCACCCTCGTTTGTCTTCTGTCCTGTCGTAAGTCTGCTGAGAGAAGAAACCTTTAAAACTCAGGGAAGCGCAACTAATTATACAAAACACAAACTGTGCTCAACCTGTAATTAATTACATTACAGTTTATCATTTTACATTGCCAATTTTCCAGAATGTATTATGATATCGAGACGTTATTGTTTCCAAACATTTTATTTTAAGGAATGGAGCACGTCGCCATGCAAGATTACGTTTTATGATTTATGGCTTAAATAGATGGTAATATTGGTAAACATTATTTAGTAAATCTTAGAGAAATTAAGCCTCGACTTCAATAATCAATATGTGGAAATAATTTTATCCTTTTTACATTTTAATGTTTGTTAAAAATTTCATACCTACTTACTTTTTTGAGTGGTTTAAAGAATATAGGAAACTTCATTGCCTATTGACACTATGGGGTGAATTTTTTTGTTTTCAATTTATTATCTTATTCCTTTATTCTGTATTGGTTTACACTATGAGAATATAAGAACGGCGAACTTAAACTTTATAAGAAATCGATTCCAGCAAACCCTTGGAGTAAAAAAATAATTTTATATGTAGAGCAAGTAGATATAGCAAGGAAAACTGCGTACTGTATAAACTGTTTAAGGCCTTACCCCTAGCGAACGACCTTGAGCATTAGGCCCGCTGACTCTCGCTACAATATATAGCGTAAGAAATCTGCAAGACGCCTGGTACGAACGTAGTATTATTTTTCAATGTCAATAATAATATGAAGCCTTTTGTTGGTCATTTCATTTAGTATCCATCTAAGCAACTGTTATAGCAGGAACGACGTTTTGCTATTATAATTTATCAAATAGGTAATATACATAATACCTATATAATTTTTAAAATACATTAAAACTTTTACAACTATTTTTACCTACAATTAAATATACTAAACACTAAACAAAAACTATTTCAACAACTATTTACATAAAACTATTTACGTAAACAGCGGCAAAAAACTTTAACATTCGATCGCCACCAACGCGCCAGCCCTGACTGCGTTATTTTGCCCGGGCACGTATTCGCGATTTTAGGTAATTATTTCACGCAGGTAGCAAGAGTGATAGAGACCTGGTATAAGACTAAAAGTCTGAGATATTAATAATTATTAGTATGTTTGAAACTTTAAATTTGATCCAATTTATATGGCATAATTATTTAGATACTATAACTAATATGAAAATAAAATATGATTGTAAATCAAGTTAAAAACACTAGGAGGTCTAATATCAACTTGTTGTATATTTATCTAAACTTAATTAATTAATTATCAACATGACTAGAATTAAAACAGTGGTTAACTCTCTGCGAAATGAACGACAAAGAATAGCTTCAGTAGCGTTTGATAAACTCGTAATTTATGAGAAGGCACTAACAGAATCAATTTCACCGTTTCTTACATAAGATTTGGCAGGAGCTCGTGACAAGCAAAAAGACATCGATTTGCGTGTGCCAAATGAATTTTGATCAACCGAAACTGGACGCGAATCGATCGTACAATGGTGGGAACCGTCGCCATCTACTTCTTCAGCGTGGACCTTTTGATAATTACAAAGTTTTGTTTTTTGTCGCAAAAGTATTTTTAAAACAAGTTATTTACGAAGAAATATCTGTTCAAACTGTGTTGTATACTGTCGCATTATTGCTTTTCAATAGAGTTTTTAATATTTTTAAAAATTAGGATTCTAATTCAATAATTTTGGAAAATAAAATAAATCGACAGATTTCAAAAGGAATTAAAATCCAATAGCACTAATAATAATTATAAGATTTTTCTTCCCTCAAATATAAAATATGTTTAAACATCCTATCTAATATTTTAAGAAATCTTTTGTTACGATCATTATTTTTGGAAGTTTTTTATACGGAATCTTAGCCAAACTAAAAAGCTAATTATAATCCAATCAAAATCGCCGGCGATGAAGTCTTTTTCCTTTGTTATTTTTCAAGTCGAGGTCAATGCTGTTTGTAAGCGGAGTTCAAACTATTTTTTCTTCACATCGATGAATAAGAAAAGTATTTGAACAAATTCGTGAAACTATAAAACGTGTCAAGGAGAGGTGATAGGTTTCTTTTGTTTTTGGTAGTGGTTTGTTCGTTTGTATCGCTGTACGAAAAAGCAAAAGACCACATTGTTTGTGTTACATACAATTATTAACACAATACACAAAATTCATAATTCCAACAATATAATAAACTAATGTAAAAAACGAAGTGAAAAATAATTCTTAGCTACACAAAATATAAGACAAAATAATTGGATTTATTTGCAAAATATCCAATTACTTTTCCCTCGTCGCCATTAAATTTATTTAATTTTCAAATATAATAGCGCGAATGTAATCTCTTGAGCATATTTTTTACGTTTTCTGAATATTTTGTTCATTGAGCTGCCTTCAGCGTTGTTAAAAATAAAATACGACAGTATCGTCACGATAAGATCCCCGTCGCCTATAAAACACATCTAACAACTTAGAAGTTAATCGCTTTTTGTTGTAGCTCTTGGTGCTCGTAGTTAATAAGTCTGATTGAGATTTTAACGTCAAAGGCGAGAGATGTAACCCTACTTTTGCAGACAATGAAGCGCGTCCGCCCCTGGCTCGGTTCATTATTACTAGTCGTTCGGACGTTTCTGGAATCCCTTTGTCCATCCGTTACGTGTTTCACTTCAATCTATCCCCACTGTCAATCCACGATTTCATTTCAATCATCTAGGAATTTTATTACGGAACAGAGCTTTGAGTTCTTGTACACTTACGTAATCTAATTTATTAACAGCTGTCCATACTGTTTAATACACTCTCAAAATAAACATTGTATTCATTTTAATGTTATTATTATAATTTGTATGTATATAATCAAGACTTACGCAACTTTAATACTGCTCGTATTAAAGAAGCGATCGAGCGGAACCAGGGCTCCAAAGTCTTTGCCAGAGATCTGTCTGCCAGTAAGAGCCAACTGTCGAAGCTGAAGACTGAGTGTGGCAGCATCGTTTCTGGGACACCTGAGATTTTGAGTGAGATTGAGAGGTTCTATGGGCAGCTGTACACATCATCGTTGGAGCCACACGCAAGTTTGAGTAACGATCCAAGAGCAAGTCTTATCCGACACTATTCCGATGATATCCCGGACGTCAGTCTGAGCGAGATTAGAATGGCTCTCCAGCACGTTAAAAAGGGCAGGGCCCCAGGCGAGGATGGAATTACAGCGGAGCTTCTGAAAGCGGGTGGAACACCGGTACTTGAAGTCCTTCAGAAGCTCTTCAATTCCGTCCTCCATGGTGGCACTACTCCAGAAGCGTGGAGCAGAAGTGCGGTGGTCTTGTTCTTTAAGAAAGGCGACAACGCTCTCTTAAAGAACTACAGACCGATTTCCCTTCTGAGCCGCGTCTACGTGCTGTTTTCGAGAGTCATTACGAATCGTCTCGCACGCAGACTCGACGACTTCCAGCCTCCCGAACAAGCCGGTTTCCGAAAAGGCTTCAGTACCATAGACCACATACATACCCTGCGGCAGATTGTACAGAAGACTGAAGAGTGCAATCTGCCACTTTGCCTGGCGTATGTGGACTATGAGAAAGCCTTTGATTCCGTCGAAATTTGGGCGGTGCTACAGTCCCTTCAGCGGTGCCAAGTTGACTGTCGGTATATCGAAGTGCTGAAGTGTTTGTAGGGCTACGATGGCTATCCGAGTATAGAACCAGAGCTCGAAACCTATCCAACTGCAGAGAGGTGTAAGACAGGGTGACGTTATATCCCCGAAACTCTTCACCGCTACATTGGAAGACGTTTTCAAGCTACTGGACTGGAAAGGATACGGTATGGACATCAATGGCGAGTACATCACTCACCTTCAATTTGCCGACGATATAGTCCTTATGGCAGAATCGCTGGAGGACTTAAGCACTATGCTCAATGACCTTAATAGTGCCTCCCAACGGATAGGTCTTAAGATGAACATGGACAAAACAAAGATCATGTTCAATGTCCATGTCACACCTATTCCGGTAGTTGTTGGGAGCACTATGCTCGAAGTTGTTGACGAGTACGTTTACCTGGGACAAACAGTCCGACTAGGTAAGTCCAACTTCGACCGAGAGGTCAATCGACAGATTCAACTCGGCTGGGCAGCGTTCGGAAAATTACGACATATATTCTCGTCAGGTATACCTCAATCTCTAAAAACTAGATTGTACAACCAGTGCGTGTTGCCAGTGATGACTTACGGATCAGAGACGTGGTCCTTCACTGCTGGCCGTATGAGGACGCTCAAGGTCGCTCAGTGAGCTATGGAGAGGGCTATGCTCGGAGTTTCTCTGCGTAATAGACTCAGAAATGAGGATATCCGCAGTAAAACCAGAGTGACTGACATAGCCCAACGGATTAGTAAGCTGAAGTGGCAATGGGCCGGCCATATAGCTCGAAGAACCGATAACCGATGGGGAAGAAAGGTTCTTGAGTGGCAGCCTCGTACCGGTAGGCGTAGTGTAGGGCGACCCCCCACTAAATGGAGTGACGACCTGGTAAGATATGCAGGAAGTCGATGGATGCAGGTGGCTCAGGACCGTGCTTTGTGGCATTACTTGGGGGAGGCCTATGTTCAGCAGTGGACTTGTGAAGGGCTGTAATGATGATGATGATGATATAATCGATACACCTAGCATATCATGAAGCCATTTTTCGACAGGTGGATTTTGTATTTTTATAGAACATTACAAAATCAAATTGCCAAGCACAAGGCCGGTCTTATTAGAAAAAATACATAAAGTTGTGAAAAGGTATAAACAATCTACATATGTTCAAAAGATAAGTGCCAAAATACAGTAAAGTAGTAGCATTTGTAAGCATACATTTTTGTTACAATATTTTTTTCTGTAATTTCCAGCTTATTATCGAATAGTATTCAAAATATACAAAAATTGAAACAAACATTGAAATATACAATATGTTAAGACAGTGACTTAGTAAAATTAGATGTACTGGTTTATTTTAGATTTTTTTTTATAGAATAAGGGTGACAACCGAGCACACGGTCCACCTGATGGTAAGTGGGTACTGTGGGCCATAGATATCTATATTTTCCTCGATTAAAAATGAAAATGTAAAATGCATTGTCACCCCTGAGAACTATAAGATGTAACGCCTCGTAGCCAGTAAACAAGATATCCTGTTCTATAGAGTCACCATACGATACACAACAGCTTTAAACCGCAATTTTATGCTACTATCCTGTTAGAGCGTGGCCCTTCCCCGGTCGAGCCGACCGATTCCAGCTACAACTATAATATAAATGTAGCATGGCTCTACCACTAGAAATGCAGCGTGGGTTTACGACGTCAACCGTCTACCATTTCAGAATGTCTTGTAGAAATATCTCAGATTTTGTATAAAAATGCTGAATAAAAACTATAACACCATGCATAATTAAAATAAAAACATGGTAATTGTACAAAAGTAACTTGTATAAAAATGAGTACATAAAATATACTAGTCTATAGTTGGAAAGTTACTTCCTGTACTGTACTGTGTGCAGTTCTTGTATACATGTATATTTATAGTAATTGGTTCACAGCTCTAATTTAAGATTTGGGTGAAATTTTGTATTTATATAATAAAGTTTAACTTTTCAAGTTTAACAAGGTAAGTTATAACATTGAGAGAATTATTTTACGCAGAGTAAAGCTTTCTTAAAATTATATATACTATATTGAATGACTTCCTGGCTTAAAAGTTCCCTTTTTTTCGTTCAATATGTGTAAAATCAAAAATCATAGGTGTCACAGTCGGAACTGTTTCCCCGGTAAAAAAATTTGACCGACGAAAGCAGTCAAGACCCCTGTTATCGACCAAACGCGATCTATCTAGTCCTAGTCTAGAATAGCTTTCCATAAGCAAAAAAGTATCGTAATAGCGAAACCGAAGACATCTAATTGATCCTGTCGGGCAGTTTCGCTTATAAAAACATCTATTAAACAATTTTTAAGTAGAAGTTAACTGATTTCGTCGGTCAGAAGTAGTTATGACTGAGATAGAGGTTTGGCCGTAACATATACGGACAACGACTTGTATTCCCCGAAGAAAATAGCGACTCGAAAAAGAACATTCTCCGAGCAACGAAATAAATTATTTTCTGTGAATACAAAAGAAAGGGTGGCATAAAATATGGAAAGAAACCTTTCGAAGTTTAATGCGAAAAACATTACTTAGTTTCGAGTAAAGCAGACAGATTTTTAGGTGGAAACTTCAAAAGGGGGAAATTAAAATTTAAAAGGTGCCGACAAAAAAGACTTTCTTTCGCAAAATATTGTATAGAAAGAAGTACGCTGTTCTGTTCCTCCATTGTATAATGTATGAGATTAAAATAAATGTTTGTCGATGGAATATGAATTTTGACAATGTTGAACTTTTTCATTTTATTTTTAATGTTTGTAGATTTTTAGTTTTCTCATAACTCAAGCTAACACAATGAGATTTAAATATATTATATACTAACTACTTAAATGTCTTTGACACCTAAGGCAATTACTGCGGGCGTTAATCTGACCATGACTAAAGTTTAATGCCAAGGTTAATAAAACGGTTATAAAAGACTGTATTATTTGGCCAGAAAATTATTATGCCACGGCATTTGATCGATTAGGTTCCGGTCCGAAAATGTATTAATTCGGTCCGTCCATTGTAGCTAGTGCTTAGATTCCTAACGCTGCGGCAGTCAACAGCTAGGAAAAAATGGTTTCATAAAAACATATATGAGGCAGATACTTGAAACGTTATCTTTTGGCTTTTTATACAAAATCATTCTGAAAGTCCAGACATTTTTAAATAACTATAACGGAAGTTAGGAATGATACAGAACTATCATTTATTGTAGATAGAAGTTTATATTTTAGATTTTTATAGCATTGGGTGACAAACGAGCACACAGTCAGCCAGTGCTGTGGCCCATATATATCGACATTTATCCTCAATTAAGACTAAAAATGCAAATGCGTTGTCACCCCTGCGGACTGTATCCGGTTCTCTACACTCACCACACGAAACACAGCAGCATTATTCTGCTATTTTACGCTAGTATTCTGTGAGAGCGTGGTCCTGCCCCGGTCGAGGCGACCCATTCCTGCTACAACTATAATATAGCTGCAGCGTGGCTCTGGCACGTATAAAATTACATTAACATCAAAGATGTTTTATAGGTACAGACACCGTGTACGCGCGCCTAAAAAACTTCCATTTAAAAGGCGCCAATATTGGCGTATTCGTTCGATCGTTCCGCTATTACGCCAGCGACGTTCACTGCAAACATACATCGCGCACCAGTGTTTTTAATTTCGCAAAATGATTGTTTGTGCTGTGAAATCACGTAAAAATTACTCTTGGAAAAAATATAAGGATAAGAACATCACTTTTCATAAGTAAATATACAATTTTCTGGTGCATTTCTTTATAAAATAATACGATAGCTGAATGTCAATACAAGTTATAATACAACGCAATAATATTCGAGTGTTGCCTACCGTATGAAATGTTTTTCCCTATTTTAATGTCATTAATAGACGTAAAGCAACTGTTGGCGACGGATATTTATCCAAAGCAGCCGATACATACCGTAGTAAACCGGTTGTTTATCCTACTACAGACGAAAAAGGATGGTTATGTTTTTACTATGTGTGCGGTTGGCTAAGCTGAATCGCTTTTTAGAATGGTGCTCGAAAACTACTTGACCTCTTTACCATTAGAATTTGACCATTAGAATGCTATTATGACTGTGAAACGTAGGATGTATTTTAATATAGAGGGCACTACTATCAACGAATATACTTTTTAGCTAAAGTCGTTAAGTTCTTGACCGATTTTGAAAATTCTTTTACCATTAGAATGTTATGCATAAATAAAGATGTCTGATGTAGGATTTATTTTATTATAGATGGCGCCGCTACTTTCGACAAATATGTTTTTTTGGCTGATTTTGAAAATTCTTTTACCATTATCTAACGAGGGCTTTAGTTGGGTCATTAAATTATATTATTATAATAATTATTTGTGTAATTTATATTTAAAAAAGTAAATACCTACCTAAGATGATCACTCGAATTATTGTTTTTGGTAAAATGTACTAATTATATCTTAGAAAAATGGATGATTATTCTGAGATATTACCAAAGAGAAAAAAACTTATTGCGCAAAAAATTTATGTTATTATCCATCTCAAGCCATCAAAAGTGGTTGTCGACTGTTAAAAACGAAAACTACCATTGTTATCAAATTTACACATGTTAAACATTTTACACTCAGGTATGTCAATATGAATGAAATATAAAATCTCCTAAATTTTTGGGCAATCTATTCGCACTATTATTACCGAAGTCACGCACACTAATGCAGGCAGGGTACGTAAAATATGCGCGTCACGTGGTACTCACGCACACATGAATCAAAGACTGACGTCACTGTGAACGGTGCAATGTGTTAGCAACACGGTATCTGTACTTATAAAACATCTTTGATTAACATTTTGTCGAGAAACAAGTTTGGTGCTTTTTGCACTTAGAGATCTAGTAAAGCGATTAGTCTTTCTTATTAAAACGTGACTAGGATAATCTCCTGTATCGTTGAGACAGTTTAAATACATAAAAATACTTTTTCCGTGCTCCGGGGATTCGAACCTGCAGTCCTCAGTACCGCGAATCAATGCTAAGCCACTGCGCCACGGAACGGTCAAATAATTGCACAACAAAACACTATTAACATACTTCGCAAGTAATTCTGAAAGAAGAACATTAAAAAGGATAATCGGATCGCATTATTGCTCATAAACATTATCTATTTCTGTAATAATAGCGTGCGTAATGTATATCAACTACTATTCTACTAAGAGGCAGCACTCCTTTTTTGTCTATGATCTGTTGTGGTACATACCATCTTCTTCCCTATCTCTGCCGCCAAACAGGGCGTGCACTGCTGTGTTCGGTCTAAAGGGTATAGTTTAGTCTAAAGGGTATGGAGACTAATTACAGCCTGCGAGGCAGAGGTGACAACCTTCGTTTGTCACTTAGTTTTTAAAAGTAAAAATTAATATTTACTAAAATTGTTCATAGTTAAATCACAGAACAAAATTAATTAAGAGAGCACCAAAGCGGACAGAACAAATGTCAAAGCCAAGGGCAGACAATGGAACACAAAAGCTACAAACAGTTCCATAAGAACGCCTACAAATAGCATACAATCTAAACACATTTACGGTCCCCGTGGCAACAGTGGGGCTATTTGCATTAGTCGACGATTTTAAAAATTCCTTCGCCTCGTCTCCCCGTGTATTTCATTAAGTCAAGGATCGCACCGGAAGAGAGACACGTGACGTCTCCCGTCTGAATACACCCTAAGACGTGACGCGAACTATTAATGTACTATTGAGAGCTCGCTGTACGCTCATTTCACACAGGACACGATCAACGGTGCTAGTAGGAAGTGCACCCGGTGGTCCTGTCACACAAAATAAATAATTTACGAATTATACAAATAAGCGAATTGTTTAATTGCAGTCACGTAAATCGCCAGTGGAAGCCCATAATTGTATGCTTTGGTTCAGAAATGAGACCCGAAAAGATCGACTTAGCATATCTGAGGCTACTTTACTAAATGTCTATGGGCCCAAGGTTCCACTAACGATCAGGTGCACTGTGTGATCGTTTGTCACCCTTATTCTATTTTAAAAAAACAACCATTTACAAATCCACTGCTGAACATAGGTCCTCCTCACGGAATGCTATAAACTGAGCCACCTGCATTCATTAACTTTTTGCATGACTTATAACAGGGCGTCGCTCCATCTAGCGGAGGGCCGCCCCACACTTCTCTTGCTGACAGCCACTCGTGGACCTTTTTTCCGCCAACGGTTTTCAGTTCTTCGAGCTCTACAACGAGCCCATTGCCACTTCAGCTTGCTGAATCGTAGAGCTATGTCGGTTGACTCTGGTTCTACTCAATAACTTACATATAATTACCTACTATAATACGAATCCCCACCGAAGCCAACATATTTTACAAAAGCACAAACTATTTGTCAACTTTTTGTTTACGCGATTTTGATATACTTAGCATCCTAGTCTACCTCCGATCTTATTGTAGAAGCATTGTATAGAGTACTGGTAGATTTGGTTAACTTACGCATACACTTGAGGCACTGTGATATTTCTACGCAGTAATATCTCTCAACGCCGTAATTAAACATTGGCCAGGAAGACGTCAAGTATACTGTTAATAAATATTGTGAGAGCACATCTTGGAATTGCTCTTTTGCTTACTCAATCAATCCTTATCAGCAATAAAACAACATACCGCACTACACAATCAGTGTAGCGCAGTAACGATTCGACAATACAGTTGTACGAGCTCAGTCACACATTAGTGTAACATGCTGCGACATAATTTCATGATAACACCTAAATAGGTTAAGTACGCAAACCAACAGTAACACTGGTTATTTCGAAGTAACCCCGGCCGGCTTCACCGCAGTGAACTGCTTTGCTTCTTCTAGCAGAATATCATTTTATAGGATAAGGGTAACGAACGAGCACACAGTCCAACTGATGGTAAGTGGTTGCTGTTTCCCATAGACATCTACATCTATCCTCGATTACGAAAAAAAAGGGTTACCACTTCTCTACACTCAACATACGAAACACAGCAGCATTAAGCTGCTATTTTAGGCTGGTATTCATCATAAATCGAGGGAATGCCGTGTAAGAGAGTCCATCACCTCACGAAGCACCACATTTATTCCCTTGGAAAAGACGACTAACAATGAAATAACAATAAAATGCCAAAAATCAAATGCATTCGAATAAATGGCGTTAGAACCATCTTGTTTCGACGTCTCTGCGATCGTCAATTTGCAAGCCAAGCGTGACGATTAAGGCAAACCCTCCAGACAATGGCTGCGGACATGTTCAGTAGCAGAGCTTTACGGCTCAGTAAAGAAAAAAAATAAGCGAAATATCCGCACACACTAATTCACAATAAAACATTATGTATTAACCAAAAACATAAAGGTTGCAATTCTTTTAGATAGATTGTTAGCTTATATAATTTATTTAAATTTTATAATAACATTAACAAGAAAATTTCTCACTAGTGAAAATCATACTCCTACTCTCTGCCAACTTGTTGCATAGTTTGGTTAATAAAAGGCACCCTTTAAAGGAGTTGAATATTTAAATATTTCTTTTTTATATTTAATTTATATTTTTGTATGTGCTTACATAAAACACACATACAAAAAATACAGTGTCGGCATTACAGTAATGAAAAAATTCAATACCACTTTTTTCAGATTTTCAACAAACACAATTAAGGAGTATAAAGGGCACATTGAAGAATCAAATCTCACATGGCAGAATCCAATGGTGCGGTATAAAAAGTTGTACTTATGAGATTTTCAATTGCTTTCAAGGGCCATTCAACGATTGCCTCCTTGATTGCGTACGATTTTTATCTCTACGTTTGATGTGCGAACAAAAGTTCTTTAAAAAATATATTCCCTCATGTTTGCATCGTAAAAGAATTTTCATCTTTGAATTTAACTGTGTATTGGCGTAATGCGTATGGCATGAGACAGCTGGACTACTACAGAACGCACGGTAGCAGTGGCTACGGGTCTCGTTGCGGTGATGCGGGGCCACAGGTTCAAAGAGGCCAGCACAGAACACAATAATCTCGAATAACTCACAGAATACTAACGTAAACTAGCAGCTTAATGCTGCTGTGTTTTGTATGATGAGTGTAGAGAACCGAAAACTGTTTTCACTGGAAACATGTCATTCATTCCTATGTCATGTCCTCGGGGACAAAACATCTGCATGTCTATGAGCTACAACATTCACTTGTCAGGTGGACTATATGCTCGTATGTCTTCCTTATTCTATTGAAAATAAAGGGTTCGTATACAAATATTTGTTCCCTATCTGGATATTTGTCCTTAAGCAGTTTAAGTAGATACGTAAAACTTCATCCCGGAACAGGAGAGATACCTAATTTGGGAATATTTTATTTCAAAAAATGAATTAAATAAGACGGGCAAAATGTATCACACTATTTTTAAAATATTAATCTTATGCTAAACAAAGCAAATGTTAATGTCTATGGTGTACCTTTATATCACTTCCCTTTCAATTATCCAGGCGGTTACCACTATACTCGCAAATTCTGGAATCCCCGCTGAGCTAGGCATAATTTATGAGCACGCTATACTACGACGCGTGTTTGCATGAACATCTATTCATCAAGTCCTCGAATCAGACTGCAAGGCCTAGTAAATAATCTAAAACGAACATATTTTTTTACATTGGGCTATACTTTTATCGTTATCATTTAATGTCTCTCTCTATGCCTTCACTTTCATAGTCCAATGGGACGGCAAACTGACACAACCGGAGAGTGGTCTGGCATGGGACCAACGGCTTTACATACGTGCTTTCCGAGGCTCGGGAAAAATAGACGGATACTTTATAAGTGACGCCGAAACCATGCCAAATTTCTTGACACGTACTATCAACTATAAATTTCTTATATCTTTAACAGTTCGTAAAAAATTATTAAGGACGCACACATGCACCTAAAACCATGTTGTTTGTTGCAAACTATTTCAGATGTTTATGTGTGCGTAAGTGCGTGTACCCACGATAAGCTGAGCATGTTTTCGAAGTCACTTGGAACGTACGCGCTACGCAGCGCTCCCTCTATCTTCTCTGCTGGTTCGGATCCTTTACGCGCCAATCGCTCAAAACATCATGGCTGCTAAAATAATATTATTTGCGGTGCCTTCCAGATCATGTCGATCTATCTACGAGCGCCACTGAAACGTTGCAACTGCTCTCTATTACGCATATATACATGAAATCTCTTACATCTCTTTCACCTCTTACATAATATTGTATATTTATTCTTGATCAGTCTCCAAAAAAGAACCATAGTCGCCGCTTACAGCACCTGTGCGAACAAATGGGTGGTGGATTCTGTAGTGCCACCACCACACGGCAAAGTTGCATTTAGTTTAAAAATATTTATAATTAGCAGTTAGGTTAAGAATATCTCTAAAAATAATTTAAATTTCTAATATACAAAACCTTAGTCACAAAATCATCTTCAACTATAAGAACATGAATAATATTCAGCCTTACATCTTATTTAACGATTAATCACAATCAAATTCATAAGACGCCAAACAAACAAGCTTAACAACTTTTTATCTACATCGTAAAATAAGTAATGATAATGTTTGCGATACTCGTTAACCCTTTAATGCATGACTTTTTATTTTGTAAAAAGAAAAATATTTTTGAGTAGTAAATATAGTCCTATGTGTATGGGGAAAATTAATAAAATAAATCGCAAGTAATAAAATAAGAGTTTATTGAAAAAAAAAAAGATATGTTGCCTTTTGGCTACATTATGCGATGAACTGCTAGAAATGGAATGCAGCAAAACAATTTCTTTCTCTTGTGTGGCAAAGGGTAACCAGACATTTTGTGCACTCTATACGTGAAAACCCTTTGCAACCTGGAAGTCTGCATATATTTTTTTTCACATCTTCTCTCATTATGATCAAAACCATCCGTCCTCACATCTTTTACAGGTACAGGGTTCAGCGGTTTACGACGGGGTTTCTTTGCTTCTAATTCTTTTTCTATGTTACTGCTAGACGGTCTTCGTCTCTTTTCTATACTTTTTTTATAATTACACAGCGCCTCTGCTAATTCAGCTCTAAAATCACATAAAGTCATTTTTTGTTTGATTTTTATCATTTGTTTTTTTTGTATAAAATCCGTGAGTTTATAACTGCCATATCGATCAAATGATAGAAGATGCGAATTTTATTCTTATTCTATACCTTCCCAAGAAACTGTCCATGAGGTCAACGTCCAACATGTGGGCGTTATAGTCTAATAATTTTTGGACAGGGTATAGTAATTTCTTTTTTCTGTTTTTTATCGTATCTGGTGGTTGTCTCCGCCGGCTCCGCTCCAACATAAGTAGATGCTAATGTGACCATTTTATTGTCCTTCCAGGTAGTGACAGATATATCTACACCTTCATAGTCTGCCACTTGCTCCTCATAATATCCTCTAGGTATATAATCTTTCATATATTCCTTCTGTGCTGGTAGTTTGCAATTTTTACCAAGCCTATTTCCTTGGATAGTTCCCAGAGCATAAATGCCTTGACTGTGAAGGTAGTATAACAAAGGAATTGAAGTATAAAAATTATCGAAGTAATCTATATGGTTTACCTTACGAGGAATCAAACGACATAATCGAATGACGGTATTTCCGACCACTCCCAGATCTGGTTCACCTGGAGCCTGGGTAAAATCTTGCTTGCCAGAGTATATTTCAAAATTATACGCATATCCTGACAGAGAACATAGTACAAATAACTTGAAGCCCCACTTGTGTGGCTTATTTGGAAGATATTGCTTCATAAAATGAGCTAACTTGGAAGCACACATTTGTTCATCTAAAGACAACCTGTGTTCGAATGGAGCAGCACTTACAAATGAAGAGTTTAAGTGATCAAGTAATGGTCTTAGTTTGTGGAGACGATCATGCTGCGGATGATTTACAGGTTTCTGTTCTGAATTGTCATTAAAATGAATTACCGAACTTATTTTTTCAAATCTGTTGACCGTCATGGTTTGCATGATTGGAAGAAAGGCATATTTAGACCAGTATGATCTCACACTAGGATAGTGAAACACTGACATGAATATTATTATCCCTAAAAATTGGCGTATTTCTGTTACAGTTACAGGAGCACAGGTAATACCCTTTTGGACAATATTTAAATTGGTCTCATCTATAATTTTATTAATTATTGCGTCATTCATGAATTTAGAAAAAAATTGGAATGGAGTTTGCAGGTTGGCTATTTCTGGGGGTAATTCTGATACCAAATTACGCTTTTTCCATATCAGTTCTCTACTACGAGATCTCCAAGCTGCAATTCCAAGAATACCCGGTACTGATAGAGCAGATGAAGGCCCTGGAGTAGGTTGCTCAGACGAAGATTCAGCAGATACGGTAGGTTCTTCTTCAGATACAAGTGGAGGGTTTTCATCGACTTCCTCATTATCATTATCAATATCCAACTCATTCAAAATATCTTGTAGATTTGGATAGTAATCAATATCATTTTCGTTCCCTATGTCTTCCTCGTCATCTGAGATGTCCACATTTTCTAAACAAATGAGAGGGTCTTCGATATCTCCATCACGCATCTTGCGAGACATGCTGAAAAGGAAAAACAAAAACAAAAGTCAAACAAAAGTTATAAACAACCAAACGCATAATGTAGACATATGGTAACATTTCTAAAACCTAACTTTACATAAAATCGAAAATAAATTAGACAATAAATGTTGTTTATCGTCTAATTTATTTTTTCCAAGTTGATATTTATTTTTCTAACCACGCAGACTCTAGTTTTTAATAAAAACTTTAAAAATCAATATCTTCGTTTCCGCCAATACACACACTTCAACACTTACTCAGCTCTAATGACGTATGATAGAAAATTACCGCTAAATTTCATGATGGTTTTTACTTTTTTTATTGTCTATAGTCTATGCGTCCATTTTTAGGACTCGTTCAGAAACGTTTACCTGTCAAAACTTTTTTTTTAACGAAAATGAAATTGTTGCCATTTGGCAACACAATGCATTTAAGGGTTAAGGTAAGCGGATCGCATAAATCCCGACGTCGAATGACATTAACAAATCATTTGGCGGTTTGTGACACTAATTTAATTTTGAAAGCGTTACATTAAATCGGGTGCGGCCGTTCTCTGTGAGGATTAAAAAGTTCAAAATGCACTCAACCGTATTGTTTGAATCAGGCATATCCTAAATTAGGGTATAGTTACTTTTTCCGCACAAGACGAGGATAGTGAAGCAACATTTTTATCATATTTGTAACTGTCAAGTAATTTATCTATCCACCTCGTCCGTAACAAAGAACTGCTAAATTAAAAAAAATATTGTCTAAATTAAGAAATTTAGACAGCTTTTGGAACGAAATTCTTTTAATTCTTTGTCTTTTTATTATATACGATTGCATTTTGTGTGTGTATGTTTGTGCGAGTATCGAGATTAATATATTATAGTAGGTAATTTAATTTAACAACCTATTTATGGAGCTGTTTGGAAATTTTGAAAGACGAAGAATGCGGGTTAAAAATGGGAGAGGTAACCGTCAAATGCCTTTTGTACGCCGATGATCAAGTTATATTTGCATCGTCGGCGGTCGATTTGCAAATGATGGTTACATTAATGAACAGGTCGTTAAAAGATAGGGGAATGAAAGTGAACGCAAGTAAGACGAAAGTTATGGTTTTTGAAAGAGAAGAAAGTAAAACGCTCTGTGAAATAAGAAGAGTAGATGGAGCATAGATGAGTTTGTTTATTTGGGATGCGTATTTGGCAGGGATGGGAGATATGATAATGATATAGAACGGACGAAATAGAGTAAATGGGGCTCTACACTCTATTGTGGAAAGTCAGAATGTGTCAAAAAGGTACGTATGGCAATTCAAAATGCTGTGTTAGTCCCTACTTTAACGTATGGTAGTGAAATTTGGGCGTGGCAGAAGCATGAGAGTAGAATAAACGCAGTAGAAATACTAAAAGTGTGGTATGCAAGATGATATTGTGACGAGGATTAAGAAAGGAATGCTTCGGTGGTTCGGTCATGTAGAAAGAATGAACGAGGAAATAGTGACAAAGCAAATTTATGTTGCTGAAGTGAACGGCAGAGTCGGTAAGGGATGCCTTAGGCGAAAATTTATCGACCAAATTGGCGACCTACTAAAAAGGTTCCAAATTAAGAGTACCCTTAACCGAAAAGCACGTATGCGTAGGTATATGAATGTGGAAGAGGCGAGAGAGGTGTGTCAGGATCGTGCCAAATGGAAGGCTGTAGTCTCTACCTACCCCTCTGGGTGACAGGCGTGAGTGCTTATGTCTATGTATGTCTTTAATTTAATTCATTTTATTTATATTAATTAAAAATATAATTTTTTATCAATAAAAATGTACATAGATTTCGTTTAATGTACATAAATCACGTTTAAAGTGTAATCAGATTAATTGTAGCTTTTGGTAGATTCCAATCGAACAATTTAGCGACAATTTTCTTATAAATTAATTTTATAGTGAAAACCAAACTCAAATTACAAAAAAGCATAGAAATCCCTACAATGGGAGAGATCTGTGTGCGGTAATCTAGGGGCTAAAAACTAAAAGACGTTTTGTGATTCCTATTACAAGACTGACTATGCAATTCGAAGCCCTAAGTATACTAACTGTAGTACTAGGTTGAAGTCGCCCCGACTTACTATAACTACTAAGTTGTAGATTAAAATACCTATCATCTACACTTGGAATATTGTGGAAATCAATATATTTTGAGTCAGAAACAAATTTGAGACTAACACAAATTTTGAATTCAGTTGAAACTTGAATCTAGAATAAACGCCTCAGTGACTACAAGGTAGGCCATGCGATCGCCGAATTAATACTAGTTGTAGACATATTTACAGAAAATTTACAGAAGTGGGAGTAATATATAATAAAAAGCAAAACACACAGGTTTTCATTATGTTATATTTCATATGTCGTGGACACACCCAACATAATAATATTATTTCCGATAAATGTATTTAATGTATGCTGTCAGTAAGTTTAAGACACATGACACTTACGAACACTAATGGATTTTATTTTAAAAACTCTAACACGAAATAAATGTTATGTTATGTAGGTTTATAAATTGATGACGATTTTTAGTGGGCAATTCCCATCACGACACCATTACCCCGACTATAATTAAACACATCAACAATGAAGAATCAAAATGCAGATGCATTGTCACCCCTGAGAACTAAGATGGATTGTTTCGTTTCCAGTAAAGGGAAAAAACGGAGATCCATTACTCAACACTCACCATACGAAATGCAGCAGCATCAAGCTGCTATTTTACACTGGTATTCTGTTAGAGCATGGTCCTACCCCGGTCGAGCCGACCCATTCGTACTACAATGTAGTGACAGCATATATCTAACACGTAGGGTGATAATAATACAGTAAAGACAAATATTTTTTTAAGTTTTGTTACCTATTTGATTTTGCGCGAGTTAAAGAGGGTTAGTATAAAATAAACGGTAAACGTTATTATTACATTCATTTAGTATTTTCCTAAATAAATTTTAAACACGTTTATTGAGATACCCGGTACATTTTCAGGGATCTATTATGAAACCAAACATTTACCTTATGAATAAATTACTGACACTACAGAATTGCTAACTCGATCCTGCCTTCTATTATTTTAAACTTTTCGTAAGGAAGTAAGGCTCAGTGTAAGATTTTAGTGGAGAACATTTGGCAGGACGTGCAGCGTGACGTCATGACAAATATTATACGCTATTTATTGTACTAGCAATATTAGTGGCTGGTGTGGCCCCCGTTCGAATTGTATGGAAAACATGCCGCCATTCCACACGATCCGCCAAACGCTTTTCACTGACTTCTTACCTTGGGATAAGACAGAAGTAGACAGACAGATGAAGAAGAAAAGTTAAATTGCTTAATAGGGAAAAGTCGCAATATGTTCACAAACGTATACCTAAAACATGACAGATGCTATATGAAGCTTTGTCGTAAAAATATTTAATTACGTACCGTAACCCTTCAGTGGCTGCGTTAGCTTTAAATATCATGATAAAATAACACAACGGCCACTAAAGTGTCCGAGAAATAAAATAATTCTGAAGAGATAATAAAGTGGTTGTTTATTTATAGGTGGTAAAGCCACGCTGCCGCTATATTAAGGTTGTAACACTAATGGGTCGGCTCGACCGGGGAAGGACCACGCTCTCACAGAATACCAGCGTAAAATAGCAGCTTAATACTGCTTTGTTACGTATGGTGAGTGTAGAGATCCGGAGACCCTTTTTTACTGGAAACGAGGGTCCTCAGTGTGCCATGCTAGCGAGATGCGTCTTGCGTCTGCGATGAGCGGGAAAAATAACAATACGAGACGAACGGGAGGTGCCACGCTGGCGCGACTTGTGTGCACGTCAAGCGACTGCGACCAGCGGAGGACAGAGTACGTTTTCGCGCATCTTGCGTATTAATCAAAACATGTTGATTTTTCCACGATGGAAAATATAAATACGGAGACTTTCATAAGCAAAATAATGTCTCAGTCTGCAATGTGGTCTATGGCCGAAAGCATGAATATTATGTGCATAATATTATATTTCTCAAATTTTTTGTGAATTTTGAAGTATTTCATCATTTACTCTACGGTATTCACCAAACTGATGTCTGTTTTAGTTTAAATCATGAAATCTTATTTTAATTTGCATTATACGTTGTGAAAATAAAACTACTCCCTTCTAGACATGAAAGTGCCAATTTAAAAAACTTCATTTTATTAACCCGCGCAATAATAGCAAGAAGAAATCACACGTAATGCAGCCGCCTCAACTTGTAATACTACAGCGGCAAGACGCAGCGTCTTCACGCCTCCCGCCTCCGCAGATCGCCTCCGCTCCTCGCGATCGCTCTAGCGTGGTCAGCGCCTTAATCGAGGATAAATGTCGATGTCTATGGGCCACAATATCCACTTACCATCAAGTGGACAGTGGGCTCGTTTGCCACTCTTATTCTGTAAAAATGCTAAGTGATGGACTCGGTCCTGCTTTACAACCCTCTCAAAATTAAGAAAACGCCATACCCAGGACTGGGCCGTACACAGGCTCTTACTTTAATTTTATCTGTACGACTGCATTTCAGAAACAATTTGTGTGTTTTTCTTTTATAATATAATAAATGGTGATAAACGAGCACATGGTATATCTGTTTGGAATTTTTGAGAAATATTATTATGCAGAAAACCAGAGCAAAATGATTTCAAAGGTCACATAATCCACGCAAATTTCCTTTTCATTTACTCGTAGTTGGAACAGAAAAGATTTTAGAGTCACTTTTTTTTTTTATAGAAGAGGGGCAAACGAGCATGCGGCTCACCTGATGTTAAGTGACTACCGCCGCCCATGATCAACCGCAACACCAGGAGAATTGCGGGTGCGTTGCCGGCCCTTTAGAAAGGAGTAAGCTCTTTTCTTGAAGGTCCCCAGGTCGTATCGGTCCGGAAAAATCGCTGGTGGTAAACTATTCCACAGAGAGGTTGTACGTGGAAGAAAACTCCTTGTGAAACGTACAGTGGTGGACCGCCAAGCATCCAGATGGTGTGGATGGTATCGGAACGTTTGCCGTGTAGTGCGTCCACGAAATTTGGCGGCTGGGATTAATCCGAACATTTCCTCAGAGCACTCCCCGTGATAGATGCGATAAAATACGCAAATAGATGCAACATCTCTTCGCAGCGCCAGTGAATCGAGCCGATCGGAAAGCACTCGGTCGTCGACGATTCGAGCCGCTCTGCGCTGGATGCGGTCAAGTGGAAGGAGCTGGTACTGGGGAGCCCCAGCCCAGAGATGGGAACAGTATTCCATGTGCGGCTGAACCTGCGCCTTGTAAAGTTGCAGGCGGTGTGCCGGCATGAAATACTGTCCCGCTCTGCTGAGCACGCCAAGCTTTTTAGAGGCCAATTTGGCCTTCCCTTCCAAGTGACCACGAAACTGCACGTCACTCGATATGTCGACGCCGAGGATTCCGATACTGGCTGAGACAACAAGGGGAGTGCCTTGAAACTGAGGGGATACGACAAAGGGGTTCTTTTTAGCGGTTAACGCGCAAACTTGTGTCTTCTGGGGGTTAAACTGGACTAGATTTAGTCGTCCCCAATCCGAGACTCTGTTCAGCAAAGACTCGACTTCAGACACAAGTTTGTCCCGGCACTCGGAGACGTTTTCCCGAGAAATATTGGCTCGGTCGGTGTAAAGAGCATCACCAATGCTGTCATCCGCATAGCAATGAATGTTACGGGTATGCAACATATCATTGATATGCAGAAGAAACAGCGTTGGCGATAGCACGCAGCCCTGTGGAACACCAGCATTAATAGGCTTGCAATCGGAGCTTGCACCGTCTACAACGACCTTGATGCTCCGATCTGCAAGAAAGCTGGTGATCCAATCGCATAATTTCTCGGGAAGCCCATAGGAAGGGAGCTTCGAAAGAAGCGCTTTGTGCCAAACCCGATCGAAGGCCTTCGCAATGTCCAAACTAACGGCCAATGCCTCCCCCTTGAACTCTACTGCCTCCGCCCATCTGTGAGTGAGGTAGACCAGAAGATCACCAGCTGACCGACCACGGTGAAAACCGTATTGGCGGTCACTAATCAGCTGGTGATCCTCAAGATACCTCATGAGCTGGCAGTTTACAATGGACTCCATTGTTTTGGAGAACAAGGAGGTGATGGCGATTGGCCGGTAGTTGGACGGGTCTGAGCGGTCGCCTTTTTTAGGGATCGGATCATTATTCGTTTACCATACAAAAAATAGAGAAATTAAAAAAGTAAAGTAATATTAGTTCAGAAATCGGAAGTGTACAGGCTATAGGTCCGACTTCTGGAGACAGACTTGAGAAGTTTTTAGTACAAGGAAGTGACCACAGCGCTGCCCCAATCAATGCCTGTTGGCGGATTTCGCATGGCCTCGAAATAATTTGTTTTAATTTCTTGGACTTGCAGGTTTGCTCACAATATTATATTCACCACTGAGCACTTGATAAGTCAGCACTTACCAACTTAAAATTGATGCAGGCGGGGATTGAGCTACCATGAAGCAAATAAAGGAGAAGTTATTTAACAATATAAAATAGCTGCAGACGGACACACAATAAAAGTAAATTGTAGTCAACTGCTAAGCACAGGGCTCCTCGTAGCTCATAGTTTATGTGCTTGCCATAAATTTCATTGTACGCGAGAATATTTCGATTTTCGCGACGCTACTGAAATTGATAATTGCGATGTTTAATATTATGCTTAATGAATAATTAAAATAAGTAATTAAAAATAAAATGTTTTGACTAAATTTGTCGTGACATGATACGACTTAAATAGCTAATTTGTCCGCAACAAGCAATCAATCAATCTATGATTATTTCTTGGGCAATCATTTAAAATAAAGTTCTTTGGATAACTTGTAAAATCCGTCGCACACTAAGCCGACCATAACCCTCGCTGAAATGAGAAGATATAGCTAAAGTGTGATGAATTGTAAAATTATACACAATTAAAGTATATCGTATAAAATCTTGAACAATTTACTGCAGTTCTTTCTTGGTTTTTTATTCTAAATGAAATCTCAAATCGCTATAATAAGTTTATTGACTTTTTAGCCTTAACCTTGGGTAGGAAAATAATAAAAACACACATCAAGACGTTCAGTGGTTATCTACTTTACCTTTTGCATTGGATTTAATTAACTCCAGACCAATTCACCGCGCTTGCAGTTGATCGTATAATTTGTAATAACATTAGCATATTACTACCGATTTTTAATTTTATTTTTTTACGGGGTTTTTTAACTAAACATAATACTATTATATTAAAGTGACCCTTACTAGCAAGCAGTATTATTTACAATTAAGCTCAGCAAAAAGTAACTAATTACTAATTTCTCTATTGCCGACTATTTGCCGTATATCTAATTGATCTCGATGTTAAAGGGTAAGAAGACACTAACACAAATCTTGAGTTTATTTAGATTTGAATTTGATATATGCTGGAGGACGAATAAAACTAATACCAATAAAAGGCCACACTGGCTGCTTAAGAATATTAAAAATTCGCATAATTTTGCTTTTATTGCATCATAAACCATAATATATGTAGAGTCAACAGTCACTAAAGTAAACTTTAGCCTAAGGCCTTAGTGGAGACTTCGGCGTGTATACAAACATAAATGTGGCGTTCTTAGTTATAAGATGGTTGCAGGTGCCAGCGGCTGCAGCAACTACAGCAGTTACTTACCATCAGATACACTGTGACCTTAATTATCGCTATAACTATTATAAAAAGGCGAATTTTAAAACCTAACGTAACTTATCGGTCTTTTTTTATAGGATTAGGGTGACAAATGAGCACACAGTCCACCTGATGGTAAGTGGATTCTGTGGCTTATTGACATCTACGTCTATACACGATTAAGAATCAAAATGCAAATTTGTCATCTCCCCGGAGAACTAGAAGATAGAATGCTTTGTTTTCAGTAAAACTATTCTCCAGTTCTCTTCACTCACCATACAAAACGAAGCAATGTTGAGCTGCTATTACGTTGATATTCTGTGAGAGCGTGCTGACGTCAAGCGTGAAGAGCGTCCCTAGTCGAACCGACCCATTCGTGCTACACACAGAAATCGTAATAATAAGACAAGAGAAGTCGCATAGACGCGTGACCTTGTCGCCATAATTATGTGTTGACGAACACAATTCACTATTATGTAATTTAGTTGCGCGGGGAACGCCGTACATGAATTTATGTTACTATAATGGTGAACTGCAGTATAATAGTAAAAAAAGTAGTAAAAGCTCATCAAGGACGTGTAATTACACTAATAAATTCATAAAATTTTGATAGGTAAGTTGATTATTTACTAATTTATATATCGATGAATACTTTACTATGATATTTACCTTTATAAACTTTCATTTATTACTTTTTGTATTGGCAATTACCATTGCTGCTTTTGTTCACCGTAATACGCGACGTTGACATACTCGCCAAGCAACTTAATGTGCAAGATTATATGTCATATATATATATATATATATATATATATATATATATATATATATATATATATATATATATATATATATATATATATATATATATATATATATATATATATATATATATATATATATATATATGTATATCATTGTGCGTTGCGTATGTTCATAATACGCATGTAGGCGGCGACATCGGTTTTGGAAGTAGTCGAGCGCTAATTCATTTCTATTGACATATTATTACTATTTCTGTGATGCTATAACTATAATATAGCTGCAGCTTGGCTCTAACGTATATATATTTCTCAAATATTTAGTCGTATATAACAGTTACCGTTACAGACTATTCAAGTCCACTGCTGAACACAAGCCGCCACCATAGATTGCCTCATATGGAAGATATTTCCATAGTTGCCACGCGGGTGGCAACCGCAGTTTTTTATTTATAGTCGTTATTAGGAAGACACTGCTGCCCCTCTCCCGATTTGTTTCCCTTAGTCGCCCCTTTCGAAATCCCACGGGATCATATGGGGTAGTAGATATTCTTAAAATGCCACTATTCGGTACATATAACAATTACTTGCAATATTTTATTCAACATCGATGTCAACAACAATAGAATAACTAACAACGACATATACATCCGTTTTGATTCACCCTGCCACTGTATTATTACTTGTTATAATAATAAGTTACGATGATATTGGAATCACCGCTTTTTCAATCGGCCGTGGGAGATCTGTTAACAATGTCACATCTGCTATCAGCTCAGTTAAATTTTAAAACTTAACATTATTTCTTCATCGTCGCCAACGGCTGAGCAAAACAAGCCCCAACTAGGGCTACCAGATAACTGTCAGGAAATCAGGAAGCATTTAAATTTTTCAGGATTTTTAAAGATAAAGATTAAATAATTAAAATAGTTTATTGGCTGAATTACATAATTTTTGGAATCAAAATAAATCATTAAAAATGATATGTAAAATATGAAATATGAGTGAATATTAATCACATTTAATTAGTTTTGTATTTTTAAGAGAAACTTTCAAAATATTTGTTGAATAATAAGGAATCACTTCAGAAAATCATATTTTTGAATCCGATAACCCTAGCTCCAACTATTATCTACACAAATTTTAAATGTACTCGTAACAACAATAACGCCAAACAATTATTCGTGATACAAACGATTGTCGTAAAGCGACAATTAAAAACAAAAGAACCTAACCCAACAACAACGAAACAACAAAAATAGAACAAAAAACGAATAATTTATTCAAAATTTTAAAAGATATTTACAGTTTTACATAAAAAAGTATGAAGATGATGATGGGTGACGTGAATTACAATTTTTTTTTTAAAAAATAATAAAGATGAATGAGTACTGAAACGGAGCCCGAAGACCAAAGTGGCACACCGCGCTTGGCAGTGGTGCTCACCGCTCACGGAGTATGCACAGGCTATGCCTGTGGCAGGTGCGCAGCGTCTGATCTAGGCACACGCAGCGTCTGGAGAAGGCACACGCAGCGCTTGGAGTAGGCACACGCAGCGCCCGGAGTAGGCACACGCAGCGCCTGGAGTAGGTACACGCTCCGCCTGGAGTAGGCACACGCAGCGTCTGGAGTAGGCACACGCAGCGCTTGGAGTAGGCACACACAGCGCCCGGAGTAGGCACACGCAGCACCCGGAGTAGGCACACGCAGCGCCTGGAGTAGGTACACGCAGCGTCTGGAGTAGGCACACGCAGTGTCTGGAGTAGGTACACGCTTCGCCTGGAGTAGGCACACGCAGCGTTTGGAGTAGGCACACACAGCGCACTAGTAGGTGGAGGTGTAGGCGTGGCTAGGCGACGACTTCAGGTGAAGGCAGAGGCTTGCAGGATCCCGGGGCAGTGCGACCCCGGGATAAGGTCTTTAGGAGATGCTTCTAGTTTGAAAGCTGAAGAGAGACTTGCCTTTATTGGCCGATTGTTCGGCTTTTATACTTTTTGACGGATCTGGGATAAGAACCGCAGTCGTCTTTGGGTTGGCCTTGTTACACCAGACAATAGAGGTGTAGGTAAGAATTGGCCTCACTATACTGCTGTACAGCCATAGGACCATACTGGGACGCAAGCCCCAGTTGTTCACGACCAAACGACTGCACGTACCTTAAGCAATTTTTGCCTTATGGCATACGTTGCTAAGATGAGAGTTCCACGTTAGTTTTTGGTCGATTGTTACGCCCAAGTACTTAACTTCCGTGGAAAATGGTACTTCTTTGCCATTAAGTTTTGGTTGGACTAATTTGTCCAACCGTCTCTTTTTGGTAAAGGGTTTACAGTTTTATCAGCATTAACTGATTAACTGTTATCCCTACACCAGTTATTTATGGTGTTTAGGGCTCTTTGTATTATTGACGATAAAGTACTTTGGCAATGATCACAAGGTCATCAGCATAACCCAATGTGTCAATGCGTAGGTCTGCCATTTTCTGCAATAGTTGGTCAACCACCGAGCTCAAAGAAGGGGTGACAAAACACCACCTTGTGGGTAGCCTCTTGTAGTTGCAACCTCAATCGAAGTTTGAAACAGCGCTATTTTGCCTTTTTGTTCGAGAGCATCGACTTCACCCATCTGATGGTTATGGAGTCAACATTTTTAGATGTCAGGCCCCCAATCAGCAGTGATGTGGGGCTATTGTCGAAGGTGCCCTCAGTATCTAGAAAGGCACAAAGAGCTATTTCTTTATCCTCCAGTGCTTTTCGACCCTGTCAATGATACTGATCAGGGCTGTTTCCGTAGATTTGCCTCTGCAGTAAGCATACTGGTTGTAATGTATGGGCCTCGTAGCTAGAACTACATCCCTTATATATCTATCTATAACCTTTTCCAAAGTCTTAAGAGGAAAGGAAGATAGGCTTATAGGTCTAAGGGAATTTGGTAAAGCGTAGTCCTTTCTACCAGCCTTAGGTATAAATAGAACCTTGACAATTGTCCATCGTTCTGGAATATATCCCCATGCAAAACTTGCTCTGAAGATTTACACCAGATAAGGAAGAAGGATGTCGATACCCCTCTGTAGTTGGATGGGAATTATTCCATCCTCCTCGCTTGATTTAAATGGTTCAAAAGAGTCAACAGCCCACTGTACCAGGTTTGGCCTTATTATCTTTGCAGCCCTACACCAGTCCTCAATGTTCGTAGGGTTCTGAAGAATTCAAGGCTGAAGTCTTGTGTGATCCTGGGAAATGGGTTGACGCTAGTAACTCCAATGTTTCTGTTTTACTATTAGTGAAGTTACCATCCGGCTTTTTAAGAAGCCCGATCTGATTAGGTTTAGATTTCGATAGCATCTTGTGTAGGCAAAGACTCAACTTCCTCGCATAGCTTCCTCCACGATGCTCTCTTGGCTTTCCTAATTTATTTATTATATTCAGTTAGGGTGAATTATAAATATCCCACTCTTTGGTTTTCTTAGCCCTATTAAATACTTTCCTGGTCTTTTCCCTAAGTTCTTTCAGCTTAGAATCCCACCAAGAAACGTCTCGTGTTGAGGTCTTGGTTTTGACGGGACAACTGTCCTCGAAGGCTTCACAGATACCTACGGTTACTGTCTCCGTCGCTAACTCCAGACCTTCAATTGTTTTGATGATTTTAGGAAACGTTTCCAAGTTCCTCCTTAGGCTATCTCTGTATATATCCCAGGAGGTCGCTTTTGGATCCCTAAAAGTAACGGTTTCATAGGTTGGTGATGCTCCAATCACAAACTTAGTGTGTTTGTGATCAGAAATCGAGTTTTCGCTACTAACATACCAGTCATTTATCCGCCTGGACATGTTATTGGTAGCAAAGTTTATGTCTATCACTTCTTGCCTAGCACGCGTTACAAAGGTTGGTGTACAACCTAAGTTTAGGCTTACAAGGCGGTTGGAGATGAGAAAATCATAAAGTAACTTACCTCTTTCGTTGATGTTGGTGCTTCCCCAGGCTGTGTGGTGAGCATTAGCATCACAACCCACCACAAGTTCGGCGTCGTGTTTTCGGGCGAACTCCGCCACTCGCTCTAACTCGATGGTAGGATCTACGTTCTCGCCGGGAAGATAGGCTGAGCAAATGATTACTCTGGCCCCTGTGCATCCCTTGAGATTTATGAAGGCTGTAACCAGGTCATCATTGCAGTACTCTGGAATAGCCAAAAGTTCATTATTTTTATTATAAATTAAACAACACAAGAATCTTACCGACAGCCGCCAATCCCAGAACTTGACCGTTGGCCACCCAAGGCTCTTGTATAAGGGCGAGGTCAATGTTGTCCACCGCAAAGCAAACCTCCACCACGGCAGAAGCAGCTGCTGCATGGTGGAGATTTGCCTGGAGGACCCTCGTCTTACCCTTGGGTTTATCCATTTATGGGCGTGGGGGCCATGGGTCTTTTTCGCCTGTTGAGGACGAGGACGTCCTTAACCTGCGCACTTGACCCCCGCCTTACCTTTCGTCAAACCGCTCCCACCTCCCCTCCCCTCAGGCCTGGGCAACAGCGGAGGCCGTCGGACCGTGGCGAAATCTGCGCCTTGGGTCTTCGTCACTTTCACCGGTGGCGTTCCAGCCTCACTCCGAGAGGTGGAGGGCTGGGGGGATTGGGGTTGGGGCGGTTCGGGCTCCATTACCACGTCAGCGCCTCCCCTGACTTTAAAAGTTATCATATGGGTCGTCCAGAGAAAAGGTTACTAAGAACCCATTACCCATATCCAAGTACGATGGTATAGTTTCCTCCCGTTGTGCGTAGAATATTTTTTATCACACCTTGACCGAAATGAATGTACTTTAAAATGTGTCATAACATATAGAGACGCCAGTAACTTAAGGTATTTTCGATAAAGATTTAGTGGACTGTAATTTTGGTGCATACGGCAAAGGGGAAAATAAATAGGTGGGATAGCACGCACTGACCTGATGAGGGCTGCCTTGCCTTCCTCCTGGAGTGTCTGCTATACAGCAAGCTCGCCACGTGGTTCGGCGCACACGCACTCTCGGAACAGTCTCGTGAAGTCCCACACTCTCCACCTTTGCCCTTACGGGGGCGTCTCACACTTTTATGAGTTACAAAGACACAATGTCTGATGCGGTGAATATTAAACATAAACAGGAGAACTCAATGTTCGTCCTGCGCGGTTTGCGGTTAATATATATAAGACGCGACGGGTGGCCGTGCGTTGCGGATGGCGTAATATCACTTAGTATAATGACGCGCGCCGAGATCCTCTTTTTTCACCTCGGCGGCAGCGCGTGCGGTAGGAAAGGGAAGGAAGGAAGGAAACAAAAAATATGCACTAGTCATGTTGATAAAGTAGATATAACTTAGGACGAACTCAATGCGATATGTAATGTAATGTTGATAAAGTAGATTGTTAACTGGCGTTACCATTTCCTCCCGCCCTTAAAGGGTCACCTTTAAAAGACAACCGTAATATAAAAAGTAAAAGGAAAACAAATAAATAAGCGGTATATAAAGTGAGAGGATGCGCTCAATGCGCATGTCTCATCTACTAACCTTACTTGGTAAGCGAGAAAATGTATACATAAATATAATATTGCGGTTTAATACTTTTTTAATATATATAAAAATAAACTTAATTCCTAATTTAGATAAATAATTATAATCAAAATAATCGTGATTTATTGTCTTGGGAGAGGGCAAATACGAGCAACAGGATGGAGATATGTTCCCTTAGTAGTTCTCACGGTCACTACTCGAACTACGCCATCCTTCGAAGGATGAACAGACTCGACAATCGCTTATGGCCAAGCAAGGGGCGGTTCATTATCATTTATCACAATTACAACCATGCCTGGTACGATAGCCGTAGACGGGGTGTTCCACTTCTGACGAACTTGTAATCCGTGAAGGTATTCCGTCCTCCACCGGTCCCAAAACGACTGAACTAATTTATCCAGTAAAGAATGCCTGTGTAACAGACTGGTAGAGTCAGATTTAACTTTGGGTGCGGGTAATGACAATAAAGGTGCGGTATTCAAAAAATGACTCGGAGTAAGAGCTGAAGGCTCTGCAGGATCAGAACTCAATACTGTCAAGGGCCGCGAGTTTAGCAAGCACTCAATTTGCGCAAGAACAGTATTAAGCTCTTCGTATGAAAGTAACTGATGTCCGATAACTCGGAACAGATGCATTTTTACGACTTTGATCATACTCTCCCAGGCGCCTCCAAAATGAGGAGAGTTGGGACAGATGAACTTCCATGTTATACGATTCTCAGCACACTCTTGCTCAAGCTTTGGGCGGTATTCAACGTTTAGAAATTTATAGAGATCGCGAAGATACGAAGCGGCACCTTTAAAATTCGTTCCATTATTCGAATATAAAGACTGAATCGGCCCTCGTCTAGAGAGGAAACGTTTAAGCGCAGCGAGGAAACTAGAACTACTAAGATCTGTAGCGATTTCTATATGTACAGCTCGAGTCGTGAGGCATGTGAAAACACATAAGTACGCCTTCTCGCTGCGTACACCACGACGACGTACAGGAGTGTATGCGATAGGACCGGCATAATCGCAGCCCGTGTGTGTAAATGCCTTAATAGCTTGTCTTACACGACTATGGGGAAGATCAGCCATCAAAGGGTAAGTTGGACGGGGTCTAAGCCGGAAACATATATTACATTTGTAGACTCTGCTTCTCACAGTGCGGCGTGCGGAAAGTATCCAAAATTTTTGACGGAGCAATGACAATAACAATTCAGGCCCAGCGTGTAAATTTTTAATATGATAATAGTCAATGATCATGTTCACTACATGATCACTGCGCGGGAGTATAATTGGATGTTTTTGCGTGTAATCTAATGCGGAGTTCGAAAGACGACCACCAATGCGGATTAAACCATTCTCAATAAAAGGCCTTAAACGATTGAAAGCGGGCGAGCAAGGTTTGTTACCTTCAATATTTAAATATTCCACTGCAAAATGCTGTTTTTGCAGGGCGCGGAGGATTATAACCTCAGAGAAACTGAGATCATCAGCAGTCACTACAGTAGTGTTGCGGCGGGGCAATAATTTAGCAAACTTACACACGTACGCAATTATACGTAGAAGTTTACTCCAAGAAGAGATGCGGAGTGCGAGCTCATAAATCGCAGAATTACAGACGGATGTGCACACAGTGTGCGACAAAATCTTCTTCTCAGGCATATTTGCAATAACCTCATTGTCTAAAGTACGAAGAGGCCATTGAGATGGATCTAACGAAGTCCACTGAGGTCCATGGAGCCACAGGGGGTTTGAAACTAATTTATTTGGCGTAACGCCACGTGAAAGTATGTCAGCGGGATTCTCAGTACCTGCGACATGATAAAAGTTATCAGCGCGAATATTGTCGGTAATCTGAACAACGCGGTTTGCAACAAAGGTCTGCCACTTGTGTGGCGAACTCTTTATCCAGTACAGAGCTACTTTTGAATCTACAAAGGCATAGACTGATATTGCAAGGTCAAGAGAATAATTGTCGAGTACTCTGCGAAGCAATTTTGAGAGTAAAACCGCTCCACAAAGCTCAAGGCGTGCAATAGATAGTGGTTTCGTCGGTGCGACTTTAGTCTTTGCACAAATCAACTGGACGGTGTTACCATTGACGCTCTTTACATGTATGTAGACTACGGCACCGTATGCGTGCTCGCTGGCGTCGGAAAACCCCAGGAGTGACGCAGTACAGTTTTTGGATACACCAACATGTCGCGGGATACGTAAATCATTAAGAGCTGGTAATTCAGCACAGAATTGCCTCCACATCTTAATAATTGGCGGTGGTGGTATGTCGTCCCAATCTAAATTAAGTTGCCAAAGCTGCTTTATTAACAATTTGGCGTACGCGACTGTGGGAGCAACGAAACCCATTATGTCCCACAGGCGAGCGACAGTAGATAAGATGGCGCGCTTAGTGCACGTCACATCAGCGGGAACAGATATCTTAAAATAAAAGGCGTCACTATCGGTAGACCAATGCAAGCCTAGTATTTTATGTGGCATTGATTTATCGAACTCTACTTCTCCTGTGATTTTATGGGAAGTAGGGAGGTCATCTAAAACAGATCGACGGTTGCTATGCCATTTTATCAGGTCCCATTGGGCACCCTTGAATAAGTCTATCAGCTGCCGAGAGGTCTCACTGGCCTCGGATTCACTGGGCATAGAGAACGCGATGTCGTCCATATATAGCGAAGTAAATGCGATACGACTCGCAAGTGGATACTTTGCGCCGTCATCATCAATGAGCTGTCTTACCGTGCGCAATGCATGGTATGGACTCGAAGTTAAACCGAAGCACACGCGATTGAAGTGGTATAACACAAGTGGGTCTTATGGACGGAAGCGGTATAGGAAGCATTGGTAACGACGATCAGAATCGCGAACAACTATTTGCAGAAATTGTTGGCGACAGTCGGCTGTCATAGCGATTGGATGTAAGCGGAAAGTTAAAATAATATTGAACAAATCGCCTTGCAAATTTGGTCCTGAATGCAGAATATCATTTAATGATCGCTCAGTGCTAGTCTTACTGCTAGCGTCCAGGACGATGCGCAGACGCGTTGACTTCTTATCTTCGCGTAAGACTCCATGATGCGGTATGACATATATTGGAGCGGGTTCATGAGAGTCATACGGCGGTGCGGGGGATATATAATTTTTAGCTAAGTATTCCTTTATGACGTCATCATATGCTAACCTTAATGTAGGCGAGGCTTGAAGTTTCCTCTCCAAGCACATGAATCGTCGTCGAGAGGTTTCATAAGAATCTCCGAGAGAGTAAACGTCAACTTTAAATGGCAGGCCAACAATATATCTACCAGTAAAAGGATCGCGGGATGTCGTAGATTTATAAAACTCTTCACATTCAATGTCTGAAGGACACTGAATGGGCGGTGCGGAGGGTGGCTGTTCAAGCTCCCAAAATCGTTGCACTAATTTGTCAACGATAGGAGACTCTAGAACTGAGTAGCACGTTAAAGAATGATTTACCTGAAGTGTCGGCACTGAGCCCATAATAACGTAACCAAATACCGTATTCAAAGCCGAGGGCCCGGACAAGTCGTTAGACGAATAAATTACGTCTGGACATAGTAAGTGCGGGAAAAGGGATGCGCCTATCAAAACATCAATTTTATTAGGCATGCTGTAACATTCATCAGCGAGTCTTATGCCATGGAAGTGTGATAAGACAGATGTGTCTACCACAGCGGTGGGCAAAAGGTCGGTGATTTGATCAACAACTAGCGTTGAAAAATTTGAAGTTAATATTCGAGTCGAATCGTGAGAAAATTTTAATATCAATCGATTTCGATTTTACAATTTTTTCAACTCCAGCGAATCCCTTTACTACAGTACATTCGGTATCGTGTTGTTGAACGCCTAAACGATGACAGCACTCTTTAGTCATAAAATGGCTTTGAGCCGCGGAGTCTAATAATATACGAATAATTTGTTTCTCTCCCTTAGCATCGTAAGCAAATACTTGAGCGGTTGATAATAAAACAGTTCTCTGCGAACGACTTGCGCGCGCGGGAGGCGATGAACGTTGAGAAACATTCTTGAACGAAGTACACAGCGCGACGTCTGAACGCGCACCTGCGGTGAGGGGTGGCGAGTGTGCGGGCGCGGGGGTTGTAGACTTCAGTGTAACTGGCTGAAGCGGTGGAGAACGCGCCAGCGCAGGGGAAGCATTATCGCTTCTGCGGTGGAAGTGCAACAATGTGTGATGTTTAAATTTACAAACTCGACAACTATAATTTGAAGAGCAACTAGACACTCGATGACTTAAACTGAGACAATTCACACATGCATTGTTACTCTTTACGCATTTAAATCGTTCCTGCGGCGTCATTTTATTAAAGTCTGCACACTTAAATAGGTGTTGATGCACAATATTATCGCACAGACACTTTGAGCAACTAGTCGTCGTGCTTACGTACGCCTGATACTTCGGCGACGAAGTATTATTACAGCGACGATTATTACCGTTACCTCGTCGATTGTTTGGTGCGCTATTAGAATTTGTACTAGAATCGGTGCGTTGCAAAACTTTGGAGCGGGTCTTAATAAAATTTACTAAATCATCAAAGGTAGGTACCATCGAGTTATGACTATATTCGAAAGAGCGAATGGTATCCGGGTCCAGCTTCTTAAGCGCGATATGAAGAACAATTAAGTCCGCGAGATTATCTAACTTTAAGTTTTGTAAAGCGCGCACTGCACTTATAAAGTTATCAGTAAATAAATCAAAATTATTTGCGGTGGCCGATTGCAATGGCTTAAATTCGAACATCTGATTAATATATGTAGATGCTAGCATACGCCGGTCTTCATATTTGTCAACGAGTGCTTGCAATAAAATTTTATAATTTTCAGCGCAAGGAGTTATACCTGAGCATACAGATAGGGCTTTGCCCGTTAGTTTACCTAGCAAATAGTATAACTTTTCAGCGTCGGTAAGCGATGTGTTGTCATGGACGGTTGATTTAAAGCTAGCATAAAATAAAGGCCATGAGCGAATGTCACCCGAAAATGGCATAAGTTCGATAGGCGGAAGTGTGAATCTGGCTTTAGATGGTGTACTAGTACTTTGTAAATTAGATTGCGAATATTGTAAATAAAGCCTATTTATTCTACCGCAAAGAGACTCAAACGCAATGAGGCTGTTATAATCAGGTTTAGCAATAGGGTTTATTTTTAATAAATGTGAATTATAATTATCTAAGACCTGTTTATACGCAATACGTAAAGCATTAATATTAGAACTTCCATCAAGAAAACGCTCCATCGTGGAAGTGTTTATGTGGATGTCCGAGGACATATCATATATTTTTTGCACTATTTCAAATAAAGCATCTCGTTTAGCTAACAATAAAACCAACTCAGCATCAGGTGTGCCCTCATTATCCGAGGAATCGCTATTATTCGATGCTATTTGTTTTTTAGGCGGCATTACAACTTAAGTTATGCGGCAAAAATAATATTATTATAAGCGGGTAGTCTGTAAGCGATATAATGCTTAAATATATGTGGAAATAATAAATGTAATTTAACAGTATAATCTATAGATGTAGTTAAAAGTTGATGACGTGATGTGAACATACAAAAAATAATTTATATAGATAATTATATGCTTATTCATTCTATGAATATAGTTTTAAAATTACTATGAATGTCACCTATTAGGACCTATTCTAGTGTTCTAATAAGGGCGGGGTTAATCCGAAGTCGGATTAAAATATAAATAATTAATTATATAAACGCTTATTACGATAACGATCTAATAAGGGCGGAAAGTCAAGGTCAATCCAGCGAGAAGTGACCATTAAAAATGGAGACGTCAGTAACTTAAGGTATTTTCGATAAAGATTTAGTGGACTGTAATTTTGGTGCATACGGCAAAGGGGAAAATAAATAGGTGGGATAGCACGCACTGACCTGATGAGGGCTGCCTTGCCTTCCTCCTGGAGTGTCTGCTATACAGCAAGCTCGCCACGTGGTTCGGCGCACACGCACTCTCGGAACAGTCTCGTGAAGTCCCACACTCTCCACCTTTGCCCTTACGGGGGCGTCTCACACTTTTATGAGTTACAAAGACACAATGTCTGATGCGGTGAATATTAAACATAAACAGGAGAACTCAATGTTCGTCCTGCGCGGTTTGCGGTTAATATATATAAGACGCGACGGTTGGCCGTGCGTTGCGGATGGCGTAATATCACTTAGTATAATGACGCGCGCCGAGATCCTCTTTTTTCACCTCGGCGGCAGCGCGTGCGGTAGGAAAGGGAAGGAAGGAAGGAAACAAAAAATATGCACTAGTCATGTTGATAAAGTAGATATAACTTAGGACGAACTCAATGCGATATGTAATGTAATGTTGATAAAGTAGATTGTTAACTGGCGTTACCAACATATACACACTTTTGACATTTAAAAACCTTAGTAGAGCTAGAAATTTGACGCATGCGTATTAAATTAATAAGTCATTCAGTCGGGAGGCAATGTGGCACATTCGTCCCTGAAAATAGGGTCGAAATACAAACTTTCGATCAAAAAAAATATTTACTAAAATGTCAACTGCCGAAATGGTGTCGATAAAGCAGCCCCTTTTTGACCCTTTATTATTTGATTTTCTGATGAAGAGATATCGTATCATAGAGGCATCTATGCAAACAAGGCTATAGTTTTTGAGTTATAAGAAAGTGAACATATTAACTGGATATCCATATTACCTTCACGTACTGTATTCTGTTTCTATGTGTCTGAACTGGATTTAGCGGCTCTATAGTACTAAGTGTTGACTTGCGGGGGGTCGCAGGTTTGATTCTAGTGTGGACTTTTATCTTTTTTATAAATGGCTTATATAAAATTAATTATTTAAGAAATAAATATTTCGTGAAATGTGCGGATTTTCAATCATTTACATTGAACTTTATCTTTCAATAAACTCTCCGGGAATTTCTCTTGAAATGAGGAAGGCGTTTTGTATACTATACAAGGCCAAACTCCTTTAAAATATAGTCTTACAAAATAAAAGTTCCACACTAAAATCAAACCTGTAACAATGAGTTCATACGAGTATTCCAAAATCTCTTTCAAAAGCTCGTAATTAAAACTCGTAATTAAAACAATCGACGGCGTTGTTCTGTATAAAATATTAAATTCTTTCGACACTGCCCTACATTCTACATAAAAAATAATATAGTACGCCATTTTATATACACACATGGTCAATTTTAAACACCCGGTTACACACAAATGTTCAAGAAATTGGTCTGTAGTTTTCTAACGATCTGGCTCACTCAATCAATTTCGCAGCAGGTGACAATTAGTGAGTTCGTAGTGCGGTTACAGATAATAAACAAGAGAAGACTAGACATGTGTCACCTGGGAATGACTCGTTTACTTGACCTGGCTCGCATCTAAGTATTGATGATTGCAATTACATTTTTTGAACGTTCCCGATCAAACGATTGACCAAAGAATGGCCGACGACCAGCGACGACCGACATTATTGCACACATATCACAGAGTACTGAAACTCGAAATGATCCATTTGAATGATCGACCTGAAAGACTCTGTTCGTAAGACGGATCAATACTTGAATGATCAGCTGTCGAATGAAATTGTTTTGAAGTTGAGATCATTACTTGTTCTCAAGACCAAAACTTTCACTAAAACCCACAAAAACCTGTTTAAAGTAGGAGTATCGTACCTTAAGTACCTGTGGCCGTGAAGGAAAAGGGGAGATCTCCCGCCGGGCAAGACGTTCTGCCCGGGGAGCGGCCAACGCTCCGTGTGATAGTTCGGAGATGTTCTATATATACTGTTTATGATTCGGAATATTGATAGCGTGATTTAAGCTTCGGTGTGTTTCGCTTGTGGCGCGACGACAGCGCCGCTACATACCTAAAAATGGAGATATGTTAAAGTTTCCACTTGCAAAACTCAAGCTTCCTTCCCACCGTGATTTTGTAACCTACCTTGATTAAATTAACCAAATATTTTTGTTAATTTTTTTATTTTTTATTTAATAGGATGACTGTCGTCAAGTGACCACTGTCGCTCTCAAATGTTTAGTATCTAGTGCATTAACGCAATCGTCAATCCGCTGCCATTTTTATGATTGAGGCAAATCTTACTGTTATAAAAATAAGAAACAAGTACATAGTCAAGCGATAACTGTACATTTATCATACTACAGTAGATGCAGTAGAACTAGAGAAGCTGTCATAGCCCACCGGATCAGTAAGGAAGTGGCCATAGGCGGTCCATATAGCTCAAAGAACTGACGGCCGACGGGGAAGAAATGTTCTCGAGTAGCAGCCTCGTACAATTATAAGCGAAGATGCGAATTGTATGGCCGCTATATGGATAGATGAAGTGACGACCTAGTAAGAGATATAGGAAGTCGATGGATGCTGACGGTTCAGGAACATGATTTTGGGAAGGATTCCTTTGAGAATGCCTAAGTTCACCGGTGGACTTTTGATGGCTGGTATTGATGATGATGGCGCGTGTTAACAAAGTTCTCAAAAGTACACTGCATACCGTTACCAACTTGATTTTTAACTAAAAGAAAGATTTTTGTCATTGTTTTATCTAATAAGTGGGTTTGTGTGTTTTGGTACGTCTTTAATACGAGCATGTGAAATGAGGGAACAACGACGTACAAAGTAGAGACATGTCGTATATGTTCAAAAATTTTGTAATAGAAATAAAATATCGCTTAAATATTTTTCAACTTGAAACTTTAACTGATATTATTCTCGTACTTAAAAAATAACTTTAAAATCAAATAACTCAATAAAACAACCCTTGAATTATTTACAACAAACACAGTTTATTAAGAATGTACCTAATGAATGTGCAAAACAAAATTTTTAAGTTAAAGTACGAAACATTATTGTCATAATATGTGATTTTTCCACTGAATATATATAAAGTTTCACTTTATTTAATCTTCACGTAATCTTCTTCCAGACTGTAAAATGTGTTGTAACAATTATCGAAACTTTATTGGACGAATGGTTTTACTGATTTACTGCCTTATGTTCCATTATTCATGGAGGAATATTTGCCATAGCTGCAAAGCTTTGCAGGCGAGTTGGCCGGTTGACCCCCACAAGATGGAGTAGTGACCTGGTAAGTCGTGCAGCAAGCGAATGGATGCAGGTAGCTCAGGACCAGACTTTCACAGGTGGCTATGTTCGGCTATGTGCATGTGAAATGCTGTAATGATATTGGTGTTTTTATATTTTACAACATGGTTTCAGATTTAAAACAGATGCAATGCTTATTTAAAGTCGGTTTGTATCAAATATATTGGATGCAGGCAGCTCAAGGCCGTGCTTTGTGGCATTCCTTGGGTGGGGCCCATGTTCAGCAGTGATCTTGTTATCAGGGCTGTAATAATAGAAAAAATATATTAGCCTGCTTATTACACAACCTACATGATCGCAACTTTCTACGCTGGTTTATGTCTTTATACATAATTCATTACATCTATAAACGTCTAAAATACAATTTCTAAGTTAACGAAATTGTATTTCATTAAGGACTGGACTACTTTGTGACAGGAAATTACAAGATGATAAGTAATGTGGTATCTTGTTAATTATGAAAAGATATAAAAAGGCAAGACTAATTACTTTAGTATAAGTATTAGGTAATATAAAGATTAATTCACTACAAATCGGAACAGTAAGCTCCAATGTGATAACAGTAACATGCTAGTAGTAAGTATTAAGCTACTATTTCACACTAGTATTATGTGAGAGCGTGGCCCTACCCCGGTGCAGCCGAACTATTCGTGCTACATATAGATGCAGCGTGGCTCCACCACGTATTGCTACATAAACAAAAATTATTTTATAATCAGTCGCATATTTAAACTATATTCCGGTTCAATAAAAAGTACCTACCGTGGAAAATATACGAACTATTATACGTAAAGTAAAAGATTTTCAGTATATCACAGGCGAGACTATCTATAAAAATCACACTTTGTAATAACAATGAACGATAAGTTGTTCACCGAAGGATTTGTATTTAATTAGTTTAAGATTTTTTCAAGATTCAAGAAAAAGGGTTTTACTTTGAGATGTATTTATGTATGTATGTTTATGCAGCTATATTATGGTTGTAGTACGAATGGGTTGGCTCGACTAAAGTAGGGCCACTCTAAAAACCACCCGTATAATAGCAAATTAATGCTGTTGCTGTGTTTCGTATGGTGAGTGTAAGCAAGAGTCTTCTTTTTACTGTAATCGAGGAATTCTATCTTAGTCCATTCGCATTTTCATTCCTAATTGACGATATATGTAGATGTCTAAGGTCCACAGCATTCTCTTACCATCAGGTGGACTGAGCTCTCGTTTCTCACCTTTATTCTATAAAAAGTCATGTGTCTTTACATGATTTTTCACAATACTTTTTAAGATACGTCGGAGGACAACTATTTCGACGCATTTTCAATCGGAAACCTAAACAATGATCTCATAAAAAAATCACTTCTAATTTTAAACCCAAACTAAGTTCTGAAATTGCAATTCTGTTGTTTTCAACTATCTACGTGAAAAAGAAGTTGTCACAGAATCCTTACAAGGAGATATTTCGATAAAAAATAATTATGAGACAAAAAAGCTTGACACATATAACCTACTCGTATATTGCTTGTCGGCATTTTGAACGAACATTGTAAAATAGAAAAACGCATTATTTGCTATATCCTGCGTATCACAAAACACACGATAGCGAACGCCGTTAAAAATTAAACATATTAAAATAAAGACTAACCTACTTGATGAACCGATGTATATAGACATTTTACAATAGACGTCGTACTTAAGCGCGGTTCGCCTCTATGTGGGAATATTCCCGATCCGTCGTAATAAAATACCTAGGAGAAAACAAAGACATTTCTCGTTTTAAGACGAAACCGGAAACGTAACACTGAAATTACCTATTCAAAGACGGTTTATGTACTTTCAGCGTTAAGTACAAAGATCATTGTTCCTTATTGCTGAAACCGCAAATTATATACGATTTTATATGTAATTGCACCTGCCACAAAAAAAATCTTATCACTCCACGGGTTGACATGCAGAGAATGCCGATAGGCATTAAGTTTTTCTTCTTGGTCACCACATTTATTTAAAGGTTATATAAATAAATTAAATGGAGACATACCCTTGCCATGGCATGGCTTATACTTTATATTTTATGTATATATTCTTCGAATATGCATGACTTTCTTAAGGATCTGTTTGTTTTGTTTCTTTCTAATCATTTATTCTTCTTTACTCAATATATCAAACGATTTCTACGGTTAATATTTTTAAAAACTTGTTTTCTTATTTAATACTCCGAGGGAGAGCGTTATACATATCCCCTAAATATAAGTCCATGAATAATTGCTGTCATCACAAAAGATTACGTTCTAAAGAACTCATCGAACAAAATAAAATAACATGGAACGGGTGGAACCGCCAGTCGGCACCCGGCTTGCGCGTGCATTTAAACGAAACAGTCCTACAAACTGTTGCCCTAGTAAAATAAACATTAAACATTACAGGGTATTGGAATAAAATAGGGTTGTCGATTATAAATAAAATTAGTATAAATTTCTTTTTGAAATATCCCACCGCTTTTAAAATTTATACATAGATACTTAAAATTCGTTATTAAATAAAAAGAGGCAAAATAAATTACAACGGTATTTAATATACTTTAATCAATAAATAGCAAATATGAAGTATTTTAATGCTACAAGTAACACATCCCGTCAAGGTTAACTTGGCCATTACTTATCAAATACTGTACTTAATTACAGTCAACCCTTAACGCTAAATCTGCGTACAAGCAACAAATGTGTTGGGTTGAATCTCAAACTAAAATAATTAAGATCACAGCCCTCACGCCCTTTACAACATGCATCAAATGTAAAACTTTTGGGCGAAATACAATAAACAAAGCAACTCTATACAATTTAGGTGATTTTTAGTTTTTAGTATATTTTAGAAGCGCTGCTCAGTTACACCAGCTACAATTGGTAGTGGTGCAAAAAAAATGGTAATTATTAATTACCGTTTTCTTAATTGGACCGTGTTGTGCAGAATGGATCCAACCCACAAACTGGCCAAACAATTATCCAGAGGACTTTTTTTCAATTTATTTTTAAGTATGAAATACTTCTGAAAAGTAACAGGCAGTCCCAAAATCAACATTCGATTTACTTTTAAATGATACACATAGCGAGTGCTATATAGAGCTTCTGCCACAAGTAAAATGAACTTATCTTTAAAATGTGAATAACTTGTAGCTTTTGTGGGTTGAAACATTTCTGCACAGCACGGTCCAGTAGATCGTTACGTCAGCAATGCAGTACACATCCGGTTTGTTATGCCGATGTCGAGCGCATATTAGAGAATGGAGGTAGTCTCCATTCTCATTATTTGACGTCACACGACTGCAATACGATGCGTCTGCCTCGCGATAGCAAATTTTTGTTGCTTCGTCATTTATCGTACGAAATTCGTTAAAATTTCCTTATACAAAACTGAATAACTATCCATAATTTCTTTCTATGTAAGAATCCCTGTTGCCCTGAAGTGGCATCGCCAACTTCCCTAATTCGTTCCATGAGTGTCCTTAGGGATGTGGGAGCAAACCAGGAGGTGGGCAGCAGCGTTTTTTTTTTTACCAACAACTAGATAAAAAAAACTGCGGTTTCCAACCCGCTCGCAAAGCGTGGCAACTGTAGCAAATATTCCCTTTATATGATAATCTATGGGCCGGCCTGTGTCTGGCAGTGGAAATTGAACACAGGCAAAACATAGGCTGTGATAATAATAATGCTTACAATTTTGTCTGTACGTGATGATAATAGTTACAAACAATAAAAAATGTCGTATGCCGAGCTGAATATTGTCGACAAATCTTAAGAGAGATATTTTAAATGATTTGACCTAAATATAATATTATAAGATAAATAAAGATTCGATAATGCTGCGATTTTGTCGCTGTCTTTTTGACCAACCAAAAACTACCTTAATCAACAACACTACTAATTGATTTACCCAACATTGCAAAATTAGCACTAAATTCGATGGATGGTTGCGCACGCTGACGCCGGAATAAATTATTTAAAGCCCTAATATAGACTTCGCGTTTAAAACGCGAGCAAGCAGAATTATCAGACTGGGAATGTTTTTAACGCAAACAAAACAGCAAATTTAATTAAACATTTCTACGTAACAGACGACAAGAATAACATTGAACCAAACGGTAATTTATTATTTGTCAGCGTCGTTAATTGTGTTTTCACCGTATAAACAAAAATATATTTTACATGATTTAGGTGAGCGGTTGTATAAAGTGTAAGCTTACCCCAGGCATGCGTATCGGAAATCTTTTATTTCTATATTTAATCACTGTGTTTTATTTCTATAATGTATTAATTATGAGTTCTCGTAAGTGTTTGAAACACTGCTTCAACACTTACTTGTAATTAATACTTTCAATTAGATACACGAAAGTGATTATGAGAGAATTATGGTTGGTGTTTGCTTAAAGTGTTAAACTGTAGACAAATGTTGATTACAATCACAGTAGGTATGTCCCTCAGTAACTCATCGCTATAAACGCATAACGTCAAGCTAGGTTCGACCACTTGATCTAAATCTTAATTAACATGTCAACCATCCTCAACTAACTTAACCACTAGTAACAAACAATACAGTCTATATTAAAAAAGGTTTCTATTTGTAGTAGTAGTCCCTTTAACTAGTTTCTAAAAAATAGCCCCCGCGAAGGCTCATTAAACTGGCATCCACGACTTTTACTATTGACAAATTTATTGCATATTGACAAAATTCATCGTTGAAACTCCGAAACATAACTTTGGATTTTTTATATAGAAGAGGGGGCAAACGAGCAAGCGGCTCACCCAATGTTAAGTGACTACCGCCTCCCATGATCAACCACAACACCAGGGGAATCGCAGGTGCGTTGCCGGCCCTTTAGAAAGGAGTAAGCTCTTTTCTTGAAGGTCCCCGGGTCGTATCGGTCCAGATAAATCGCCTCGATCGATCTGTTCTTTTGTGATAAAATATTATCACAAAAAAGATATATTTTGTGATTTGTAAACGGGTTTAAACGTAGAGAGCTTCCGTCCATAAATTTTTTCGCATGTGTTATTTCGACGCAAACAAAAGAGTATACATATATCGAGTATATATACTATATACTATATACCATTAACTAATTACAGGCATCCCTCCATGACGGTTTATAATACTACCTAGGGCCTACTTGCATCCATCGAATTTCCACTGGGTGTTGTCGGAGGCAACAGGAAAGGTCAGAAAGATATCATTACCTCGACAGATAGTGGTCACAACATCTCTTAAATCCCGGTACAAATTGTCCTAACTGGAGTCGTGTTTGGGAGCGAAGTCAAAGGAATCAAACGTTTGATCTGCCAAGCGCAGTAGGTTCAGCAAATCATTTCACAAAATACAAAGAATGTTCCACCATTGGACTGTTACGAGTTCATAAATACTAATACTGCAAACTTAAAGGTCTGTAGCAATGATATAAAGTAAACACCACAGTCTAGATAGCCTTTAAAATAAAATAATTGAAATAGGTACTAGTACGATCAATGCGTTCGTGGTTTTGAAAGAAATCACATGCAAATCCGCACGATCAGTGGTTTTAAAATTACACAAGAATAAACTGACTAAGAATCACCTTTGTTTCATTTTATGATACAAATTATAAACGTCCGTTGTTACTGAGCTCAGTTTTCTCATTTAAACGAGAGAAATGACGAAGCGCTATTTTGTCAACGAATGGGACAATTGGAGTCATCGGCATTTATCGACTTAAAAAAGTCGTGTGAGACACTACAACTATCACCTTTGCTCGACTGATGCAGTCGTCGCGTCGGCGACTCCCGCCGTTAAAGGTTACGCATATTTGCCGTTGGCAAAGAGTCCATCTATAAATAAGAAGATTACGGCCATCTTTCACCACAGCGCACTTAATATAATACAGTACGTCCGAATGTTTTTCTATTCCGAGAACACTGGATATGCATTATGGTCTTCTTATGTTGTTATTTCGTAGAAGTGTGAAAAACGAGCAGTACTACTTGACAGCAGAAGTTTCTGGGTAGAGAACCAACCTTACAACCTACCCTCCTACACTTAACATGTCTTCGACATATTTTCTTTAATTTCAGGTTTTGTAACGACGTTTTCATTTAGCGCTGAGCACGTGATTATGCGTCAAACCCGGATTGCTTGCTTACTGCGAAATTTACAGAGCTGGCTTTCACTCCTAGTCAAAAATAATATATTAAATGCAAATCTACTTGAGTATATAATAGCCAACTATTTTATTTGGTTACTTTGAACGCTATAGTACCTGACACGAAGGTGCGGTGAAATATAATTCTCCTTTTTTTACGGCCTTACATTAGAAGTTTTTTTTTTACAAAAAAAGTATATTTTAGTACTGGTCCCATATTAACTTTGACCAAATTCCATGACTATTTTTATCACTTTTGTAAAATACACTTTCCAAAAATGCAATATTACTTTTAAATATTTTTCAAGATCAGAACGAATATTAAGATGTTTATCTAGAGACACGGCAGTTTTCTTTTTAATTATGCATGTCTAAACTCAGGCCAACAAAGAAATATAGACGGTGCTCTATACTTCGTGTGGCGGTATAGGCGGTTCAAGTGATGCCGAAAGCCGAAACCATGCTCAACTACGTAACGCACTGACGCACACATCTTTACAGTACATGGTTCACTCCTGGACATGGTTCTGGAGCTGATTTCAAACAATTTTAGATGCATGTATGTATGCGCCACCCTGACCAGATGGAGCGACGATCTGCGCAAGGTAGCTGGTAAAGTGGCGCGCCTCCCGAGAGCCCTATGTACATCTGTGGACTGCCGCAGGCTGATGATGATGATGATATGTGTGACCTGTTCTTACAACGAGTAATATAATTTACCGTTTAAGCTTCATTTCTGCGGCACTTGAAACTAAAATATGCGGCTTATATTTTTTTAATAATTATATTATAATAAAAATGTTAATCTTTATACATTTTTATAAAAATATTAATTTAACTAAAAATTACTATTTAAAAGCTGAAGGTAGCCTTCGTTAACTATGACATCAAGATGTCAAACACCTTAACCCCCCCCCCCCCCCCCACGTGTGAGGGCTGTAAAGTGCCCGAACGGTGCTTTCTATGATATTCGATACATATTAGTTCAATGAAATCGTGCGTGAATATATATTTCTCATTTTTTGCCAAGTTTATTAGACGAAACAAGATGGCGACCCTATTGAAAGAACTCGATTTTTGTTTTATCGTGTGTTGTCATAACATGACGTATATTAAAGGGAACATGGAACAAAAAGCTAATGATAACATTAAAAGTTCATGTCAACCTCATATTGATAATCATACTTATAATATTTCTATCTTTATATACCGACGTAGTTCTTCTGTCCGTGTGTAAGTGACTGAACTTCTCTAAACTTTACTAAACGGCTGGACGGATTTTGATGAAAATTTGTATGTAATTAAATTGATACGAGAATTCGATGTCGAACATTTACAAACGAGCGTTGATAATAACTAATGTTCGCAGCAAATCTCGACAATGCGTCAGTATGACCGCTGCATCGTGTCGGCTGCAATTAGTGCAATAGACGTTAATTTATTGTAACGTCCTATAACACCAAAAGAAATGGCAGGAGAGCTCGAGCTTTCGACTTTTCGATTATGAAAATTCACACTGCGAGGGATACATGACCTGGAAAGCTGTTATAAACAAATGATAGAACGTAAAGCGTTACTACTAATTCATATTTAAATAAATGGTTTTAAATGAGTAGTACAAACAATATTGTATTTATTTTCATTGTATATTTGTTGCATCCATTCGATCAATATTCATTAATATTTCATGGATTTAATGGACGTCACGGCACACTTCTGCATCTCATAATTCAGAAATAGTTTAACAGATAATATCTGAAATATAGTATCTAACCAATCTAATGTATAAAAATTAATGTTTCTTTGTTCGTATTTTATGCGCTGCTACCGTTAATCAGATTGTGGTAACACTCTGTCAACTTATTACTTGCATTTGCGCAAGTTTCTTAAATTTCAATGAATATATTATTATCATTCTCATCTAAGCAATATAACCCTTCCAAATTTAAAACAAAATTACCACAAAAATTTTTCTGTCGCAGCAATGGTACTATACCTTTAAACGAGCAATTCTTATATATATATATATATATATATATATATATATATATATATATATATATATATATATATATATATATATATATATATATATATATATATATATAATAAAATTTAGTGTCCGGTGAGTTTCGGGGGCAATAAATCGATCTAGCTAATGTATATATAATAAAAATTAGAAAATGTCTTTTTGTCCGTGTTTTCAAGCAATAAAAAGCTACTACAATATAAGAAGGTAAATTTTGACACTGTGCTAATAATCGTAATAGCCCAAGTGGATATCGAGCGGTCGCGAAGTCGTAATGCCTTGGTTCGCGTCCTGTCTTCGGTACGGTTTTTTTTCCTTTTTTTGTTTCAAGTTCCCTTCTTTTGTGAGAAAATCCCCTTTGTGAAAAATGAGCCCTTTTTTTAGTATTTTTTAAAAATACGAAAATTTTAATTAAACTAATTGCACTCATAATTTTTTATTCAAATAACCAGTTCAGTTTTTCTATTATGTCAATAAGATCAAAAATATTATTCATCAGTATGTAATTTGTATCTAAATGTAATTTCCAAAAAAAAAAAACCGAGCAAAGCTCGGTCATCCGGGTACTTATACCTATCCTAAGTACAATGCTACAAAGGGTAGATGTACGATAAAAATGAATTAGTATCAAAATGTCAAATGAATGCTAGATAGTTTAAATTTTTGCTTTTATTTAACAATTGTATTATATCTAGTATCCCATACTGATACGTGACCACACTAAAAACAGTAATTTTTTACAAATATTACGTAAGTCTCAAATTCGGTAACGTTACGTGCCTGATGTCTTTAGACGTGTGACGTGTGACTTTAGCATGATTTATCTTGAGTGTCACGTTAAGCTATTCGTAATCCACCCTAGACCAGAGAGTTCAGTATGTCCCGATTGCCTCTTAGACTTAACTTATATATAAGGTATGGTGAGTGTAGAGAACTGGAGACCCTTTTTACTGGAAACGAGGCATTCCATCTTAGTAATATCTTAGTAATCAGGGGTGACAACGCATCTGTATTTCGATTCGTAATCGAGGATAGATGTAGATGTCTATGGCCCACAGCAACCATTTACCATCAGGAGGACTGTGTGCTCGATTGTCACCTTATCCTACAAAAAAATCTGATCACGTTTTCTTGATGTCCAAATAAACATTTTTTTTATTATCAAATTAGAATGGTGAATGAAACTTGCTTGTTATTAAATAGGATTAGGATTAGGATCAATTATTGTATTCATCAATATTACAAACTAAATTAATTTGGAACAAGTAACATTTGATAAGTAATCCAAAGTGTATTTTTGTTTGGTACTTTAAAGCTTTCTTTAGGAGTTAGCTCGTTATAATGACCAGAAGTTAGAAACAACGTGATTAAAAGTTCGTATTTGAAATGAGCACGGATCATCGCTACTACGATGAAAAAGTTCGTGCAAGCATGTTTAGTATTCACGCTTAAGTGCAAAGGTATAAATCATGTGTTTTCTTAATTACTAACCCCACCTGTTCGTCAAGCACTCTGAATAACCAAAGAGTCACTGGTTATCTTCAGATCACTAAAGGTAAATTTACTCATACGACGATATTAACGAAAGTAGTTTGTAATAATATTCAGGGACGATGCTTTTCAGTACGGTTCAAAACAAATGTTGTTTTGAATTATTTTATTTAAATGACGCTCCCAGTCACACGCGTTCCGCGCAATCTAATTACTGAAGACTTAAGCGTAGTTTCAGACGGCCATTTATTCTAATTATCCAACGCCAAGAATTGTAGTCAAAAATTTGTTAATTGTGTTTCACAGATGTAGATGTTTAGTAGTGTAAAATAACCTAATTGTGAAGTTATACTTCCGTGGGCGCAATAAGGAAAATATTTGATTGAATAATGAAAGTAGCACTAGCATAGTGTAATAAAAATTCGCCAGAACGAACTTGGCCGTCAAAATAGCTCTAACATGACTAAGCTCGATTTATCACAATTTACAAATTACATAAGCTTATTTCGTGTGAAAACCCATTTCATAAAAAAAATATTTCGGAGATATGTATAATGTAAAATCCACCATCAGCGGATGAAAACTGAAATCTCAAGCAAACAACAAGCAGAAGGACGTAATATATACGATAGGCTGTTACTCAATTTTACTACAATTTTTGGTTCATTTTCTAAACAACAAGACCATTGTTTGAAAATTTTACAAAAGTACTAATAAAAATGGTTTGACAGAGTATGACCAACCACCGAAAACTGTTTTTAAACTTATGATTATGACTATCGCATTGCTTAAAATATGGCCTATTTGCATGAGCCATAGTGGTCTCTATTAAGTGGACTATGTGTTTGTTTTTCACCTTACTTCCATACAAATTTGATTGTTTTCCAGATACCCTCCTCACCTCCACGTAGTGCACCCTGCTGGTTAGCTAACAACTAATGGTCTAAAATACGCTGAATTCATTTCACAAACTGGACTATGCGCTCTGCAACAGCCTGCCCAGATTATGTAAAGTGTGTAAAAAAAATAGACTAAAGTTGGACACAGTTGTCATCTCATTTCTGAGAAAGTTATGTAGCAGTGTTTCTCCGCTTTGTGAGTATAGCGAGCTGCTCATGTTTCCTAACATGTTTTTTACTGTAGCACGAACTAGTGGTAAATCACAACTTTTCACAAATACAACCAATCTAACGCTGGATCTTTTGTATCGAAAAGGCAGGTAAAAAACATATATTGCACAACGACTAACACCAGGGTCGGAACAAATATTTGTAGGCCATCACCACAACTCAATGCTAAGCTACTGCACCACGGAATCGCCTTACAGTTTCAATTTCATTGGTGTCGGTGGAGATCAAACTAGAGTTAATCGTGTTCAGTGAAAGCATATATTCGGAGTTACCACGACTAAGCGAGGGTGGGTGAGTGAGTATTGGTAATTATTACCAGCAATTCATGTCCGCTGGCTAAAAGACTCAGTGTGTGATACAAAAATAAATTAAATTGCGGGAAGTTTGAAATTCCTGATGAATGATTTAGAATACCTGGAGTCGAAATTTTACATCATCGAATAATATTTATTGAGTCCTTGCACTTAGATTTGTTCTTTTCGTAACCAACTTACGCAAGGTTTACGAAATAACGGATAAATAATTTTGTTATCCTACAGTATTAAAACCAAATAACGAAACCATAACGAACGTCGCAAATAATTCTATTCGCACGTCTTTCATATTTCTTTCATATTAACCAGTAAAAGTTTATTGCTAGACGCATACACCTACCTACCTGAAACAATGATGTTGGTTGCAAATGATTTAACACGCATATGTGTGTATGAGTGCGTGTTCTAACAATAAGGTGAGCATAGTTTTGCCTAAGTTTTGAAGTTACTTCAAAAGTAAACAACGCTTTGTACACCTTTTTTTGTAGGTCTGAGGTGTAAGGCATATTATTATGTGAACTTTTTATTCTAATGCCAAAGGTCTTACCAAAAACATCATAAGGTGATAGATATTGTTAGTCAAATTTCGTAATAGTTGTTATCTTAGATGTTATAACTAATGATTGCTAATGATTTTAATCGTGAATAAACATAACTATGTATTATCAAAATACACTCTGACCTAGTATTATGTCATTGATGTTTTTATATTTCTCAACTCGGCAGAACAAAAACCTAGATTGCGTGTAAAAATTTTGCCATCATCAATGTATTTATCCTTGTTAGATTATTACTTTCTACTTTTACAAATATGTCTTATATAATTATAAAAATTCTATATTTAGCTAGTTTATTTAACCAGTGACGTCACGACGGAACACGGGTAGCGTTTTGGATATGGAGTGTAGAAGTAAGGAGTACAAACTGTGTATTAAAAAGTGTCCATAAAACCGTTAAATAAGGGTGGCGCCACTATAACTACGGGGTAAATTTTAAAGAACGCGCCGAAAAATATTAGTGGGACAGATGACTTTTTTGAGTTTATATTTACTGAACAAAATTATTAAAACTACTTTTACGGATTTTATCGCGTTTATTTTTACTTTTTATTTTTAATTCCCGACGTTTCGGGCGCTTTCCAGCACCCATGGTCACGGGGGACTGAGATGACTGACGTCCCGATGTCATTGTTAAACCCGGAGTACCTTCAGCTTTTTTAATTATTGTTTATGGTTCGATCTATGCAAAATGAACTGACTATGTCTTGAGGTCTTGCAGTGGTATGCTTGGGTTTAGTTTTAATTTTATTGATTATAGGATCCCAAGCAGGTGGTAGTACCCAGCCTCCTTCTCTATTGAAATTAGGATGTTTTTTAATTTCAATAGCCTCACGTATCATCCTTGGTAGGAATCGGTGTTCTTTCGCGAGGATTTGTGGTCTATCAAATCTGATGTAATGGTTGGGGCCGTCTAGGATATGATCACAAACTGCAGACTTCCCTTTTGAAATTAAAAAAACATCCTAATTTCAATAGAGAAGGAGGCTGGGTACTACCACCTGCTTGGGATCCTATAATCAATAAAATTAAAACTAAACCCAAGCATACCACTGCAAGACCTCAAGACATAGTCAGTTCATTTTGCATAGATCGGACCATAAACAATAATTTAAAAAGCTGAAGGTACTCCGGGTTTAACAATGACATCGGGACGTCAGTCATCTCAGTCCGCCGTGACCATGGGTGCTGGAAAGCGCCCGAAACGTCGGGAATTAAAAATAAAAAGTAAAAATAAACGCGATAAAATCCGTAAAAGTAGTTTTAATCATGTGTAGTGTTCGCGTAAATATAAGAAATCATTAAACAAAATTATTTAAGATTTTAGAGCTACTGAGCAGTTCAGCAGCACACTTTAACCGTCGACAACTGCTAAGTTCATTTCATCCCAGTAGCTACTCCAGCGCTGTTGTGGAGAGTTTTTGAACTGTTATTTCCTGCTTACAGATGGCCACTTTTTCAATTATTCTACTATGGGAGTTGGTACTCCTTACTTCTACACTCCATAGTTTTAAAGATTTGAGGCACAGATAAAAAAATATACTTAAAGTCGAATTATAAAACTTATAATGCATTTTTATTAATAGAAATCATTATTTCTCGTTTACTTTTTCCAAAACCTATCATTTTTTATTTTTTTACATGGTGTAAACTACCCTATAAAATATATACTTCAATATAATCTAAAATATATTCGTTTAATATACTATTACTCATATAGTGAATCATATAATGAAAACTATACTTATTTTTGACGAATATATTCACATATTTATAATATACTTTGCTATACAATTTGACAGTATATGTTTTTTCATACGGGTATTTTACTTATTTGTTTAAAGTTTAAATATTTTATTCAAATCACCTAATGTACAACTTATTGAAATCAGAATAAACTACCACTGCTTCGGAAGGAATATACATCTCTGGGAAGAAGAAACCCAAGCGAAGTTTATTTTTTATAAATTTCAGCATGTTTACAAGGCTTTATTAACTTAACACTAGGTACATACAAAAATAAATATTAATAAGTATTAAAGTATTTATTTTCCAATTGAGTGTACAATAAAATCTTAAATTATACATAATTTCCATCACTGCAACTTTTACAGGTATTGCAAAAAAAGTATAACTAGAGTAGAGAACTTACTTACTTAATGAAATTAAAATAAATAACAAGTTTTACTTAAGGGACGGACGAGAGCCGACTAGCGCCATTCATTATTTTATTTCTTTTACTCCTGAATTAGATCAAATTTAAAAAATCGAAAACTTAACTTGACTAGTAAATTACCTGTAGTATTTTTGGAATCACTCTATATTAAGATATTCAAGGAGATCAACTTGGATGGAATAAAATATTTATGTTACAGAATGCCTAGTATTGCTAATTATTTTTGTTACTGTTAGTTTAAAAAAATAGATAAAAAAGTTACTCTTCGTGTTTTTATCAAAGCAAAATGTTTTACACAATCAAAATGAAAGGCTGGTTAGGAATAAGTTACTGGAGCAACATACTTTTCTCTCAAAGAATATGTTGTTTGAGATATTCGCATCCGATTGGGTTAACTAACGCTTGAAGGGAACGTAGACCTGAATTAGTTACACAGCCTGTGGAGATAAAAGTGTGTTAGAGTCACGTTGCAGTTATATTATGGTTGTACCACGAATGGGTGGACTGGCACGTAGAAAGACCACGCTTTCACAGAATACCAGCCTAAAATAACCGCTTAATGTTGATATGTTTCGTATGGTTAAGTACCTATAGATAACCGGAGATCTTCTTTACTGATAACGAGACATTCTTTTTTTAATTTTAATAAAAAATTCTAATCTTTATACTCAGGGATGACAACGCACCTGCGCATTTTCATACTTATTCGAATATAGGTGTAATATAGGTGTACTTATTCGAATATGTGCGTTATAGCATTCACTTCTTCCGCCAAATGGAGTGTGTGTACATTTGCAACCCTTGCTAGATAAAAAAGAGCCACTATAGTTCTGACGAAGTTCACATATACACAAGGTTCTTTACGATGTTTTCCTCCTCCGCTGATTACGTCGTAAGTCAGTACCGAAAAATTTTACAATTTAAATAGTGTCGTCGACGATGATGGAATCATCAATTTTATGTAAGTGAAATTGTCTTCTTTGAAATCAAGCTCCGGCCGACCAAAACAAATGAAACAGTAAATTTTCCAAAGGAGCTTTTGACAGAATACAATCGGATGAGGCCCCGAAATGAAAAGTTAGTAAACGTACGCTCTGGGTCTTTCAATGTATAGCTTCTACTGTTGTATACTCTGTATGCGAGGAAAAGCAATTTGTTTTTATTTGTATTTCACATATGACTTACGGATCTGAGACGTGGTCCTTCACTGCTGGCCGTATGAGGACGCTCAAGGTCGCTCAACGAGCTGTGGAGAGGGCTATGCTCGGAGTTTCTCTGCGCGATAGACACAGAAATGAGGATATCCGCAGTAAAACCAGAGTGACCGACATAGCCCAACGGATTAGTAAGCTGAAGTGGCAATGGGCCGGCAATATAGCTCGAAGAACCGATAACCGATGGGGAAGAAAGATTCTCGAGTGGCAGCCTCGTGCCGGTAGGCATAGTGTAGGGCGACCACCCACTAGATGGAGTGACGACCTGATAAGATATGCAGGAAGTCGATGGATGCAGGTGGCTTGGGACTGTGCTTTGTGGCATTACTTGGGGGAGGCCTATGTTCAGCATTGGACTTGTGAAGGGCTGTAATGATGATGATGATGATGATGATGATGCATTTCACTACCATCCATTCTATCTAAATCGTTACTGACGAACACAACGTTCTCGTTCAGTTGACAGAATAAGCTGACAGAGACTGGGCATTTATTTTTCACATAAAAGATGTGATACAATTCAGTAGAAGCATTTAAGAACTATTGTATGTATGTTCAGATACACATTAAGAAAAGTATAATAAGTAACATAAAGTTCTTTTAAATAAAACTACGTTTTTTCTACGGATTTTATCGCGTATATTAATTTTAGAGCACCCATGGTCACGGGTAGGACTGAGGTGTTCGAAGACCTAATGTCATAGTTAACAACGGCTACCTTACGATTTAAATTATTAATTTTTGTTTCGATCTACGCAATATGAACTCATAGTACCTTGAAGTCTTGCAGTTAGAGGTCAAGTGACTCATGGTTTATCAGTTCCATATGCAGTTTCGATTAAACGTGTTTTCCTTTGTCTAAAACACATTTATTAGGCAATGTGACCAACATTGCCTAATAAATGTGATATTTTTTTGAGATATTTTTTCCAGTACCCAGTGGCAGTAAAACTCTCTAATCGGCTTATCATGGGGCAGCAGCACCTGCACCTTTGCACGTTTATTAGGGCGTAGTTTGTTTCTTTTCAGTACTAGATGTTATTGTTCTATGCCTCATTCTAAACACACGCACAGCTTGCCTCAGCCTGCAGTTTTGGTTTCGATTGAAATAGTCTAAGACTCATTGTTCGAAAGAGGCTGGAATGTGACGCGGAGCAACTCCTTCGTGAGTGTTGGACACTATGTGGTGATTTTCGCTGATTCTTTGAACAACTCCTTGGATTGTCTGTACGCTAGTAGAGCAGACGCGAGTTGTACCTTATCTTTCACGATAAGTATGCAGAGTTAACGCTGAATTTTGGCGGTATTCGCCATACATACAATAAAACCAGGTCTGTATACTCTACCGCACTGTAAAAATGTTGTTGTCTAGGCATTTTGTTAAAAAAACACACGAGTCAATATCACAGTAAAAAATAATAAAAATAAACTTAAAAACTCATTACACACACACACACAGTCAATTAGCTAACAAGTGTTCATTTCATCGTAAGAAAAGTGTTTAACTATTTGTATTTATTTTACTAAAAATAAATCACTTGAAGCAATGCGCGCAAGAAGCGAAACGCATGACACACTATCCCGGGAGATGAACTGAAAGCAAAACTTCCAAATTCCAAAATGATGAAAATGATAAAAGTAATAACACGGTGCATTGTAGTTATCGTTTATCGTTCCTTTTTTTACACTTACATACAGTATATGGCAAACACTGAACACTGAATAAAACTAAATTTACGGATTTTATCGCGTTTATTTCACTACTTTTACTTATTTTTAATTCCCGAAGTTTCGGGTGCTTTACAGCAACCATGGTCACGGGGGGGACTGAGATGTTTGACGTCCCAATGTCATAGTTAGTCCGGCTACCTTCAGTTTTTGAATATTAATTTTTCGTCCGATTTACGCAAAACGAGCTTATAGTATCATGAAGTCTTGCAGTGCTATGCTTAGGTTTGGGTTTAATTTTGTTAATTATAGGATCCCAAGCAGGTGGCAGCACCCATCCATCTTCTCTATTGAAATTTGGATGTTTTTTAATTTCAATAGCCTCGCGTATCATCCTTGGTAGGAATCGGTGTTCTTTTGCGAGAATTTGTGATTTATCAAATCGAATGTAATGGTGGGGACGATCTTGAACATGTTTGCAGACTGCAGACTTCCCGGAGCGTCGGTGCTTCACGTCAGCTATATGTTCTTTCACGCGGGTTTTATGGATCTTTTTGTTTGACCTATGTAAGAGAGACCACATTCACAATCTAACTTGTACACTCCTGCATCTTGTAGAGGGATATTACACTTGACGGATGGTAAAAATTGACTAATCTTCTTCGGCGGCTTGTAGTATGTTTTAATGGAAGCTCGCTTCAAGATGTAGCCAACCTTGTCTGTGACTCCTCTGACATATGGTAGTACAGCAGGTACACGCTCGACTGTGGCCGGCTTCACTCGGTCACTGTGACGTAGGCGCGGGACCCGAAGCTTGTTGTCTTGCAATACTTGCTTGACGTGCTGAAGTTCGGCGGCCAGATGTTTTCTGTCACAGATCCCTCGTGCTCTCTGAAACAAAGATTTACCCACGGTAGCTAACTGTGAAGGATGATGGTGAGATTCACCATTTAAATATCGGTTGGTATGGGTCTTTTTTCTATACACAGTGTGACCAATTGTGTTATTAGGATTTCGAATGACTAAAACATCTAAGAAAGCTAAAGAATTATTTGCCTCTAACTCCATTGTGAATTGTATTTTAGAGCTTATAGAGTTAAGGTGGTTTAAAAATGCAGTTACTTTGTCATATGGTAAAATTGTGAAAGTGTCGTCTACGTACCGCTTGTAGAATCTTGGATTTACAGGAGCAGTAAGAAGGGCTTTCTCCTCGAAGTCCTCCATGAATATGTCAGCGACTATGGGAGATACAGGTGAGCCCAACTGAAGGTAGCCGGACTAACTATGACATTGGGACGTCAAACATCTCAGTCCCCCCCGTGACCATGGTTGCTGTAAAGCACCCGAAACGTCGGGAATTAAAAATAAGTAAAAGTAGTGAAATAAACGCGATAAAATCCGTAAATTTAGTTTTATTCAATGTCCAGTGTTCGCGTAAATTTAAGAAAACACTGAACTCATTTGGGTTGAGCACTGGCTTGATACAGGCATTGGAGTCTCTTTATAGGGACTCTAGTGCTTGTGTTAGGATCAACGGGATCTAATCGAACTGGTGTGGCATCCATAAAGGTAGCAGACAGGGCTGTGAGGCTTGCCCGTGGCTGTTCAACCTATTTATGGACAGTTGTTTGCAAAATTTGAAAGTTAAAGAATTCGGATTAAGAATGGGTGGGTTAACCGTGTCAAATTGAAGTCTGTAGTCTCTGCCTACCCCTCCGGGTGACAGGCGTGAGTGTTTATATATGTACTTACCTACCTACTACCTAAACAAGGCATTTGAATACAAATTATTTTGTTTTTTAACAATTGACGAATTATTGATTGGTAAAAAAAGTTTATTTTTGTACAATTGAACTTACGACAGTACCGTTTTGTGAGTGACTTCCTAGCAAACGGGTAAGTAGGTATGGTTTTTCAATTGGTTGTTTTTATGGTTTTTTTTATAATGTCAAAACAATTTAAATCACGACAAGTACAAATGTAGACTGAGAGAAAATATAAGTGTCTTGGTTGAATTGTGTATGAATGAGTTTGACTGGGAGAATGCGTGGCATAACGTTCAGAAAGGTTTGATGGATGCAGCTACCGAAGTATGTTGTGTTAGTAAGAGAACGAATGAAAGAGAAAAAAATATTTTTCCCTTCATCATCCCACCACAACATATTAACGTTATGGTGGGATGATGAGGTACGTATAAAATTTAAAACAAAGAAGAGAGCATGGCTAGATTTACTAGAAAAAAATAGGCTGATAACTCTGGCGGTACGAATGATGATATTGAAAGAAAAAAGGCAGTCCTTGGACGTCTAAATAAGAGGGTAAAAGAAAAAGTTGAAAGTAAAAAGAAAGAAAGAACGGATAAGAATGATAGAAGAATATCTGATAACTTCTCGGCAAATATAGAAATGTTTAACTCGTAAGAACTGCCGGGGGATATTCAAAACAGCCTAGATTAAATGCCACACGAGACGAGAATGGCTGTATTATGAATAATGAAGTTTTGAGTTTAAAAAGATGGAAGGAATATTTTGAAAGCGTGTTTATGAGTGAGGAGATGTGTGAACTGAATGAAATAGAAATCCCGAAAGAAAAGGAAAGAGATATGGAGATAAGTATAGATGAAATAATGAAAGCAATAAAAAGCGTGGAAGCGGGTAAGACAGCTGGATATGACAGAGTATCACTTGAAATACTAAGGGCTGGAGAGAAACTTGTGGCATGCCTACTAAACACCTTATTTAATTTATGTTGGGAACTGAAGCGGGTACGGGGAGACTGGTTCAAAGCCGTGATAGTCCAAATATACAAAGGAAAAAGGTCGCAGCAGGAATGTAAAAACTACCGTGTATCAGCCTTCTTAGCATTGAAGGAAAACTGTATGTTAAGATACTAAATGAAAGAGTTATGAAAGAAACGGATGGAAAAATTTGGGATGTGCAAGCGAGATTTAGAAAGGGACAGAGTGGACAGGCATGTGTTATGGCAAACACTAAACTCATTTGGATTGAGCGCTGGGTAGATACAGGCTTTAAAGTCTCTTTATAGGGACTAACGTGCTTGTGTTAGGATCAAAGGGGTCTACTCGTACTGGTTTGGCATCCATGAAGTTGGCCTTCTCCGTGGCAGTTCAACCTATTTATAGACAGTTGTTTGGAAAAGTTTAAAGTTGAAGAATGCGGGTTAAGAATGGGAGAGTTAACCGTCAAATACCTTTTGTAAGCCGATGATCAGGTCACATTAGCGGCGTTAGCGGCCGAGTTGCAAATGATGGTTATACATTAATGATAAGGTTATTAAAAGAGCGGGGAATGAAATGATATATGAAATAAGAATAGAAGGGGAGTTGGTCGAGCAAATAGATGAGTTTGTATATTTAAGATATGTATTCAGCAGGGAGGGGAGATATGATTTCGATATTTCTATATCGACAAGTGAATGCGGGACATAAAGTAAATGGAGCTGTATACTCTGTCATGATAAGTCAAAATGCGTGCCTTGTATGGTAATTCACAAAGCTATGTTAGTTCCTACTTTAACGTATGGTAATGAAAGTTGGGTGAGGCAGAAGAAGCACGAAAGTAGAATAACGCTGTAGAAATGCGGTGGTTTAGGAGTATGTTAGGGCTGAATCTGAGTTACAGGGTGAGAAATTGTGTGATAAGAGAAGAGTGTGGTTTGCAAGATGATGTTATGACCAGGTTTAAGAAGTGCAGAAGTGAACGACAGAGTCGGCATCGGTCATCCTAGGCGAAAGTTTATCTAGAAAATAGGCGATATATTAATAATGAGCCAAACTAAGAGTAGATAGCCTTAACATACGAGCATGTTTGGATGTGGAAGAGGCGAGAGAGGTGTGTCAGGATCGTGCCAAACGGAAGTCTGTAGTCTATGCCTACCGCTCTGGGTGACAGGCATGAGTATTTATGTATGTATGTAATGTGCGCGGCTCGTCTCCATCCCTTTGTTGTCGACATACCCCACGCAGACAAACTAAAAGGTTTGCTTGGTCGTTCACAATACGTAATGAGTGGTAATGAGTGGTAAAATTTGCCAGCCTCAGTTGTTCTATTTGATTATGATGTGAGAGTTCAAGGCACGAGTGAATAAGCTTTTGTTGGGCTAAGTCAGTGAGCTTTAATATGTTTAGCTGCACAGTGGTGTAGTCGATTATACTAAAGCTTAATGACTTATAGGTGAATAACACTTATAGTAAGTATACATATCATACATACTTTGTGAAATTATCATGTTAGCACTTACGTTTAAAGTGCTTAAAATTTTTACATATCTAGTGAAATCTCTGAGATTGTTTTAGTAAATTTGCTTTTGGATTTGTTCCATACAATATATTTTGATTATTGTTTTTATCGCTTATTTTTGTTGTTGAATTAAGGGAACAACTTCTAATTCTGCAAAGGCAATCCAATTTAGTGTATTCTTGGATTGAACTTGGACTATTATAAAACAATAACACAGATATTGGTATATAAGTTATAAAACTAATTTCCTATTACGACATAAAAATAAACACCTTAATTATAATAAGTAACACCTTAATGCTGTTGCGGTCCTTATATAGGTTCTAGAGGACCGGAGAACATTTTTACTGGAAACAAGACCTTCCATCTTAGTCCTCAGGGGTGACAACGCATCTGTTAGTTAACAAATTACATAGTGTACTAGCACACATGCATTCAGCATTGACAATGCTGACTTCTGCTCTCTTCTTTTTGGAGCGTCAAATCGACCACCGATCTAACATAAAATAGACGTACAGACGGACTTCTATCAATGATTCGAAGTCCGCCTGTACTGGAAATAATTTTTTATACTGTTTGTTTCAGGCTCGCCTATACAAAAGTATTATTGAAATACGCAGCTTTATCAAGCCTACAATTTACAATTGACTGGTTATTTAATCAACGTTTTCCAAGTGGCAATTTTCCATCGTCAATGGGTAGCGGTTCTGGCGACAGATTGGTGCAAGGGTGTCATGTAGCACCTGGTTTTGCACCCTTGTGTACCCTTCAACGGCCAAGTCACACAACATTAACTATAATAATAAAGAAATCGCAGTAAATAACCTTAGACTTGGCACGACTTTGTCTAGATTTCATTACTTTTTAGAGATAAACAAGCAGCTCTATCGAGACTTGGCTAGTCTTTTACAGAATGTTTTTGGTTGGATTTCACTTCTTTTTGTAGAAACGATTGATTTATTTTATTAGATTTCCTTATTCGACACATTTTTTTCTTTTTAGGTGTAGTTTTTTATATTATTAAATCTTTCTTTTCTTTTTTTCCGGTTCTGATTCTTGTACAGTAGCAACAGTTTTTCGTATTGCCCATTCGCGTTCATTATTTATTCTTTTAGACGGTTTAAAATCTGAAAGATTGTCGCGGTATTTACGCCTTAGCCGGTTGTATTCGGTGATCGCTAAAGCTTGAGCTTGTATACTCTTGAAGCCAACATTTATGAGGTGCATCCCAAGAAGATTGGTTACTCGTGAAAGCGCCAAGTAGGCTTGGCCACAAGTGAATATGGAGGTGCCAATGTCCATGAGGGCATTTTTTAGACTTAGACCTTGGCTCTTGTGAATTGTTAGGACATACGCCACACAGATTGGGAATTGTTCCCTGTACACGTACGCCCGGGGTATGATCTCAAATTTTGACTTAATAGGCAATAATTCTTGAATCAAATTATTAGCAAGTTTTACTACCAATTGTTTAGGCTTTGTTTGGTCTTTCGGGTCCCACCTCACTTTTTGTACAACGCCTAATGACCCATTCACTAAACCTCAACTAACATCAATATTTCTCCTAAGCATTACTTTAGCTCCCTCTTTAATGAATATAGTTTCTTCCAGTCCAGCAGTCATCGACGCACCATCTTCATATTTTTGTAAACACGCCCGGGCTTTCGTTATCATACATTTTGAACAATCCAAGGAATCTTTAGCAACTAACTTTATCTCGGGGTGCGGAATCGCTTTTAACATAGCATTATTTAACTGCATACACGTATTTCTGGTCGGTAGTAAACAAACAGTATCTTCTGGTAAGTCCCTCAAACATTATGCTATTTCCATTAACCTTCCTTCATTGGAATGTGAGAGCAGAGGTATCAATCGGTTAGACAGTATATCTCTGTCTGATTGAGTTGTCACTACTACTCTGATTCTTTTTAACATTTCTACAAACGTAGAATCAGCCAGCTGTCTCATATTCAACGCAAGTTACCTCTATCTTGTACTGAAATATAGCTAAATTAATGATATTTTTAAACGAAACGAAGTAATATCTAACTAAATAAACTAAACCTAGAATACTAGAAAAGTACTTACTTACTATAAGGCAGTGCCATCTAGCGATGTGTGCGGCTATCACCGCCACTCTTAGTCCAATGCATTATATTTTGACCAAATTTTGAGCGAAATTAATATTTTAGTGTAATTTGTTTATTTAATTTGAATATTGTTCGAGTAGAATAAAGTTAATCGTTCGACTACTTTTTCTTGTAAACTTGTAAGTATAAGTATAAAAGCCAATCTAGTGTTATCCAGAGTTTTTCTTTAATTTTATTTATATGCGTATTAAAAGCAGAAGGAGAGGCATTCGCCCAGCAGTGGGACGCTATAGGCTAGATTAAATTAGAAGATGTGTCCCACTACGCTGGATTTTTGCAATGACAGTAGATTTTTATGTACCAATGGTAGAAGGGGGCATTACCATATCTCTAATACAGCTGAGACCAGCTGAGGATTCTTCATCAGATACTTTAGACCTTCGATTTTTGACATCAAATGAAGCGGCCCACCAAGTTGAATATTTTTTGTAAAGGCGGTATGTCGATCTCTTCTGATAGTTTGGTTGGGCTCTTGTGTTTTCTAATCAGGGTCACCAGGTACTCCAGATGTTCGATTATCCTAGTTTTTATAGTTTTCCCTTTATGTGGCCATTAAACCCTAACTCTGTACCGAATTTCAGCTCTCGGAGTTTATGGGAAGTACTAGTTCTATTCTGATGATCATGAGTGAGTGAGTGAGTGTCATAAATGCGAAAATTTTCTTTCGCTTAACTTCGGAACTAAATGACCTACAGACTTGAAATTTTGGATTTTAAGTATGTGATTATAGTTTACTGGATGACGAAAATTTCTGCGTTCTAGTATTATCCAGAAGTTCTCAAATTGGGGCCTGAATATGCGGCGAAATGGTTTCAGTGAAGGATGGTACGGCAGTGTTTGCTTCGCGCTCGACTTGGCAGGGGCACTGCCGTGCCCCCCGATTCGTTTATTTCCTGTTACAACCACAACATTTCCTTGTTAGGAATAAGTTTTCTTAGTTTGACAGGAAAAATAAGTACGCTGCAAATTTATGAGGCAATAGTACACTATAACTTATTTTTAAAAGTATTTGAAACGAGATTGAATATTTATAAGAGGAATATCACTTTTGACTATTTTAGTAACAGTATAGTTGAGAGTTTGAAATATGACCGGGGATAGTTTATATACTTTAAAGCTTATATTATTGGTGGGGCCACGTGTTTAAGGCTGCCGAAGTCTAGTTCCCCGGTCGAACCTTAAACCTATTACGCGAGATATTAACTAAAGTGGACTGTATATGCGGTTGCTTCTACGCTTACGTAAAAGCGACTACTATAGCATGCGGTATAATGCACTCGCTCTTCCCTAAACTAAAACAATTATTGTGCCAAATCGCTGAAAAGGAATCCTGCCTGATTAGGAGAACAACAAAATTGGAGCGGGTTAAACGATTATATCAGGCAGTAAATAAAGGAGTGTTGACTCACCGGGGTTTCTTCTATCCTGTTGAGCACTATAGCTGCAACTTCTGGAACACTCCGGAGAGAGGCGGTGCGCGACTATATCTCACACGAGGTGAGGCGGGTCTCCTGGAGCTCGACTGCTTCCAGGCTAAAGCGGTTTCTACTAGCGGTGTGGTTTCAGCGACGACTGCGGTGGAAAGAGAACGCGCAACGGTCGCGCGTGCCTTATATGTCCTCGGCCCCGATGATTACGTGACATTCTAGAATCATCTTCTTGCCCCTCCCACCCCACCACCCCGATGTGTCGATGGAGGACCGAGGAGGGTATGAATGATATCGTTTTTCGGAAAGGAACAAACGGCTTGGCACCTCTACCGTCAAATATAATAATCCAATGGTTTTTTCCGCGCAACCATCTCCCCCGCCCTTGAAGGATTTCCTTCAAAATTAACTAATACAACTAGAGCTAAGATCAACTAACAAAATAACTAACTAACGCTAAGATTACTTAAATTCAACTACAATTTAATCTAGAAAGCTAATTTAAATTATGGAAGAGGCAGGGGGCACAAACGGACAACCGGACGCAAGTAAGACCCAACCGTGGTCTTAACGCGAGCTATACTCCGTCGGAACCGGGAAAGACCTCTTCGACAATTCCTAACGGCCAGTGGAGAGGCGGCGTATTCTCTTTGGTGAGCACAACTACAGTTCCTACAGCTAAAGGCTCAGTTGCTGTGTTCCATTTTTGCCGAGACTGCAAAGTATGCAAGTATTCCATCCTCCATCGTTTCCAAAACGATTGCACTAACCGATCTAATAATTTGTGGCGTGCGGAAATGCTAAGTCTGTTCTCATCCATATCTGCGGCTGGCAAATACTTTAAAGGCGTTAAATTCAAAAAATGTGCTGGAGTTAGAGCCAGCGGTTCCGAGGGGTCACTAGACAACGTACGACAAAGTGGGCGACTATTCATTACGCATTCAATTTGAGCGAGCACCGTACTTAGCTCTTCGAAGGACAAAATCTGATCTCCTATTACTCGGTATAAATGACTCTTTAGACTCTTGATATTAGTCTCCCAATTGCGCCCAAAATGACTCGCGGCTGGGACGTTCAGAGACCACTCAATGCGGTTCTCGGCTAGAATGTGAGCGAACTCCGAATTATAATACTTGCTAGCTAAGAGCTCATGTAGTTCCGATAGAATACGTTTTGCACCGACGTAGTTCGTACCGTTATCCGAATACAATTTACTTACAGGGCCTCTGCGGGATAGAAATCTTTTAAATGCACCCATAAAGCCTGCTGTGCTTAGATCACCAACGAGTTCTATATGCACCGCTCGAGTAGTTAGACATACGTAAATGCAGACGTAAGCCTTTGTGGATCTTATACCACGCCCGCGAATGAGCGTGACCTTAAACGGACCAGCGAAATCAGACCCGGTGTGCGTGAAGGGCTTTACTGATTGTATTACTCTACAAGATCTAAGTTCCGCCATTTCCGGAAATGACGGCTTGGGGCGTGCCCGAAAGCAAGCTATACATCTGTGCACCCGATTGCGTATTAAACTACGTGCAGAAAGAATCCAATAATTCTGACGCAAAATCGACATCAACAAGTCGGGGCCAGCGTGCGAGTTCAATTTATGATGGTAATCGACTAATAAGTTCATGATATGGTCTTTACGCGGTAAAACAATAGGGTGCCGTTGGTCGAAACTCAATTGCGAGTTGGACAAGCGTCCACCTACCCTTACAATCCCATCCTGTAAAAATGGCTTAAGGCGTTGAAAGGCGCGACTACAAGCTCTATTCGATTGTAATCTTCTAATTTCTTCAGAGAAGTGCGCACGTTGAAGTTCACGTAATACTAGCGACTCAGCACAGTTTTAATCGGATGCTAAGACATACGAACGTCGTGGTAACAGCTTCGCGAATCGACAAACGTAAATTACGCTACGCAATAATTTCGACCAAGAGGACAAGCGGTTCGCCAAAGCAATGATTGGAGAAACCTCGCTCGAAACGTTCGCCACTAGAGCGTGTCTCTTTTCTTCCGGCGGTTGTGACACTGACGAAGGTTCGAAATCGGTTATTGGCCATTGCGAGGGATCCAAATGAACCCAAGCAGGTCCGTGGAACCAAAGCGGGTGGTCCATTATTTGCATCGGGGTGAGTCCACGGGATAGACAATCGGCGGGGTTTTCCGTACCGGACACGTGATAAAAGTTCCGCGTTTCTAACTCGTCTTGTATCTTGGCCACTCGGTTCGCAACAAACGTCTCCCAACGGTGGGGTGAAGAATGAACCCAGCATAAGGCGATGGTGGAGTCGGAAAAGGCAAATATCCTTTCTATGTGAACTCTATCCCTACATGCGCTGATAACTGCGGTAATAAGCTTGGTGAGTACTAATATTGCGCAAAGCTCTAAGCGCGCCAGAGAGACAACCTTACGGGGGGATACTCTCGACTTAGAACTAATGAGGCTAATCGAATTTCTACCATTATTCTGGACGTGGAAATATACAACGCCCCCGTAAGCCTTCTCGCTGGCGTCTGCAAACCCAACGACTGTTATGGCGCTACTTCTATCTACGTTTATATGACGCGGTATTTTAATTTCTCTTAATAAAGGAAGTTCCTCTCTAAAGCGCTGCCACAACCGAACAATGCTGTCAGGCAGCGAGTCATCCCAGTCGCATTCCAATAACCAAAGTTGTTTAATTAAAAGCTTAGCGCATAATACCACCGGAGCTACGAAACCCATGACGTCCCATAATCTAGCAACGCATGACAGTATTGTGCGCTTTGTGCATTTTTCTACGGGCGGATTTACCTTAAGGCTAAACACGTCGGACTCTGGTGACCAACACAGACCGAGCACCTTGTGTGTATCAGAATCGTCGAATTCCATTATCGCCGAAAGACAGTGTGATAGTGGGATTGTATCCAAAACCGGACGCGAATTACTAGTCCACTTCACAAGATCGAACTGACCCGATTTCATGAGCCTTATAACCTCGGCGGTGGTTAGGGTTGCCTCCTCCACGCTATCGACCGAGTACACAAAATCATCCATATATAATCTGCTCTCAATTGCCCTCTTAGCTTTAGGATAAGAGGGACCTTCATCGTGAGCGAGCTGTCTCACCGTGCGTAACGCATGAAATGGGCTCGACTTTAAACCAAAACAAACGCGGTTAAATTCAAACACCATTAGAGGTTCCTTTGGTTTGAAACGATATAAAATGCGTTGGAATCTACGGTCGCATTCACGGACCCCTATGCAAAGAAACATTTGACGAATATCGGCGGATAGTGCTATACTAAACAAACGAAAATTGACTATTATATTAAATAAACTGCCCTGTAAATTTTGCCCACTATAGAGGATATCGTTAAGCGACAGGTGAGTGCTAGTTTTAGCACTAGCGTCGAGCACTACACGTAACTTAGATGTAAGTTTGTCCTCTCTAATGACTCCGTGGTGTGGTATGAAATACGACGGTGTGTCTTCGTAGTTATCTAATTTCGAAACCACAAGTGATATGTAACCTTCTCTTATATATTCGTTAATGACGCCGTCGTAAGCTTACTTTAACTGGGGTGAAGCGAGCATCCTACGCTCCAAGCTGTAGAAACGTTTTTCCGCCATTTGACGCGAATCGCCGAGAGATAAAACATCTCCTTTAAAGGGTAGCGCTACACTATATCTACCGTCGCGATCACGAACGGTCGTGCGGACGTAAATTTCCTCGCATAACCTATCATCTGAGCTAGCTATGGGTGGGACGTTCACCTCCTCCATCTCCCAAAATTTGCGGACTAACGACTCGAGCGGTTCGACAGCCATACCACAATAAGAGGTTGCCGAAATACTATCTATGATGGGGGCGGAGCCAAGGATCACATAGCCCAATACGGTTTCCAGTGCGTAAGGCGCGGTATGCGAGGAGTTGCCCCTGACCTTATTGTTTAACAAAAGATGAGGGAAAAGCGATGCTCCAATGAGCATGTCTATGTTTCCAGGAACGGCGTAAGTGTCGTCCGCCAGAGTCAAATTCTTAAATTCAATCATTGCCGAGGTGTCAACCGAAACGGTTGGCAACCGTTCAGTGACCCTATCTACTACTAGTGCATTTATATCAAAGTTAACATTACGATCTATCCGAGAATAAAATTTTAAATTTATATATCCCTGTGTCGATTTACTAGTGCCTCCGATGCCTTTAATTACAGGACATGAAAGTGACCTATTTATTACTAAGCCTAAGCGCTGACAACATTGTCGCGTTATAAAGCTATTTTGGGCTCCGCTGTCCAGCAGTGCACGGACGCTTTGTTCGTTTCCACGCGAATCCCTAACCAAAATACGTGCCGTACCCAGTAACACGGTTGAAGGAGGTTGTGCTCCCATATTTGCCAATGAGCACAGAGCGACATCACCAGGTCGACCGCTAGAATCGTTGACCTTAGTAGGGGCGAATTCCTTATCCGCTTTACTTGACGCCGCTATGTTGCTATTTTCAAAATGTAATAGCGTGTGATGTTTCCTGGCGCACTTGCTACATACGGAACTCGAATTGCATTTTGCAACTAAATGCTTATCGCTTAAGCAGTTCAAACATAGGTTGTTTGTCTTTACTAATTTATAACGCTCGCTTGGTGAATATTTACGAAAAGTCGCACAATTATATAAATTACCGTGTCTATCTTTACATACTAAACAAGTATGCTGGAGTGATGTTGGCGTAGCGGTTGCGTAAGTTAACGACCCTGCTATTTTAGATGGTTGAGTCTGTCTACGGTCGACGCACCTTTTATTCTCCTGTTTAACGTTCGGAGAGCGCTGCATCACCTTTATTTGATCTCGCACGAACGATGCTAATGAATGAAAGGAAGGCATCTCCGAGCTACGATGCTCCATTTCAAACGCACGCAAGGTGTCGGGGTCCAACTTCTTCAGTGCAATATGGAGAAACACCACGTCCATAAGATCATTAAATTTCAAATTCTTAAGTGCAGCCACCGATGCCACAAATTTATCTAGAAATTGCTCTAAGCCGTTGATGTTCGCGGATGATATAGGTTTAAGATCGAATATCTGGTTCAAATATTCGGAAGCTAACATTCTCCTATCTTCATATTTAGTTTTAAGCGTTTCGAATATTAATAAGTAATTGTTTGCTGTAGGTGTAAAACCAGAGCAGATCGACTGTGCCCTGCCACTAAGTTTACTAATTAAGTAATATAATTTTTCGGCGTCCGATAACGATGGGTTATTGTGTATATTGTTTTGAAAACTACTGAAGAAGAAGGGCCACGTCTTAATATCACCATTAAATACCGGAATATCTATTGGCGGCAACCTAATCGAGTCGCTTGGACGTACCTGTTTTTCCGGCTTTGCTTCGTTTTGAGATAGTAGGGATCTCGCAATTCTTTTCACGCGACACAACATATCTTCGAATGCCAGCAGCGGTTGGTAGTTCACTATGTATTTCGGGTCGATTTGTAATTCCAAATGATTAATTTGGTCTAATATTTTTTCGTAATCTATTCGTAGAGAATCTATTGTTTCGATTTCAGTCAAAAAGGTTTCCCGCACTGCTTCTATATGAATGTTCTTTATATAATCACTTATATTCTGCATACGCGAAAAGAGTATGTCCCTCTTGACATAAAGCGTTTTAATTTTGATTTCACTTCCACTAACTGCCATTTTAAACTATTATAATAAAGTTATATCAATCACAATTAATCTCACAACGCACAAACAATAAAGGATGGACACTCGGTATACCGTATTACGTAATTAAATCGAACACCTGCGCAGCGAGTCGAGATGACGCGTCATTTGCACTCAATAATTTTATCAAGATTGTGGGTAAGCGTATCAAACGGTTCCTATTACACTGTTTCAATTATTTAATAGGCTTTAAATTTAATCAAATACGAGCGCTATAAAACGAATAATTCTGTTTGCGAGTACGTAATCAAAATTTAAATTTAAACGAACACTATTTAAGTCTATTATATAAATTAGAGTGCATTATCTAATTAATTAATTCAACAATTCGACCAAAATCCTGCTCGAAGGACCATAAAATGGTGGGGCCACGTGTTTAAGGCTGCCGAAGTCTAGTTCCCCGGTCGAACCTTAAACCTATTACGCGAGATATTAACTAAAGTGGACTGTATATGCGGTTGCTTCTACGCTTACGTAAAAGCGACTACTATAGCATGCGGTATAATGCACTCGCTCTTCCCTAAACTAAAACTATTATTGTGCCAAATCGCTGAAAAGGAATCCTGCCTGATTAGGAGAACAACAAAATTGGAGCGGGTTAAACGATTATATCAGGCAGTAAATAAAGGAGTGTTGACTCACCGGGGTTTCTTCTATCCTGTTGAGCACTATAGCTCCAACTTCTGGAACACTCCGGAGAGAGGCGGTGCGCGACTATATCTCACACGAGGTGAGGCGGGTCTCCTGGAGCTCGACTGCTTCCAGGCTAAAGCGGTTTCTACTAGCGGTGTGGTTTCAGCGACGACTGCGGTGGAAAGAGAACGCGCAACGGTCGCGCGTGCCTTATATGTCCTCGGCCCCGATGATTACGTGACATTCTAGAATCATCTTCTTGCCCCTCCCACCCCACCACCCCGATGTGTCGATGGAGGATCGAGGAGGGTATGAATGATATCGTTTTTCGGAAAGGAACAAGCGGCTTGGCACCTCTACCGTCAAATATAATAATCCAATGGTTTTTTCCGCGCAACCAATTATCATAAAAATGTCGTTAACGCTAAAGAACATGTACATAGTGAGCGGAAGTTTTCTTGATTTATTCTCATGTAGTGAATGCTACTATTTTGAAGAATGAAAAATTAGCGATTTATTTTAGAAATAAACACTAATATTTATGTTTTGTATCCATGGAACAAAGAATTTGCTTCAATTAAAATGACAGAATAAACAAATTCGATTTAGGTCCAAATTTTTAATTGTCAGATAAATGTTATTCATACGATAAAATGTAATATAAACAAATTAAACATTATATTTGTATTAATATTTTCCTCTACGTTTATTTTTTTACTTTTATATCCTGTAAGTTTTTAATTTATTTGATGGATAACTTTCAACTGACGATGTAAAAATCGGCCCTCAATTTTTATTATACTGAAAGCGTTAAGGAATAGAATAGAATAGAATATAATGTAATGTTATAAAATGGAATGAAATGGAGTAGGAATAATACATGGAGATCTATGTTAAACTGTGGACTTCGATAGGTTGTAATAAATGTATATGACAAGTTTATGACAAAGAAATTTTTACGGAGTTCTGCTCAGCAGGTGAGGAATCAACTCTTAAAATTGCAATAAAAACATTTCAAAGGAGCTGGCGGGTAATGAATTTGCATTGCTCATCGGCATTGCGACTTAAGGTTCGTATATGGTAAGGTACTTGAACCGTATAAAATGTTTCACATTCAAAAACGTAACAATTATGTAATCACACCGGCATTTGGGAGTTACAGAAGTTTTTTTTTAAGATTTTTTCACGATAATGAATTTCCACAGTTGCCACGCCTGTCAAACGGGTTAGTAACCGCGTGAGACACCCACGGCATGATATGGGATAGTGGACATTCTTACACCAACACTACCCGGCTGTTTTAGTTTCTGTCTTATCATGAATTTAATGAATATTTACACCAACTAAGCAATATATCTTACATCCAAATATTTCTGCAAGTAAGCAGATCCGGGGGGACCCACATTGCTCGTATACTATGTAGTGTTATGCTACTTACATACCATTTTACACTATTTTAAATTTATTTTTCCATTCTGTTTTTGATTTTCTGCATTCATCTCAAAACTGGATATTTTGCATCACCTATATTTCCATAGGAACCTGTAACATTTTTAAACCATAAGAACACAATAACAAATCATTTTCACGTCGTATTTTTACGTTATCAGCACTTTTTAAATCGATGTCAATGGAGTCTACCTTTTTCGGTCTTTTATTTAGTTCTCCGTAACTCTGCAATTTCGGGCTTCGTGCGCGCTGTTGCGCTACCTTTTTTCCTATATCAATAATATCTCATTTTTCACTTAAATCTTGCCGTTTCTCTATTACGAGCCAAAAATTAAAATTTGACATGTTTTGACATCGTTGTTTATCTGGTTGTCATGGCGATTTTTATTCAAATATCGTTACCGGCCTGATGTTTTTACTTCAAAAATACTCTTTTCTTCTTGGCTATTTACAAAAATTTGCTTTTAATTTAAATAATTTCAAATTTGATTTAAATAATTTCTCGTTCTTATCCCAGATCCGTCAAAAAGTAAAAAAGCCGAACAATCGGCCAATAGAGGTTCCCACTTCAGCTTTGATACGAGAAGCACCTCTTAAAGGCTTTATCCGCACTGCCTCGGGATCTTGCAAGCCTCTGCCTTCTCCTGAAGTCGTCGCCTAGCCACGCCTACGCCTCCACCTACTAGTGCCCGCGCTATCTTCGGCCGCTGTGCGTGCTTGTCTCAAGCGCTGCGTGTGCCTACTCCAGACGCTGCGTGTTCCTACTCCAGACGCTGCGTGTCTACTCCGGGTGCTGTGTGTGTCTACTCCGGGCGTTGTGTGTGCTTACTCCGAGCGGCGTGTGTGCCTACTTTAAATGCTGCGTGTACCTGCTCAATAAGCTGTGTGTACCTACTTCAGACGCTGCGTGGACCTACTCCAGACGCTGCGCGTCTACTCCAGGCGCTGTGTGTGTCTACTCCGGGTGTTGTGTGTGCTCATTCTGGTCGCTATGTGTGCCTACTTCAAGCGCTGCGTGTACCTAGATTAGGCGCTCTGCATCTACCACAGGCATAGCCTGTGCATACATTATTTCAGTATTCATTTATCTTTATTAACTTTTTTTTTATTATTTAAAAATTGTAATTCACTATCATCAATACAGCCCATCATCACCTTCATACCTTTTTTTTATAAAAGAAACTGTAAATATCTTTACAAATTTTAAATAAATTATTTTCTTTTTGGTTGTTTCGTTGTTAGGTTAGGTTCTTTAGTTTTTAATTGTCGCTTTACGACATTTTGGCGCCCAACGTAAAAGTTCTTCTCTCTTAATTTTTCTTTTTTCTCTTTTCTTCACCTTAACTACGCCTTATCCATTTCCTTTTGATTTAATTGCTTTCTCTTTCATTCTTAACTCTTTATTTACTCATCCTTATCATATCTTCCAAATTCTAAAACAAAACTTCATCTAGTTTTTCAACTTATCTGGATTATATTTAGACCTACATATAACACTTCACTTACATTCATCACTTTAATATTCTTATTCTAGATAACTTAAAGAGGTACAATTTTTTATTAAATTTTTATTTCTTAAACTTAACTTTGCAATGAAAAAGATTATTGAGTACGAACTCCTTAACAAGACTGAACTCGAATACGAAGTGAAGATTAGATGTGAGGAACCAGCTAATACTGTTTTGCTTCTAAAAAAAAACAGATTTTGCGTTTAGTTGAGAATTCTCACCCTGAAGATATTCTGACCTCTCCAATTCCGATCGAGGATGACTTGTCTCAAATTGGTTCTACTTTGACCTACCTGGATTGTAAAATTGAAAAATTTTTACAAGGTGAAACCAAATACTTACGACTAATAGAAACTTTTATTAATCATGTTTATTACAGATTGGAGCGAATAGATACTAACTTGTATCCAGACTTTAAAGCTATTTTCGATACTTTGAAGATAAAATTTGACGCTATTACTAAACAATTCGAATCCTTGACTCCACCTCCAACTGAAAATGACTCTCCATCAATTAACCCTCCTGTTGACCCGACTGTCATGGAACCTCCTCTTGTTTCTCAAACTTCTGTTAAGATCCATACCCCGTATCCTTCACCACCATCTCAATCTTTTTCTCCAACTAACGTCTTCAAAGATCTGAAAAGACACACCTTCAGTGGTAAAAGCTGTCCAAGATCCTTTCTTCAAAAACTTGAAGAATACTGCTTAGCTCGTGGCTTATCCAAAGACTTGTTGATCTCTCAAGCGTTTGAAATTTTCACCGACAATGCTCTTCATTGGTTCAGATTTAAATATAATCAGAATCCAAACTTAACTTGGTACAAACTTTCCTCTTTATTAATCAAAGACTTTGGTGGTTTTGATTATGATTATAAACTTCTAGAAGCGATTAGGAACCGAACTCAAGGCCGTGATGAACCTATCGTCATCTATATTTCCATCATGTCTGGAATGTTCTCTCGTCTTTCGATGAAACTTTCTGAAACAGAACAATTGGAGATTATTTTGAGGAATATTCGCCCATGTTATTCAGTCTTCGTAGCTCTAAAAGACATTAACTCTATCGACTCTCTTCTGGCTACTTGCCAAAACTATGAAAAGTTCCTTGACAGAGACAAACAATTTAAAGAACCAAATGTACAACAAAGTCCTCTTATTTCTGAATTCAACTACAAGCATTCCACTTCAAGTTCAGTTGGCTCTTCAAATTCTTCAATAACTCACAACCTTCTCCTCCCTTTATGAATAAATTAACTTCATCCTACAAATACCCTTCTAGACAAGTTAATAGTCTCTCTCAAACTAAAGCTCCTCAAGAAAGCTCTTTTTGTGTTCATTGTCGTAAACAAGGTCATACTTTGAACACTTGTACTCAACTGCGATTCGTGATTTGTTTCAAATGTGGTCTTAAAGGTTTTAAAACTGCAGATTGCCCTACTTGTTCTCCCAAACCACATACTAGTTCAAAAAACTAACTGCTGACTTGAAAAGTAACTTAAACTTTGATAATGACGATTGGACTAGTTGGATTAAAACAATTCAAAACTTCTTTTCTTGTTACAAAATCTCTTCTACACTCTACTCCAAAGAACAAGATCTTAATCGTCCATTCGTTAACGTCAAAATTTAGTCAGTCACTATTCTGGGTAATAATTCTCATTTGGAAATTCTTAAACTGGGCTGTAAACTTTTCAAGTCAGATCTAATTACTGTCTCTACTGCTAATAATCAAAAAGTTAATTCCTTGGGTTATTTTGACTTACCTGTTCATTTCAATAATCAAACTCATTTGATTAAAGCTTATGTTTTTCCGGAAATATTTCCTACGCTAATACTAGGTATTGACTTTTGGAGAAAATTTAATCTTTTACCTAGTGTTTTATCTATTGTTAACTTTACAGAATCTAAATGTTCTGCTATCGAAACTAAAGATATTAAAGTTTTACCTTATGAGCATTTAACTCCTAACCAAAAGAACATCGCTAACGACATTATCCAACGCTTCAAGACAATTTCTTTTGAAGAAAAAGGTATCCTGGGAAGCACACACTTAATCACCCACAAGATATGGTACTGGTGATTCTCTTCCAATCAAACAAAGATGTTACAGACTGTCTCCTGAAAAACAAAAGGCGTTAATTAATGAAGTTGATAAGATGCTGGGATGGAACGTCATTGAACAATGCGAAAGTCCTTGGTTATCTCCAGTTCTCATCACTCCGAAGAAGAATGGTGAATGGCGTTTCTGCGTAGACAGCAGGAAGCTTAACTCAGTTACACGTCGTGATGCTTATAGTCTACCACTAATAAGCGAAATTTTGGACAACCTGAAGAATGCCAAATACTTATCAAGCATCGACATTGCGAAAGCATTTTGGGAGATTCCCTTGAATCCTGCTGATAAAGATAAAACTGCATTTTATGTACCTGGAAGAGGTATGTTTAGATTCAAGGTAATGCCTTTTCGTCTCACTAACTCACCTGCAACTCTACAAAGATTAATGGATATGATTTTTACCCCTGAATTTGAGAACAAGGTATTTTGCTATCTGGATGACATCGTTATAATTAGCGAAACTTTTGATGAACACATATCGCTTCTCATGAAAGTTTATGAAAAACTTTCATATGCTAATCTGACTATTAACTTTGAGAAGAGTCAATTCTTCAAGAAAGAACTGAAATACCTTGGTTTTCTAGTGGACGAGTATGGTTTACGTGCTGATCCAGATAAAATAAAAGCTATTTTAGAATATCCTGTACCTACTTGCAGAAAAGAAGTACGAAGATTCATAGGCACCTGCAGCTGGTTCAGAAGATTCATTCCAAACTTTAGCACTATTGCCTCTCCACTCAACCGACTAACCTGTTCCGGGAAGAACGCTCCTAAATTTTTGTGGAATTCACAAGCTGCAGCTGCTTTCCAGAAACTTAAAGAAGCTTTGATAACTGCTCCTGTCCTTGCTTGCCCTAACTTCAAACTACCCTTCTCTGTAAATTGTGATGCATCAAATTACGGCATAGGAGCAATGCTTACTCAACATCGAGATGACAAAGAAGTCGTGATTGCTTACATGAGTAAAGCACTAAATAAAAATCAACAGAACTACTCAACTACTGAAAGAGAAACATTGGCTGTAATAACTGCGTTAGAACATTGGCGATGTTACCTAGACAATGGTAAAGAATTTACAATATATACTGACCATGCTGCACCTAAATGGTTTCAGAACTTATCAAATCCATCAGGAAGACTTGCTCGCTGGACTTTACGCTTATCGTGCTTTAACTTTGTCCTGAAACATAAAAAAGGAAAGGATAACGTTGTTCCAGATTTATTATCAAGACATAAGAATCAAGAACGTCCTGATACACGAGAAACTTCACCTCAAGGCGTACATCCTATTACGATTGAAGAACCACCTGATCGTGAACTTGAGCACTACAACAAGATTTTTCTCGGATGCTCTAACAACCCAGACGCATATCCCAACTACACTATCAAGGATAACAAACTTTACCGCTGCATCCATTCTCTCGATCGTCTAAACGATGACTTTATTTGGAAAGAAGTTCCACTACCTCAAGATAGACATGCACTTATTGAAGTTAACGATGGTTCCCCTTCAGAACTCCATCTTGGTATCTTCAAGACATTCAAGAAAATATCTTTAAAATACTATTGGCCTGCAAGCTTACTCTTGAATCCAATAACAATTTCGATCCAATCTCAATTTCAATTCAATGCTGACAAATTAGCGTACTCTTGAAAACAATTTTGACAACATTGGATTAAAATCGGAGTTGCGCTCGGATTGGCCAAAAATTTTGTTGTACCACATGAAGTTAGCTGCGTTACTCTTAGCAACAGGCATGTTTTATTTATCGTTAAACCGGTAAAGTCATTGTAACTTTCATAAACGAGCGTTTAAGTAGTAAAAATACTTAATAAATGGTGTAATTCGTCAAACATAACATCTTTTCATACAGTTCTTATAAAAAAACGCTATATTTGCGAGTTTTAATTAATTATAAGGCTGTATAGGAGCATGTCTTTGCCTCATTTTTTTGTTGTCAGAAAAAAATTGTTATCACGACGATCATGAAACATTGTAAACAAATATCAACTTTCGACGAACTCTTTTTAAGTTTAAAGGTGAAGTGCTTTTTAAGTATGTGTAGAGTGAATTAATAATAGACCTTTCAATTTGGGTACAACTATAAACAGTTTGAAATAGTTCATTACCGCATTAACACAATTAAGCATCATATGAAACAGACGAAATGGGCACTGTTAGCTAATTAGGAGGAACAAAATAAATAATAATGGTCAAGGATAGGCTAAAGTAAGTATAACAATGTTTTTTAAAAATTTTATAGGTTATATTTTTTAATTTGGGTACAGAAAAAAAGCAATTTCTGGCCTGTTGAACAACATTAAACTAGGGATTGATAGCAGTCACAGATGATGAAGTGTTGCTTTTGAAAACTCAACTTACAATTAACCTTTCTCACTACTTAGTTATTACAAATAATAATGTTGATTCGTTAACTTCTCAATATTTTTGTGTGGCATCTAATAATAATAACTATTTTTTTACTCACTTTTAAAGACAAACATTTTAATATTATTCTATTTTTCTAGGAATATCTAATGGATAGGCTAGGGCCACGGCACCAAATGGGCCAACAGCTGGTTAATTTCATGGAGAAAAGAGACTCTTTATGATGAACTTTATCTTCTAGATATGGCCGCGTAGAAATTGGACTTGGTCGAGCCCCTACCTACAGTTTGATAAAAATAAGGAACTTGCAACATTGAGTTATACAACACATTTCCAATATGTATGTCTTACACTCAAGCGGTAAAAAGGTAATCCATTATTTTTTAATTGCAATAATTTACATAAATTGACCTCATATGTGTTATCTCTTTGTGTAGAGAATATAGATGTTTCAATAAATCTTAAACATCCTTTTAAATGGTTTGTGGTGGATTAAAACTTCTTATTCAAATATTCCACCTTAATTTTGTCATTGATTTATAATTAACAACTATTTTACACATTACTCTACAGAGATGGGATGTTATCAAATATTTATTTTCATTTTAGAATCACAACTTAATTCCATACCACATTCCCCAAGCAACAACACTCTACCAACAAGAAATCATGATCAATATATGGAGCATCCGAAAATAAAGTTATAATCAAATGCAATGTCCAAAATAGCCAGGACAATTGAGGGGTTTAATATTATTGTTTTAAATTTTCCAAACAGAGTACAACAACAATAACAATCCTGTAATTTAAAATAAGACTTTCATTTAATTTTATAAATGTTTTAATGTTATTTTAAATTTATTTGTTTTCTTTTTTACTTTACTTTTGTAAAAGAAACTGATTTTTGGTTCACTGAAGATATAATTTTAAGATTTTAATTTCATAGTGTTATCATTTGATCAATATGTTTTTGATTACATATGTTAAGCCATATTATCAAATTTCAAATATGAAAAATAGATTTAATGTAGATTTAGTACCTAGGTAAGAATATATACTAATAGTAGGTAATAGGTTGATAAAAATATGTTTGCATTATATTAAATAAATGATCAAATTTGTATCAGAATTTTATTAACAAATCCTTTTTAAAAAGCAATGAGTGAATGCTGGAAATAAAGTAAATGGTGCTATAAACTCTATCGTGAAGTCAGAATGTGTCAAAAAAGGCACATATTATGGCTGTTAGTCCCTTTTTTGACATATGTTAGTGGAAGTTGGGTGTGGCAGAAGAAGCACGAAAGTTGAATAAACGCAGTAGAAATGCAATCATTAAGGAGTATGGTAGGTATGAATGTGAGTGAAAGGGTGAGAAATTGAGTGATAAGAGTGTGGTTTGCAAGATGATGTGACCAGTATTAAGAAAGGAATGCTTCGGTGGTATGGTCATATACAAAAAATTTACGACGAACAAGTGACAAAGCAAATTTATGTTGCAGAAATGAGTGGCAGAGTTGGAAAGGGATGTTCTAGGCGAAAGAATACCGACAAAATTGGCGATATATTGAAAATGGGCCAAATTAAGGGTACTAGTATAATGATGTGGAGGAGGCAAGTGAGGTGTGTCAGGATTGTGCCAAATGGAAGTCTGTAGTCTTTTCCCACCCCTCGAGTGACAGGCATGAGTGTTTATGTTGTGTTAAGTTATGTGTTATTAAAATTACGTTAGCTATATAATTTTATTTTTAATTCTTATAAAATTATACATTTATTATATTTATATTTCCTTTACGTGTGAAACCCGCCAATAAACCTCTCAGACATGATAAGAGACCTCTGCCCAGTAGTGGGATGCTTTAGATCATACTTGAGATATCTAAACAATCCTCTTTAAACCTTTGCGCCGCCTAACTATTGAACATATTTCTTCTACAAAACAACCACTTTAAAACGAATTAAAAATAAAGGCTGTAACAATATGATGTAAAATATATTCTCTACGGAGGGTCATATTTAGGTTTTTATTCATGCACTATTCTCTCACTAAAGTCCTTAATAATACAATTATTAGCTCCGTAATCATCATCACTCATAGAAAAAAACTTAAGTGCTTAAAACGCATAATTTGAAGCTCATTTCGTCATTTTATTAATTGCAATGCACTATTACGGCGTAGAATAATAGACACAAGAGTTAAACATGTCATTATTTTATCAAAAACAATAAGATAATTGCCGGAAAAAAAAGATTAATATGAACACAATTCCTAAAACGTTACTGTTTTGCTATTGCCTTAATTCCAACTCCAACACAATATCAAACACAATACGCTGCTGTCAACTAACTGTCAAAAGTGCGTCGGGAGTACCGATTTCGCTCGGACAATTTCAATTCCAATCCTAATTAGTTCACACAATCACCACGCAATACTAAACTAATTTAGCGCTAGAGTCGCTTTCAAGAGTACCAAACGTCATAATTCCAATCCCGATCGATCGGAATTGTTTTCAAGAGTAAGCCTACTGGTATGTTTAAGGACATTGCCAAATTAATCTCGTCTTGTGAAACCTGCTTAACCTACAAACACCCTAATCATTCTCCCTATGGTCTTATGGGTAAACCCAAACTTTCCTCCAGACCTTTTCAAACTATATCCTTAGATCTTATGGGTCCATTACCTATGACTCGTAGACGAAATCAGTATATTCTAGTAATTAACTGCAATTTTACTAAATATACTATGATTTTTCCCCTTAAACGTGCTACTTCAGCTAATATTATTAATCTTTTGGAAAATTCAGTTTTCCTAGTTCATGGCATTCCCCAAACTATTATAATGGACAACGCGGTTCAATTTCAGTCGCGAGAATTCCAATCATTCTTAAATTCTTATAACGTTCCTTGTATTTTTCACACAGCTTTATATTGTCCTCAGGTTAATCCTACGGAGAAGTTTAATAGTACAATTATTACAGCTCTAGCATCTCTAGTAGGAGACGATCATAGATCCTGGGACAACCATCTTGCTAAGATTCAGTACGCAATGAACAGCGCTACAAATGTAGCTACTGGCTTTACTCCAAACTTTTTAGTCTTTGGTAGGGAAACAATACCTTGTGGTTCCTTCTATACTCTAACTCAGAACCTTGAGGAATTGATATTTATGCCTCGTGATATTTACGCGTCTAATGCTGGTCTCCTCTCATCTATTTTTCACAAAGTTCGAACTAAACTTCACATAGCTCACGCTAAAAATAGCGCTCGCTATGATCTTCGCCGGTCTTTTAAAGAATTTAATGTGGGAGACACTGTTTGGCGTAAAAACCATGTTTTAAGCAATGCCGGCGCATACTTTAATGCTAAACTTGCCCCTAAGTTCATCAAGTGCAAAGTGATAGCTAAACTGTCACCACTAGTTTATGTGCTTGAAGACCCTAATGGAGTTAGAGGCAAGTGGCACATCAAAGATGTTAAATCATAAATTTTCTTAATTTTTATTAACCGTTAATTTGTATATATGTATAAATATCACCATCATTCTCACCTTATTATTTTTATTTCTTTGTTTGGTGATCCAGTGTTCTTCAACACATCTTGCTTTAGGACCTCGAACTTTCGTTGGTTAATCTTCACTTTTTATTTTTATTTCAGACACATCTCGTTAGTGATGTTGCTGATCTCTGGTTTTGAGCCCTACCGCTCTGGCCGTTCTTAATCTTTACTTAAGTCATAGCGACTAAAGCTTGCTTAAGATTAATTTCTTTATCTATATCTTCACTCAGGAGCGGATGACAACTCCTTAAATAAGCCTGGATGTCCTTTCAAAATGTTTTTTTTTCCACGCAGGAGCGGATGACAACTCCTTAAATAAGCCTGAATGTCCTTTCGAAAACACACTTTTAGAGTGGTAGTCATTGAATGTGAACTCCACCCTTACCTGAATGCAGATGATAAATGTAGGAGATAGTATATCTGATTTTGCCTGGTGATGTCTGTTTCCGCAAAGCTGTGTTTTTATGGTTTATTTTAGAATGTATATGTCAAAATTTTTGCTGAGTCAAAAATTTTCCAGGGTCGGGGGGAAAATGTAGTGTTATGCTACTTACATACCATTTTACACTATTTTAAATTTATTTTTCCATTCTGTTTTTGATTTTCTGCATTCATCTCAAAACTGGATATTTTGCATCACCTTTATTTCCATAGGAACCTGTAACATTTTTAAACCATAAGAACACAATAACAAATCATTTTCACGTCGTATTTTCACGTTATCAGCACTTTTTAAATCGATGTCAATGGAGTCTACCTTTTTCGGTCTTTTATTTAGTTCTCCGTAACTCTGCAATTTCGGGCCTCGTGCGCGCTGTTGCGCTACCTTTTTTCCTATATCAATAATATCTCATTTTTCACTTAAATCTTGCAATTTCTCTATTACGAGCCTAAAACCAAAATTTGACATGTTTTGACATCGTTGTTTATCTGGTTGTCATGGCAATTTTTATTCAAATATCGTTACCGGCCTGATGTTTTTACTTCAAAAATACTCTTTTCTTCTTGGCCATTTACAAAAATTTGCTTTTAATTTATATAATTTCAAATTTGATTTAAATAATTTCTCGTTCTTATCCCAGATCCGTCAAAAAGTAAAAAAAGCCGAACAATCGGCCAATAGAGGTTCTCACTTCAGCTTTGATACGAGAAGCACCTCTTAAAGGCTTTATCCGCACTGCCTCGGGATCTTGCAAGCCTCTGCCTTCTCCTGAAGTCGTCGCCTAGCCACGCCTACGCCTCCACCTACTAGTGCCCGCGCTATCTTCGGCCGCTGTGCGTGCTTGTCTCAAGCGCTGCGTGTGCCTACTCCAGACGCTGCGTGTTCCTACTCCAGACGCTGCGTGTCTAATCCGGGCGCTGTGTGTGTCTACTCCGGGCGTTGTGTGTGCTTACTCCGAGCGGTGTGTGTGCCTACTTTAAGTGCTGCGTGTACCTGCTCAATACGCTGTGTGTACCTACTCCAGACGCTGCGTGGACCTACTCCAGACGCTGCGTGTCTACTCCAGGCGCTGTGTGTGTCTACTCCGGGTGTTCTGTGTGCTCATTCTGGTCGCTGTGTGTGCCTTCAAGCGCTGCGTGTACCTAGATTAGGCGCTCTGCATCTACCACAGGCATAGCCTGTGCATACATTATTTCAGTACTCATTTATCTTTATTAACTTTTTTTTTTATTTAAAAATTGTAATTCCCTATCATCAATACAGCCCATCATCACCTTCATACCTTTTTTTTTATAAAAGAAACTGTAAATATCTTTACAAATTTTAAATAAATTATTTTCTTTTTGGTTGTTTCGTTGTTAGGTTAGGTTCTATAGTTTTTAATTGTCGCTTTACATTTTATAAAAGAAACTGTAAATATCTTTACAAATTTCAAAATAAATTATTTTCTTTTTGGTTGTTTCGTTGTTAGGTTAGGTTCTTTAGTTTTTAATTGTCGCTTTACGACAATTAAAGCATCGCAATCACTTTATAAGGGTTGATCCCTAAGGTGGCATATCATAAAATTTCGTATTAATGACTCGGTGTGGTTTTACGGCACTTTTAGTTACTGTAATATTCTACTATATTATCTAGGTTACTGCCTCGTTGATCTAGCGGTTGTAGTAGTGCGACTGCTGATCATGAGGTCCTGGGTTCGAATCCCGGGTCGAGCCAAAAAAATCAATTATTGAGTTTTTCTGTCAAGAAATTCTCATTAGCTGCCCGGAATCAGGAAGTTGGCGGTGTCTCACCCCCGTGCCTCGGCAAGCACATGAAGCCGTTGGTCCTGCGCCTGATCTCTCTTCGGTCGTGTCGGTTTACCGTCCCATCGGATTATGAGAGTGAGGGAATGTACACTACAATACACTTGGCCACTATAATCCTGTCCTGCGCCGTTGGCAAGCCTCCGTTGAGGCAGGCCACCGTGGCCGAAATTCGGTCTGGAGGACATTTTTGTCTATGTAAATACTTCACTGAACTATTTTTACATTGCAAAATTAGTGTTTCATGATATCAGTCCTTTTGAAATCAATAAATTAATAGCGCGTATAAATTTTTTTCTTACTTACTTACTTACTTACTTATCGTCACGCACAGTCCCTAACGGGGTAGCCAGAGAGAACAGATCGCCAAGTGTCACGATCCTTACATACCTCTTTCGCTTCTTTCAGGTTCATTAACTTCTTCATACATGCACGTCTAGGTAACCGAGTACTCTTGACCCTCCCCTCTTCGAGCAATTTGCTCACATGGTCTTCGAAAGTTAGTCTCGGTCTACCTCGACACCTTTTAATATTTACTTTCGCTCTATATATTTTCTTCACCATTCGGTCTTCACTCATTCGTTCAACGTGTCCAAACCATTGGAGTACGCCCCTATCAATTTTTGTGATAAGGTCATCTTTCAATCCTGCCATATTGCGAATCTCTTCGTTTCGCTTTCGGTCGGCTATGGTAACGCCACACATTTTACGAAGAGATCGCATCTCCACTGCATTCAACTTGCTTTTATGCTTCTTCTGGCATACCCAGGTTTCGCTGCCATATAACAAAGTCGGTACCAACACTGCGTTATGTTTTGCAAGGCGTGCACTCTTCACCACGCCTTGCCTTTTTATTAATGCATTCAGGGCACCATTGACTTTGTTTCCGGCAGCGACACGCCTATCCACATCTAAATCACATCTTCCATCCCGGCTGAAAGCACTCCCCAAGTATACAATTTCATTTACCTGTTCTAGACATTCCTGATTTACCCATATTTCACATTTCGTTCTCTCTTCGTCCTTTTCAAATACCAGAACCTTAGTTTTATTAGCATTCAAACGGAGACCTTTAATTTCACATTCCTCTTTCATACACGTGATTAATGCCTGCAGCACTTCTGATGGTGCAATAAGCACTGCATCATCAGCATACAGCAGACAGTTAACTTTTATGTCACCCAATTTCACACCCAAACAGCTATCTTTCAGCTTCTGTAAACAGCTGTCGAGATACAGTATGAACAGCCAGGAAGACATGACACAACCCTGTTTTACGCCCGCTTGGACGCTAAACATGGGTGACAGGTCATGCCCTACCCGCACACAGGCTTTACAGTCATAGTAAAGTGACTGCACAGCCCTTAACAATCGACCATCCACACCATATCCCGGCAACAGTTCCCACATTTTCTTCCTTATAACCTTATCAAATGCTTTCTCCAGATCCACAAAAGCACAGAAATTCCTCTGGTTAACACTCAGAAGCTTCTCCGTGATCATGCGGAAAGAAAACATTTGATCCGTGCATCCTCTTCCAGGTCTAAATCCGCATTGTGCCTCCCATAAGAATCTTTCCGATTTCTCTTGCATCCTGCGTGTCAAAACCTTCGAATAAACTTTACTTGCTAAACTGGTCAAGCTGATCGCCCGATAGCTCCCGCAGTCAAAATGTGAACCTTTACCTTTATATAAAGGCACAATGACCGCGGATCGCCAATCATCTGGGACATCTCCCGTCCGCCAGCACAAATTGCACAGCAGATGAAAGCTGTCCCAGACGCGAGGCCCACCGTACTTGACCATTTCAGCAGTAACTCTGTCTAGTCCCGCAGCCTTACCACATTTCAAACTTCGAATCGCACGTTCAATCTCTTTCATGCTGATGACCTCAGTGTCATCGAGGTCCGTGTCTGGCGTGCCAGTCACGGCGTCACCCCCGGATCCTTCACTAAGATCATGACACGCATACAATTCTCTATAAAATTCACTCCATCGCTGCATGACGTCCGATTTTTCTGAGAGGACGTCATTGGTTCTCGAAAGCACTTTGTTCATTCTTAAAGCTGTCGCACCACTCCGGGACCTTCCAACCTCTTTCCAGAAGAGTTTGGAGTTTTCCCTAAAGTTGTGCGACAACCTCTCGTCCGCTTCTATTCTACACCTTTCACGTACTTCCTCAATCAATGTTTTCGCATGAACTTTCTGCAGCTTATATCTTTCTTTCATCTTCTCTCTCATATGCTCATCGTTACTAGAGGCTAAGTAGTCTAACCATGCTTTTTTCTTCTTTTTTACAGCTTCTTTCACTTCGTCATTCCACCATGCATCTCTTCTTTTACTACTACCTCTTTTTGTCGTACCACATACTTCTTCCGCTGCACTTACCATTCCATCCCTAAGGTTCTGCCATATTCTCTCCACACATTCTTTCCTGCCATCGATGGTGTCAAGCTTTTCGGCTACCCTCGTGTGATATTTGTCCCTAGTATCCGCTTCCTGAAGCTTCCAGCTTCGGATGCGATAAATTTTTTTCGTTTCTATTTATTAAGATTTATCTTATTCTACACATATTTGTTAATATCGCAATTGAGAGATTTTTTTTACAAAAAATTGTATATATGTTTGATTATTCTCAAACTATTAGCGGTAACTGCTTCTCCCACATTCTATGAGAAGATATACTGGAACGTTTTGAAAACAATCTTTCATAATCCGTTTTCGAAGTGGTTCTTTTAATAACTTTAAATCGTACAAACACCTTTGTACGATGGATCCCAAAAAATCTCGTACTTATTTGATTATTTTTTTTAATTGCGCGTTTATATGTTATATCTTAATTAATTAGATTAATTATTAAATTTTGTCTCGTTTAATTTAATTATTTTTACGTATTTTAATTCCCATCGTTTCGGGTACTTTACGGCACCTATGGTTTCCGAGGTGTTTGACGTTTCGATGTCATAGTTAACCCGGGCTACCTTCAGCTTTTGAATATCCATTTTTGATCCACTCTACCACAGAACACTATTACTCCTATCGGAGAAGAACGACAACTTCATACAAAATTTAAGAAATGAGATATATAACCACTAGCTCTATCTATCGTCAGCCTCCTGCACTTCTCGTGTGGCGGGAAAATTTGAACGTGGTCTTTTTTGTTTTATTTATTTGAGGTATTTTTGGGTTGCCTATCCCAGCGCTAAATAAAATAACAAAAATTACAAAATTTCTATTTATTTATTCAAAATAAAAATACAAATTAAAATTAAAAATATACATAACTTAGGAAACAAAATTTCTCCAGCAGCTTAGTTCTTTCTATAAAGATATTTGATGGGTTTAAACATGAAAAGAAAGTCAATATTGATTACAACATTTCAATTACTTAAGTAAACAATGATAAACAATTTAAATAAGATTTACAATCATGGATGAATTGATAATATGCACAATCACAAATCACAGAATGTCTACAATAACCAAAATATCAATATTTTAATCAAAAACAAGTTAATTAATAAATAAGCTCCTACACACAAGTGCAACGTGCAACATTCACAAATAATAATTTTGTTTTGATAATATTTGGTTGTCTATCTATTTCCCTGAATTGACACTAAAAATGTTGTCTCTATATTATATGCAATATATTAAGTATTGAATGCAGCTTATAGAATAATTTTAATTCAAAACTGTAAAACATATTAAATATTAGATTACAAAAATATTCCTTATTTCATTTTAAACATTTTCATGTAGAGTACTTTCTTTTACAGGTTCAACATTATGTGTTATGCTTTGATGTTTGTGGTTGTTCTTCAGTGGATATAATGCTGTCCTTTTTAAAGATCCTGCTTGTGTGGTTTTGCAGCAATAATTTGCAAGGGATCAGCTTGTGATTCCACAAAATAAAATGGGAATACACTTTGTTAGTCTGGAAATAAATAAAAACTGAAATAAATTATAGTATCATAAAATTATTATATAAAATTAAATTAACATTATGTTCATTGACATTACTTTCATAGTGAACCAGTCCCTACTCATGGCATTACATTACCCTTCTACCAATACAAAATAAATGAATGGATCTTGTTCATCCAACTTGCTCTATAATACACCCACTATTACAATTAATATAACAAAATAAGATAGTAAATACAATAACTATGTGAAAAGAAATCTTGTGTTTATCTATTGTTTAAGAACCATTTGATGCATGTATTTCTACTGTGTTGTACAAGTTGTGCCCTCAGACGAAATAAATGCGCCTTTAAATTTGATAGGTTTAGGACCAAATGTAATTATTCATATATTGTGATGCCAGAACTTTCTTAAGGTTTGTTGTTGTTTTAAAATAAAATTTGATTGTTAAAAATAGTATGCAGTGTGTTGCACTTTTAATAATGTAAGGAAAGGCTTGTGCTTACTTTATAGACTTCAATCCTTTTGATGCTTTGTCCGATCCAATTATGATAAATTAGTTGAAAGAATTAACAGGATTCAAACTACTGTATGTGGTCTGTCCATCCATGTTAAATCCAGATGATGGTCATATGAATAATCATCATCATCTTCATTACAGTCTATCAAAGTCCACTCCTGAATATAGTAATCCCCATATAAAATATCTGAGCAATCCTTAAAGAAAACTATATACATACCGTATTACCATATACATTATACACTTTACTTACATCACATGGGACTGCAGTTCTTAAGAGCTTTTTCTTGGTTGCATCATTAAATTAACCATCATGAAAATGTTTTTCACACAGCAATTTATTATGTAGCTTTTTATGTAGCTTTGTCTGGAAAGCTAAAGTAGTATACTGCTCTTGGGAAGGAATATAATATTTCGCCCATAATTTACAGCTGAAAACAAAAGATATAATTATTAAATACAAATATTATCAAAGTAGGTCCAATGGTTTTCAAACCAATAATTTGTTTTTAAATGGTAAAAGAGAGACAATAAGTTGAACAAGAGATTTACTTTAAGGTTAGAACTTATTAAATAGTGCATATGTATATTGTATACGTATCGCAAAATATACTTTACTGCGAATTTCGGAAACCTAAATAATTTAATGTTGTCAATGGTTGGTATGCTGTTGCACTTAGCACACTTTTTCTATTTTCTTTATCCGCCGTTGCAGCGTAGTTTTTAAGAGTCACTATTTCGTATTTCACTACGAATCATTGACTAACACATTGCACATCATATAAACGAAGGACATTAATCTCAACTCATTATCGTAAACTTGAAAAATCTTAGAAAAAGACACAAGCAAAACAAACATAATAACCAATCATGAACAACAATAATTTATACGGCGGCGCCATATTAAGAGATTAAGAGAAATGAGAATTATATACTCATTTAGGTATTTTGGTGCTACCAGTAAAAAATATAATTTTCTTCTCATTGAAAATCAAAACAAAAAGAAAATATTTATTTTTCTTTTACTGTCAAGGATATGCTAATATAATAATGTAGAAAAATACGACAGGCATAGTTATCTTCCTATGGATTATTATTTCTGTATTCAAAATTTTTGAGTGTAATTTATCTTTAGCAAAATCTTACTAACTATGAACAAGACATTTATCTGACAAATGGCAATAATAAAATTCAGCCCCCGTAGGTATTTCATTCTGTCCATGCAGAGTTGACCAGGCCTGCACTCTACGTACAACGACTTTACAATATCTTGAAGTATAGTAATATTATGCTTGCGTTTTAACAATTTTTTATTTATAGTATCTCAGTTTTGTTGTTTTATAATTTAAATAGCCTCACGAGTTATCCTTGTCAGGAATCAGTGTTCTCTTGCGGGGATTTATGTTTTGTCAAATATGATTTATTATCAACATTGGCGAAACTGTAGACCTCCCGGAGCAAGTTATATATTTTATATATATATATATATATATATATATATATATATATATATATATATATATATATATATATATATATATATATGTAGTGGATAAATAGCCAGATTGGAATGTTACTGCGTTACCGAGTCGTCAAATGATATAAGTTTTTATAATCATCTTATATTTATCGGTATCGTTTTTTATAATCTAATTTTATAATTCCACTCTTTAAACAAAGTACAAATCACTTATGAGCTAATTTTACGGCTGTGAATCACGGAAAACCACAGACAGTCGTTCGTGCAATTTTCGATTAAAATTTTGATAAGCGTTTACAGAATGCAATAAAATTCGTATTCCATGACTTAAATTTTGGTTCTGATTTATAATTAGTAAAACGTGAAAGTGGATGCGATTCGTCATGCCTGATTATTATCTTCCAATTTTTTGGGTATTAATTTATTAGTTCGATTATTGAAGAAATTACAAAATTTTGTTCAATGAAAACTATCTGGTACACACAAGGATTTTTGACACAGTTTATTGGTAACAGAAACTATTTCTATATGAGGGTTTTTAATATAATTTTCTCGACTCATTGAATATACCACCTGCAACTTAGTTTTGTCGCCTACCGTGAATTTGTGAAAAAAAAACGAAGAGTGCGTATACGTATATAGTAGGAATATATTATTCATCATCATTTTATCTTCATTACAGTCAATCAAAAGTCCACTGCTGAACATTGGGCTTCCCCATTGATTGCCTATTAGGGGTGATTTTGTTACCTGTATGCCACCCTTAGCAGGCGGTTTGACAACAGGAGTTATTTAATATTTTCAGTTGTTATAAGGTAGCTTCTGCCGCCTATCTTAGTTAGTTGTGTTTCAAATTTCCTTTGTCTCCTCGTACGATACCTACGGGGTGATATGGAGTATTAGTATTACTACGATAATAAGAACAAAGTATTAAAAAAAAGAGGAATTTTAATTTTTTAGCCCCCGACGTAAACAAAAGGGGTGTTATATGTTTAACTTCTGTGTGTCTGTCTGTAGCATCGCATAAATAATTATTTAGTGATTTCATTCGTATGAATTTTAATATATCTTGCGTACTTGTGCCGTGGTAGCTATAGAAAACTATTATAGTAATCATACAGTGAACGATTCACGTGGTGATGGCAGAAAACAACTACTTACCTTGAGAGATTGAGGGTCGCACCAAAGTTTATTAAGATATTTATAGTTTTTTTCTATTGAGGTGGGACCAAACGAGCATGCGGTTCACCTAATGGAAAGTATCTACCACCATGGATTGCCCATGAATTGCAACCCCAGGACAATTGCAGGTGCGTTGCCGGTCTTTAAAAAAGTAAGTTCGCTCGTTCGAAGTTTGAAGTTCCCGTGGTCATATGGGTTCAGAAAAATCGTCAGTAGTAAACGATTCATCAAAAAAAACCGTGCGTTGAAGAAAACTCTTAGTAAAACGTTTTATGACTGTGATAGAGACTTTAAAGAAGTAAAACGTTTTATGATTGTGATAGAGACTTTAAAGAGAACTTAAAGTGTAGCTATATTAGTGGGATAATTGTAGCACGAATGAAACAACAAAATCATGAAGCAAAAATGACCGGAGAAGGATAACGCTTTTGCAAAATACCAGCGTAAAATAGCAGCTTAAAGCTGCTATGTTTCGTATAGTGAGTGTAGAGAACCAGATATCATTTTAACTGGAATCGAGTCATTCCATCGTAGTCCTTACGGGTGACAAAACATCTGCAATTTGATTCGTAATTGAGGATTGATGTAGATGGTGTGGATGGTATCAGGATGGTCGCGATGTACATTGGTGGAATTTGGCCGATGGAATTAATCCGAACAATTCCTTAAGGGTAATTCCCATGGTGGCAATATAAATCGCAAGGGATGCAACATCTCTTTGCAGCGCCAATGAATTGACCCAATTTTTAAAAGTATCGTGACATTCGTTTGATGATCCAAATAAATGTTTCACGACTAAGAAGGGACAGTAGCTTAATTACCCCTCTTATAACAAAAATCAATTTAAATTAGTCTTAAGTATTTAAACTAGAGACAGACAGACAGACTGACAGAGAGTTTCAATAAAGAAGTGCAGTAGATGATTTTTTTTTTGCGCCCGAAGCAATTAAAAGGCTACCTATACGTAGGGAGGCGGAAAATGCATTACGCATACCACGATAGCCGGTCTATCGTGGTTATGAGTGACTCACATCTTACCGGGGAATCTAAGTGATACCCTCTAAATACCGCCTTTAGGGACTGACAACTGGCTGATTAAGCTTTAATGTGCCGTATCGGAGCGACCCCCCTTGGGTGAAAGGAGGGCGCTAGCGGCGAGTAGCCGCTGGAAAGAGTTGCTGCCTAATTAAGGCAGCTTACGAATGGGATGGGATGACTTTTTAGATTGAGTTCAGAAGGTGTTGATGCTCGGTAAGCGCGAGCAAACAGTCCTGAGGGGACTGAGAAGCGCGCAGTTTGCGTGCTAAAATTGCGATCTCTTTTACGCCGTTATTGCGGACAGCAGTGTATACTGTATCTACGATATCGGCGTAAGAGGGTTCCGCCTGTTGTCGGGGCCCTAGTGGGCGGAGGTGAGGAGGCCGGTAGGGTTCCTGAGGGGGCCGAAATGGGTCCTGAGGTGACTGAGATTTGCCCTGTGGGGGTATTTTGGATGGGAGGGCCGGGAATGTACGGTCATTGACCGGTGGCGGGGCTTTTTTGGCAGCTTTGTTGCCGAGATTGGGGCGAGGTGCGCGAGGGCAGCCTCTGAAGTATGCCGTATGGCCGATCTGTCCGCAAAGGACGCAAGCGGGTGGGTACTCTGTATCACGGGGCCGAGGACACTCTTACGAGCTGTGCGGGTCTAGGCACTTAACGCACCTGGGAGGGGCTGAGCAGTTGGCCGCCGCATGCCCGTAGAGTTGGCAGCGGTGGCACTTCTCCGGAAAACCGCGCCTATAGGGGGCTTCAACTTTGAATCTCGACAGGCCGCACACAGTGTGTACCTGTCGGAAGATGTCTTTCGCCTCTGGGACGTTGGACAAAATGAGGAGGGCAAGCGAGTACCTCTTGCCCCTACTGCTGTGCATCTTGTGCACAGCCTCAACTGGGAATCCCTGGGACTTAAGGTCCTCCAGGATTTCCTCGTTGGCGAGTTCAAAGTGAACTCCGCGGAGGACAGCCCTGACTTTACGATCTTCAGGGAGGGAGTAGATGTGATAGGGCACACCTTCGGATGTGAATAGTTTGGTGATATTTCTAAAGTCTTCCATAGACTGTGAAATGATTTTAATTGACTCACCAAGGTTGGTGGCTTGGTCATATTTAAAGCCTGCGTCGTAACAGGCTTTGGAAAGTCTGGTAAATTGCGCCTTGTCCCTGAGGAAGACAGGGGGCGGGACCTGTTTCTTTGTGGCAGCGACGGGGGTTGCGGTGGAGCGAGCAGGTGGGGGGGCAGCGGTGGATGGAGCAGACGCGGGTGCTGCGGGGGCGGGAGGTGCGCAAGAGGTCGCAGCGGGTTTCGCACCGCGCTTGGATTTCACTTCCGTAAAGGGGGTCGTATCAATAACTGATTGATCGGACTGTGATGAGTCCAAGGAGCAGCTACTGGATGAGGAGGTTGATGTAGGAGCGGACCTCTTACGGGTGGACGAAGTTTCAGACACGGTGTTCAAGTTCATGGCTTCGGAGTCATCCTCTGCTAAGAATGACTTGACAACGGGTGGAGGGTTACATGTCTGAGGGGCAATGGGGGGCATGAGCGAGTGAGACAGCCTTGTGGAGGAGGGTTTCGTCAATATTGACGGCTAATCCCTTGCTTTGGTAGATTTGACGGATAATGGACGCAATCACGGTCCCAACTTGGTTAATATCTATGGCAAAAGACATGTCGATTTGGACAGGGGGGGTGACGATTTACTCTAAGAGTCTAGGGGGTAGATGATATGTGAACCAAAATATAAATTATGGCAAAACATGTGTCTGAAGGACAACGTTTTCGTGAGAAAGACTCATCTTAAACCAGATTATATCAACAAATCACGTGACCGTAATAGTATTAGACTTCCAAATTCGAGTTCGATTTGAAATACTTTTCATACTCATTTATTGATAAAATATAAGCTTATACAGTGTATACAACCAAATCGCTAATCAACCAAATCGCAAGAAAAAAATCACCAATTATTAAATATTACCACACACAATATAAATTACAGCCACAACAGTATAATGAGATCTATTTACTTTATCATAAATTAAACTTAATTACCTAAACATATACTATTCAACTATCTTACAAAGTTGTTTAAGAATATTAATGCATTTTTATACATTGCGCTGGGTTTGTCAAAAAATATATCTGCGTCTGGATAGGCACTGAGAAAACAGTTTATTAGTGTAACGGCTCTGGAAGTGGGACTGTTATCTGCGTGTGCGAAGCGCCACGTACTCGGACAGGAGAGGAGTCTACGCTTTCGTCTACCAGCACCCCGCACATAATGATCCGGTACATAAAGATGTATGGTCTCACGAACTGCAGGATTATCTACTTTGTTACTTAACAAGAAATAATAATGTATTATATGCATAAGTCTTCGCCTACACTGTAGGGTATCCAGACCAACCACGCCCGATAAAAATAATGACGGATATAGAAATGGGTAGTATCCATACTGGCGTTTATACAGATATCTGGCAAACTTACGTTGGATTTTTTCCACCATCATTGTATACATGGTTTCTCGGGGGTTGCATACTAAGGCATTACACTCTAACTTACTTCGCACGTAGGCATTATACAGGAGTTTTATCACACGAACATTTTTAAACTAACGCGAAATTCTAATTATGAAACCTAGACTTATATTCGCTTCTTTGTACGTTTTAATAATATGTTCATGGAAATTCAATTTACTATCCATGATTAGGCCTAGATCGCGAATTGTATAGACACGTCCTAATGGAGTACCTGCTAGCTAGTATGTCGTTGTGATTGGATTGCGTGACCGAGAAAAAGTTAGAGTCTTACACTTTGAGTTATTAAGGGGCAATTTGTTATTTACACTCCATTCAACCACTGCGTCAATGTCGCGCTGTAATGCCATACAATCCTCAGCCCCTCTCACTGCATGGAAAAGTTTTATATCATCAGCGAACAGTGAACATTTTGCCCTTGAGATATTACTGGGCAGATCGTTAATTATCGTTAGAAATAGAGTTGGACCGAGCGCACTACCTTAACTTACACCCGAGCGTGTGTAATACTCTTGAGAAATATAACCCTTTAGCTTAACAAATTGCTTTCGGTCTCTAAGATAATCTGCCATAAATTTTAAAAGTGGTGTAGAGAATCCAAGCATGGTGAATTTCAATAAAAGGATAACATTATTAACAAGGTCAAACGCCTTCTTAAAATCAAAATAGGCTGCATTAACTTGACAACTTGACTTAACACGAGTGGTCACGTAGTCCACAAACTGTATATGATTCGTCAAAGTAGAACATTCCGGCTGGAATCCATGTTGACAGTTATCTAGAAGCCCACCTATTTTGTTTATAAATGTCATTGTTTATAATGGATTCAAACACCTTGGCAAATACTGATAACACTGCGATAGGCCTGAAGTTAGTTACATCTGTAGACGAACCACTTTTAGGTACAGGAGTTACCCTGGACACTTTCCATGCATTGGGATAGAGACATTGCTGAAGTGAAAGATTGTAGACATACAGTAATGGTGGTCCTTTATTAAAAACGAAGGTATATTATCAGGGCCACAAGCTGCCGATACCTCAAGACGGCGTATTGCCCATCGTAGATCTGAATCTTTAATAATATTAACACTAACATGGTTACACAGTCTGCGTACATTGCATCGCGTTCCGCTGCCTCTGCATTTAACAATGGAGTATCAGATTGAAAAACTGAGCTGAAATACTGTGCGAATACATCAATAGCTTGCTGCCCTTCTAAAGTTCTATTATTATACACAAATTCCTTATTGTTGTCTATTCTTTCGTTTTTCTTTCACGTATTTCCAAAAATTTGAAGGTTCGCGTGCTATATCATTTTCAACTTTCATTATATAATTTATAGATGCTGTATTAATAAGTTTTTTTACTTTGGTTCTATAATATTTAAATAACGCCTTATTAAACTCCTAGCCACGACTTTTAAACATTTTTAAATTAAAATATTTCAATTTTATGTATTTTATGATTTCTTTAGTATACCATTTTGGATGTTTATATTTATGAATGGTAGTTAAGGATTAATAGGGAACTCGTCTACTAATGACTTTATTAAGCTTATTATATAAGATCTTTAAAGCTACATTTACGTCCTGTTGGTGCTAGGTACGTCCAGTTCAAGTCATTTATATCAGTGTACAAGCCACAGAGATCTGCTTTACGGAAATTCCATTCTGTGCAAAGGTTCTGACATGGTGGAAATCGTATGTTTATTGCAGCACTTGTTGGTAGTGTAAGCACAATCTCTAACGGAGGGTGATAAGCATCAATAGGTACCAATGGTCCAACTTCAAATGGCACAGTACTACTTCCGGAGTCTAGGTTAGTCAATACCAGATCTAAGATTACGGAAATTACACGGAGTAAGAGTAAGAGGCCCTACAAAACCTACCTATAACTGCTTCGAGTCATACCTTACCAATCGAAAGCAGCGTGTAGAGATAGAACACCGTGACTTAGCCAGTGGAAGCGCTCAGCTCAGCTCATTAAAATATTAATACTTACTTATAGACTAGAAGCATGCACATTGTTTAAAAAAATATGTACAAATTTCAATTTACTTTAATAATAATAAATTAGCTCCACCTATCACAAAATTACAAATAGTGGAATCAAGACCCTATGGTATGTGTGTAATAAAGTCCCTAAATGTCTACAAAACGAAGAATCATTAAACAAATTTCAAAGAGACTTTAAAAAATATTAAATTGAAAAAAGTTTCTTTTCATTGTCAGAGTTTATCGGTGGAAAATAATAATTGCTTAATTGATTACATATACCTGCGTAAAATAGAAACTCAATACTGTTGTGTTTCGTATGGTGAGTGTAGTTCCCCTTATGCCCCGGCTACACGCTCCGTCTTGCCTGCACAATCCAGGCCTGTGCAGTCAACAGTCATGACTGTACAACGGCTCGTGCAGGTAAGTTTGTGTAAACTGGACTGTGCAAACCTCAAAGTGTTTTGAGAGCTAGTCACGTCACGATGTGGCCAGAAGAGGTTTTTTTTAAACGGAGCCTTATATTGTACACTAGTAAAAAAGCAACAAATAAGAAAGTTAGTTTTTTAATTAATAAATGATGAGCTTCATTTTTTTCCTGTCGGAATATTCCTTACTTTCAATTTTCCACAACACCGGCAACGATTTGTACAATTCTACGAATTCAGTTGAAAAATCCCTGGAATAATTGCGTACATTTCTCATTTTTAAGATTTTATAACATAACATGTGTCGTAAACAAGAATTTAGACGGACTGAAGCGCGCTTGTATAACCGGCCACACGCTCAAGTAAGCTCGCAGGCAAAACCGTGCAAATCAAGCCCGCGCAGTCCAATCTTCAGCACGTCAACGATTACGCAGGTCGGCTGCGCGAGCCACCGTCTTACCTTCCACACGCACGCGCTTACCTGTGCAAACCGGTTTGTGCAGGCATGCTCACAGGCAAGACGGAGCGTGTAGCCGGGGCATTAGTGCGTAAGACGATTGACAGTCTTATGATATTATAAATAGCTTCGTACATTTAACGCTTGTGCGATTTTTTCTACGTGCTCGGTGGTAAAAAACATCGTAAAAAGTAGCGATGCATGTGTGAAAAAATTCAAGGTCATGTACCACTGTAACACTGCTTTAGTGTCTGTTGTCAGACTCTCTGACAACAGACACTAAAGCAGTGTTAAGGACTTCATAACCCTCTCAGAAATAAGAAGAGACATGTATTCACCTGTAAGACGTAATATATGTATATATATATATATATATATATATATATATATATATATATATATATATATATATATATATATATATATATATATATGTGTGTGTGTGTGTGTGTTCTCGCATATCGTCTTGAAATATTTTAGCGGCTCCCGGCTTCGAGCAGTTTCTATGTCTGTATTTTTAAAGTCACTACGAAAGACTTAAGAACGAGAGACATGACTTTGTACTTTTTAAAGCAAAAAGGAAAGTACTACAACGTCCCTGAAAGCACACTCTGCGAGATTTGAAAATTTTATAGTGGCGATTACATATTATTTTATTTTTAAACCGTATAATATTGCATACAGTTTTTGGTATTTTTATGTAGGTTTTTACGAATGTTTAAGGTTATAATTATAATTACTGTTATCTTGCCGTGGTCAATAGCTGTACAAAACATGAATAGTTACTGCTGCAGCTTTCTAACAACTTTTTTGTTCAATGGGGTTCAAAAGAGTTTTTTTAAAAAGTTCTACAAGTTTTTCGGAAAAAATACAGGCTAGATCCCTCATAGCACTGCCCTCCTGCTGTTCGTACAATTTCATTACAATCGGTTTATCTATTCCGAAGATTACTATTTATAAGATAAACAGACAGACAAAAGTTTAATAACGGTTGGTTATATGTTAGTCTTCAATTTTTTTGCTGCAATTTCACTGTGGTATTCTGTGAGCGCAGTTGATCCATTAGTCATAGAGTTACAGTGCATTGTAATATAATATCAGTAAATTCAACGCCATAACGCACTATAAAATAAAGTAACGCCAGATTTAGCTAGCTCTATAAGCGTTAAGAAAGCGTTTATCGATCTGGCGTTGTGGCTTCGTTTGGCGTGTTGCATGTACAACCTGAACGTAACCACTGTACCACATGAGCTAAGGAACCTCCTTACTTTGTTTTTCCAGCAGAGTTTTACGTAGAATGAACTTAGAGCTATGTATATATAATATTACAAGTATTTAAATATTATCTTCGAGTTCGCGCTTGCTAACAATTTATATGATACCTACTATTTTACTAGTATAATGTACAGCTTAAAGTTATTTAGACTGCTATAAGTTCTTACACTTGCAACAAAAGCTCCGTTAGCGACATTTTTACGTTTTTTGACATTCCATAAAGAAATGAAACATTAACGCGTCGCAGACTTACTCACAACATAGGCGTAAAAGCCGAGTTAGTGTGAAAATTATTATTTAATATAAGTAATTATTATTGATAACACATAATAAGAATAATCTGTAACCATACTAAATTTGAAATAGTTCGACTTTGTTTATAAGTCCACTAATTGCCACGTTGACATAGATACAGTGCACTGTAATGATATTTTTGTAATGCTAAAACGCTAACTTTATTTCGTCGATATTGTTGATTATTTTAACATAAGAAAATTCTTCAATCAATACCTTCACAATAATTTGTATTCAAACTAATTTGTACTAATCATAGTAAAGAAATCAAACACCCCCAGCAACTTCATTTGTTTTTAGCTCAGGCTTTCATTAGTTAATCAATTTTCCTCCGGCCTAATCTGCTGCCATACTGAAAGGCTGTTGTTGGTTTTTATACTTCTTCTGACTGAGAAAAAGTTAATTAAGCTTCGGAGTTGATTGATGCAGATTGATCGTGTGAAAGTTTTTGTTGTTTTGGATTTCAGTGTGTCTTTAACATAGATATTATACCTTACGACGGCATGATATTTTTTAAATTATTTTAACTGTTGTTAATAATAATCATCATCATCATTACAGCAATTCACAAGTCCACTGCTGAACATAGGCCTCCCCCAAGTAATGCCACAAAGCGCGGTCCTGAGCCACCTGCATCCATCGACTTCCTGCATGTCTAACCAAGTCGTCACTCTTTTTTTTGGTTCTTCGAGCTATATGGCCGGCCTATTGCCACTTCAGCTTACTAATCCGTTGGGCTATGTCGTTCACTCTGGTTTTACTGCAGATATGCTCATTTATGAGTTTATCACGCAGAGAAATTTCGAGCATAGCCCTCTCCATAGCTCGCTGAGCGACCTTGAGCGTTCTCATATGGCCAGGAGTGAAGGACCACGTCTCAGACCCGTAAGGCATCACTGGCAACACGCACTGGTTGTACAATCTAGTTTTCAGAGTTTGAGGTATACCTGACTAGAAGATGTGTCGTAATTTCCCGAACGCTGCCCAGCCGAGTTGATTCCGTCGATTGACCTCTCGGTTGAAGTTGGACTTACCTAGTCGGAATATTTGTCCCAGGTAAACATACTCGTCAGCAACTTCGAGCATAGTGCTCCCAACAACTACCGGCATAGGTGTGACATGGACATTAAACATGATCTTTGTTTTGTCCATGTTCATCTTAAGACCTATCCGTTGGGAGACACCATTGAGGTCATTGAGCATAGTGCTAAGAGGTCCTCCAGCGATTCTGCCATAAGGACTATATCGTCGGCAAATCGAAGGTGAGTGATGTACTCGCCATTGATGTTAATACCGTATCCTTTCCAGTCCAGTAGCCTGAAAACGTCTTCCAACGCAGCGGTGAAGAGTTTCGGGGATATAATGTCACCCTGTCTTACACCTCTCTGCAGTTGGATAGGTTTCGAACTCTGGTTCTGTACTCAGATAGCCATCGTATCCCTACTATACAAACACTTCAGCTCTTTGAAATACCGACTGACAATTTGGCACCGCTGAAGGGACTGTAGCGCCGCCCAAATTTCGACGGAATCAAAAGCTTTCTCATTGTCCACATACGCCAGGCAAAGTGGCAGATTGTAGTCTTCGGTCTTCAGTACAATCTTCCGCAGGGTATGTATGTGGTCTGTGGTATTGAAGCCTTTTCGGAAACCGGCTTGTTCGGGAGGCTGGAAGTCGTCGAGTCTGCATGCGAGACGATTCGTAATGACTTTTGAAAACAGCACGTAGACGCGGTGCAGAAGGGAAATCGGTCTGTAGTTCTTCAAGAGAGCGTTGTCGCCTTTCTTAAAGAACAAGACCACCGCACTTTTGCTCCACGCCTCAGGAGTAGTGCCACCACGGAGGATGGAATTGAAGAGCTTCTGAAGGACTTTAAGTACCGGTGTTCCACCCGCTTTCAGAAGCTCCACTGTAATTCCATCCTCGCCTGGTCCCCTGCCGTTTTTATAGTGCTGGAAAACAATTCTAATCTTGCTCAGATGTCCGAGATATCATCGGAATACTGTCGGATAAGATTTGCTCTTGGATCGTTACTAACACTTGCGTGTGGCTCCAACGATGATGTGTACAGCTGCCCACAGAACCTCTCAATCTCATTCAAAATCTCAGGTGTTCCGGAAACGATGCTGCCACACTCAGTTTTCAGCTTTGACAGTTGGCTCTTTCTGGTTCCGCTTGATCGCTTCTATAATACGAGCAGTATTAAAGTTGCGTAAGTCTCGCCGCATGCATTTGGTGATCTGTCTACTCAGTTGCCTGTATGTTGTCAAATCTTTTGATGATTGCAGCCTCATCTCCCGTCTAACAGCCATGATATTAAAAGTGTGATTGGAGAGTTTTTGTGTTCTTATGCGGCGGGTCTTGCAAAACTTAGCTCCGGCGGCATGGACAGTTTCCACTAGCTTATCATTTATATCGTCCACTGCATTGCAATCTTCTAGGCACTGAAAGCTGTTACGTTATTCGATCTGAAAGATTTCGGGATTCTGGATTAGAACATGAGGGGGACGGAGCGTTGACTTCATTAGACGAGACCTCTACAACTTAACGTTTAGGTTCAGTGTCTCTCTAGCCATTCGGATATCGCTGCCAATTTTCACCCTTGCGATCACTGATACATCACTGAACAGTTGGCGTCTGGTCGTCATAATGAAGTCAATTTAATTTTTTTCAAACCGTCGGGGCACGATTAGGTGCACTTTATGTGGGGCCGCTTCTGGAAGAACGAGTTCATCATAAAGAGTCCCTCTTTCTCCATGAAGTCGGCCAGCTTCTGGCCACTTGGGTTCCGTTGTCCTGTTTTAATACCGTTCGGTGATTCTGAGTATAAGGTATGCAACCCTCGTCGTTACACCCCCAATCTTTAAAATCTTGTTAACGAGAGACTTGTGGATGATTAATCCAACACCTCCTTGGGACAGATAGTTGCCCTCCTGGTGATAGAAGAAGTTGCTGGATTCGAGAATCACAGTGTACTCTCCTTCTCTTCGGACCTCGGATAATCCCATAATATTCCAGCGCAACTTGTCTATCCCTTCTTCAAGCTCCAGGGTCTTCTCGTCAGTCCTCAGGGTGCGTGCGTTATATGTTACCAGGTCAAGTCGTAGTAGGTGGCAACTGAACCTCCACCGGAGATTCTTATCACCCCCTGCCCCGCCGTTACCATGGTCGCCACCGTAGCCAGGGACCGGGGGCCGTCTTTTTGTGTAACTGTTCATGGGGGGTATATTGACATAGTTGCCACGCTTGGCGAGCGGGTTGGCAACCGAAGTTTTTTTGTCATCTTCCTGATAACAGCAACTGTATTGCTGTTATCAGGAAGATGCTGGTGCCCATCTCCTGCCTGTTTCCCTCTGTCGCCTTTAACGACACCCACGGGAAGATATGGGGTAGTGGGTATTCTTTACCACCACTACACGACACGGCACGGTTGTTAATAGTATCCACATCAAAACTAATTATAACACAATTCGTTTATGATCCGCTGTTAATGAAATCAAAAATAATGTAATTATAGGGTTTGATCCTAGACTATACATTATGTTTACTGTAAGGGTTCGACCTAACTGTTAATGAGGCGGAAACACTTGACCGATTGAGTAATGTTAAAATTATTTCTGCCTGAATATTCAATTGTCAGGTAAAAGTTATCCGTCAAATAAATTGTAACCTAAATGAAACAATTACCTTTTTTATTCGTACAACTGTTTTTATTTTTTTTATTATTTAGTTTATTTAATTTTTAATTTGTTTATGTTTGGTATATTTATACTATAAATAAATTTTGACGGAGCATTGAAACATTGACCCCTATTAAAAATATAGACATTTCTTGTTTTTACCAATTCAGTTAATTTACGCTATCAGTGTAATTTGATAGATTTATTGAGGCCTATTACATAGTATCGTATTCGGATTTTACTGTCAAATGGATCACTATCCAACAGATCAGTTTTCAGTTCTTTATCTATCAACCAGATGATCTGCTTAAATAAATGATATCAGAATGAGTTATGGAAGCAACAAAGTTTTGAGTGCCTCATTCGTGTAATTGTCGTAAACGCGATCGCTGATCATGAGTAGGAGCTCGCGAGGTTCGAATCTCAGGTCAGGCCAAAATCTTTTATTGGGTTTTTCTGTAAAAATCCTCAGTGTCAGCCCTGAGTCCTATTATGCTATGAGAGTGAGGGAATATAGAGTGCTCCTGTAATTGCGTAACACTCGGGCACTTATACCTGTCCTGTAACACGATCATTGCATGTTATGATTTCAATTGTGTCCAAATTAGTTCTTTAGGATTCAGTTTTCAATGTCGATGAGGAAAGCGTAACACTATAATATTTCTTGTAGCTGCTATTTCGTCTACATATTTAGCAGTAATTAACATATCAACAATTGAGCCTTTATCTAACTTACTAAAATGTGATATTTTTTTCTTGAAACTAATTATGTTTTCGATTAGATTAGACTAGATGTGGCCGCGTGTAACTTAATGCGTAGAAACGTAATGTGATAATTTTTCGTCCTTCTGAAAAAGGTACTAAACAAAGAACTAATCGTGTTGTTACTGTTAGATTGTTTGATAATTTTAGGTAGTCTCAGTGGCGTATCATGGGATTTCGCCGACCGACCAGTATTTTGTAATTAACCTCTATTAATAATTATTTTCTAAGGTATAATAATAAGCTTCCAAAGATCCAAAAGAAGAAAATATATTTAATTATACATAGTGGGTATTATGTTTATGCAGCTATATTATGGTAGTAGTACGAATGGGTCGGCGCGACCGAAGAAGAACCACGCTAGAAACCACCCGTAAAATAGCAAATTAATGCTGTTGCTGTGTTTCGTAGGATTAGTGAAAGCCAGAGCCCCTTTTTGCTGGAAACGGGGTATTCTATTTTAGTTCATCCGCATTTTCATTCTTAATTAACTATAATATGTAGATGTCTAAGGACCACATCATTCTCTTACTATCAGACGGAATGAATTCTCGTTTGTCACTTTTATTCTAAAAAAATTCATGTCTCTATACATGATTTTTCACGTTTTCACAACAACTCTTTTAAAGATACGTCGGGAGATGACGATTGCGATGCTTTTTTATAATCGAAAAACTAAACAATGATCTCATAAAAAAAATTTACTTCTTATTTTACGCCCAACCTAAGTTCATAAATCGCGAATTCTGTTGTTTTCAACGATCGACGTGAAATAGCAGTTATCACAAAATCCTTACAAGGAGATATTTCGATAAAAAATAATTATGAAATAAAAAAGCTTGACAAATATAACTTACTCGTATATTGCTTGTCGGCATTTTGAACGAACATTGTAAAATAAAAGAACGTATTATTTGCTATATCCTGCATATCACAAAACACACGATAACGAACGGCGTTAAATATTTAACATATTAAATTAAGGACTAACCTACTTGGTAAACCGATGTGCTATAGACGTTTTACGATAGACGTCGTACTTAAGTGCGGTTCTCCTCTATGTGGGAATATTCCCGATCCGTCGTAATAAGTACCTAGGACAAAATAAATACATTTCCCGTTTTAAGACGAACCGGAAACAACACTGAAATTACGTATTCAAAGACGGTTTATGCACTGTCAGTGTGGTTTAAGTACTAAGATGCTATCTTTGTTCCATAACACTGAAACCGTATAAATTGTTTACGATTTTATTTTAGGTTTTTAAAGAATACTTGTAACGCTATTAACCTTACTAACACTCCTAATAGCGGATTCGAACGAAGACTCTCCACGACTCTCTAAGTTTACACTCCACAATTTACCAATAGCCTACTGTTGCATACGATTTGATATATTTTTTGTTGCGTTGAATTACTATGATTAACATTTTTGTAGTACAAGTGGTAAAATTAAAAATTTCGTACAACCAATTTCAATATATAAATAAAATGAGAACATCATCAATGTGGTCGGAATCAATTAAATACGCATTATTAAGGATAACTCAAAAACTTCTGGTCAGATCTTGATAAAATTTATATGAGACTATATGACAAGCACCAGCTTTCAAATAAAAAAATAATCATCAAAATACCTAGAAAAAAAGTTCTGGGGTAACATACATAAAAAATACAGTCGAATTGAGAACCTCCTCCTTTTTTGAAGTCAGTTGAAAAAGTTAAGGCAATCATCACCTATAAACAAAGGTAAAAATATGGACGGAATCGCTAAATACTTTAAAAGCAGTTTTCACAGTCGATTTGGAATTAAAATTATTCCCCAGTTAAATGTTCAATCCAAATTTCATTAAAAAGTTAAAATATGATGTGCAATGTCTGGCAAGTAGGATGACGAAGAGTTTTCAGTGGCAGATCCCGTAATTTTCTGGCCTCACGTACAGAGCGTGGAAGACAGCTGAGTCGTTGAGAAGTAGTAAACTAGAGCCAATGACAGGTCCCGGTTGTTTGATAGTGAAGTTGCCGAAATTCGACCGCAATTCATTACATTTTAGGTGTCAATATTAAGCTGTACCTATACCATTTTCAACTGCAGATTAGTACATAAAACACAGATATGTAGTATACAAAATATAAAATAAACGCTTCTCTGCTTTTTTGTCTAAAATGTAATGAATATACTCTTTGGTACTAAGGTTTATACGTGGTAGAGCAATGCTGGAGATATATTATATTTGTAGCACGAATGGGTCGGCTCGACCGGGGATGAACCACGCTCTCACAGAATACCGACGTAAAATAGCAGCATTAATACTGTCCTAAGGGACACACACATCTATATTTTGATTATTATTTGAAGTTAAATGTTGTCTATGGGCCACAGCATCCACTTACCATCAGGTGGACTGTGTGCTTGTTTGTCGCCCTATCTATAAAAAGCAAAGATGGATTAAGTTACGTCGTGTTTGACATTGAGAGTAAAAACGTAAAAATTGTATATTTTATTTTATTTCATTTATTTGTTTTTTCTTTATTGTACACTCAATTAATTATTAATGTATTTATAACACATATTTTAATAAATTTTAGCTTTCTGCACTCCCCCATATAAAATTTAACTATGCCAAATCTCACACTATTCTGTGCGCGCAATATGCTTGAAAAGGGATACAACGTTCACTTATATATTACTAGCGTAGTATATAAAGTTTCCTTTCACGTATTAATATAAGTATTAATATAATACACGTTAAAATATATAAGCGTCTAAAATTAACCGCTTACTACGTCACCCGGTAACTTTATTTACAACTTACCGCGTGACATATATTTAATAGACCTTGGACAGCCCCAAGGCAATGACAACATATTATCGCGTGCAGACAGAATGTCATCGTCTAAATTAGTTTAGTTGCCCTCCGGCTCTCGTTACATTAATAATATATACATACAATTCCTTTGCCTAAACCCTCTCAGAAATGAGGACAGGACTGTGCCCAGCTGAGGGATGTATAAAGGCTGTAACTTTAACATAAAATTCCTTTAATATTCAGGCAACACTACTCTGAAACTCCTTGCCCGAAGACGTAAGAAGAGCACCAAATAAAGGCTGTTTTAAGAAGTTGGTACATGACTTCTTATTGAAACGAAGCGTTTTTATGATAATGACATATTCAGATTTTTTATTATTAGCAATTTTAATATATGTATAATATAATACATCAAACACGTTTTGTTTACTTATTAACACACACTACAAGTATAGATTTAGGATATAATATGTATAATAACATGTATGTAATATGTATATATATAATTGAACTTGCCACAAAATCTTATCACTATTTTATCAATATATCAAAACTAATTCTTTGGTAATTTTTTGAAAACTTGTTTTCTTATTTAATACTTGGATACTCTTATTTAATAACTCATCGAAGAAAATAAAATAACATGGGACGGGTGGAACCGCCACTTGGCACCCAGCTTGTGCGTGCGTTATCACTTGTAAATAAAATTCGTATGTAAACAAAAGAGAAATATCCCGTCCCTCTTAACTCATTTCATTCATCAGCCCTTTACAAGTCCACTGCTGAACATAGGGCTCTAAAAGGTACGCCACAAAGCACGGTCCTGAGCCACCTGCGTCCATCGACTTGTCACTTGTGACTGTCACTCAACCTAGTTAAAATACTTAAAATCTGTTATTAATTAAATAGAGGCAAAATAAATTACAACATCGTTTAATATACTTTAATCAATAAATAGCAAACGTGAAGTATTTTGATGCTACAAGTAACACATCCCGTCAAAGTTTACTTGGCCATCACTTATCAAATGCTGTACTTAATTACTGTCAACCCTTAACGCTAAAACCGCGTACAAGCAACAAATGTGTTAGGTTGAATCTCAAACTAAAATAATTAAGATCACAGCACTCACGCCCTTTACAACACGCACCAAATGTAAAACCTTTGGGCGAAATACAATAAACAAAGCAACTCTATACAATTTAGGTATTTTTAGTATATTTTAGAAGCGCTGCTCAGTTACAATCAGCTACAATTGGTCGCGGTGGAAAAAAAACGTAATTATTAATTACCGTTTTCTTAACTGGACCGTATTGTGCAGAAAGGATCCAAACCACAAACATCCCAAATATTGACCCAGAGGCTTTTATTTTTTAATTTGTTTTTAAGTATGATAGATTTCTGAAAAAGGTAATCCCAAAACCTACATTTGATTTAATTTAAGCACCAGTAAAATTAATTTATCTTATAAATGCTGTTTTACGTGGTAGAGCCATACTGCAGTTATACTAGTAGTATAGTTGTAGCACGAATGGGTCAGCTCGACCGGGGAAGGACCACGTTCTCACGGAATACCAGCGTGAAATGGTAGCTGGATGCTGCTGTGTTTCGTATGGTGAGTGTAGAGAACCGAAAATCCTTTTTACTGGAAATGAGGTATTCCATCTTAGTCCTCACGGGTGACAATGCATCTGCATTTTGATTCGTAATCGAAGACAGATGTAGATGTCTATGGGCCACAGCAACCACTTACCATCAGGTAGACACAGTCTACCTGATGGTAAGTGGTTGCTCTGGCACAAAAATTCAGCGCCACGGCTAGGGTTGCAAGTCTTAAGACCGAAAAGCCGGACAGAGCAACGAACTTAACCGGGCATTTTGGTAAAAATGTCGGACACCCTCAATTTTTTAGTCTTAGTATAACATGACAATTATTTTTAAAGTGAAACATTGCTTTTTATTACTTACCGTAAAATGTTATCAAATTCTAATGAAATAACAATAAAATTGAGTAAATCAGTCTAAATCAATTATTATTCATTAAAATATTGATTTAAATAATTGCAATATTATGTATGTAAGTACTTACGTGAAAAGACAATTTAATTTTGTATGCAGAACGGGATCACCACAAATTGTGGCGTAACTTAATGAAATGCATGTCGATTTATTACTCATATCTCTAGATTATACTAGTGATATTAGTTTTACCGCATCTAACGGGAATACTGAGAAATTAACAATCAAACGGCATACTCATTATGACCTCGAACTTATATGTGCGACTGCCTAGTAGTTTATATCGATATTCTATCTTATAATAGTGCAGTGTTAATAATAAAAAGGTATGAAAAAGTTGCAGGTTCTTCAAAATATTAAATACTAGGTGGATTCTCCGGAACTACTAAAAGAATATTTTTAGTGTTCCGGAGAAAACAGCTCACGAATAAAACAGACTGCGGTGAATTATATGTAGCTATTGATTCTTGTGTTCTTCTCTAACACACGGTATGTGATTCTATAACACACGGTATTATTTATCATGATACCGGTTAGATTTGCATAAAATCTTTAGCAAGTTTACTATAGAAAATTGGTATCTTTTTTATGAGTTAAATTACGTTAAAATATCTAGTTGGTCCAAAAACGATTGTCTTCTTTAAAAACCTTAACAAAGGCCAGACCGGGCCGGACACCATCTAATTTGGCCGGGCACACAACCAAAAAGCCTGTTTCCTGCTTTATGAGGACGCCTGGCAACACTAGCCACGGCCTTCGACGCCCACTACGATAATATCGAAACAAGACAGGTCTGAACTCGACGAGCGCTCGCGCCAAAGAGCATAGTAATATATACGGAAAGCTCGCGCTCTATTTAACGCAGAGGGTTTTTTTTTGCACCTGAAGCAAATATGGGCAACCCTCCGGAAAGCGGGGGAGGGAGGTGGGAAATGCTCATAGCGTACCACGCAGCCGGCTACGTGATTATGTGGAGACTTTTACCCACTAAACCCCCTTTATGGATTGGCTTACCGATCGGACGAGAGATCTTTAAGCCGTACACGGACGCGACCCTCCTTGGCAGAGAGGAGGGCGCAAACGCAGAGGGCCAGCGCAGTGAAATATATGGTACTTTTATTTAGCTAATTAAAAATAATGGTAACTATTTAAAAAGTAAAAATTATAGCAGAGTTTAAGCAAATGTTGATGGATATTTTGGTATAAATTTTACGTCAAAATGATGTAGAACTTTGGAGATATTGGGGCTTGTATCGAAGCTTTTTCGGTAGATAATTGAATTATGTCGATTTTTTCTCCCTTACGTGAAAGGCATATAACGAAAATGTCTTTAATAATTATTAAAATATAGGATATTTGTGACTTAATAATATTTTTTCGATGGTCTACAAACGCATAAAAAGGTCAAGCTAGGTTTGACTACTTGATCTAATCTTAATTAACATGTTTACCATCCACAATTAACTTAACCGCTGGTAACAAGGAATGCGGTCTATATAAAAAAAAAGTTTTCTATTGGTAGTACTAGTAGTTAGTCCATTTAACCAGTTCTTAAAAATAAATCCTCCCCCCCTCCCCGCGAAGGCTCATAAAACTGGCATTCAGGACTTTTATTACTGACAAATTTATTGAATATGGACAAAATTCATCGTTGAGACTCCGTAACATCTCTTCGTCAATGTTTGATACTGCTAAGTGTAACAGTTTCAACAAATCATTTCACAATAACACAGAATCTTCCACCACTGGACTGTTACAGGTTCATAAAGACTAATACTGCAAACTTGTAGGTTTATAGCAATCATATGAAGTAAACACAATCCAGATAGCCTTTAAAATAAAATACTTGAAATACGAGTACGATCAATGCATTCGTGGTTTTGAAAGAAATCACATGCAAATCCGCACGATCAGTGGTTCTAAAATGACACAAGAATGAACTGACTAAGAATCACCTTTGTTTAATTTTGTTGTTTATAAATTTTCATTGTTACTGAGCTCAGTTTTCCCATTTTAAGGTGAAAATGATGAAGCGCTACACGATATATTGTCAACGGCCCATTCATTTCCAAAATGACGCCAATTGGAGACGTCGTCATTTGCCGACGTAAAAAAGTTGTATAAGACACAAGTACGCTGAGATATATCTCAAATTAATTGTGTCGGTTTACCGTCCCATCGGATTATGAGAGTGAGGGAACAGAGAGTGCACCTGTGCTTGCGCATACACTTGGGCACTATAATCCTGTCCTGCGCCGTTGGAAAACCTCCGTTGAGGCAGGCCGCCGTGGCCGAAGTTCGGTCTCGAGGACATTAGTGTCTATGTAAATACTTCACCGAACAATTTTTAAATTGCAAAATTAGTGTTTCATGATATCAGTCCTGAAATCAATAAATTATTGGAGCGTATAAATTTTTTTCGTTTCTATTTATTAAGATTTATCTTATTCTACACATATTTGTTAAAATCGCAATTGAGAGATTTTTTTTACAAAAAATTGTATATATATTCGATTATTCTCAAAGATTATATGTCCCAAAATTCAACGATAAGCTAACACCGGAGGATAGACCTGCCCCAAACTAATCGTGGAAAAAAGAAAAAAAAAATATATCCCAATTATATTTTAAGTTATATAAAAAAATGAAATTCTTCAGAAATTGAGACCGTTTATGATATTTTTCACTACCATGACCACAATTTTTTTAATATTTGTTTCTTTTTTTTATAGGCAACCTGAATAGCACTGCTATCTACCACATTTCTTAAAAAATCCAGAATAACTCTTGTTTTATCACGAAAATTAATGAAACTTTTTTTATTCCCTAAATTTTTTGAAGACTTTTACTTTTAACCAAATTTAACTTATCGTGGTGTAAAAAAAAGTATGAACACTAGTATCGCAAGTTTTTTTAAAAATTGACGCAACTAACCAACATTCCAAAATGGTATAATACTCTAGGAAAACAAGTTATAAAAAATATGGGTCTATTATTTCTTAACAGGGGCCAAATTCCTTAAATTGTAATTGTCAGTAATCACTTTTACTACATGCCCAAAATGGGTTCTTGTTACAATTTCTAGGAATTTTAATGGGGCATACATACCTTAGATGTTAGAGAGAGATAGATAGATAGAGATATTTACGTTAAAAAGAGACAACAGGGCAGGTAGAAAAGCTGTTATTATTCTCAGCAAGTCAGTTCAGTACGCTCTGCTCCTTTGTTTACTGCGCACCGTTCTTAATTCATCTTACGTGGCTCTCGTACATACTATCGACTTTTGGCTTGGCTTTTTGGACTGGAATCGACCTGCAAACTTAACTGGCCTGGCATTATTTGGACTTTTCGGAATTCCTGTAGCTTCTTCTATAGCACGTACCGAAGTAGTCGAATCATTTTCTATCTCATTGAGAACTTCTTCATCACGATCCAATCTAGATCTTCCAGCACTTCTCCTATTAGATGGCATACGAACCTCCGAAAACGCTTGATGCATATTAATAAACACTCGATAATCAGGATATCTTTGAGCATTTGGGTATATTTTTCGATACAGTCTGCTAGCAGCGTTAGCATTACATCGGCATTTTCCATAGATTAAATGCATATTAGCGTATTCCTGTGGTGTGTACGGTTGCGGCATGTTAAACGCCAAACAGTCCAAAATGCGCCAGAACTCTAAATCACAAAACACACAATCGTAGTCCAAGATAATGCCAGGTACAGTTCAGTTTGCAGATCACTTCCAGTCCAAATAATGCCAGCCCAGTTAAGTTTGCAGGTCGATTCCAGTCCAAAAAGCCAAGCCAAAAGTCGATAGTATGTACGAGAGCCACATAAGATGAATTAAGAACGGTGCGCAGAAAACAAAGGAGCAGAGCGTACTGAACTGACTTGCTGAGAATAATAACAGCTTTCCTACCTACCCTGTTGTCTCTTTTTAACGTAAATATCTCTATCTATCTCTCTCTCTCTCTAACATCTAAGGTATGTATGCCCCATTAAAATTCCTAGAAATTGTAACAAGAACCCATTTTGGGCATGTAGTAAAAGTGATTACTGACAATTACAATTTAAGGAATTTGGCCCCTGTTAAGAAATAATAGACACATATTTTTTATAACTTGTTTTCGTAGAGTATTGTACCATTTTTGAATGTTGGTTAGTTGCGTCAATTTTTAAAAAAAAACTTGCCATACTAGTGTTCATACTTTTTTTTTACACCACGATAAGTTAAATTTGGTTAAAAGTAAAAGTCTTCAAAAAATTTAGGGAATAAAAAAAGTTTCATTAATTTTCGTGATAAAACAGGAGTTATTCTGGATTTTTTAAGAAGTGTGGTAGATAGCAGTGCTATTCAGGTTGCCTATAAAAAAGAAACAAATATAAAAAAAACTGTGGTCATGGTAGTGAAAAATATCATAAAAGGTCTCAATTTCTGAAGAATTTCATTTTTTTTATATTTATATATATATATATATATATATTGTAGCGGTAACTGCTTCTCCCACATTCTATGAGAAGATATACTGGAACGTTTTTAAAACAATCTTTCATTAATTTATATAATCATTTTTCGAAGTGGTTCTTTTAATAACTTTAAATCGTATAAACACCTTTGTACGATGGATCCCAAAAAAAACTCGTACTTATTTGATTATTTTTTAATTGCGCGTTTTATATGTTATATCTTAATTAATGAGATTAATTATTAAATTTTGTCTCGTTTAATTTAATTATTTTTACGTATTTAAATTCCCATCGTTTCGGGTACTTAACGGCACCTATGGTTTCCGAGGTGTTAGACGTTTCGATGTCATAGTTAATCCGGGCTACCTTCAGCTTTTGAATATCCATTTTCTATCCACTCTACGTACAACGAGTTTGCAATATTAGTTGTGTTTCAAATTTCCTTTGTCACCTCGTACGAACCATTACTGTATATCTACAATCTTTCACTTCAGCAATGTGTCTATCCCAATGCATGGAAAGTGTCCAGGGTAACTCCTGTACCTAAAAGTGGTTCGTCTACAGATGTAACTAACTTCAGGCCTATCGCAGTGTTATCAGTATTTGCCAAGGTGTGTGAATCCATTATAAACAATTACATTTATAAACAAATAGGTGGGTTTCTAGATAACTGTCAACATGGATTCCAGCCGGAACGTTCTACTTTAACCAATCATATACAGTTTGTGGACTACGTGACCACTCGGGTTAAGTCAAGTTGTCAAGTCGACGCAGCCTATTTTTATTTTAAGAAGGCGTTTGACCTTGGTGATAATGTTATCCTTTTATTGAAATTCGCAATGCTTGGATTCTCTACACCACTTTTAAAATTTATGGCAGATTATCTTAGAGGCCGAAAGCAATTTGTTAAGATAAGAGGTTATATTTCTCAAGAATATTACACACGCTGGGGTGTGAGTTAAGGTAGTACGCTCGGTCTAACTCTATTTCTAATAATGATTAACGATCTGCCCAGTAATATCTCATGGGCAAAATGTTTACTGTTCGCTGATGATATAAAACTTTTCCATGCAGTGAGAGGAGCTGAGGATTGTATTGCATTACAGCGCGACATTAACGCAGTGGTTGAATGGAGTGTAAAAAACAAATTGCCCCTTAATAACTCAAAGTGTAACTCTAACTTTTTCTCGGTCACGCAATCCAATCACAACGACATACCAGCTAGCAGGCACTCCATTAGGACGTATCTATACAATTCGCGATCTAGGCCTAATCATGGATAGTAAATTGACTTTCCATGAACATATTATTAAGACGAGCAAAGAAGCGAATATAAGTCTAGGTTTCATAATTAGAACTTCGCGTTAGTTTAAAAATGTTCGTGTGATAAAACTCCTGTATAATGCCTACGTGCGAAGTAAGTAAGAGTGTAATGCCTTAGTATGCAACCCCCGAGAAACCATGTATACAATGATGGTGGAAAAAATCCAACGTAAGTTTGCCAGATATCTGTATAAACGCCAGTATGGATACTACCCATTTCTATATCCGTCTACACCTGTATCGGGCATGGTTGGTCTGGATACCCTACAGTGTAGGCGAAAACTTATGAATATAATGCATTATTATTTCTTGTTAAGTAACAAAGTAGATAATCCTGCAGTTTATGTAGAGAACCAGAGACAATTTTAACTGGAATCGAGTCATTCCATCGTAGTCCTTACGGATGACAAAACATCTGCAATTTGATTCGTAATTGATGATTGATGTAGATGGTGTGGATGGTATCAGGAGTATGGTCGTGATGTACATTGGTGGAATTTGGCCGATGGAATTAATCCGAATAATTTCTCAAGGGCAATTCCCATGGTGGCAATAGAAAACGCAAAGGTATGCAACATCTCTTTACAGCGCCAATGAATTGACCCAATTTTTAAAAGTATCGTGACATTCGTTTGATGATCCAAATAAATGTTTCACGACTAAGAAGGGACAGTAGCTTAATTACCCGTCTTATAACAAAAATCAACTTAAAATTAGTCTTAAGTATTTAAACTAGAGACAGACAGACAGACTGACAGAGAGTTTCAATAAAGAAGTGCAGTAGATGGTATGTGAAACAAAATATAAATTATGGCAAAACATGTCTTTCGCGAATATTGTGGCGCCGTGACTGAAGGACAACCTTTTTGTGAGAAAGACTCATCTTAAACCAGATTCTATCAACAAATCACGTTGCCGTAATAGTATTAAACTTCCAAATTCGAGTTCGATTTGAAATACTTTTCATATTCATTTTTTGATAAAATATAGGCTTACAGTGTATACAACCAAATCGCAAGAAAAAAATCACCTATTAATAAATATTACCATACACAATATAAATTACAGCCACAACAGTATAATGAGATCTATTTACTTTATCATAAATTAAACTTAATTACCTAAACATATACTCTTCTACTATCTTACAAAAATGTTTAAGAATATTAATACATTTTTATACATTGCGCTAGGTTTGTCAAAAAATATATCTGCGTCTGGATTGGCCCTGAGAAAACAGTTTATTAGTGTAACGGCTCTGGAAATGGGACTATCATCTGCGTGTGGGGAGCACCAGGTACGCGGACAGGAGAGGAGTCTACGCTTTCGTCTACCAGCACCCCGCACATAATGGTCCGGTACATAAAGATGTATGGTCTCACGAACTGCAGTATTATCTACTTTGTTACTTAACAAGAAATAATAATGCATTATATGCATAAGTTTTCGCCTACACTGTAGGGTATCCAGACCAACCATGCCCGATACAAATGTTGATGGATATAGAGATGGGTAGTACCCATACTGGCGTTTATACAGATATCTAGCAAACTATCGTTGGATTTTTTCCAACATCATTGTATACATGGTTTCTCGGGGTTCCATACTAAGGCATTATACTCTAACTTACTTCCCACGTAGGCATTATACAGGAGTTTTATTACACGGACATTTTTAAACTAACGCGATGTTCTAATTATGAAACCTAGACATATATTCGCTTCTTTGCTCGTCTTAATAATATGTTCATGGAAAGTCAATTTACTATCCATGATTAGGCCTAGATCGCGAATTGTATAGATACGTCCTAATGGAGTGCCTGCTAGCTGGTATGTCGTTGTGATTTAATTGCGTGACCGAGAAAAAGTTAGAGTCTTATACTTTGAGTTATTAAGGGGCAATTTGTTTTTTACACTCCATTCAACCACTGCGTCAATGTCGCGCTGTAATGCCATACAATCCTCAGATCCGGTCACTGCATGGAAAAGTTTTATAACAGTACACATTACGAACAGTAAACATTTTGCCCTTGAGATATTACTGGGCAGATCGTTAATCATTATTAGAAATAGAGTTGGAACAAGCGTACTACCTTGACTCACACCCGAGCGTGTGTAATATTCTTGAAAAATATAACCTCTTAGCTTAACAAATTGCTTTCGGCCTCTAAGATAATCTGCCATAAATTTTAAAAGTGGTGTAGAGAATCCAAGCATAGCGAATTTCAATAAAAGGATAACATTATCAACAAGGTCAAACGCCTTCTTAAAATCAAAATAGGCTGCGTCGACTTGACAACTTGACTTAACCCGAGTGGTCACGTAGTCCACAAACTGTATACGATTCGTCAAAGTAGAACGTTCCGGCTGGAATCCATGTTGACAGTTATCTAGAAGCCCACCTATTTGTTTATAAATGTAATTGTTTATAATGGACTCACAAACCTTGGCAAATACTGATAACACTGCGATAGGCCTGAAGTTAGTTACATCAGTAGACGAACCACTTTTATGTACAGGTGTTACCCTGGACACTTTCCATGCATTGGGATAGAGACATTGTTGAAGTGTAAGATTGTAGACATACAGTAATTACAGTCCTTTATTAAAAACGAAGGTATATTATCAGGGCCGCAAGCTGCCGATGCCATAAGACGGCGTATTGCCCATCGTAGATCTGAAGCTTTAATAATATTAATACTGACATTGGTTACACAGTCTGCGTACATTGCGTCGCGTTCCGCTGCCTCTGCATTTAACAATGGAGTATCAGGTTGAAAAACTGAGCTGAAATACTGTGCGAATACATCAATAGCTTGCCGCCCTTCTAAAGTTCTATTATTATACACAAATTCCTTATTCTGTTGTCTATTCTTTCGTTTTTCTTTCACGTATTTCCAAAAATTTGAAGGTTCGCGTGCTATATCATTTTCAACTTTCATTATATAATTTATAGATGCTGTATTAATAAGTTTTTTTACTTTGGTTCTATAATATTTAAATAACGCCTTATTAAATTCCAAGCCACGACTTTTAAACATTTTTAAATTAAAATATTTCAATTTTATGTATTTTATGATTTCTTTAGTATACCATTTTGGATGTGTATATTTATGATTGGTAGTTAAGGATTTATAGGGAACTCGTCTACTAATGACTTTATTAAGCTTATTATATAAGATCTTTATAACTACATTTACGTCCTGTTGGTGCATTAGGTCCGTCCAGTTCAAGCCATTTATATCAGTGTACAAGCCACAGAGATCTGCTTTACGGAAATTTCATTCTGTGCAAAGGTTCTGACATGGTGGAAATGGTATGTTTATTGCAGCACTTGTTGGTAGTGTAAGCACAATCTCTAACGGAGGGTGATAAGCATCAATACAACATACAACTTCCGGAGTCTAGGTTAGTCAATACCAGATCTAAGATTACGCAAATTACACGGAGTAAGAGTAAGAGGCCCTACAAAACCTACCTATAACTGCTTCGAGTCATACCTTACCAATCGAAAGCAGCGTGTAGAGATAGAACACCGTGACTTAGCCAGTGGAAGCGCTCAGCTCAGCTCATGAAAATATTAATACTTACTTATAGACTAGAAGCATGCACATTGTTTAGAAAAATATGTACAAATTTCAATATACTTTAATAATAATAAATTAGCCCCACCTATCACAAAATTACGAATAGTGGAATCAAGACCCTATGGTATGTGTGTATAATAAAATCCATAAATTTCTACAAAACGAAGAATCATTAAACAAATTTCAAAGAGACTTAAAAATATTAAATTGAAAAAATTTTCTTTTCATTGTCATAGTTTATCGGTGGAAAATAATAATTGCTTAATTGATTACATATACCTGCGTAAAATAGAAACTCAATACTGTTGCGTTTCGTATGGTGAGTGGAGAGAACCGGAGGTAGAGAAACATATGAGGAGTGTAGAGAAAAATTTTACTGGAAACGAGGCATTCCATCTTAGTCCTTACGAATGGCAGCGCATCTAAGTTTTGATTTGTGATCGAGGATAGTAGATGTCTATAGGCCCTCTGTCACATTTATCCTATAAAAAATATCACGCTATTTAACAAATATTGCAAATGTTTATTGAATCTAAAAGTAATGTTTACTTTAGTAAATAAAATATTTAATTCATTTTACTAATTTAATTCAATTAAATTGACTTTATGAAGTTAAAATAATAAATAAATAATAACAAATAATACGATAGAGATATATGATTTATTAAAGCTTATAATTTATATAATAACCACGCTAAACGCATAACCTTTTTCTATATTTCGGACGTTGCGAGCTGAACAGTCCTAATGTTAATAGTTTCGGGTTAAGCAGCCGAAAGTAATTAATTAACGAAATCTCAGAAATAAGAAGAGACATGTATTCACCTGTTAGACGTAATATATATACAATGTACAAACTATATATACAATGTACAAATAATAAATACAAATACACAAAATATATATACAATGTACAAATAATAAATACAAATACAATGTGTCCGATTTCCGATACTTTAAGCGGTTAAAATACAATTAATTTTATCGACAAATCAGGGATCAATGATTTTTTTTCGCCATCAATAAAAAAATGGCAGCACTTTAAAAAAAATTGTTGGCGAAGCATAGATGCTTGTATTAATTTAACAATATCTACCCAAGTAGAAGACTTTCAAAAACAAAATTGGTCTCAAATGTTAGTTAATAGTGTAGACAATAAATCTAGATTCAAAATATTAATTTTTAGTAAAAACCATTTTTGAAAAAATAAATTAGACAACAAATTGATGTTGTTTTTCAGATTCTTAGCTTTAAAAAAAACACCATCGTGTTAACCAATTTTTTTTACTTGTTTTTATTATAATACAGGATATTTGCTATAAATGCATTAAATCTTAACTCTGAGTTAGATAGTTTAGGAGCTATGATAATTTGAATGTAACTGTTCAAAGTGCCTCTACCCCGATATTAGATAACTAAACACCCATTCCAGTGAGTAAGATAAAATTCTTCAATAATTAAAGGAATCGTAAGCAAGCACAATAGCATCCTTTGTGTGAGAAGGTATAAAACGCTGTGCACAACAGTGCGAGCGAGACAGAATAACGGCTGTCTCCAGGTAAAAAGGGTGCAGTGTGCGCTTGTGCCGTCGAGCAATCGTCCCTCGCTCTGCGTTGTGATAACATTCCTGGTTTTAAGTAAATCTACTTACTGTACATATTTATTGTTTGTTGTTAGACTTTGTTACGTTTTTGTTTTGTTGTTGAACTGTTACTTTTTGTTTATTACAATGAACGAGTACTCAAGTCAGCATATCGCTGACATCCATTTCGTGTATGGATTGTGTAACGTGAGTGCAAATAGAGCTGTTGTAGAGTATGCACGCAGATTTTCTAACAGACGTACGCCGAATGCTCGCACTTTCGTGAGAATTCATTTGAGACTAGAGACAAGAAAATGGAATAAGAAGGCTCGATAACGAACGTACTCATGTTTTGTCGCTCCAAGATGAACATCAAATATTGCAAATGATTACTCAAGACCCTAGCCTGAGCATTAGACGCATAGCTAATCGTCTCAGTCTATCAAAATGGTCGGTGTGGAAAATTTTAAAAAGAGAAGGATTACATCCTTACCATTTTCGAAGGGTGCAAGAAATACTGGAACCGGATTATGTAAGAAGAGCAATATTTTGTTCGTGGATATTGAGAGAAACGCGATATGATCCAAACTTTTTAAAAAGAATTATGTGGACAGACGAAGCTACTTTCACGCGATCAGGGTAAACGAACTACCGTAACGAACACCTGTGGCTTCAAATCCAAATGCGATCCGCTAAAGTTCTTTTCAACACAAATTTTCTGTCAACGTTGATCTTTATAAGGACTTTCTAGGAAAATCATTTTGAACTTGGATGGAAACAGTTTTTGTACAAAAAAGACAAAAAGTTGTACAAAATAATTTCTGGACTAAGTTTGTAGTATAATCGTATATGCAAGCATTTTTTTAACTTCGTTTACATATTTTATTATCCTGAACGTATCTTTTTTCAAACAAAAAAGAATTATTAAAATCGGTTCTCGCAATCCAAAATTACCACCGAAAAATTCTGGCACGTCTATGTATTAATTAGTAACCCAATTCCCCGAGAGATGGCGCTGTAGGTACTTATTAAATTGGGTCGGGTGTCATCGAATTGTTTGGTTGGTCTCTCCTTGGCATCGCCTGCCGCGGAGCTTGCAATGTTGCACGCTCCATGTTCGCGCACGTACCCACTACCGGGAGCAGTTGCAGGAGCGCGGAGCGCTGCTGGAGCGCGAACATAATGGATACCCACCTTTAAACTCATAAGTGGGAACGCTTATTGTGACGGACGGGAAACTATGGAACCCTACACTGAGCGTAGCCCGACACGCTCTTGGCCGGTTTTTTTATGTAGGTTTTTACGTATGTTTAAGGTTATAATTATAATTACTGTTTAACTTTTTTGTTCAATGGGGTTCAAAAGAGTTTTTTTAAAAAGTTCTACAAGTTTTTCGGAAAAAATACAGGCTAGATCCCTCATAGCACTGCCCTCCTGCTGTTCGTACAATTTCATTACAATCGGTTTATCTATTCCGAAGATTACTATTTATAAGATAAACAGACAGACAAAAGTTTAATAACGGTTGGTTATATGTTAGTCTTCAATTTTTTTGCTGCAATTTCACTGTGGTATTCTGTGAGCGCAGTTGATCCATTAGTCATAGAGTTACAGTGCATTGTAATATAATATCAGTAAATTCAACGCCATAACGCACTATAAAATAAAGTAACGCCAGATTTAGCTAGCTCTATAAGCGTTAAGAAAGCGTTTATCGATCTGGCGTTGTGGCTTCGTTTGGCGTGTTGCATGTACAACCTGAACGTAACCACTGTACCACATGAGCTAAGGAACCTCCTTACTTTGTTTTTCCAGCAGAGTTTTACGTAGAATGAACTTAGAGCTATGTATATATAATATTACAAGTATTGAAATATTATCTTCGAGTGTGTGGTTGCTAACAATATATGTGATACCTACTATTTCACTAGTATAATGTACAACGTAAAGTTATTTAGACTGCTATAAGTTCTTACACTTGCAACAAAAGCTCCGTTAGCGACACTTTTACGTTTTTTGACTTTCCATAAAGAAATGAAACATTAACTCGTCGCAGACTTACTCAGAACATAGGCGTAAAAGCCGAGTTAGTGTGAAAATTATTATTTAATATTAGTAATTATTATCGATAACACATAATAATAATCTGTAACCATACTAAATTTGAAAAAGTTCGACTGAGTGCTTTGTTTATAAGTCCACTAATTGCCACGTTGAAATAGATACAGAGCACTGTAATGATATTTTGTGATGCTAAAACGCTAACTTTATTTCGATATTGTTGATTATTTAACCACAAGAAAATTCTTCATTCAATAACTTCTCAATAATTTGTATTCAGACCATAATTAGTTCATCTCAGCCCACAGAGGGCATCTATCGGCCCCCTCAGGGCCCCTATCGGCCACCTTAGGGCCCCCCTTGGCCCCTTATGAGCCTTCCGCTCTCCCAGCTTGCGCCACTCCCAATAAACTCTTGGTTCCCAAAGGCAACAAATATCCAGCGGCCCTCCGCCGACCCGCAAAAACAGGCAGACCCTATAGTAGATGATCTAAGCCTAGTGTCCAACACTATGAATAAGATCAATATAGGGGAAATCTAAATAAATAAAAAATCGAAATATCCTTGCGTGTAAACTGCGCGCTGCTCAGTCCCCTCAGGACCGTCTCCTTGTTCTTGCTGAGCACATCGACCTACTAAGGTCGTTGTAATAACACTATGCCGGAGCCCTCAGCTCCCGCAATATCGCGCGTCGTATCGTATCAAACCAAAGGGTTAGTCGCTTGTTTTGTTCAATATCCGCGGTTTGCGAAATAACCTCCCAGAGCTTAAGCTATTTCTTCGAGCCGACCTCCTCCTCCTTCAGGAGACCCACCTCAGCCCTAAGGTCTCTAAAGGCCTCTCTATTAAAAATTATTCACTTCTTCGTAATGACAGACCCGACGCAAAGGCGGTGGTACTGCCATTTTTTACAAAAAGTCCCTCCATTGCTGCATCCCTCATCCCTACTCCGACGCTTACCAGTATGGAAGCCACTATCACTAGATTAGCCATGACTGGACACCAGTCTGTCATTATAGCCTCTTGCTATATCCCTAGTGGAACCCTCCCCGTTAAGAGTGATTTCGAAGCCATCCTTGCATTAGGCGACTCAGTCATAATGTTTGGAGATTTTAACTCCAAGCATACTGAATGGACCTGTCGCACTACTACCAGTAGTGGCAGGGTGCTGCTCAATATCACTCAGTCTCTCGACCTGACTGTCTACAGCCCCCTCGCTGTCACTCACTATCCCGACAACGTTAACTACGCTCCTAACGTGCTAGACTTTGCTCTAGTTAAAGGAGTCTCCCTTAACCTTAGAGCAATCGAGTCTCTGTATGATCTAGGATCCGACCACCGTCCTGTATCCCTCCTCCTTGGCCATCAGCCACCTCCAACTCCCACTTCCAAAACCTACACCAACTGGAAGGGCTTCAAGAAGTCTCTAGCCTCGGCTATAGACTTCCGGACCCTCCCATAACCCTTTCTTCCGACGCCCTCGACATTACGGGGAACCGGATACCGGTTGCTAAAACTAGTCTTCCCCTAGATATTAGCAACCTGCTCAAAGCCAAAAAAGCTGCCCTCCGTAGAGCTGCACGCTATCCCACTCCCGAGTATAGACTCGCGGCCCACCGCCTTCAACGCAACCTCCGTTACCGCCTCAAAGATTACAGAGACCTCGAAAGGGGCCATCTTATGGAGAAAATTTCCCCCTCCCACACAGCGTACTACCAGATGGCGGGAGCCCTCCGGATAGACGCTATAGCGCATACTCCCCCTCTGTCTCGTCCCGACGGCTCTATTGCCTTCGAGGACGAAGAAAAGGCTGAGTGCTTCGCCGACAGCGTCGCCGCTCAATGCTCACCCAGCTCACAATCCACTGACCCCCTACACATAAAACTAGTGGAGGACGAGGTCCGTCGCCCGAACTCGCCCCCCACCGTCTCTGACTCTATCACTGTGTCCATTTGGACACAGTGATAGAGTCAGAGACTCTATTTTATTATATTTCTATTTTATTATATTTGGTGAGATTTCATCTACCATCAAAGGACTTAAGCCCAAAAAAGCACCGGGTGCGGATGGCATCTCCAACCAAGCCCTCAAACACTTTCCGGAGCAGGTGATTGCCTTATTGGCCACGCCTGCTTCGAATTCAGCTTCTTTCCCAGCTCTTGGAAAGAGTCAACTGTCATTGGCATTCCCAAGCCAGGCAAACCTCACCACCTCCCCTCCAGTCACCGTCCCATCAGCCTCCTAAAGGCCATGGGCAAACTTTTCGAACGAGTTATTCTCGTGCGCATGAGGCGCCATTTGTTTCCCACAGACAGCGACCCTCTTATCAAACACTCGTGCCCCCAGCAAGTTCACCGCATAGTGGGTTTTTATCCTCATCGTCAAAAAATCATCGCGGTCTTTTTCGACATTGCCAAGGCATTCGACAGAGTCTGGCACGAGGGCCTTATTTACAAATTGTACGACTTAAGCCTCCCTGACCGTCTCATCCGCCTTGTAGCCTCCTATCTGAAGGATCGTACCTTTCTCTATAGACACGAAGGCACGCTATCCTCTACTCGTCATTTCAAAGCCGGTGTCCCTCAAGGCTCTGTGCTTGCCCCCCTCCTATATATACTATTCACCAACGACATCCCTATCCCGTCTGCGAAGAGGGCTAGTTTAACGGTTTAAACCAGCCCTCTTCGCAGATGACACAGCCTTTTACTCTAAAGGCAACTCACTGACACAGATTCGGAACAAGATCCAAAAGTCAGTTAACGACTTAGGAGCTTGGTTCCAAAAATGGCGCATCGACGTAAACCCGAAGAAGAGCTCCGCCGTTTGCTTCGAATATAAACGACGCCGTTTCACCACCACTCCGCCAATCAGGATGTTAGGAACCCCTGTCCCACGGCAAACAAAAGCCAAATATTTAGGCGTCACCCTTGATGCAAGGCTCACTTTCAAGCCCCATGTCAAGAAGGTAATTTGCACCACACGATTTTACATGGGTAGGCTCAACAGCATGTTGGGCAGACACAGTAAAATGTCCCTCCGCAAAAAGCGAACCCTATATAAGGTCTGCATACGACCTGTCATGGCCTACGCGGCCCCCATTTTCGCACAAAGTTAAGTGCTAAGCCCAAAGTTATAAATGAACTTAAAATATTTCAAAACGGCTTAGAAATCTCTCGTCAGATCGGTAAGCCAATCCATAAAGGCGGTGTTTAGTGGGTAAAATTCTCCACATAACCACGCAGCCGGATGCGTAGTATGCTATGAGCATTCACCGCCTCCCTCCCCCGCCTTCCGGAGGGTTGCCCATATTTGCTTCGGGCGCAAAAAAAATGCTATGTTAGTTCCTACTTTAACGTATGGTAATGAAAGTTGGGTGAGGCAGAAGAAGCACGAAAGTAGAATAACGCTGTAGAAATGCGGTCGTTTAGGAGTATATTAGATTTATGTTAATCTGAGTGACAGGGTGAAAATTGTGTGATAAGAGAAGAGTGTGGTTTGCAAGATGATGTTGTGACCAGGTTGAAGAAGTGCAGAAGTGAACGACAGAGTCGGCATCGGTCATCCTAGGCGAAAATTTATCGAGAAAGTTGGCGACATATTAAAAATGGGCCAAACTAAGAGTAGATAGCCTTAACCCACGAGCATGTTTGGATGTGGAGGAGGCGAGAGAGGTTTGTCAGGATCGTGCCAAACGGAAGTCTGTAGTCTATGTCTACCGCTCTGGCTGACAGGCATGAGTGCTTATGTATGTATGTAATGTGCGCGGCTCGTCTCCATCCCTTTGTTGTCGGCATACACCACGCAGAAAAACTGAAAGGTTTGCTTGATCATTAATAATACGTACTGAGTGGTAATGAGTGGTAAAATTTGCCAGCATCAGTTTTTCTATTCGATTATGATGTGAGAGTTCAAGGCAAGAATGAATAAGCTATTGTTAAACTAAAACCACACCGTTAGGTTGTCTGGAAAAAATTGCTTCATAGCAATAAGACCACCTTTTGTTTTTCTCTTTGTTTGTTTCTTGTTATGTTGTGTTTTTAGTGTTCAATAAAGGGTTATGTATTGTATTATATTGTATTGTTGGGCTTAGTCAGTGAGCTTTAATATCTTTGGCTGCACAGTGGTGTAGCCGATTATAGTAAAGCTTAATGACTTATAGGTGAAAAACGCTGATTTATTATGAGTGTTATTCACATCATACACATCTTTTTGAAATTATCATGTTAGCACCTACGTTTAAAGCGCTCAAAACTTTTACATATCTAGCGAAATCTCTGAGATTGTTTTAGTGAATTTGCTTTTGGATTTCTTCCATACAACAACTTTTGATTGTTATTTTTATCGATTCTTTTTGTTGTTGAACTAAGGGAACATCTTCTAATTCTGCAAAGGCAATCCAATTTACTGTATTCTTGGTTTGAACTTGGACTATTATAAAACAATAACACAGATATAGGTATATAAGTTATAAAACTGCTTTCCTATTACGACATAAAAATAAACACCTTAATTATAATAAGTAACACCTTAATGCTGTTGCGGTCCTTATATAGGTTCTAGAGGACCGGAGAACATTTTTACTGGAAACAAGACCATCTTAGTCCTCAGGGGTGACAACGCATCTGTTAGTTAACAAATTACATCGCGTACTAGCACATTAAAGAGCGAAAAAGAACGTGTTAGGTGTAAATAATATTCGTTTATTTCCTGTTACAACCACAAAATTTCCTTGTTAGGAATAAGTTTTCTTAATTTGATAGGAAAAATAAGTACGCTGTAAATTTATGAGGCAACAATACACTATAACTTATTTTTAAAAGTATTTGAAACGAGATTGAATATTTATAAGAGGAATATCACTTTTGACTATTTCAGTAACAGTATAGTTGAGTTTGAAATATGACCGGGGATAGTTTATATACTTTAAAGCTTATATTATCATAAAAATGTCGTTAACGCTAAAGAATATGTACACAGTGAGCGGAAGTTTTCTTGATTTATTCTCATGTAGTGAAATGCTACTATTTTGAAGAATGAAAAATTTGTGATTTATTTTAGAAATAAACACTAATATTGTATGTTTCGTATTCATGGAGCAAAGAACTTGCTTAAATTAAAATGACAGAATAAACAAATTCGATTTAGGGCCGATTTTATAATCGTCATATAAATGTTATTCATACGATAAAATGTAATATAAACAAATTAAACATTATATTTGTATTAATATTTTCCTCTACGTTTATTTTTTGACTTTTATATCCTGTAAGTTTTTAATTTATTTGATGGATAACTGACGATGTAAAAATCGGCCCTCAATTTTTATTATGTAATAACTGAAAGCGTTAAGGAATAGAATAGAAAGGAATAGAATAGAATATAATGTAATGTTATATAATGCAATGAAATTGAGTGGAAATAATACATGGGGATCTATGTTAAGCGGTGGACTTCGATAGTTTGTAATAAATGTATATGACAAGTTTATGACAAAGAACTATTTACGGAGTTCTGCTAAGCAGGTGAGGAATCAACTCCTAAAATTGCAATAAAAACATTTCAAAGGAGCTGGCGGGAAATGAACTTGCATTGCTCATCGGCATTGCGACTTAAGTGTCGTAGATAGTAAGGTACTTGAACCGTATAAAACGTTTCACACTCAAAAACATTTTAACAACAACAATTATGAAATCACACCGGCATTTGGTTGTCACAGAAGTTTTTTTTTTTGAAGATTTTTTCACGATAATGAATTTCCATAGTTGCCACGCTTGTCAAACGTGTTAGCAACCGAGTTAGACACCCACGGGATGATAATATGTGATAGTGGACATTCTTACACCGACACTACCCGGCTGTTTTAGTTTCTGTCTTATCATGAATTAAATTAATATTTACACCAACTATGCAATATATTTTATACCCTAATATTTCGTGCAAGTAAGCGGATCCGTGGAGGCACACATTACTCGTATACTAAAACATTGCAAGGCCTTTATACGGGTTGATCCCTAAGGTGGCATATCATAAAATTTCGTATTAATTACTCGGTGGGGTTTTACGGGATATTTAGATAATGTAATATTCTACTATATTATCTAGGTAAATACTTCACTGAACTATTTTAAAATTGCAAAATTAGTGTTTCATGACATCAGTCCTCACTGAAATCATTAAAATAATTGAGCTTATAATTTTTTTTTCATTTGTATTTATTAAGATTTACTTTATTCTACAACTATTTGTTAATATCGCAATAATTGAGGGATTTTTTTACAAAAAATTGTATATATGTTTGATTATTCTCAAACTATTAGCGGTAAGTGCTCGTCCCGCATTATATGAGAAGATATATTAGAACGTTTTGAAAATAATCTTTCATAAATTTATATAAACCTTTTTCGAAGTGCTTCTTTTAATAACTTTAAATTGACACCTTTGCACGATGGATCCCAAAAAAACTCGTACTTTTTTTTAAATTGCGCGTTTTATATGTTTTAAGTTAATTAATGAGATTAATTATTAAATTTTGTCGCGTTTAATTTAATTAGTTTTACGTATTTTAATTCCCATCGTTTCGGGTATTTTACGGCACCTATGATCACCGAGGTGGTTGACGTTTCGATGCCATAGTTAACCCGGGCTACCTTCAGCGTTTGAATATCCATTTTTTATCCACTCTACGTACAACGAGTTTACAATATCTTGAAGTATAGTAATAGTATGCTTGCGATTTAACAATTTTTTTTTTTATTTATAGCATCTCAATTTTGTTGTTTTATAATTTCAATAGCATCACGAGTTATCCTTGTTAGAAATCAGTGTTCTCTTGCGAGGATTTTTGTTTTGTCAAATCTGATTTAATGGCAACATTGGCAGAACTGTAGACTTCCCGTTGCGAATTATAATTTTATATCAAATATAGTGAATAAATATCCAGATCGAAATATTACTGCGTTACCGAGTCGTCAAATGATATAAGTATTAATGATTACTTACATTTATCGGTATCGTTTTTTATAATCTAATTGTATAATTCCGCTCTTTAAACAAAGCACAAATCATTTATGTGCTAATTTAACGACTGTGAATCACGGAAAGCCATAGACAGTCGTTCGTGCAATTTTCGATTAATATTTTGATAAGCCACCGCGTTTTCGTTTACAGAATGCAATAAAATTCGTATTCTATAAAACTATACTTAAATATTGGCCCTGATTTATAATTAGTAAAACGTAAAAGTGGATGCGATTCATCCTGCCTGATTATTATCTTCCAATTTGGTGGGTATTAATTTGTTGGTTCGATTATTGAAGAAACTACAAAATTTTATTCAATGGTAACTAACATACATACACCCACGCACTCTTACGCCGCACGTATGCAGACAAGACTTTTTGACACAGTTTCTTGGAAACAAAAACTATATCCATTTCTATTTGAGAGGATTTTGAATATAATTTTCTCGACTGACTGAATATACAACCTAGTTTTCTCGCTTACCATACATTTTTTGAAAAACAAAGAGTGCTTATACATAAATAGTACATATTATTATTCATCGTAATTTTATCTTCATTACAGTCTATCAACAGTCCACCGCTGAACTTATAAGGTAGCTTCTGCTACCCACCTTAGTTAGTTGTTTTTCAAATTTCCTTTGTCGCCTCGTACGATACCCACGGGGTGATATGGAGTAGTAGAATTACTACGATAATAACAACAAAGTTTTTAAAGAAGCGGAATTTTAATTTCTTAGGCCCCCGACGTAAGCAAAGAGGTGTTACATGTAGAGGTGTTGTATGTACGTGTGCTTCTGCATGTCTGTATGTAGCATCGCAGCTCCCAAACGGATGAACCGATTTCTATTTAGTTTATTCGTTTTGAAGGTAACTTAATCAAGAGTGTTCTTAAGTATGACTCAAAAAAGTCTTTTCAGTCGATTGAAGATTGTTTTTGCTGGGGGGGGGGGGGGGGTTAAAATTTTCAATTTAAGTTATAATCATTAGTACGAGTGAAAACGGAGACTTATTAATGAATTTTGCAAGGAGCTTTAATTTTAAATAGGAAGTTATACATTAATTCTTTAATTTCTAAAATATAAATAATTTTTAGTGGTTTCTTTCGTTCGCATTTTAATGGCATTCTTTAAAAAAGGAGTAGTTTCGCTCGTTTGAGGTTTGAAATTCCCTTAGTCATATGGGTTCAGAAAAATCGTCAGTAGTAAACGATTCATCAAAAAAAAAACCATGCGTTGAAGAAAACTCTTAGTAAAATGTTTTATGTGAGAGAGACTTAAAGAACTTAAAATGCAGCAATATTAGTGGGATAGTTTTAGCACGAATGAATCAGCTCGACCAGGGAAGGATCACGCTTTTGCAGAATACCAGCGTAAAATAGTAGCTTAAAGCTGCTATGTTTCGTATAGTGAGTGTAGAGAACCAGAGACCATTTTAACCGGAATCGAGCCATTCCATCGTAGTCCTTACGGGTGACAAAACATCTGCAATTCGATTCGTAATTGAGGATTGATGTAGATGGTGTGGATGGTATCAGGAGTATGGTCGTGATGTACATTGGTGGAATTTGGCCGATGGAATTAATCCGAACAATACCTCAAGGGTAATTCCCAATGGGGATAATAGAAAACGCAAAGGGATGCAACATCTCTTTGCAGCGCCAATGAATTGACCCAATTTTCAAAAGTATCGTGACATTCGTTTGATGATCAAAATAAATGTTTCATGACTAAGAAGAGACAGTAGCTTAATTACCCGTCTTATAACAAAAATCTACTTAAAATTAGTATTAAGTATTTAAACTAGAGACAGACAGACAGACTGACAGAGAGTTTCAATAAAGAAGTGCAGTAGATGATATGTGAACCAAAATATAAATTATGGCAAAGCATGTCTTTCGCGAATATTGTGGCGCCGTGGCTGAAGGACAAAGTTTTCGTGAGAAAGACTCATCTTAAACCAGATTCTATCAACAAATCACGTGGCCGTAATAGTATTAGACTTCCAAATTCGAATTCGATTTGAAATACTTTTACGGAAATTACACGGACTAAGAGTAAGAGGCCCTACAAAACCTACCTGCAACTGCTTCGAGTCATACCTTACCAATCGAAAGCAGCGTGTAGAGATAGAACACCGTGACTTAGCCAGTGGAAGCGCTCAGCTCAGCTCATTAAAATATTAACACTTATATACTAGAAGCGTGCACACTGTTTAAAAAATATGTACAAATTTCAATATACTTTAATAATAATAAATTAGCTCCACCTATCACAAAATTACAAATAGTGGAATCAAGACCCTATGGTATCATCATCATTACAACACTTCACAAGTCCACTGCTGAACATAGGCCTCCCCCAAGTAACGCCACAAAGCACGGTCCTGAGCCACCTGCATCCATCGACTTCCTGCATGTCTTAACAGGTCGTCACTCTATCTAGTGGGGGGTCGCCCTACACTACGCTATGGTATATGTATGTAATAAAATCCCTAAATGTCTACAAAATGAAGAATCATTAAATAAATTTCAAAGAGACTTTAAAAATACTAAATTGAAAAAAATTTTTTTTCATTGTCAGAGTTTTTCGGTGGAAAATGATAATTGTTTAATTGATTGTATATATCAGCGTAAAATAGCAGCTCAATGCTGCTGTGTTTCGTATGGTGAGTGTAGAGAACCGGAGGCCTCTTTTTGCTGGAAACGAGGCATTCCATCTTAGTCCTCACGGGTGGCAGCGCCTCTGCATTTTGATTCGTAATCGAGGATAGATGTAGATGTCTATGGGCCACAGCAACCACTTACCATCAGGTGGACTGTGTGCTCGTTTTTTACCTTTATCCTATAAAAATATCACTGGTTTTAACAAATATTGCAAATGTTCATTGAATCTAAAAGTAATGTTTACTTTAGTAAATTAAATATGTAATTCATTTTACTAACTTAAATTAATTTTTTTTACGTTACCCCTACACTAGGATTTTCTCCTGTATCGTGGGGGCAGTTTACAAACATAAATTGCACAAGGACAAACATCCAGACCTGGAAATACCAGACCTGGGCCATATAAATGCTTGTTCCGTGAGGGATTCGAACCCGCGACCCCCAGCGCAGCCACTCATTGCTAAGCTAGTGGCTTACGCCACGGAGTCGTGAAAATAAAATTTAAATTGACTTCATGAATTAAAAATAATAAATAAATAATAACAAATAATACGATAGAGATAGTCATGATTCGAAATTGACTCAGGACGTTTTTAAAAAGACTTTATTAATAAACTTAAATAACTTTTAATGTGCGATACATTACTTATATACTACTTAATTAATCCGCGATGGATTCTTGCCTAAGGCTACATGTCCGATACATGTGCGAGCCAAACTAAGACTATGCTAATTCTTATTCTAGATCTTTAAGCTAAAGAACAGTTATCAGTATTCACAGGAAAGACCACCCGTCTTCCAGACGCAATTCAGAAATGTACGCCCACGCTTACGCTTGAATTGTTATTGTCTCCGGTGCAGTTCCGTGAATACCAGGATGCATAACTAGATATATGCTTTATTAACGTTTATAACTTTTATAATAACCACGCTAAACGCATAACCTTTTTCTATATTTCGGACGTTTCGAGCTGAACAGTCTTAATATTAATAGTTTCGGGTTAAACAGTCGGTGAAAGTAATTATTTAACGAAGTTAGCCGCACATGCGGTGTTGAACATCTTGATCAGACACTGAAGCAGTGTTGAGGACTTAGGACACCTGTAAGACATTATATATATATATATATATATATATATATATATATATATATATATATATATAAGGTATATTATTGAGGATCTTCAAAATAAACCACAAATTGTTTCTCTGAAAATACAAAGCTTTGTTTTATTTAACACGTCTTTCCAATATTACAACAATTATCAAGTTATGACAATTACACTTCTATCTCACCTGAAAATACAAAGAAACGACATTTAAAGTTTACTAATATTGCTTCCTCAATCGTATCCTTCGGTTTATCTCTCTACAAGTTTTTATAACAATAAAATGCACAAAATAATCTAAACGTCATCCGCCATTGAATCATAGTTTACACATCACTTCGATGCGCCCTCTACCATCTTCCACAGACAACATAGATACGCGAAGCGCAGCAAATTCAAATTAATGAAATATCATTCATTTCATTACATCTCCCCCCCTAAGAGCGAAAATTCTAAGCAATATATCTATACAATGTACCTATAAGTTATCTTCATATTCGTTTTCTTCTCCTTCATCTTCTTCTGTTACGACAGGTTGTAATTTTGTTATGTGAAATAATGTTGATTCTGCTTTTCTGTTGCCTGTATCAAGCCTATAAATTGAATTCGATATTTTCTCTATTATCTTGAAAGGACCTATTTTTAATTCGTCCAATTTCTTTCTATTCAGTCTATTTCCATTTTCTAAATATACACTGTCTCCTACATTAAACTCTTGCATTTTTCTATTTCTATCAAATATTTTCTTGTTGTACTCATGGGATTTTATTGTATTCTCTAATGCCAATCTTCTATCAGCCATCCACTTGTCTTCCTTTTCTTTTGTTTTAAATTCATTTGGTAGAATACTGACATTTGTACCACCCAGTAAACATTTTGGTGCAAAACCTGTAACGGAGTGTTCTGTTTCATTATATTTCTGTATACATTCTCTTGCTAGTGTTGTCCACGTTCTCTTATTATTTTTCTCATTCATTTTACACCTTATTTTATTTACTATTGTTTGATTTAATCTTTCATTCAAGCCGTTCGAGAATGGTGTATTCACAGCTGTAAAAATTAGTTTAATATTATTCTCCTGCAAATATTGCTTAAATTCTCTTGAATTGATGCCCGGATATTGATCTGTCAGGATAATTCCAATCTCATCTGTCTCTAGTACTTTCTTTGTTAGATTTATAAAGTCACTTGCATTCTGAGTTTTTGAAGTCGCAATAAATGCATATCTTGTGTAGTGGTCTACTAAAAGATGTAGGTATTTCTTTGTAGACCTAGATCCTCCAAAGCCACCAATAGTATCCATTGACATTATCTCAAATGGTTTTGTAGCTGGTCCCAGTTGTGACATTAATCCAATTTTTTTTTGACATCTTGATTTATTTTTTATGCATATTTCACATGTTTTACAAATATTTATAATATTTTTTGTTAGGTTTATAGCTGTATATATAGGACTTATTTTCTTCTGCAATTGTCTGATCCCAATATGGCATAAATTTTCATGCACCTTTTTTATAAGTTTTTTACTAAATTCTTCTGAGAGGATAATCTTTTCCTGTTTCTTTATTTTTTTATAATAGATTTTATTTTTGTGTATTAAATTTTGTTTCTTTTCTTTTATTGTTTCATTTTTCTCTTGGTCTTCAACTATATCTTTTATTTGTATTAAATTAACTATTCTCAATAGTTCCTCACTGTTATCTTCTGATTCTAATACCGGATTTCGGCTCAAACAGTCTGCTTCTACATTTTCTTTACCAGGTATATATTTTACTGTAAAGTCATACTGAGATAGGTAATATGTTAGATCACCCAATTCTTCATCTGTCCTGCATTTAATGTTCATGTTCTCTAGAGGTTTGTGGTCTGAGTAAATAGTGAATTGTTTTCCAATGAGCCAGTGCTGCCAATATTTAACGGCTTCTTTCATAGCAAGACATTCTAAATATATAGCCTTTTTCCGTTTTTGATGTTCGTTCAGTTTTTTTGAGAAATATGCCACCGGTTTGTCTTTACCATCTAGTTGTGTCTGTTTTAATATTGCTCCAATGCCCTCCAAAGATGCATCGGTAAAGATTTTGATTGGTAAGTCTTTGTCGAATATTTCCAAGACCGGTTGAGAACATAAATATCTTTTTATCTGATTAAATGATTCTTCACACTTCTCTGACCATACAAACTTCTCGTTTTTTCTTAATAAATTATGTAAGGGATCTAGGATAATTGCACTTCTTGGTATGTATTCATGGTAGAAGTTTATTTTTCCCAAAAATTGTCTGATGTTTTTTTGTGTCTTAGGAGTTGGAAAATTCTTTATTGAAATCAAATTGTCTTTTAATGGTCTTACTGAGTTGTTCTGAATTATATGGCCGAGGTATTTTACCGAGTCTGAAGCAAAGGTACACTTCTTAAACTTCAATCTAAAGCCTTCTTTAATTATTGCCTCTAATACATTTCTTATGTGTTTTATATGTTCTTCAAAGGTAGACGAGTATATCAAAATATCGTCAATATAGTTTACAGAGTATCCTGTGAGATTGTGTTTTCTTAAAATATTGCTTAAAGTTCTCTGGAAAATTGCTGGTGATGTTTTCAAGCCATAAGGGAGGCAGGTCCACTGGAAGTGGCCATCTTGTGTGACAAATCCTGTTTTACTTCTGTCTTCCACCCGTAAAGGTATTGCCCAAAATGCTGAGTTTATATCCAGTGTAGTAAAATACTTGCAATTTCTTGTTTTAATAATTAGATCATCTATCAAAGGAAAAGGTTGAGCTTGTGGTACAACAATTTTGTTCAATTCTCTGAAATCTACACATAAACGGGATTTTCTATTTTCACCTTTTTTAAAAGCCAATGTCACTGGAGCAGCGAAAGGGCTGTAAGATTCTTCTATTAAATTATTCTTTAGTAACATGGATATTTGCTCTTCAATTTCTAATTTATCTTCTATTGTACATCTGTATGGTCTTTTACTACAATATTTATTTACTATTAAATCTATGTGAGCTTCATAATCTCTAACTGATCCTATATCATACTTGTCCTTAGCAAAAATTGTTGTATATTCCTTTATAATTTTCTCTATCTCAGTTTTCTTTTTATTATCTAAATGATCTGTCATACTTATAAATTCCTTTGTTTCTATGTGTTCATTGAAATTTACTGTATATGTTTCTATATTCTTATCTTCATTTCTGTTATCTTTAGACATTCTGTCTATTTTATTTGTTATTTTCTTTTGTTCTATCTGCAAGTTCTCATTTTGGGTTAATCTGAATTTCTTTATCATATCCAATCCGATTATGAAATCTTCAAAATCTTCATTTTCTACTATGTATACATCCACCTCTTCTTCCAAATCAAATATTTTTATTTTTATTGTTATCAAGCCATCCATCTTCTTCACACCATTAACCGTTTTCATGTATGCTATATTCACATCATCTTTTTTTTCTTTTACTTTTATCAATCTTGAATTTATTAAAGAGATCTGTGAGCCTGAATCATAAATGCCGCTCACTTCTAGTTTATTTTCTAATAATAGCTTGATTTTGATTAATGGTGTACTTACTAGTTTTTTTTACAAGCATTTATGTCTACTTCAATGATGGAGTTATTATTTACATTTTTAGTTTTAAGAACCTTTTCAGGTTCATTTTTATTTTTCTTGAACCAACATGACTCCTCCGGATGATATCTAATTCCTTTGTCCAAAGATTCACAAGTCTTACATGGCTTCTTCTCATTAGTTTTATTTTTATTATAAAATATACGACTCTTTATGTTAGTTGAGTTTTTCTTGTACACCATACCTTCATATTTTCTTATCTCGTTGTACAAATCAGTAGTGTTGTTGAGTTCGTCCCTGTTTAACTTATTTAAGATAAATCCAGGTAAACCAGTTGCAATAAGATCTATCATTGTTTTGGAATCTATAGATTTGTTTATATTTAATATAAGCCATTCTTTTTTTATGGCATAATCAATTAACAGTCCTTCTTTATACCTAAATGCGAGAGCATATGTGACTATGTCCCATCCTCGGTTTTTAAAAGTTTCTAAAAATTTGTCTTTCCATTCACTCCATTCAGAATTTTCTGTTAGTTTTATGATCATCGAGCTATACCAATCCAAACAAGGTTTATCTAAAAATAACCTCAATATATCAATTTTTGTTTCATCTTTTGTTATATTGAAGCGCGCACACTCTTTTTCAAAAATCTCTATCCATTGCATCGCATTAGGATTCTTGCTTGTGAATTTTTCAATAATAAATTTTTCTGAAATATGTTTTAAGTTATGTTGACTTTCTTTCTTAGTTGTAGTTTCTATTAATTGTTCCAAGATATGTTGCAAACTGTCATCTTTGTCTCTTGTTTGTTTTGTGCTCATTTCTTCTAAATATTGATCTAAAAATTGCATATTACCTTCCTCATCTATATATGTCTTCTTTAGATTTTCATCCAATTTTATCCATACTTTTCTACTTTGGTGTCTTTTCTTTATGCTATTTTTTACTTTTGTGAAAGTGTTCATTTAAACAATATATGTATGATGACTCACCGGCTTCAGCTCCTCGGGTAAAACATAACATTTTCCTTCTTCTGTAGATATTAAAGTTATGGCTAGTACATTAGATTTGCCATCATTTGAGGCTATCATCGTAAACTCGAATTGCAGCCGGTCCATCTTCTCTTAGTTAACAAAAATGTCGTTTTATAAGGTATATTATTGAGGATCTTCAAAATAAACCACAAATTGTTTCTCTGAAAATACAAAGCTTTGTTTTATTTAACACGTCTTTCCAATATTACAACAATTATCAAGTTATGACAATTACACTTCTATCTCACCTGAAAATACAAAGAAACGACATTTAAAGTTTACTAATATTGCTTCCTCAATCGTATCCTTCGGTTTATCTCTCTACAAGTTTTTATAACAATAAAATGCACAAAATAATCTAAACGTCATCCGCCATTGAATCATAGTTTACACATCACTTCGATGCGCCCTCTACCATCTTCCACAGACAACATAGATACGCGAAGCGCAGCAAATTCAAATTAATGAAATATCATTCATTTCATTACATATATATATATATATATATATATATATATATATATATATATATATATATATATATATGTCGTCTCAAGGGTCTTCATTACATACAGCAAAATTATTGCTATTTCAAACTATGCTATTTTATTCTGTGAGGACGTGGTCCTATCCCGGCCTAGCCAGTCAATTTGTGCTACAACCATAATACAGCCTGGCTCTACCAAGTGTTCTCGCATATCGTCTTGAAATATTTTAGCGGCTCCCGGCTTCGAGCAGTTTCTATGTCTGTATTTTTAAAGTCACTACGAAAGACTTAAGAGCGAGAGACCTGACTTTGTACTTTTAAAGTAAAATGGAATTATCCGTGTGTAATGACAAGGAAAGTGCTACAACGTCCCTGAAAGCACACTCTGCTAGATTTGAAAAATTTATAGTGGCGCTTACATATTATTTTATTTTTAAACCATAGAATATTGCAAACAATTTTTGGTATTTTTATGTAGGTTTTTAATTACACTATTTATAAAGTATATCAACTATGTATGTTACAAGTATAATTACTGTTATCTTGCCGTGGTCAATAGCTGTACAAAACATGAATAGTTACTGTTAATGAGAGAGAGCTTTCTAACAACTTTCTTGTTCAATGGGGGTCTAAAGAGTTTTTAAAAAAAGTTCTACAAGTTTTTCGAAAAACATACAGGCTAGATCCTCATCCATCCTCATGGGATTGCCCTCCAGCTGTTCGTACATTTTCATTACAATCGGTTTATCTATTCTGAAAATTACTATTTAATAAGATAAACAGACAGACAATAATTTAATAACGGTTGGTTTCTTTTTTTTTCTTTTTTTCGTCTTCAATTTTTTTGCTGCTATTTCACTGTGGTATTCTGTGAGCGCAGTTGATCCATTAGTTATACAGTTACAGTGCATTGTAATACTATAGCTGAAAATTCAACGCCATAACGCATTGTAAAATAAAGTAACGCCAGATTTAGCTAGATCTATAAGCGTTAAGTAAGCGTTTATCGATTTGGCGTTGTGGCTTCTTTTGGCGTGTTCTATGTACAACCTAAACGGAAACAACTGTACCACATGAGCAAAGGAACCTCCTTACTTTGTTTTTCCAGCAGAGTTTTACGTAGAATGAACTTAGAGCTATGTATATATAATATTACAAATAGTTAAATATTATCTTCGAGTTCGCGCTTGCTAACAATTTATATGAAACCAACTATTTTACTAGTATAATGTACAGCGTAAAGTTTTAAGACTGCTATAAGTTCTTACACTTGCAACAAAAGCTCCGTTAGCGATAAGTTAAGCTACTTAATACTCTGTGTAATTCGCGAGCACGAGACGACGCGACATTTTTACGTATTTCAAAATTCCATAAAGAAATGAAACATTAAAGCGTCGCAGATTTACTCAGAACATAGCCGTAAAAGCCGAGTTAGTGTGAAAATTATTATTTAATGTAAGTAATTATTATCGATAACACATAATAGGAATAATCTGTAACCATACTAAATTTGAAATAGTTCGACTGAGTGCTTTGTTTATAAGTCTACTAATTGCCACGTTGGCATAGATACAGTGCACTGTAATGATATTTTGTGATGCTAAAACGCTAACTTTATTTCGATATTGTTGATTATTTTAACATAAGAAAATTCTTCAATCAATAACTTCACAATAATTTGAATTCAAACCATGATTAGTAAAGGAATCAAACACCCCCAGCAACTTCATTTGTTTTTAGCTCAGGCTTTCATTAGTTAATCAATTTTCCTCCGGCCTAATCTGCTGCCATACTGAAAGGCTGTTGTTGGTTTTTATACGTCTTCTGACAGAGAAAAAGTTAATTAAACTACGGAGTTGATTGATTCAGGGTATCGTCTGAAAGTTTTTGTTGTTTTGGATTTCAGTGTGTCTTTAACATAGATATTGTATCTTACGACGTCATGATATTTTTTTAAATTATTTTAACTGTTGTTAATAATAATCATCATCATAATTGCAGCCCTTAACAAGTCCACTGCTGAACGCAGGCCTCCCCCAAGTAATGCCACAAAGCACGGTCCTGAGCCACCTGCATCCATCGACTTCCTGCATGTCTAACCAAGTCGTCACTCTTTTTTTTTTGGTTCTTCGAGCTACATGGCCGGCCCATTGCCACTTCAGCTTACTAATCCGTTGGGCTATATCGTTCACTCTGGTTTTACTGCGGATATCCTCTGGTTGCGCGGAAAAACCATTCGTATTATTTATATTTGGACGGTAGGTGCCAAGTCGTTTATTCCTTTCCAAAACGATATCGTTCATACCCTCCTATCGACACATCGGGGTGGTGGGGTGGGAGGGGAAAGAAGATGATTCTAGAATGTCACGTAATCATCGGAACCGAGGATATATAAGGCACGCGCGACCGACGCAGGCCCTCTTCCCGCCGCGCCAGTCATTGGAACCACACCTCCTCTTCCCGTCGCAGTCGTCGTTGAAACCACACAGCTCTCTTCCCGCCGCGCTCGTCGTTGAAACTACAACGCTTCTCTCCCGACGTACCCCTGGGGCCCCAGAGTGTCTGTCCAGAAGAAGTTCCGGAAGTCGCAGCTATAGTGCTCAACAAATAGAAGAAACCCCGGTGAGTCAATATTCCTTTAATTACTGCCTGCCTGATATAATTGTTTTAACCTGCACCAATTTTGTTTTTCTTCTAATCAGGCAGAATTCCCTTTCATCGATTTGGCACAATAATAGTTTTAGTTTTAGGGAAGAGCGAGTGCATTGTACCGCATGCTATAGTAGTCGCTTTACGTAAGCGTAGAAGCAATCGCATATACAGTCCACTTTAGTTAATATCTCGCGCAATAGGTTTAAGGTTCGACCGGGGAATTAGATTTTCGGCAGCCTCAGATACGTGGCTCCACCATCCTCATTTTTGAGTCTATCACGCAGAGAAATTTCGAGCACAGTCTTCTCCATAGCTCACTGAGCGACCTTGAGCGTCCTCATATGGCCAGCAGTGAAGGACCACGTCTCAGACCCGTAAGTCATCACTGGCAACACGCAATGACTAGAAGATGTGTCGTAATTTCCCGAACGCTGCCCAGCCGAGTTGAAACCGTCGATTGACCTCTCGGTTGAAGTTGGACTTAACTAGTCGGACTATTTGTCACAGGTAAACATACTCGTCAGCAACTTCGAGCATAGTGCTCCCAACAACTACCGGCATAGGTGTGACAAGGACATTAAACATGATCTTTGTTTTGTCCACGTTCATCTTAAGACCTATACGTTGGGAGACACCATTGAGGTCATTGAGCACAGTGCTTAGGTAGTCCAGCGATTCTGCCATAAGGACTATATCGTCGGCAAATCGATGGTGAGTGATGTACTCGCCATTGATGTTAATACCGTATCTTACCATTCCAGTAGCTTGAAAACGTCTTCCAATGCAGCGGTGAAGAGTTTCGGGGATATAACTTCACCCTGCCTTACACCTCTCTGCAGTTGGATAGGTTTCGAACTCTGGTTCTGTACTCGGATAGCCATCGTAGCCCTACTGTACAAACACTTCAACTCTTTGATATACCGACTGTCAACTTGGCACCGCTGAAAGGACTGTAGCGCCGCCCAAATTTCTGCTTAATCAAAAACTTTCTCATTGACCACATACGCCAGACAAAGTGGCAGATTGTACTCTTCGGTCTTCTGTACAATCTGTCGCAGAGTATGTATGTGGTCTATGGTATTGAAGCTTTTTCGGAAACCAGCTTGTTCGGGAGGCTGGAAGTCGTCAAGTCTGCATGCGAGACGATTCGTAATGACTTTCGAAAACAGCATGTAGACGCGGTGCAGAAGGGAGATCGGTCTGTAGTTCTTCAAGAGAGCGTTGTCGCCTTTCTTAAAGAACAAGACCACCGCACTTCTGCTCCACGCCTCAGGAGTGGTGCCACCACGGAGGACGGAATTGAAGAGCTTCTGCAGGGCTTTAAGTACCGGTGTTCAACTCGCTTTCAGAAGCTCCACTGTAATTCCATCCTCGCGCCTGGTCCCCTGCTGTTTTTAACGTGCTAGAAAGCCATTCTAATCTCGCTCAGACTGACGTCCGAGATATCATCGGAATAGTGTCGGATAATTTTTGCTCTTCGATCGTTACTAACACTTGCGTGTGGCGCCAACGATGATGTGTACAGCTGCCCACAGAACCTCTCAATCTCATTCAAAATCTCAGGTGTCCCGGAAACGATGCTGCCACATTCAGTCTTCAGCTTTGACAGTTGACTCTTTCTGGCAGACAGATCTCTGACAAAGGATTTGGAGACCTGGTTCCGCTCGATCGCTTCTTTAATACGAGCAGTATTAAAGTTGCGTAAGTCTCGCCGCATGCATTTGAGGATCTGTCCACTCAGTTGCCTGTATGTTGTCAAATCTGTTTGCATTTTTTTTTTCATTTTCAGATTGCAGCATCATCTCCCGTCTAACAGCCATGGGAATAAGAGTGTGATTGAAGAGTTTTTGTGATCTTCTTCGGCGGGTCTTGCAAAACTTAGCTCCAGCCGCATGGACAGTTCCACTAGCTTAACATTTATATCGTCCACTGCATTGCAATCTTCTAGGCACTGAAAGCTGTTACGTAATTCGAGTTGAAAAGTTTCGGGATTCTTGATTAGAACATGAGGGGGACGGAGCGTTGACTTCATTAGACGAGACCTACAACTTAACGTTTAGGTTCAGTGTCCCTCTAACCATTCGGATATAGCTGCCAATTTTCACCCTTGCGATCACTGAGACATCACTGAACGGTTGGCGTCTGGTCGTCATAATAAAGTCAATCTCATTTCTTTGAACCGTCGGGGCTCGACCAGGTCCACTTTATGTGGGGCCGCTTCTGGAAGAACTAGTTCATCATAAAGAGTCCCTCTTTCTCCATGAAGTCGGCCAGCTTCTGGCCACTTGGGTTCCGTTGTCCTGTTGTAATACCGTTTGGTGATTCTGAGTATAAGGTATGCAACCCTCGTCGTTACACCCCCAATCTTTAAAACATTGTTAACGAGAGACTTGTGGATGATTAATCCAACACTTCCTAGGGACAGATATTCGCCCTCCCGGTGATAGAATAAGTTATCGGATTTGAGAATCACAGTGTCCTCCACTTCTTTTCGGACCTTGGATAATCCTATAATATTCCAGCGCAACTTGTCTATTCCTTCTTCCAGCTCCAGGATCTTCTCGTCAGTCCTCAGGGTGCGTGCATTTATGTTGCCAGTTCAAGTCGTCGTAGGTGGCAACTGAACCTCCACCTGAGATTCTTATCACCCCCTAGCCAGGAATAGCGGGGCCGCAGGGGACTGGGGGCTGTCTTTTTGTGTAATGTTCATGGGGGGTATATTGACATAGTATCCACGCTTGGCGAGCGGGTTGGCAACCGAAGTGTTTTTGTTATACAGTTGCTGTTATCAGGAAGATGCTGGTGCCCATCTCCTGCCTGTTTCCCTCTGTCGCCTTTAACGACACCCACCGGAAGATATGGGTGGGGTAGTTAATAATTTCACATCAAAACTAATTATAACACAATTCGTTCATGATCTGCTGTTAATGAAATCAAAAATAATGCAATTATAGGGTTTGATCCTAGACTATACATTATGTTTACTGTAAGGGTTCGACGTAACTGTTAATGAGGCGGAAACACTTGACCGATTGAGTTATGTTAAAATCATTTCTGCCTGAATATTCAATTGTCAGGTAAAAGTTATCCGTCAAATAAATTGTAACCTAAATGAAACAATTTAACTTTTTTGTTCGTACAACTGTAATTGAATTTTTAATTTGTTTATGTTTGGTATATTTTATACTATAAGTAAATTTTGACGGAACATTGAAACATTGACCCCTATTAAAAATATAGACATTTCTTGTTTTTACCAATTCAGTTAATTTACGCTATCAGTGTAATTTGATAGATTTATTGAGGCCTATTACATAGTATCATATTCGGATTTTACTGTCAAATGGATCACTATCCGACAGATCAGTTTTCAGTTCTTTATCTATCAGCTGCTATTAGGAAGCAACAAAGTTTTGACTGCCTCACTCGTGTAATTGTCGTAAACGCGATCGCTGATCATGAGTAGGAGCTCGCGAGGTTCGAATCTCAGGTCAGGCCAAAATCTGTTATTGGGTTTTTCTGTAAAAATCCTCAGTGTCTGCCGACTGCCGAGATAGAATACATTGTTTAAAAGAACTGGACTATACTTATGTGAAAATTATTTTGGTGAAGGGTGACTTATACTTAACTGTCATTTATACAAAACAAAACATTATGGGGTGATAGGTATTGTTAGTCCAATTTTGTAATAATTTAGGTTACCTTAGATATTATAACTAATGAATGCTAATGATTTTAATCATAGATAAACATAACGTATTTTCATTATCAAAATACACTCTGATCTGTTACTGTGTAATTGTATAAACAAAAGTTGGTAATAGGTACTTATATTGATGTTTTAATATTCCTGGTCTTGGCAGAACAAGTCTGGATTGCATGCAAAAAATTTTGCCACCATCAATGTATTTATCCTTGGTAGATTAGTACTTTCTGCTTTTATGAATGCGTCTTCGTGCGTAATGATAATTTGAAAAAATTCTACTCTTCCCAGATGTGTAGATAGTGTTATCAGAAATCCTAACAACACTACACGAGACTGTCCCTAGAAAAAATAAGCAAGTGGTAAATTAACAAAACAATTGGAATCAACAATTTATTTGATAGCGCGCTTACAGTGGTAGAGCCACGCGGCAGCTTTGCTGTTGCACGTATGGGCCGGCTCAAACCGGGGTGGTACCACGACCTCACAGAATACAGGCGTGAAGTGGAAGCTCTGCTTCCGCATTTCGTCTGGTGAGTGCAGGTGGCCGGAGGCCCAAATCCCTCCCCCCCCCATCAATATGGTAGGGGAACTAAATAATGATAGACTACCCCAGGAGGGTACCAGCACCCCTGGAGAATCCCTCGCTGAGCATCCACGACCATGTTTCTCCACTTCTGAGCGTGGGTGCTCAGGCTGCCCCGCGTATTCTGGGGGGGGGGGCAAAATTCCGCTCAAGACTACAACTGCTCGGGGCAAACGGAGCAACAAAACCAAGGCGACCCCTGCCACGCTGTCCGTGAATTTCTGCAATATCAGGGGATTTCACTCTAACCTAAACGCCGTCCACTACCATCTCGAGACGGCGAGGCCGGCTCTGCTCTTTCTGACCGAGACGCAGGTGTCCTCTCCGGCTGATGTCTCGTATCTCTTCTACCCGGGGTACAAATTGGAACACTCCTTTGTGCCTCGGGCTGGAGTTTGCGTTTACGTCAGAGAGGACATCTGTTCTCGACGCCTCGGCAGACTTGAAGGTTCGGACCTGTCCATCCTTTGGCTACGCGTAGACAGCGACGACCATCCGCGCGTCTACGGGTGCCTCTATAGGTCCCATAGCGGTAATGCCGAAACAAACCGACTCTTCGACCACGTCCAAATGGCTGCAGATTCATTGCTACAGCAGATCCCCTCCGCAGAGATCGTGATACTCGGCGACTTTAACGCCCATCACGCCGAATGGCTTGGTTCACGTTTAACCGATCATGCGGGGAGATCTGTTCATGATTTTGCCTTGGCATATGGTCTGACACAACTGGTTACTTCGCCTACGCGGATTCCAGATGTGGAGGATCATTCACCTTCCCTGTTGGACCTTCTGCTGACCTCTCACCCGGACGGATATCAGATTTCCGTCGACGCCCCTTTAGGCTCCTCGGACCATTGTCTGGTCCGGAGTGTTGTGCCACTCACGCTGAAATCGCGGTTGCATTCTGCAGGCTGCCGCCGTGTTTGGCACTATAGGTCAGCCGATTGGGATGGGATGCGGTCTTTCTTTGCATCCTACCCTTGGGGGCGGGTTTGCTTCTCGCCGGATGATCCCAACGTTGTTGCGGATTCTGTTACTGATGTGGTACTTCAGGGTATGGAACTTTTTATTACTTCCTCTGTGGTGCCCATTCAGGCAAATCTCAGCCATGGTTTGGTCGCTCCTGTAAAATAGCATCATGCTATAAGCAGGAATGCTACCAAGCCTGGGTTGATGCATCAGCGTCCCGGGATGTAAACACCAGCGCTCTAAAAAAGAAGTATAATTCCGCCACTAGGTCTTTCAAAAGAGTCATTGCCAAGGCAAAGTCAGAGCACATAGGCAGAATTGGCGAGAAACTAGTTCGCCTTCCTTCTGGAACCCGTGCATTCTGGTCTCTCGCCAAGGCTGTCCAGGGGAATTTCTGTCAGCCATCTCTTCCATCTCTGCACAGGGAGGACGACTCACTGGCCCATACTGCAAAGGAGAAAGCCGATCTTCTGGGCTCTTTCTTTGCGTCTAACTCGACTCTCGATGACGGGGGGAGTACGCCGCCGACCATCCCGCGGTGTGAGTGCTCCATGCCGGAAGTGCAGTTCACACAGCGCTCGGTTCGCAAAGCACTCCTCTCCCTGGACATCCACAAGTCGAGTGGGCCTGACGGAATCCCCCCAATTGTGCTGAGGACGTGTGCTCCAGAGTTGGCACCGGTTTTAACGCGTCTTTTCCGGTACTCCTACTCCCTAGGCGTAGTCCCAAAATCATGGAAGACGGCTTTCATCCACCCGATCCCTAAAAAAGGCGACCGCTCAGGCCCGTCCAACTACCGGCCAATCGCCATCACCTCCTTGTTCTCCAAAACAATGGAGTCCATTGTAAACTGCCAGCTCATGAGGTACCTTGAGGATCACCAGCTGATTAGTGACCGCCAATACGGTTTTCGCCGTGGTCGGTCAGCTGGTGATCTTCTGGTCTACCTCACTCACAGATGGGCGGAGGCAGTAGAGTTAAAGGGGGAGGCATTGGCCGTTAGTTTGGACATTGCGAAGGCCTTCGATTGGGTTTGGCACAAAGCGCTTCTTTCGAAGCTCCCTTCCTATGGGCTTCCCGAGAAATTGTGCGATTGGATCACCAGCTTTCTTGCAGATCGGAGCATCAAGGTTGTAGACGGTGCAAGCTCCGATTGCAAGCCTATTAATGCTGGTGTTCCACAGGGCTGCGTGCTATCGCCAACGCTGTTTCTTCTGCATATCAATGATATGTTGCACACCCGTAACATTCATTGCTATGCGGATGACAGCACTGGTGATGCTCTTTACACCGGCCGAGCCAATATTTCTCGGGAAAACGTCTCCGAGTGCCGGGACAAACTTGTGTCTGAAGTCGAGTCGTTGCTGAACAGAGTCTCGGATTAGGGACGACTAAATCTAGTCCAGTTTAACCCCCAGAAGACACAAGTTTGCGCGTTAACCGCTAAAAAGAACCCCTTTGTCGTATCTCCTCAGTTTCAAGGCACTCCCCTTGTTGCCTCAGCCAGTATCGGAATCCTCGGCGTCGACATATCGAGTGACGTGCAGTTTCGTGGTCACTTGGAAGGGAAGGCCAAATTGGCCTCTAAAAAGCATGGCGTGCTCAGCAGAGCGGGACAGTATTTCATGCCGGCACACCGCCTGCAACTTTACAAGGCGCAGGTTCGGCCGCACATGGAATACTGTTCCCATCTCTGGGCTGGGGCTCCCCAGTACCAGCTCCTTCCACTTGACCGCATCCAGCGCAGAGCGGCTCGAATCGTCGACGACCGAGTGCTTTCCGATCGGCTCGATTCACTGGCGCTGCGAAGAGATGTTGCATCTCTTTGCGTATTTTATCGCATCTATCACGGGGAGTGCTCTGAGGAATTGTTCGGATTAATCCCAGCCGCCAAATTTCGTGAACGCACTACACGGCAAACGTCCCGATACCATCCACACCATCTGGATGCTTGGCGGTCCACCACTGTACGTTTCACAAGGAGTTTTCTTCCACGTACAACCTCTCTGTGGAATAGTTTACCACCGGCGATTTTTCCGGACCGATACGACCTGGGGACCTTCAAGAAAAGAGCTTACTCCTTTCTAAAGGGCCGGCAACGCACCCGCAATTGTCCTGGTATTGCGATTGATCATGGGCGGCGGTAGTCACTTAACATCAGGTGAGCCGCATGCTCGTTTGCCCCCTCTTCTATAAAAAAAAATCTCTGAGTCATGGCTTAACATATTTTAAATGATTTAATAAAGAAAGAGTAATAAATTATAGTTTGTTCTTGCTTTGGACAAATATAATTTCTTATGTTTACTTTTTATTAAAAATTTAATTATTTTACCCTTCCGAGTGGTCTTCGGAATGTCTCAAGTTCAAGGTAATAACATAAATGTCGCCTAAATTATTTGTTAAAAGTTATGGTTATATTAAAAAAAAATCGTTTGCAATTCTTCCATTATTTTGGATGGAATTATTCTTCAAATTTATATTAGTTAGCGTTAGTGGTGATGTAAGAATATCCACTACCTCATATCGTACCGTAGATGTTGTAGGCAGCGACAGAGGAAAATAAATTAGAAAATGACAGCAGCGTCTTCCTATTAACAATGAAAGAAAAAACAGAAAAAGAAAAACTACGATTGTCAAACCATCTGCCAAGCGTGGTAACAATGCCAAATATCCTCCTCATGAGACGGTCTATGGGTTTGCATTCATTGATTGTTTTTATATTGATTCTAAGGGGCTTCCCCTGAAATATAGCCTGTCAAATACTGATAATTTTAATCAGTTCATCCGTTTCCGAGAAATCGGTGAAATTATATAACAAACATTCGCGTCAAATGTAGAACCTTGTTTTTGAACTCGGTTATGCTTTAGTTATTATTTTGAGAACTCCTTCGTATTAAACTATAACGTTCCTCTGACTAAAGAAGAAACGGCAAAAAATAATATTAATATCTGAAAAGCTGGGAAGTAAAAGACAAGTAGAAGCAACTGAATCCTTACCCAGTTGAAACGAACAAAGACCGTTTCACTCAAACATTTTTCCGTTCAGATTTGTAGAACAAGTTGCGCGGAAACTTAAGAACAACTTAAATTTGTGCAAAGTTTCGAATGCTTGGAGTTGTATAAAGTTTTTTTATAAACAACTCAGTCCTATAAGCATATGGAAGATGTATTAACATATTATTATTTTAATAGAGATTTAGTAACCTTAGGCTATGACGATTATTCGACTCGTCATCTCATTAAAAGGGGTTCTAATATTCCCACACCTACGGATTTTCTTTCTTTTTAAATTGTTGCTTCCGGCCTGGCGCCTTCAGTTACTAATTAGTACTTGAATGTGGGATGGATGAAAGTCGGATGCAGACCTTTGACAAACTAACATAAGTAATAAAAAAAATTATCAATTCGAAGAGAATAATAGAAAATACATTTCAACTTTCCGCTATCCAAATTATCAAACAAATCTATTTGTTTATTCGCAATTTAACAAAGTTATTAATTGCGTGTGTCTAAATACTCATTAGAAAAAAAATTTTTTTGTCTGACTACCCGGGAATGACCGTATGCGCATAAGGATGTTTTCGAATATGTGTATCTTTTCTATTTCTTTCGTAGCTCTGTAGACTAAGCGGCTTGATTCATTTAAACATATGGGTTTTTGTTAGATTCGTCTTAGTTGTGGATGTGACAGGTCTAATATTGGAGATTTTCTTTTTTACAGTAAACTTTTTCCACAATCGGGTTTATCTACCCATTTGGATATTCAATAAAGTTTACAATGGAGGTAGCACCATAATTTTATGTAATTTGCATCACGTACATTTTTATACAATTTTATGAGTGGATCCGACTAAGGGCGGACTACGTTTGCATAGAATACTAGCATAAAATAACAGCATTATGCTGCTATGTTTCTTATAGTTAATCGAAGATAGTTGTCAGTAATTATTTCATACATTTTATTAAATGGATGTAGGTATCAATGGGCACAGAATCTCTTTGTCTATAGTAAATATTACAAACATTTGCGTTTTATGTAACCTTTTTAATATTTAAACGAATATTTTATATTTCTGTCAGATCAAACGCACCATAACATTATTTCCAATTTCTAATCAAACTTATGCTATTTATTAGGTGAACGTGAAAATGTTTCTCAATAATACAATATTATTTGCTGAAGTTCTGAAGTTCACTCATTGTGGATTAATTGAAGTTGGCGCCAGTTCTCTTACAATCTAACTTGTAAAGTTATCTAATAATAATCATCGATAGGGGGTTGTTGATTCATTATGAGTTAACCAATATATATATATATATATATATATATATATATATATATATATATATATATATATATATATATATATATATATATATATATATATATATATATATATATATATATATATATATGTTGCCGCAAGGGTATCTTCTAAGCCTAAACTTTGCATTGTCTTTTAATTTTTTATAAATTATAATTGTTAATATTGCAATTTAATAACAGCAATTTATCAGAAACATACATAACATGTAACTCACTAGTTCTTTAAAACTCTTTTGGTTTACAAATCTCTTTATTGACAACTAATTCCTGGTAAAACAACTATTTATTCCATTATCAACTTTTAACTCAAATATTGTTTTAAATCGTAGAATAAATAATTGTCGATTTGATTATTAATCCTGGTAATTGAAATTGCTTAAGTAACCTAATGAATTCAATAAAAAGTTATTGTTTAGTCAAGTATTGACCAATCAAATCGTCGACCAATCAGAGCACACCTAAGTCGTTATTACGTTTTCCTTATTGAATGAATGCGGGAACAGACTCACTTCAGTTCCTGCGCTCGTCATTGTAGTTCTATTTTCCTGGTAAAACTTTGCAAGTATTATTTGTGAGTCTCATAAAAGGAAGTGTAGAATAAAGTTGTAGTGCAAAATTAAAAAAGGGTGTGGTCTTAGATCTCTTTCATTACAATGGAAACAGTATACGGTAGCTCGACTGAACCCTTGTCAAATGGGGACAGTGGTGCTGCCTCACCATAAAAACAACCACTGGGTTTTCCGCTCCATCAATCATGTAGTTGTGTCCTTCACATTGCGCCGGTGTGTAATTGTGACAGGGACACACTGCAGTATGGACAAACTGTAATTACTCTATGCTGAATGTATAGAGCGTTACGCTGTCCTATTATTGATAACAATAAATTGCGCAAGCAAGAGGGCAAGTTGAATATCAGCTCTCACATTTTTACCATTTTTAATAATTAACGCTATCCTGTTATTTCCCACACAATTTTGGCTTATCGTGTTATACTTTCCGACATATATATATATATATATATATATATATATATATATATATATATATATATATATATATATATATATATATTCCATAGTAGAATTTTAAATACACTTTAATACTACTGTCAACAGCTACTACCTAATACTACTATCAACAGCTGGACATTGAACTATATAGCTATGGTTTACCCTAATCGTCGCACTTGGCAGGCGGGTTGGCAATTGCAGTACCAGACGTCTCGCACGTTTTGATGAACTGCTGTTCATTGCTTGTCAAGTGTGTGATAAATAATTCAACGTCTGACATAACCAAGGTGGCCGCCATCCATCTGAAACCATAAAAAATACTTATCGTCTACACCCTCAGTAAAAAGTTTTAGAGATTTTTGTGGCCAATTAAAAAATGCGGCAAAATATGCCTAAGTGTAGAAACAGAGTAATTAGCGTGTAGTAGGGTCGGGCTTCGGCGTGTATGACAAGCACATGCTGATATATTAGTGTCTTGAGTATGACTTACAGATTACTTTGAATAATCTGAAACGGCGGCTTCATAAATTATATTGTGCATATGCCGTAAATGTCGCACGTCCCAATGTAGCAAGTACTTCAGCGTTAGAAGAAACAAGCTTTAGAAAAATAATAGGTAAATAATAGTAAAAATAATACCTGAGTGACCAAGCTTTGCTTTACGTTAAAAATGATTTAAATATTAAATTTCATCTAAATCGTTAGAGGTATAAAAACAAAATGTGCTTGACAGTGCTCGTATAAAAAATGTTTTCGTAACCATTATTCACAAATTTACTTACATCTTATATCTATTATCGCTTACAGCTTATGAAAACAAACTTAACTTTCATAAATAGAACTCATAATTCCAATTTCATTGAAAGATAAATTTACTTAAGGTTAAAATTGTTGTTCCTAGGCGACACGTGCAGCGTGAATTGACACGAAAAGCGATAAAACGTTTCTAAAAGCACATCCATGTCGGGATCGGGATTTTAAATATTTTAGTAAAACTTTTGTCATGAATTTGGCACTGTCATCGATATAAGAAACTTTTCATTTTTTTTATAGTGTAAGGGTGACAAACGAGTACATGGACTATGTACTCGTTTGTCACCCTTATACTGATGGTAAGTGGATGCTGTGGCCCATAGACATCTACATTAACTTCGATTAAGAATCAAAATGCAGATGCGTTGTCACCTTTGAGGACTAAGATGGAATGCCTCGATTCCAGTAAAACGGGTTTCCGTTTCTCTATACTCACCATACGAAACATAGCAGCATTAGGCTTATTTTAGGGCGATGATTTTTTTTATAATTGTACCGTTTACTCTTTTCGCAAGATTGTACTGCTCATCTTCAAAATGCATTTAAACGGAAAGCACCTTATTTCTGCACTTTAAGGTGTTAGTCCGTAGAATTTGATCGTGGCCGTTTTTCTGTTCATTATGGAATTCATGAATCTGTCTCAATATCAACTCGATCACGGAGGAAAGTGTGACTACTGCCAGGCGCTAAATTGAAGAAAATCGGCGCCTCATCTAGATACAAAGACATTTGGGTATTAATATGAGCCAAATTCAAAAAAAAAATTACATCAACAATTAAAAGTTAAAAAACTTTGATACCCATTGATTCCTCATGAACTCACCCCAGAATAAAAACGGGTTCGAGTAATTGGGGTAAAAAATATTGTTAAAATGTAGTGGAGTAAGAAGGTTGATATACATAAATATTAATTGTAAGTTATGAAGCAGTAATAAACAGGCCGCCTCACAAAGCTCCTCACCTCAAAAATACCTCACCTCAAAAATACCTCACCTTAAAAATACCTCACCTCAAAAATATGATCACGGAGGTTCAAATGCTGTGTATGACATTGCAGTAGGATAAGAAAAATGGATATAACAGCAAACCAATAAAATGAAAGGGGCAAGAAGTGTGGGTAAAAATTATTGCATTTAATTCTCACAGACGGGTCCTGCCTGCACGATCTCACTTGATGAGCAATAGACATTTAATGCTTAGTAGCACAACATCTCTCTTTAAAAAGGCTCGGGTAAAATGACCAAGAAGTTGCATCATGTGACTACGAATATTACATGACAATGCTTCGGAATACATCTCGAATTTGATTTCTGAAAAGAAGCTCGTGACCCATCCCGCACACCCACAGTTCAGACCTCACACCATTCAATTTCTTTATTTTTCCAAAACTCAAGAATTTATGACAGGTTTGATATTTACGTAGCCGAAAGAAACCGCGATAGCTTTCAAACAGCACGTGAAATACATACCCTCTTTTGTTTAAAAAATGGTTTCAACGATTGAAAAAGGTTTTGTGTAAAATGTAATAGAGTACACTTTTGCAAAGCAGTAAATATAGCATATTACATATTTAAATTATTTTATTTATGACTAGCGCGAAACTTTTATTGTACCAGATTAATTTATGTTTAGGTAATTACATATGTACATATGCCAATAAGTTTCAGTATCAATGTCGATTTGTATTAAATCAAATGTATCAAACTCATTGGTGTTTGACAATAACACAGTAGTAACAGTATGTAATTTATAAATGTAATTTGAAATTACATACTGATGAAACATAAATAATATTTTTGATCTTATTGACAGAATAGAAAAAACTGAACTGGTTATTTGGATAAAAAATCATAAGTGCAATTAGTTTTATTAAAATTTTCGTATTTTTAAAAATACTAAAAAAGGGCTTAATAGATATTCTCACAAAAGAAGGGAACTTGAAAAAAAAGGAAGAAGCCGGACCAGAGACAGGACGCGAACAATGGAACTCCGATATTACGCCCGACCGACATCCCACCTGAGCTATTACGATCGTTAGTGATCTGTCAAAATTTACCTTCTTATATTGTAGCAGCTTTTTATTGCCTGAAAACACGGACAAAAGGACATTTTCTAAAAATAAATCCTAGCTAGATTGATTTATAGCCCCCGAAACTCCCTAGACACTAAATTTTATGAAAATCGTTGGAGCCGTTTCCGAGATTCCGATTATATATATATATATATATATATATATATATATATATATATATATATATATATATATATATATACAAGAATTGCTCGTTTATCAGATTAAAAATATACAGATCGGTGACGAGAAGCTGCGTCAAAAGTTCGAAAGATCTGCTAATGTGATCTCCAACTCGCTAGGTAATTGTACGGTAAATTTCGTTTACTACTAGAGAACCTCATATGTAACAGTGAACTATTTACATTTAGGGGCTGATGAAGAGAAGGATAGTCCATTCTACGATTAAAAAAATTACAGCGGAATAGACGTAATCACCAGTACACTAAGCCATATAAGATTCATTACTATATTCAATACACTTTTCGTTATCTGTAACGATCCGTTTTATATCATACAGTTTATATTACAAAATACTTCTGTCTATGGTCACACGTTGCCAACTTCGAACAAAGAAAGCTTCAGGTGTGTTGTACTTGCTAAAAGCATTTAAAAATAAATCCTAGCTAGATTGATTTATAGCCCCCGAAACTCCCTAGACACTAAATTTTATGAAAATCGTTGGAGCCGTTTCCGAGATTCCGATTATATATATATATATATATATATATATATATATATATATATATATATATATATATATAAAGATTAAAAATATTTTAGTATAAGTTTGATGAAGAAGAAGACACAAGTTTGCGCGTTAACCGCTAAAAAGAACCCCTTTGTCGTATCCCCTCAGTTTCAAGGCACTCCCCTTGTTGCCTCAGCCAGTATCGGAATCCTCGGCGTCGACATATCGAGTGACGTGCAGTTTCGTGGTCACTTGGAAGGGAAGGCCAAATTGGCCTCTAAAAAGCTTGGCGTGCTCAGCAGAGCGGGACAGTATTTCATGCCGGCACACCGCCTGCAACTTTACAAGGCGCAGGTTCGGCCACACATGGAATACTGTTCCCATCTCTGGGCTGGGGCTCCCCAGTACCAGCTCCTTCCACTTGACCGCATCCAGCGCAGAGCGGCTCGAATCGTCGACGACCGAGTGCTTTCCGATCGGCTCGATTCACTGGCGCTGCGAAGAGATGTTGCATCTCTTTGCGTATTTTATCGCATCTATCACGGGGAGTGCTCTGAGGAACTGTTCGGATTAATCCCAGCCGCCAAATTTCGTGAACGCACTACACGGCAAACGTCCCGATACCATCCACACCATCTGGATGCTTGGCGGTCCACCACTGTACGTTTCACAAGGAGTTTTCTTCCACGTACAACCTCTCTGTGGAATAGTTTACCACCGGCGATTTTTCCGGACCGATACGACCTGGGGACCTTCAAGAAAAGAGCTTACTCCTTTCTAAAGGGCCGGCAACGCACCCGCAATTCTCCTGGTGTTGCGGTTGATCATGGGCGGCGGTAGTCACTTAACATCAGGTGAGCCGCATGCTCGTTTGCCCCCTTTTCCATAAAAAAAAAAAAAAAAAAATTTATTTGAACATACACTGTTAACAACAATTTACTCATATTATTACAAACTAATTTTATTATAATTCATCTTTCAGCCCAAGCAGATACTTCACAATTTGGAGAGTCAAAGTTTTGTAAAGGAATAAGCCAGTACTAAAGGTTTTGAGAGAAAACTCTGAATCTAAGTAAGTTTGAGAGATCCTTGCCCCAAAGGTTGTTTATTTGGATTCGGACTTAAATTTTGAACTTAAGATCAGTTATATTATTATGTACAAAAGCAAAGTAAATAGAGGATTTAATTTTATTTATATAATAATAACTAAAAATTCCATTGAATGGGGTATTTATTAGGTACAAAATCAATGAAATTCTAAATCCGTTTTGTGATATGTCAATACTAATTTTAAAAAAATACACTCAGTATCGATCGAGCAATCAAGCGGAACCAGGGCTCCAAAGTCTTTGCCAGAGATCTGTCTGCCAGAAAGAGCCAACTGTCAAAGCTGAAGACTGAGTGTGGCAGCATCGTTTCCGAGACACCTGAGATTTTGAGTGAGATTGAGAGGTTCTATGGGCAGCTGTACACATCATCGTTGGAGCCCCACGCAAGTGTGAGTAACGATCCAAGAGCAAGTCTTACCCGACACTATTCCGATGATATCCCGGACGCCAGTCTGAGCGAGATTAGAATGGCTCTCCAGCACCTTAAAAACGGCAGTGCCCCAGGCGAGGATGGAATTACAGCGGAGCTTCTGAAAGCGGGTGGAACACCGGTACTTGAAGTCCTTCAGAAGCTCTTCAATTCCGTCCTCCATGGTGGCACTACTCCAGAGGAGTGGAGCAGAAGTGCGGTGGTCTTGTTCTTTAAGAAAGGCGACAACGCTCTCTTGAAGAACTACAGACCGATTTCCCTTCTGAGCCGCGTCTACGTGCTGTTTTCGAGAGTCATTACGAATCGTCTCGCACGCAGACTCGACGACTTCCAGACTCCTGAACAAGCCGGTTTCCGAAAAGGCTTCGGTACCATAGACCACATACATACCCTGCGGCAGATTGTACAGAAGACCGAAGAGTTCAATCTGCCACTTTGCCTGGCATATGTGGACTATGAGAAAGCCTTTGATTCCATCGAAATTTGGGCGGTGCTACAGTCCCTTCAGCGGTGCCAAGTTGACTGCCGGTATATCGAAGTGCTGAAGTGTTTGTACAGTAGGGCTACGATGGCTATCCGAGTACAGAACCAGAGTTCGAAACCTATCCAACTGCAGAGAGGTGTAAGACAGGGTGAAGTTATATCCCCGAAACTCTTCACCGCTGCGTCGGAAGACGTTTTCAAGCTACTGGACTGGAAAGGATACGGTATTAACTTCAATAGCGAGTACATCACTCACCTTCGATTTGCCGACGATATAGTCCTTATGGCAGAATCGCTGGAGGACCTTAGCACTAGGCTCAATGACCTCAATGGTGTCTCCCAACGGATAGGTCTTAAGATGAACATGGACAAAACAAAGATCATGTTCAATATCCATGTCACACCTATGCCGGTAGTTGTTGGGAGCACTATGCTCGAAGTTGTTCACGAGTACGTTTACCTGGGACAAATAGTCCGACTAGGTAAGTCCAACTTCGACCGAGAGGTCAATCGACGGATTCAACTCGGCTGGGCAGCGTTCGGGAAATTACGACACATCTTCTCGTCAGGCATACCTCAATCTCTGAAAACTAAAGTGTACAACCAGTGCGTGTTGCCAGTGATGACTTACGGATCAGAGACGTGGTCCTTCACTGCTGGCCGTATGAGGACGCTCAAGGTCGCTCAGTGAGCTATGGAGAGGGCTATGCTCGGAGTTTCTCTGCGTGATAGACTCAGAAATGAGGATATCCGCAGTAAAACCAGAGTAACCGACATAGCCCAACGGATTAGTAAGCTGAAGTGGCAATGGGCCGGCCATATAGCTCGAAGAACCGATAACCGATGGGGAAGAAAGGTTCTCGAGTAGCAGCCTCGTACCGGTAGGCGTAGTGTAGGGCGACCCCCCACTTGATGGAGTGACGACCTGGTAAGACATGCAGGAAGTCGATGGATTCGGGTGGCTCAGGACCGTGCTTTGTGGCGTTACTTGGGGGAGGCCTATTTTCAGCAGTGGACTTGTGAAGGGCTGTAATGATGATGATGATGATAATTGGCAGGATTGGCACGACTGCCTTTTTTTGAAACAGGCTGCAGGCCAGCTTCCAGGATTTTGGCACTATTCCCGTCCTAAATGAGAGACGGAACAAGCGTGTCAACACAGGCTGCCACTCGAGAACATTTCTTCCCCATCGGTTATCGGTTCTTCGAGCTATATGGCCGGCCCATTGCCACCTCAGTTTACTAATCCGTTGGGCTCTATCGGTCACTCTGGTTCTACTGCGGATATCCCCAATTCTTAGTCTATCACGCAGAGAAACTCCGAGCATAGCCCTCTCCATAACTCGCTGAGCGACCTTGAGCGTCCTCATACGGCCAGCAGTGAAGGACCACGTCTCAGATCCGTAAGTCGTCACTGGCAACACGCACTGGTTGTACACTTTAGTTTTCAGAGATTGAGGTATACCTGACGAGAAGATGTGTCGTAATTTCCCGAACGCTGCCCAGCCGAGTTGAATCCGTCGATAGACCTCTCGGCCGAAGTTGAACTTACCTAGTCGGATTATTTGTCCCAGGCAAACGTACTCGTCAACAACTTCGAGCATAGTGCTCCCAACAACTACCGGGATAGAGGTGACATGGACATTAAACATGATTTTGTTTTGTCCATGTTCATCTTAAGACCTATCCCTATCCTATTGGGAGACACCATTGAGGTCATTGAGCATACTGCTTAAGTCCTCCATAGATTCTGCCATAAGGACTATATCGTCGGCAAATTGAAGGTGTGTGATGTACTCGCCATTGATGTTCATACCGTATCCTTTCCAGTCTAGTAGTTTGAAAACGTCTTCCAACGCAGCGGTGAAGAGTTTCGGGGATATAACGTCACCGTGCCTTACACCTCTCTACAGTTGGATAGGTTTGGAACTCTGGTTCTGTACTCGGATAGCCATCGTAGCCTTACTGTACAAACACTTCAGCACTTCGATATACCGACAGTCAACTTGGCACCACTGAAGGGACAGTAGAACCGCCCAAATTTCGACGGAATCAAAGCCTTTCTTATAGTCCACATACGCCAGGCAAAGTGGCAGGTTGTACTCTTCGGTCTTCTGTACAATCTGCCGCAGGGTATGTATATGGTCTATGGTACTGAAGCCTTTTCGAAAACCGGCTTGTTAGGGAGGCTGGAAGTCGTCGAGTCTGCGTGCGAGACGATTCGTAATGACTCTCGAAAACAGCTCGTAGACGCGGCTCAGAAGGGAAATCGGTCTGTAGTTCTTCAAGAGAGCGTTGTCGCCTTTCTTAAAGAACAAGACCACCGCATTTCTGCTCCACGCCTTTGGAGTAGTGCATCATGGAGGACGGAATTGAAGAGCTTCTGAAGGACTTCAAGTACCGGTGTTCCACCCGCTTTCAGAGGCTCCGCTGTAATTCCATCCTCGCCTGGGGCCCTGCCGTTTTTAAAGTGCTGGAGAGCCATTCTAATCTCGCTCAGACTGACGTTCGGAATACATACATACATAAACACTCACGCCTGTCACCCAGAGGGGTAGGCAGAGACTACGGACTTCCATTTGGCACGATTCTGACATACCTCTTTCGCCTCCTTTACATCCATATATCTACGCATACATGCTCGTCGGTTAAGGGTACTTCTAACGTGGCCCATTTTCAAAATATCGCCAATTTGGTCGATAAACTTTTTTCTAGGGCGTCCCTTTCCGACTCGGCCATTCACATCTGCCATATAAATTTGCTTTGTCACTCTTTCCTCATTCATTCTTTCTACGTGACCAAACCACCGAAGCATTCCTTTCTTAATCCTGGTCACAACATCATCTTGCATACCACATTTATCTCTTATCACGCAATTTCTCACCCTGTCATTCAGATTAAACCCTAGCATATTCCTTAAAGACCGCATTTCTACAGCATTTATTCTACTTTCGTGCTTCTTCTGCCACACCCAGCTTTCACTACCATACATTAAAGTAGGGACTAACACAGCATTATGAATTACCATACGTGCCTGTTTTGACACATTCTGGTTCTTCATAATAGAGTGTAGTGCCCCATTCACTCTATTCCCTGCATTTACTCGTCGTTCTATTTCCCTATCATATCTACCATCCCTGCTAAATACACATCCCAAATACACAAACTCATCCACTTGCTCAATTAACTCTCCTTCTATTCTTATTTCACATACCGTTTTGCTTTCTTCTCTTTCAAAAACCATCACTTTCGTCTTACTTGCGTTCACTTTCATTCCCCTTTCTTTCTTCCGGAATATCATCGGAATAGTGATAGAGTACTGCCAATTATCGGTCAATCTCAATTACCTCCATACTCTGCAAGATTATGGAGCGTATATTGAACGCCCGCTTAATGGCAGACCTAAAACAGAAGGACCTCCTTAGTGACCGGCAATATGGGTTTCACCGAAATCTGTCAGCTGGGGGACCTTCAAGCGTATGCCACACACGTATGGGGCGAGGCACTCGAGAACAGTGGGGAAGCACTTGCCGTTTCCCCTGATATCTCATAGGCCTTTGACAGAGTATGGCACGCTAGCCTTCTGGCTAAGCTTATAGCGTACGGCTTATCCCCTGATCTGATTGATTGGGTAAAAGACTTTATGAGTGAACGATCTATCCGAATCATCGTCGACGGCTGCTCATCCGATCAAGTGACGACTAACGCCGGTGTTCCTTAGGGGTCCGTTCTCTCCGCAACTCTCTTCCTGCTGCATATAAATGATTTACTTATGCCCGATATCTATGGGTACGCTGACGACAGTACAGTTGTGGAGAGATACCAACCAGATTCTCGGGCCAGTCGGGATCAAATCCAGTCCGACAGAGAAGCTGTGGTGGAGCGTGTGAATCTCACACTACAGGCAGTCTCCAAATGAAGTGATGTTAATCTTGTGAAATTCAACGCTTCCAAAATACAAGCATGTGTCACTGCAAAAAGGAGCCAACTCACCTTTGCTCCTTCTTTCCGAAATGTATCACTGGAATAAACTGACCGCCTCCAGTTGCTGGGGGTTGAGATATCCTCAAATCTGAACTTCGGAAGGTTCATTGAGTCCAAGGCTAAAGCGCCTGCAAGGAGGTTAGGAGTCCTTGCAAAGGTGTAGCGATACTTCACGCTGGGACAGATGCTTACTTTATATAAAACTCAAGTCTTGCGGCCTTGGACTCAGTGGAAAGGCGTGCTAAGAGGCTTATTGATGACCCGAATTTGGTTAAAACCAATCATACCGGCCTCGAACACCGGCGTAAAGTAGCCAGCCTTTCGGCCTACTACTGTATGCATTTCGGAGAGTGTGCGCAGGAATTGCATAATTTAATTCCTCCCTCTCCCTTCCACCTTCGGACAACCAGACGTTTGGCCAGTCTCCACCCTTTCGTTTTTGATTTACCACGCATTCGAACCAAAAGATTTGCTACGTCTTACAGCAAAGGAGTGGAATAAGTTGCCAGCATCTGTCTTTCCATCCCATAACAATGTTTTTGTTGGTTTTTGTTAAGTCAGTGCGCTTTACCACCTTAAGCTATATCACCACTTACCATCAGGTGGGATTTTAGCGAAGTGCTGGCTTAGAAAAGTTAAAAAAATTCCATGTCAGCTAGTGCAATCATTTATTATTACCTTCCGTTAAGGCTGATATATGAGTGATAATAATTAATCTATATTTTAATGGATTGAGACAAAAGTAACCTTCAACCGGCAGTCATCCAACAGTCAACTGGGTGTATATATCCTATACCTTTAACGAGCAACTCTTGTGTATATATGTATATATATATATATATATATATATATATATATATATATATATATATATATATATATATATATATGTATATATATATAACCGGAATCTCGGAAACGGCTCCAACGATTTTCATAAAATTTTGTGTCTAGAGAGTTTTGGGGGCAATAAATCGATCTAGCTAGGATTTATGTTTGGAAAATGTCCTTTTGTCAGTGTTTTCAGGCAATAGAAAAACTGCTACAATATAAGAAGGTAAATTTTGACAGGTTACTAACGATCGTAATAGCTCAGATGGGATGTTGTTCGGGCGTGATATCGGTGTTCCGTGGTTCGCGTCCCGTCTTGAGTCCGACTTTTTTCCTCTTTTTTTCAAGTTCCCTTCTTTTGTGAGAAAATCTATTATTTCGAGCCCTTTTTTTAGTATTTTTTAGAAATACGAAAATTTTAATTAATCTATTTTTGCACTCATGATTTTTTATTCAAATAACCAGTTCAGGTTTTTCTATTATGTCTATAAGATAAAAAACTATTATATTTATGTAATTTGTATATATGTAAATGTAACTTAAAAAAACCGAGCAAAGCTCGGTCATCCGGGTACTATATATATATATATACATATATATATATATATATATATATATATATATATATATATATATATATATATATATATATATATATATATATATATATATATAATTTACTCACTTACTTGTTTTGGTCGTTGATCCAAAGTAACGCCTCTGGAAAGATAAAATTATTTTGACGGCTCAGTGGCGCAGTGGCAGAGCACTGAGTTGTGGCGCTGAAAGCCGCGGGTTCGAATCCCGCATGTAACAAGTGTTTGTATGGCCTTCAAATAATTGTTCCGGGTTTGCATTTTTGGACAGGAGAAAGTCCTACTTTGGGGTAACATTTAAGAAAAATATCACTATAGTAACAGTTTACAGTCTTTCAAATTCATACAAACTACAAAATACTATCAATATTCTACTAATTTAACCGTAAGTATAAGTTTCATGTTTGTATTGTATCACTTAGTTAACTTTTATGATAAAAAATAAAATATTAAGTACATTTATTTCTTTATATTTTTAAATAGTATGAGGGTGACAAACAAGCACACAGTCCACCTTAAAATAAGTGGTAACTGTGGCCCGTGGACAGCTTGGTCTATCCTCGATTACGGATCAAAATACAGATGCATTATCACCGTGACAAATAAGATGGAATGCCACGTTTCCTACAAAAATGGTCTTGGGTTCTCTACACACACTACACGAAACACAGCAGCGTTAATGATGATTAAATCGGCTCGGAATCAAAATTTTTTTACAATCCATGACCACATATAAGTATCGCTCTCATTTAATTTTACAAAGTTCTTACGGAGCAGCTACTAATTTGGCATTAATACATAGATGGTTATGATCTACTAGTACGAGATTCCGCTGCGAAGTCACTACGTTTATTTCATCGTGAGTCAAACACACATTTTTACATATTTTTATGAATAGGAGAATACACTGAACATTATAATTTTAAAAATGTGTGTTTGACTCACGACGTAATGAACGTAGTGATCTTGCAGCGGGATCTTAGACTAACGTAAGTCAACTAGCAGACGCTTCGCCAGAAAGCTGATAATAATGATAATTCTAACGAGATAGAAACTTGGACTATCTCATTTATGTACTATCATATATTCACTATTACAAAAATATTTGCTTTACTTTCAGAAGGCACTTACTTAAGAAAATAGAACACATTGTTAAATAGTTTTTTGACTGAGAAAGGACTACGCTCACACAGAACACGAGCGTAAAATTGCAAAGACTAGCAAAATAATTACATACATAAGAAGTATTCTCGATTTCGCTAGTACTTACTAGCATAGAATAGAGTCAATTTGGAGAAGAATTCAAGAAGTCCCTACGTCCTTTTTCTATTTGGATTTATTGCACATAATTTTTATTTTGATCCTTGAAACGATATTAATAAAAATTTAAAATATGAATAGATGATGATGAAGAACAAAGTATTTCTTTAAAAATAACGTCTGATAATCTAAAATATTTAATGTTGATTGGAGGAAAAAATTAGTAAAAAACACTTGGGCACTATAAACCTGTTCTGCGCCGATGGCTAGCCTCCGTTGAGGCAGGCCGCCGTGGCTGAAATGCGGTCTGGAGGACATTATTATTATTATCTCAATGATAGCAACTATTGTAGTATTTTGCTATCATAAATTTACTGATTAGTTTCTAAATTAATGGCCCAGTTGAAGAAGTCCCTAAGTCCACTTCGGAATTTTAGGTACTAGCAACACAGCCAGTTAAAGCTCTATATTTTCTATGATTTAATCTATTTGTTTCATTAGTAACATATCCTTATGTGCTGTTCTTTTAAAACAACATAAGCTCTTAGTCCAATTAATTGGTTTTAACAAATCTAAATGTTCAAAAAATTCTTTAGACCTTTATTTTGCTAATTTCATCATTTAAATATTTTATACAAATATTATAGAAATAACTAAATATTATGGTGATCATGCGACTGAATATGAAGCGGAAGAGTCCGAATAGGTATAAGCTATTCGGACTCTTCCGCTTCATATGTAGTATTTATAGAATAAAAATAAAGTTTTAAAGTTAAGTAAAATTTTTATTATTTAATTTCATAAGGAATCTTTCATCACTGGTCAATAATAATGAAAAAAAATCGAGTCAATATTTTTTTACTACAATCCAATAGAAAATCCATAAGTTTTACTTCAAAATTCCTAAATCCAAAAGGTTTTGTTCTAACTCCTGCAATATTTTTAGTACTTAACACCTGAACGTTTCTATATCGACCACAGGTCAAACTAAAGTCCCCATTTCATGTACCTCGGGTATAGTGGATTAACTGAAAAATATGAAGCTTATTGAAATACCGTAAGTCTGCCGCCCACTGGTTAAGCTATACGGAAAATGTCCGAAACATGTAATGATTCCAATAGTTGGCGGTGTACTATCTCGGCAAAGGTGCGAGACTACAGGAATTGTGATCGTAAATTGGCCTGCCAAGCGGGCCTAAACGCAAATCCTTCCTACAGTAGCAGTAGACTTCTAAAGACTTTTAAAAAAGAAGAAGACAGGCGTTGAATAGAGTTCGTCTAATTTCAAACCGTACGCGCCTCCCCTGTATTTTGGTATATTTTATTACTTACTCGTACTTCTACTATGTCAAGTGTAATAAAAATGATAAAACCTTCTTAAATACAGTGAAAAGAGCGTGCATATTTCGATTTTATTATATTTAATACGGTAATTTGATTAAATCTACCGAAATGCAAAGGAAGGCGCGTGGTGTTTTAAATAAGACGATCCCTACAACAACCAGTTCATATATATTTTTGTAATTCATTTATAAAAGTAAATGAAATAAATAAAATACCACAGTTAATATTTCCTTCATTAATAATTGAAACTTGTAATGTATGTGTTGCGATGAGCTAGAAACCTTAAATGAGGTCGCCCTATTTCCGCGTCACACAGGCGGTTTTATGTAAAGAATGTTATTTTGGAATATTTTTTGTTGATAAGACTTTGCAGTCAAACAGGAAAAAAGTAAAATAGTCTTTTCACCTTGATCATTTGTGCCGTAATTCCATCTAATCATCTTCCCATCGATTACAGCAATCTGCTGAACATAATATCCATTCCTATAATAGCTAATCTATGATTAGCTCACATGACATTTGCCACAGTTGCTACGCTCTCCAAGACGTAAAATAGTTCAATTGTTACATATACGTGCTAGCAACCGCAGCGTTATTCAGAAAATCTCATGTAAAAATTATGTCACAATAATTCTTTACAAACATCTTCTTCCCAATAAAGTAATAAATAGTTCCACTTATTTAATTTAATTAAAAGCTTAATAGAAGTAGTGTGTACTAAATCTTACTAAATTCAATTTTTGTAGATTATTGCGTATCATAATAAAATCCAATAACTATAAAAACAATTGTATCATATTCTATAGATCCAGAACGACGTATGAAACTGGGTATAAAATAAAACGTAGACGTTGATCGCTGGCTACTGTCGACGAAATTAGTGGCGACGGTGTCATTGCAGATACTTTTATTCTGAGTTGATGAAAGGTGAGTGGATCGTTTGGGAATTAGTTTTCACGGCTATGTGTATGGTCCACCTGATGGTAAGTCGTTGCTTCGACTCGTAGATCTCTACATCTATCCCTGATTACGAAACAAAATGCAGATGCTTTGTCACCCGTGAGGACTAATATGGAATGCCTCGTTTTCAGTGAATAGAGTATCCCGTTCTCTACACTCACCATATGAAACACAGCGGAAACCACACAACCACAAATATAATACTGACAGCACTGGGCCTTTAAGTCTCCCCTGTTTACTTGTCAATGGTAGTCTTTATATGATTGCAGGATGAACCTTCACGCAGTGATGTGTAGAAACACGTTGTCATGAAGCGACAATTAAAAACAAAAGAACCTAACCTAACAACAACGAAACAACAAAAATAGAACAAAAACAAGGTTTAGGACGCCGATAGTTTAGGTAATGTCTTTTTACAGTGAAAATAATTAAAAATAAAACCGGCCAAGAGCGTGTCGGGCCACGCTCAGTGTAGGGTTCCGTAGTTTCCCGTCCGTCACAATAAGTGTTCCCACTTATGAGTTTAAAGGTGGGAATCCATTATGTTCGCGCTCCAGCAGCGCTCCGCGCTCCTGCAACTGCTCCCGGTAGTGCGTACGTGCGCGAACATGGAGCGTGCAACATTGCACGCTCCGCGGTAGGCGATGCAAAGGAGAGACCAACCGAACTATTCGATAATACCCGACCCAATGTAATAAGTACCTACAGCGCCATCTCTCGGGGAATTGGGTTACTAATTAATACATAGACGAGCCAGAAGTTTTCGGTGGTAATTTTGGATTGCGAGAACCGATTTTAATAATTCTTTTTTTGTTTGAAAAAAGATACGTTCAGGATAATAAAATATGTAAACGAAGTTAAAAAAATGCTTGCTTAAACGATCATACTAAAACTTAGTCCAGAAATTGTTTTGTACAACTTTTTGTCTTTTTTGTACAAAAACTGTTTCCATCCAAGTTCAAAATGATTTTCCTAGAAAGTCCTTATAAAGTTCTACCTTTCAGATTTTTTTCATATTTTCTAAACCTATGGTTCAAAAGTTAGAGGGGGGGGGGACACATTGTTTTTTACTTTTGGAGCGATTATTTCCGAAATTATTGACATTATCAAAAAATGATTTTAGTAAACCCCTATTCATTTTTAAATACCTTTATACCTCTATACCCAACAATATATCACACGTAAGGGTTGAAATTAAAAAAAAATCACTTCCCACTTTACATATAGGGGGGCTACCCTAATAAAACATTTTTTTTTTCAATTTTTATTTTAGCACTTTGTCGGCGTGATTGATACACATATTGGTACCAAATTTCAGCTTTCTAGTGCTAACGGTCACAGAGATTAAGCGAGGACGGACAGACGGACAGACAGACATGGCGAAACTATAAGGGTTCCTAGTTGACTACGGAACCCTAATAATTTATTTAAAATTTTAAAAGATATTTACAGTTTTATATAAAAGAAAAAAGTATGAAGATGATGATGAGTGACGTGAATTACAATTATTTTTTTAAAAAAAAATATAAAGATAAATGAGTACTGAAACGGAACCCGAAGACCAAAGTGGCACACCGCGCTTGGCAGTGGTGCTCACGGCTCACGGATTATGCACAGGCTGTGCCTGTGGTATGTGCGCAGCGCCTGATCTAGGCACACTCAGCGTCTGGAGAAGGCACACGCAGCGCTTGGAGTAGGCACACGCAGCGCCCGGAGTAGGCACACGCAGCGCCTGGAGTAGGTACACGCATCGCCTGGAGTAGGCACACGCAGCGTCTGGAGTAGACACACACAGCGCCTTGGTAGATGCTCTCAGCGCCTGAAGTAGGCGCTCGCAGCGCCTGGAGCAAGCACGCACAACGGCTAAAGATAGCGCGGGCACTAGTAGGTGGAGGCGTATGCGTGGCTAGGCGACGACTTCAGGTGAAGGCATAGGCTTACAGGATCCCGGGGCTGGCGACGACTTCAGGTGAAGGCAGAGGCTTGCAGGATCCCGGGGCTGGCGACGACTTCAGGTGAAGGCAGAGGCTTGCAGGATCCCGGGGCAGTGCGGCCCCGGGATGAGGCCTTTAGGAGATGCTTCTAGTTTGAAAGCTGAAGCAAGACTGCCTTTATTGGCCGATTGTTCCGCTTTTATACTTTTTTAGAGAGCTCCGCGCTCGACGACGGATCTGGGATAAGAACGGGAAATTATTTAAATTAAAAGCAAATTTTTGTAAATGACCAAGAGGAAAAGAGTATTTTTGTGGAAGTATTGAAGTAAAAACATCAGACCGGTAACGAATTTGAATAAAAATTGCCATGACAACCAGATTAACAACGATGTCAAAACATGTCAAATTTTGGTTTCAGGCTCGTAATAGAGAAACGGCAAGATTTAAGTGAAAAATGAGATATTATTCATATAAAAAAAAAGTAGCGCAACAGCGCGCACGAAGCCCGAAATTGCAGAGTTACGGAGAACTAAATAAAAGATCGAAAATGGTAGACTCCATCGACACCGATTTAAAAAGTGCTGATAGCTTGAAAATACGAAGTGAAAATGATTTGTTATTGTGTTCTTATGGTTTAAAAACGTTACAGGATCCTAAGGAAATAAAGGTGATGCAAAATATCCAGTTTTGAGGTGAATGCAGAAAATCAAAAACAGAATGGAAAAATAAATTAAAAATAGTGTAAAATGATTTGTAAGTAGCATAACACTACAACGTGCAGTCAATAACAGTAAGAATAGATTATAGGCCTAGCGGTCGAAATGCTGTTGATCATTATTGAGGCCCAGGTGTGAAACTAGGATCGGGCCAAAAACAAAACAGTTAGGTATTGAGTTCTTCTATCAAGAAAAGTTTAGTGGCAGCGTATAGAGTCAGGAAGTAGGCGGTGTTTTTCCCCCGTTCTTCGGAAAACACGTAAAGCCATTGGTTCTACATTTGACCTCCCTCCGTTCGTGTCGAATTGCCGTCCAATCGGACTGTAAGAATGAGGGAATAGGAGTACACCTGTGCTTTTGCGTGCACTCACATACTACTACCAGATAACGAGAGCCCTCCACATAGACGCTATCAATCATACTCTCCCTCTCTCTCGTTCCGACGGCTCTACTGCCTTCGAGGGCGACGAAAAGGCTGAATGTTTTACAGACAGCGTCGCATAGCAATGCTCTCCCAGCTCACAGCCCACCGACAGTGGAGGATGAGGTCCGCCGCCGGAACTCAACCCCCACTGCCTCTGACCCTATCACTGTGTCCAAAGATGAGATTTCATCCATCATCAAAGGACACAAGACCAAAAAGGCACCGGGTGCGGATGGCATCTCCAACCAAGCTCTTAAAATTTTTCCGCAGCAGGTGATCGCCTTATTGGTCATAATCTTCAACGCCTGCTTCGATCTCAGCTACTGTCCCACCTCATGGAAAGAGGCAACTATCATTGGCATTCCCAAGCCAGGCAAGCTTCACCACCTACCCTCCAGTCAACATCCCATCAGACCCCTCAAGGCCATGGGCAAACTCTTCGAATGCGTCATCGTCACACGCATGAGGCGCCATCTGTTTCCCACAAACAGCGACCCTCTTGTCATCCTCACCTCATTCGTGGGGCAGTTTCCTATGCAGCCTCACTTCCCTCTCGCTATCGAGTTCGCAGGCCGAGAAACTCTCTTTCGGAACCCCAACGAGCTCTTGGCGTACCTGGACTGCCTCCTGATGGCCCAGGTCAAGCTTTCAATTCGTTCTCCCCCGCTTCCCGGAGGGTGGCCCTTTACTTTTCGTTCTGGGCGCAAAAAAATGGCTAGCTCCGTTGAGACAGGGTGCCGTGACAGAAATTCGTTTGGAGTGCATTATGCGAAATAGTTCTTAAATTCATAACGAGTTTTGATTTGACATTTTATTTGTCATTCTGTAATTTGTTAACTAAATGGTTAACAAATTACTTAATTTTAATTAATTATTACTTAGTAGTAGTGGGTAGGCCTTGCTTTCCGCCCAGGAATCAGTCTGGGTGGGCGTCACCCCTCGTACCTATTTATGCCGCGATATAGTAGTACTTGCTTTGTATTTGTTGTGCTCCGATCTGATGGGTATAGGGAGCCAGTATAATTACACGCTGTGGGGCATTCCATCTTACTCTTCAGAGGTGACAACGTATACCTTCTTGTGCTCCGCTCTATAGGTTTAGAGAGCCAGTATAATTACACGCTGTGGGGAATTCCATCTTACTCTTCAGAGCTGACAACCTATACCTTCTTGTGCTCTGGTCTGATGGGTTTAGAGAGCCAGTATAATTGCACGCTGTGGGGCATTCCATCTTACCCTTCCGAGGTGACAACGTATACCTTCTTGTGCTCCGGTCTGATGGGTATAGAGAGCCAGTATAATTACACGCTGTGGGGCATTCCATCTTACTCTTCAGAGGTGACAACGTATACCTTCCTGTGCTCCGCTCTATAGGTTTAGAGAGCCAGTATAATTACACGCTGTGGGGAATTCCATCTTACTCTTCAGAGCTGACAACCTATACCTTCTTGTGCTCTGGTCTGATGGGTTTAGAGAGCCAGTATAATTGCACGCTGTGGGGCACTCCATCTTACTCTTCAGAGGTGACAACGTATACCTTCTTGTGCTCCGGTCTGATGGGTATAGAGAGCCAGTTTAATTACACGCTGTGGGGCATTCCATCTTACTCTTCAGAGGTGACAACGTATACCTTCGCGTGCTCTAGTCTGATGAGTATAGAGAGCTATTATAATTACAGGTGACGCACAGGTCACTCCATCTTACACAACTAACCAATTCGTTCGTATAATATAGCTGCAGCGTGGTTCTAACGCGTAAAAATATCAAAACAATATTATTGTCATTTTATTCATACGTAACAGTTTCGTAAATGAAGTTAGTATCGAAACGTATTAATTCGCATTATAGCACTCATTAATTGAATAAAAATACGGCTGGTTTTTTTACCCAGTAAGAATGACAAACGGGTACAGAAGTTATCAAACGAAAAATTGATTTTGCGAATCTAAAAATATTTTTTTTATAAAAGAGGGGGCAAACGAGCATACGGCTCACCCGATTTTAAGTGACTACCGCCGCCCATGATCAGCCGCAACACCAGGAGAATTGCAGGTGCGTTGCACAACCCTTTACAAAGGAGTTAGCTCTTTTCTTAAAGGTCCCCAGGTTGTATCGGTCCGGAGAAATCGCCGGTGGTAAATTATTCCACAGAGAGGTCCTACGCGGTAGAAAACTCCTTCTGAAACGTACAATGGTGGACCGCCAAGCATACAGACGGTGTTGATGGTATCGGAACGTTTGTCGCATAGCGCGTTCACGAAATTTGGCGGCAGGGATTAATCCGAACAATTCCTCAGAGCACTCCCCGTGATAGATGCGATAAAATACACAAAGAGATGCAACATCTCTTCGCAACGCCAGTGAATCGAGCCGATCGGAAAGCACTCGGTCGTTGACGATCAAGCCGCTCTGCGCTGGATGCGGTCAAGTGGAGGGAGCTGGCACTGGGGAGCTCCAGCCCAGAGATGGAAACAGTATTCCATGTGCGGTCGAACCTGCGCTTTGTAAAGTTGCAGGCGGTGTGCCGGCATGAAATACTGTCCCACTCTGCTGAGCATGGCAAACTTTTTAGAAGCCAATTTGACCTTCTCTTCCAAGTGACCACGAAACTGCACGTCACTCGATATGTCGACGCTGAGGATTCCGATACTGGCTGAGGCAACAAGGGGAGTGCCTTGAAACTGAGGAGATACGACAAAGGGGTTCTTTTTAGCGGTTTACGTGCAAACTTTTGTCTTCTGAGGGTTAAACTGGACTAGATTTAGTTGCTTCCAATCCGAGACTCTGTTCAGTGAAGACTCGACTCGACAAGTTTGTCCCGGGACTCGGAGACGTTTTCCCGAGAAATATTGGCACGGCCGGTGTAAAGAGCATCACCAGCGCTGTCATCTGCATAGCAATGAATGTTACGGGTTTGCAACATATTGTTACGCGCTCAAGTCGACGATACACTAGCGCCATCTAGTGTCAGGAACGAGAGCGAGGGGAGCGTTGCAGATAATGACATCACAAATCGTTCAACCGACAGCGCCATCCGAAGAACTAAGTTTATAGAAAATCTTTACTCAACCACTCGTCGCTTTGCGCGCATTTACTTGAATATTCCGGATGCTTCATTGCTAATTTATATAAATAGGCGCTGCAAGATGCGATCGAAGAAGTATTGGAATTGGCGACACAAGCGAAGCTTCGGAGCGGAATAAAGTGAATTAGTGTGTTTAATTATTAGTATTTAAAGTTTTAATTTGTGTAAAGGAAATTAAAGTGTTAATTTAGGTAATTTTATCGGCAATTTTTATTGTCACGAACCTCAAGCTCGTAACAATATCATTGATATGCAGAAGAAACAGCGTTGGCGATAGCGCGCAGCCTTGTGGAACACCAGCATTAATAGGCTTGTAATCGGAGCTTGCACCGTCTACAACGACCTCGATGCTCTGATCTGCAAGAAAGCTGGTGATCTGATTGCATAATTTCTCGGGAAACCCATAGGAAGGAAGCTTCGAAAGAAGCGCTTTGTGCCAAACCCGATCGAAGGCCTTCGCAATATTCAAACTAACGGCCAATGCCTCCCCCTTGGACTGCAGTACAGTACAGACTGCAGGCAGTCGGCTTGTGCCCATCTATGAGTTAGGTAGACCAGAAGATCACCAGTTGATCGACCACGGCTAAAACCGTATTGGCGATCACTAATCAGCTGGTGATCCCGAAGGTACCTCATGAGCCGGCAGTTTACAATGGACTCCATTGTTTTGGAGAACAAGTAGGTGATGGCTATAGGCCGGTAGTTGGAAGGGTCTGAGCGGTCACCTTTCTTAGGGATCGGGTGGATGAAAGCCGTCTTCCGTGAATTTGCGACTACGCCTAGCGAGTAGGAGTACCGGAAAAGACGCGTTAAAACCGGTGCCAACTATCTCAAGCACACGTCCTCAGCACAATTGGAGGGATTCCGTCAGGCCCACTCGACTTGTGGATATCCAGGGAGAGGAGTGCTTTGCGAACCGAGCGCTGTCGTGAACTGCACTTCCGGCATGGAGCACTCACACCGCGGATTGGTCGGCTGCGTACTCCCCGCGTCATCGAGAGTCGAGTTGGACGCAAAGAAAGAGCCTAGCAGATCAGCTTTCTCCTTTGCGTTATGAGCCAGTGAGTCGTCCTCCCTGTGCAGAGATGGAAGAGATGGCTGACAGAAAGTCCCCTGGACAGCCTTAGGGAGAAACCAGAATGCACGAGTTCCAGAAGGAAGGAGAACTAGTTTCTCGCCAATTCTGCCTATGTGCTCTAACTTTGCCTTGGCAATGACTCTTTTGAAGGACCTGGATGCCGAATTATACTTCTTTTTTAGAGCGCTGGTGCTTACATCCCGGAACGTTGATGCGTCAGCCCAGGCTTGGTAGCACTCCTGCTTATAGCATGATGCTATTTTACGGGAGCGACCAAACCATGGCTGAGATTTGCCTCCGATGGGCACCACAGAGGAAGGAATAAAAAGTTCCATGTCCTGAAGTACCACATCAGCGACAGAATCCGCAACAACGTTGGGATCATCCGGCGAAAAGCAAACCCGCCCCCAAGGGTAGGATGCATAAAAAAGACCGCATCCTATCCCAATCGGCTGTATAGTGCCAAACACGGTGGCAGCCTGCAGAATGCAACTGCGATTTCTGCGTGAGTGATACCACACTCCGGACAAGACAATGGTCCGAGGAGCCTAAAGGGGCGTCAATGAAAATCTGATATCTGTCCGGGTGAGAGGTCAGCAGAAGGTCCAACAGGGAAGGTGCATGATGCTCCACATCTGGATTTGCCAAGGCAAAATCATGAACAGATCTCCCCGCATGATCGGTTAAATGTGAACCAAGCCATTCGGCGTAATGGGCGTTAAAGTCGCCGAGGATCATAATCTCTGCGGAGATGATCTGCTGTAGCAATGAATCTGTAGCCATTTGGACGTGGTCGAAGAGTCGGTCTATTTCAGCATTACCGCTATGGGTCCTATAATTTCAATTTTCTAGAAAATACGAAAGTTGTGTGTTGATCTATAATTCGATAGCATGTTAGTCCTAAACAAGTAGTCAAGTTTGCAGATTCGTCATCTAAGTAGGGTAACAATGACAAACATCATCCTATAAGGCAATTTGTGAGGAAGCTTTTGACCAGCAATGGATTTTGATAGGCTGTAATGACAATGATGGTGACATTAATCTCCAAAATTTACATATTTGTTTGAATCGAAAAGGACACAGTTGCAAAAGATTCCAATGTGTAGCCCTCGAACCTGATGGTTTATCCAGGGATAATGATTGTAGGTCATTTGAGACAGTAAAGTTACACAGGAGTCTTTAATATCCAAGCGGGGACCTCAAATATCTCGAAATGTTTCAAATTTTCAGACAAGCTGTCTACCGCACATTGTCTTCCTTTACCATTAAACACGTGATAACCTTTTTATTATTATTCCGCATATATCCGTATTCCGTACTCATTATTCGATAAAAATGCTTGGACATAATGAGTTCCCTAAGACTTATTTGACTTAAGTATACTTTATATATTTTATAAGATGAAATTGTAATTGTTGGAAGTAAAATAGCTTTTTTGTACGTTTCTTTGCCGCTTCTTACAAAGTCTCGCGCATTAAGGACTTGTTTAAACGATGTTGTATTATTTTACTTTCAGAAAGTGCTTCATAAAAGCCCAATTTGAATAACAATACTTGACTTTGACATCTTTATCATTATACCCAGGTGTGACAACATCTTTTAACAACCGGAGAGAGATCGAGGCACCGCCAACGTGCCTATTCCGGGCAGGTACTGAGAATTTTTGACGGAAAAAGTAACTATGTTTTCGCCCAACCCGGGCTTTAAACTAGAGACCTTATGATCAGCAGTCGCGTTTACAACTACTAGACCAACGACGCATTCGACAAACAAACATACAAGTATGTAAGTTTACAGTCCACCTGATGGTACTACTAGTGCAGAACATGGACGCGTAAGTTTACTGACTGTATACTGACTGTGTACTGACTGTATACTGACTGTATACTGACTCTATACAGACTGTATTGACTGTCTGACTGCTATTTGTTAGCAATAGGCAGGAGGATCGTACCTAGACCTTGACTGAAAAGGACTCCTACTTAGTAAAAGACGAAGTAAACTTTAAATTCCTCGTTTGATCTTTAGGTACTTGAAGATTCCAGTACATCATACGGCTACGCGTAGACAGCGACGATCATGCGAATGCCAGCGTTGCTAGTTCCTACCTAGAGGGTACTCCTTAGGTAGGATCGATTTGATTGAAATCGGGCCTCCGGTCACCTTCACTCAACAGACGTAAAGCAGAACTCTACTTCACGCTGGTTTTCTGTGAGGTCGTAGTACCACTCAACCTACGTACAACAGCAAAAGCTGCCGCTTAGCTCTATCACTGTTAAATATATATATAAACCACGAAATCAAAAGAATATTTTTGAGGATATAAGGTTTCTTATGTATATATCGAGTATATGTGGGTATTCAAGCTGTTTTGCTAATATACTTAATTTGAAAATACGGTATTTCGCAAATGAGATGCAACTGAAACGAAATAATTATTGAATACTTGAGAATAAATGTTAAGAGTTATATAATATAATAAACAATAGCGAGAGAGAAAGATCGATCTTTTTGCAGAGGCTTTTTAATATTAGAAAAAAAAATTGATAACTTACCTCTAAACCACCCCTCTTTGGGAATAAATTGCTTTCAATTCCAATTTTCCGTATTTGCACGGATATATAATTGGAATAATCTACCATCAATCTATTTCAATGTAGTCGATATTTTTGTAATGTTTATATTAATCTGAAGCTTACTAACAATATCATACTCTTCATAACTATTTAGGATTATTATGATATTCAGGATCACATTCTATTTTTAACTATTTAAGATTCAACAAGTTCCAAGTACATCATTAATAATTTAACTCACAATTATACCTCTTTTTTTAATGAGTCCAAAACTATTGGCCGTAGGCCTCTCCAACAGTTTTACTATGGGCATACGGTGCAAGTGTGATGCAATGACAATTATGAAATTGGAGTATATAATCCTAAAAAAGTAGAAATATGGGCGCATCTATTGTAGAAACAAAATTAATGCGTCGTGCGTCGTGTTGCAGCACGAATAGGTCTACAAGTAAAACGACCAAATTTAGGCAAAACACCAGCTTAAATTAGCAGCATAATGCTGTTGTGTTTCGTATGGTGAGTGACGACACCCGGACGACCGTCTATACCGGTAACGAGTCCTTCAATCTTGTTTCTCAGAGCTGAACGCGTATTGATTAAGAACCATTTCAATATTTTTGACTGCGTGCCCGTTCTTCAGCCTTATTTCTATTATAAAAAAACACTTGTAGAACATTTTAAAGTGGCACTGTTAATTCTTACTTTTAATTAAGTATCATTACACGGTATCAGCACAGTGGTGGACCATCTGGATGAATGGTGTTCCACCACTGTGCGATTTAAAAGAAGTATTCTTCCTCGCACAACTTCCTTGTGGAATCGGCTACGACCAAGATTTTTCCGGACTGATATGATTAGGGACCTGCAGAAAAAAGCCGACTCATTTTAAAAGGCTGGCAACACGTCCGCAATTCCCCTGGTGTCGCAGTTGTTCATGGTTGGCGGTAGTCACTTACCATCGGGTGAACTGCATGCTCATTTGCCCCTTCTCTTTTATAAAGAAGTAAATAAACAAATAATTAATAGTCTATGAAAGTGCTGTCCATCTATCACACAATTTCTAAAATCAACTGTTGTTAATGGATCGTTGATGTAAAACGTGAACGATTACGTATTAACCAAATGACAAGAAAGCGAGTACTCAGGATAATGGCAAATTAGAATTTCGCAGTTGATTGATCACCCCATTATCGGACGCGAAGTGTAATAGTACATAGTAAGATATTTTTGTTGAAGAAATTATTACTCACACTAGAAATTTCTCCTGTATAGTCAAGGTGTCAGAATCGCACAATGCATATTGTTAAACCCATGGCGCATAATATAGACAAAGCCATAGAAACACTTTCACAATTGACATTTTCCTCGGGGAGAGGATAATTCCTCTATCTATTCTTCTCCTGAGACAAAGCACCTTGATACTCAGCACCAGTCTTCCCGGCCCCAGCAGTAGATCTGGTCTACGGCTCGGTTAGCCTCGTTTTCGGTCGTGGAGGTTAGTAGTACCGTAGCTATCGGCGCTACTTCCTCAGGCCAGTGCGTCACTTCAGATCAACCTTTTACATCTTATTAATAAAGAAATCTTACATAAGTTATATTTTAAACTAGCTGAAAACAAACTATTGCGTGATAATAAATAAAAATAATTTCTCTTGTTTAAGGAGGAACTTTCGTGTGAAATCCATCAATAATAATTAGGTCATAGCGGCACATCGCACGACAGTGCTAATTAATACTGTGCAAGAAAATTAGTTCCTAAGTAAAAGAAACTGCTTTAAAAGCGGAGCATTTGCATAAAATTCCCTTAAAGGGGATTTGCGATTTTTAAGATACTTTTAAAATACGTAACGTTTTCACAGTTATTCCAGTAGTTAAATTTATTTTCACTCTCACGCTATGTATGTTATTATTAATGGATAACTGTCGTGGAAAGTAAATGAACGTCAGATGACAAAAAAAATCGCAAGAAGGTGAACATAATTGTTTATTTTCAATTTGAAATTGGTTAATCATAATCTCATATATCTCATCATTGCAGCTCTTAGGGGGAAACGGCTGTTCTTCTATAAAAATTTTGTTATCGTTTTTAGTTATAACGCAGGGTGTATCATAACTAAACGCTGTACTATCTATCTCCCTTTTTTATACTTTTTTGGAATATCTAATAGAAATTGCTGTGTAACTATATGTCGTTATGTTTTTTCTAATATCTGTATGATTTGATTATATTAATATTTTCTTGATTTACAATAAAGAGGATTGTATTGTGTTATATATCGTTTAATGTCATTTCGCCTATTAACTAAAATGTTTTAAGGCAAACTTAAAATCATTTCTTAAAATTATTACGATGCTTATATTATTCGTTTACTCGAAATATGTGTATCCCCAGACTATTGACTTTTTATGCATAATAGAAGTGACAAATATACTTAATAATGTCCTCCAGACCGAATTTCAGTCACGGTAGCCTTACTCAACGGAAACTGGCCGTCGGTGCAGGACAGGATTATAGTGGCCAAGTGTATGTACAAGCATAGGTGCACTCTCTATTCCCTCACTCTCAAATTCTGATGTGACGGTAAAGCGACACGACCGGAGAGATACCTGGTACAGGGTTAATGGCTTTTACAGGGCTAACGGCTTTACGAGCTTTCCGAAGCACGGGGTTGAAACACCGCCAACTTCCTGACTCCGGGCTGTTACTAAGAATTACTTGCCAGAAAAACTCAATAGCTGTTTTTTGACTGACCCGAGGTTCGGACCCGGAACTTCATTGTTAGCAGTCGCGTGTAGCCAATAGACTAACGAGGCAGTCTACAAACAAACATACAAGTATGTAAGTTTACAGTCCACCTGACGGTACAACTACTGCAGCCCATGGGAACGTAAGCTAACTTACTGTTTGCTGACAGTATGACTGCTTTTGGTTGGCAGCAATAGGTAAGAGCGTCGTACCATGACTGAAAAGGACTCCTGCCTAGTACAAGATCGTATAATGAAGTGAACTTTAAATTAATCGTTTGATCTTTAGGCTTTTGAAGATTTGGACCAGTACATCATATAGCTACACGTAGACAGCGACAACCATGTGTGGATGCTAGTGTTGCTGGTTCTTTCGTGGGATAGTAGGTATCTCATTTTATTCCGTTATCATGTTCATCAGGGCGAGGGAGGGAAATTGGGCCTCTGACCACTTGAACTCACCAGACAAAATGCTGAAGTAGAGCCTGTGCTTCACGTTAGTTTTCTGTGAGGTCATGGTGCCACCCGGTTCGAGCCGGCCCATATATGCAACAGCAAAAGCTGCCGCGTGGCTATACCACTGTTAAATATATGCCCTATAAATAAACAGGCAAATAAAACGTAAAGTAAGTTACAGCCTATATTTACGTCCAACTGATGGACACAGGCCTCCTCTTACTTCAGAAAGTGGCTTAGAGCAAGGAAGCGTTCAACGTGCTCCCCCACCAAAGTGTGTTGGCGGACTTAACATTTCTTCGATTTTTTCCCCAGACATTCAGGGTTGTTTTCCTTCACCACCGAGCACGTGATAAATCTGCAATTAACAGTTTAATTGATGACAGCGAAGACCGAACCTGGATTGCTCGTGTGTTGTGAAATTTACAGCGCTAAGCCACTGAGCTACCATGACTCCTGGCAGGCAACAGACAGATGCCAACTTTTTTCTTATCGGGAAGAGTATCATTTCAAAGAACTTTTATAATAATTATAAAGTTCAATTAACAACTTTTGTCAACTAAACTACAAAACCCTCCAATTTGTACATTAACTTAAAGATGGAGAACTAATTTGCTAAGTTGAGCGAGAGAAATGAAATGGTGTGCTACCTACATATAGACGGAGAAATCTTTTCCTGCCTCTCGCGATCACTTGTAATGCCTGCCACCACTACACCCAACTCCACTACAACCCACTGATGTTAGATCTCATTCCTGGACAATACATATCACGTATATAACACAACACGAGTACGCCTCTAAGCGAAGCATCAAGAGAAACAGACTTCGGAATGGCTTACCCAAATAGTTGATTTGAACCCTTCAATCCCATGCAGACGCATGCGTCAGATCTCGAGCGGTCGCATGCGACCGCACCCACCCACAGTACTTTGAACAAATAAAAGTCATATTTAGAGACTACTTTTCTATGAAGAAGTTTCGCATTGTAAAATCTATACAAACTACTCTATCCTGTGGTCTAAACAAAAGTCAGGGATTAATTTATTACAAAAAGACTAAAATAAATATAAAAAACGGGTACATACCAATCGGATGTCGGCAGCGTGAAAATCACTATTATATTTTTATTATAATGGATTTCCGCAAAGTAACGCCCGATTCTATCAATTATATTTCTATATATTACTCGATTTTATTAACTTAAAAAGATAAATAATATTCACATAAAAACTTTTATAACAATTTTATAAAAAAAATACTATACTAAAACACTAGAAAACTCCAAAAATCAACACAATAACATTCATACGAAAATGGCGTACGAAATGAACGTATATTATAAATAAATATCCATAGACTAACTGACTTCTTTCCACTAGAGGATAGGAAATTTCATATTGGTTATATAATGCCAAACTTCTTTAAAGAAAAGTAGTCTCTAAATATAAGTATTTATGGTTTAAAGTGCTGTGGCTGGGTGCGGTCACATTTGACCTCTTGAATTATGACGGAATATCGCCGCGGTCTATATTTGGACGCTTGGTAGCTTAGAGGTTAAGGTAACAACACATTATTTCATGACAAATATCGTCAATAACGTACTAAGTTGTAATACTTCCTTTCTGCCAAGACTTTCATCTGGGCTCAGGTCTGGTACAATTAGATGAAATAGGTTTAAATAAAATGGGTTCATAAAACAATAAAATATTTGTATAATTTTATAAATCTTACACTGTGGACTAATTGTGAAATCGCCCTGGTATTAATCTTATTAAAATGCACAAATATTAATGTAATAATATCTCGCAGTGAACATTTTCTTGTTATCTTTGTCTGTCTTGTTTTAAATGCATCTTTAACTATTTTAATATTACGACATCGACATCTTCCGTGGTAAAAAAATAAAATAAAGCAATTTATACTCGTATGTACATATATATAATTCTGTCTGATCCTCGGCAAACCCATTGATCTCGTGAAAGCATCATTGACGATTATTTGTGAGAGTACGAACCACACAATTAATAGAATATATTTTAAGGATATTAAGGTTTTATTTACTGAGAATATGTTGGTATTTGTGCTGTTAACGTACTTAAACTAGAGAGATATGCAACTGAGAGGAAATTATTATTGAATACTTGAGAATAAATGGTAGAGTTAATAAACGATAGCAAGATGTAGGGCTTTTCAATATTAGAATTTTTTAATAACTTACCTCCAAACCACCCCTCTTTGGTAATAAATTGCTTTCAGTTCCAATGTTCCGTATTTGTGGAGAGATATAATTTGAATAATCTATCATCCATAAATTTCACTGTAGTCGAGATTTTGTAATGTTTCTATCAATCTGAGGCTTAGTTTTTAGGTTTTGAGGTGAAAAAAAGTGTAGGGCGACCCCCCACTAGATGGAGTGACGACCTGGTAAGACATGCAGGAAGTCGATGGATGCAGGTGGCTCAGGACTGTGCTTTGTGGCATACCTTGGGGGAGGCCTATGTTCAGCAGTGGACTTGTAAAGGGCTGTAATGATGATGATGATGATGAAGCCTAGTAACAATATCATATTTTGGTAACTATTCAGGGTTATTATGATATTCAGGAATACAATCTTTTTTTAACTATTAAAGTTTCAAATACACCTATAATAAATTTAACTTACAATTATACCTCTCCTTTTTTAAATAATCCAAAACTATTGGCCGTAGGCCTCTTTAACAGTTTTACTATGGACATAACGTGCAAGTGCGATGTAATGACAATTATGAAATTGACGTGTAAAATCCTAAAAAAGTATGGGCGCATCCATTGTAGAAACAAAATTAATGCGTCGTGCGTCGTGTTGCAGCACGAATAGGTCTACAAATAAAATGACTAAATTTGCGCAAAATATCATCTTAAATTAGCAGCATAATGCTGCTGTGTTTCGTATGGTGAGTGACGACAACCGGACGACCGTCTTTACCAGTAACGAGCCATTCAATCTTGTTGCTCAGAGCTGAACTCCTATTGAATAAGAACCATTTAAATATTTTTGACTGCGTGCTTCTTCTTCAGCCTTATTTCTATTAAAAAAAAACACGGGGTCGGGGGCGACCGACCATGTTGTAAAGCACCCGAAACGTCGGGATAATAAAAATAAATTAAAGTAATTAAACGCGATAAAATCCGTAAATAATAGTTTTATTCAATGTGTAGTGTTTGCGTAAATTTAAGAAATCATTATTGAATAAAACTATTTATACGGATTTTATACCGTTTAATTAAATTATTTTTTAATTTCAGACGCACAATGGTTCGAAAATCGCGTTTCGAAGCTTGAAATGGCTTTTGTTTACTATTACTATGGTCAAAAATGTCGTAAGAGGTGATTTGGGTTAAAAACTGAAGACTTATGATTTGACGAGTATAACATTTTAAGGTGGCACTGTTAACTATTACTTTTAAGTATCATTACACGGTATCAGCACAGTGGTCATCACCCAATTTCTAAAATCAACTATTGTTAATGGATCGTTGATGTAAAACGTGAACGAATACGTATTAACAAAATGACACGAAAGCGAGTACTCTGGATAACAGTGAATTAGAATTTTGCAGTTCATTGATCACCCCATTATCGGTCGCTGAGTCTCAAAGTAAGACATTTATATGAAAAAAATATTACTCACACCAGAAGTTCCTTCTATATAGTCGAGGCGTTTTAAATACATACATAGATGAACATATATTGTTCTATTATGACACTAAATGCTAATGGAAATTAATCATTCGGCATGTATAATCTTTCACGGAGTTCATTATCTACCTACAACACAAAAATTAAGCCACAGTCTATATACCTACATCGCACTGGTTGACGCCATAACAACACTACTCTTCGCCCATAACCTTAGCTGCGGTGGACAGGGAACACACTTTCACACTTGACATTTTCCTCGGGAGAGGGCAATTCCTTTATCTATCTTCTCCTAATCACTCACTCAGCACCAGTCTTCTTGGCCCAAGCGATAGATCTCTCCTGCGTTTAACCTGGTTTTCGGTCGTGGATGTTTGTAGTATCGTGGCTCTCGGCGCTATCTCCTCAGGCCAGTCCGTCCCTTCAGAGCAGCATTTTACATCTTATTAATAAAGGAATCTTACATCAGTTATATTTTAAGCTGGCTGAAAAAAGTTCTGACTTGACCTGAGGAACTTTCATGAAAATTCAAACAATAATAATTCGGTCATAACCACATAACAGGACACGGCTAATTTACACTGTGCAAGAAAATTCGTTCCTAAGTAAAAGAAACTGCTTTAAAAGCGGAGCTACATTTGCATAAAATTTCCTTCAGAAGGAAATTGCAATTTTTAAGATACCTTTAAAATATATAACATTTTTTATAGAAGAGGGGGCAAACGAGCATGCAGCTCACCTGATGTTAAGTGACTACCACCGCCGAAGACCAACCGCAACACCAGAAATTGCAGGTGCGTTGCCAGCCCTTTAGAAAGGAGTAAGGTCTTTGCTTGAAGGTCCCAGGTCGTATCGGTCCGGAAAAATCGCCGGTGGTAAACTATTTCACAGAGAGGTCGTACGCGAAAGAAAACTCCTTGTGAAATAAAAAGATTAAAATCCTTCAGAGTTCTATATAGCTCACCGCATAACATAACATAACATAAACCCTCACGCCCGTCATCAGAAGGGATAGAAGTGACTATCCTATAGACTTCCATTTGGCTGATCCTGACACACCTCTCGGGCCTCGTTTACATACATGCTCTACTATATACCTACGCATACTCTGCTCACAGAATACTCTTAATTTGGCCCATTTTCAATATTTATCGAATTTATCGAAAAACGTCTAGGGTGTTCGTTGCTCACCATACCAGTATGTTCTAAGAGAGAGTGATCAGGCGGCAGGGAACAAGGTTTAGGACGCCGATAGTTTAGGTAATGTCTTTTTACAGTGAAAATAATTAAAAATAAAACCGGCCAAGAGCGTGTCGGGCCACGCTCAGTGTAGGGTTCCGTAGTTTCCCGTCCGTCACAATAAGTGTTCCCACTTATGAGTTTAAAGGTGGGAATCCATTATGTTCGCGCTCCAGCAGCGCTCCGCGCTCCTGCAACTGCTCCCGGTAGTGCGTACGTGCGCGAACATGGAGCGTGCAACATTGCACGCTCCGCGGTAGGCGATGCAAAGGAGAGACCAACCGAACTATTCGATAATACCCGACCCAATGTAATAAGTACCTACAGCGCCATCTCTCGGGGAATTGGGTTACTTATTAATACATAGACGTGCCAGAAGTTTTCGGTGGTAATTTTGGATTGCGAGAACCGATTATAATAATTCTTTTTTTGTTTGAAAAAAGATACGTTCAGGATAATAAAATATGTAAACGAAGTTAAAAAAAATGCTTGCTTAAACGATCATACTAAAACTTAGTCCAGAAATTGTTTTGTACAACTTTTTGTCTTTTTTGTACAAAAACTGTTTCCATCCAAGTTCAAAATGATTTTCCTAGAAAGTCCTTATAAAGTTCTACCTTTCAGATTTTTTTCATATTTTCTAAACCTATGGTTCAAAAGTTAGAGGGGGGGGACACATTGTTTTTTACTTTTGGAGCGATTATTTCCGAAATTATTGACATTATCAAAAAATGATTTTAGTAAACCCCTATTAATTTTTAAATACCTTTCCAACAATATATCACACGTAAGGGTTGAAATTAAAAAAAAATCACTTCCCACTTTACATATAGGGGGGCTACCCTAATAAAACATTTTTTTTCAATTTTTATTTTAGCACTTTGTCGGCGTGATTGATACACATATTGGTACCAAATTTCAGCTTTCTAGTGCTAACGGTCACAGAGATTAAGCGAGGACGGACAGACGGACAGACAGACATGCCGAAACTATAAGGGTTCCTAGTTGACTACGGAACCCTAAAAACTTAAGCCCTGCCTCATTTAAGTTCAGTTAGTATGCAAAGTTTCATGATCTAATTTAAAGTATTTTATGAATACCAGCGGTTTATTGTTCAGTTTGGAGGTAACCTTGGTTTTTTCTTTCGAGAAAATTTTACGGAATCGTGTTTTCGTGTAATATAGTACTTTTATGTATAGTACCGAAGTAACGAAGGATCTTGCTAAGCCATTTGAGGAAGCATGGGCCCTTATCTGCGTAGAAGAATACGTAAAGAAGATAACCGCAGTAAAAGCCAGAGTAATCGACATAGCCAGACAGATTAGTAAACGGGGGCCGAGGGCCGTCGTACTAGATGAAGTAAAGACCTTGTAAGACATAAAGGAATTCGGTGGATGCAGGACCTTGTTTCGTGATGATCTTTGATATATTGTTCGAATATTTCGTCACCCATTTGATAAACATTTTGTACAATGCTAATCGAATAATATAAAGAGTGTGCATATTAAATAAAAAGCGTAAAATAAGATCTATGTACTTTTTAGGAGCCCGAGTATCTCTTAGAGAACCGTTTAAGGAAATTGATTGCATCGAATTGATGTAAATAATAGTGCACAATTTTAATAGCAGAAATAAAAATAAAATCACAAAACCTGCTTTCCGGTTACACAAAGTATATAATGCGTTCTTGGGTATACGATATACGCTTTTATAATAAGATTCCAAAAGAAAGATCTTTCACCTTTTCAATTTAAGTCAGACAAAAATGCTTGGAACTGACCTCACGTACTACACAGGACTAACTAGAAATTTCTAAACCGATTTGGTATCTACATATACATTTGACATTTTATGTTTGACTTATCGCTTTACATAATTATAGAACTATTGTAAAAATATTTTGAAAAGAGCAACTACTGAGTTTCTTACTTTCTTCCATGATTCTTCTCAGTAGAATCAGAACCCCTGGACATGGAAAAGAAAAATTTGGGGAAAACGGTGATTATATGACTATTCAAAATTGTATTTTTAATGCCTACTTGAATAAAACATATCTGAATTTTGAATTTCAAACGAGTGAAGGCAAATTTAATTTAATTAACGTAGATTAATTCAATCACAAGAAGAACATAATATACACAATTTTATTTTCATATTTACATTTCATTTTTACGTAGGCACATACCTATCTGGCAATGCATCTACTTTATTAATCTTCTGAAGAATCATTAATTTTATCAAAGGATGCCGAACTTTCCTTTGTCGGTCTTTCGGCGTATACTTAGTACAAATAGTAGTATTTATTTTAATTCCAGTCATTCCCAATTGAGCTTTGCTTCGAGTCTAATGTATTAATTGTTTATACTCTAATCCTTGTCTTTCTCGGAGTGATAAGTTTACAATTTGACATGAGTGATGACGAAGAGTCGAATAGTTCTAGTCGGAGTAGTGAGAGTTGGAGTTATAGATCTAAAAGACCTAAAAGTAAATTTGATGAGTTTTTCACCATAATTCATGCATCCCAAATTGCTTTGTGTAAATTATGCCAACATAAAAAGGTTTAAATAAAAATGAAAAACAGAAACCCCTCAGGCTTAAGGAAGCATCTAACATCTTTCCACAAAAAGGAATCACAAATATTTCTACCTGTAAAAACAAAATTAAGTGGAGATATCACAAGCTTTTTAATAACCACCGGAAATAGTGGACAGGTAAGAAAAATATACTTATCACACAATTACATAACACATAATTATATTATGTAACTAGCGGCTGCCTGCGACTTAGTCCGCGTACAATATCTGATTTCCTATAAGATTTTTAAATTTCCTCGCTGAAAAAGTCTTACCTAAGTATAAAGAGGCTATATAGGTAAAGCTTAACTATGCAAGTATTTATTATTTAAAACTAATAAAGTAAATGTCGATCTTCATATCTACCCTATTTTTACCCTAATTTCACCCCCTTAGGGTTAGGATTTCGTAAAACAGCCTATTCAGGATTTTATTATTGAAAACTTATAACTTTAATGCCGATTTTAGTGTCTCTAACTTCAAAAACGTAGGACTTTCATACAAACTTCCAACTCCCATTTCACTCCCTTAGGGATAGATTTTCTCAAAACCGTTTCTTAACTGATCTCTGTGCCATAAAAGGAACCTACCTTACAAACTTCAAGTTTGTATGTTTTATAACTTCTGAGATATCGTTATAGTCAGTCAGTGAGTGATAGTTATATATAGGTATATATATATATATATATATATATATATATATATATATATATATATAGATTATAGTGTTAAATGTGTATTTATAATTCACTCATATTTTCATTTGTTTTATAATCGGCGAGACACATGATTTACTGTTTTATTTCAGTCTGAATTGGATGGTTAAAAAATATCTTCCCTTCTCATTTTTCAATGACGAAGCTACACAAGTATATTTTCGATCAATTTGCCCAAATATGTTGTTTCCTAAAAGGTCCACACTTAGAAGGAAGGTCAAAGAACGGTTTGAAGAGCTTCAATTGAATGTTAAGAAACGACTACAACAATTTTTATCTAAAATGTCATTTGCCATTGATGGTTGGACGTCGATTGCTGGTAGGAGTTACTACGGAGTCACTATTCATTATATAGACAACGAATGGAAGTATCGATCTGTAGTCCTTGATGTTATACCATCACGCGGTCGACATACTGGGGAAGATATTGCAACGATTTTCCACAAATGTTTATTGGAATATGACATAATTGATAAAATACAGGGTATCACGGTCGACAACGCAACTGCAAATACCAAATTTATGTATGAATTAGACAAACAGCTGCCACACTTTTATTCAGACAATCAACATTTCCGGTGCTTTGCTCACATTTTGAACCTTGGTGTACAAGATTTATTCTGCCCTGATACGGAAAAAGGCGGTTAAGTGCATTTTGGCAATTCTGAGATTTCTGCACCACTATACTAAGCAAAAAATTCTCTATCGACCAATATTGGAATTATATTTTTACGATTGATAGTTCCTGAGATACATTAAGCATTTTGGCGGTTAAGTGCAAAATTTTCTTCGCTGTCATACGCTAGAAATCAGTTACGATGCACCATTACGCTATATAGCCGTTAAGAGATTTTAAGGGTTTATTTTCTTAGTAGGAATTTCATATTTGATGTTATAAAACTAAGAAAAAATGCAGTTAAACACATTTTCTAAGCCAAAAGGCAGTTAAGTGTAAATAACTGCTTTATTCCTTAGTTGCAGTCATGCTAGGCTACTTACTTACTTACTTACTTATCTTCACGCACAATCCCTGACGGGGTAGCCAGAGAGAACAGATCGCCAAGTGTCACGATCCTTACATACCTCTTTCGCTTCTTTCAGGTTCATTAACTTCTTCATACATGCACGTCTAGGTATCCGAGTACTCTTGACCATCCCCTCTTCGAGCACTTTGCTCACATGGTCTTCGAAGTTAGTTTCGGTCTACCTCGACACCTTTTAATATTTACTTTCGCTTTATATATTTTCTTCACCATTCGGTCTTCACTCATTCGTTCAACGTGCCCAAACCATTGGAGTACGCCCCTATCAATTTTTGTGATAAGGTCATCTTTCAATCCTGCCATGTTGCGAATCTCTTCGTTTCGCTTTCGGTCGGCTATGCTAACGCCACACATTTTACGAAGAGATCGCATCTCCACTGCATTCAACTTGCTTTTATGCTTCTTCTGGCATACCCAGGTTTCGCTGCCATATAACAAAGTCGGTACCAACACTGCGTTATGTATTGCAAGGCGTGCACTCTTCACCACGCCTTGCCTTTTTACTAATGCATTCAGGGCACCATTGACTTTGTTTCCGGCAGCGACACGCCTATCCACATCTAAATCACATCTTCCATCCCGGCTGAAAGCACTCCCCAAGTATACAATTTCATTTACCTGTTCTAGACATTCCTGATTTACCCATATTTCACATTTCGTTCTCTCTTCGTCCTTTTCAAATACCAGAACCTTTGTTTTATTAGCATTCAAACGGAGACCCTTAATTTCACATTCCTCTTTCATACACGTGACTAATGCCTGCAGTTCTGCTTCTGATGGTGCAATAAGCACTGCATCATCAGCATACAGCAGACAATTAACTTTTATGTCACCCAATTTCACACCCGAATAGCTATTTTTCAGCTTCTGTAAACAGCTGTCGAGATACAGTATGAACAGCCAGGAAGACATGACACAACCCTGTTTTACGCCCGCTTGGACGCTAAACATGGGTGACAGGTCATGCCCTACCCGCACACAGGCTTTACAGTCATAGTAAAGTGACTGCACAGCCCTTAACAATCGACCATCCACACCATATCCCGGCAACAGTTCCCACATTTTCTTCCTTATAACCCTATCAAATGCTTTCTCCAGATCCACAAAAGCACAGAAAATCCTCTAATTAACACTCAGAAGCTTCTCCGTGATCATGCGGATAGAAAACATTTGATCCGTGCATCCTCTTCCAGGTCTAAATCCGCATTGTGCCTCCCATAAGAATCTTTCCGATTTCTCTTGCATCCTACGTGTCAAAATCTTCGAGTAAACTTTACTTGCTAAACTGGTCAAGCTGATCGCCCGATAGCACCCGCAGTCAAAATGTGAACCTTTACCTTTATATAAAGGCACAATGACCGCGGATCGCCAATCATCCGGGACATCTCCCGTCCTCCAGCACAAATAAATAAACAAGTACGGTGGGCCTCGCGTCTGGGACAGCTTTCATCTGCTGTGCATGCTAGGCTATACCTAATAATATGCTAAAAAGCGGTAAACATTGGTAGTAGAAGCTAAAATACGGCTAAAAACACTTAACTGTTTTCAAGCGTAGAATTTAAATAATATATTAAAATCACATACTTCCCAAAAAAGCATTCACTGATTTTTAGTGTATGATGAACTTTTGAATTATATTTATAACAATATATAAACAGCGGCAAAGTGAATGTGCTACTCTAAAAAGCGTCTAAGTGTAAGTTTAGCAATCGATGTGTACGTGAAGAATTAGATCAGCAAGTTTTAAGAGTTAAAAAAAAGTATCATCAGAGCTCTTGTCCGAGTGCGTCGGAGTTACATTGTTTGGTTTGGGTTTTGATGTAGAAAACTGTATAATAGTTCTCCGAAAAAATGTGTCTTTTCTGATAAAAAGGACATTAAGAATCAATTTTCCCATTAAATTGCAATTAAATTGCGAGAAAGAAATTTAATAGAATTTAAAGCAAATAAAATAATTATATTTATTTTTAAAATAAAACTAGTTTTTACTGATTTTGTCGCGTATATTAACTTTTTTATATTCCCGACGTTTCGAGCACTTTACAGCAACTATGGTCACGGGAGGGAATGAGGTCTTAGGCGTCCCGATGTACCTAATAGTTACCCGGGGTTATTTACAGATTCAAATTATCAATTTTTGTTCCGGTCTACACAGTATGAACTTATAGTATCTTGAAGTCTTGCAGTTGTATGCTTGGGTTGGGTTTTGATTTTATTAATTATAGGATCGTCGTCGAAAACCTTAGTCCTTCCGTGACCATGGGTGCTGTAAAATTCTCGAAACGTCGGGTATATAAAAAAGTTAATATACGCGATAAAATCCGTAAAAATTAGTTTTATTTAAATGTGTAATGTTCGCGTAAATATTAGAAATCGTTACATATTTATTTTTACAATTATATTTTCTACTCATTTTAAATTTATTTTTATTATTAAGAATATTATTAAACTGGCATCTCCATTCAAATTATCACAGTCATACCACATACAGCTTATTACTTGACCTTAATTAATTAAAATTAATATAAAAATAAAAATTTGCTATTTTTATATCTTAAAACCCTGATTTAGTTAGTACTTAAAAAGTAGTCAATAATAGCACATTTTATTCAAAATCCTCTCTAATATGTAAAAAAGAGCGTTATATTCATTACAAAATAATTTTAAAATACGTTACGGCCAGGGAGTGTTCAATTCAATTTTGAGGTAGCTTGCGCTGCTACTAATGCTGCTAGGGTGCCAAGCAAAAAGGTCTAACAATGTTTTTTTATTGTGCATAAGTGGGTTTGGATTACCATTACACCAAATTCATAAACTAATATTAAATCGTTTCCGAACGTAACGGAGCTTACCTCTCCCTTCTTACATTACTTGAGTATTTATATATTTTTTATTTTACACCTTGAATAATGCCTTGTCTTAACAAAGGCAAGAAGTTAGTGAACGTGGCGAGAGAAGAGACAGCAGAAGAGTGTAAACCATTTAAACTTAATCAATGGGCACATTGGACACGACTGGCTCCCCGTTCTTTAATAATTGATTCACTTTGGTCTTGATCATACTCTATGGATCTCATAAGTGATTCTGAATCAACTTACAAAATATTATCAACTCCAAAAGTTAATGTGACATATCAAACTTTATATCTCACAACACCCAAATAAAGATACACAATGAATTCACCTAACTGATAACAAATAAAACGCTTTGAATAGTTTTTATTACGAAGAAATGGTACCATCCATAAGCGTTGTATATAATTGTAATGATGATACTATATTTAATTGTATAGTTCAATATAGCCTTTCAAGTGATGTCGGGACTGCCGTGATTTTGCAGTGCATCAGGGATGTAGTACTACGCCAACGTATCATATATCTTATGTGCAGAGTGCGAGGGAGCTCCAATACTATTCTGAAGGTTATTAGTGGTAGAATAGAATATTTTTTATTCAATATAGATTACAAGTAATTCTTATTGAAAGTCAATATTATACGTTACCACTGGTTAGAAAAAAAACCTCTGTCTTGGGAAGAACCAGCAAACCAGACCGTCCAGTCAAGGACACTTGGTATACATACATGGAAACACTATGCGTGTATACCAAGTGCCATAAACTAGCCTGGACAATATTTAAATTAATGTTTTAGTGTTGTTTTTATTATGTTTTACTAACATAATTTGTAAATTCTTATTTTGTACTAACACTTTTATGACCCAAAAGTCTGAAATAAATTCATTTTATTTTAATTTTATTTTTTTAGGAATTGATCACTATAGATAAAAACTGTGTGCCACCAATGAACATGTCCCAGAATAACTCCAAATATGCCTAAAAGTATCGTTACATTGAATTAGCCGATAAAGATTTTAACTCCGGTGAAGCTTTGAATTCAGTAAACATGCCGCCGAATAGCTCCAAATTCAAAGAAGTCTTTGTCTATCTGTAAGCAAAAGTCTGTAAAATTACTTACTCCTTGCCATCTACAGTATGTCTTCCAGTACCAGTAGAAGAGCGCCATTATTAAGAATAAAGCGGGAAAGATTTTGAGGCCGATGATTCGGTAAAAGGATGGATTATGTACCGTCTGTGGAGATGCCGCAAAACAGTTCTGATTCCGGAGAAGACGACAATCAGTATCGATTCATCTTTATATCTAGTATATCGATCATACCTTATGCCACCTGCCAATTTCAATGATAAAAAAATCAGTTAATAAATCAGATTCTTCAGATCGGATTTAGCAGAAAATGAAGAATTATAATTGAAAACGGTTTAGAAGAGCAGAAAATCACATTTCAAAATAAAAAAGAGGTTATTTAAGAATAAAAAAACAATCCCGTGTTTTTGCTTATAATTGTTTGTGCTAAGCATGAATAAAATATTGATATTCTTTAAACTAAATCACAATTTATTTTACACTTAGCAACTTTTCAAACTTACTTAACAAAAATATACCTATGCTAATGCTAACCAAAAAAGCGGTTCCGTGAGATTGATGTACATTTAACTACCTTTTAGTTTAGTTGCACTACTATTTAATTTGATTATTTGCTGATAAACTACACTATAAGGCAGTCATATTACTTAACAGCAATAAAGCGTAGTCCAAGTGTATAATTTAAACAAAGCGTCAAAAATAAAAAAAGTTAAAGTAGGTTAGCCGCATTTTTGCGTATGATTATTGTCAATGCTATACTAAAAAGCAGTTAAGGTATACTTAACGGCCTTTTATATTGTAATTAATATTCAAATATAATGTTTCAATACTTACGTTAACTACATTTTTAAAGTTTACAGAACAGTATGCCAATAATTTCATTCAAAAGTATTTGTGAAAGATTCGTAATTTTTTTTTACATGGATTCCAATAGTTGAAAAATTTTTTTCGGTGATATCTATCAAGAAAACCAATTTCGCGCTTTTTTCAATTTTTCTCGAAACATACTTTTGTGGCTTAGCCGCCTTCTTCCGTATCAGGGCAGTATTAAAGATCTTAGCATTACACAGTGAAACTGAAAATAAGGGACAAGAACAGCAGTATGAAGATAATGAAGACGAAACTGAGGAAAATGAAGAATATGCGCCAAATATTGCTGACTCACGTACAGCTATAAGAAAATTACGCAGTATTTCCAGTAAAATAAAAAGAAGTGAGATATTGAAGAGGAAGTTTCAGTCTGCTTGTGAAGCAGCTGGCGTGCCGTCAAATCTGAACCCCATACTCGACTGTCGAACGAGATGGAATTCCACACATGATATGATTGGATTTGGTTTAAAAGTGAGAACACACCCCGAATTGAATGATTTTCTAATCACAGATAGTGAATGGCAAATACTCGAAAAAATACATAAGTTTCTAATAAACTTTAAACTTCTATTAGGGAAGATTAAGCTTCATGTATTCACTACACTAGGCAGGCGCGCTAGGATTTTAACCTTTCACGAGCCAGTGGGTTATATTCGAATTTTCAGTAGATTTTCTAGCATTTTTTACCATAGTTTGATATTTGTAAAAAATTATAAAGTATATATAATATTTCAAAATATTTTTAAAAATGAAAAATGAAAATGGTTTATAGAAAGATGCGGATAATTTAAAGTAAATTGTTCCTACCATCTACATCGTACCACCACTAATCTAATACTTTTTGCGTTACGTAGCCTCGATCGCGTGAAATTAAACTTTCATATAAAGGTAAGTAATTTACATAATTGCTATGTGCTTACTTACGTAGCGGTTCAAGTATGCGTTGTGAAAGACACATGCTCTAATTTTTTCTAAACGTTTTTTTATATATAATAAAGGACATAAACGAGCACACATTCTACTTAATGGTAAATGGATGATATGGAATAAGGCATCTTCATATACCAAAAACTAGATGAGTTGCCACATTTCCAGTAAAAAAGAGTCTCCGTTTCTCTACACACACCATACAGAACACATCAGCATTAAGCTACTGTTTTATTACTACGCTGGTATTCCGTGACAGAGTGGTCCTTCTCCGGTCGATCCGATACATTTGTACTACAACCATAATATAGCTGCAGTATGGTTCTACCAAGTACAACCGTTTTCTTTACACAAATATTATAAATTTTAAAAGCAAAATAATCCATATTGTATGTGTTATGCTTTTTTTATTCAGGATAAATTATTATATGAAACAGTTTAAGTATTTCGCCGAAAATTATTAATATTATATCATTTTGGTTTACAAAGCTACAAGCTGACCTACGTTCCGCTGCTATGCACTGGTCTCTCCCATTGCTGGGAGTATTATGGCAAGGAATAAACCGCTATGGCTTCCCAGGGCTTGTTGGCAGACTTAAAGTACCTTCGAAATATTTGTTTGAATTTCCATAACACGCAGGTTCCATCACAATGTTTTGCATCACCACAGAACTTGTTTATAATTAATTAGTTTTTTATGTCAGTGTAAGTAGTGTCAATACCAATAACATTTTTATTTCACGATGGCAGGTTGGTCTTGCCTGTGTACTTGCACATTGTTTAAGTGTGGGTAAGTTGGACATTCAAAAATAATTTATCTAATTGTTTTCAAGTACGATAGTCTAATCAACCCCACGTGCTGCTACGCAAACACGCACGCGTTTCTTTACACATCACGACTACAAATACGGCTCGCCCGTATTCCTGAGATAAAGCATTTTTATCTCAAATTAATAATATCTACCTAATACGAACCCCAACGTATTCAACATGAAACCACGCATGAGATTTTTGCATTTTACACTTTAAAAGTTAGATGTAATGATAGTGAATCACATTAAATATATTTATTTATTCGAAAATGAATTAATGAAAACTTCGTTTTTGTAATGTAATAAATGTATATTCATTTTCAATTTAAACCTTGTCAAAATGAGGTTTCTTTGACCAAAAGAAACGGCGAAAGAAACTTCGCAGACATCCTTCTTTTTTCACATTTACTTTAATCGAATAGTGTATACTAGTTTGTAGGATCCTTCCTGTCTAGAAATAATTTTGAGCTAGTCCAACCATCATACCCATACTTGCCAAAAAGCTGCCGCGCTACCACTGCCGTGTTCTGGTTTAAAGAATAAATAAAGCATCTTATCTTAGCCACTGTGGGGAAACGACGTGCTTGTAGCTTTTGGCCTTAAAGGCTTGCAGGTTTCCATAAGCTACATTAGCACACAACACATCAATTGAGCTGTTGTATCATGTGTGAAGTTGAAATCGGATTGAGTTTCTGGTAACTATCCTTTTGATAATAAAATCCTAATAATAAACCAATAATATTCTAGAATCGAAATAAGTTAAAACTACGTGTTATAGATACATTCTTTAATATGAAGTTTTCACTTATTTCAAAATACTGATGTTTCTTCGGCCAAGTATTGATGTTATAATAATTAACCTCAATGTTTTCAGGTTACATTATTATTTTTCGGTTCAATCTACTCAAATATAAATTTGTTGTATTTTGAATCAAAATAAACGAAGGGCCAGGGAAGAACGTCGGGAATAGGCAATAAATCGAAGATAGTAACCGGACTTGAAACAAAAGCTGAAAGGCATTTATATAAAGTAACTCATCCGAGGAATTTAAGATAAACCATAAAAATATGCTTGTAAAATGTTAAGAGACGACGGTAGAAGACCAGACGGTATGACTCTGGTCTCTTGTGAATTCATCTTCCCATCCTGTCCTTAGTAGGTGTCTTTACAATGTATAATACGGAATAACCAAAGGAATATTAGAGACCTTCTGTAGCCAGACCAGTGATGCCATTTGAGGAAAATAGATAAAAAGTTACAAAGCAAGTAAAATTTCGTCATCGTTATCGTCCTTGAAACACTTCTATTTCCATTCCGCCTACATGAACAACGCGATTAAGGCAAATATTTTCTAGAATGAGAGGGGAATAGCTAATGATAGTTAAGAGGCTAGAAACTCGCTATAAAAACCACAACACGTTTGAGTTCTCAGTGATCATCCTTGGACTAATAATATTAATGATATCAGATGCAATTTAAATTACAGAATTACCACACACTGGGTCGTAAAAGAAAATTAGTCCTGCTTGGTTAGCGAATTTAAACAACATTCAATGTTTTAATAACTAGGCCTACTAGGTCTAGACTCTTTGATTTATATTTGCATAAATGTTATTTGATGACAAACTTAAAGTAAGTACAAGCTGTACGTATGTTCTTACTCTAAGGTGACAATATAATAACTTGCGCCACTCAGCTCAGTAGCAGATGTATGTGTTCTATACCTAGTTTAAATTATCTGTATTGTAGAAAACAAAAATAGTCTGTTGCAAACCACGCTATGCTTTCTGGAAGAAACTATATTATATAACAATATTATCTAATTTAATTAAATTTACCGGTAGGATAACAATAATAAATCTTAATTTAGGTTAATCATTATGAATTTTATTAACCCCTTAACGGAAGACATTACCAAAATACACTTAGCTTACACTTTTAGCGTCTCATTTTACTTGTTCGGCATAATTTGACCTTTTTGCCTCAGCTAACAATTTTGCTCCCGAATTTCGTTAGAATTAATACAAAAAAATCATTCGCTTGTGAAATGTTAGACCGCTCTTAAATTGGGAGCTATTGTTCGGGCTCGCAACACTTACATTCCACTAATTAACGCACCTTCTGATTTATTTCAGCGGTATTACCTTTCCACAGAAAATAAAACAGAGTATGAAAAAGAATCGCGAGGGCGATAAATGTATATATTATTCTTAAAAAGTAGTAATTTAAAGTTTAAAGTTTAAAGTTTAAAGAATATCATAAAATTTGAAAGTTAAATTCATGTTTTTTTGTAATTCAGATTATACATTTTTTACGGTGGTTTGGTACGGTGGTGTATCATGTCAGCTATATGTTCTTTTACGCGGGATTTTATAAATCTTTTTGTTTGCCTTATATATGAGATACAACATTCAAATTCAAGCGTGTACACTCCCGCATCTTTTAGAGGTATATAACACTTGACGGATGGTAAGAACTGACTAATCTTCTTCGACGGCTTATAGAATGTTCTGATAGAACTCGCTTCAAGATGTAGCCAATCTTGTCTGTGACACCGAATTCCTTAGCCTTCTTAGATGTGTCATCCGAAAACCAAATAACACTATAGATGACTGCATCTAAAAAAATAAGCAAGTGGTAAGTTAGCTCTTAAAATTGGAATTAACAATGTATTTGATAGCGCTCATGGCTTACCATATTTTAAATGATTTAATAAAGAAAGAGTGATAAATTAAAACTTTTTCTGAAACATATTATTTCTGGATTTTGAACTTTAGTCTATGACGATTATTCGGCTCATCATCAATTTATGAGACTTGCTAACGTTTCAAGACTTACGGGTTATTCTATTTTTTAAATTTATCACTTCCGGCTTGACATCTTTAGTTATTGAATAGCACTTGAATGAGGGATGGATGAAAGGTCAGATTCAAACATTTGAAATTAAACTTTTATCTATTCGAAGAGAATGCATCTATCCCCATCAATAACTCATCAAACAAATCGATTTTTGTATTCGTGAATTTAGGAAAGACATTAATTATTGAAAATTAATTAATAAACTTTTATTGAATGGTAATAAAAACAAATAAACAAATAATAACGCGATAAAATCCGTAGAAGTAGTTCCAAATGCTAATCAAATTTATGCTATTTATTAGGTGAACGTGTAAATAATTCTCAATAATACAATATTATTAGCTGATTTTCAGAAGTTCACCCATTATGGATTAACTGAAGTTGGAGCTAGTTCTCGATTAGATTGCATTTAACGGCAGTTTTAACGAGTTGGCCGATCTGACCTTACAACCTTACTTCTAATGTATCGGTAGAGGTTGCCGATTCATTGCGAATTATGGTATATCTATTCCATAGTAAGATTTTAATTACATTTTAAATTATCTTATCTTCTTCTTATCCTTCATCAGCTCTTTTAAGTCAACAGCTGGACATGAAACTATGATAAGAGGATTTAGCTTAATCGTCGCACTTGGCAGACGGATGGACAGTCGCAGACCAGACGCCGCGCACGTCTTGTCAAAATGCTGTGCATCGCCTGTTATGATATTAAAGGTCATGCGTAAACTAGGTGGTATACCACCATCCATCTGAAGGCATTTAAATCTTTGACACTTCCCATAGTCTGAGTCTAGAATCGTGGTTGTATATTTTTCGGCCAATTAAAAACCACGACTAAAATATGTCTTAGCCTAAGCGTAGAAACGGAGTGATCAGCGTGCAGCAGAGTCTGGCTTCGGCGTGCTTGACAAGTACATACTGTTGTATTATGGTTTTGAAGGCGATTGCTTAAAATGTATGCTGCATATGCAGGTTATGTCGCACGCCCCGCTGTACGCAAGTACATCCATCCTTAGAAGAAACCAAGCTTTAAAAGCTGAAATAATAAGTAAGTAAATAATAATAATAAATAATACCTGAGTGACCAAACTTTGTCCAGCGTTAAAAAAACAATTTTCTTGAAGTGACGCCTATCTAAATAATCATGGAAAGTTAACTGCCGGGTGGCCCATAAGTCCCTTGAAATGTAAAATATAATTAAAAAAAAAACTAATGATATTATGAAAAAGGTTTTTATTTTGTCATAATCCTTATAAAATGGGAATTATTTTTTGAAAATTACATCATCTAAATGTAATCCGTTACGATCGCGGCACTCCTGTAAGCGACGTTTAAAATTATCCATCACTGCGCGGCAAGTAAGCTCTGTAATGTTTGCCATTTCTCTTTGGATATTTTCTTTCAGGACGTCAATTGTCCGCGGGTTGGTTTCGTACATTTTAGTCTTAAGATAACCCCATAAGAAAAAGTCCATTGGGGTCAGATCTGGACTACGTGGTGGCCAAGGAATATCTCCTCTTCGAGAGATCGCTTTATTAGGGAAAAGTTGACGGACGACCGGCATAGCGACGTTAGAGGTATGGGCAGTTGCTCCATCTTGTTGAAACCAGGTCCGCGTATTGAAGCCTGGAAAATTCTGCAACTCTGGTGTAAAAAAGTCCTGGATCATAGCTACATACCGTTGTGAAATAACAGTAAGCGCGCGGCCTCTGCCGTCCTCAAAAAAGTAAGGGCCTATAATGCCATGCGCTGACATAGCCGCCCAAACTGTCACTTTAGGCACAGCGGTGACACTCCCTGTACGTGAGAGCTTAAGCGCCGGTGACCTTGAGTCGAAGCGTGTAACGCTAGGGTTGATATCGAACCGAAATGGAATATTATAGACTTGTACCAAAGAAGATTACATAGTAGGTAGGTGTTATATATTATGTAAACTTATGTATTTGGGTAGTGAAGGATACGTTCAATTTTAAATCAAGTTTTATTAAATGAGGAATATTAAAAATTCCGACAAAACCAAATATGCACGACAGTTAATGGTAATCTTAAATAATTAACCAACACTTAGTATTTCAGTACGCAATAATCAGTATTACCTACTATCCTTTAAAAATAATTTACTCTTATATATACTTTGAATTTTTCGATTAATTTTTTAATTTTCATTATTATTTCTAACACTTGCAAAAATTCGTAGCATGTATATTTTTTTTAGAAAATCCAAAGGTATGCAGGTTTCCTGGAACATAGCGGCCAACAAATTGTTCCCTATGTGTTGAGGAGATAAGTCATTTCTATTTCTAATGAAATAATCCATAAATACAACAATGAACAAATACAAAAACTCTTTATAGATATCTAAAATTTCTTGACTCTCTAGTGGTATTTTTAATAGTGTATATTTCAGTTAATGTAATATAATAAAATTATTGGCGATATATTAGTTTTATTGTCATGGTATTTCCCCATAATTCTTGTTAAGATCATATCGACTTTCATTAAAATGAGTTCACATATTTTAGGTATCATAAAACATTATTAAAAATTAAACTAACAAAACACGGGCCCTTGTTTTGTGCAGTGGAATTTATTTTAATTTTAATCACTTAAAATCACTTTCAGTAATACTTATACATATACTATAATATATTTATTTAATAACAACATTAATATTTATCAAAGCATATAAACCTAGCATACACGGCTATAAAAACTAATAACGTTACTTGGTAACATAAACTTAATACCTACATGAATAGAATAGTAATATGTACATTAAGATATCAGTAATATTCATATATTGATTGAAATATTATATCACTTGACGAATATATTCATATTAACTAATACTAAGAAATATCGGTATTACTACTAGTCCTCAGCCGGGGCAGTCGGCGACTGCCCGTTCCACGCCCCGCGCGCCTCTCAAGGCCCCCGCACACATCCAGACACCCACACATAGCCGCAAGCGATTTTACGTGCACACTTGCTTAAGTGTCGTTTCTTTTCGCGTAGTGTATATATTCTTTGCTTTAGGGCTATGTAAGGGCTTTTGATGTTTGCGATTTGGATTTTCGCAACTCCAGTAGCGACAATTTTGCTTATTGACATGGCCGTTGATGTGAAAGTGAGCCTCATCAGAGAATAACACGTTATTAAACGAAGTAAAGCGGTTCAACATTTCATTTGCGAAATTTAGTCTGTGGATAGTGTCAGTATCTTTTAATTCCTGTACTATCTGAATCTTTTACGGGTGTCAAAACATCGTTACAGCGAATTTTAAAGAAAGATGTAAATCTTTCTTTAAAATTCGCTGTAACGATGTTCTGGGTAAGTTTAATGCACTGGAACGCTTACGAGTAGACTGGGTAGGATTTTCACGAATTGAGTGTTTCACTACATCGATGTTTTCTTCCGTCCGTGATCTCCTTGGTCGACCTGACCGTTGTTCACTCTCTTCGAACTTAATAACCCAGTTCTTAATCGTTTGAACACTTGGAATGTCTTTAAAGTTGCGTAAATTCTGATATTCTCGAAATTTACGCCGCGCAATGGTAGCCGAATCATTGTTTCGATAAAACTCGCGCACACAAAATGCACGGTCCGCACCGGTGAAACGCTCCATGGCGACTGAATTCCCAGAAACCGTCGGTACTCCCCCCGCACCGCGCGCGCCACTCATGCGCGGCTTTTGTATTTTATTCGAAATTTACATTTCTAACGACTTATGGACCTTGTATGATTTAAATATAAAATTTCATCTAAAATATAAAACGAAATGTGATCTGTACTGCTCATTTAAAAGTAAGTTTTCGTTAATTCACACACAAAAGTGCATACATCTTATATTTCTTATTCATTGATATCATTTTATCTTATATCTCTTATTTTTCATCCTATATTTTAATTAAAAGATAAATGTACTTAAGGTTCAAAATTATTTATCAAGAGTTAGACTAAGACGGTGCTACATTTTATTCCTAGGCGACATGTGCAGCGTGAATTGACACGGAAAGCGATAAAACGTTTCTAAAAGCACATCCATGTGAGGGGATTTTAAATATTTTCTTAAAACTTTTGTCATGCATTTTACGCTGTCACAAATACAAGAAACCTCTCTTTGCCAAAAAAGTTTTTCACCGTTGTCACAGACTCCCATCGCTGGTCTGGTATATACGAGATTATTGTAACGCCATCAATCGGAAGCTATGAGATTATTCTGGAGTATCCAATAGACGCCTTTTATGAAACCCACGAGACGAAATGGGGTAGTGGATTCTCTAGTGAGAGTACTGTTAGGAGGGCCGCTCTGAAGGTGTTTTTAAAAAAAACGTTTACATCCGATCCAGGAAGTTCTTTTGGTTTATTTCCCCAATTTTAAAATAATACAAAAATGTACAAAAGCCGCAAACGGCGTGTACGTTACGCACTTAATATGGGTTGGAGCTACATTGCCTCGATTATTCGCATGCGGAGTTTATTTAAAAAATTGTTTGGAGAGTTAGGAAATACAAAATTGGTAAAATGAGAAATAGTACACAATAAATGACGAAAATGTATAGAAATAGAACAAAAATAGTACAAAATTATCGCTAAATTAAAGTTGATTTACAATATCACGAACCCTATGGTGAACATTTGGTTGTTGTGAAGGTGTTGTATTGCGATGAAGTGTAGTGAAGTCGTGTTGCCGTGCGATCAAGGGTGTCGTTTAGCGGTGGCTTCCACGTGGTTGTGCGGTGGGAGTGCAGCAGCTCAGGGCAGGCTCACATGCTTGTGGTGTAGACTGACGGCCTTGATGAACTTCGGGTTGATGATGATGTCCCAAGCCCGTGGGGCTTTGACCTTGTGATACATGACAAGATATTGTAAACTAGTTGTACGTAATGGATCAAAAATGGATATTCAATAGCTGAAGGTAGCTCGGGTTAACTATGACATCGATACTTCAACCGCCTCGGTGACCGTGGGTGCCGTAACGTATCCAAAACGATGGGAATTAAAATAAGTAAAACTAACTCAATTAAACGCGACAAAAATTAAATAATTAATAATTCTTTTAATTAATTAACATATAACATGTAAAAGGCGTATTTTTTTAAATCAAAATATAAAAGAAGTACGATTGTTTTGGGATCAATTTAAAGTTATTGAAAGTACCACTTCAAAAACCGGCCAAGAGCGTGTCGGGCCACGCTCAGTGTAGGGTTCCGTAGTTTCCCGTCCATCACAGTAAGTGTTCCCACTTATGAGTTTAAAGGTGGGTATCCATTATGTTCGCGCTCCAGCAGCGCTTCGCGCTACTGCAACTGCGCCCAGGAGTGGGTACTGTTGTTTCCATCCAAGTTCAAAATGATTTTCCTAGAAAGTCCTTAAAAAGTTCTACTTTTCAGATTTTTTTCATATTTTCCAAACTTATGGTTCAAAAGTTAGAGGGGGGGACACATTGTTTTTTACTTTTGGAGCGATTATTTCTGAAATTATTGACATTACCAAAAAATGATTTTAGTAAACCCCTATTAATTTTTAAATAACTTTCCAACAATATATAACACGTTAGGATTGAAACTAAAAAAAAATCACTTCGCACTTTACGTACAGGGGGGATACCCTAATAAAACATTTTTTTCCAATTTTTATTTTACCACTTTGTCGGCGTGATTGATACACATATTGGTACCAAATTTCAGCTTTCTAGTGCTAACGGTCACAGAGATTAAGCGAGGACGGACAGACGGACAGACAGACATGGCGAAACTATAAGGGTTCCTAGTTGATTACGGAACCCTAAAAACGGGTTTTATAATTTTGTGAAAGTTTTTTTTTCAAAACGTTTTAATATTACTTCTCATACAAGGCGGGAGAAGCAATTACCGTTAATTATTTGAGAATAATCAAAGATATATACATTTTTTAATAAAACTATTAATTACTCAGCTAACTTAGCGGTCAGCCGCCGTAGAGTCTACATTACCTGAGGATGCCTCGTGTAGAGACGAAACACCTGTCGTATTGGGGTCAGCGCACACCAAGAGCAGAGCAGAGCATTTTCTGAGAACACTAAAATATAAGTTTTATGACTATTGACAGACAGTGCAAAATTATATACACGTCCAAACGTGATGCTCGACCATGCTCGAGCTTGCGGGATGCATGTTCGAGCATGCGCGAGCCCGCTCGCACCGCTACCGCCCGCGCTCAGTATTGCCACAGCGAAAAAACTGTTTGGACGTGTGTTTAGTTTATATAAGCGCGTCACATAAGTCGGAATCATGGACGAAGAAAAGTTGATAAGTTTGGTGCAGCGTTTTGAGTATCTGTACAATAAATCAAGTCCAACATACAGCGATCGTATGTTAAAAGCCGTGTGACAAAGGACAGGAAGTTGATGCTATATATATGGATTTTTCTAGTGCATTCGATAAAGTCTGTCACTCGCGCTTAATTAACAAGCTAAAAAGATATGGGGTATGTGGATCTTTGCTAGAATGGTTCCAGTCTTATTTAACAAAAAGACTCCAGTTTGTGGTAGTGAATGGTTACAAATCAGAAAGTTATATAGCGTTCTCAGGCGTCCCGCAAGGATCGCATCTGGGTCCAGTCCTTTTTGCTGCCTTTATCAATGATATAACTTTTGAAATACGCAACTCTGAATTCTGTCTTTTTGCTGACGATTTAAAAATATACAAAACAGTAAAATCTACTGTAGACGTGCAACTCATCCAAAGTGATTTGAACAGAATTAGTACATGGTGTCAATTAAATGGTATGATACTTAATACTAAAAAATCATATCATATTAAATTCTCAAGAAAGTTTATACCTTTCACGTCCTCCTATAAGATGAACTCTGATACCTGGAGCAGGTTAAAGAAGTTCGAGATTTAGGCGTAATAGTGGACAGCAAACTAAATTTTAAGTCCCACATTGATGCTACCGTCCAAAAAGCTGGAAGAATGCTTGGCTTCCTAAAACGAAACGCTAAAGGTTTTATGTCAGCCAAAACCAAAATAATTTTATATAACACCTTGGTTCGAAGTCACCTAGAGTTTGCATCGGTGGTTTGGGGTCCTCAGTTTATCACTTATTCCCAACGCATTGAAAGCATACAGCGTTCATTTACTAGACATCTGGCGTTCCATTCTTCGGGCATTTCCCACCGTAACACCTATAACGTTCGTCTCAAACATTTCGCAATGATGTCACTTTGTAATCGTCGTATATTGCTGAATATATTGTTTTTAAAAAAAATAATTTCCGGTGCCGTAGATTGTAATGACCTACTTCAGTGCATTAATCTTAACATCCCATGCAACTATCCACGCCATCCTATTACTAAAATCTTTTACATCCCTGCCAGTAGAACAAACCTCTTAAAAAATTCGCCTATATCAAAAATCTGCGCCGAATACAACCGGGTATATGTATTTGTTGACATTGACATTTTTCATGACTCATGCATTAGTTTGAGAAAGAAGTTATCTGTGTATCTGCTCTCTAAGCAGGTTCTTAAAATTTCTTAAAATTTTGTAAAATTATTTTGATAATCTGCGTACTATTTTTGTGCTTTTTTTTTGTTTTCTAATATTCGTATTTATAATAACATGTCTTGGATTTTAAGAGAATGTTGTACACGTATTTTATTGGCGTACATACCAGGCCTTTGTTTTATGTAAGATTTGCATATAAATGTATTGTGTGTTATGCTGTTGATGTGTCATAATAAATAAATAAATAAATAAATAAAAGCCAATGCTTGGGAAAGAATCTCCACGTTTCTTCTACCCATACTGTTCTTCTAATTTTCTGACGTCTGATTTCATTAATATGTTCTTCATGTACACGAACCACGAAGTCTCAATCGATCACATTGAACACGTCTATCAACGTCGGATTTTGGCATCAAATTGGGTACGCACGCCCCCTTAGCAACCCAGAGCACTTTCAATGCGGCAATGGATCTTGCTCACGGAGGCGCGCGGATGCCGCCTGCATGGTCGAGTAGTCAAAATTTTGCTCGAGCATGCGCGAGCATTTTGCAGTTCGGTCTGCGCTGACCCTTATCGTCGATGGTGTGTCTTACCTGGAATAGTGGTGTTGGAAGTAGTGGTGCCGAGAGTAGTGGTGTTGGGAGTAGTGGTGCTGGGACTAGTGGTGACGAAGTTAGTTCATGCAATTGAGGGAGGGCAGGAGGTGCTCTTCAATCCAGGTAAGACACATCATTGTATTTAGTTGGCGGAAGGTTGCAAAGTAATTAATATTTTTATTATAATGGATTTCCGCAAAGTAACGCCTGATTCTATCAATTATCATACATTTTTTTGTAAAAATTCCCTCATTTATTTAGATATTAAGAAATAGGAGTAGAATAAGATAAACACTTTCAAAGAAGTTTATCATTTTAATGAAGACCAGGTCTTTTTCATTTATTAATACTGCTGCTCAAGAATTTGGCTTTATTTACCATTATGTCAGAATCATTTTTTGTTGTCACTCGAACATAAATATGGTCTAACGACTAATACTTGTCGATAACACTATAATAGTGCACTATCCTCTTATGCGTGGGAAACGCCAGTTAGAGCGCCGAGCGACGTAACCTCTCTTTTGAAATCCTAGCGGCTGTCCAATTTGAATTGATTATATAGAAGCTATTTTATTTTTAATTTTAAAGGGTAAAGGTTAAAAAAGATGTTTTTTTAACATATTAAGCGGAGAGAGACGCGTAATTTACAATGTTTATAAGTACTTTAAACTATGTGATTTAAATGCGACTGTGGAGAGCACAGTAATAAAAACAGCAAGTGCATGTTGTGTGTCCGAAAATACTGTTTATAAAATTATTAAAGAACAAAAGGATACTAACACATTAAAATCACCCGTAAAAAAAAAGAGCTCGACTATCGACGGTCGATAAATTAGATGAACTAGACAAATGTGCAATAAGGAGAAAAGTTCACTCAATATATTTAAATAACGACTACCCGACATTGGACAAAATTATGACACTTTGCGAAGCTGACGAAGATATTCCTGTTTTCAAACGTACCACACTTCATAAAATAATGGACGAGCTTGGTTTCGATTTCAATAAACAGGATAGCAGAACATTGTTAGTCGAAAGAGAAGATATTGTTTTATGGAGGCGTAAATATCTGAGGCAAATAAAAGAATACAGAGCCGCTAATAAAACCATTTACTATCTTGACGAAACGTGGGTAAACGCCGGACACGTAAAGACAAAAGCATGGTTGGATACAACGGTAAAAAATATAAGACAAGCCTTTCTAGATAGCTTATCAGCCGGTCCAAAAGCTCCGACGGGAAAAGGTAAAAGGTTAATTGTATTAACATTGGCAGCGACAAAGGATTCGTTGAAGATGGTCTACTAGTATTTGAATCTAAGTCTACAAAAGACTATCATGAAGAGATGGATGGTGAAATATTCCTTAATTGGTTCGTTAATATAATGCTTAAGCTAGAACCAGGAAGTATGGTTATCATGGATAACGCTCCCTATCATTCGGTAAGAGTCGAAAAAATACCAACAACCAGCTGGAACAAGCAGCAAACAATAGATTGGCTGCAAAGCAAAGGCAAATCCATGTACATGACTTATTTAAAAAAAATATTAATGAAAGTTGCCGAAATCGCCCCACAATATAATAAGCATTTAATAAATGAGGCTGACAAAAGTAATGGCATTACAATTCTTCGCCTACCGCCTTACCATTGCAAACTTAATCCAATTGAATTGGTTTGGGCCCAAATAAAAAATTATGTTGATGCCAATAACTCCACGTTCAAAACCGTGCGACCACGTGATACGCAAAGAAAACACCATGTGGAATTTGGATGACATCATGGAACTTGCAGAACAAAATTCTTACATAATTAATGTAACTGGAGAATCTAGAGATACCGATTAGTGATTTAAGTAATTTTAAGAAAATTTGTTTCCATTAAACTTAATTAAATGTTTGAAAAAAATTTTTTACTCCACTGTGAATACACCTTTACCCTGTAGTTGCACTGATGACTCACTATTTTCTTAACGCGAACGGACTATAGTTACTATTTTATTGGGGTTTGTCAAATTGTTCTTTTTTTTATTTCTTAAATTTGTCAGCGATTCAAGATACTTTAAATTTTAAAATTGACACTAAACTGGAAATTTAAATAAACCTAATTTTACTGCTAGCATCCACAAATCCTGTAAAAAGTAAAGTAAAGTAAAGTTGCAGCCTATATACACGTCCAACTGCTGGGCACAGGCATCCCCTCATTTCTGAGAGGGTTTTAAGGCAAGGAAGTGTCCGCCGCGCTGCCCCAATGCGTGTAGGCGAACTTCACATGTCTTCGAAATGTTTTTCCTTATTCCTCAGACATGCAGGTTTCCTCACGATGTTTTCCTTCACCGCCGAGCACGTGGTAAATCAGCACTTAAAACTGCAATCAACAATTTCATCGGTGTCCGGCGGGGATCGAACCCGGGTTACTCGCGTTCTGTTATATTTACAGCGAGCGTTAACCATCTGAGCTACCACGGCTCATCCTGTACTACTATTTAAAAAATCTCTTTTTTATATTTCTATTCTTATAAAGTTATTGGTGAATAACATTTGTGTGAGATAGAGGGCTGATGGACATTAAGAGGTTTGAAAAGTGTTTTTTGAGTTAATCAGCGCCTGGAACGTGAATACGTCCTTAATATGAATCTACGAGCACTTATAGGGTTAAGTGCTCGTTGATATGAATATACATAGCAAAGCGTTGCACTCGAAAGATTATCGTATTTTACAGTCTGGTCATTCAATACGATCGACAATGAAGTTGTAATTTACTACTTAAAGTGAATAAAACAATATGAGCACATAGATATTTGTTTATTTCACATACGTGATGAATATAATTTTAATAATACTTTTTAAGTATACTTAATTTTAATTTATTTTGTTAGTATAAAGTAAATATAAAAGCGATAAAGTATAGTTAAATGTATACTTAATTTATGTTTAATATAGAGTACCCGGATGACCGAGCTTTGCTCGGTTTTTTTTTTGGAAGTTACATTTAGATACAAATTACATGAATAATATTTTTTGATCTTATTGACATAATAGAAAAAACTGAACTGGTTATTTGAATGAAAATCATGAGTGCAATTACTTAATTTGAAATTTTTCTTATTTTTAAAAATTACTAAAAAAAGGGCTCGAAATAATAGATTTTCGCACAAAAGAAGTGAATTTGAAAAAAAAAGGAAAAAAGTCGACCCAAGACGCGAACCACGGAACTCCGATATCACGCCCGACCGACATGCCACCTGAGCTATTACGATCGTTAGTAGTCTGTCAAAATTTACCTTCTTATATTGTAGCAGTTTTTTTATTGCCTGAAAACACGGACAAAAAGACATTTTCCAAAAATAAATCCTAGCTAGATCGATTTATTGCCCCCGAAACTCCCTGGACACAAAATTTTATGAAAATCGTTGAAGCCGTTTCCGAGATTCCCGTTTAGATAGCTCGTAGAGATGCTCGTTTAAAGGTATAGGATATTAGTTACTTACGTAGTAGAGACATGATCTTTCACTGGACTAAAATATGACAAATATTACTAATATTTGTCATATTTTAGTCACTAAACAAACCATAAAGCGAGCATTGCTCGGTATAGTTTCTCTGTTTGTCTTATTGTGATATTTTTCTGCAAGCCACAAACATATATATTGCCCTCAAAATTATTATTATTTCAAAGATAACAAATCCTTCTAAAAGAATGTGTAGTGTGAATGATGTGTAAGTGTTTATACATATACGTAAGGTTAATACATATAACTTTTGCCTGATGGTACAAAATAGGAGGTTGCAAAGACCCTTATTTCGGTTTTGTTGCTCGTTTAGCAGCACCGATGTGTCCCCATGGGTTTGGTGGTCGAAGCCTACATAAGCGAGCGACTTATCCCCTATACCTAGGCTGCACTAAAAGTATCGGGAATGGAATATTTCCACTGTTCCTGTCATATTAAAACCTTTTTAATTGAAAACTCCTTGGTTTTAAAAATTGAATACCATTTTGATTTCTTATATTTACGCGAACACTACACATGATTAAAACTACTTTTACGGATTTTATCGCGTTTATTTTTACATTTTATTTTTAATTCCCGTTTCCCCGTATTTTTAATCCGTATTTTTAATCCCGTTTTTATCGCGTTTATTTTTACATTTTATTTTTAATTCCCGAAACGTCGGGAATTAAAAATAAAATGTAAAAATAAACGCGATAAAATCCGTAAAAGTAGTTTTAATCATGTGTAGTGTTCGCGTAAATATAAGAAATCATTATGTTAACCAGTACGGACTGAAAATAGCAAATAAAATACGCCGATTAGAAGATCTAAAGACCAAGCGCGCAAGATACATAACAGCTTTAAATTTCTTGAAGAGATGCAGAGATCATAATCTCATTCCTACGTGTGTCAAGATATCCACTAAAAAAGACATTCGAGGAAGCGCTAAGATCTTAAATCAGGCTAGTAAAAAGTTGTTAATAACGGTGATTCAGCAAAAACGTACCGATCTATATTTCATAAACAAAACCATAGACAATTCGTCCAGTGAATTAAAGACAGTTTTATCGACATTTGATTATAAAAATTGCATGGAAACTTTAGACAAACGCGAAACAACTAAATACAATGAATGCAAAAATAAACATATTGATAAATACCATAAATTAACAACTAAATCAAATGTCCAACATACGAAATCGTTGACCACAGACACGAATCATAAACAACGCGCTGTCTACAACTTATCAAAACAAACACTGGACGACGCCACAATAAAAGTTTTAGAAAAAGGTATTAATTTCGCAATTACACCGCGAAAAATACCGTATGAGGACATTATCTGTAGTGTTGAGGACTGTCTGTATAAAAATAATATTGGTAATGAAGATTTAGAGGCCATACGTCAAGACATCTCGTCTATGTTACGTCGAAGTTCAGCGCCGAAATTAAATCTCCCCAAAAATGAATTTAACGCGTTGAAAAACTTACGCAACAGACCAGAGCTTACGATTCTCCGCGCAGATAAAGGTAATTCTACGGTTATAATGGATACGTCAGATTACAATTTTAAAATACAACAACTTTTGTCGGATGAAACTACTTATCGAAAGGTCAAAACAGACTCTACAACTAATACGCTTAAAACAACTAGCGATCTAATTAAGAAATACTCCGAAAAATTGAATCTGGACGTTAATTCGATAATACCTTCATGTGCCAAACCACCGAAGTTGTATGGGTTACCAAAGATACACAAACCGAATGCTCCTTTACGTCCAATAGTGAGTCAGATTGATTCGCCAACTTACAGATTGGCTCAATACTTAGCTAAAATATTATCACCACTCAGAGGACACACAAGAGCACACACTAAGGATTCATACCATTTCGTCAGTGAGATAAAAGACCTACATCTTACTGACAATGAAACCATGGTCAGTTTTGATGTTCAGTCTCTATTTACATCCCTACCTGTTGAAGACTGCATCTCAATTATAACTAGGAAACTAGAGGAAAATAACATGCCAGCAGAATATGCAGTATTACTAAGACATTGCCTTACATCTGGCTATCTATTGTGGAAGGAAGAGTTTTACAAGCAAGTAGATGGTGTGGCGATGGGCTCACCTGTATCTCCCATTGTCGCCGATATATTCATGGAAGACTTTGAGGAGAAAGCCCTCCTTACTGCACCTGTTACACCAAGGATCTACAAGCGGTACGTAGACGATACTTTCACAATTTTACCATCAGACAAAGTAACTGCATTTTTAGAACATCTTAATTCCATAAACTCTAAAATTCAATTTACTATGGAGTTAGAGGCAAATAATTCCTTACCTTTCCTAGATGTGTTAGTCATCAGAAATCCTAATAACACCATTGGTCACACTGTGTATAGGAAAAAGACCCATACAAACCGATATTTAAACGGTGAATCTCACCACCATCCTTCACAGTTAGCTACCGTGGGCAAATCTTTGTTACAGAGAGCACGAGGGATCTGTGACAGCAAACACCTGGCCGCCGAGCTTCAGCATGTCAAGCAAGTTCTGCACGACAACAAGCTTCGGGTCCCGCGCCTACGTCACAGTGACCGAGTGAAGCCAGCCACAGTCGAGCGTGTGCCTGCTGTACTACCATATGTCAGAGGTGTCACAGACAAGATTGGCTATATCTTGAAGCGAGCTTCTATTAGAACATTCTACAAGCCGCCGAAGAAGATTAGTCAGTTCCTACCATCCGTCAAGTGTCATATTCCTCTACAAGATGCAGGAGTGTACAAGCTTGATTGTGAATGTGGTCTCTCTTATATAGGACAAACCAAAAGATCAATTAGGACCCGCGTAAAAGAACATATAGCTGATGTGAAGCATCAACGTTCCGGGAAGTCTGCAGTTTGTGATCATATCCTAGACGGCCCCAACCATTACATCAGATTTGATAGACCACAAATCCTCGCGAAAGAACACCGATTCCTACCAAGGATGATACGTGAGGCTATTGAAATTAAAAAACATCCTAATTTCAATAGAGAAGGAGGCTGGGTACTACCACCTGCTTGGGATCCTATAATCAATAAAATTAAAACTAAACCCAAGCATACCACTGCAAGACCTCAAGACAGAGTTAGTTCATTTTGCATAGATCGGACCATAAACAATAATTAAAAAAGCTGAAGGTACTCCGGGTTTAACAATGACATCGGGACGTCAGTCATCTCAGTCCCCCGTGACCATGGGTGCTGGAAAGCGCCCGAAACGTCGGGAATTAAAAATAAAATGTAAAAATAAACGCGATAAAATCCGTAAAAGTAGTTTTAATCATGTGTAGTGTTCGCGTAAATATAAGAAATCATTATGTTAACCAGTACGGACTGAAAATAGCAAATAAAATACGCCGATTAGAAGATCTAAAGACCAAGCGCGCAAGATACATAACAGCTTTAAATTTCTTGAAGAGATGCAGAGATCATAATCTCATTCCTACGTGTGTCAAGATATCCACTAAAAAAGACATTCGAGGAAGCGCTAAGATCTTAAATCAGGCTAGTAAAAAGTTGTTAATAACGGTGATTCAGCAAAAACGTACCGATCTATATTTCATAAACAAAACCATAGACAATTCGTCCAGTGAATTAAAGACAGTTTTATCGACATTTGATTATAAAAATTGCATGGAAACTTTAGACAAACGCGAAACAACTAAATACAATGAATGCAAAAATAAACATATTGATAAATACCATAAATTAACAACTAAATCAAATGTCCAACATACGAAGTCGTTGACCACAGACACGAATCATAAACAACGCGCTGTCTACAACTTATCAAAACAAACACTGGACGACGCCACAATAAAAGTTTTAGAAAAAGGTATTAATTTCGCAATTACACCGCGAAAAATACCGTATGAGGACATTATCTGTAGTGTTGAGGACTGTCTGTATAAAAATAATATTGGTAATGAAGATTTAGAGGCCATACGTCAAGACATCTCGTCTATGTTACGTCGAAGTTCAGCGCCGAAATTAAATCTCCCCAAAAATGAATTTAACGCGTTGAAAAACTTACGCAACAGACCAGAGCTTACGATTCTCCGCGCAGATAAAGGTAATTCTACGGTTATAATGGATACGTCAGATTACAATTTTAAAATACAACAACTTTTGTCGGATGAAACTACTTATCGGAAGGTCAAAACAGACCCTACAACTAATACGCTTAAAACAACTAGCGATCTAATTAAGAAATACTCCGAAAAATTGAATCTGGACGTTAATTCGATAATACCTTCATGTGCCAAACCACCGAAGTTGTATGGGTTACCAAAGATACACAAACCGAATGCTCCTTTACGTCCAATAGTGAGTCAGATTGATTCGCCAACTTACAGATTGGCTCAATACTTAGCTAAAATATTATCACCACTCAGAGGACACACAAGAGCACACACTAAGGATTCATACCATTTCGTCAGTGAGATAAAAGACCTACATCTTACTGACAATGAAACCATGGTCAGTTTTGATGTTCAGTCTCTATTTACATCCCTACCTGTTGAAGACTGCATCTCAATTATAACTAGGAAACTAGAGGAAAATAACATGCCAGCAGAATATGCAGTATTACTAAGACATTGCCTTACATCTGGCTATCTATTGTGGAAGGAAGAGTTTTACAAGCAAGTAGATGGTGTGGCGATGGGCTCACCTGTATCTCCCATTGTCGCCGATATATTCATGGAAGACTTTGAGGAGAAAGCCCTCCTTACTGCACCTGTTACACCAAGGATCTACAAGCGGTACGTAGACGATACTTTCACAATTTTACCATCAGACAAAGTAACTGCATTTTTAGAACATCTTAATTCCATAAACTCTAAAATTCAATTTACTATGGAGTTAGAGGCAAATAATTCCTTACCTTTCCTAGATGTGTTAGTCATCAGAAATCCTAATAACACCATTGGTCACACTGTGTATAGGAAAAAGACCCATACAAACCGATATTTAAACGGTGAATCTCACCACAATCCTTCACAGTTAGCTACCGTGGGCAAATCTTTGTTACAGAGAGCACGAGGGATCTGTGACAGCAAACACCTGGCCGCCGAGCTTCAGCATGTCAAGCAAGTTCTGCACGACAACAAGCTTCGGGTCCCGCGCCTACGTCACAGTGACCGAGTGAAGCCAGCCACAGTCGAGCGTGTGCCTGCTGTACTACCATATGTCAGAGGTGTCACAGACAAGATTGGCTATATCTTGAAGCGAGCTTCTATTAGAACATTCTACAAGCCGCCGAAGAAGATTAGTCAGTTCCTACCATCCGTCAAGTGTCATATTCCTCTACAAGATGCAGGAGTGTACAAGCTTGATTGTGAATGTGGTCTCTCTTATATAGGACAAACCAAAAGATCAATTAGGACCCGCGTAAAAGAACATATAGCTGATGTGAATCATCAACGTTCCGGGAAGTCTGCAGTTTGTGATCATATCCTAGACGGCCCCAACCATTACATCAGATTTGATAGACCACAAATCCTCGCGAAAGAACACCGATTCCTACCAAGGATGATACGTGAGGCTATTGAAATTAAAAAACATCCTAATTTCAATAGAGAAGGAGGCTGGGTACTACCACCTGCTTGGGATCCTATAATCAATAAAATTAAAACTAAACCCAAGCATACCACTGCAAGACCTCAAGACAGAGTTAGTTCATTTTGCATAGATCGGACCATAAACAATAATTAAAAAAGCTGAAGGTACTCCTGGTTTAACAATGACATCGAGACGTCAGTCATCTCAGTCCCCCGTGACCATGGGTGCTGGAAAGCGCCCGAAACGTCGGGAATTAAAAATAAAATGTAAAAATAAACGCGATAAAATCCGTAAAAGTAGTTTTAATCATGAATACCATTTATTTATTTAAAAATAGATTCTCGGTCTTGTAACAAGGTTTTGTCAAACTTGTTTAGTCGTTGAGAAAATGGAATTGACTCGAGAAAATTCAAGATCGATGATTTATTATGACTTTCGAAGTGGTTTAACACAAAAACAATATGTTGACCGGATGATTTCTGCATTTGGTGATGAAGGACCACCCAAAATCACAATTCATCTCTGGTTTGCTGAATTTCAAAGTGGACGTGTCAAGCTCAGTGATGATCCCCGTCAAGGTCGTCCAAAAACTGCAGTCACCCAAGAAAACGTTGATGCTGTGCGTAAGCTCATTGAGGAAGATCGACATGTGACATGCCGCGAAATTCAAGCAACTTTAGACATTGTCATGAGTCAAATACAAATAATCTTGCATGAACAATTAGGTGTAAAAAAGCTGTTTTTCCGATGGATACCGCATTCGCTCTTTCAAGAGCAAAAAGCGACTCGCGTTACTTGGTGCGTCAGAACTCTCGAAAGATTCCACGCAGGATCCTCAAATGCTGTATACAACATCGTATCAGGTGACGAATCCTGGATATACTCGTACGAATCCGAAACAAAAAACCAGTCACGAGTTTGGGTTACCTAAAATGAGTTAAAGCCAACAAAAATTGTTCGTTCACGGAGTGTTGCAAAAAAATGGTGGCCACGTTTGTCTCCAAAACCGGCCATGTTACGACTATTCCTCTTGAAGTACAAAGAACGTTTAATGCAGAATGGTATGCTAGCATTTGATTGCCACAGGTCGTTTCTGAACTCCGTAATGAGAACTGCAACCCCCGCATCATCCTCCATCACGACAATGCGAGCTCTCACACCGCACACAGAACAAAAGAGTTTTTAGAGCAAGAAAACATAGAATTATTAGACAATCCGCCATACAGCCCCGACCTAAGCCCCAATGATTTCTATACTTTCCCTAAAATAAAAAATTAATTGCGTGGACAGAGATTTTCATCACCTGAAGAAGCTGTGGACGCCTACAAAACGGCCATTTTGGAGATCCCAACTTACGAATGGAATGATTGCTTCAATGATTGGTTCCATCGTATGGAAAAATGTGTCAAAGATTTACATTACCTGAAGAAGCTGTGGACGCCTACAAAACGGCCATTTTGGAGACCCCAACTTATGAATGGAATGATTGCTTCAATGATTGGTTCCATCGTATGGAAAAATGTGTCAAATTTCGCGGAGAATACTTCAAAAAGCAATAAATATATTTTAAATAGTAATGTTGTGTCACTTCCTTGATTCCCGAAATTTTCAGTGCTGCCCTCGTATATCGGCGATATTTTGAAGATGGGCCAGATCAAGAGTACCTTTAACCGACGAGCATGTATGCGTAGATATATAGATGTGAAGGAGACGAGAGGGGTGCAAAAGTATCGTTCCAAATGGAAGTCCGTAGTCTCTGCCTACACCTCTGCGTGACAGGCGTGAGGTTTTTTTTATATTTTCATACACATATGTGTATGAAAATATAATAAAAAAATTAACAAATTTTTATATATTAAATAGATTTTTATATTAGATTCTTATACAGAATAAGACCGTATATTGAGAACAATAAAGGTGGTTTAACATCCCATATCTCGTAAATATGTCACGTGGTAATTTCTATCTTAAATTATTGATCTACCGGAGTCCCTGGTCTCGTAGCTACCTTTTGCATTCTACTATTTAAATACAAAACACGTAGCGGTGGCTACGAATTTTTCGCTGAAATATGAATCCATTGTAATAAAACAAATTCACGTGTAAAAATAATCAAGTTAGCTCAGTAACAGATAACAACCAAAAATCTTTAACAGTACAACCGAATTGGCAAGGTAAAAAAGCTTGACAAACAGGTGCCCCACGAACCCAATGGTCGCTAGCGCAAAGTACGCGGCGACGCATCGGTGCACAAACGAAGAAATTTTGGACAACATTGTTGCCTGCGAAGAAAAATTGATTTTGTTTGACAATTGAAGGCGCTCATAAAGTCGGTTGGATCCTGATTCAACATCTAAACAATGCCCTAGATGAAAACTTGGGGCTAGAAAAGTAATGGTCACTGTTTGCTGGTCTAGCACCGATTCATCACAGCATCTTGCCAAACGGGATGAGCATTACTGCAAATGTGTACTGTGAAGAACTGAACACAATGATGGAGAAGCTGGAACGACTCCAACCAGTTTTGGTCAATCGCTCGTCCCCGCTGCTCCTGCAAGGCAACGCGCGACCACATGCCTCAAAACAAACGGTGTCCAAATTACAAAAGCTGGGATTTGAAGCTCTTCATCATCCGTTTTACTCACCAGACCTTGCGCCTACAGACTTATCAGCCAAAAGTTATCTAGAATTTGAACAACTTTTTAGCGAAAAAAAATTAAATACCCATGAGGCAGTACAAAATGACTATAAAATATGGGAAAATGAAATAGAAAATATAGAAAAAAAAACACGTTAATTAATTTCATAAAAAACGGTAATTTCATAGGTAAATAAATATTTGAGAAATTACAAAAAATGTTGCAAATATCGTGTGCTTCAAAGTTGGCACAGGTTCTAAGGTTTCTTTTCCGGTAACACGTCTACTCCCCTGGCGTATTGCAAAGCTCGGATCCGTCCAACGACAGGCCTATCGCCAACATTGCCAGCATTGTTCTCTAAAATAATGGAGGCCATTATTAATTGCTAGCTCATGCGGTACCTTGAGGAACACCAGCTGATTAGTGACTGCCAGTACGGTTTCCGTCGGAGTCGCTCAGCTGGTGAACTTATTGTTTATCTAGTACACTAAATTTCGCAGGCGATCGTGTCTAAGGGGGAGGCTTTGGCGGTCAGTTTAGACATAGCGAAGACCTTTGATCGGGTATGGCACAAAGCGCTTCTCACGAAGCTTCTTTCTTATGGGCTTCCCGAGAAATTGTACAATTAGATCACCAGTTTTCTGACAAAACGAAGCATCAAGGTCGTAGTAGACGGTGCAAAACAGAAAACGGTGAGCTGAAAGTAGGGGAATTCGGAGTAGGGCAACGAAACCCTAGGCGCCAGCAGCTGGCCGACTTTATGGAGAAATAAAGACTCTTTATGATGAACTCTTTCTTTCAAAAGAGGCCCCACAGAAAGTGGACCAGCTAGAGCCCCGACGGTTCGACAAAAACGATATTGACTTCTTTAGGACGATCAGACAACAACTATTCAGTGATGTCTCAGTGATCGCAAGGGTGAAAACTGGCAGCGATCACTGAATGTTGAGAGACACACTGAACCTAAACGTGAAGTTGGAGAGGGCACGGGCAGCTACGGGTAGCTGTACACGTCATCATTGGAGCCACACGCAAGTGTAATTAACGACGCAAGAGCAAGTTTTATCCGACACTATTCCGATGATATCCCGGTCGTCAGTTTGAGCGAGATTAGAATAACTCTCCAGCACCTTAAAAGCGGGTGAAAAAACAAAACTTAAAGTCCTTCAGAATCTCTTCAATTCCATCCTCCATGGTGGCACTACTCCGGAGGCGTGGAGCAAAAGTGCGGTGGTCTTGTTCTTCAAGAAAGGCGACAATACACTCTTGAAAAACTGCGGACCGATTTCCCTTGAGCTGTTTCTAAGTGCTGTTTTCGAGAGTAATTAGGAATCGTCTCGCACGCAGACTCGACGGCTTCCAGCCTCCTGAATAAGCCGGCCCGAAAAGGCTTTGGTACCATAGACCACATACATACCTTGCGGCAGATTGTACAGAAGTCCGAATCTGCCACTTAGTCTTGCGTATGTGGACCATGACAAAGCCTTCGATTCCGTCGAAATTTGGGCGGTGCTGCAGTCCCTTCAGCGGTGCCAAGTTGACTGTCGGTATATCGAAGTGCTGAAATGCTTGTACAGTAGAGCTACGATGGCTATCCGAGTACAGAACCAGAGTACAAACCTATCCAACTGCAGAGATCTGTAAGACAGGGTGATGTAATATCCTCGAAACTCTTCAACGCTGCATTGGAAGACGTTTTCAAGCTACTGGACTGGAAAGGATACGGTATTAACGTCAATGGCGAGTACATCACTCACCTTCGATTTGCCGATGATATAATCCTTATGGCAGAATCGCTGGAGGACTTAAGCACTATGCTTAATGACCTCAATAGTGTCTCCCAACGGATAGGTATTAAGATGAACATGGAAAAAACGAAAATCATGTGTAATGTCCATGTATGCAGATAGTTGTATGGAGCACTTTGCTCGAAGTTTTTGACGAATATGTTTACCTGGGACAAATAGTCCGACTAGGTAAGTCCAACTTCGACCTAGAGGTTAATTGACGGATTCAACTCCACTGGGCAGCGTTCGGGAGACTGCGACACATCTTCTCGTCAGGCATGCCTTAACATCTCAAAATTCGATTGTACAACCAGTGCGTGTTGCCAGTGATGACCTATGAACCTGAGATGTCGTCCTTCACTGTTGGCCGTATGAGGAAGCTCAACATCGCTCAGCGAGCTATGGAGAGGGCTATGCTCGGAGTTTCTATGCGTGATAAACTAAGGAATGAGGTTATCCGCAGTAGAACAGGAGTAACCCACATTATTAGACTTTACGATTAGTAAGCTGAAGTGGCAATAGGCTGGCTATATAGCTCGAAGAACCGATAACCGATGGGAAAAAAAGGTTCTCGAGTGGCAGCCTCGTACCGGCAGGTGAAGTGTAGGGAGTCCCCCACGAGATGGAGTGACGACTTGGTCTGTCAAAGTCATTGAAGAATTTGAAAAAAGTTGCGGTACTGGTGATGCTTTTTACAATGGCTGTGCCAATATTTCTCGGTAACACGTCGTCGAATACTGGAACAAACTAGTTTTTGAAGTCGAGTCTTTGTTAAACAAGTCTAGTCATAGTCCCGCTGGGTTTCTTGCTGGTTCTTCCCAGGACAGAGGTTTTTTTTGCGAACCAGTGGTAAATTAAAAAAATGACTTTCAATAAGTATTTTTATAATCTACATTGAATAAAAAAGTTTCTATTTCTATTTCTATTTCTTGAATTAGGGACAGTTAAATCTAGTCCAGTTAAAAAGAACCCCTTTGTCGTATGTCCCCGATTTCAGGACACTTCCTTTGCTGCCTCAGCCAGCATCGAAATCCTTGGTGTTGACATATCGAATGACATACAGTGCTGTGAGCACTTAGAACGAAAGGCTAACTTGGTTTCTAAAAAATTTTTCTGAGTAGGGCTGAACAGTACCTATTTCACGCCAGCACACCGATTGCAACTTTCCGAGGCGCAGTTCCGGTCTCACAGGGAATACAGTTTTCATGTCTAGGTCGGAGCACCCCAGTGCCAACTTCTACTTGACCGTATTCAGTGAAGAGCATCTCGTATCGATTCGTCAACGACGAAGTTCTATCTAATTGGCTTGATTAATCGTCACTGCGATGAGATGTTGTATATTCTTTCATGTATTATTGTTGTATAGTCTTTCACGAGGAATGCTTAAAGTCTTGTTCGCATTAATTCCAGTCACCAAAATCCACCAACGCACATTACGACTAAACTCACGATACTATCCATACCATCTGGATGCTTGTCGGTCACCACTGTCGGATTCACTAGGCGCTTTCTCTCTCGGACGACTTCTTTGTGGAATAATTTTACACTGGCAAGTTGTCTGGTCCAATACGACTTAGGGACGTTCAAGAGACGTGCCCATTCCTTTTTAATAGGTCGACAACGCTCTTGCAATTCCTCTGACGTTAGGAGCGGACGAAGGCGGCGATTCACAAATTATCAATCAATCTTATTAATTTTACCATTTTACAAAAAAAAAACATAGCTATAGATATTATTATTGAATAACAAGCAACTATATTCCAGTTTGCAGGGTAAGGGAACCAGTGTAATTATCTATTTTATTATATATGTATAATAAGTATATACAAAATAATAGGTTCACCACGTGTTGAGGCTCCTTCGCTACCCGGGATTTCGTTCGTTTGGGATTAGCCTCTTGGCTACGTACTCAGGGTAACACAATCTGGACCCTTTTTATAAGTGGATAATTATTTCACTAATTCTTTTCTTCAGTTGAGCTTTAAGTAAAATATATTTAAAAAGAAATTTCTTTTGGTAGATTAACATATTATAACGGGGAGCGTTCGTTCGTTCCTCTTCGCTTAATAAATATATTATATTATTTATAATTATGTAATTTCCCCTTTTTAAATTAAATTATATATATGTGACCAGGATAAAAAAAATATGTTTTAATCTTTCTGAATGATCTTTCCAAAACTTTAATAATAGGCCATTTGTAATATTTTTGGCGTGATCGTCTTAGTTAGGTCCCTTATTTACGTTATGTTTGTTTAGTAACTTAGTTCTTTTAGGTGTCTTATGGTCTTTGAGTGAATATTCACTACAGCAATTGAAAGCTGTTGGTAGTGCCTTATAAGCTAAGTGAACCCCGTTCACGAAGACAGGGCTCGAGAAAGGTTAAGAACACAAAACCTCCCTATTCCACTTTTATCAGGTTTACATTATTAATTTATTATTAATTTTCCCTTCCCGCTTGGAAAAAGGCTCACAATACAAATAATTTATATTTATAATAATTTATACAAGAAAAGAATGCTTCGGTGGTTTGGTCACGTAGAAAGAATGAATGAGGAAAGAGTGACAAAGCAAAGGGGATCGCCCATATTAGGCCATGGAACGCCCAACAATGTGCATTTGTTAAAAAATATATCTTTATTTATGGTTATTAATCGCGGTATTCATTTATCCTAAAACAATGGGAATATTTTTGCACAAATTAAAAGTACCGAAAAGATAAAAATAAAATTAGGTAAATACGTAATTCATTAGTCTGTGAATAAAATAAAAAATGTTGCCAATCACAAAAATCATTAAAAAAATCGATTCCCCTTTTCGATCGATTACTTATGGTGTCATTATTACAATGCTTATATAATTTTTCGATAATTATTACGATGTTATGATATAGGTTTAAAATAACCGTTGACAATGGATATTTATCCAAAGCAGTCGATACGCAACCGTTATTAACCAATTGTTTATCCGACTACAGACGAAAAAGGATGGTTATGTTTTTACTGTGTATGTGTGTGGGTTAGGCTATGTTGAATCGTTTTTTGCTATGGTGCTTAAAACGTAGGATGCATTTTATTATTGAGGGCGCTACTATCAAAGAATATTTTATTCGCTAAACTCGTAAAGTACTTGACCAACTTTGAGAATTCTTTCACCACTAGATTGTTATGTATAATTTTAGATATCTAATATAAGGTTAATTTTATTATAGAGGGCGCTACTTTCAATGAATACGTTTTTTGGCTAATCTCAAAAATTACTAGACCGATTTTGAAAATTCTTTCACCATTACATTGCTAATGAGGGCGCTAGCTGTGTGATAAATTTATATTATTACAATAAATGATTGTGAGATTAATATTTTCTAAATAAATACAACTAAATACCTACCTAAGATATTCAAATTCAATTATTATTTTTACAATTTAAGAATCGTATTTACACACTTTACTTACTCAGATTGATTATTATAGATAAAGAGGTAATAAATCTAAAGTAAAAGAGCTCCGCTTAAATGAAAAAACTATTTATTAGAATAAAACTAAATGTTGAAAAAAAGTGGTTCAGTGCGAGTCGGACTCGCAGGCCCATGAAGAGTTCAGTAGTAACAAGCATATATTTTAAATCGAGTCAAAATACCACTATCATTATCGCCAGCACAAATTATTTTGTTTTTCATAGTGTTTGTATAAATAACAAAGTTGTTTTTGCGGTTCTTTAAAATGTGCTACTTGTATCTAAAAAAGGACTATTATACATTATGGGGGTTTCTGTGGTTTATTCATTACCAAAGAGAAAAAACTTATTGCGCAAAATAGGTTTTTATCCATTTCAAGTCATCAAAAGCGGCAGTCAACCGTTAAAAACTAAAACAACCGTTGTTATGGGCTCGGTTGAATTCATTGACAACCTTCACATTTATAGTTATTATAATTAAACAAGCGAATTACTAGCTGATTTACCAAGAATTCTTTAGAGTATAACAAAACGCTACTGCACAAGTTAACTGTTATTCTTATCTGTTTTTAACATAACATTTAAAATGGAATCATGTTATGATAATTCAAGAAGTTAATTTCCAGCTGATTTACCACGAATTCTCTAAAGCATAACAAAACAATACAGCACAAGCTAACTGTTCTTAAAAATACATTTGAAATAGAGTTTCAATAAATAAAGGAAATTATATTTTAAAAAGCATGCAGAACTTAAAACGCGTCAAAGATTATTCTTTTTATGATATTATTAATCGAATAAAAATCGATATCATTTCATAGATTTTATGACAGTTAAGTGGCAACATCGAATCTCATAGGTAGGCAGCTGTCACTGTTATGTCACAAGAATTCAATTGCGTGTTATTTTATTTTGTTGGAAAATGCAATTGTTGATCTCTCAACAATTGGTTCGAACACAGCAGGTAAATAGTTGGTACATATCACGATGTGGCATGTCTTCCTCTAAGAAATGCTTTATAACTGAGTTTACTTGAATAATATCAATATAATAATTGTAGCTTCTTTATTAGGTACAAGTTTCGAGTACAGTGAACGTGTAGTGTGGCACTCGCAAAATGCACCAATAGTTCGTCTTGAATATGTATACATCAGCTGTGGCACTGACACTTATGAGAATAAGATCACACACATTGTTTGGGTTCGATTTTCCACGTGAGGAATTATTTGCGCTACGTGAGGTAAGTGTTTAACATTTTTCAATTTATTAAATGTGATCCATATATCTGATAATTATACATGTTTTTACACTGATTGTATATCAACTCAAGAACTTGTTTTATTTTTTCACATCTGCCCTAGCTATATCTGACAAACATACTAGCTTATTTATGAGATTGACCAGTTTTATCAACTACCAAGAAAGGAGACAGTTTAGTTTAGATTTTTCATTGTTTTTGGACTGCTGGTAGTCTGTCTATTAGTACGGCCTTAATTATTAAATAATATAGGGCATTAAATCCGTCCTTGTGCAGTAACATTTAACTTGATAAATATTTTATTTATATTTGAGTTTGAAATAAACAAATCTATTTTATTTTTATTTTTTCACTTTGACTTCATTTTTTGCATTTTACATTATTTCAGTTGTCATGCCGTGTATATCATAATTACTGGCAATGAACTGATAGAACAGCATCATGTTCAACTGCAGAACGGGAACCATCTGAATCATCTAGTCCGTCCTCGTTGCAGTCTGAAGTGAGTAATGTATTGCACCCAGAACAACAAAGCTTAAATCATACATCACACAGTGTACTGCTAACAAATTATTTAAAAGCACAATGTTTTTTACCTGGTTGTAACAGTTCCATCAGCATTGCGAGTATGTCTCTTTTGTGATTAACTACATTTTGCGATAACAAACATACATAGTGACAATTACTATGTATGTGTGTTATACTTGGTAGAGCCATGCTGCAGTTATATTAGAAGTACAGTTGTAGCATGAATGGGTCGGCTCGACCGGGGAAGGACCACCCTCTCACAGAATACCAGCGTGAAATAGTAGCTTAATGCTGCTGTGTTTTGTATGGTGAGTGTAGAGAACCGGAGACCCTTTTTACTGGAAACGAGAAAATGATCTTAGTCCTCACGGGTGACAACGCATCTGCATTTTGATTTGTAATCGAGGATAGATGTGGATGTCTAAGGGTCGCAGCAATGTCTCCAGCAGATGGTGAATCTCAGTTAATGACAAGATATGCTAATAAATCCAGAGCCGTGACTATGTGTCGATATGGGTAGTAGAGGTGGTGAATGGCATTTTTAAAACTGAATTTAAAATATTTCATCAAAATTACTTTAACAGGACTACACATTTGATGATAGACTGCTGTGGCTTCTGCTATAGTTAATAAATTCCACACAAAAATAAGGGACAAGGATGATGCGGCTCAAATACTTGAAATAGTTTATCAAAATATGGAGACAAATAATGATTTTTCTGAGTATGCTAGGGAAAACAATCTCAATAGAGCTAGGGCAGGCAGACTTTAGAAATATAAATGAAGACTTTAAAATGTTAGGGAATTTCCTGTTTTAACTTACAGCGACTTAATATTAATTGCTTGTGTCACATACCAATTAAAGCAAGCTCGCTACTATTATGGTGAGCATATAAGATTTAATGGTTGCTACAAGATAGAACTCTGTAATAACCAGAGGAGCAGCATTATGGAAGGAATAAAGTTAAGCCCTAGCTGATCTTTACTTAGGGCTAGAATTGCAAGTCATCACTATTAGTCGTAAAGTGTATTTTATTATATAAATTCTATATAATATCTAATATATAAATTCTTTTTTCAATAGAGAAGGAGGCTTGGTACTACCACCTGCTTAGAACCCTGTAATTAATGAAATTAAAATTAAACCCAAGCATACCACTGCAAGACTTCAAGACACAGTAAGTTCATTCTGTAGATCGGACCATAAATAAAAATTAAAAATCTGAAGGTACTCCGGGTTAACACTGACATTGAGACGTCGGTCACCTCAGTCTGCCGTAACCATGGGTGCTGGAAAGCACCCGAAACGTCTGGAATTAAAAATCAAAGAAATAAAACGCGATAAAATCGATAAAAATAGTTGTTAAAAAAACTGCATTTGTGAAAATAAAAACTTCAAATATTTTCAAAACCCCGACTTTTTTAAAGTAATTCCTTTACCATTTCATTGTTTTAATTGCATATTATCATATCTTTATGCTTTTATATGTGGGTACTCATGGCCGAAGTGTCTATGAAGAGTGGGCATTCCCCTTTATATGGCAGATGTGAACGGCAGAGTCGGGAAGGGACGCCTTAGAAAAAAGTTTATCGACCAAATTGGCGATATTTTGAAAATGGGCCACGTTAAAAGTACCCTTAATCGACGAGTATGTATGCGTAGATATATGGATGTAAAGGAGGCGAAAGAGGTATGTCAGGATTGTGTCAAATGAAAGTCCGTAGTCTCTGCCTACCCCTGTGGGTGACAGGCGTGAGTGTTTATGTATTATGTATGTAATGTATACAAAATAGCCGATACAGGGCTTTCGCTCTCCTACATTTATTTTAAAAAATGTAAGGGACACGCCGTGCGTGGTGAGCGCCAACCATTTTGATGCACTCCTCCCGAAGGGAACTCTAATTAGACCGTAGTCCAGAGTAAAATAACTGGCGATCCAGTAAAAGAGGCTTGGACCCTTGTTAGTGTGTAAGCACAAACGTCGACCGAAATCGCGCATGTCAATGCGTGTAAACGCCATACAGAATACGAACGAATCCAGCCACAGTGAATGTACGTCACACGGTTTAGGCAAATAGGCACACTGGCCGTAAACCCTCCGTGAGCGCCACCACCTGCCAGATAGTATAATTAGGTTATAGATGTTTTTTATTTTTATAATATTTTCGACTTGAATTTCTATTATTTTTTATATTTTGAATATTTTTTCAAGTTTTTTTTAATAAATTTATTTATCCTGAAATACAATATTTTGCCTTTTATGAATAATGAATTATTATGAATTGATTCTTGTCCCCATGTTTTTTTTAGTATGGGGAAGAACTACCTATGAGATATCAAGGTGCATAGATAACAACGGTGCATACTTTGATTAATTAAATATATTTTACAAAAAAAAATTGACTTTATATTCCTCCCGTACAAAACGCCAATTTCATATGTAAGGACCTATTACTATGTATATTCTCAGCTCTAAGTTCATACTGCGTAAAACCACAGAATAAAAATAATAGTACTACGTACAGAAGTTGCACTCCTGTGATGTCTGCTTGCCGACGTAATATATAATAGCCTACATAATTATTATTAATCAGATAAATCGCGCACGCAAGCTAAATAAAGCTTTATCGCTGCTAGTTAGTGTCCATATTACTTTGCACCTTTTCGCTTCCTAAGTCACGGCGGAGTTTTCGTGGTTATTAAGGGATGTCAATAGAAAGTAGAAAAATACATTGCAAAATGTTAATTATGTTACTTAGGTGAAGTACCTAATATGACTATGATTGACTGACCATATTTTCGCCTCTATGTGAGTTCTACGATGCCTAACGCATGCAAATTGCAAGGTCATTCGTCGGGAATCGCAACGCTTGGTTCGTAAGAAATAGGTAGATAGTCTAAACAACAAATAAACCTGAAATACGATTTTGAACAGAAATGTGATCTATTCTACTTACTTAAAAATCTTCTTAAAAATAAAAGTAGTTTTGCGAAAATAAGTGATATTCATTCTGTAAATACTAGGAACAGACACAAGCTAGCAGTACCACTCGAGTTACTCGACTCCACCGAGTCAGTAATTCATTATTGGGGTGATGTATACACTCTTACAACAAAATCCCCGAAAATATAAAAAATTTGTCATACACAAAGTTCAAAAATGTTATTAAACTAAGTTTGTATAAAAAGGGTTATTATAATATTAAGGAATTCATGAATGATAATAACCCCTGGGAAGGGTAATCGCTACCAAGCTATTTCTAATTTATCTTGTGTTGCTAATTGTAAACATGATTGTAAGCTATTATTGGAAAAAAAATAGTCCCGCTGGGTTTCTTGCTGGTTCTTCCCAGGACAGAGGTTTTTTTGCGAACCAGTGGTAAATGCAAAAAGTGACTTTCAATAAGTATTGTTATAATCTACATTGAATAAAAAGTTTTCGTTTCTGTTTCTGTTTCTTAGTATACAAAGTTTAAAATTCAGTATTTTGTGTTATTATAACTTAAAATATTTTAATTAGGTACTAAAGACAAGTATAAGTATGTATGTAAGTAAATACTTGGATATGGAAGTAAATTTTAACTAATTTTTGTAATAAAGTACTTAGGTATTTCTTCTGTAGACCAAATTATTACTTAATTCCTATTTGTTGTAAGTACCAATCATCTAACAAAATTCTAATCTATCTAACCAAAAAAACCAAAAAATAATCACCTTTCATAATTTCCGTCTAAAATTCTTCGGTAACTTAAAGAATGTTACGAAAGCTTTTGTTGGTCATTTCATTTAGGATCCATCCACGCAACAGTTATAGTAGGAACGACGTTTTGCTATTATAATTTATCAAATAGGTATTATACATAACATATAATTTTTACTTTAACTATTGTTACCTACAATTAAATATACTAAACTCTAAACGAAAACTATTTCAACAAGTATTTACATAAAACTATTTACGTAAACAGTGTTGAAAAACTTTAGCATTGAATCGCCTACATCGCGCTAGCCCCGACTGCGTATAACGCCCAGGGCGCCTCGCGATTTTAGGTAATTATTTCACGCAGGTAGCAAGAGTGACAGAGGCCCGGTAAAACTCGGCTGGTACAGTCACAGAGTGAGGAGGACCCTTTGCTCATCCGGCCACAATGCCAGATCGATAAACGCCTACTTAACGCTTATGGAGCTAGCCAAATCTGGCGTTACTCTATTATACAGTGCGTTATGGCGTTGAATTTTCCGCTATTGTATTGCAATGCATTGCAACTATATAACTAATGGATCAACCACGCTCACAGAATAACACCATGAAATAGCAGCAGAAAAACCGGAGACTAAGATATAAACAAGTATTATTAAAAAAAATTTGTCAGTTTATCTTGTAAATAGTAATCTTCGGAATAACTGAACCAATTGTAATGAAATTGTACGATTAGCTACAGAGAAACGCCATGAAGGATCTAGACTATATTTTTTCCGAAAAACTTGTGGAAATTTTTTGAATAACCCTTTTGACCCCCATTGAACAAAAGAAATGTTAGAAAACCCTCTCTCACACAGCAGTATCTATTCATGTTTTCTACAGCTAATGACCACGGCAAGGTGACAGTAATTATAATTCTAAGCTTAAACATACGCCGTCGATATACTTTGTAAATATTGTTACTAAAAACCTAAATAAAAATACCAAAAATTGTATGCAATATTTTACGGTTTAAAAATAAAATTATATGTAATCACCGCTATAAAATTTTCAAATCCCACAAAGAGCGCTTTCAGGAACGTTTTAGCACTTTCCTTGTCATTTCACACGGAGAATTCCATTTTCCTTTAAAAAGTACAAAGTCATGTCTTTCGTTCTTAAGTCTTTCGTAGTGACTTTAAAAGTACAGACATAGAAACTTCTTGAAGCCTGTAGCTGCTGAAATATTTCAAGACGATATACGGGCGCACGTGGTAGAGCCAGGTTTTTTATGGTTATAGCACAAATTGGCCGGCTAGACCGGGGTAGGACCACGCCTTCACAGAACAAAATAGCATAGTGTAAAATAGCATATTAATGTTGCTGTATGTATGAATGTACAGAAATGACCTTTTTACTACTGAAATTTTAAATGAGACCCTGGAAACGAAATATTGTATCGTAGTCCTTAGGGGTGACAACGCATCCTAAATGTATGTGTGATTGGGATTTAATTTTATTAATATAGGATCCCAAGCAAATGGTAGCATCTAACCATATTTTCTAATGAAATTATGATATGTTTTTATTTCAATAGCCTCAAGAATTATACTTGGAAGTAATAGTATCCGTAAAAACTAGTTTCATTTAAAAGAGTAGCGTTCGTGTAAATATAAGAAATCGTTATCGCTAAATAACTTATCTTTCCATACATATTCACGGCTGTTGCTTAGATGATTCAAAGCTAGTGGACCTGATGGTATACCAGCTATAGTTCTAACGGTCTGTGCACCTGAGTTGTCTCCTGTGTTGACGCACTTGTACCGCATCTCATTCACGACTGAAATAGTGCCCAAATCTTGGAAGCTAAAACTGTGCCATGTACTATCTAAGGCTGCATAACCATTTACGACCAGGTGGGATTGTGGTTAAGCACTGGCTTATTACAAGTAAAAAATGAGAAGGGTTAACACCTAAAAAGTGTGTTCCATTAGCAATATGTCTATGGGCCACAGCATCTCCTTACCATCTGGTGGACTATGTGCTCGTTTGTCACTTATATTCTATAAACAAAGGGGCAACATTAAAATAGAATTTATATCTGTTCTTCGTGATTATAGCAAAGGAACCATTGTGCATATCTCGTACAGGTATTTATTTAAATGAACTGTAAAATTTCGTATGAATAGCAACAAAAATATTAAAATTTCCGCGAAATACACGCGTCAAGTGTTTTTTTAAACTCCAGCGACTTTATTTTATTTTTAAGACAAGCGCCTGCCGGATATGGGTGGAGGTACTTTACGTACAAATCAGGTAATTCTCTTCTTCGTGGCAGCATATGGAACCAAAGCGGCTCGCTCGAATGGATGTTATATCCAACCGAAACTCGTGGATTTTATTAAATATGATTGCCACCTCAAGTTTCTACTATATCTACTACTTTAACTGCACATATTCTTTTGAAAAATTCAACAGAAGTATCTTATCAACTTATCTCTATATTAAGAGGTCTGGTACTTTTGTACGTTCCTACAATAGTAAACTTTTATCGACCGACATTTCTCGATGTTCGCGCCACTTGCACTATCGCTTAACGCTCAAGGGATTCGTTAATTATTATCCAATAAAATTACTGCAAAGCCCATTTCCGGTTTCCTATCTACCGCCCTCTATGCCCAGCATGTGCATTCTTGTTACGGGCGCACACAAGTTGAGAAGACACGCAATCAACCGCACCGCTTATATCTCGCATCATCGCTCCTGCCCTTGTGTAATTTGGATATTGAATTATACAAGCATATAGTAAAAAGTATAGACATTTGCAATAACGCTATATTTCGTGATTATCTGTGAAGTTGATAAGTGTGAAGACAGCCGGCAGCCATCAAGACACGAGGCAGATCAGCGGAAGTCCAGGTGGGTGCACATGCATTCATTCACGTCCTTCCTATATCCCGAATTTAGGGGATTTGCAGTATCACGAATAAATTAAATTCCATTCATCGCACGCACCGCGCTCATATACAGTCCACTATTCTAAATAAATTAATAGCCGCACCGCATAACATTATTTAATACATCTGAACCAGCAGTTTGGTGGTTGAAGGCCAAACGCCCAAATCCACCATATATTTTTTGGTCCTTCGAGCCGGATTAAATTAATATTTTTTGGTCACTTCGGCTGGGATTAAATTAACCTTTAGGCCCGGAGAAGTAAATTCATTTTTTTATATATTACAAAAAATTATATACGAATATATTATTAAATCATAATAAATTGTAGTTCTAATTATACTAACTACAATATTTATTTGTCCCGCATCGCTTATTACACGTATTATAATACCTTTGTAACGCATACCACACTGCTTCATTATTCCATTAATGATATTTTTCTTGTTGAATAACCGCCATCTTACTAGTAACGCGAGATTGCTTCGTTCCCCAGTTAACTAATTCTACCATCACTTATCGCAATAATTTTAGCCCGCATTTGTTTGTTGAAAATGACGACGAGAAGCAAAGAATCTAAACCGGTTTCGGATGAAGAAGTTAGTTTAAAAATTATTATCGCTAAACGTAATTATATTTACGAACGATTACAAAAAATTTACGAGACGTCAAAGGGCGCATTTAATTCCTTGGACGAGCAGAATTTATTTCTTAGCATCGCTTCGAATATAGAACAATTACGTAGTGAGTTTCAAGAAGTTCTAGATAACTATAATACTAAAAATTTAAAATTAAACCCTAATGCAGACGTTGATTACGAGGCTTGGAACTCATTTGAAGATTTATATAGTCGTACTAAGTGCCAAATTACGAAAATATCCACATCGCCTTCCACTGTTACGTTAGAAAATAGATTTCCTACTAAATTAAAAACTTCACTTCCGCCAATTGAATTAATGTCATTTAACGGAGACATACGCCAGTGGTCCATGTTTTATCAACAATTTAAGACATTGATTCACGACAATTTGCAATTAACTGATGCCGAACGTGTTTATTATTTGGTTAACAAATTGAGTGACAGGGCGTTATCAGTTTGTGCCGGATTAGCCCCTACCGCAGAAAATTATTCCATTATTTGGAATGCGCTTATAAGAAGATATAATGACGAACGCACACTCGCATCTACGTATATTAACCAACTATTGGATTTAACACAGGTGAACGCAAACACAACAGGAGGTTATCATAAATTTATGGACAAATTTGATGCTTCAATTAATGCTCTAAAGCAATTAAAAATTGAGGACTTAGCTGATTTTTTGTTTTTAAATATTGCACTTAGAAAATTAGATCATGACACTGTTAAGTCATTTGAAATGTCTTGTCGCACAATTAGCATACCAAACTACGCCTCTTTAGTACAATTTTTATACGAACAGAATAGGGCTATAAGCCATACATTTAATAATTCGCATACTTTATCTACATCCAATAATAATCGAAACAAATCACTTTCAAATCCTATACTATTAAACGAGCAATTCTTGTATATATGTATATATATATATATATAATCGGGATCTCGGAAACGGCTCCAACGATTTTCATAAAATTTAGTGTCCAGGGAGTTTCGGGGATAATAAATCGATCTAGCTAAGATTTATTTTTAGAAAATGTCTTTTTGTCCGTGTTTTTAGGCAATTAAAAACTGCTACAATATAGTTAGAATAAGAAGGTAAATTTTGACAGTTTGGTAATGATTATAAATAGCTTATTGGTATAATGGGCGGTCACAAAATCGTAAAACCCCGGTTCGAGCCCAGACCGACCGACCGACTTTTTTATTTTTTTTTTCAAGTTTCTTTCTTTTTTGAGAAAATATATTTTTTTCGAGCCCTTTTTTTAGTATTTTTTTAAAAACACGAAATTTTAAATAAAAATAATTGCACTCATGATTTTTTATTCAAATAACCAGTTCAGTTTTTTCTGTTATGTCGCTAAGATCAAAAAATATTATTTATAATTCATCAGTATGTAATTTGTATCTAAATATAATTTTCAAAACACACGAATTAAAAAAATCGAGCGAAAAATACCGAGCAAAGCTCGGTCAACCGGGTACTAAATTTAGTGAAACATTTATTAATACAGATCCTTCGCATTCATGTATCTTTTGTAAATCGAATGATCATGAACACTTGTATGTTTGTCCACGCTTTTTAAAATTAAATACACAACAACGTTACAATATTATTAAACAAAACAATTGTTGTATTAATTGTTTAAGTATTAAACACTCGACTTCTTTTTGTAAATCGAAGCGTAAGTGTATATACTGCGCGCGGCGCCACCATTCTTTAATTCATTCTGACCCGCATCAGAATGGTTCTAAGACTGCTTTTCGTAGTAGCAATACGTTACACTCAGAGGTTGTGCAGACGCTTGACGCTAATGCAAGCAGCTCACGTTCGATTAACTACCGCGCTGTTAACGATAATAAGGTTAATTCTTCTGTCGCTCACAATTCGAATACAGCGGAAGATGAAAAAACACTTACCTCTTCATGTAATATTTCTCGCGATTATAGTACTCTCCCATGCTATACTACTTTATTGGGGACTGCAAAAATAAAGGTCGTAGATAAATACGACAATGAACATTTTATTCGGTGTTTAGTTGACCCCGGATCCCAAAGCGACTATATTACGAAGGATTGTTGTAAACGCTTATTTCTTTCCGTTTCGAATAAAAATCGTTTTACCGAAGTACACGGGATGGGTGGTGTGTCCCAAAAGATTTTGGGTGTCACTTCACTGCAGTTCACGTCTCGTTTTAATGATAACAAATCTTATCATATTGAACCATTAGTTGTTCCGATCATCACGGGTCAGTTGCCAGATTCGATAGTAGATGTTTCAAAAATTCGCTATTTAGATAAAATACGCTTAGCAGATGATCAGTTTTATCAACCTGGGTCTATAGATATTTTATTGGGGGTTAATACCTACATAAAACTTTTGTCGCCTGAAAACTTAATTCATTCGCAATGGCCTAGTGCCATAGAAACATCACTCGGATATATTATTATGGGTGATGCTGAAGTCGCTATATCACATCATTCCCCGCGTTCATTTGTTTCCTGTTCTTACGATACAAATTTAAATCAAAATTGTCTTAATGATATAATGGAAAAATTTTGGAAAATTGAAGAACTTCCGCAAAAAATATATTTGAGCCGTGATGAGCAGGAATGTGAAGACATTTATACTTCTACTACTTACCGCCAAAACGACGGACGGTATGTGGTCGCCCCGCCATTTAAGAAAAGGCCCGACATATTGGGTGACTCTTTAATGAACGCAAAAAAACGCTTCTTATTTTTAGAAAAACGCTTTAACAAATATCCCGATCTTCGCGATCAATACAATGTTGTTACACGGGAATACATTAATAAGGATATTTTATCCGCTGTTTCTGATAATGATTGTATACAGCCTTCTTTTTATTTGCCGCATCACCCTGTCGTACGGAATGATAAAAGTACAACGAAGTTGCGCATCGTTTTAGACGCTAGTGCTAAGTCGGATAACGATATTTCTTTGAATGACATTTTGCACACCGGGCAAAATTTACAAACAGACATTTTTAATATTTTATTAAACGTTAGAGTTTATCGCATCGCTTTCTTTGCAGATGTTAGGCAAATGTACTTGTGTATCGAAGTCCAAAAATCCCATCGCGCTTTTCAACGCATTTTATATCGGTTTTCTACAGAAGAAACTATACGAACATATGAATTTAATCGCGTCACATTCGGATTATGCTCTTCCCCTTTCCTCGCACTTCGCACTTTACGCCAGTTAGCCGCTGACGAAAGGGAGTCCTATCCCCTTGCTGCTTCTGTAGTGGAAAGGGATATTTATATGGATGACCTCGTTTCCTCCGCGCCTTGCGTCAACAACGCAGTCAATACCGCCACTCAACTTATCCAAATGTTTCGCCGAGGTGGATTCGATTTGGTTAAGTGGACAAGTAACTGCAAGGAGCTTTTACAACATATACCAGCATCACATCGTCAACAAGACTCGGTATCATTTGACGATAATGACATTTTAAAAATTTTAGGCCTTCGTTGGTATCCCGCTACCGATAAGTTTTCCTTTCTTGTTTCGCCGCCACCGGTCACTTGTACCAAACGCACTATCCTCTCCGCCTTGTGGGTTCTTAAACTTAACTGGGATGAGACTCCACCCACTAATATTGTCAATACATGGCAGCGATATATATCAGAGTTACCTTTAACCTTTCCCTTACTGCGGCCGCCATATAACAAAAAACAGCTTTGTAACGGCGGCCTCTGTCATCACCTCAGCTGGCGGCACTTGTTTTAAATATTTATGTTTCTCACGACCTTTCATTTATGTTTAAAGAGGTTTTAGTTACAGTTATTTAAAGCCGATAAGATTTTCGATAAGTAGAAACAATAACCATAACATTTAAATGTTTATTTTATTATGTACAGCTCTTTGTTTCTAACGGATCTTTATAAAGTGTACTTACTGACAATAAATTTTGTTTTATGAATGAAATATCGTAAGTTTTTATTTTACTTTTATGTCCTTACAATCAGTAAAACATATTCTTCCTAAATAAATCAAAATTATGCATGTAATAATTATAATAATTCTACTTTTTCACTTGCAAACATTTGCAAAAAAATTCGACAATAGACAGTTTGCGCGCGCTTTGTAACCTCATTTTCAAAACCTTTTTGTGTATATATTATAGTGTCTTCCTTTATTTTTCTTATACAATCATATAGATATAACATTTAGCAATTCCTAGTAAAAGTATTAACTATGGTATTCGAATAAGAAATATACTATTATTATCTTATTAGAAATCTTGATCGTTATGAATTGTTCGCGTAGAGGTTTTTTGTTTCTACTTTTTTATCAATTGAAACATAAAAAGTTACTGTTGTTGTAACTTAGATCATTCAAAAACATTACGTAGTAAAGATAAATAACATTACTTACAGTTTTTTTGAAAGAAAATCCAACTAAAATCACAATCACAAAACTTCAACGATTACGCAACCCACCGTACCGGCATGCAAAAGCGAATGGCTGTTATATTTGATGATGTCTATATAACCGAGTGAATATAATGCTACAGAATATTCTTTACTTCGTTCAGAATCGAATGAAATAGTGTTCAATCGAAAATATACTGTATTTTTATATCAATTAATGACGAAAATAGCAGCACGTAATGCGGACATGTATACATGTCCTCGGTACTTAGCGGTCACAAAACTTGGACCTGTCAACATGTCCTCGGTACCTTAGGGTCTCACATTTACAGATTCCACATCATATCGGCGTAAATGAAAAATCCCATGTGTCGCTACTAGCCTTCGCCGACGCTAGTGAAAAAGCATTACGGGAGAAATATTGGATATTATCAGCTCGCCGTGTAGTGAGATACCGCATTCATAGGTGTAACATTTGTTTTCGACATAAACCCAAACCTATTTACCCCATGATGTCTGCCTTGCCTGCTTGCCGCCTAGAGCAGTGTAATGCGTTTACACACACAGGTGTGGATTTTTCGGGCCCACTTTATATCACATTGACGCGTAAACGTGGTATACGAAGCCAGAAGGCTTATTTATGTTTATTTATATGCCTCGTTACTAAGGCAGTGCATTTAGAATTAGCGTCTGATCTAAGTTCGGCGGGTTTTTTAGACGCTTTTAAGAGATTTATCTCTCGTAGATGTCCGTGTCGATTTATATACAGCGATAACGGTACTAATTTTGTCGCCTCGCGTTCATATTTACATGAATTACATGGATTTTTAAAATCAGAAGAATATTATAAGGCATTCAGTCAGGTGCTCACTGATAATCGCATTGTTTGGAAACTCAACCCTCCAACCGCTCCACATTTCGGGGGTTTGTGGGAGTCCAATATTAAGGTTGTAAAAACCCATTTGTTTCGCGTAATAGGTAAGCAAATCCTCACGTATGAAGAAATGCTTACTACTCTTTGTCAGATCGAGTGTATCTTAAATTCTCGCCTGCTTTATGTATTAAGCAGTGATCCATCGGAACCTACTGCACTTACACCCGCACATTTTCTAAATTTAAAACCACTTGAATGCTTACCAGCTGCAGATTTAAGCAAGGAACGCATTAATCTCTTATCACGCTTTTCTTTAATAGATTCTCTAGTTCAGTCCTTTTGGAAACGCTTCAGATTCGAATACTTACATACATTACAGAGTAGAGTGAAGTGGAATAAGAACTCTACTGCCATTTCTGTAGGGACGATTGTTCTAATAGACGTGGATAATACTCCACCGCTTCGGTGGCCTCTAGGCGTTGTCACTGAATTGTTTCCCGGTAAGGAGTGTGGTACGCGTTGCGCAAGTTAAACTTAAGAATTCCACTTTAAAACGCCCTCTTATCAAACTGTGTCCTTTACCAACACAGTGATTAATATAGTTAATTTTACATTATCGTTTATATATTTAGTTTAATTCTTAGGTCATAACGTCGCTTCATTTCGCTACTATATAAGTATTTATCTATCTATATCTATATTTTTATACTTTACTTGCTAGTTGAGGATACCTCAAGGCCGGGGGGGTGTTCGCGCCACTTGCACTATCGCTTAACGCTCAAGGGATTCGTTAATTATTATCCAATAAGATTACTGCAAAGCCCATTTCCGGTTTCCTATCTACCGCCCTCTATGCCCAGCATGTGCATTCTTGTTACGGGCGCACACAAGTTGAGAAGACACGCAACCAACCGCACCGCTTATATCTCGCATCATCGCTCCTGCCCTTGTGTAATTTGGATATTGAATTATACAAGCATATAGTAAAAAGTATAGACATTTGCAATAACGCTATATTTCGTGATTATCTGTGAAGTTGATAAGTGTGAAGACAGCCGGCAGCCATCGAGACACGAGGCAGATCAGCGGAAGTCCAGGTGGGTGCACATGCATTCCTTCACGTCCTTCCTATATCCCGAATTTAGGGGATTTGCAGTATCACGAATAAATTAAATTCCATTCATCGCACGCACCGCGCTCATATACAGTCCACTATTCTAAATAAATTAATAGCCGCACCGCATAACATTATTTAATACATTTGAACCAGCAGTTTGATGGTTTAAGGCTTGCCGTGTAGTGTCGGTGTCGAAAAAGGCAAGAGAGGGAATCTAAAACAGGATCTTGTTAAGTAATCATTTTTTTATTGAAATAATAAAATCGATCTTTCAATTGCCGAATCGCACACACACTTATTTTTTATTCGTTTATGAAGGGATTTCCGATAGAAAAGATTTCCATTCATTAACAATAATACAAATTTGCACCAAGTTTCACGTCACGTTAGAGACGACAGTGAGAAGCAAACCAGAAGATAATGCATCGTTAAAGCATCGGTATTTTAATGGTAGAGACACGCTGCAACTGTATAATGGGTCGACTTGACCAGAATAAGACCACACTCTCACAGAATACCAGCGTCAAATAGCAGCTCAATACTGCTGTGTTTCGTATGGTGAGTGTAGAAAACCGGAGACCCTTTTTCTGTAAACGAAGCATTACATCTCAGTCTTCAAGGGTGACAACGCAACTGCATTTTGATTCTTAATTGAGGATAAATATAGATGTCTATGGGCCACAGTACCCACTTACCATCAGGTGAAATGCGTGCTCGTTTGTCACCCATATTCTATAAAAAAATCTTATTAAACGTTATCAAAACCTATTACATAAGTTATACCTATTCATATTAAAGTCACTACTTACTTTAATACTTACTGTCTTTTCAGTTTTTCCATTGAGTACTTAAATATAAATCAAATAATATGCCTGTAAAGTGTATAAAACAACTTGTCCTAACACTTAAGAATTTACCCCTGACCTCATTTAGTTTGACCTGGCCTGGTGTATTTCTCACAGCCCTCGTACAGCCGCAAATGTTTTCAAGTGCCCTCAGCCGCACGACGGCGTAGGTGACGCTTGTCGACACCATTGCATACCATTACAATGTCTCCTCAGCCAGCACTAATGACGGCGAAATGAGGGCGCACTAACACGCCAACATTTCTTTTTTTAATGTTATATTTTTATAAATCAAATCAATATGATACGGTAATTTTTTGACAAAAGATGTTTTGTACGCAAAGTCAATGGAGTTTGTAATTTTTTTTTTCAATTTTTTTTATTACACACTGCTCATTATCACCAGTCTATCGGTCCGCCATGTTTTGATTAATATTACGTTAATCAGTTAGTCAGTCCTTCCCTATATAAAAAAGTACTCTGTGATCAGTTCAAGCCACATTCGCTAGACAGCAGGGTACATGTGAGACCTTTGGCATTAGAATAAAAAGTTCACATAATAATATGCTTTGCACCTCAGACCTACAAAAAAGATGTACAAAGCGTTGCTTACTTTTAAAGTAACACCAAAACTAATGCAAAACTATGCTCACCTTATTGTTAGAACACGCACTCATACACACATATGCGTCTAAATCATTTCTACATCATCAATTGAATACCAGCGTGAAATAGTAGCTTAATGCTGCTGTATTTCGTATGGTGAGTGTAGAGAACCGGAGACCCTTTTTACTGGAAACGAGGCATTCCATCTTAGTCCTCACGGGTGACAACGCATCTACATTTGATCGAGGATAGATGTGGATGTCTATGGGCCACAGCAACCACTTACCATCAGGTGAACTGTGTGCTCTTTTGTCGCCCTATCCTATAAAAAAAAATTGCAACCAACATCATTGTTTCAGGAGGGTGCATAGTATTATGATGTATGCGTCTAGTAATAAACTTTTACTGGCTATTATGGAAGAAATATGAAAGAATGGTTTAGACGTCACTTTAAATGTACTTGACGTTTTCTCTTTTATCTTATTGTTGGTCTAAACCTTACACCCTTATTATGTTCCATATTGTATTATTTATATTGAAATAACTAGCAGGAAATATAATATTAATGTAATTGTACACATCTTTATAAAATAAATAAAATTGAAGTGTCTGTTTTAAAATTAGCATTTTACTAAATACATTTGAAATTATATACAGTACTTATAATGAAAAATACTTTTTTCAAGTTTTTGTCTGTCCTATCTGTTTGTTCCGGCTTATCTCAGAAACGGCTGGAACGATTTTGACGGGACTTTTAACTGGCAGATAGTTGTTTTCATAGGGAGTAACTAAGGCTCCCATTTTTAGAATAAGAATAAGGGGACGCGCAAAAAAATTAAAACCCATGAAATCCAATCGTAATATATTCCACGCGGACGAAGTCGCTAGGAACAGCTAGTAAAGCTATAAAGATTTATGTGAGCTATTTATAACTTCATTTAATTAATTCTCTTTTAGATTCATTCAAAAATTTCTGTTAAAAATAATCGTTATTTCATTGCAACAAAACTTCCTCATGTTATACCTTCATATAATTGTTACGCGCTCAAGTCGACGACGATACACTAGCGCCATCTAGTATCAGGAACGAGAGCGAGGGGAGCTTTGCAGAATATGACATCACAAATCTCTCAACCGACAGCGCCATCCGAAGAACTAAGTTTCTAGAAAATCTATACTCGCACACTCGTCCCTTTGCGCGCATTTACTTGAATATTCCGAATGCTTCTTTGCTAATTTAAATAAATAGGCGCTGCAAGATGCGATCGAGGTAGTATTGAATTGGCGATACGAGCGAAGCTTCGGAGCGGAATTAAGTGTTTAATTATTAGTGTTTTAAGTTTTAATTTGTGTAAAGTAAATTAAAGTGTTAATTTAGGTAATTTTATCGGCAATTTTTATTGTCACGAACCTCAAGCTCGTAACAATTGGTGTCAGAAGTGGGATAAAATCATGCCGATTTTACCTAAGGAGGAAACGGAGGGTGTCCGTACCCGAGGTCAACGCCAGCAGGAGACGGACCAAAGAAGATTTGGTGGTGCAACGCCGCAGACGTCGGAGGGCCAGCCGCCAGCTGCAGGCCCGTCAGTAGCTCCTACATCTTTAGCATCTGACTTAGGTGCTCTGATGGTTATGCTGCAGGAACAGGCTCGCCGACAGGAGGAACAGGTCCGTCGTTTGGAAGAGCAGCTGCGGGGCGGACAGGAGGAACAGGCCCGCCGATTGGAAGAGCAGCTGCGGGGTGGACAGGAGGAACAGGCCCGCCGATTGGAAGAGCAGCTGCAGGGTGGACAGGAGGAACAGGCCCGCCGGCAGGAGGAACAGGCCCGTCGTTTAGAAGAGCAACTCCAACGCGATAAGGAAGAGCAGATGCTCCTCATGAAGCACCTTCACGCTATCTTCGGAAAAGAGATACGGGAGGTAAAGGATAAGGTTGCTCAACATGACAACCGCCTGTCGGAAGCTGAAACCCGAATCGATCAAGTAAACAATCGGGTTGACAACGTAATGGCTGACGTGAAGAAAACGCTGGACGACCTCAAACTTGGGGATGGAACAACAGCTCCCGTAGTAGCTACAACACGTTCGCTACGTGGATTCAAAGTGCCGCCGTTCGACGGGACCTCTTCCTGGTCGGCCTATAAAATCCAGTTCGAGGCCGTCATGGAGGCAAACGGCTGGAATAAAAGCCAGGCCATGACTGCACTCACCTTAGGCCTGCGCGACCAAGCCTTAACCGTGTTGGAAGCTCTCGGTAAGAAAGTGACCTACGAGCAGCTCCTTGAGGCATTGGAGGCGAGATATGGTGACACTCACCTGGAACACGTCTTTCGCGCGCAGCTTAAAGATCGTGTGCAACGCAGCAACGAAAACCTGCAGCAATGGGCCCTTGAGGTGGAGAAGATGGTTCGAAAAGCATACCAGTCTGTACCTGCGCTCATTGAAGGGAACCTGGTGCAGACATTCATCGACGGCATTCGCGACCTGGAAGTCAGAGCTGCTGTGAGGCTCGGGCACCACGAGACGCTTAAGGACGGCTTGGCCCATGCACTGGAAGAGGAAGCCGTGCGGCAGGATCATCGTTCCCATCGCGTCAGCGCAGCAAAGGATACGGCCCTAGGTGCTATGGCTGTGGGGAAAAGGGCCATCTTCAATCCAGCTGCCCTAAGCGAACCGTGGAAAGGAGAGTTGATCGATCTCGAGAGGGTAGTGCAGCTAGCGGCACTGCCTGGCGGCGACAGGATCATCGTTCACCTCACGCTAGGGAGGTTACAGCAGTTACGGTTCGCGACCACAATAAAAGATACAGCCCTTGGTGCTATGGCTGTGGGGAAAGGGGCCATCTTCGGTCCAGCTGCCCTAAGCACACCCTAGGAAGGGAAGGTGAACGGTCTCAGAAAGGAAGTGCGGCTAACAGAACCGCCCAGCAGCAGCAGGAATACGAGTTTACTATCCGACACTACAGCGGGAAATCTCATGGCAACGCAGATGTATCGTCAAGAAGACCTTGTCCTGAAGATTGCAACCATTGTAGTAGGCAAGAGAGTAAGGAAGTGGTATCCGTGAGGATGCTCAGGACAGACCACCTCAGCAACGGGTGGAAGGACAGCCTACGACCTGCACAGCAGGAAGATCTAGACATCAAGCCGATTCTGGGATGGATGAAGGCCCGTGCTACCAAGCCTAAGTGGAGGGACGTCTCAGCGATGAGTTCAACCACGAAAAGCTATTGGGCCCAATGGGGCAGCTTGCTGATTCAGGATGGAGTCCTGTGCCGTAAATGGGACAATGGTCGAGGGGACAGCTGTCGTTTGCAAATGGTTGTCCCTAAAGCTAAAGTGCCGAATGTTCTACAGCTGTGCCATAATGGTCGTTCAAGAGTCCATCTGGGAGTTAAACGAACTCTACTGAAGGTCCGAGAACACTTTTACTGGGTCCATTATCGTGACGATGTCGAGGATTGGTGTCGTACATGTACAAGTTGTGCGGCTGTAAAGGGACCTCAGACTCGTAGTAGAGGTGCATTGAAGTTGTACAATGTTGGTGCACCACGGGATAGGACAGCCCTTGACATTGCGGAGCCGTTAGAGAAAGGCGCCAGAGGGACTCCTAAGATCGTCCATGTGGATCGCTTGGCGCGTTATTATGGGGCCGATAATGCTCGGGACGAGCATGTCTTAGGAGGGGGCAGTGTTACGCGCTCAAGTCAACGATACACTAGCGCCATCTAGTATCAGGAACGAGAGCGAGGGGAGCTTTGCAGAAAATGACATCACAAATCTCTCAACCGACAGCGCCATACGAAGAACTAAGTTTCTAGAAAATCTATACTCGCACACTCGTCCCTTTGCGCGCATTTACTTGAATATTCCAGATGCTTCTTTGCTAATTTAAATAAATAGGCGCTGCAAGATGCGATCGAGGTAGTATTGAATTGGCGATACGAGCGAAGCTTCGGAGCGGAATTAAGTGTTTAATTATTAGTGTTTTAAGTTTTAATTTGTGTAAAGTAAATTAAAGTGTTAATTTAGGTAATTTTATCGGCAATTTTTATTGTCACAAACCTCAAGCTCGTAACATAATTAAACACTACAATTTATTTTTTTTATAGAAGAGGGGGCAAACGAGCATGCGGCTCACCTGATGTTAAGTGACTACCGCCGCCCATGATCAACCGCAACACCAGGAGAATTGCGGGTGCGTTGCCGGCCCTTTAGAAAAGAGTAAGCTCTTTTCTTGAAGGTCCCCAGGTCGTATCGGTCCGGAAAAATCGCCGGTGGTAAACTATTCCACAGAGAGGTTGTACGTGGAAGAAAACTCCTTGTGAAACGTACAGTGGTGGACCGCCAAGCATCCAGATGGTGTGGATGGTATCGAGACGTTTGCCGTGTAGTGCGTTCACGAAATTTGGCGGCTGGGATTAATCCGAACAATTCCTCAGAGCACTCCCCGTGATAGATGCGATAAAATACGCAAAGAGATGCAACATCTCTTCGCAGCGCCAGTGAATCGAGCCGATCGGAAAGCACTCGGTCGTCGACGATTCGAGCCGCTCTGCGCTGGATGCGGTCAAGTGGAAGGAGCTGGTACTGGGTAGCCCCAGCCCAGAGATGGGAACAGTATTCCATGTGCGGCCGAACCTGCGCCTTGTAAAGTTGCAGGCGGTGTGCCGGCATGAAATACTGTCCCGCTCTGCTGAGCACGCCAAGCTTTTTAGAGGCCAATTTGGCCTTCCCTTCCAAGTGACCACGAAACTGCACGTCACTCGATATGTCGACGCCGAGGATTCCGATACTGGCTGAGGCAACAAGGGGAGTGCCTTGAAACTGAGGGGATACGACAAAGGGGTTCTTTTTAGCGGTTAACGCGCAAACTTGTGTCTTCTGGGGGTTAAACTGGACTAGATTTAGTCGTCCCCAATCCGAGACTCTGTTCAGCAAAGACTCGACTTCAGACACAAGTTTGTCCCGGCACTCGGAGACGTTTTCCCGAGAAATATTGGCTCGGCCGGTGTAAAGAGCATCACCAGTGCTGTCATCTGCATAGCAATGAATGTTACGGGTATGCAACATATCATTGATATGCAGAAGAAACAGCGTTGGCGATAGCACGCAGCCCTGTGGAACACCAGCAGTAATAGGCTTGCAATCGGAGCTTGCACCGTCTACAACGACCTTGATGCTCCGATCTGCAAGAAAGCTGGTGATCCAATCGCACAATTTCTCGGGAAGCTTATAGGAAGGGAGCTTCGAAAGAAGCGCTTTGTGCCAAACCCGATCGAAGGCCGTCGCAATGTCCAAACTAACGGCCAATGCCTCCCCCTTGAACTCTACTGTCTCCGCCCATCTGTGAGTGAGGTAGACCAGAAGATCACCAGCTGACCGACCACGGCGAAAACCGTATTGGCGGTCACTAATCAGCTGGTGATCCTCAAGGTACCTCATGAGCTGGCAGTTTACAATGGACTCCATTGTTTTGGAGAACAAGGAGGTGATGGCGATTGGCCGGTAGTTGGACGGGTCTGAGCGGTCGCCTTTTTTAGGGATCGGGTGGACGAAAGCCGTCTTCCATGATTTTGGGACTACGCCTAGGGAGTAGGAGTACCGGAAAAGACGCGTTAAAACCGGTGCCAACTCTGGAGCACACGTCCTCAGCACAATTGGGGGGATTCCGTCAGGCCCACTCGACTTGTGGATGTCCAGGGAGAGGAGTGCTTTGCGAACCGAGCGCTGTGTGAACTGCACTTCCGGAATGGAGCACTCACACCGCGGGATGGTCGGCGGCGTACTCCCCCCGTCATCGAGAGTCGAGTTAGACGCAAAGAAAGAGCCTAGAAGATCGGCTTTCTCCTTTGCAGTATGGGCCAGTGAGTCGTCCTCCCTGTGCAGAGATGGAAGAGATGGCTGACAGAAATTCCCCTGGACAGCCTTGGCGAGAGACCAGAATGCACGGGTTCCAGAAGGAAGGCGAACTAGTTTCTCGCCAATTCTGCCTATGTGCTCTGACTTTGCCTTGGCAATGACTCTTTTGAAGGACCTAGAGGCGGAATTATACTTCTTTTTTAGAGCGCTGGTGTTTACATCCCGGGACGCTGATGCATCAACCCAGGCTTGGTAGCACTCCTGCTTATAGCATGATGCAATTTTACAGGAGCGACCAAACCATGGCTGAGATTTGCCTCCAATGGGCACCACAGAGGAAGGAATAAAAAGTTCCATACCCTGAAGTACCACATCAGTAACAGAATCCGCAACAACGTTGGGATCATCCGGCGAGAAGCAAACCCGCCCCCAAGGGTAGGATGCAAAGAAAGACCGCATCCCATCCCAATCGGCTGACCTATAGTGCCAAACACGGCGGCAGCCTGCAGAATGCAACCGCGATTTCAGCGTGAGTGGCACAACACTCCGGACCAGACAATGGTCCGAGGAGCCTAAAGGGGCGTCGACGGAAATCTGATATCCGTCCGGGTGAGATGTCAGCAGAAGGTCCAACAGGGAAGGTGCATGATCCTCCACATCTGGAATCCGCGTAGGCGAAGTAACCAGTTGTGTCAGACCATATGCCAAGGCAAAATCATGAACAGATCTCCCCGCATGATCGGTTAAACGTGAACCAAGCCATTCGGCGTGATGGGCGTTAAAGTCGCCGAGGATCACGATCTCTGCGGAGGGGATCTGCTGTAGCAACGAATCTGCAGCCATTTGGACGTAGTCGAAGAGTCGGTCTGTTTCGGCATTACCGCTATGGGACCTATAGAGGCACCCGTAGACGCGCGGATGGTCGTCGCTGTCGCGTAGCCAAAGGATGGACAGGTCCGAACCTTCAAGTCTGCCGAGGCGTCGAGAACAGATGTCCTCTCTGACGTAAACGCAAACTCCAGCTCGAGGCACAAAGGAGTGTTCCAGTTTGTACCCCGGGTAGGAGAGATACGAGAAATCAGCCGGAGAGGACACCTGCGTCTCGGTCAGAAAGAGCAGAGCCGGCCTCGCCGTCTCGAGATGGTAGTGGACGGCGTTTAGGTTAGAGTGAAGTCCCCTGATATTGCAGAAATTCACGGACAACGTGGCAGGGGTCGCCTTGGTCTTGTTGCTCCGTTTGCCCCGAGCAGTTGTAGTCTTGAGCGGAATTTTGCTCCCCCCAGAATACGCGGGGCAGCCTGAGCACCCACGCTCAGAAGTGGAGAAACATGGTCGTGGATGCTCGGCGAGGGATTCTCCTGGGGTGCTGGTACCCTCCTGGGGTAGTCTATTATTATTTAATTCCGCTACCATGTTGATGGGGGGGAGGGGGATTTGGGCCTCCGGCCACCTGCACTCACCGGACGAAACGCGGAAGCAGAGCTTCCACTTCACGCCGGTATTCTGTGAGGTCGTGGTACCACCCCGGCTTGAGCCGGCCCATACGTGCAACAGCAAAGCTGTGTACCACTGTTTTTTTTTTCTAATGTTTTTTTTTAATTTTGTTCGCAAAACAAAAACATTCTATAAAAGTAAAGTAAAATAAAAGCCTATGTACGTCCCACTGCTGGGCTCAGGCCTCCGCTCATTTTCTGAGAGGGTTTTAGGGCAAGGAATCGTCCGCCGCACTGCCCCAATGCTTGTTGGCGAACTTCACATGTCTTCGAAATATATTTTTTTCTTATTTATCTGACATGCAGGTTTCCTCACGATGTTTTCCTTCACCTAAATCGACACTTAAAATTGCAATTAACAATTTCATTGGTGCCGGCGGGGATCGAACCCGGCTTACTCGCGTACTGTGAAATTTACGGCGAGCGCTAACCCTTTGAGCTACCACGACTCAAAACATTATATTAGAAGATAGATTAGAGATAGAAAACAATCTACATAAAATTATTAATATAATATAGGTGAATATAGGCTACTATAATATAGATAAACTAAAATAAGTATAATTAATTATTTGTATGAAAGTTAAAACGTAGTTTTTATTATTATTTCCAAATTTATATATATATATATATATATATATATATATATATATATATATATATATATATATATATATATATATATATATATATATAAATTTATTATATATATATATATATATATATATATAATAAATTTTAATAAGCACAAAATTAATACAAGATTACAAGATTAATTAAATAACATTATATATAAATGGAAATATTACAAACCTTGAAGATGGTTGGCAAAATAAAACTGAAAAAATTGTATTCTAATCTTAATTTTGAATCGAGTGGATTTCGTTTCCAAGAACGGAACAGTTTGTTACGTTTTTCGCATAATCGATTGACGTTATCATCGATCCATGGTAGTTTATATTGATTATTAATATTATGTTTATTAAACTTATGTTTAATAATACTTGTAGCTGCTTTTTTAGCACTTAGTAGTTGCAGGTTTTGGACATCCTGAACCTCCCAACCTATAGACGATTGTAACTAACTTCAAAGTGCAGATATGTCGTCACCGTGAATACTTATTTTAAATGCTCCCAAAGTCCAGCATTAACTTTTCTGCTTTAGTTAAAAAAATAGAAGAGGAAAATATATGTAAGACAATGACAATTAATTATTTTATCTTTAACAATAAAATAAAAGTATTTAACATAAAATATATACAAATTTGTTCCTTAATGAATTATTTCATAACAACTTTACCTTACTTTCGAATTCGGTATTCACTAGATTTATAGTTCAGTTTTATTTTTTGGTATTGGAGATGGGGGTGCAGTTGGCATTGCATAGTATTTTTCATAAATAACATCCCAAAACAGAATGCGCTGCTGTATCAGAGGTCCTCGCAGTTTCATCGTCTTATCGAGAGACATGTGAGGACCACCGTTTGCGTTGGTTGGCGGCCACAATGGAAGTTCTGGAACCCTTTGGAACCGGTTTTCTGTAATAATCGGAATATCATGAGGCTATTTTTGTATACTCAAAATTCTTTTGAATAATTTTAGTATTAAAATTATTACCAAGCTGAAAAAATTATTTTTAGACAAATTGTAATGTAAGCCTTTCGCTTATGATAGTGGCATAAAAACTCTATTAGCCAATCTTCACCCGTAGGTTTCGTAAGACGATAAATACCAGGATGATCTTGTCGCTCCTAATAAAGCATTTCGTACCGAATGTTTTAATACCCAGAGCAGGGGCGGGAAGTAACGTCAAAGGTGTACATTACCGAGTGTAACTATTAAAGAAAATCGTCTGTAAAAGGGAATAGTCAGTAAAATCTAAGTTAAATAATTGAATATTTATAGAATATTGAAGAGGAGGTGAAAATAATGGAAAAGATCTTCAAGGTTTGAAAGTAAATTTTAATAACTACGAATAAATTCGATTCGAAATTCAATTTAGTGTAAGTGCGGATACACGGATACACTAACTCTTGCCAATTCTCTATATCTAATGTAAGGCTCGAAAAGAAGTTCAAGAGGATCCATGAAAGATACAGGAACTCGATCATTATACCTCCCGATTCAAAACAAACACTGATTTTAACAGGATTCAAACCCAACATTACCCACAACTTAGCAATTAAGTATGCTGACTCAGTCAACAACGTTAGGTGATTGTCAAATAAATTGAATCTTATATGTAATGTCTTTTAAAATTTATTTAATAATAATGGTTTTCAGTGGTAGTTCTGTAGACGCAGTGTTGGACAACCTCACATTACATGGAGTGACCGCCAGAGATCAGGCAGGAAGTCAATAAATGCAGTGGGCTCAGGGCTGTGTTTTGTCTTAATCTGTGAGCGGGGCCTATGTTAAGCAGTGGACTTCTGATACTCTATAATGATGATTATAATGATGATATTTTAAAATAAGTTTTACCCTGTTTTGATAAAGTTGTACCATAATTTTCTCATCAATTGCTTCATATTTATAAAATCTTTTGTATCAACTTGCGCGTTTAGGAAATTTCCGTCTCCTACAGCCATTGATTGGGCGCAGTGGTCAGCACCACGCACATCAGTGTAGGGCACTAACGGAACGTTGTCGTCTACGAAGGAATATTCATATAAATATATATCTTTGTTTCCAGATTCCACTTGCAACTAAATAGATTTTAGTGTGCCATATGCAATTATAACATCTGTAAAATAATCTATATATCTAAATATGGTTTCCTTGCCAACTGGTTTTTTACCGAAATAAAACTTTTTAACTCTCTACGCGACTTCTTCTTTTTCTTCTGAATTTGAAAACTTAAGGTCACCGGGTAAGAAATCGGCAACATTTTCATTCATTTTACTATAATAAGTGTCAAAAACTGCCATTTCAGCAAATCCAAATAACATTGGTAGTTTATGATTGCGGCCATTTTTCAAAACGTTTATTGGATCATCGTCAAGAAATCTTTCCTCACCTTGTTTTCTTTCAACACAAGGTACAAAAAGAAACGTAGAATCGGGCTCATTTAAAAGATTAATAGAGTTTAATATATTCAGTGATGTTGATTTATAAAAAAGTTCTAAATCATAAATATTGTTGTTCTTATTTGTAAAATTAAGCATCTTCGTAAATTTCCAAGCATTTTCCACCGGGTTCGTTTGAACACTAAAAACAGAGAGACTTGCTCCACTTTCAGGTATACCTTATACCTTATTAAAGAGACCTTTGGTCATCGACGAAACAAGATGTAGACCAACCGACGATGAACCTGCACTAAATCCATTGATTGTTACATCATCAGGGTTTCCACCAAAACTAGCAATATTTTCTTTCACCCAGCGAAACAACGCCACTTGGTCTTTCATGCCTGCGTTACCAGGTACATCTTCTGTACCTAGACATAGAAAACCATGTGCACCGAGACGGTAATTGAAATTAACTATAATCATATTATTTTCTTTAATGAATTATTTTTCCGTCATTAAGTCGCCGTATCCCATTTGATATGCCCCTCCGTGAACATGTATAACCACAGGTAAATTATTTTCATTCGTGTCAGGCACATATATATTGGCGATTAGACAGTCTTCCTGTTGTTTCAGCTCTATTCCCAAAGACATACCATTTGTGGGCAAATTACGTATTTGTTGACGGCCTCGAATGGTTCTGTCCATTTTGGTGGAGGAAGTGATGCCTATAACAAAAATTGAGTAATATCTTAAAAATGTTGGAAAATCCTAAGTTTGCACCTTGTTTATCAAGATATTTTTTTAAATAATTAAGGATAATACTGTGAAAAACACAATAACTGAAATTGGGCCGACCATTGTTTGAACCCCGAACCTCGTGATTAGTAATCGCGTTTACGACCAATAGATCAACGAGGTAGTCAGACAATGTAATTAGCGATATAGAGATATCATTATTCTTAAAAAGATATAAAAACCATTTGAATCGAAATCTGAAGAATAGGTTCAGATAAATTCGAAGTCTAGAAATTAAATTTCCCAAAAATAGAGTGAAGAACAAAAGTCAGTTCGTTCAATTAATTGATTAATTGATTCAATTAATTATATACATGGGTACATTATTAAAAAAATACCTTTAAGATACTTTAAGGTACATAAGATGAGTTACAGTCGCGTCGCGATAATATGCAAGTTCTATAAAGATGGAATAAGAAATTCTTGTATCGCTTTACAAACACACCATGTCGCTATCGTAACGCTACTATGGCACTGAAGCCTGTATAAAGTGGGCCCTTTTCAGTGCCATAGAAACGTTTGAGAAGTTCACTATCCCTACTGTAGCACTTACTTATGTAGTTCTATCCATTACATATAATTGTTAAGCGGCTGTTGTAGCGTTTTGTCACACTACTTGTGTGTTTGGGTACCTACTATTTACTAATGCGGATTTTGAATATAGGAAACTTTTTTAATATGTAAAAACGCAATGTTATTTTTATTGACTTATTTCATATTCCATAGTTTACTATATTTTTATTACTTCTTACTGGAAAGTTTGATATGGGGATCTGATATTTTGGTCGACAAATAATTTTTCGACCCAGAAAATGTAAAATATTTGTCATATTAATTTACTTAAGTTATTAAAATAACTAAAAACTAATCTATTCTATGTTGGTCGTTTACATATTTTCAAATGGTATTTAGATAGGCACCTATTTATCACACACAACCTGTGATTTATACACGGACAAAAAGAATGAATGAATAAATAGGTTTGTGTTTTTTTCTTTACAAACATACAACCTTCGATCAACAATACCAACTAGATGTGTGGTCGGCTCAAGAAATCCATCTCATTAAATAAGAGTGCACATGAGACGTGAGCTCTTATTTCATTTAGTTCACTTGAAACACAGCCAATGTAAACACGTTTCACAATGCCGCAATGTGTATTTAAAAGTTGCAAGAATAATGCCCGAAAAAGTAATTTAACGGCCGGAGTGTCTTACTTTCGGTAATTACATGTATGTTGTTACATGTTATATTTTAAGCTCTAAACTAACAAATATTTATTATTAATTAAAATTATTATTAATTATTGATGATTAATTAATTTCATATTTGAAACAATATTACCGATCAAAACCACCCCTACAAATATTTTGCCAATGTTGACCAATACACGCGCAAACATTTGTGAAACAGAACATAGATGCATGAAGTAGGTTTGTATTGTAATAATTCTTAATAATTCGTTACCACAACTTGAAATAATGGTAATTGCTACTTTTGTCTTTGTTTGTATTATTCCAATAGATACTTAACGTTTTTTTTATTTTAACTTTCCTAGCTTTCTTCCCCGATCGAGCCGACCCATTCGTAGTACAACTATACTACTAATATAATTACAGCATGGCTCTACCACGTTTTAAAAGTATGCAAATGGTGGTCTTATTGCTGACAGCAATTTCTTTCAGACAACCAATTAATGGACAGGATTACACGAAGATGATAGGAGTAAGTCAAATTGGTGTGATAAAAAAGAATATATACGTAGGCGGTCCCATAATGAATTGGCCTAACTATGAACCAATGAAGGAAATGAAACGAAACCAATTTTATTTTTCAAAATAATCACCATGAATACTAACACACTTCTGACATCTGTGAATCAACATCTCTAAACCTTTATAAAATTAATCACATTTTTTATCCTCAAAATGACTGAAGACGGCCGCCTGCAACTCTTCATCGCTTGAAAATTTTCTTCCTCTTAAGTCCCGCTTTAAATTTGGAAATAAATAATAGTCGGACGAGGCCATGTCTGGACTGTAAGGTGGATGTTGAACTTCTGTGAACCCGCATTGACGAACTGCATCCTTCGAAACACCAGCGGTATAAAGAGGGGCGTTGTCATGGAGCAACAGGACACCTTTAGACAGCTTGCTTCTTCGTTTTTCCTTTATCTTGTCTCGTAATATATATATATATATATATATATATATTAAAGAAGCATAATATTCGCCGTTCACGACTGTATTACGTTCTTTAAAATCCACCATCAAAATGCCTTGAAAATCCCAAAATATTGTGCACATCAGTTTTTTAGTCGATTGTTGCACCTTTGTCTTTCTAGCGGGCTTTTCACCCTTATAACGCCATTCCATTGACTCGCGCTTGCTTTGTGGATCATAATACAAGATCATAGTTTCATCACCAGTCACTAGCCGCTCGATCACAGTCTTTGGATTTTCGCCACAAAGATACAAAAACTCTGAAGCGCAGCGCACTCTTTCCTGTCTCTGTACCGCTGAAAGAAGTTTCGGTACCCATCTTGCACTCACTTTTTTCATGTGAAGATGTTCATGGATCGCGCGACGAACGGTACTCTTAGAGAGCCCAAGCCTTGCTGCAATTTCTCTAATCTTCAAACGGCGGTCACTCAGAACCTCCTCTTCGATAAGAGCAATCGTTTCGGGAGTGAGCACTTCCACAGGTCGACCGTCGTGGCCAAAGTCTTCGACGGTTTCTCTCCCGAGGCGAAACTCTTTCACCCAATTTTTCACTGTGCTATAGGAGGGGGCAGTCTCCTTATACACGCCATCCAATCGTTCTTTTATTTGGGCAGGGGATAAACCTTCTTTAAACAGAAACTTTATGACACTTCGATACTCAGTTTTCGACATTTTGAAAAAATACGCGACTCTCGTTATTCAAATGCCTGTTAAACTAAGACTAAGCATTTCATGTCGATGCATGTTTCTTATATTAAGTGCACGATAAACGTACTATTTAATGCAACACAACATGTAGCGACATTCGCGTTGAACTATATCAGGCCAGTTCATTATGGGACCGCCTGGTATATACGTATTATAAATACCACAAACATTACATATCACATACATACAAAACTAAAATAGATATATATATATATATATATATATATATATATATATATATATATATATATATATATATATATATTGAATTAGTAAATTAAATGCAAACAATATACTACATACTGTTACGAGCTTGAGGGTTCGTGACAATAAAAATTGCCGATAAAATTACCTAAATTAACACTTTAATTTACTTTATACAAATTAAAGTAAAAAAACACTAATAATTAAACACACTAATTCACTTAATTTCACTCCGAAGCTTCGCTTGTGTCGCCGAGTTAAACTCTGTCTCGATCGCATCTTGCGCCATCTATTTATTCAAATCAGCAAAACATCCGGAATGTTCAAGTAAACACGCGCAAGGTACCGAGAAATCGAGTATAGATTTTCTAGAAACTTAGTTCTTCGGGCGGCGCTGTCGGTCGAGAGATCCGCGATGTCATTCCCTGCAAAGCCCACCCCGTTCTCGCTCCTGACACTAGATGGCGCTAGTTGACTTATTCACATAACACTGCCCCCTCCTAAGACATGCTCGTCCCGAGCATTATCGGTCCCATAATAACGCGCCAAGCGATCCACATGGACGATCTTAGGAGTCCCTCTTGCGCCTTTCTGTATCCGGTAGGTCACATCGTTGATCCTGGTTACAATCCGGTACGGGCCGTCCCATTTAGCTTGAAGCTTAGGAGATTTCCCTTTGCTGCGGACTGGATTGTGCAACCACACTAATGAACCTTCATTGAACCCTTTATTGTTCATTTTGCGGTCATACCGGGTTTTCATTTTCTCAGACATTTGCTGGCCCGATTGTCTGACGTGCTCATAAATGTCATTCATTTTGTTCCGCAAGTCATATGCATAATCGGTTATACTGCGTGGGGCATCAGGTGGTATCCCAGTGATCAGGTCTGCAGGCAGCCGTAATTCTCTTCCAAAGTTTGCGAAAGCTGGTGTCACTGCTGTACTTTCGTGAACAGAACTTCGATATGACAACAAAAACGGTTGTATGTGCTTGTCCCAATCTCGTTGCCGATTGTCTACAACTTTTGCTAGGTACCTCTCCAATGTCTGATTAAATCGTTCCACCATTCCATCAGATTGCGGGTGATAAGAAGTCGTTCTTGTTTTATGAGTACCCATAACTCGGCAAGTTTCCTGGAATATTTGAGACTCAAAATTCCTTCCTTGATCGCTGTGAATCTCTAAAGGTACTCCAAAACGACAGAAGACTTCATGAACTAGTTTATCTGCAACTGTTGAAGCTTCTTGATTTGGAATGGCGAAAACTTCTGGCCACTTAGTGAAGTAATCCATCACAACCATGAAATACTTGTTACCGCTTTCACTCTCCGGAAACGGCCCCGCCACGTCAATGGCTATTCTCTCCCATGGTGCACCAACATTGTACAACTTCAATGCACCTCTACTACGAGTCTGAGGTCCCTTTACAGCCGCACAACTTGTACATTTGCGACACCAGTCCTCGACATCGTTTCGACAGTGGACCCAGTAAAACCGTTCTCGGATCTTCAGTAGAGTTCGTTTAACTCCCAGATGGCCTCCTGAATAATCATTATGGTACAGCTGTAGAACATCCGGTACTTTAGCTTTAGGGACAACCATTTGTAAATGACAGCTGTCTCCCCGAACATTTTCCCATTTACGGCACAGAACTCCATCCTGAAGCAGTAAGCTATCCCACTGGGCCCAATAGCTTTTAGTGATCGAACTCATCGCTGAGACGTCGCTCCACTTGGGCTTGGGAGCACTGGCCTTCATCCATTCCAGGATCGGCTTGATGTCCGGATCTTCCTGCTGTGCACGTTGTAAGCTGTCCTTCCACTCGTTGCTGAGGTGGTCTGCCCTGAGCATCCTCACGGATACCACTCCCTTACTCTCTTGCCTAGTACAGTGTTTGCAATCTTCAGGACAAGGTCTTCGTGATAATGCATCTGCGTTGCCATGAGATTTCCCGCTGCGATGTTCTATCTCAAAGTCGTATTCCTGCAGTATTTCAATCCACCTCGCAACTTGTCCTTCTGGATTTTTAAACTGCAATAGCCATTTTAGTGCAGCATGGTCAGTTCGTATGTGAAATTTTCGCCCCAGAAGATATTTGCTAAAATGCTGCAACGACCTTACCACAGCTAGCAATTCGCGTCTTGTGACACAATAGTTCCTTTCCGGTTTTGACAACGACTTGCTGAAGTACGCTATCACGACCTCTTGGTCACCATTCCGTTGCGACAACACACCGCCAAGTCCTATATCACTTGCGTCTGTGTCAACTATAAATTCTTTGCTTGCATTAGGGTATCCCAAAATAGGTGTTTTGCACAGACGGTCCTTGAGCTCCTGAAATGCGATATTACAACTTTCATCCCAGCAGAAATGTCGCTTCTCCTCGGTTAGCTTATGCAGAGGTTTGGCTATATCTGCAAAGTTCTTCACAAATCGCCGGTAATAGGAGCACAAACCCAAAAATGCTCTAACCTGCGTCTTGTCTTTTGGAACCGGCCAATCCTTGACAGCGGCGATTTTCTCTGGATCTGTGCGGATACCTTCTTCCGATACTACAAACCCCAAAAAGTTAACTTGCCGTTGGAATAGTGAACATTTCTTCGGGTTCAACTTGAGGTTGGCACTCTGAATCTTCATAAGCACGCGTTCCAGGTTTTGAAGGTGTTCCTCAAACGTACGGCCCACGATGATGATGTCATCCAAGTAGACCAGACAGGCATCGCCAATTAGCCCGGTAAGTACAAGTTCCATCAGCCTTTCAAACGTTGCTGGAGCATTGCACAACCCAAACGGCATTACTTTGAATTGCCACAGACCCTTTCCCGTCGAGAACGCAGTTTTCTCCTTGTCCTTAGGGTCAATTTCAACTTGCCAGTAGCCACTTTTTAGATCCAGCGTGCTAAACCATTTTACTCCTGTAAGCATGTCCAGCGTGTCATCAATTCTTGGCAAGGGATAGCTGTCCTTCTTTTTAACGTCGTTCAGACGGCGGTAATCAACACAGAACCGCATGCTGCCATCCTTCTTTTTCACCAGCACCACTGGCGAACACCATGGACTAGAGGAAGGTTCAATAACACCATCCTTCACCATTCCTTCAATCATGGTTTCCACTTCCTTTTCACGTGCTACCGGCAATCGTCTTGGCCGCTGACGGATAGGCAACTCTTCACCTGTGTTTATTTTGTGTTGAACTAAACCAGTCTTTCCTATGTCAGCATCGTTTGACGAGAATACATCGGCGTACTCGAGTAACAACTTCTTCGCCTTGACCAATTCGTTCGGGGACAGAACACTGCGACAGTCTTCCAAAAGTGTGGTCACTCTCGTTTCTGCATCCTTGCTGGGGGTCCCACTCGATATATATTGGCACCGACGTAACCAATCCACTTCCTCACAAGTACCAATTAATGTGCCTTTTTCTATAATCTGGTCCCGGTCGCAAAGGTTCAGCACACGTACTCCTGAGATGTCCGTGGTCCTGACCAAGGTTCGAGCTACTTTCCATGGAAGGTCATTGTTTACCCTTTCCACAAGTACACAACGGTGAGCTTGCCCAGCGTTTCGGGGAAGACTAATCGGAACAATCGTTTCCGATCTCGGCGGAAGAACAATCTTCTTAATGCTGTACACGTTCCCTGGTAACGCACCTTCCATAAAAAGTTCCTCCTGTCCACATTTCAAAACACCTTGCTTAACGTCGATCTCACAACAATTATTCCTCATAAAGTCTAGGCCTAGGATGCAGTCGTCCATTATATCAGCCACGATGACATTATGCAGGTAGATCACGTTGCCAAGCTTCAACTCCATCTCCTTCTCTCCACGGACGGGTATACGCTGACCGGTGGCTGTTACCAAATTAATGCGTTCTCGGTTGTATGTGGAGTCCCCAAGGAAGTGACTTATAAGTTGGGAACTAACAACCGTACGAGAGGCTCCAGTGTCTATGGTCAGTTTACACGGCATTCCGTTGACCTCGCCCTTGATGGTTAGACTGTTCCCATCATGGGTTTGTGAGATCGAGATCCTTGGGGCTCTTTTAACATCAGCCAGCACCCGCCCCGCGGTTCTGGCTTTTACTCGTTTCCCTGCTGCTGCTGGGCAGTGCTGTTGGCCGCACTACCCTCCTGGGATCGTTCACCTTCCCTTTCTAGGGTTCGCTTAGGGCAGCTGGATCGAAGATGGCCCTTTTCCCCACAGCCATAGCACCTTGGGCTGTATCCTATGTTGCGGTCGCGAACTGTAGCTGCTGCAACCTCTCTGACGCGATGGGAACGATGATCCTGCCGCACGGCTTCCACTTCCAGTGCATGGGCCAAGGCGTCCTTAAGCGTCTCGTGGTGCCCGAGCCTCACAGCAGCTCTGACTTCCAGGTCGCGGATGCCGTCGATGAATGTTTGCACCAGGTTCCCTCCAATGAGCGCAGGTACAGACTGGTATGCTTTACGAACAATCTTCTCCACCTCAAGGGCCCACTGCTGCAGGTTTTCGTTGCTGCGTTGCACGCGATCTTTAAGCTGCGCGCGAAAGACGTGTTCCAGGTGAGCGTCACCATATCTCGCCTCCAAGGCCTCAAGAAGCTGCTCATAGGTCACTTTCTTACCGAGAGCTTCCAACACAGTTAAGGCTTGGTCGCGCAGGCCTAGGGTGAGTGCAGTCATGGCTTGGCTTTTATTCCAGCCGTTCGCCTCCATGACGGCCTCGAACTGGATTTTGTAGGCCGACCAGGAAGAGGTCCCGTCGAACGGCGGCACTTTGAATCCACGTAGCGAAGGTGTTGTAGCTACTACGGGAGCTGTTGTTCCATCCCCAAGTTTGAGGTCGTCCAGCGTTTTCTTCATGTCAGCCATTACGTTGTCAACCCGATTGTTTACTTGGTCGATTCGGGTTTCGGCCTCCGACAGGCGGTTGTCATGTTGAGCAACCTTATCCTTCACCTCCCGTATCTCTTTTCCGAAGATAGCGTGAAGGTCCTTCATGAGGAGCATCTGCTCTTCCTTATCGCGTTGGAGTTGCTCTTCTAAACGATGGGCCTGTTCCTCCTGTCGGCGGGCCTGTTCCTCCTGTCCGCTCTGCAGCTGCTCTTTCAACTGACGGACCTGCTCCTCCTGTCGGCGAGCCTGCTCCTGCAGCATCACCATCAGAGCACCTAAGTCAGGTGCCACAGACGTAGAAGCTGCTGACGGACCGGCTTCCGTGGCCGGCGGCTGGCCCTCAGACATCTGCGGCGTTGCACCACCAAATCTCCTCTGGTCCGTCTCCTGCTGGCGTTGACCTCGGGTACGGACACCCTCCGTTTCCTCCTTAGGTAAAATCGGCATTATTTTATCCCACTTCTGACACCAATTGTTACGAGCTTGAGGGTTCGTGACAATAAAAATTGCCGATAAAATTACCTAAATTAACACTTTAATTTACTTTATACAAATTAAAGTAAAAAAACACTAATAATTAAACACACTAATTCACTTAATTTCACTCCGAAGCTTCGCTTGTGTCGCCGAGTTAAACTCTGTCTCGATCGCATCTTGCGCCATCTATTTATTCAAATCAGCAAAACATCCGGAATGTTCAAGTAAACACGCGCAAGGTACCGAGAAATCGAGTATAGATTTTCTAGAAACTTAGTTCTTCGGGCGGCGCTGTCGGTCGAGAGATCCGCGATGTCATTCCCTGCAAAGCCCACCCCGCTCTCGCTCCTGACACTAGATGGCGCTAGTTGACTTATTCACATAACAATACTATATTATATTTAATGGCTAGTGTGGAAAGTATGTATACCAACAATCATAAATGCCCAAAACATAAAAATAATTTTAATTAAACTTATTATCATATTATAAAGTTATTTTAGTGTTCAACGCGACTCAATACTTCCTGGGCCAAATTCGAAGAAGAAAACGGAAACATAACAAAATGACGTAGCTCGCAAGGCAATAACGGGAAAAAGTACTTTATTTCTTATGACTTAAGATTGATTTCAGACTAATTGTTATTTAACCTATGTCTTTTTATTTCCAAGTGATAGGAGTATTGTATACCTTTTTTCTTTGTTTTGTGACTAATGATCGTAAGATTTGTGACTTTATTAATAGATGCGATGGTTATAATTAGGTTGAACTTAACATTATTTTAATTTTTTGTCTCATTTCTTCAGTAAACAATTGTAGCTGTTTAAGTATATATTCACGCGGACAGTATTTTGCTATGGTTTTGTACGTGACCCATTATCTTGTTGCTATTGTTGATCGAAGCATACAACATTAATATAAATTTATTACCTTGAATTTGTGATCCCCGTGGGTGCGGTTGCGTACAGTATGCCATAAAAGGCAAACCAAGTATCATTTTGTGCTTTATGCCCTAGCACGAGCCTCAGGGCTATATTTAATAACCTCGCCTCGCGGGCTTGCTCTCCCGCAATCAACGGAACCAAACAAAATAGAACTACACACATCCACATTGCACGTCGCTATACTACCGGTGCCAAGGCTACGAATCACTACAAATGCTTAATATTAAGTCATTCACGCACCACTGCTCACGTTAACGTATCACGTTACGAAGTACATATCACGATGACTCCGCAGTTTTTTTAAAAACATGATCTTATTACTAGGCTGCACTAAAAGTATCGGGAATGGAATATTTCCACTGTTCCTGTCATATTAAAATCTTTTTAATTGAAAACTCGTTGGTTTTAAAAATCAAATACCGTTTATTTATTTAAAAAAAGATTCTCGGTCTTGTCACAATGTTTTGTCAAACTTGTTTAGTCATTGAGAAAATGGAATTGACTCGAGAAAACTCAAGAGCGATGATTTATTATGATTTTCGAAGTTTTTTAAAACAAAAACAGTTTGTTGACCGGGTGATTTCTGCATTTGGTGATGAAGCCTCATCCAAAACCACAATTTATCGCTGGTTTGCTGAATTTCAACGTGGACGTGTCAAGGTCATCCAAAAACTGCAGTCACCCAAGCAAACGTTGATGTTGTGCGTAAGCTGATTGAGAAAGATCGACATGTGATATACCGCGAAATTCAAGCAACTTTAGACATTGGTATGAGTCAAATACAAATAATCTTGCATGAACAATTAGGTGTAAAAAAGTTGTTTTCTCGATGGATACCGCATTCGCTCTGTGAAGAGCAAAAAGCGGCTCGCGTTACTTGGTGCGTCAGAACTCTCGAAAGATTCCACGCAGGATCCTCAAATGCTGTATACAACATCGTATCAAGTGACGAATCCTGGATATACGCGTACGAACCCGAAACAAAAAACCAGTCACGAGTTTAGGTGTTCGAAAATGAGTTAAAGGCAACAAAAATTGTTCGTTCACGGAGTGTTGCAAAAAAAATGGTGGCCACGTTTGTCTCCAAAACCGGCCATGTTACGACTATTCCTCTTGAGGGACAAAGAACAGTTAATGCGGAATGGTATGCTAGCATTTGTTTGCCACAGATCGTTTCTGAACTCCGTAAAGAGAACTGCAACCGCCGCATCATCCTCCATCACGACAATGCGAGTTCTCATACCGCATACAGAACAAAAGAGTTTTTAGAGCAAGAAAACATAGAATTATTAGACCATCCGCCGTACAGTCCCAACCGAAGCCCTAATGATTTTTATACTTTCCCTAAAATGAATAAATTACGTGGACAGAGATTTTCATCATTTGAAGAAGCTGTGGACGCCTACAAAATGGCCATTTTGGAGACCCCAACTTCAGAATGGAATGGTTGTTTCAATAATTGGTTCCATCGTATGGAAAAATGTGTCAAATTTCGCGGAGAATACTTCGTAAAGCAATAAATACATTTTTAAATAGTAACGTTGTGTCACTTCCTTGATTCCCGAAATTTTCAGTGCCGCCCTCGTACAAGCTCATTGAGGTCCAGGATTCGTTACTAAAGCTTATTTTACACAAAAACGTTTGGAACTAAAAAAGCTATGATAGACATTTTTATAATTTTATTGGCAATATGGTACCTCATACCTGTCAAGTTTAGTAATAATAACGACCTCCAGACCGAATTCCGGTCACAGAGACCAGTCTCAACTGAGAACCGTCAGTCACCTACGCGGGACAGGGTTATAGTACCCGAGTGTATGCGCAAGCACAGGTGCACTCTATTATCTCACTCTCGTAGTCCGATGAGACGATAATTCGACACGACTGGAGAGAGATCAGGTGCAGAGCTGAGTACTTTACGTGCTTTTCGAGACACTTCCTAACTCCGAGCTGACACTGAGAATTTCTTGATAGAAAAACTTAATAATATGGTCATGGATATCTATCGGCCGCAGCATCCACTTACCATCAGATGGACTGTGTGCTCGTTTGTCACCCAATGCGATAAAATAAATTGTCCACTTAAAGTTAAATAGATCTATGGCTTATATAAATTCACATTTATCCCCAAAAAAGAATGAAAATGCAAATGCGTTGTCACCCTTGAGGACTAAGATGAAATTCCCCGTTTCCAGTAAAAAGAGTCTCAGGATCCTTTAATTCAACCTTGCGAAACACAGCGGCATTTAGTTTCTATTTTGTGATTTTATTCTTTGAAACGAATGGGTCGGCTGGAAAGGAGTGTGATGCTACTCCTTTCCAGCCGACCCATTCGTGCTACAATCATAATATAGTTGCAGCGTAGGTCTACCACGTTCATATTAATAACCCTATTTGTGATTTTTAACTCTACACGGAAGTCGTTCCCGGGAACGAATGATCAGCAACCGCTTTTGCAACCACTAGATCAACGAGGCTCTTAAATATATAATAATCTGTGCTCAGTCTGCGGTACAAATATTATTAGAAGCTTGCTTATTTAGGACAATCTCTTATTTGTTATAAGGGAATCAATTATTGAATACAGAAATTCGGGAGCAAATTTTTATTTTAGATTACGTTATAGGCATCCAAAATTGTGATCGCGTTATGCGTCACTCCAACAAAATATTATTACCTACGCCTCGTATGGGTGACAATTACGCTATCAGCGCTACGAACTACACTGGTACTTGTCAAAGCCACACGTTTGGTAAGGAAGCAAATCAGGAGGCGGGCAGAAGCGTCTTCTTAATAACGACTAAACATAAGAAAGTGCGGTTGCAAGCCCGCTTGCCAACCGTGACATACATCCCACTACGAGGCAATCAAGGAGGGAGGTCTATGTTCAGCTGTGGACTTTAATAGGCTGTAGGTGTAACCATTAAAACATAGGTACTTAATATTAACCATTTGTCCGCAATTGATCGATATTCATATCTTTGGTCTTTACATGATTGTAAACACGTACCTATCTCCATGTTTATCTTATTTAATATATAATCTGCAAGTTCTAAAAGCGTGTTTGCTTACGTTTATCTCATCTATACGAATAAATAAAATTGAAATGTCTGTTTGTAACGTCAAAATAACAGCCTTTGTAGCCTTTTTTTAGCGTTACGCGCGCACGGACGAGTGTGAGAGTTGGCATTGGTAAAGTTTATATGGAGAAGGTGGGCAGACAAAAAACATTGTATTACATAAAGTAAAACATAGACTATTTCTACTGCCAATGTCAAACACATAATTGTCGCTTGGAAAAATGGTGGATTGTTGCCGTTTTACTGCAGTAATAGCTGAATAAGTACATCCGTAATATAATATGTATGTTATTACTCCAAGGTTAATGTTAAACTCTTAATCGCAATGAGTATGGATTGTTGCTAAGGAATTTTGTTTTGTTTTTATTTTAGAATTTATTTAAAAGTTTGATCACTAGTTACATCAGGAGCAGCTTAATAAGCTTGAGCGCATTCAAAATTTATGCATTAGATTTATAGTTGGGCTTCGTAAATATGATCATATCTCCGAATTTCGCAAACAGCTCGAATGGCTCCCAATCCGCCTCTGCAGGAATACTCACATTCTCTTCATTATTTAAAATAAACCGTTTCCGGTATCTTTCCCTTACCCATAATCGGTTCCTTCGATCCTCCGTCAACCTTTCTCTCCCTACACCCTTACACTCTTATTTCTTTTTAGGGTTCCGTAGTCAACTAGGAACCCTTATAGTTTCGCCATGTCTGTCTGTCCGTCTGTCCGTCCTCGCTTAATCTCTGTGACCGTTAGCACTAGAAAGCTGAAATTTGGTACCAATATGTGTATCAATCACGCCGACAAAGTGGTAAAATAAAAATTGGAAAAAAATGTTTTATTAGGATAGCCCCCCTATATGTAAAATGGGAAGTGATTTTTTTTTCAATTTCAACCCTAACGTGTGATATATTGTTGGAAAGGTATTTAAAATTGAATAGGGGTTTACTAAGATCATTTTTTGATAATGTTAATAATTTCGGAAATAATCGCTCCAAAAGTAAAAAAACAATGTGTCCCCCCCCCCTCTAACTTTTGAACCATAAGTTTAGAAAATATGAAAAAAATCTGGTAAGTAGAACTTCATAAGGAATTTCTAGGAAAATTATTTTGAACTTGGATGGAAAGTCGGAGCAGTTGCAGGAGCGCGGAGCGCTACTGGAGCGCGAACATAATGGATACCCACCTTTAAACTCATAAGTGGGAACACTTATTGTGACGGACGGGAAACTACGGAACCCTACACTGAGCGTGGCCCGACACGCTCTTGGCCGGTTTTATTTAAGAAATCCGTTACCGTAACTGCTGTGCGATTGTGGAACTCTTTACCTCTCCATATTCGTCGTGCTAAATCTCTTCACTCTTTCAAAAGTCTTTTAAATCGTGTAACTTAGAACGCTATTAGATAAATTACTTTTCCTTTCTCGTACTCTTTTCATTTAATCTATTATATGATATTTTATATATAATTTTCACTCATATTTATTTGTATGTATTTTTATATTTTTTATTATTATTTTGTATGCCCTTCTCTATTATAACTTTTGTTTGCATTAGTTCTCTACGCAAAGGTTGTCTGGAAGAATATCACTTTCAGAGTGATAAGACCGCATATTGTACATATTCTAATTTAGATTTAACTGTACTTGATTTTTTGTATTCTGGTGTACAATAAAGAGTAAATAAATAAATAAGCTTCATCTCTGAACAAAAAACTCAAAGGAAATAAATCGATCTAGCTAGGATTTATTTTTAGAAAAATTTTTTTTACATGTTTTTAGGCAATGAAAAACTGCTACAATATCGTTAGAATAAGAAGGTAAATTTTGACAGTTTATTGATGATTACAAATAGCTTAATTGATATATTGGGCGGTCACAAAATCGTAATACCATGGTTCGAGTCCGACCGACCGACTCTTTTTAATTTTTTTTCAAGTTTCTTTCTTTTTTGAGAAAATCTATTTTTTTTAATATTTTTTAAAAACACAAACATTTAAATTAAACTAATTGCACTCATGATTTTTTATTCAACTAAACAGTTCAGTTTTTTCTATTATGTCGCTAAGATCAAAAAATATTATTCGTATTTCATCAGTATGTAATTTGTATCTAAATATAATTTCCAAAACACACGAATTAAAAAACCGAGCGAAAAATACTGAGCAAAGCTCGGTCAACCGGGTACTAATATGTTAAACAAAAAACATTATACATACTACATAAAATAAAACATAGACTATTTCTACTGCAAATGTCAAACACATAATTGTCGCTCGAACAAATGGTGGATTGTTGCCGTTTTACTGCAGTAATGGCTGAATAAGTACATCCGTAATATAATATGTATGTTATTACTCCAAGGTTAATGTTAAACACTTAATCGCACTGAGTATGGATTGTTGCTTAGGAATTTTGTTTTGTTTTTATTTTAGAATTTATTTAAAAGTTTGATCACTAGTTAAATGAGGAGCAGCTTAATAAGCTTGAGCGCATTCATAATTTATGCATTAGATTTATAGTTGGGCTTCGTAAATATGATCATATCTCCGAATTTCGCAAACAGCTCGAATGGCTCCCGATCCGCCTCCGCAGGAATACTCACATTCTCTTCATGAAGAGTGGGAGGATTAAACAGCACGCTATACGTGCTGTTTAATCCTCCCACTCTTCATTATTTAAAATAAACCGTTTCCGGTATCTTTCCCTTACCCATAATCGGTTCTCTCCCTACACCTTTACACTCTTATTCCTTTTTTAAGAAATCCGTTACCGTAACTGCTGTGCGATTGTGGAACTCTTTACCTCTCCATATTCGTCGTGCTAAATCTCTTCACTCTTTCAAAAGTCTTGTTAAATCGTGTTACTTAGAACGCTATTAGATAAATTACTTTTCCTTTCTCGTACTCTTTTCATTTAATCTATTATATGATATTTTATATATAATTTTCACTCATATTTATTTGTATGTAATAAATAAATAAGCTTCATCTCTGAACAAAAAATTCATTCAAATCCGTTCAAAGATCCTAACATCATCAAAAACTTTTACATATATATTATATAAATTAAAAGTGTATACTTTTAATAATATTCTTATTAAAATATACACTTTATAATTATATTCTTAGATTCATTATGCAAATTGGGCCAGAGACTCTAAAGTTATGATGCGAAGTGGAACTTTATTTACTTCGTTTAATTATGTATACTTCGAAGATAGCCAAGTGTGCTATAAATCCTGTTATAAATAACTGTAAGATCAATACCTGCTTTTTGATGGAACTGAAAGTAGTATCACACAGGAGATTTTCGGCTGCTATACAAATGGGTCAGCTATGATAGAACCGACCATGGAAGGACAGCGCGAAATAAGCTAAAGAGTGAGGTTGTACAATGCTATAATCAAGTATAAAATTTATTTATTTTATCAATTATTTGCTAATAATGTATTATTGTAATTTATTTTTAGTAATTGCAGAAAATACTGAAATTAAAGAAAAATGTTTAAAGATATCTAATCGGAATCGTGTCCTTGGTCCTTTGGATGAAGTCTGCAATGCTTAGGTGAGAGTCCACGATATTAGGTATATATATATATATATATATATATATATATATATATATATATATATATATATATATATATATATATATATATATATATATATACTGTAACTGAATAAACGAGTACATTACAAGGTTACACTCGTGAAGCGCTTCTCGTGCGAGAGGCTTGCGGGAGGCCGCCATGACGAATCCTGGACCGTGGAGGTTTTATATTAATTCAACGTGGCTACACCATCAAAACGGCAATTTCACTGTTTGTAATAAGATCCTGTTTTAAAAAACTGCAAAGTCATTGTAATAAGTAATGTTTCGTGAATGTGAATAGTAAAGTAAAAGTAGTAAAGTTACAGCCTATATCGTCCCACTGCTGGGCACAGGCCTCCGCTCATTTCTGAGAGGGTTTTAGGGCAAGGAATTGTCCGCCGCGCTGCCCCAATGCGTGTTGGCGAACTTCACATGTCTTCGAAATATTTTTTTCTTATTTCTCTGACATGAAGGTTTCCTCACGATGTTTTCCTTCACCGCTGAGCACGTGGTAAATCAGTATTTAAAATTGCAATTAACAATTTCATTGGTGGCGGCGGGGATCGAACCCGGTTTGCTCGCGTACTGTGAAATTTACAGCGAGCGCTAATCATCTGAGCTTCCACGGCTCCCGTGAATATCAATGTGAATGTGAATAGTATGATGCGTTAAACATTTGTAGCTCCGGCACCTGCGTCTCGCAATGTGAAAGTGTGTAGTTTTATTATGTTTGATTTCGGTGACTACGGGAGCGCAAACCAGCAAGGAAAGGCAAGTAAATATAGCCCAGGGACCCATATTCGCACGGGGGTGAAAATTGTACTTTGTTTGCCTTTTATTGCATACCGTACGCAACAGCACCTACAGGAGATTATAAATTCAAAGTAATATTTTTTATGTTAATGTTGTTTGCTTATTAACGAAAAATTATTTGTCGACCAAATATGAAATCCGTTCAAACTCCTCAGTAAGAAGTAATAAACATAAGAAACCGTAGATTACGAAATAGGTTAATAGAAATAACATTGCGTTTCTACATATTAATAAAAGTTCCCCATATTCAGAATCAGCAATAATAAATACATCGATTTATTTACCACTCATTCTGCAAATTTATTTTTAATAAAAAATGCTCCAACGATTTTGATAAAAACTTAATCGAGATAAAATTACATAATTGAGCACGGAATAATTATTTTATCTTGAGAGTGCAAAGACATTTTCCTTAAAATCATAGCAACCGACTCGTGAAACGTAAGCAAAATTCAATATTGATTACAAGTAATTCTTATTGAAAGTGATTTTTGTATTTTACCACTGGTTCAAAGAAAGATTTCTGTCCTGGGAAACCAGCAAGAAACCCGACGGGACTTTTTTTTTAAAAATAAAATTTTCACTGTAAACACAACAAGCACACAACAGCTTGGAAGCGACCACCTCATTCCCAGGGGTTATTATCAACCATGTATTCATTTATATCATAATAGCCCTTTTTATACAGTAGAGAGACCTTGTATATTTTCTGGGACTTTGTTGTAATAGCGTATACATAGCCCCAAGAATGAATTACTGACTCTGTGGAGTCGAGAAACTGGTATCACTAGCTTGTGTTTGTTCCTAGTATTTACAGGGTGTATATCACTTTTTTTTACTAAAACTACCTTTGTATTTGTGAACATATCAAATTTTCATAGATATATATAAGTACTTAGAGGCCAAAGTTAATATATTTATTTCTTAAAAATTTTCTCTAAGATACTCTCTCGGTTTTTTTGTATATTGGGGCAATACCGGACGGATTTTCGACTAGTTAAAAGAGTCTGGAAAATACTTTATTTTCTCGACATCCATATACGTCAGATTTCTGAAACATGGCGAAAATCGTTAATGGTTACACGTAATTTAGCTATAAGAAGCTTTTACTTTTCAAAACTCAACAGTTTCTGCTTAAAACGTGTGCGAAGACAAGGCATAATTTTTTATATGCATGTTGAAGAATTGGCCATCAAGGGGAAGACCGGACGTCACTAAAAATCGCAAATAAAAGTGATAGGGAAAGACCGGACAGACGAAAAAATTCAAAAATTACCTTGTTTTATAAAATACTGCGCAGCACACGCCATACTTTTCGAAGCGACTGGCTGAAACTTGGGGTCGGGGCAGAATAAAATGGAGTCTTGTACTATATTGCTAGCTTTCAAGAATATAGCATAATTCACCGGAAATTTGAATTTTACGGACTTACCTCATCACCGATCTTACCCCAATGCACTATATAGCTCTTATGGCCCTCTTCTGCAAAACAAAAATAGTTTCTAAATCAGCCGCATTCCTCCATAGCAAAATCCCATATGACGTTATGCTATGGAAATAGCTGAAATAAACTAATCTAGGTGTCTCGACACTAGTGAGATCTACAATCGTTTTTACAGCATAAGCTGCAGAGCTTAGTCCGCCTGCTAGTTTATATATATGGGGGCCCCACTGAAGCTTAGCGTCGAGAGTGATGCCAAGAAAAACAGAGGATTCAGCAGGACTCAGTTTTTCCCCATTTAAAACACATTGGTATTCTGATTATTAATATTTGTTGTTATAAATTTAATACAGTTAGTTTTATTACCGTTTAAATGTAGAATATTAACGTTATTGGAAGCTGTGGCCCATAGACACCTATATCTTTGATCGATTAAGAATCTAACTGTGGTAGTGGTAAGGACTAAAATGGAATGCCTCGTTACTAGTTAAAATATTTCTTATTCTTAACAGTGCTATCTACTAATTATTCTTTACGCTTACCATATTAATCATTTAACGCAGTGTTGCGAGTTTTGCATAGGCGACAACGGCCGCCTTACACATTGTCGACAACCACCATAGCATACAGACCGTATATTAAATTATTACGTTTTATATTTGTTATATAGTCCACCTAACGCAATAACAAATGGTCCTTAGACAAAAATATGAAGATAAATAGCGCAAAGGAACTACTCAAATACTGTCTGCCATTTTTTCGCCTTTAACTTAAGCAATTTTCTACAAGCGAGCATCAAACCAGAAAGCAAGAACAATTCCGAAAAAGTCGTACACCACCACCAGCATCCAGAACATCGTCTGTAAATATATATATATATATATATATATATATATATATATATATATATATATATATATATATATATATATATAAATTTCAAGAAAATTGAGTTCGCTCTCTTGGTTCCACATAAAAACTTTGTGGTAGTAGGATAACCAAATACACTGCACGCAACAACGCAAAGGAAGGTGAGGCCCTTTGACTCGCACAGCAAAAACCGACACGATCGCGAGAGCACGCGACGCGAGGCGAGGGAAGGCAAGGCTGAGCGAAAATATCCTGTACACTCTCGTCCTCGCCTTGTCTCTTGGGCCCTCGTCGAGAGTGTACAGCCGCCATAAAGTGCGTCTCACTGCTGGGCACAGGTTTCCTCCCATTTTCAAGAGGTTTTAAGACAAGGAAGAGTCCGCCGCGCTGCCGTTTGGACGTATAGCCGAACTTGGCATGTCTTCGAAATATATTCTTTTTTTATTTCTAAGACATGCAAGTTTCCAAACGATGTTTTTCTTCACCGCCGAGAACGTGGTATATCAGCACTTAAAATTGCACAATCATATTTGTGCCGGCGAGGATAGAAGCCGCGTACTGTGAAACCTAAAATAAGCGCTAGCCATCAGAGCTACCACGGCACGGCACGTGATTAAAGCTTATACACAAAAACTCTTAACATTCTCAATTCGAAAAGCTATGACAGAATTTTTTATATTTATGGAAACATGGTGCTTTATACCTTAGAATTAATAATTGGTAATTAAGCTTACCTATTTAGGACAATTTCTTATTTTTTGTATGGTAACCAATTATTGGCTAGAGAAATTCGTTATTAGATTACGCAATAGCAACCCAAAATCGTGGATTATGTTATTTATTACCCACAGAACACTCCTAACTTTTTAACCTACGACCCAAGGTATGGTATACATGTATGGTATATATGGTATACGTATAGGTAACAATTACGCTCTCAGTGCAGTTACTTTGCGGAAATTCATTATATTAAAGTTGTCAAACATTAATTTGCTCAGCAATAAAATAAAATGATGTGTATCACCTAGTTTTGAGGTGAAGTAGACTCTCACAACCACATCTGAGGATGCCTCATGAAGAGGTGAAACACGTGTCGTATTATTATTGATGGTATTTCTTTTCTAGTGTTTGGACTGGTTGTGCTGAGTTTTATATTATTGCACGGAACTGAGCAAATTAATGTTTGACACTTTAATACACTGATATGTCTCAACGTGTATGACGTAAGGTAGATTTGGGACTGTTTGCAGCCACACAAATTTCCAATCACATATTTGAAGTGGGTGTATCGGAATGGTAAACTTTACACAAGTGTAGGCGTAGAAGATAACTCTGACAGTAGAGTACGTTTTATAGCAGATAATCTATCTAGCGGTCATTTTAATGCTTATTTATATATGAAACACAAGCGTATAGTTTGCACAATTCGTTTCTTGGTTTGTTTATGGATCCGTCCGTTAGTTTGTTTCGAGGCCCGTCTGTTCGTTCGTTCAATAGTTTTCTTTTCGATGCTTGATTGACTGACTGAACAGTTTTAACCGGAATAGAATAGCCTTTCTAGGTTTCAAAAGCAAAAGTACAGATTTTACACAAACGAAGTTGAAGGCACAGCTAGTATTATAAGACGTTGTGTTTTCGTTTTACGCGTCAAGTCAAACGGAGATTATGGGTATGTTCCAAAATAGAACCTAGTGTAGGTACTGTCCAATGCAAATGACGTCATATATCGAAGCCATATAAAGTGATTCGTTTCAAAACGTTTGACAGTATATGACATCATACATATGCGTTATATTGGAGTATAAGTGTTGGCGATTATTTTGTCATTTTGTGCTCCAAACGTCGTTATATCCTCCTAATGGAGATGCCAGCAATTATTCTACAATTTTTTGTAATTGAATGAATAAAAAACAAATTCTGGCGTGCTTCATTCAGCGTACACACAGTGAAAAATTGTTTTAATATGGCCGGATATCCGACACAATATGGCGGCGGCACGCCAGTACAATACAGCGTCAATTAATGAGGTCATTTGTATTCGGCAGTATACTGGAAAGTGGAAACATTTCGGAACATACCCAATATCTTGGAAGAAAAGATTGAGTTGGACTTACTACTTAATACTTTTAAATAACACAGGAATTTAGTAAGCAAAAGAAATGTATGTTACAACATGTATCTGGGGCGTGGTAGTGCCCCGCCAAGACCATCCAACCAAACGAAAAACGAAGCTCTACCTACCTTTTCTCGAAGCGCGTTGTTTTTTTGAACCCTCATATCTTACGTTTGGATTATACCAGATAAACAAAATTCTCGAGATATAATTTTAGTACTAGTCTTATTAAGCGTATAAAGTTTTAATTGCATAGCTCTTACACTTTAGATTTTATTGATATTTAAAAAAACGATTTCGTCACTGAAAGACATCAAAATTCTTAACGTACGTAGGCGGTCCCATAATGAATTGACCTAACTATGAACCAATGAAGGAAATGAAACGAAACCAACTTTATTTTTCAATATAATCACCATGAATACTAGCACACTTCTGATATCTGTGAATCAACATCTCTAAACCTTTATAAAAATAATCACATTTTTTATCCTCAAAATGACTGAAGACGGCCGCCTGCAACTCTTCATCGCTTGAAAATTTTCTTCCTCTTAAGTCCCGCTTTAAATTTGGAAATAAATAATAGTCGGACGGGGCCATATCTGAACTGTAAGGTGGATGTTGAACTTCTGTGAACCCGCATTGACGAACTACATCCTTCGAAACACCAGCGGTATGAACAGGGGCGTTGTCATGGAACAACAGGACACCTTTAGACAGCTTGCCTCTTCGTTTTTCCTTTATCTTGTCTCGTAATTTATATATTAAAGAAGCATAATATTCGCCGTTCACGACTGTATTACGTTCTTTAAAATCCACCATCAAAATGCCTTGAAAATCCCAAAATATTGTGCACATCAGTTTTTTAGTCCATTGTTGCACCTTTGCCTTTCTAGGGGGTTTTTCACCCTTATAACGCCATTCCATTGACTCGCGCTTGCTTTGTGGATCATAATACAAGATCATAGTTTCATCACCAGTCACTAGCCGCTCAATCACAGTCTTTGGATTTTCGCCACAAAGATCCAAAAACTCCGAAGTGCAGCGCACTCTTTCCTGTCTCTGTACCGCTGAAAGAAGTTTCGGTACCCATCTTGCACTCACTTTTTTCATGTGAAGATGTTCATGGATCGCGTGATGAACGGTACTCCTAGAGAGCCCAAGCCTTGCTGCAATTTCTCTAATCTTCAAACGGCGGTCACTCAGAACCTCCTCTTCGATAAGAGCAATCGTTTCGGGAGTGAGCACTTCCACAGGTCGACCGTCGTGGCCAAAGTCTTCGACGGTTTCTCTCCCAAGGCGAAACTCTTTCACCCAATTTTTCACTGTGCTATAGGAGGGGGCAGACTCCTTATACACGCCATCCAATCGTTCTTTTATTTGGGCAGAGGATAAACCTTCTTTAAGCAGAAACTTTATGACACTTCGATACTCAGTTTTCGACATTTTGAAAAAATACGCGACTCTCGTTATTCAAATGCCTGTTTTAAACTAAGACTAAGCATTTCATGTCGATCCATGTTTCTTATATTAAATGCACGATAAACGTACTATTTAATGCAAAACAACATGTAGCGACATGTCGCGTTGAACTATATCAGGCCAGTTCATTATGGGACCGCCTGGTACTTCCTGAAGTCCTAGACAGCTGAAATATGGTATGTAAGCTAATGTTAGTACACAATCAACAAAAAAATTCTAAAACTTGGAACGTTTACCCCACAACGCCTTAAACTTGGGAATAGCAGTTTGTATGAGACTTCCGCAAATTTTTATGCTACAGGACAGAAAATTGATATAGCGACTCCTAGTTACTCCTTGTTATAAATAATAATAAAAAATACATATTTTAGGATTTTTAGTAAATCCCCACCCACCCTTTAAATTAGAGGATGGAATTTTGTATATGGGTTTTTTCATACGAAGCTAATATCATGCTAGAGATCTGAAAATTATACAAGTACAAAGACTTCTTATTATAAGTTATAAAATACGCGTTTCAATATTTTTAAAAAAAATTATCTCTCAATCCCTTAAATTAAGAGATGAAATTGTATATGGAGCTTTGTCATAAGCAACTTACAAAAAGAAGTGAAACCCCACCAAAAACATTTTCATGTAAAATGTTTTCAGGACGAGACCATATGGCTCGCACTGTCAAAAAGTTATTAGATTTTATGTAGAGCCAAGCCTCTAACTCCACACGCCGTTACTCTACAAGCTCTAACTTCACAAACTCTACACATTAGTCAAAATATGTAGCTTGGCAGATTTCGTTACCGTCATATGGGCGTATATTAAATGAGACAGGAAATAAGAGAAACCAAATTACCTACCATCCGTATTGTCCCAAAACGAAGCCGAAATGAAGAGGCAGGGGGCAGCATCGCCAGAGGTAGTAGTCCACCTCACCAACAGTCATCATCTACAGCATCGACAGCCATTGGTAATGAAACGTCCGTAACTAAGGTGTAGAGGTAGAGTTTGTGAAGTTAAGGCCTGTAGATTTAGGGTGTGTAGAGTCAGAAGCTTGGCTCTATATGAGATCTAATAACTTTTTGGCAGTGCGAGCCAAATGTATGGTAAGTTTTGGCAACATTTTACATAAACTTCTTTTTGCTGGGGTGTGTTTAGTCTCCTTCCGTTTTCCGTTAAGAATAAAATTATGTTTTAGGTATTACTATTAATAAAATTTAACCTCATCCCAAGCACACTACTGCATGATTTCAATATACTGCTAATTTACTAATTATGTACTGTTAGTTCGTATCAAAATAAGTAAAGGCTGAAGGCTTCATTTCTCTCAGAAATCTTCAACCAGAACGGAAAGCCGTAATATTAGTGCTATAAAGCACCTTTTTAGACATGTCAGATTTTATACAAAAAATTAATATGTTTAGCCTTAAGCCCGGTGAAACTTATTATTTAATATTAATAAAATATATTTTTGTTGTCTTTATTATTATGATTATTTATTAATTCATTTTGAATATTTAATGCAAAATATTTATCAATAAAATAAAATAATAATATTATTAAATTAAAACTGTTTAAAAATGAATAAAAATAAGTTTAAGAAACTTTACTGAAGGTTTCCTCCGCTTCTGTTCAAAAAAAGATCTGAGTTACCTTCAAGCTACGCCTAAAAAAGTTAGCATCAATAAGTAAGTAATAACTTCACAGAATACCACCGTGAAATACGCGTAAAATAACAAGTTAATGCTGCTGTGTTTCGTATTCGTATGGTGAGTGTTGAGAACCGGAGACCTTTTTAACTGGAAATAAGGCATTCCATCTTAGTTCTCAATGGTGAAAACACGTTTCCATTTGGATTCGTAATCAAGGATGGATGTCAGGCTCCTTTGTCACTCTTATTCTATAAACAAAAAGAAAATTAAATGCCCCAAAATCCATAAAAATTATTTTCATTATATTTTATTATACCTAATCGTAATATTCATAAAAATTTTAAAAATGTGACGATTGCTTGACTGCTCTTTATTGTACTATATGTTAACAGTCCCATTCGTCGTTAGTTTAATTGTCGTAAACGCGACTGCTGATCATGAGATTCCACATTTGAATCCCCAGTAGAGCCAAAAGAATATTAGGGAAATATAGAGTTTTTCTATCAAGAAATTCTCACCTAAGTCGGAAAGCTCGTAAAGCCGTTAATGCTGCGCCTGATCTCTTTCACTTAACTCAGAAGAAATGTCATTCAACATTCAACACAATATTTCTAAAAACTTTTTTATATGATTACACCAAAATCGACAAACAGACTAAAGACAGAGTCAAAAAACAGACACTGCAACAAAACATGATATAAATGCACTTGTGAATTCAGGTATATTTAGATTGTTGTATGTCATGACGGAAAAAAAGGTTTTTATTTAATTATTACAAAATAACACTGACAGACATCCATATTTGAATATTAATATTTATCGAAACTAATAGTATCTGGTAATAAATCACTACATTTACAGTTCAGTTTTGGTTCTTGGAGTTGGATGAGGTGGTGCAATTGGCATTTTATAATGTTTTTCATAAATAGCATCCCAAAAAAGAATGCGTTGCTGTATCAGAGGTCCCCGCAGTTTCATTGTTTTATCGAGAGACATATGAGGACCACCGTTTGCGTGAGTAGGCGGCCACATTAGAAGGTCTGACCCCTCTGGAACTGGTTTTCTGCAACAATCGTAATGTATGAAGTTATTTTTATACATTCAGAAATTAGTTTAAATAAAATAAGAATATATATCCCCCATGAGCAACAACATAAATAAACGGCCCCTAGTCCCCGGCAGCCCCACTATTCCCGGCTACGGTGGCGACCATGGTAACGGTGGGGCAGAGGGTGCTAAGAATCTCCAGTGGAAGTTTGGTTGCTAGACGACCTAACATTTTTTTATAGGAGTAGGGTGACCAACGAGCACATAGTCCACCCGATGGTAAGTGGATGCTGCGGCCCATAGACATGTTTTGTCACCCCTGAGGACTAAGATGGAATGCCTTGATTCCAGTAAAACGGGACTCCGGTTCTCTACACTCGCCATACGAAACACAGCAACATTAAGCTGCCATTTCACGATGGTATTCTATGAGAGTGGTCGGTCGAGCCGACCCATTCATGCTACAACCATAATATAGCTGCAGTGTGGCTCTACAACGTATAACCTATAACCTATGACCTGGCAACATATAACGCACGCACCCTGAGAACTGACGAGAAGATCCTGGAGCTGGAAAAAGGGATAGACATACACACAATTTGCGTTGGGATATTATAGGATTATCTGAGATCCAAGCAGAGGAGAAGGACACGGTAATCCTCGAACCCTGCAACATGTTCTATCACCGGGAGGGCGACCATCTGTCCCAAGGAGGTGTCGGATTTATCGTCCATAAGTCTCTCGTTAACAACGTTGTAAATATTCGAAGTGTGTCGACGAGAGTTGCGTTGCGTAGGTCATACAGGTTTACGCACCAACCTTGGCACATCTCGACGAAGAGACATTCCTGCAAAATCCACTATACGGTGTTAATGGGAGATTTCAACACAAAATTAGGCAAAGGAGAGAAGAACGGTTAGCTGAAAGAAGGGAAAACAAAGCGGCCAGCAGCTGGCAGACTTTATGGACAAAGAAGGACTCTTTATAATGAACTCTTTCTTCCAGAAGCGTCCCCACAGAAATTGGACCTGGTCAAGCTACTACGGCTCAACAAAAAGTGAGATTGACTTCATCATGACTGCCAGACGACAACTGTTCAGTGATGTCTCAGTGATCGTGAGGATGAAAACTGGCAGCAATCACCGTCACAATCAATTGTGAGAGGCACACTGAACTTAAACGTTAAGTTGGAGAGGTCACGTGTAATGAAGTCAACGCTCCGTCCTTCTAGTCCTCTAATCCAAAGCTCCGAAACCTTTCAGCTTGAGTTACAGAATCGTTTTCAGTGCCAATGTGCAATGAAGTGGACGATATAAATGACAAGCTTGAGGAAACTATGGTCAAAATTAAGTTCTACAAGACTCGTCGCAGACGAACACAATAACTTTTCGATCACACTCTTAATCTCATGGCTATTAGACCGAAGATAAAGCTGCAGTCTTCAACAGATTTGACAGCATAGAAGCAAATTAACAGACAGATCTCCAAATGCATGCGACGGGATTTACGCAACTTCAATACAGCTTGTACTGAAGAAGCGATCGAGCGGAATCAAGGCCCCAAAATCTTTGCCAGATATCTGTCAGCCAGAAAGAGCCAACCATCGAAGCTGAAGACCGAATGTGGCAGCATCGTTTCCGAGACATCTGAGATTTTGAGTGAGATTGAAAGGTTTTATGAGCAGCTGTACACGTGATCGTTGGAACTACATGCAAGTGTGAGTAACAATCCAAGAGCAAGTCTTATCCGACACTATTCCAATGATAACCCGGATGTCAGTCAGCGAGATTAGAATGGCTCTCCAGCACCTTAAAAACGGCAAGTCCTCGGGTTAGGATGGAATGGCAGCGGAGCTTCTGAAAGCCGGTGTAAAACCAGTGCTTAAAGTCCTTAAGAACATCTTTAATTCCGTCCTCCATAGTGGCAATACTCCACGAGCAGAAGTGTGGTGGTCTTGTTCCTCAAGAAAAACGACAACGCTCTCTCGAAGAACTGCAGACTGACTTCTATTTTAAACCGCGTCTGCTGTTTTCGAGAGTCATTATGAATCGTCTCGCACGCAGACTCGACGCCTTCCAGCGTCCAGGTTTTAGCACCATAGACCACATACATATATTTTGCGAATTGTACAGAAGACCGAAGAGTACTATTTGCAACTTTATCCTGCGTATGTAGACTATGAGAAAGCCTTTGATTCCGTCGAAATTTTGGCGGTGCTACAGTCCCTTCAGCGGTGCCAAGTTGACTGTCTGTATATTGAAGTGCTGAAGTGTTTGTGCAGTAGGGCTACGATGGCTATCCGATTTCAGAACTAAAGTACGAAACCTATCCAACTGCAGAGATATGTACACAGACAGGGTGAAATAATATCCCAAAAACACTTCACCGCTGCATTGGTTCGGTTTGCCGACGAAATATTCCTTATGGCAGAATCACTGGAGGACCTAAGCACTATGCTCAATGAGCTAAATAGTGTTTCCCAACGGATAGATCTTAAGATGAACATGGATAAAACAAAATTCATGTGGAACATCCATGGCACACCTATGGCGATAGTTTTTGGAAGCAATAAGCTCGAAGTCGTTGCATATGTTTACCTGAGACAAATAGTCCGACTAGGTAAATCCATCGACAGTTAAGTTCGATCGATAGATTCAACTCTGCTGGGCAGCGTTCGGGAGATTACGACACATTTCTCGTCAAGCATACCTTAAACCCTCAAAACTAAATTGTACAAAACCAGTGCGTGTTGCAAGTGATGACCTATGGATCTGAGACGTGATCTTTCATTACTGGCCATATGAGGAAGCTCAAAGTTACTTAGCGAAATATGAAGAGGGCTATGTATGTTTCTCTGCATGATAAACTTAAAAAGGAGGATATCCGCAGTAGAACCAGAGTAACCGACCTAGCCCAACGGATTAGTAAGCTGAAGTGCCAATGGGTCGGCCATATAGCTCGAAGAACCGACAACCGATGGGGTGAAGGGAAGGAAAGGTTCTCTTCACCCCATCCCTCTCTGGCCTCGCACCGGCAGGCAAGTGTAGTGTGTCACCCCATTAGATTGAGTCACGACCTGGTAGGACATGCAGGATGGATGCATGCGGCTTGGGACCGTGCTTTGCGGTGTTTCTTGGGGTAGGCCTATGTTCAGCAGTGGACTTGTAAAGAGCTATAATGATAATGATGAACTAAGAAAATATTAAAAGGATTATGAAGTACCAAAAATTACTTCAAAGGAAGTTATTGAAATGTATTCAAGGGACAATCTTACGCACGAGCTAGTTATCTAAGAAAATCCATCAACCTATCGTGTTATAGACCTTTGTGTGTCCCATGGGTGTGATAAAAACCTATGTTCAGCAGTGGACTTGCTATGAGCTGTAACCATGATAATAACGATGATATTTTAAAAACTACTTTACCCTGTTTTGATAAAGTTGAACCATAATTCTCTCATCATATTCTTCATGCTTTTAAAATCTGTTGTATCAGCTGGCGCATTTGGGAAAATTCCATCTCCTATAGCCATTGATTGGGCACAGTGGTTGGCACCACGCACAACTGTGTAGGGCACTAACGGTACATTATCATCCACAAAGGAATATTCATATAAATATATACCATTGTTTCCAGATTCTACTTGCAACTGAACAGACTTTAGTGTGCCATATGCAAATAATACATCCGTAAAATAATCTATATATCTAAATATGGTTTCCTTGCCAACTGGTTTTTTACCAAAATAAAACTCTTTGATTCTCTGCGCGACTTCTTTTTTTTCTTCTGAGTTTGAAAACTGAAGGTCTCCGGGCAAGAAATCGGCAAAATTTTCATTCATTTTATTAAACCATGTTTCAAAAAGCGGCACTCTAAATAACCCTTCCATTTCAGCAAATCCAAATAACATTGGTAGTTTATGATTGCGGCCACTTTTTAAAACTTTCAATGGAGCATCATCAAGAAATCTTTCCTCACCTTGTTCTCTTTCTACACAAGGTACAAAAAGAAACGTAGAATCGGGCTCATTTAAAAGATTAATAGAGTTTAAGGTTTCGTATGATGCTGATTTATAAAAAAAATTCTAAATCATAAATACCGTTGTTCTCATTTGTATAGTTAAGCATCTTCGCATATTTCCAAGCATTTTCGACTGGGTCTGTTTGAACACTAAAAACAGAGAGACTTGCTCCACTTTCGGGTATAACCTTATTAAAAAGACCTTTGGTCATCGGCGAAACAAGATGAAGATCAACCGACGATGAACCTGCACTGAATCCACTGATTGTAACATCATTAGGATTTCCACCAAAACTGGCAATATTTTTTTTCACCCAGCGAAACAACGCAACTTGGTCCTTCATTCCAGCATTTCCAGGCACATCTTCTGTGCCCAGGCATAGAAAACCATGTGCACCGAGACGGTAATTGAAATTAACTATAATGATATTCTTATCTTTAACGAGTTGTTTTGCCGTCATTAAATTGCCATATCCTACTAGATATGCCCCACCATGAACATGTATAACCACAGGTAAATCTTTCTCATCCGTGTCAGGTACGTATATATTTGCGATTAGGCAGTCTTCCTCTTGCTTAAATTTTATTTCCAAAGGCATATTAGGTAGTACAATTTGTGGGCAAATTATATCTTTATTGACGGCTTCGAATGGTTCTGTCCATTGCGGCGGTGGAAGTGGTGCCTATAATAAAAATTGAATATTATTTTAAAATGTTAAGTCCTCATTTAATTATTACATATTATATTCACTTTAAAATTTTTATTAAAATTTGTCGAGCACTAACTGCAATAAATAAATTTAATTAATTTAAGAAACGGCAAATCAACCAAATTTCACAATTGCTAATTTATTATATGAATACAGAAAAATAATAGATACGCAAGGTGATATGTGATGAATATGGCCTTACAAATTACAAACTAAAAACATTACTTTTTTAGACATCAACATCTATTTATAGGTTTTTCCACAATATTAAATACATAGGTTTGGTAGTGCAGTAACTAAACGTTAAAGATGTGGCGCTGCATAGCTGTGGGTTGGAATCCCACAGCTAAAACTGAAGCTAAAATTAAAGCCACACAAAATGGTTTCTGTGACTTACTTTAATTATTCCGTTGCGGTTGTATATTTGTGAGTATGCAACTTGTGTATATAAATCTATTCACGATACAGAACAAATCCTACTGTGGGAGTAAATGTTTAAAGAAATAAAATTAAAATATAGGGCTCGATAACACGGCAGCGTTTGATTGCGCTGCTACAAGCCAGGAGTTCGATTCGCGCACAGAAGTATTCGTACGGCCTACAAATATTTTGTCGCGACTTTCTTTATAATATAAAGCGTTTTACATATTATGTAAAACGCTTTTCGATGTTAAAGATGGAGGAACACAAGAGAAATGCCTAGTATGTGGGTAACATTTTTTTTAATGAGAATAGAAGCTCTAAGAAAATAAAATCTATTACTTCTATTTATTATTATTATCTACATGTCACGATATAAATAATATTTATTACAATACATTTCAACAAAACCAAAATATTTCCATTAGGTCGTTTATCACGTACTTTGTCAATAGCGCATATTATCTCTGATAACAGAGATAATCTGCGATTTACGGACGGAAGGAATAGGTAAATATATGTTTCTTAATTTATGTACAATATTATTATAAAAAATAGTACCTTGAATTTGTGGTCACCCGTAGGTGCTGTTGCGTATGGTATGCCATAAAAGGCATACAAATTATCATTTTGTGACTTATACCCCCGCACGGGCCCCTGGGCTATATTCACTAGCCTTGCCTCTCGTGTTTGCACTCCCGCTATCGAACATAATAAGACGATACACTTCCACATAGCGCGACGCTATACTAAAAGACTAAAAGATACTCTGTTGATGATATAGTAGCGCAGTTACGAATGTTTATTAAGTCTAGGGTTGCCAACCACGCTGTATATATATATATATATATATATAAAGGTAATAGGTAGTATATATATATATATATATATATATATATATATATATATATATATATATATATACTACCTATTTAAATGTCTTTGCTTGAGGTTAACAGTCATGCGACTCGTGGCAACTCATAAGCTTAGCACTCGCTGTAAATTTCAAAGTGTGGCAACCCGGGTTCGATCCCTGCCGGTATTAATTGAATTGTTGATTAAAAGTTAAGTGCTGATTTACCACGTGTTTGGGGGTGAAGGAAAAATCATGAAGAATCCCGCATGAAAAAAATATTTATATTTCGAAGACATGTGAAGTCCGCCAACACGCATTGGAGTAACGCGGCGGAAACTTCCGAATGGGACACTTCTAAAAGTGAGATGCCGCCTGTGCCCAGCAGTGGGACGTATATAAGCTGTAACTTTAATTTAATATACCGATGCTAATAACAAATAAAAGCAGCAAAAATGTATTTAAATTTTATTTTTATTGTTTAAAACACATTTATCATCATTTTTACGTGGTAGAGCCACGCTGCAGCTTTAATGTGGTTGTAGTACGAATGGGTCGGCTTAACCGGGGAAGGACTACGCTCTCACATAGCAACCTTATCTAGCAGCTTAATGCCGGTGTGTTTGGTATGGTGAGTGTAGAAAATTGGAGACCCCTTTTTACTGGAACGAGGCGTTCCATCTTAGTCCTCAATGGTGAAAACTCATCTGCAATTTGTTTCCTAATCGAAGATAAATGTAGATATTTATAGGCCACAGCATCCACTTACCATCAGGTGGACTATGTGTTCGTTTGTCACTCCTGTTCTATTATCCAATAAATCATTATCAATCATTACTTAATCATCATCATTCGCTATATACAGAATGGGTCTCATAGACATATATGCAATAAATGAAACCACAAGTAATACTAGTCCTTAGAAGTGTAGAAAAATTAAATATTAAATTAATACCCGTAAAATAAAAAAGTGAAATTTTCAAACAAAATAAATATTAAAATAAATTCAGTAAAAATGAACACTCTGTTTAGACAACGTACCTTGACCCCTTGGAAGAGTGACAACGTTGCACGCGGGTGGCACGCCGACAAAAGACACCGCTGTCGATATGTCACAATACCAATAGTTTGCACTGCGTGGCAACGTCGCTTTTTAATGTTCAAGGATTCATTCAAGTTCATTGAATCATTGACTTAGTGACCCAATTCTATAGTGTTCAAATTTGCTTAAAATTAAAACTCTACTTTTTGACCTAATTACTGGACCGATTACGTTCATTTTTTGTATATCGTCAGCAAAGGCGATAACAAGTATATGGTTTCATTTATTGCAGATATGTAGGACCCATTCTGTATACTTTATTTTTACAAGCTTAGATTAGTTATTCTAAGCTTACTTTATTTCTATTTATTATTTCAAATATTTCATTAGAAACATTGCCAACCCTCAATTTTATGATGTCCACTCAAATTTATGATTATTTATCGTGATGACTTTGCAATTTTAAACAGGAACTAAATTAACTTCAAGGCTAGGAGTTCTGAGCGCATAAAGTTATTGTTATATGAGTTGATCCCTACTGAAACAGACGGGCGTGTTAACCATCTCGCGCCTAACAGTGATCTATCAAGTACTGGCCCTCTTTCCTATTGGCATAGGTGCCACACCTCTTTGGGTTCGGGAAGTAACGCGGTGGTCGAGACCCTGATAAGACGTTTAATTCAGAAACATAAACCGCTCCCTCAAAAGAAAGGGGTTGACCACTGAGATTATGGGCTCCAGTGAATGGTCCCGGCCCAGACGTCAGTCATAAACTTAGTGGACTGTATATCCTCTTAATTCGCTTCTTTTAGAGTGGACACTGGTGAAATAAAACAGCAAGTACTCGTAACTGCCCTTTGGAAATGAGATACTGAATTTCCTTACTTTCACTACTTTTCCTCTACATTTCCTGATTTCGTTTTTCCTTCTTAATTTAAAACTGAAAACAATAGCTGGTCCTGAACAATGCAAATTGAGCGATTTACTTAAGTACCACCGAGCTAAACCATAAACTGAGCCAGGCGTGAAAGCTTCCTATTTTCGCACATAATTTTCCATTTCCATAATTTATTATAACAATTATATTTCTCAAAAAGAACAAAATTAAACACATAAAACATTAAAACCTTTACATTATACAGGGTATTTTTGAAACGCTCCCGAAAACGAAGACGGACGCTAAGCATTAGGGATACATTTGATGATAATACACAAATAAAATCGATCCCGATGCAAAAATAATCATTTTTTACAACGTTTAATTAGCTTTATTTACGCTCTATCATGTTAGTACAGATAAATGAAACGATAATTTCGTAATAGAAATCTTGAAATCGGGTTAACCGCACAATACACGTGAATATTTCTTCGGTTCCACAGGCCGTTTCTGGTAAATGTGGACTTCTCATCCAGGCAAACCAGGCACACGTTATTGTTGGTCTAATAGCCAACGGCAGAAACCTCGTCGGCGGTCGTGATCGCCTGGAACTAAAGCTTGCACTTTGTGCACTTTGTATGGTCGCATTTAACACTTTGTGAACTGTACAGTACGACACACTTGTTCCATCTCGACGCCTTAACAATTTGGCAATACTTCGTGTACCTAAGTTTGGATTCCGGCGAATGACATCTAAAATGCGCTCCACAGAGTGAACAATCACTTGACTTCCACATTTAAAAATATTAGGTATCAATTCGTTTCTCAATAGCGTAGCTTAGTTATGAATACTAGGTTTAATGTTAGTTTCTGTTTTTCATGGATCTTCTCCGTGTTTTTATATCATTATACAACAGCACAGTGAAGAAGAGAGTTGATGAAATGTCAGAAAATGTTAAAGGGCAGCTGATTTTGAAATTTAAGGGAAGCTGTTTTATGCTTTGCAATTAGATGAGAGCACGAATTTTAGCATTGAGGCAAATTTGCTTGTTCGTTCGTTTCGTTAAGAAAACAACAACAGCATAATTGGGAATTTTTTATTCCGTATGCCTTCATGCACTATGGGTGATGCAATATTTGATGTATTGAGTAACTTTACGTCTATTCATGAAATAACGTGGGATAAATATGTGCCAGTTAGCACCGATGGTGTCCGGCTTATGTCGGGTACACGAATAGAAATGCAACCGCGAGAAAAATATAAATCTATCATCATTCTCTAAACCATTTCCCATTATCTGGGGTCGGCGCAGTAAATCTTCTTGTTCCATTCCTCTCTATCAGCCGTCATTTCCATACTTACTCCTTTCATTCTCATATCACTCTTCACACAATCGATCCATCTTTTATTCGGCCTTCCTCTGCCCGTGTGTCCCTACACATTCATATTCAACACTCGTTTTGTGACATGACTTTCATTCCTCCGCATCACATGCCCAAACCATGCCAATCTGCTTCCTCTCACCTTTTCTACCACTGGCGCTACTTTCAGGCTTCCTCTTATAAACTCATTCCTTATCTTATCCATCCTTGTCACACCACACATCCATCGTAACATTCTCATTTCATTCGCATGCAGTCTATTTTCATCCTTCTTCTTGACGGCCCAGCATTCACTTCCATACATGACGACAGGTCGGATGATCGATTTGTAAATTTTCCCCTTCAGCCTTATTGGCATTCGGGGATCGCACGTTGTGGCTGTGACCTGTCGCCATTTCATCCACCCTGCGTTAATCCTATGCTGCACAGCTCTATCTATTCCGCCGTCGCCTTGAATGAGGGAACCGAGGTACTTGAAATCTGAGCAGGTAGGCAGCATAGCGCCATTCAACGACATGGGTACAGGACTGGAAAGACCGCCGAAATCACAGCACAGATATACGGTTTTGGATCTGCTGATCATCAAGCCAACACTTTCCAGCCTCTGTTGCCACCCCGTCAGTCTGCTCTGCACCTCGATGCCTTCTTCCCCAACAAGCACGATGTCATCGGCAAAGAGCATGCACCAGGGTGCCTCATCCTGCAGGTCCGACGTCAAAGCGTCCATAATCAGTAGAAAGAGGTAAGGGCTCAATGCCGACCCTTGGTGCAGCCCTACCGCCACATCGATACTGCCCGTAGTTCCCGCGGCAGATCGTACACGTGTACGGGATGCTCTGTACATAGCACGGACTAACCTCACATACTTCCCAGGTATACCTTTCATCTTTAACGCCCACCACAAAACCTCACGGGGAACCCGATCTTACGCCTTTTCAAGGTCGACAAAAACCATGTGCAGATTTTTATGCACGCGCTTGTACTTTTCGCACAATTGGCGTAATGCGAAAATGGCATCTGTCGTACCTCGACCGGGCATGAATCCGAACTGGTTTTGTGTTATCTCACACTCTTCTCTCATTCTTCTCTCTATTATTCTTTCCCAGACTTTCATCGTACATATGTGACATGAGTTTTATTCCCCGGTAACTGCTGCAGTTTTGAACGTCTCCTTTGTTTTTAAAAATGGGGACCAGTATACTACTGCACCATTCCTCAGGTATTTGTTCTTTCTGCAACAATTTACCGAAAAATAAACTCAACCACTTCCATCCATCCGCACTCAGCAACTTCCACACTTCTACTGGTATTCCATCTGGGCCGACTGCCTTCCCATTCTTCATATTCCTAACAGCCATTTTTACTTCTTCCACACTAATTTCTCTCACTAAGCCCATATTCACTGGTGGGTTTTCAAGCATACCATTCCATTCATTCTCCTCATTCATCAATTTCTCAAAATACTCCTTCCATCGCTTCTTTATACTTTCATCTTCAGTCAAAATCCTTCCAGAATCATCTTTTATACATTTTACATGTGAAACATCTCTTCCATTCCTTTCTCTCGCTCTTGCAATTTGAAAAAGTCGTTTTTGACCTTCGGGGCTTTCAAGGGACCGATATAATTTATCTTGCGCCTCTGCCCTACAAATAGCAACTTCCTTCTTCGCTCTCTTCTTACATTCTTTATACGCCCCTCTCTTACTTTCTTTTATGGATTCATTCTGGTCTTCTACGCTCTGCCATTCTTTAAAGGCATTTTTCTTTTTTCTCAAAACTTCTCTAATACTTTCACTCCACCACCACCCATCCTTATCTATCATACGCTTCCCTTTTGTTTCTCCTAACACCTTCCTTGCCACACTTCGGATACAATCAGCCATTTCCTTCCAGCACTCGTTCACACTCATTCCTTCCATATCACCCATCTCTATCATCTTGTTTACAACAAGCTCTCTAAATTCACTTGCATACTCCTCCTTATGCAACAAATGCCACTTTATTTTGGGTGGGGGACGATCCTTATGTTTGTAGAGGCGAACAGTTAAGCAGATGTCAGCCAGCAGAATTCGGTGCTGGGATACTAAGTCTTCACCTGGAAGCACTTTGCAGTTTTTTACACTCTTGATTTGGTTCAAGAAGAATATAAATCTATATTATATAATAATAGCTGCTTAAAATATGCCAGAAAACTTAAAAACAGTGTTAGACGACATAGTGCAAGTGGTGAATTTTGTTCAAGTTAAGCCTTTAAATTCCTGCATTTTCAGTATGATTTGTGAAAAAATTAAAAGCGTGCATAGACAGTTGTTATTGCATGCTAAAATGCGTTGGTTATCTCGTGACAAAGTTGTGTCGCATGTTATTGCGCTGAGACATGAGATCAAAATGTTCTTTTTAAAGAATTCTGAAGGTGGCGTCAATAAACATGCTGATCACTTCAATTACTTTAGATGGCGCACAATGACAGTGTATTAAACTGATCTTTAATATTCTTAGCGAGCTGAACTTAAATCTACAAGGATTACAACATCTTTCAAGCTATAGATAAAATTGAAACGATGCTATAAAACTTGACTTTTGGTCCGTATTGTACAATTAAAAAAGTATAACACTTTCCTACAATGTCAGCGTTTTTGAAGTCCTCTGGTGGAAGGTAAAACGGAATCAGACCCTTTCAACACAGATATTACTGTCAATACTGGCTTGACAACGGCTCAAGCAAGCAATTAATAAAAATATTCTGTGATTCAGCTTTAAAACCTAATTTTAAGGAATCCATTTTATCAAGTAAATGGGTGAACGTAAAGAAAGATTATAAGAAACTATCAGAAGAAGCACCGACAAATTGACTACTTTTCTCAACCACATTCATACCTCTGTGAAGTGGCATTTTCTGCTTTTGTATTTATTTATATATTACAATATAAATAAATACAAAAGGGGCTAAGCGCTCGCTGCAATACGCGAACAAGCCGAGTTTGATTCCCACCGGCACCAATGAAATTGTTAATAGCAATTTTAAATGCGGATTTACCACGTGCTCGACGGTTAGGAAAACTTCGTGAGGAAACTTTTAATACCTTAACTAATATTTTCGAAGACATGTTAAGCACGCCAACATTCATTGGGTCAGCTCAGCGGATATTTCCTTTCCTAAAACTCTCTCAAAAATGAGAGGAGGCCTGTGCCCAGCAGTGTTGTAACTTAAACTTTTTTTAACTAAAATCACCCGTAAGGGTTCTTTTGAATCCGAATTCATTTTTTTACCTACCTTGCATAAGTTTCGAGTTAATCGCCTTGTTAAATATAGTTTCATTGTAACACCCTATTTCACCCTTTTAGTGGTTATTTTTTATTTATTTTTTAAAGTTGATGCCTTCGTTATATAAGGCAGCACTGTTCAAATTTTAGATCCAGCGATATCCAGCGACATCCAGCGTTATAGACTATGCGTTGACAGGTGAGTTAATCACTCAGGACGTCGTCTTTTATTTGTATAGAATATTACACTGACTTAGCATTCATAATTTTACTACAAAATATAAATATTTAACATAAAATGTATACAATTAATACTAATAATATCCACAAATTATTTATTTCCGATTTTATGAATCAGTTTTAGTTCTTGGTCTTGGAGGAGCAGGTGCGGTTGGCATTGCATAATATTTATCATAAATAGCATCCCAAAAAAGAAATCTTTGCTGTATCAGAGGTCCTCGCAGCTTCATCGTTTTATCGAGTGACATATGAGGACCACCGTTTGCATCTGTAGGCGGCCACATTGGAAGCTCTGAACCTTCTGGGACAGGTTTTCTGTAATAATCGAAGAAAATTAAAAATCTTGTTTTTTTACATAAACTAAAGACCTACTACCATATACTACAGACTTCCATCAGATTAACCGCATGCAAATCTAATGGTAAGTGACTATGCCGCCGCTAATGAACAACTGCAACACCAGGCAATTGCAAGTGCGTTGCCGGCCGACGACTTATTATATTTAAAATGATTTTATTGTGTAGTGGTTGTGTAAGAATATCCACTACCCCGTATCACTCCGCCGTTGTCGTGAGGCGACGGAGTGAAACAAACTAGTAGATGGGCAACAGCGTTTTCCTAACCCTGCCTGCCGAGTGTGACTACTATAGCAGATATCCCTAACCCTGCCTGCCGAGTGTGACTACTATAGCAGATATCCCTAACCCTGCCTGCCGAGTGTGACTACTATAGCAGATATCCCTAACCCTGCCTGCCGAGTGTGACTACTATAGCAGATATCCCTAACCCTGCCTGCCGAGTGTGACCACTATAGCAGATATCCCTAACCCTGCCTGCCGAGTGTGACTACTATAGCAGATATCCCTAACCCTGCCTGCCGAGTGTGACTACTATAGCAGATATCCCTAACCCTGCCTGCCGAGTGTGACTACTATAGCAGATATCCCTAACCCTGCCTGCCGAGTGTGACTACTATAGCAGATATCCCTAACCCTGCCTGCCGAGTGTGACTACTATAGCAGATATCCCTAACCCTGCCTGCCGAGTGTGACCACTATAGCAGATATCCCTAACCCTGCCTGCCGAGTGTGACTACTATAGCAGATATCCCTAACCCTGCCTGCCGAGTGTGACTACTATAGCAGATATCCCTAACCCTGCCTGCCGAGTGTGACTACTATAGCAGATATCCCTAACCCTGCCTGCCGAGTGTGACTACTATAGCAGATATCCCTAACCCTGCCTGCCGAGTGTGACCACTATAGCAGATATCCCTAACCCTGCCTGCCGAGTGTGACTACTATAGCAGATATCCCTAACCCTGCCTGCCGAGTGTGACTACTATAGCAGATATCCCTAACCCTGCCTGCCAAGTGTGACTACTATAGCAGATATCCCTAACCCTGCCTGCCGAGTATGACTACTATAGCAGATATCCCTAACCCTGCCTGCCGAGTGTGACTACTATAGCAGATATCCCTAACCCTGCCTGCCGAGTGTGACTACTATAGCAGATATGCCTAACCCTGCCTGCCGAGTGTGACTACAATAGCAGATATCCCTAACCCTGCCTGCCGAGTGTGACTACTATAGCAGATATCCCTAACCCTGCCTGCCGAGTGTGACTACTATAGCAGATATCCCTAACCCTGCCTGCCGAGTGTGACTACTATAGCAGATATCCCTAACCCTGACTGCCGAGTGTGACTACTATAGCAGATATCCCTAACCCTGCCTGCCGAGTGTGACTACTATAGCAGATATCCCTAACCCTGCCTGCCGAGTGTGACTACTATAGCAGATATCCCTCTTATACAGTATTCATCTAAACAAATTAGTAAGTGTTAAAAAAATTAGGAAGTCATATGAACAGAATTTGATTCCGTCGTAATTTGAGCGGTATTCAGTCCTTTCAACGTTGCCAAGTGGACTGGCGGTATATAAAACTAAAGTTATCTACAGTAGAACTACGATGGCTATCCGAGTACAGAACCAGAGTAAGAAACATACCCAACTGCACAGAAATGTAAGACAAGCTGATGTTATATGGCAGATGGCTCAGGACCGTGCTTTTGTGGCGTTCTATTGGGGGAGGACTATTTTCCACAGTGGACTAGTAAAGGGCTGTAATGATGAAAAATTTATGATGAATAAAAATAATAATTTAAAGCAAAATGTGAAACTCATAGTGATAAATATAAAATATTGGAATTATTGTGGTGTGTAAAAGAGTAAACGCCGGGATATAAAATACTCAGAGCAGTGGCGAGAAGCAACGTATAAGATACAAGACGTCTGGTACTTCAATCGTCTATTGGCTTATTGAGTGTAGCGATTTCAGAAAATCTTGTTGATCTTCAAAAGCAAAACTTATTTTGTACCGACCGTGTAAATAAAAATGCAAAGAACCATCTCTTTTTAAGCGTTTGTATCGAATGAGTATGTAATACTTGTAAAATAAAATAACGAGAACTCCAGACTCAAAAACAAACATTAAACCTAGTATTCATAACTAAGCCAAGCTATTGGGGAACGAATTGATACCTAATATTATTAAATATATCAGATATTTATTTGGTTTCCGGAAAGCAGTCTTGTGTTACTTTTGAAACATGAAGGGAGTCAATGAATGCAGGTGTCTTTATAAAAATCTGTGGGTGAGGCCTATTTTTAGCAGTGAACTAATTATGGGCTTATATAATGATGAAGATTATGACAGTATTTTAAAATTATTTTACCCTGTTGTGATAAAGTTGTACCATAATTTTCTCATCACTTGCTTCATGTGTATAAAATCGTTTGTTTCATTTTGTGCATTTAAGAAAAATCCATCGCCTACAGCCATTGATTGGGCACAGTGGTTAGCACCACGCACAAATGTGTAGGGCACTAACGGAACATTATCATCCACAAAGGAATACTCATATAGATATATATCTTTGTTCCCAGATTCCACTTGTAACTGAACAGACTTCAGTATGCCATAAGCAAATAATACATCTGTAAAATAATCTATATATCTGAATATGGTTTCCTTGCTAACTGGTTTTTTACCAAAATAAAACTCTTTGATTCTCTGCGCGACCTCTTCTTTTTCTTTTAAGTTTGAAAACTTAAGGTCACCGGGCAGGAAATCGGCAAAATTTTCATTCATTTTACTAAACCATGTTTCAAAAAGAGGCACATCGGCAAAATTTTCATTCATTTTACTAAACCATGTTTCAAAAAGAGGCACTCTAAATAATCCTTCCATTTCAGCAAATCCAAATAATATAGGTAGTTTATGATTGCGACCACTTTTTAAAATTTTCAATGGAGCATCGTCAAGAAATCTCTCCTGACCTTGTTCTCTTTCAACACAAGGTACAAAATAAAACGTAGAATCGGGCTCATTTAAATTATTAATAGAGTTTAAGGTTTCGTATGATGCTGATTTATAAAAAAATTCTAAATCATAAATATCGTTGTTCTCATTTGTAAAGTTAAGCATCTTCGCATATTTCCAAGCATTTTCGACTGGGTCTGTTTGAACACTAAAAACAGAGAGACTTGCTCCACTTTCAGGTATAACCTTTTTAAAGAGACCTTTGGTCATCGGCGAAACAAGATGAAGATCAACAGACGATGAACCTGCACTAAATCCATTGATCGTAACATCATCAGGGTTACCACCAAAACTGGCAATATTTTCTTTCACCCAGCGAAACAACGCAACTTGGTCCTTCATACCAGCATTGCCAGGCACATCTTCCGTGCCTAGGCATAGAAAACCATGTGCACCGAGACGGTAATTGAAATTAACTATAATAATTTTGTTATCTTTAATAAGTTGTTTTGCCGTCATTATGTCGCCATATCCCAATTGATATGCCCCTCCGTGAACATGTACAACCACAGGTAAATTCTTTTCTTCCGTGTCAGGCACGTATATATTGGCGATTAGGCAGTCTTCCTGTTGTTTGAGATCTATTCCCATATGTACAAATTGTGGGCAAACTACATATTTATTGACGGCCTCGAATGGTTCTGTCCATTGCGGCGGAGGAAGCGGTGCCTATAATAAAAATAGAATAATAATTTAAAATTAACAAAAATGCAAAGAGATAGATATAGGCAGAGGAGATAGACGGTAAACTATCCATCCATCCTCCTTCCTTCCTTTATAAATTGTTTCATGGAGAGATTTTGCCATAGTTGCCACCAGTTCTTTTACACTTTGAGTTGTTATCAAGAAGATGCCGCTGCCCATCTCTTGTTTCATTTTTTCTCTATCACCTGTTACGACACCCTCGGAATCAATATCACTTAAAAAATAAAGACGTAAGTTACAAATTTCAAAAGCGATCATTCCACGAACGGATAGAAACATATTATAAAGTAGTTTAGTTTAATATTTGCATCAGAAAACAGTGATTGACAAACAAAAACCACACACCAACTAATTTCACTAAAGATAAAAATAAATTACCACTTTTCTACATATATATTAAGGGCTAGCAATCTAAAAATATTTAATAATATGAATTTGGAATTATATTTTAGAATTCTAGAAATCTAAGTAGAAAGTTTTAAAATACCGATATTTTAAAACTTTCTACTTAGACGGATTAATTTTGTTATATTAATTATGAATACAATTTGATATTGTTACATATATCATATCAGTTTAACGATAGTAAAGCAGTTCTAACTCTCAACATATTATCGCAAGCGCAAGTGCGCAAGTTTGATCAATCAATTATTATGATATTTAATTCCAAAGTCCTAATTATGCTCACATTTCATGAATTGGTGATTGCTTTAAAGATGATCTCCAAGCAAAGATATTTAATAATATATATATATATATATATATATATATATATATATATATATATATACCAACTACTTAAATGTCTTTGTCTCCAAGTAATTTTGAGAGCAATTATGTAATTAGATCCTGTTAAGTTTTAATTAAGGTGTTAGCAGAAGCAGTAAGTAGGTAGTTTTATTTTGAAATAATTTACAAAACGAGTGGTAATCAAACCGAATTTACCATTTATAGTCCCTACTATTTACTCGTGCAGATACTAAATTTGGTTTTTTTTAATATGTAGAAACGTGATCCGAATCCCTATTTTCCTATTGCATATTCTGGAGTTTCCTACGTTTATTACTTCTTTCTGGGAAGTTTATAGTGCGGATTTCTTGTATGACCTTCAAATAAATTTTTGTAGATATTTATCCATGCGCAATTTATGTTTATAAAACTTACCATAAAATACATGAGATTTCCCGTGTAGACGGTAACCTTGTTGAATTTAAATAAGAATAAAAAGAGAAACTTAAATAATGAAAAATATTTACTAAATTTCTTTACCTAAGTTATTAAAGAACTAAAAACAAATTCATTCTATTTCTGTCATTTACGTATTTTCCAATGGTATTTAGGTACGTATTTATCATACACAATCTTCGTACTTTATACACGGACGAATTAATTGAATTGGTTTGAGTTCCTTAATAAACATACAACATGAATATAAAAATATTACCTTGAATTTGTCATTCCCTGTTGGTGCTGTTGCGTACGGTATGCCATAAAATGCAAACAAAGTATCATTTTGTTCCTTATATCCTCGCACGGGCCCCTGGGCTATATTTACTAGTCTCGCCTCGTTGGTTTGCCCTCCTGCAATCACCGAAATCAAACATAATGAAACGACACACTTCCACATTGCGCGTCGCTACACTGCCGGTGCCGGATTTACGAATGTTTTCCGTTCACGCATCACTAGTACTATTATTTATTCTGTGGCATCAGATTGTTTAGAGTCACTTCATAGATTACTTATCTCGATGACTCGTAGTTTCTTATTGTGTTAATAGAGATAATGGGTGCGTTTGGCAGAAGAAAGCGCTAGCAAGCGCTTGTAAGCAAAATGGCGAACGTAAGCGGTAAGCGCTGTCAAATCGTAAGTAGCTATTTTCCTCTAGGACACGAAGTTAGTTTTAACCGGGTAACCTAACCTAATTTAAATATATGTTTGTAAAGTATTCATATTAAAAACTTACCAATTATGAATTTTTAATAACATGTATATGTTTATTTATGTCATTATATTACTTAAAACGAATATTGCACAAAACACCTTATAAAGTCTACTTCAAAACAAACAAATTAAATAAGCAAAATGGCGGATTGTGTCAGCGCTACTAAAGTTAGGAAACGTGTCCTGGCCGAAAACTCTTTAGTTTCGCCATTTTGCTTACAAGCGCTTGCTAGCGCTTTTTTCTGCCAAACGCACCCAATAGTTAATAGATTAATAAAGTGTTAATAGAGTTTAAAGTCTGATATTGTCGTTTTGCTAGAGCGGTTGTTGTAGAGGTAGTAGAGGGAGGTGCTAGAGGGAGTTGCTAACTTTGAAATAAAATTACACAAAAACTATAACACAGTTTTTTTTGTTTAATCACTTCCGATCCTTATATGTATAGTTTGATGGTAGTTTTCCTACAAAATCGACTATTTTGGTTTGATTTGTAGGAATAGAAATGAAGTGCTTTTGTACAGAATTGTGCATGTAATGAAAAGTGAATTCTCTACGATAATTAAAAGTGCATAACGCATAATGCATACACATAAAGCATGGGTTCACCGTGTCAAATATAGGAACAATATTTTGAAATCTTCGATCAATTATATAGGTACTAGATTAAGGATCAGGAACAAAAATAAGTCGTACAAGTGGCCACATTTGCACACACATAAACATCTATCTATCTTAGAAAAAAGTTTAATAACATTAACAACTTCAGTTTATTATAAACCTTAATAACACTTTAACACAAAGTTTAATCATAATTGCAAAATATGTTTATTTAAGTCCTTTCATCAGAGAAAGGTTAAAAGCAATAAGTTTAGAATGTCGGTTGAAAATAAAAGTCATAGGTTACAAAAATATTTATTCTAAAATGAAACTTAAACTCTTAAGTAATAAGGTTAAAACATTATGTTGACATTTCCGTGCTTAATATAATTTGGTAGTAGATGTAGTTCTTAGTATTATATTTCAATGCTTGGAACACAGTGAGTATTGAAAGACGTAGAGTTGCAGAATATAATTATTTTAGGGCAAAGGTCGTTTTGTATGGTGGCAAATATTTTTGACCGATTTATAACAGTAGTAGGATTAAGTAGTAGGTATTCATTGAAAAGTCGTCAATTTCTTTTTTAAATACCCTTTTCTAGGAGTGTCACATATCGATGTTAAATCTAATAATGATGTATCAGGAGATTTCAAGCAAACGGCACCAGCCCGAGGTACATCACGTATTTCTGTCATATCTTCAAAAGTTAAAGTTTATTGAATACAATTTTAAAGTATTTCATGAAAATGCCTACAGGTATAGTTTTTATAGGATAAAAATTTTTTAAATAACCTGATTTAATAACTCTTTTGTTAGTCTGAACATAAAGCTTATTGCACTTTTATTGGTCCGTGAATCTGAAAAAGTCATAAACAACTTACTTTTTACCAAAAGCACTACACTACCTTCACAAGTTTACACCTTCAATTTTACTACTTTATGATAATTACCGGCAATTTGGGAACCGCTGTTTTTAGTAATCCTTTGCGTGTTTCCAGTTAGCCTCTCAACTGTCCCGGCCAAAATGCCAGCTTTGGCGCATCTGTTCAACCTTAAACGAGTGATTTATTGCCTACGTGGCGCATGTCATTCAAATGGCAATATCTTAATAATTATGTATGGAAACTGTATAAAATAATATATTGTTAGAATTATTGTTGAGTAACCTAATAGAATATGTGTAAATGTGTACGTTTACCCACCTTATGTACGTTTACGTACCTTTTTATATTTTCTAAATTTCATGATAAAAATGCTAGAAGCGATTTTTTTCCAGTTTGTTGAGTAAAAAATGTAAAAAATAACAATTATTACGTGGTAGAGCCATGCTGCAATTATATTAGTAGTATAGTTGTAGCACGAATGGGTCGGCTCGACCGGGGAAGGACCACGCTCTCACAGAATACCAGCGTCAAATAGTAGCTTAATGCTGCTGTATTTCGTATGGTGAGTGTAGAGAACCGGAGACCCTTTTTACTGGAAATGAGGCATTCCATCTCAGTCCTCACGGGTGACAACGCATCTGCATTTTGATTTGTAATGGAAGATAGATGTAGATGTCTATGGGCCGCAGCAACCACTTACCATCAGGTGGACTGTGTGCTCGTTTGTCACCCTATTCTATAAAAAAAAAAAAAAAAAAAAAAAATTATTATTATTTCAGTAATTATTTATTTTATTTACATTAAGATAATAAACTTTACAATAATTAATAAAAAAAACACAACTCCGAGTACATTTTGTTTACACCACAAGCTCGACAATAATATGGGCCACATATATGACCCGAAACAGGCACAAAAAAGGCACGTTATGTACTTCAATAGCGACAATTCCATACCAAAAAAGGTAGGTTAATGATATTGTTACGCGCCTAAGTCGACGGCACTAGCGCCATCTAGTCTCCAACCGAAGAACTAAACTTCTTGAAGTTGAAACTCGAACTCTCGGTACCTTGCGCGTGTTTACTTGAATATTCTGGATATTTCCGTGCTAATTTATATTTATAGGCGCTGCAAGATGCGATCGGGGAAGTATTGAATTTGGCGAGACAAGCGAAGCTTCGGAGCGAAATAAAGTGAATTAGTGTGATTAATTATTAGTGTTTTAAGTTTTAATTTGTGTAAAGAAAATTAAAGTGTTAATTTAGGTAATTTTATCCGCAATTTTTATTGTCACGAACCTCAAGCTCGTAACAATAATAAAACAATTTAGGGTTATGTCCAATCTATCAAAATGAATCGAACACATTCTCAAATTTTTGGATGGGTTATACATATATATATATATATATATGTGTATATATATAGTTCTTCTCCTCTTTCTTTCGCGACAATAGATACTCATTCTGCATAGCGAAATGGGTCCCTAGGAAAACAAAAAATATATGTTAAATAATAATACTTTACAAACAAAAAATTAAATAATATTACTACTCCATGCATGTTTGTTCAAGAACAGTCGATGTTTGTTACAATAGTTGTTGCATTGTAGCAAACATTGGCGAAACAATCATAATATTTGCTAATTGAATATTTTTTTCTATTTAATTCTGTTTTTATTTCATGAGAAACACATAATGATATAAACTTACCGAAAAAAAGATATCCCTTCCAAATTCTTAGCGTTACGGTAGTTATTTGTACAGTTTTTAAACGCGCGCACTGCGGAATTTCGACGTTTTAACGTTGGCTATGTTTGGACTATACTAATTTAAAATAAGACCAAAGAAGTGTTTGTGGTCTTATTTTTCTGGCCGTTTTTGAAGCGCTCCTCGGGAATCTAGTATATTATTGATCGAAGTTTGAAATGAAATTCATCCATAGAAAAGTAATAAATATTTTTGACCACTTCATGGAGTAGCTCACTATAGCTTTTTGGGATTCAGTGTATCAATTAACAGCAGATGTCTATTAGGAGGAACCTCGACTCGTCATTTACTCTTCGCCGAATAAACGTCGCCGTTTTCTGTATAGGCATTTTGTTATCATCGACTTAGTCAAAATTAAGGATGCAAAAGTATAATAAGGTAAATAGCATTAACACATAATTTTAATTATTAAATAAAAATATTTGACAATGGATAAAATTAAATTCTTAATTAATTGTACCTTTCTTTCAAATTTGATATTCACTGGTTTTATAATTATAAATTCAGTTTTGAGTCTTGGAGTTGGAGGAGAGGGTGCGGTTGGTATTGCATAATACTTCTTATATATAGTATCCCAAAAAAGAATGCGTTGCTGTATCAGCGGTCCCCGCAGTTCGTCGTTATATCGAGAGACATATGAGGGCCACCGTTTGCATCCGTAGGCGGCCACATTGGCGGCATTGAACCTCTGGAGCTTGTTTTCTGCAATAATCGGAAAATTAAAGTACCCGTTTACTTATGAAAGAGGGATAACGAGCATGAGGCCCACCTGATGGTAAGTGACTACACCGCCGCCCTTATACAACTGTAGGCCATGAATTTGGATCTATTGTTTTGAATAAATTAATTAGAATTAAAGAATTATGAAGTAATAGTTTAAAGCAAATTGTGGAATGAATAGTAATAACCAGATCCATGAATAATAAAAACTTGATCATAATTACAATTTAATTTATTTTTTTTAAATTTAATTATAAGTTATTACGACTCAAACAAACACTGATTTCGGATAGAATTCAAACCCAGTATTTACAACTTAGCCAACTCCATAAACCGGATGCAGATGCGAAACAAATTGATATCTAATATTTTTAAATATATCAGATTTTTATTTGGTTTTGCTTTATTAATAATTCCAGGACTGTAAAACATTGAGCTATCGAATTTCTTAACCAGATTCACTCATTCTGACGGACAGAAAACCAATTGAAAATGCCGGGAAAGCGCTTTTTACTTTTTACTTTTTGTTTTTCCTTTTCTAATGTATTTTATATATGCAATGATATAAAACCAAGGAGATTTTTCTTTAATTTTATAGAAACAAAGGAAACTTTTTTCCCCGACCTATTGTTACATATCATTTCCATTCAATTTTAATAAATTATTATTATAAATTGCTGCAGGGCATGTGGTAGTGCGGCGGTTGTTGAGATTTATACTGCAGCGCCACCGTATAATTAAAGTGCTTTGTGATTTATTATTGTACGTGCTTTGATTTATTTTTGTAAGAAGTATTTGGATTGACTTGAAAGTGAAAATTGCTTTAATTTTTACATTGGTTATTTAGAACGTAGGTCTATCGAAGATTGCGCTCGTTGGTGTACAACAGTACTTAGAATGTTTGCCAGTAAATGAATGAACGCCACTACTCCCTGGTACCACCCACACTGTGCGCTTATTTCCTTCCTTTTCGCTCTACCCTCGACCAATTAAATTTACGGGGATCGCTAATCAAGTTTTTAATGGAATATCCATTGAACTTGAACTTGAGTGTATACGCACATAATTTTTTGCTTTCAATCGTATATAATAGATAATAAATTTATTAATAATATAATAAAAGACACGCAAGCGAAATTTAATAAGGTCTCTCTTAAATAGAACAAACAAAAAGATCTATAAAAACCCGCGTGTAAGAACATGTAGGCATGTAGTTGACGTGAAGCACCGACGCTCCGGGAAGCCTGCAGTCTGTGAACATGTTCAAGATCGTCTCCATCATTACATCAGATTTAATAAACCACATATCCTCTTAAAAGAACACCGATTCCTACCAAGGATGATACGCGGGGCTATTGAAATTATATAACATCCTAATTTCAATAGAGAAGATGGATGAGTACTGCCATACTGAGATCCTGTAATGAACAAAATTAAATCCAAACCCAAGTATACCACTATAGGACTTCAAAATACTGTAAGCTCGTTCAGCGCAGATTGGACCAAAAGTTAATATTCAGAAACTAAAGGTAGCCGGGCTAACTATGACATTGGGACGTGAAGCATTTCAGTCCCCCCCCCCCCCCCCCGTGACTATGGGTGCTATAAAGCATCGAAAACGTCGAGAATTAAAAATAAGTTAATTAAACGTGATAAAATATAAAATAGTTTAAATATAAATATATATTAAATAGTTTAAATATTAAATAGTTTTTTTCAATGTTTAGTTTTCGCGGAAATACGAGAAATCATTAAGGTTGACATTATTCGAAGTAAATAATCCATTAGTCGCTTTGTTTGGCTTTTAGAAGACAAATCGGTCTGCAATTTACTTCATCGACGGCGATTTTGAATATTCTTCAATCTTCTCGTTCTTGTTCATCGAAAAAATGCTCTTAATTATTATTTTAGTTAAGTTCTTTATTATAATGTTAAATATTGAGAGTAATTTTAAGGTTATTTAATACTACTGTGGACATTTCGTACGTAACTAATGAATATCAATATTTTCGGAGACGTAAACGATTTTATACGGTACATACCGGGGTAATGGTAAAAAAGATAAAAAATTGCATTGCTTCAAGTAGATAGCGGTAAAACAATCTCGTATTACATGAGATTATGTTTGATATAAAATATCAGATCGACATCGGAGATGTCGCTACTTTTACTCACCTATGTAACTGGCACCATTTTGTATTTGCAATATGTAAACTTGCCAGAACACTAGTGGGAAGCAGAATCAAATGTTTGTTTGTTGTTATGTCTAGTGTGTAATCAGAAAAGTAAACTGTATATTTCGTAATATCAAATAAAAAAGGATTCGTACGACCTACGATTCATCTCTATATAGTATGAAGTCACTAGCCAGCTAGCCACCGTCTGTACGCTTAGATCTTTTAAACTACGCAACGGATTTTGATGCGGTTTTATAATCATTCTTATATCCATATAACATGCAAATGTTGTCGAGATCTAAAAATCACCCGTGCGAAACCAGGCCGGATCGGTAGTATGCAATAAAAATAAACTTGCACTAAAAATTAAAAGCTCACATCAAAAACTTAAAAATAATAAAATAATCTCTCACTCTGAAGTCGACATTATATTTAGAACAATTGAAGCTCCGAAAGAATATTTCATTATTTTATTCTTATCAGTTCTTTGAAGTCGACTCTCACTTTTTATTGAAAGCTTTTTTTTTAACTCTTTCGAGTGGTCGTGAGGAATATGACAATCTCAGTCTTCCAAATTATTGTATTAAAAATTTCAATCCCTAATATCTCTAAATCTCAGGGATGGAGGTTTTTCTTCAAATATATATAGGACTATTTTTGAAATGTAAACTATTTAATATAAAAGAATCATCAAAATCGCTTCTCAATTAACGAACATATTGCGATATAAGATTTCGAATTGTAGACCTACTTTAATATCAATATAAAATAAAAATAGGTCCAAGTCCAACATGCAGATGCAGTAACACAAAATACATACCAAATTCAATAACCAACCTATAGCAAATCAAGCACATAGCAAATAAATATAATATAAAAACAATTTGAGCGGATTAATCAAATTACCTAAGCAGGTACTTGATGTAACTGACTTATTCAATCAAATAAAAACAGTGATCGATATGGTATTATTCAATCGAGCATGTCGTTAATAATGTTACTTCGGCCTTCACCTACATGTATGTGGTGATATGATAATATATTTTCTGTACTCAGGCGACGATTACATCGATTTAACTAATTCTATTTAATTTGAACTCGTATTGCCTACGTTTTAAGTATTTTAAAGTACTCATATGTACTGGAAAGTTTTTAATTCAAATAAAATCTGTAATTAATTATTTTAGTAACATTTAATAAACTAAAAATTCTTAACCATAACCAATAAATTATTATGAAATGCCTACGAAGTATTTAAAATATTGGCAATAATTTTGTTTTTAATAAAGTATAATCAAAAAAGTTTGACGCTGCAGGCCATCCTTGGAACTTCCCGCTAATTTCAAATGTAAAATTGTTGTGACCAAATTATTTTGCGAATATCGAAGTTATGTTAAAAAACTCGTTTTTTTTTTTCAAATTCTTTCTCCTGTGATATCTCACGAACAAATGACCGATTTTTATTTTGTCAACGGCATTCGACGTCCTTTTTTGAGTTTAAGAGCTGATTAATTTTTGAAATCGATCGGTAAAGCTGTTTGAAAGTTATTTAAAAAAAACAATGCTTCAAATTTTTTATTTTTGAGACCTTTAGAATGCCGCAAACCGCATCTCAATCGATCAACACATTCAAAAGTTATGAAAGGCTTACATACTGTGAACTTTTTATTCTAATGCCAAAGGTCTCACATGTACCCTGCTGTCTAGCGAGTGTGACTTGAACTGATCACAGAGTACTTTTTTATATAGGGAAGGACTGACTAACTGATTAACGTAATATTAATCAAAACATGGCGGACCGATAGACTGGTGATAATGGGCAGTGTGTAATAAATAAAAAAAAATTGAAAAAAAAATTACAAACCCCTTTGACTTTGCGTACAAAACATCTTTTGTCAAAAAATTACCGTATCATATTGATTTGATTTATAAAAATATAACATTAAAAAAAGAAATGTTGGCGTGTTAGTGCGCCCTCATTTCGTCGTCATTAGTGCTGGCTGAGGAGACATTGTAATGGTATGCAATAGTGTCGACAAGCGTCACCTACGCGGTCGTGCGGCTGAGGGCACTTGAAAACATTTGCGGCTGTACGAGGGCTGTGAGAAATATACCAGGCCAGGTCAAACTAAATGAGGTCAGGGGTAAATTCTTAAGTGTTAAGACAAGTAGCTTTGATATTATTTGATTTATATTTAAGTACGCAATGGAAAAACTGAAAAGACAGTAAGTATTAAAGTAAGTAGTGACTTTAATATGAATAGGTATAACTTATATAATAGGTTTTGATGACGTTTAATAAAAATTTTTTAAAGAAATTGGGTGACAAACGAGCACACAGTCCACCCGATGGTAAGTGGATACTGTGGCCCATAGACATCTATATTTATCCTCAATTAAGAATCAGAATGTAGTTGCGTTGTTACCCTTGAAGACTGAGATGTAATGCCTCGTTTACAGTAAAAAGAGTCTCCAGTTCTCTACAATAACCATACGAAACACAGCAGTATTGAGCTGCTATTTTACATTGGTATTCTGTGAGAGCGTGGTCTTATTCTGGTCGAGCTGACCCATTATATAGTTGCAGCGTGTCTCTACCACTAAAATACCAATGCTTTAATGATGCAATATCTTCTGGTTTGCTTCCCACTGTCGTCTCTAACGTGACGTGAAACTTGGTGCAAATTTGTATTATTGTTAATGAATGGGAATCCTTTCTATCGGAAATCCCTTGATAAACGAATAAAAAATAAGTGTGTGTGCGATTCGGCAATTGTAAGATCGATTTTATTTTTTCAATAAAAAAAATGAATACTTAACAAGATCCTGTTTTAAATTCCCCCTCTTGTCTTTTTCGACACCCATGAGATGATATGAGATAACGAATTCTATAATTTATTTATTTATTTGGTCTACCAACGACTGTTACATTACAGAAACTTAAAGTAGTTACATTGTAATAAACTATTATGAGCTAAATGCATTATCAGTTACAGGTAAACACAACGTGCTACTTTAACATGTGACATAAGTACCTTTTACATTGATACTCGTATAAGGTTAATTTTAAACTAGTTATAACAGTATAATGCCGAAACTACACGGCAGTATCGAGAAATGTCCGACGACAAAAGTTAACTATTGTAGGAACGTACAAAAGTACCAACGTACTCGCAGGGTATGGACCTCTTAATATAGAGATAAGTTGATAAGATACTTCTGTTGAATTTATCAAAAGGATATGTGCAGTTAAAATAGTAGGTATAGTAGAAACGTGAGGTGGCAATCATATTTATTAAAATCCACGAGTTTCGGTTGAATATAACATCCATTCGAGCGAGCCGCTTTGGTTCCATATGCTGCCACGAAGCAGAGAACCACTTGATTTGTACGTAAAGTACCTCCACCCATATCCGGCAGGCGTTTGTCGTAAAAATAAAATAAAGTCGCTGGAGTTTAAAAAAACACTTGACGCGTGTATTTCTCGGAAATTTTAATATTTTGGTTGCTATTCATACGAAATTTTACAGGTCATTTAAATAAATACCTGAACGAGATATGCACAATGGTTCCTTTGCTATAATCACGAAGAACAGATATAAATTCTATTTTAATGTTGCCCCCTTTATTTATAGAACATAAGTGACAAACGAGCACATAGTCCACCTGATGGTAAGTGGATGCTGTGGCCCATAGACATATACATTTAGGATGCATTGTCACCCCTAAGGACTACGATGGAATATCTCGTTACCAGGGTCTGTCTGTACATTCATACATACAACATTAATCTCCGATTTTACACTATGCTATTTTATTCTGTAAGGGCGTGGTGCTAACCCGGTCTGGCCGGCCAATTTGTGCTATAACCATAATAAAACCTGGCTCTACCAAGTGCTCCCGTATATCGTCTTGAAATATTTTAGCAGCTACAGGCTTCAAGCAGTTTCTATGTCTGTATTTTTAAAGTCACTACGAAAGACTTAAGAACGAAAGACATGACTTTGTACTTTTTAAAGGAAAATGGAATTCTCCGTGTGAAATGATAAGGAAAGTGCTAAAACGTTCCTGAAAGCGCTCTTTGTGGGGTTTGAAAATTTTATAGCTGCGATTACTTACATATAATTTTATTTTTAAACCGTAAAATATTGCATACAATTTTTGGTATTTTTATTTAGGTTTTTAGTAAAAATATTTACAAAGTATATCGACGGCGTATGTTTAAGCTTAGAATTATAATTACTGTCACTTTACTTTTACTTTAATGCATACCGTGGTTATTAGCTTTAGAAAACATGAACAGATACTGCTGTGTGAGGGAGGGTTTTCTAACATCTCTTTTTGTTCAATGGGGGTCAAAAGGGTTATTCAAAAAGTTCCACAAGTTTTTCGGAGGTTTTTCCCAGGTCGGGCCTTGACCCTATTACGCGAGATGTTGCTAGGTTGATTGAATACGCGGGCTTCTTATGTCTCCACAAGATGGCGGACGTGGCACGCGACAGCCTTGGATAATGCACTCGCTCTTCCAAATCTATTGCTTCGCCAAGGTCGGGAGGTAGTTCTACTTGAGCCGATAAGGAGAAAAAAATGGGGCGGGTTAGCTAACAAACTAAACGGCTCAAATAGGAGCAAAGTTAAAGGAAACACCGGGTGTGATCCTGATGCTGCGGACGACGCTTTTGCGTTGGAAGAAGACGGTTGCTCACACTATGTGAGGTGGTTTCTTCTGGTGCGCCCCAGACATGCGATCCAGACTAGCGGTGCGAAGCAAGAGCGATGCGTGACGAATTCTCACACTATGTGAGGCGGTTTTTTCTGGAGCGCGACTGCTATAATAAATTTAGTTTGACCTGGCCTGGTATATTTCTCACAGCCCTCGTACAGCCGCAAATGTTTTTAAGTGCCCTCAGCCGCACGACGGCGTAGGTGACGCTTGTCGACACCATTGCATACCATTACAATGTCTCCTCAGCCAGCACTAATGACGGCGAAATGAGGGCGCACTAACACGCCAACATTTCTTTTTTTAATGTTATATTTTTATAAATCAAATCAATATGATACGGTAATTTTTTGACAAAAGATGTTTTGTACGCAAAGTCAAAGGGGTTTGTAATTTTTTTTTCAATTTTTTTTATTTATTACACACTGCTCATTATCACCAGTCTATCGGGCCGCCATGTTTTGATTAATATTACGTTAATCAGTTAGTCAGTCCTTCCCTATATAAAAAAGTACTCTGTGATCAGTTCAAGTCACATTCGCTAGACAGCAGGGTACATGTGAGACCTTTGGCATTAGAATAAAAAGTTCACATAATAATATGCTTTACACCTCAGACCTACAAAAAAGATGTACAAAGCGTTGTTTACTTTTAAAGTAACACCAAAACTAATGCAAAACTATGCTCACCATATTGTTAGAACACGCACTCGTACGAACATATGCGTCTAACTGATTTGCAACCAACATCATTGTTTCAGGAGTGTGCATAATATTATGCCGTATTCGTCTAGTAATAAACTTTTTCTTGCTATTATGGAAGAAATATGAAAGCATGGTTTAGACGTCACTTTAAATGTACTTATCGTTTTCTCTATTATCTTATTGTTGATCTAAACCTTACACCCTTATTATATTCCTACTAGCAGTAAATATAATATTAATGTAATTATATACATCTTTATAAAATAAATAAAATTGAAAATAAGCTTTTTACTAAATGCATTTGAAATTAAATATGGTACTTATAATGAAAAATACTTTTTTCAAGTTTTTTTCTGACTATCTGTTTATTCCGGCTTATCTCAGAAACGGCTGGAACGACTTTGACGGGACTTTCAACTGGCAGATAGTTGTTGTCATAAGGAGTAAGTACCCGGATGACCGAGCGTTGCTCGGTTTTTTTTTCTTTGAAATTACATTTATAAATTACATACTAATGAAACATAAATAATATTTTTCGATCTTATTGACAGAATAGAAAAAACTGAAATGGTTATTTGAATAAAAAATCACGAGTGCATTTAGTTTTATTAAATTTTTCGTATTTTTAAAAAATACTAAAAAAAGAGCTTGAAATAATAGGTTTGCTCACAAAAGAAGGAAACTTAAAAAAAAAAGGAAAAAAACCGAACCAGAAACGGGACGCGAACCACGGAACTCCGACCAACATCCCACCTGAGCTATTACGATCGTTGGTGAAATGACAAAATTTACCTTCTTATATTGTAGCAGTTTTTTTTTTAGGATAATTGATAGAAAGATAAGTTTTTTATTGCCTGAAAACACGGACAAAAGGACATTTTCTAAAAATAAATCCTAGCTAGATCGATTTATTGCCCCCGAAACTCCCTGGACACTAAATTTTATGAAAATCGTTGGAGCCGTTTCCGAAATTCTGATTATATATATACAAGAATTGCTCGTTTAAAGGTATAGGACTAAGGCTCTTTTTTATTTTAGAATAAGAATAAGGGGACGCGCAAAAAAATTTAAACCCATGAAAACCAATCGTAATATATTCCACGCGGACGAAGTCGCTAGAAACAGCTAGTAAAGCTATAAAGATTTATGTGAACAATTTATAACTTCATTTAATTAATTCTCTTTTAGATTCATTCAAAAATGTCTGTTAAAAATAGTCATTCTTTTCATTGCAACAAAACTTCCCCATGTTATACCTTCATATAATTAAACACTACAATTTTGTTCGCAAAACAAAAACATTCTATAAAAGTAAAGTAAATTAAAAACCTATATACGTTCCACTGCTGGGCTCAAGCCTCCGCTCATTTTCTGAGAGGGTTTTAGGGCAAGGAATTGTCCACCGCGCTGCCTTACGGCGAACTTCACATGTCTTCGAAATATACTTTTTTCTCATTTATCTGACATGCAGGTTTCCTCACGATGTTTCCTTCACCTAAATCAGCACATAAAATTACAATTAACAATTTCATTGGAGCCGGCGGGGATCGAACCCGGTTTACTCGCGTACTGTGAAATTTACGGCGAGCGCTAACCATCTGAGCTACCACGACTCAAAACATTCTATTAAAAGATAGAGTAGAGATAGAAAACATTCTACATAAAATAATTAATATAATATAGGTGATAAAATATATTTAATAGATGATTCATGAATAAACTAAAATAAGTATAATTAATTATTTAAACCGTTTAAGTTAAAACGTAGTTTTTTTATTAGAATGCTTTTAATGTTACAAGAAAAACAAGACAGTAAAACAAGATTAATTAAATAACATTATATATAAATGGAAATATTACAAACCTTGAAGATGGTTGGCAAAATAAAACTGAAAAAAATTCCACTACTCGTCGGCACCAAAAATGTGTTCTAGTTAAGTAAATTCGAGTGTTGTCAAAATTGCATAAAGCTGGTTAAGCTTCAGAGCGGATTTTCAGTCAAACTAGTTTTCGTTTTGAAGTGCAACAAAAAAATAGTGAATAGTAGTGATCTTTATCTATGAATAACTGGATATGAGCCGGTTATAATATGATTACGATAATACCACAAGGTATTAGAAAATATTTTTACTTAATAGAAAATAAAACTTTCTACAAATTTACCGGAGCATAATTCGGTAATTCGTTTGATATATTTAAAAGAAATACGAAGCTTTAACCATTATAGATGTACGCAGTGTGACTTGGTTTTTTTGATTAAATTTATATTTTAAAAGGCATCACACTGCGTGTAGGGTTACGCCTATCCGTAACCTACAAGCGGTGGGGAGATTATTCCAGCATTTTTGCGTTGTAGCGGCAACTGCTTCCGAAGGCCGCTGTTTTGTGACTTGACAATATTAGTTTATATTTTCTACAATTTGAAGCAAATAAACAGGTGAAACAGGATTTTATTTTTCTGTAAATGGGGTCGTTTTTCCGCAATATCTACCTTCAGTTTTTCAAGTAATGATGCAAAGTATACTCCTGTAATGCTATTTCCTTTTTGAAAATAATCGATTGGGGTGATTCCATGACTATCCCAAAAACGGTCCAGACAAAACAACAGTTTTTGCTTTTTTGGAACCGGTTCCGCCTTTGCTGTCCACTGTTTTGACTGTATTTTTGTTTCAGGCATATAAATGAGTATCTACATTAATTAATCGATGCCAAAACTAGAATTTATTCCGCCTAAACTGCGCCAACACAGCGTTGGAAATGGCGCGCGCGTCACCCAAAGCTTTCTCATGCCTAAATCTTGATTTAATATGTAAAAAATACGTTCTTTGGACATTTTCGTAGTCTTTGCTACCACTCTCACTTTAATTTGGCGGTCGTCTAGCACCATTTGGTGAACTTTAGCAATGTTATCTTTAGTAGTTGCAGATTTTGGACGTCCTGAATGTTCATCGTCTCCCTCCCATGGACCTACCACCAAGCTATGGACGATTGTAACTAACTTCAAAGTGCAGATATCTCGTCACCATGAATAGTTATTTTTAATGCTCTCAAAGTCCAGCATTAACTTCTCCTTTAGTTAACAAATAAAAGAGGAAAATGTATGTAAGACAGTGACAAAAATTCATTTTATCTTTTACAATAAAATAAAAGTATTTAACATAAAATATATACAAATTTGTTCCTTAATGAATTATATCATAACAACTTTACCTTTCTTTCAAATTTGGTATTCACTAGATTTATAGTTCAGTTTTATTTTTTGGTATTGGAGATGGGGGTGCAGTTGGCATATAATATTTTTCATAAATAATATCCCAAAACAGAATGCGCTGCTGTATAAGAGGTCCTCGCAGTTTCACCATCTTATCGAGAGACATATGAGGACCACCGTTTGCGTCGGTTGGCGGCCACAATGGAAGTTTTGAACCCTTTGGAACCGGTTTCCTGCAATAATCAGAATATCGTGAGGCTATTTTTGTACATTCAAAATTCTTTTGAATAATTTTAGAATTAAAATCATTACGAAGCCGAAAAAATTATTTTTAGACAAATTGTAAGGTAAGCCTTTCGCTTATGATAGTGGCATAAAAACTCTATTAGCCAATCTTCACTCGTAGGTTTCGTAAGACGATAAATACCAGGATGATCTTGTCGCACCTGATAAAGCATTTTGTACTGAATGTTTTAATACCCAGAGCAGGGGCGGGAAGTAACGTCAAAGGTGTACATTACCGAGTGTAACTATTAAAGAAAAACGTCTGTAAAAGGGAATAGTCAGTAAAATCTAAGTTAAACGATTGAATATTTATAGAATATTGAAGAGAAGGTGAAAATAATGGAAAAGATCTTCAAGGTTTGAAAGTAAATTTTAATAACTACGAAATCGATTTGATTCGAAATTCGATTTAGTGTAAGTCGAAACGCGGATACACTAACTCTTGCCAATTCTCTATATCTTATGTAAGGCTAGAAAAGAAGTTCGAGAGGATCCATGAAAGATACAGGAACTCGATCATTATACCCCCCGACTCAAAACAAACACTGATTGAAACAGGATTCAAAACCAACATTATCCACAACTTATCTAAGTATACTGACTCAGTCAACAACGTCAGGTGATTGTCAAATAAATTGAATCTTATATGTAATGTCTTTTAAAATTTATTTAATAATAATAAAAATAAGTTTTCGGTGGTAGTTCTGTAGACGCAGTGTTGGACGACCTCACATTAAATGAGTGACTACCAAAGAACAGGCAGGGAGTCGATAAATGCAGTTGGCTCAGGGCTGTGCTTTGTCTCAACCTGTGAGCGGGGTTTATGTTAAGCAGTGGACTTCTGATAAACTATAATGATGATTATATTGATGATATTTTAAAATTAGTTTTACCCTGTTTTGATAAAGTTGTACCATAATTTTCTCATCAATTGCTTCATATTTATAAAATCTTGCGCGTTTAGGAAATTTCCGTCTCCTACAGCCATTGATTGGATGCAGTGGTCAGCACCACGCACATCAGTGTAGGGCACTAACGGAACGTTGTCATCTACGAAGGAATATACATATCAATATATATCTTTGTTTCCAGATTCCAGTTGCAACTGAATAGATTTTAGAGTGCCATATGCAATTATTACATCTGTAAAATAATCTATATACCTAAATATGGTTTCCTTGCCAACTGGTTTTTTACCGAAATAAAACTCTTCAACTCTCTGTGCGACTTCTTCTTTTTCTTCTGAATTTGAAAACTTAAGGTCACCGGGTACGAAATCGCAAAATGTTCATTCATTTTACTATAATAAGTGTCAAAAACAGGCATTCTTAATAGTCCTTCCATTTCAGCAAATCCAAATAACAATGGTAGTTTATGATTGCAGCTACTTTTCAAAACGTTTATTAGAGCATCGTCAAGAAATCTTTCCTCACCTTGTTTTCTTTCGACACAAGGTACAAAAAGAAACGTAGAATCGGGCTTATTTAAAAGATTAATAGAGTTTAATATATTCAGTGATGTTGATTTATAAAAAGTTCTAAATCATAAATATTTTTGTTCTTATTTGTAAAATTAAGCATCTTCGTATATTTCCAAGCATTTTTCGCCGGGTTCGTTTGAACACTAAAAACGGAGAGACTTGCTCCACTTTCGAGTATAACCTTATTAAAGAGACCTTTGGTCATCGGCGAAACAAGATGAAGATCAATCGACGATGAACCTGCACTAAATCCATTGATTGTAACATCATCAAGGTTTCCACCAAAACAAGCAATATTTCCTTTCAGCCAGTGAAACAACGCCACTTGGTCCTTCATGCCTGCGTACAGGTACATCACCAGGTACATACCAGGTACATCTTCTGTACCTACAACACGTACGAATTAACTTGAGACTCCACTGGAATGCGACCCCCTTCTCGACTCCCCGTACCGCGTCCCGCGCTGGCCGTGCGCGCTCAGTACAGATAGCATTTTTTATACGGATACGCGTCTCGACTCTAGTTTGATATTTTTGATAATTGTTTGTTGTTTGGTTTGGACTTTTGTTTGTTTTTGTTATACTTGAACGTTATTTTATCTGTTTGTTGTTAATTGCGTTGTTTTATTGTTAAGTTTGGACGTTGTGTTGTGCCGTTTTCTTGTGACGCTTAGGAGTTACTCCGCCTTTTTTATTTTTAAAAAAAGATGGGAGGAAAGACAATACATAGCCAAGCACGGACACTTGCTCTAAAAGTTTTAAAATTTTTCGAAGATGAAAAATGAAATAAAAAGTTTCTTATTCCTGTGGACCAAGCTTTAAAGAGGGCTTGTGCAGCAACAGGCATATCAAAGGCAACACACTACTAAGAATTAAAAAGGAGGCGAAAAAGTTCAGTCAATTTCTCAAGACCAAAATGATGATGTAGTATCGGAACCATGTACTTCTCAAGCAAGACTGATCGTATACAGTGACAATGAATAATAAATGTTGTAATAAATCCTTATTAATATTCCTTACTTCTATTCCTTGATTTTACATCGTTTGTGCTGTTCCGCTTATCCAAGATTGATTCACTTTCACCCTAAGGTTGCCTGGGAGAGATTGCTTTTTAGCAATAAGGTCGCCTGTTATGTTTTGTATTTTTATTGTGTACGAATCTGTAACACTTTTTATAGTGCAATAAAGTGTATAATAAATAAATTAATAATATTATAAATGAGAAAGTGTGTATGTCTATTTCTTTGTCCTTCCTTGACGCGTTAACTAAAAATAATATTATATATATTATAAAAAATAAATATTTAAAATATATAAAAATGGCAACAGTATCACTTATTACTTCACCCCTTGCCAGAACATTTTATTTTGTTTTTATTAATAATCTCATGCAAATCTCAAAAATTTCAAATAAAAAAATATTACGACGCATTATTTTGCACACCGTACATTGACAATTACGTCATCGGCCCAGGTCTCAAGTTAATTCGTACGAGTTATAGACATAGAAAACCATGTGCACCGAGACGGTAATTGAAATTAACTATAATGATATTATTTTCTTTAATGAATTGTTTTTCCGTCATTAAGTCGTCGTATCCCATTTGATATGCCTCTCCGTGAACATTTATAACCACAGGTAAATTATTTTCATTCGTATTAGGCACGTATATATTGGCGATTATACAGTCTTCTTGTTGTTTCAGTTCTATTCCCAAAGACCATATACCATTTGTGGGCAAATTACATATTTATTGACGGCCTCGAATGGTTCTGTCCATTTTGCTGGAGGAAGTGATGCCTGTAACAAAAATTGAGTAATATCTTTATAAATGTTGGAAATTCCTAAGTTTTCACCTTGTTTATTAAGATATTTTTTTTAAATAATTAAGGATAACATTGTGAAAAACACAATAACTGAAATTGGCCCGACCGTTGTTTGAACCCCGGACCTCGTAATTAGCAATCGCGTTTACGACTAATAGATCAACGAGGTAGTCAGGCAATGTAATTAGCGATATAGAGATATCATTATTCGTAAAAAGATATAAAAACCATTTGAATCGAAATCCGAAGAATTGTTTCAGATAAAATCGAAGTCTAGAAATTAAATTTCCCAAAAATAGAGTGAGGAACAAAAGTCAGTTCGTTCAATTATTTGATTAATTGATTCAATTAATTATATACTCGTACGTGGGTACATTATTAAAAATACCTTTAAGATGCTATAAGGTACATAAGATGAGTTACAGTCGCGTCGCGATAATATGCAAGTTCTATAAAGGATGGAATAAGAAATTCTTGTATCGCTTTACAAACACACCACGCCGCTATCGTAACGCTACTATGGCACTGAATCCTGTATAAAGTAGGCCCTTTTCAGTGTCATAGAAACGTTTGAGAAGTTCACTATCCCTACTGTAGCACTTACTTATGTAGTTCTAGCCATTATATATAATTGTTAAGCGGCTGTTGTTGCGTTTTGTCACACTACTTGTGTGTTTGGGTACCTACTATTTACTAATGCAGATTTTGAATATAGGAAACTTTTTAATATGTAAAAACGCAATGTTATTTTTATTGACTTATTTCATATTCCATGGTTTACTATATTTTTATTACTTCTCACTGGGAAGTTTGATATGGGGATCTGATATTTTGGTCGACAAAAAATTTTTCGACCAAGAAAATGTAAAATGTTTGTCATATTAATTTACTTAAGTTATTAAAATAACTAAAAACTAATCTATTCTATTTTGGTCGTTTACATATTTTCCAATGGTATTTAGACACAAATTTATCACACACTACCTGTGATTTATACACGGACAAAAAGAATGAATGAATAAATAGGTTTGTGCTTTTTTTTCTTTATAAACATGCAACCTTCGATCAACAATACCAACTAGATGTCGGGTCGGCGCAAGAAATCCATCTCAGTAAATAAGAGTGCACATGAGACGTGAGCTCTTATTTCATTTAGTTTACTTGAAACACAGCCAATGTAAACACGCTTCACAATGCCGCAATGTGTATTTAAAAGTTGTAAGAATAATGCCCGAAAAAGTAATTTAACGGCCGGAGTGTCTTACTTTCGGTAATTACATGTATGTTGTTACATAATAATAATAATAACTCTTCACTACTGGGATCACTCGTTTCGTTCCTAAAGATCAGGATACCACAGACCCGAGCAAATACCGCCCCATCACGTGTCTACCCACCATATATAAGACACTGACATCCATTTTGAGCGCGACAATCACTCGTCACCTGGAGCTAAATCAGGTGATGTCACGCGCTCAAAATGGATGCCGGGTAGGTGGTCGTGGAACCAAGGAACCACTCCTCATTGACGCGGTCATTGGCAAAGTGGTGAAACGCAACCGTCGGAATTTCTCCGCCGCCTGGATAGACTACAGAAAGGCGTTCGACTCGGTGCCCCATACATGGCTGAAGAGAGTCCTCCAGCTGTACAAAATTGACTGTACAGTTGGAGACTTCCTCGAGCAGTGTATGGAGCAATGGAGTACGATCATTTACTATCTGGGCGAGCGGATGATGGCTGCGGAGAACCACTCACTACAAATGCTTAATATTAAGTCATTCACGCACCACTGTTCACGTTAACGTGTCACGTTACGAAGTACATATCACTATGAATACGCAGTTTTTAAAAACATGATCTTATTACAAGCTCATTGAGGTCCAGGATTCGTTACTAAAGCTTATTTTACACAAAAACTATATAATTTGGAATTAAAAAGCTATGATAGACATTTTTATAATTTTATTGGCAATATGGTACCTCATACCCGTCAAGTTTATTAATAATAACGACCTCCAGACCGAATTTCGGTCACAGAGACCAGTCTCAACTGAGAACAGTCAGTCACCTACGCGGGACAGGGTTATAGTACCCGAGTGTATGCGCAAGCACAGGTGCACTCTATTATCTCACTCTCGTAGTCCGATGAGACGATAATTCGACACGATTGGAGAGAGATCAGGCGCAGAGCTGAGTACTTTACGTGCTTTTCGAGACACTTCCTAACTCCGAGCTGACACTGAGAATTTCTTGATAGAAAAACTTAATAATAGGGTCATGGATATCGATGGGCCGCAGCATCCACTTACCATCAGATGGATTGTGTGCTCGTTTGTCAACCAATGCTATAAAATAAATTGTCCACTTAAAGTTAAATAGATGCTATGGCTTATAGAAATTCACATTTATCCCCAAAAAAGAATGAAAATGCAAATGCGTTGTCACCCTTGACGATTAAGATGAAATGCCCCGTTTCCAGTAAAAAGAGTCTCAGATTCCTTTAATTCACCATACGAAACACAGCAGCATTTAGTTTCTATTTTGTGATTTTATTCTTTGAAAGTGTGATCCTACTCCGGTTCAGCCGACCCATTCGTGCTACAATCATAATATAGTTGCAGCGTAGCTCTACCACGTTCATATTAATAACCCTATTTTTGATGTTTAACTCTACCCGGAAGTCGTTCACGGGAACGAATGATCAGCAACCGCTTTTGCAACCACTACATCAATGAGGCTCTTATATATATATATATATATATATATATATATATATATATATATATATATATATATGTATATATATATATACATATATATATATATACATATATATATATATATATGTATATATATATATATATATATATATATATATATATATATATATATATATATGTAACGTCGTTAATGCACACCCTCAGACACACCAATTAGTATATTATGTTATAATCATAATACATACACTGAATTTTTAGTTAAACATTTTTATGTACTGATTATTTATCAAATTAGTTATACTAATTCCGGAAGAATGTTGTGGTTACAGTACAAATCCATGAACGCAAAGACTTTAATTTGCTTGAAATAAAGTTCATTTTTCTTTATTTTTATTGAATGACGGAATTACTAATAATAAATAAAACTGCACTCTTAAAAGTCTTATTGCCTTAAGTTACGGTCTATTTCAGTTTGTTTTGACCGTACAGATTTAGTGTGACTGTAATTTACGTAGTTTCAATTATTTTTGGGGTAAAAAATTACCTCTATTAAAAATTATATGAATCGATTCAGTAAACGATTCTGAACAAACTACTTTCTCAAAGTGCTTTACTTATGTTACTTGTTGTATATATATATATATATAATCTGTGCTCATTCCGCGGTACAAGTATTATTAGAAGCTTGCTGATTTAGGACAATCTCTTATTTTCTATATGGGAACCAATTATTGAACACAAAAATTCGGGAGCAAATTATTGGATTACGTTATAGGCATCCAAAATTGTGATCGCGTTATGCGTCACGCCAACAAAATATTATTACCTACGCCTCGTATGGGTGACAATTACGCTATCGGCGCTACGAACTACACAGGTACTTGTCAATCACACACGTTTGGTAAGGAAGCCAATCAGGAGGCGGGCAGCAGCGTCTTCCTGATAAAGACTAAAAATAAAAAAGTGCGGTTGCCAACGCGCTTGATAGCGTGCCAACCGTGACATACATCCCACTACGAGGCAATCAAGGGGGGAGGTCTATGTTCAGCTGTGGACTTTAATAGGCTGTAGGTGTAACCATTAAAACATAGGTACTTAATATTAACCATTTGTCCGCAATCGATCGATATTCATATCTTTGATTGGTCTGTACATGATTGTAAACACGTACCTACCGCCATCTTTATCTTATTCAATATTTAATCTACAAGTTCTAAAAGCGTGTTTGCTTACGTTTATCTTGTTTATAATGTTCTCTGTTTGCAATGTGAAAATAACAGCCTTTGTAGCCTTTTTTTAAATTGGTAAAGTTTATATAGAGAAGGTGGACAGAAAAGCAAAATTTATATATATATATATATATATATATATATATATATATATATATATATATATCCTATACCTTTAAAAGAGCAATTCTTGTATATAAATATATATATAATCAGAATCTCGGAAACGGCTCCAACGATTTTCATAAAATTTTGTGTGCAGGGAGTTTCGGGGGAAATAAATCGATCTAGCTAGGATTTATTTTTAGAAAAATTTTTTTACATGTTTTTAGGCAATGAAAAACTGCTACAATATCGTTAGAATAAGAAGGTAAATTTTGACAGTTTATTGATGATTACAAATAGCTTAATTGATATATTGGGCGGTCACAAAATCGTAATACCATGGTTCGAGTCCGACCGACCGACTCTTTTTAATTTTTTTTCAAGTTTCTTTCTTTTTTGAGAAAATCTATTTTTTTTAATATTTTTTAAAAACACAAACATTTAAATTAAACTAATTGCACTCATGATTTTTTATTCAACTAAACAGTTCAGTTTTTTCTATTATGTCGCTAAGATCAAAAAATATTATTCGTATTTCATCAGTATGTAATTTGTATCTAAATATAATTTCCAAAACACACGAATTAAAAAACCGAGCGAAAAATACCGAGCAAAGCTCGGTCAACCGGGTACTAATATGTTAAACAAAAAACATTATACATACTACATAAAATAAAACATAGACTATTTCTACTGCAAATGTCAAACACATAATTGTCGCTCGAACAAATGGTGGATTGTTGCCGTTTTACTGCAGTAATGGCTGAATAAGTACATCCGTAATATAATATGTATGTTATTACTCCAAGGTTAATGTTAAACACTTAATCGCACTGAGTATGGATTGTTGCTTAGGAATTTTGTTTTGTTTTTATTTTAGAATTTATTTAAAAGTTTGATCACTAGTTAAATGAGGAGCAGCTTAATAAGCTTGAGCGCATTCATAATTTATGCATTAGATTTATAGTTGGGCTTCGTAAATATGATCATATCTCCGAATTTCGCAAACAGCTCGAATGGCTCCCGATCCGCCTCCGCAGGAATACTCACATTCTCTTCATGAAGAGTGGGAGGATTAAACAGCACGCTATACGTGCTGTTTAATCCTCCCACTCTTCATTATTTAAAATAAACCGTTTCCGGTATCTTTCCCTTACCCATAATCGGTTCTCTCCCTACACCTTTACACTCTTATTCCTTTTTTAAGAAATCCGTTACCGTAACTGCTGTGCGATTGTGGAACTCTTTACCTCTCCATATTCGTCGTGCTAAATCTCTTCACTCTTTCAAAAGTCTTGTTAAATCGTGTTACTTAGAACGCTATTAGATAAATTACTTTTCCTTTCTCGTACTCTTTTCATTTAATCTATTATATGATATTTTATATATAATTTTCACTCATATTTATTTGTATGTAATAAATAAATAAGCTTCATCTCTGAACAAAAAATTCATTCAACTCCGTTCAAAGATCCTAACATCATCAAAAACTTTTACATATATATTATATAAATTAAAAGTGTATACTTTTAATAATATTCTTATTAAAATATACACTTTATAATTATATTCTTAGATTCATTATGCAAATTGGGCCAGAGACTCTAAAGTTATGATGCAAAGTGGAACTTTATTTACTTCGTTTAATTATGTATACTTCGAAGATAGCCAAGTGTGCTATAAATCCTGTTATATATAACTGTAAGATCAATACCTGCTTTTTGATGGAACTGAAAGTAGTATCACACAGGAAATTTTCGGCTGCTATACAAATGGGTCAGCTATGATAGAACCGACCAGGGAAGGACAGCGCGAAATAAGCTAAAGAGTGAGGTTGTACAATGCTATAATCAAGTATAAAATTTATTTATTTTATCAACTATTTGCTAATAATGTATTATTGTAATTTATTTTTAGTAATTGCAGAAAATACTGAAATTAAAGAAAAATGTTTAAAGATATCTAATCGGAATCGTGTCCTTGGTCCTTTGGAATATTTATATTTATATATATATATATATATATATATATATATATATATATATATATATATATATATATATATATATATATATTTACAGCCCCAATATACAAAAAAACCGAGAGAGTATCTTAGAGAAAATTTTTAAGAAATAAATATATTAACTTTGGCCTCTGAGTACTTATATATATATATCTATGAAAATTTGATATGTTCACAAATACAAAGGTAGTTTTAGTAAAAAAAAAGTGATATACACCCTGTAAATACTAGGAACAAACACAAGCTAGTGATACCAGTTTCTCGACTCCACAGAGTCAGTAATTCATTCTTGGGGCTATGTATACGCTATTACAACAAAGTCCCAGAAAATATACAAGGTCTCTCTACTGTATAAAAAGGGCTATTATGATATAAATGAATACATGGTTGATAATAACCCCTGGGAATGAGGTGGTCGCTTCCAAGCTGTTGTGTGCTTGTTGTGTTTACAGTGAAAATTTTATTTTAAAAAAAAAGTCCCGTCGGGTTTCTTGCTGGTTTCCCGGGACAGAAGTGTTTCTTTGAACCAGTGGTAAAATAAAAAAATCACTTTCAATAAGAATTACTTGTAATCAATATTGAATTTTGCTTACGTTTCACGAGTCGGTTGCTATGATTTTAAGGAAAATGTCTTTGCACTCTCAAGATAAAATAATTATTCCATGCTCAATTATGTAATTTTATCTCGATTAAGTTTTTATCAAAATCGTTGGAGCAGTTTTTTGTTAAGAATTAATTTACAGAATGAGTGGTAAATAAATCGATGTATTTATTATTGCAGATTCTGAATATGGGGAACTTTTATTAATATGTAGAAACGCAATGTTATTTCTATTAACCTATTTCGTAATCTATGGTTTCTTATGTTTATTACTTCTTACTGAGAAGTTTGAACGGATTTCATATTTGGTCGACAAATAATTTATCGTTAATAAGCAAACAACATTAACATAAAAATTATTACTTTGAATTTATAATCTCCTGTAGGTGCTGTTGCGTACGGTATGCAATAAAAGGCAAACAAAGTACAATTTTCACCCCCGTGCGAATATGGGCCCCTGGGCTATATTTACTTGTCTTTCCTTGCTGGCTTGCGCTCCCGTAGTCACCGAAATCAAACATAATAAAACTACACACTTTCACATTGCGAGACGCCGGTGCCGGAGCTACGAATGTTTAACGCATCATACTATTCACATTCACATTCATATTCACGGGAGCCGTGGAAGCTCAGATGATTAGTGCTCGCTGTAAATTTCACAGTACGCGAGCAAACCGGGTTCGATACCCGCCGCCACCAATGAAATTGTTAATTGCAATTTTAAATACTGATTTACCACGTGCTCAGCGGTGAAGGAAAACATCGTGAGGAAACCTTCATGTCAGAGAAATAAGAAAAAAATATTTCGAAGACATGTGAAGTTCGCTAACACGCATTGGGGCAGCGCGGCGGACAATTCCTTGCCCTAAAACCCTCTCAGAAATGAGCTTTAAAAAATGAGCAGTAACTTTACTACTTTTACTTTACTATTCTTATTCATGAAACATTACTTATCACGATGACTTTGCAGTTTTTTAAAACAGGATCTTATTACAAACAGTGAAATTGCCGATTTGATGGTGATATATATATATATATATATATATATATATATATATATATATATATATATATATATATATATATATATATATATATATATACATAAATTTCAAGAAAATTGAGTTCGCTCTCGTGGTTCCACATAAAAAATTTGTGGTAGTAGGATAACCAAATATACTGCACGCAACAACGCAAAGGAAGGTGAGGCCCTTTGACTCGCACAGCAAAAACCGACACGATCGCGAGAGCACGCGAGGCAAGGCGAGGGAAGGCAAGGCTGAGCGAAAATATCCTGTACACTCTCGTCCTCGCCTTGCCTCTTGGGCCCTCGTCGAGAGTGTACAGCCACCATAAAGTACGTCTCACTGCTGGGCACAGGCCTCCTCCCATTTGCAAGAGGTTTTAAGACAAGGAAGTGTCCGCCGCGCTGCCGTTTGGACGTATAGCCGAACTTCGCATGTCTTCGAAATATATTCTTTTTTTTTTATTTCTAAGACATGCAGGTTTCCAAACGATGTTTTCCTTCACCGCCGAGAATGTGGTATATCAGCACTTAAAATTGCACAATCATATTTGTGCCGGCGAGGATAGAAGCCGCGTACTGTGAAACTCAAAATGAGCGCTAGCCATCAGAGCTACCACGGCACGGCACGTGATTAAAGCTTATACACAAAAACTCTAACATTCTCAATTCAAAAAGCTATGACAGAATTTTTTATATTTATGGAAACATGGTGCATTATACCTTAGAATTAATTATTGGTAATTAAGCTTACCTATTTAGGACAATTTCTTATTTGTTGTATGGTAACCAATTATTGGCTAGAGAAATTCGTTATTAGATTACGCAATAGCAACCCAAAATTGTGGATTATGTTATTTATTACCCACAGAACACTCCTAACTTTTTAAACTACGACGTAAGGTATGGTATACATGTATTGTATATATGGTATACGTATAGGTAACAATTACACTCTCAATGCAGTTACTTTGCGGAAATTCATTATATTAAAGTTGTCAAACATTAATTTGCTCAGCAATAAAATAAAATGATGTGTATCACCTAGTTTTGAGGTGAAGTAGACTCTTACAACCACATCTGAGGATGCCTCGTGAAGAGGTGAAACACGTGTCGTATTATTATTGATGGTATTTCTTTTCTAGTGTTGGGACTGGTTGTGCTGAGTTTTATTTTATTGCACGGAACTGAGCAAATTAATGTTTGACACTTTAATACACTGATATGTCTCAACGTGTGAGACGTAAGGTAGATTTGGGACTGTTTGCAGCCACACAAATTTCCAATCACATATTTGAAGTGGGTGTATCGGAATGGTAAACTTTACACAAGTGTGGGCGTAGAAGATAACTCTGACAGTAGAGTAGGTTTTATAGCAGATAATCTATCTAGCGGTCATTTTAATGCTTATTTATATATGAAACACAAGCGTATAGTTTGCACAATTCGTTTCTTGGTTTGTTTATGGATCTGTCCGTTAGTTTGTTTGGAGGCCCGTCTGTTCGTTCGTTCGATAGTTTTCTTTTCGATGATTGACTGACTAACTAAACAGTTTTAACCAGAATAGAATAGCCTTTCTAGGTTTCAAAAGCAAAAGTACTGATTTTACACAAACGAAGTTGCAGGCACAGCTAGTATTATAAGACGTTGTGTTTTCGTTTTACGCGTCAAGTCAAACGGAGATTATGGGTATGTTCCAAAATAAAACCTAGTGTAGGTACTGTCCAATGCAAATGACGTCATATATCGAAGCCATATAAGTTGATTCGTTTCAAAACATTTGACAGTATATGACATCATACATTTGCGTTATATTGGAAATGTGTGCGATTACTTTGTCATTTTGTGCTCCAAACGTCATTATATCCTCCTAATGGAGATGCCAGCAATTATTCTACAATTTTTTTGTAATTGAATAAATAAAAAACAAATTCTGGCGTGCTTCATTCAGCGTACACACAGTTAAAAATTGTTTTAATATGGCCGGATATCCGACACAATATGGCGGCGGCAAGCCAGTACAATACGTCGTCAATTAATGACGTCATTTGTATTCGGCATTATACTGGAAAGTGGAAACATTTCGGAACATACCCAATATCTTGGAAGGAAAGATTGAGTTGGACTTACTACTTAATACTTTTAAATAACACAGGAATTTAGTAAGCAAAAGAAATGTATGTTACAACATGTATCTGGGGCATGGTAGTGCGCCGCCAAGACCATTCAACCAAACCAAAAACGAAGCTCTACCTACCTTTTCTCGAAGCGCGTTGTTTTTTTTAACCCTCATATCTTACGTTTGGATTATACCAGATAAACAAATTTCTCGAGTTATAATTTTAATAGTAGTCTTATTAAGCGTATAAAGTTTTAATTGCATAGCTCTTACACTTTAGATTTTATTGATATTTAAAAAAACGATTTCGTCACTGAAACACATCAAAATTCTTAAGGTACTTTCTGAAGTCCTAGACAGCAGAAATATGGTATGTAAGCTAATGTTAGTACACAATCAACAAAAAAATTCTAAAACTTGGAACGTTTACCCCACAACCCCTTAAACTTGGGAATAGCAGTTTGTATGAGACTTCCGCAAATTTTTATGCTACAGGCCAGAAAATTAATATAGCGACTCCTAGTTACTCCTTGTTATAAATAATAATAAAAAATACATATTTTAGGATTTTTAGTAAATCCCCACCCACCCTTTAAATTAGAGGATGGAATTTTGTATATGGATTTTTTCATACGAAGCTAATATCATGCTAGAGATCTGAAAATTATACAAGTACAAAGACTTCTTATTACAAGTTATAAATTACGCGTTTCAAGATTTTTAAAAAAAATTATCTCTCAATCCCTTAAATTAAGAGATGAAATTGTATATGGAGCTTTGTCATAAGCAACTTACAAAAAGAAGTGAAACCCCACCAAAAACATTTTCATGTAAAATGTTGTCAGGACGAGACCATATGGCTCGCACTGTCAAAAAGTTATTAGATTTTATGTAGAGCCAAGCCTCTAACTCTACACGCCGTTACTCTACAAGCTCTAACTTCACAAACTCTACACATTAGTCAAAATATGTAGCTTGGCAGATTTCGTTACCGTCATATGGGCGTATATTAAATGAGACAGGAAATAAGAGAAACCAAATTACTTACCATCCATATTGTCCCAAAACGAAGCCGAAATGAAGAGGCAGGGGGCAGCATCGCCAGAAGTAGTAGTCCACCTCACCAACAGTCATCATCTACAGCATCGACAGCCATTGGTAATGAAACGTCCGTAACTAAGGTGTAGAGGTAGAGTTTGTGAAGTTAAGGCCTGTAGATTTAGGGTGTGTAGAGTCAGAAGCTTGGCTCTATATGAGATCTAATAACTTTTTGACAGTGCGAGCCAAATGTATGGTAAGTTTTGGCAACGTTTTACATAAACATCTTTTTGGTGGGGTGTGTTTAGTCTCCTTCCGTTTTCCGTTAAGAATAAAATTATGTTTTAGGTATTACTATTAATAAAATTTAACCTCATCCCAAGCACACTACTGCATGATTTCAAAATACTGCTAATTTACTAATTATGTACTGTTAGTTCGTATCAAAATAAGTAAAGGCTGAAGGCTTCATTTCTCTCAGAAATCTTCAACCAGAACGGAAAGCCGTAATATTAGTGCTATAAAGCACCTTTTTCGACATGTCAGATTTTATACAAAAAATTAATATTATTAGCCTTAAGCCCGGTGAAACTTATTATTTAATATTAATAAAATATATTTTTGTTGTATTTATTATTATGATTATTTATTAATTCATTTTGAATATTTAATGCAAAATATTTATCAATAAAATAAAATAATAATATTATTAAATTAAAACTGTTTAAAAATGAATAAAAATAAGTTTAAGAAACTTTACTGAAGGTTTCCTCTGCTTCTGTTCAAAAAAAGATCTGAGTTACCTTCGTAGCGTAGCTTACGTCTAAAAAAGTTAGCATCACTAAGTAAGTAATAACTTCACAGAATACCACCGTGAAATACGCGTAAAATAACAAGTTAATGCTGCTGTGTTTCGTATTCGTATGGTGAGTGTTGAGAACCTGAGACCTTTTTAACTGGAAATAAGGCATTCCATCTTAGTTCTCAATGGTGAAAACACGTTTCCATTTGGATTCGTAATCAAGGATGGACGTCAGGCTCCTTTGTCACTCTTATTCTATAAACAAAAAGAAAATTAAATGCCCCAAAATCTATAAAAATTATTTTCATTATATTTTATTATACCTAATCGTAATATTCATAAAAATTTTAAAAATGTGACGATTGCTTGACTGCTCTTTATTGTACTATATGTTAACAGCCCCGTTCGTCGTTGGTTTATTTATCGTAAACGCGACTGCTGATCATGAGATTCCACATTTGAATCCCCAGTAGAGCCAAAAGAATATTAGGGAAATAAAGAGTTTTTCTATCAAAAAATTCTCACCTAAGTCGGAAAGCACGTAAAGCCGTTGATGCTGCGCCTGATCTCTTTCACTTAACTCAGAAGAAATGTCACTCAACATTCAACACAATATTTCTAAAAACTTTTTTATATGATTACATCAAAATCGACAAACAGACAGTCAAAAAACAGACACTGCAACAAAACATGGTATAAATGCACTTGTGAATTCGGGTATATTTAGATTGTTGTATGTCATGACGGAAAAAAAGGTTTTTATTTAATTATTACAAAATAACACTGACAGACATCCATATTTGAACATTAATATTTAATGAAACTAATAGTATCTGGTAATAAATCACTACATTTACAGTTTAGTTTTGGTTCTTGGAGTTGGATGAGGGGGTGCAATTGGCATTTTATAATGTTTTTCATAAATAGCATCCCAAAAAAGAATGCGTTGCTGTATCAGAGGTCCCCGCAGTTTCATTGTTTTATCGAGAGACATATGAGGACCACCGTTTGCGTGAGTAGGCGGCCACATTAGAAGGTCTGACCCCTCTGGAACTGGTTTTCTGCAACAATCGTAATGTATGAAGTTATGTTTATACATTCAGAAATTAGTTTAATTAAATTAGGAATATATATCCCCCATGAGCAACAACATAAATAAACGGCCCCTAGTCCCCGGCAGCCCCACTATTCCCGGCTACGGTGGCGACCATGGTAATGGTGGGACTGAGGGTGCTAAGAATCTCCAGTGGAAGTTTGGTTGCTAGTCGACCTGACATTTTTTTTATAGGAGTAGGGTGACCAACGAGCACACAGTCCACCTGATGGTAAGTGGATGCTGCGGCCCACAGACATGTTTTATCACCCCTGAGGACTAAGATGGAATGCCTTGATTCCAGTAAAACGGTACTCCGGTTCTCTACACTCGCCATACGAAACACAGCAACATTAAGCTGCCATTTCACGATGGTACTCTATGAGAGCGGTCGGTCGAGCCGACCCATTGATGCTACAACCATTATTATGGTTGTAGCATGAATGGGTCGGCTAGCTATATTTAGCTGCAGTGTGGCTCTACCACGTATAACCTATAACCTATGACCTGGCAACATATAACGCACCCTGAGAACTGACGAGAAAATCCTGGAGCTGGAAAAAGGGATAGACACACACACAATTTGCGTTGGGATATTATAGGATTATCTGAGATCCAAGGAGAGGAGAAGGACACGGTAATCCTCGAACCCTGCAACATGTTCTATCACCGGGAGGGCGACCATCTGTCCCAAGGAGGTGTCGAATTTATCGTCCACAAGTCTCTCGTTAACAACGTTGTAAATATTGGAAGTGTATCGACGAGAGTTGCGTTGCGTAGGTCATACAGGTTTACGCACCAACCTTGGCACATCTCGACGAAGAGACATTCCTGCAAAACCCACTATACGGTGTTAATGGGAGATTTCAACACAAAATTAGGCAAAGGAGAGAAGAACGGTGAGCTGAAAGAAGGGAAAACCAAGCGGCAAGCAGTTGGCAGACTTCATGGACAAAGAAGGACACTTTATAATGAACTCTTTCTTCCAGAAGCGGCCCCACAGAAATTGGACCTGGTCAAGCCCCTACGGCTCAACAAAAAGTGGGATTTACTTCATCATGACTGCCAGACGACAACTGTTCAGTGATGTCTCAGTGATCGTGAGGATGAAAACTGGCAACAATCACCGAATTGTGAGAGGCACACTGAACTTAAACGTTAAGTTGGAGAGGTCACGTGTAATGAAGTCAACGCTCCGTCCTTCTCGTCCTCTAATCCAAAGCTCCGAAACCTTTCGGCTTGAGTTACAGAATCGTTTTCAGTGACAATGTGCAATGAAGTGAACGAAATAAATGACAAGCTTGAGGAAACTGCGGTCAAAATTAAGTTCTACAACACTCGTCGCAGTCGAACACAATAACTTTCCGATCACACTCTTACGAGTTTTAACGAGACACGTTTAAGCTTAAAAACGAGGATATCCGCAGTAGAACCAGAGTAACCGACATAGCCCAACGGATTAGTAAGCTGAAGTGCCAATGAGTCGGCCATATAGCTCGAATAACCGACAACCGTTGGGGTGAAGGGAAGGACGTGGTAGAGCCATGCTGCAATTATATTAGTAGTATAGTTGTAGCACGAATGGGTCGGCTCGACCGGGGAAGGACCACGCTCTCACAGAATACCAGCGTGAAATAGTAGCTTAATGCTGCTGTATTTCGTATGGTGAGTGTAGAGAACCGGAGACCCTTTTTACTGGAAACGAGGCATTCCATCTCAGTCCTTACGGGTGACAACGCATTTGTTGATTTGTAATGGAAGATAGATGTAGATGTCTATGGGCCGCAGCAACCACTTACCATCAGGTGGACTGTGTGCTCGTTTGTCACCCTATTCTATATAAAAAAAAAGGAAAGGTTCTCGAGTGGCAGCCTCGCACCGGCAGGTGAAGTGTAGTGTGTCACCCCATTAGATTGAGTCACGACCTGGAAAGACATGCAGGATGGATGCATGCGGTTCGGGACCGTGCTTTGCGGCGTTTCTTGGGGTAGGCCTATGTTCAGCAGTGGACTTGTAAAGAGCTATAATGATAATGATGAATTAAGAAAATATTAAAAGGATTATGAAGTACCAAAAATTACTTCAAAGGAAGTTATTGAAATGTATTCAAAGGACAATCTTACGCACGAGCTAGTTATCTAAGAAAATCCATCAACCTATCGTGTGTCCCATGGGTGTGGTAAAATGGAAAATTCCGGTATGATTTTGTAGCATTCAATAGAGAATAATAAGAATAAGAATATTAAATACACAGAACAACAGGGAACAGCAACATCAAAGGCACACGTTTTTAAATGTAGTGATTTAAAAAAACCTACCTGTAGAAAGGAAAACAATAGCATTCAACAGCAGTAAATATTTTTAGTACCGCCAGCTTCGATCATTGGTATTGTTGATCGAAGACCGCCAGTGTAAGTAAAACGCGGACCAAAAACTCTTTCCAACTTTCTGTATTCAATGACACGACTCCAAAACAAATATTGATTTCGGTTAGAATTCAAAACGAGCATCACTAACAACTAGTTAATAATACCTACTCCTAAGCCAGGTGATTACTAAGCAAATGATTATACACATATTTTTTTAAATATATTGGATAATAGCTGGCCCGGCAGGTGTTGTTATACCCTTTCTGCTACTCGTAGGGTGTTACCACATCAATCGATCGATCGTCTATCGATGACATAGATCGATGACGAAATGGATTAGTTGACATCGATCGATCGTTTCTACCACACCGTGCGATCAATGGCATCGATCGATGGTAGAATGGATTAGTCGTCGTCGATCGAGCTGTTTGATTATTCGAGAACCCGCCAAGCTCCATCGACCGTTATTTACAATGTCGTCTACTTAAACTAACTAAATCTTTGGCCTCAAAAAAGTATCTTCAGCGTTTACGTCTCCGTAACAATAATACGAGCAAATTCGTACTGGCCAACAATAACGCGTCTTCTTCTGAATATCCTCTTTTGAAAGATGCTGATGATGAGCCCACAACCAAATCCATTAATTGTCGATCGATGATTGAACGTTTTATCGACCAGTATCGGTGGATCAACTAAAACTACCACGATTGATTGGTATAGTAATACCCGTAAATAGCACTTCGAGACTTATACGATGTAAATATTAAAATTATTAATAACCCGACCACGGCGCCTCTTACGGCGGGACAAAATTTTGTGATTTCCTTTTTTGACACTAAACTAAAATATTTTGTAAATATGAGTCATTTTAGTCTATGATACATAATACAGAATTTGTTAATAACTTGACTTCAACGCCACAAAACTGTGAGCTATCACCAGGAAATCCAGAGTAATGTTGGGAAACAATAGACTATATGAAGTGATGGCGTTTTTTTAACATTGGGTGACAAACGAGCACACAGTCCACCTGATGGTAAGTGGATGCTGTGACCCATAGACATCCACATTTATCCTCAATTAAGAATCAAAATGCAAAAGTGCTGTCACCCCTGAGGACTAAGATGGAATGCCTCGATTCCAGTAAAACGGTGTGATGAAACATGCAGAGAGATAATGAATGAAAGTGGCTCATTACTTAGGACCGTCTCTTGTGAAGATCTATGGAGGAAACCTACGTTCAGCAGTGGACTTGCTGTGGGCTGTAATTATGATACTAAAGATGATATTTTAAAACTACTTTACCCTGTTTTGATAAAGTTGAACCATAATTCTCTCATCATTTTCTTCATGCTTTTAAAATCTGTTGTATCAGCTGGCGCATTTGGGAAAATTCCGTCTCCTATAGCCATTGATTGGGCACAGTGGTTAGCACCACGCACAACTGTGTAGGGCACTAACGGTACATTATCATCCACAAAGGAATATTCATATAAATATATACCATTGTTTCCAGATTCTACTTGCAACTGAACAGACTTTAGTGTGCCATATGCAAATAATACATCCGTAAAATAATCTATATATCTAAATATGGTTTCCTTGCCAACTGGTTTTTTACCAAAATAAAACTCTTTGATTCTCTGCGCGACTTCTTCTTTTTCTTCTGAGTTTGAAAACTGAAGGTCTCCGGGCAAGAAATCGGCAAAATTTTCATTCATTTTATAAAACCATGTTTCAAAAAGTGGCACTCTAAATAATCCTTCCATTTCAGCAAATCCAAATAACATTGGTAGTTTATGATTGCGGCCACTTTTTAAAACATTCAATGGAGCATCATCAAGAAATCTTTCCTCACCTTGTTCTCTTTCTACACAAGGTACAAAAAGAAACGTAGAATCGGGCTCATTTAAAAGATTAATAGAGTTTAAGTTTTCGTATGATGCTGATTTATAAAAAAATTCTAAATCAAAAATATCGTTGTTTTCATTTGTATAGTTAAGCATCTTCGCATATTTCCAAGCATTTTCGACTGGGTCTGTTTGAACACTAAAAACAGAGAGACTTGCTCCACTTTCGGGTATAACCTTATTAAAAAGACCTTTGGTCATTGGCGAAACAAGATGAAGATCCACCGACGATGAACCTGCACTGAATCCACTGATTGTAACATCATCAGGATTTCCACCAAAATTGGCAATATTTTTTTTCACCCAGCGAAACAACGCAACTTGGTCCTTCATTCCAGCATTTCCAGGCACATCTTCTGTGCCCAGGCATAGAAAACCATGTGCACCGAGACGGTAATTGAAATTAACTATAATGATATTCTTATCTTTAACGAGTTGTTTTGCCGTCATTAAATCGCCATATCCTACTAGATATGCCCCACCATGAACATGTATAACCACAGGTAAATCTTTCTCATTCGTGTCAGGTACGTATATATTTGCGATTAGGCAGTCTTCCTGTTGCTTAAGTTTTATTTCCAAAGGCATGTTAGGTAGTACAATTTGTGGGCAAATTATATCTTTATTGACGGCTTCGAATGGTTCTGTCCATCGCGGCGGTGGAAGTGGTGCCTATAATAAAAATTGAATATTATTTTAAAATGTTAGATCCTCATTTAATTATTACATATTATATTAACTTTAAAATTTTCATTAAAATTTGTCGAGCACTAACTGCAATAAATAAATTTAATTAATTTAAGAAACGGCAAATCAACCAAATTTTACAATTGCTAATTTATTATATGAATACAGAAAAATAATAGATACGCAAGGTGATATGTGATGAATATGGCCTTACATATTACAAACTAAAAACATTACTTTTCTAGACATCGACATCTATTTAAAGGTTTTACCACAATATTAAATACATAGGTTCGGTAGTGCAGTGACTAAACGTTAAAGATGTGGCGCTGCATAGCTGTGGGTTGGAATCCCACAGCTAAAACTAAAGCTAAAATTAAAGCCACACAAAATGGTTTGTGTGACTTACTTTAATTCTTCCGTTGCGGTTGTTTTATTTGTGAGTATGCAACTTGTGTATATAAATCTATTCACGATACAGAACAAATCCTACTGTGGGAGTAAATGTTTAAAGAAATAAAATTAAAATATAGGGCTCGATAACACGGCAGCGTTTCATTGCGCTGCTACAAGCCAGGAGTTCGATTCCCGAGTATTCGTACGGCCTACAAATATTTTGTCGCGACTTTCTTTATATGTAAAATGCTTTTCGATGTGAAAGATGGAGGAACACAAGAGAAATGCCTAGTATGTGGGTAACATTTTTTTAATGAGAATAGAAGCTCTAAGAAAATAAAATCTACTACTTCTATTTATTATTATTATCTACATGTCACGATATAAATAGTATTTATTACAATACATTTCAACAAAACCAAAATATTTCCATTAGGTCGATTATCACGTATTTTGTCAATAGCACAGATTATCTCGATAACAGAGATAATCTGCAATTTACGGATGGAAGGAATATGTAAATATATGTTTCTTAATTTATGTACAATATTATTATGAAAAATAGTACCTTGAATTTGTGGTCACCCGTAGGTGCTGTTGCGTATGGTATGCCATAAAAGGCATACAAATTATCATTTTGTGACTTATACCCCCGCACGGGCCCCTGGGCTATATTCACTAGCCTTGCCTCTCGTGTTTGCACTCCCGCTATCGAACATAATAAGACGATACACTTCCACATAGCGCGACGCTATACATAAAGACTAAAATATACTCTGTTGATATAGTAGCGCAGTTACGAATGTTTATTACGTCTAGGGTTGCCAACCACACTGTATAGTATATTATTCTACTTTAATAGTCCAGTTAAAAACTAATTTCCTAAAAATTATGTGGTAAGCGCAACTACTATATTTTATTATAACTTGAGGTCAATGATATATATATATATATATATATATATATATATATATATATATATATATATATATATATATATATATATATATCGATGTTCGATCCCTGCCGGTATTAATTGAATTGTTGATTAAAAGTTAAGTGCTGATTTACCACGTGTTTGGGGGTGAAGGAAAAATCATGAGGAATCCCGCATGTCTGAAAAAAAATATTTATATTTCGAGGACATGTGAAGTCCGCCAACACGCATTGGAGTAACGCGGCGGAAACTTCCGAATGGGACACTTCTAAAAGTGAGCTTAACCGGGGAAGGACTACGCTCTCACATAGCAACCTTATCTAGCAGCTTGATGCCGGTATGTTTGGTATGGTGAGTGTAGAAAATTGGAGATCCCTTTTTACTGGAACGAGGCGTTCCATCTTAGTCCTCAATGGTGAAAACTCATCCGCAATTTGTTTCTTAATCGAAGATAAATGTAGATATCTATAGGCCACAGCATCCACTTACCATCAGGTGGACTATGTGTTCGTTTGTCACTCCTGTTCTATTATCCAATAAATCATTATCAATCATTACTTAATCATCATCATTCGCTATATATACTTTATTTTTACAAGCTTAGATTAATTATTCTAAGCTTACTTTATTTCTATTTATTATTTCAAATATTTCATCAGAAACATTGCCAACCCTCAATTTTATGATGTCCACTCAAATGATTACTTATCGTGATGACTTTGCAATTTTAAACAGGAACTAAATTAACTTCAAGGCTAGGAGTTCTGAGCGCATAAAGTTATTGTTATATGAGTTGATCGCTACTGAAACAGACGGGCGTGTTCGTCATCTCGGCCCTCTTTCCTATTGGCATAGGTGCCACACCTCTTTGGGTTCGGGAAGTAACGCGGTGGCCGAGACCCTGATAAGACGTTTAATTCAGAAACATAAACCGCTCCCTCAAAAGAAAGTGGTTGACCACTGGGATTATAGGCTCCAGTGAATGGTCCCGGCCCAGACGTCAGTCATAAACTTAGTGGACTGTATATCCTCTTAATTCGCTTCTTTTAGAGTGGACACTGGTGTAATAAAACAGCAAGTACTCGTAACTGCCCTTTGGAAATGAGATACTGAATTTCCCTATTTTCACTCCACATTTCCTGATTTCGTTTTTCCTTCTTGATTTAAAACTGAAAACTGTAGCTGGTCCTGAACAATCCCAAACGAATTGCAAATTGAGCGATTTACTTAAGTACCACCGAGCTAAACCATAAACTGAGCCAGGCGTGAAAGCCTCCTATTTTCGCACATAATTTTCACTATCACATTTCCATAATTTATTATAACAATTATATTTCTCAAAAAGAACAAAATTAAACACATAAAACATTAAAACCTTTACATTATACAGGGTATTTTTGAAACGCTCCCGAAAACAAAGACAGACGCTAAGCATTAGGGATACATTTGATGATAATACACAAGTAAAATCGATCCCGATGCAAAAATAATCATTTTTACAACGTTTATTTGTTAGTACAGATAAATGAAACGATAATTTCGTAATAGAATTCTTGAAAATACCTAAACATAAAACCAGCAATGAAACTTCAATACCTAAAATCAGCTGATAAAGGGTCAATAGACCCGCGACGCCGAATGCCGGCATGCAGCCCACGATCGTACCAGTACCCGATAATTTACAACACTTTTCTAAATACCTAATTTATCTACTTAACCTACTGTTTTTCCACTGTGATAGTCTCCATCTAGCCACTTTAATTCGATCTCACAGGTTAAATAAATCAAATTCCTGGTTCGATTCCCCACTAACGAAAAATTTATTTTCAGAACTAAATTATTTTAAAAAAATAGGTATTAAACAGCTAAATCCTTCGTGGCCTTTTATGAGATGCGACACAAATTGTGCCCCATTCATTTCGAGGCAGATTCGGGCTCGGCGTTGCGTCTCCTCATGCAGGCGGTACATCATCGTGGGGTCTTCGACACAGTCCGCACGTAGTTTGTCGAAAATATCCACGATCCTTTGGCGCATTTCGTCAGCACTATCACACTGACGATTTCCCCCTTCTTTCACACACAGAAAGAAGTCTAACGGGGTGACATCTGGTGAGCGAGGGGGTCAAGCGTGTAGTCCTAGTACCAATCATGAAAAGCTCGCTGAGGCGCTCACGGACGAACCTCACGACATGTGGAGGTGGACCATCATGTTGGAACTACGTGCGGTGATATTCAGCCAACCATAGGTCGTCCAAAATGTCAACCAACTATTCATTTATAAAGTTTAGGTATCGCTGTCGGTTAAGTCGCTGTGGCAGAAACGCTGGTCCTAGTATGCGATCCTTAAGGACGCGTTTGCAAATCAACCAAAATTAGGGTGTTTTTCGGTAGATTTTGTGACAAAACTAAACCAAATCAAATATAAGTAAAAACTACCATGTATAGATTGGTTTTTCATCTGCAAACCTATGTAACTCTTTTGTTGAAAATAGTAGTTTTTTATATTGTAAAAACGAACTTTCGTTGCCATTTTCTACAAAATTAACGATACCGGCTTGTGTTTCGGTACATGTTTTGGTCTATTATCAACATATTTAGGAAATTTAAAAAATACTATAAGATGACAGACATATTCAATTAAAAAACCCTGCGTTTATTTTTTATCAAAATGTCACAAATAGACGTAAAAAAAATTAAAACTGATGCACATTTTTTCACATATTTTGCTAATACCGATGAATCATAATTTATTGCAATAAGGGCTATTTTATTGTTGGTGCCTGCTTTGATTTATTGTACAAAGATTTCGATGAAATCACAGTCCGCGCTCGGCCGACGTCGTGAGTGGACACTGTATCGCCTGTTTGTAGCGGCTCATTATGAAAAGATCGCTGTACATACACAAAATATTAGAAAAAAACAAATTGGAAACATAAGTACTTGACAAGTGATAAAATTATTATTTTTATACTCACAGTTTTTTATTTAGCTAAAAATAAGTAGGATATATAAACTTACCTACTACTGCAACTCCTGGACGAGCGGAACTAGGTGTGCCGAGTTTGTGCTTGTTTTGTTGGTTATGATGAGACCTTACCTCCGGACTTGATGGTGTGACCTGAAGGTGTACTTTCGTGACCGCTATTTGAACTTCTTGCAGAGTAAAACTAGGTGTGCCGAGTTTGGGTTCGTTTTGTTTGTAACGATGAGACCTTACCACCGGACTTTATGGAGTGACCTGAAGGTGTAATTCAGTGATTACAACTGGAACTCCTAGACTGGTAGAACTAGGTGTGCCGAGTTTGGGTTCGTTTTGTTAGTAACGATAAGACCTTACCACCGGACTTGATGGAGTGACCTGAAGGTGTAATTCAGTAATTACAACTGGAACTCCTAGACTAGTAGAACTAGGTGCGCCGAGTTTGGGTTCGTTTTGTTAGTTACGATGAGACCTTACCACCGGACTTGATGGTCTCATCGTTACTAACAAAACGAACCCAAACTCGGCACACCTAGTTCTACCAGTCTAGGAGTGCCAGTTGCAATCACTGATTTACACCTTCAGGTCACTCCATCAAGTCTGGAGGTATGGACTCGTCATAACTAACAAAATGGAGCCTATTTTAACTCGTTCAGAAATTCCAGCAGTAGTTATTGAATTACCCCTTCAGGTCACTCCATCAAGTTTGGTGGTAAGGTCTTATCATAACAAACAAAACGAACCCAAACTCAGCACACCTAGTTCTACAAGTCTAGGAGTTCCACTTGTAATCACCGAACTACACCTTCAGGTCACTCCATCAAGTCCGGTGGTAAGATCTCATCATAACCTACAAAACGAACCCAAACTCAGCACACCTAGTTCTACAAGTCTAGGAGTTCCACTTGTAATCACCGAACTACACCTTCAGGTCACTCCATCAAGTCCGGTGGTAAGGTCTCATCATAACCTACAAAACGAACCCAAACTCGGCACACCTAGTTCTACAAGTCTAGGAGTTCCACTTGTAATCACCGAACTACACCTTCAGGTCACTCCATCAAGTCCGGTGGTAAGGTCTCATCATAACCTACAAAACGAACCCAAACTCAGCACACCTAGTTCTACAAGTCTAGGAGTTCCACTTGTAATCACCGAACTACACCTTCAGGTCACTCCATCAAGTCCGGTGGTAAGGTCTCATCATAACCTACAAAACGAACCCAAACTCAGCACACCTAGTTCTACAAGTCTAGGAGTTCCACTTGTAATCACTGAACTACACCTTCAGGTCACTCCATCAAGTCCGGTGGTAAGGTCTCATCATAACTAACAAAACGAACCCAAACTCAGCACACCTAGTTCTACAAGTCTACGAGTTCCACTTGTAATCACCGAACTACACCTTCAGGTCACTCCATCAAGTCCGGTGGTAAGGTCTCATCATAACTAACAAAACGAACCCAAACTCAGCACACCTAGTTCTACAAGTCTAGGAGTTCCACTTGTAATCACCGAACTACACCTTCAGGTCACTCCATCAAGTCCGGTGGTAAGGTCTCATCATAACCTACAAAACGAACCCAGACTCGGCACACCTAGTTCTACTAGTCTAGAAGTTCCAGTTGTAATCACTGAATTGCACCTTCAGGTCACTCCATCAAGACCGGTGGTAAGGTCTCATTGTAATTAACAAAACGATCCCAAACTCGGCACACCTAGTTCCACTAGTCTAGGAGTTCCTGTTGTAATCATCGAATTACACCTTCAGGTCACTCCATCAAGTCCGCAGGTAGGTAAGGTCTTATTATAACCGACAAACTCATTTCAAAGTCCAGAGCTAACATCTCACTACCAGTAGAGGGCTTCCAGTGCCAAGCAGTCTCTGGAGCAATATCAATAGCGTAGCTTAGTTATGAATACTAGGTTTAATGTTTGTTTTTGAATCTGGAGTTATTATGATTGAGTTTCTGTTTTTCATGGATCCTCTCCGTGTTTTCTTTATGTGCTTCATATCATTATACAACAGCACAGTGAAGAAGAGAGTTGATGAAATGTCAGAAAATGTTAAAGGGCAGCTGATTTTGAAATTTAAGGGAAGCTGTTTTATGCTTTGCAATTAGATGAGAGCACGAATTTTGGCATTGAGGCAAATTTGCTTGTTCGTTCGTTTCGTTAAGAAAACAACAACAGCATAATTGGAAATTTTTTATTCCGTATGCCTTCATACACTACGGGTGATGCAATATTTGATGTATTGAATAACTTTACGTCTACTCATGAAATACATGGGATAAATATGTGCCAGTTAGCACCGATGGTGTCCGGCTTATGTCTGGTACACGAATAGAAATGCAACCGCGAGAAGAATATAAATCTATATTATATAATAATAGCTGCTAAAAATATGCCAGAAAACTTAAAAACAGTGTTAGACGACATAGTGCAAGTGGTGAATTTTGTTCAAGTTAAGCCTTTAAATTCCCGCATTTTCAGTATGATTTGTGAAAAAATGAAAAGCGTGCATAGACAGTTGTTATTGCATGCTAAAATGCGTTGGTTATCTCGTGACAAAGTTGTGTCGCATGTCATTGCGCTGAGACATGAGATCAAAATGTTCTTTTTAAAGAATTCTGAAGGCGGCGTCGATAAACATGCTGATCACTTCAATTACTTTAGATGGCGCACAATGACAGTGTATTAAACTGATCTTTAATATCCTTAGCGAGCTGAACTTAAATCTACAAGGATTACAACATCTTTCAAGCTATAGATAAAATTGAAACGATGCTATAAAACTTGACTTTTGGTCCGTATTGTACAATTAAAAAAGTATAACACTTTCAGCGTTTTTGAAGTCCTCTGGTGGAAGGTAAAACGGAATCAGACCCTTTCAACACAGATATTACTGTCAATACTGGCTTGACAACGGCTCAAGCAAGCAATTAATAAAAATATACTGTAATTCAGCTTTAAAACCTAATTTTAAGGAATCCATTTTATCAAGTAAATGGGTGAACGTAAAGAAAGATTATAAGAAACTATCAGAAGAAGCACCGACAAATTGACTACTTTTCTCAACCACATACATACCTCTGTGAAGTGGCATTTTCTGCTTTTGTATTTATTTATATATTACAATATAAATAAATACAAAATGGGCTAAGCGCTCGCTGCAATACGCAAACAAGCCGAGTTTGATTCCCACCGGCACCAATGAAATTGTTAATAGCAATTTTAAATGCGGATTTACCACGTGCTCGACGGTTAGGAAAACATCGTGAGGAAACTTTTAATAACTTAACTAATATTTTCGAAGACATGTTAAGCACGCCAACATTCATTGGGTCAGCTCAGTGGATATTTCCTTTCCTAAAACTCTCTCAAAAATGAGAGGAGGCCTGTGCCCAGCAGTGTTGTAACTTAAACTTTTTTTAACTAAAATCACCCGTAAGGGTTCTTTTGAATCCGAATTCATTTTTTTACCTACCTTGCATAAGTTTCGAGTTAATCGCCTCGTTAAATATAGTTTCATTGTAACACCCTATTTCACCCTTTTAGTGGTTATTTTTTATTTATTTTTTAAAGTTGATGCCTTCGTTATATAAGGCAGCACTGTTCAAATTTTAGATCCAGCGATATCCAGCGACATCCAGCGTTATAGACTATGCGTTGACAGGTGAGTTAATCACTCAGGACGTCGTCTTTTATTTATATAGAATATTACACTGACTTAGCATTCATAATTTTACTACAAAATATAAATATTTAACATAAAAGGTATACAATTAATACTAATAATATCCACAAATTATTTATTTCCGATTTTAGTCTTTTTTAGTTAGTTTAGTTTTTTTTAGTATTCCAGTTTTAGTTCTTGGTCTTGGAGGAGCGGGTGCGGTTGGCATTGCATAATATTTATCATAAATAGCATCCCAAAAAAGAAATCTTTGCTGTATCAGAGGTCCTCGCAGCTTCATCGTTTTATCGAGTGACATATGAGGACCACAGTTTGCATCTGTAGGCGGCCACATTGGAAGCTCTGAACCTTCTGGGACCGGTTTTCTGTAATAATCGAAGAAATTAAAAATCTTGTTTTTTTACATAAACTAAAGACCTACTACCATATACTACAGACTTCCATCAGATTAACCGCATGCAAATCTAGTGGTAAGTGACTATGCCGCCGCTAATGAACAACTGCAACACCAGGCATTACATTTAAAATGATTTTATTGTGTAGTGGTTGTGTAAGAATATCCACTACCCCGTATCACTCCGCCGTTGTCGTGAGGCGACGGAGTGAAACAAACTAGTAGATGGGCAACAACGTTTTCCTAACCCTGCCTGCCGAGTGTGACTACTATAGCAGATATCCCTAACCCTGCCTGCCGAGTGTGACTACTATAGCAGATATCCCACTTATACAGTATTCATCTAAACAAATTAGTAAGTGTTAAAAAAATTAGGAAGTCATATGAACAGAATTTGATTCCGTCGTAATTTGAGCGGTATTCAGTCCTTTCAACGTTGCCAAGTGGACTGGCGGTATATAAAACTAAAGTATATCTACAGTAGAACTACGATGGCTATCCGAGTACAGAACCAGAGTAAGAAACCTACCCAACTGCACAGAAATGTAAGACAGGCTGATGTTATATGGCAGATGGCTCAGGACCGTGCTTTTATGGCGTTCTTTGGGGGAGGCCTATTTTCCACAGTGGACTAGTAAAGGGCTGTAATGATGAAAAATTTATGATGAATAAAAATAATAATTTAAAGCAAAATGTGAAACTCATAGTGATAAATATAAAATATTGGAATTATTGTGGTGTGTAAAAGAGTAAACGCCGGGATATAAAATACTCAGAGCAGTGGCGAGAAGCAACGTATGAGATACAAGACGTCTGGTACTTCAATCGTCTATTGGCTTATTGAGTGTAGCGATTTCAGAAAATCTTGTTGATCTTCAAAAGCAAAACTTATTTTGTACCGACCGTGTAAATAAAAATGCAAAGAACCATCTCTTTTTAAGCGTTTGTATCGAATGAGTATGTAATACTTGTAAAATAAAATAACGAGAACTCCAGACTCAAAAACAAACATTAAACCTAGTATTCATAACTAAGCCAAGCTATTGGGGAACGAATTGATACCTAATATTTTTAAATATATCAGATATTTATTTGGTTTCCGGAAAGCAGTCTTGTGTTACTTTTGAAACATGAAGGGAGTCAATGAATGCAGGTGTCTTTATAAAAATCTGTGGGTGAGGCCTATTTTTAGCAGTGAACTAATTATGGGCTTATATAATGATGAAGATTATGACAGTATTTTAAAATTATTTTACCCTGTTGTGATAAAGTTGTACCATAATTTTCTCATCACTTGCTTCATGTGTATAAAATCGCTTGTTTCATTTTGTGCATTTAGGAAAAATCCATCGCCTACAGCCATTGATTGGGCACAGTGGTTAGCACCACGCACAAATGTGTAGGGCACTAACGGAACATTATCATCCACAAAGGAATACTCATATAGATATATATCTTTGTTCCCAGATTCCACTTGTAACTGAACAGACTTCAGTATGCCATAAGCAAATAATACATCTGTAAAATAATCTATATATCTGAATATGGTTTCCTTGCTAACTGGTTTTTTACCAAAATAAAACTCTTTGATTCTCTGCGCGACCTCTTCTTTTTCTTTTAAGTTTGAAAACTTAAGGTCACCGGGCAGGAAATCGGCAAAATTTTCATTCATTTTACTAAACCATGTTTCAAAAAGAGGCACATCGGCAAAATTTTCATTCATTTTACTAAACCATGTTTCAAAAAGAGGCACTCTAAATAATCCTTCCATTTCAGCAAATCCAAATAATATAGGTAGTTTATGATTGCGACCACTTTTTAAAATTTTCAATGGAGCATCGTCAAGAAATCTCTCCTGACCTTGTTCTCTTTCAACACAAGGTACAAAATAAAACGTAGAATCGGGCTCATTTAAATTATTAATAGAGTTTAAGGTTTCGTATGATGCTGATTTATAAAAAAATTCTAAATCATAAATATCGTTGTTCTCATTTGTAAAGTTAAGCATCTTCGCATATTTCCAAGCATTTTCGACTGGGTCTGTTTGAACACTAAAAACAGAGAGACTTGCTCCACTTTCAGGTATAACCTTTTTAAAGAGACCTTTGGTCATCGGCGAAACAAGATGAAGATCAACAGACGATGAACCTGCACTAAATCCATCGATCGTAACATCATCAGGGTTACCACCAAAACTGGCAATATTTTCTTTCACCCAGCGAAACAACGCAACTTGGTCCTTCATACCAGCATTGCCAGGCACATCTTCCGTGCCTAGGCATAGAAAACCATGTGCACCGAGACGGTAATTGAAATTAACTATAATAATTTTGTTATCTTTAATAAGTTGTTTTGCCGTCATTACGTCGCCATATCCCAATTGGTATCCCCCTCCGTGAACATGTACAACCACAGGTAAATTCTTTTCTTCCGTGTCAGGCACGTATATATTGGCGATTAGGCAGTCTTCCTGTTGTTTGAGATCTATTCCCAAAGACATATATACAAATTGTGGGCAAACTACATATTTATTGACGGCCTCGAATGGTTCTGTCCATTGCGGCGGAGGAAGCGGTGCCTATAATAAAAATAGAATAATAATTTAAAATTAACAAAAATGCAAAGAGATAGATATAGGCAGAGGAGATAGACGGTAAACTATCCATACATCCATCCTTTATAAACTGTTTCATGGAGAGATTTTGCCATAGTTGCCACCAGTTCTTTTACACTTTGAGTTGTTATCAAGAAGATGCCGCTGCCCATCTCTTGTTTCATTTTTTCTCTATCACCTGTTACGACACCCTCGGAATCAATATCACTTAAAAAATAAAGACGTAAGTTACAAATTTCAAAAGCGATCATTCCACGAACGGATAGAAACATATTATAAAGTTGGTGGAGCCACGTGTCTAAGGCTGCCGAAGTCTAGTTCCCCGGTCGAACCTTAAACCTATTACTCGAGATATTAACTAAAGTGGACTGTATACGCGAATGCTTCTACGCTTACGTAAAGGCGACTACTATAGCATGCGGTACAATGCACTCGCTCTTCCCTAAACTAAACTATTATTGTGCCAAATCGATGAAAAGGAATCCTGCCTGATTAGGGGAACACAGAATTGGAGCGGGTTAAAACAATTATGTTAATCAGGCAGTAAATAAAGGAATATTCACTCACCGGGGTTTATTCTATCCTGTTGAGCACTATAGCTGCAACTTCTGGAACTTCTTCTAGACAGACACTCTGGGGCCCCAGGGGTGCGTCGGGAGAGTAGCGTTGTAGTTTCAACGACGACTGCGGCGGAAAGAGCTGTTGTTCCAATGACTGGCGCGGCGGGAAGAGAGGTCTGGTTCCAATGACTGGCGCGGCGGGAAGAGGACGCGCAACAGTCGCGCGTGCCTTATATATCCTCGGCTCCGATGATTACGTGACATTCTAGAATCATCTTCTTGCCCCTCCCACCCCACCACCCCGATGTGTCGATAGGAGGGTATGAATGATATCGTTTTCGGAAAGGAACAAGCGACTTGGCACCTACCGTCAAATATAATAATACGAATGGTTTTCCGCGCAACCATCTCCCCCGCCCTTGAAGGATTTCCTTCAAAATTAACTAAAACAACTAGAGCTAAGATCAACTAACAAATAACTAACTAACGCTAAGATTACCTAAATTCAACTACAATTTTAATCTAGAAAGCTAATTTAAATTATGGAAGAGGCAGGGGGCACAAACGGACAACAGGACGCAGGTAAGACCCAACCGTGGTCTTAACGCGAGCTATCCTAATTACTCCGTCGGAACCGGGAAAGACCTCTTCGACAATTCCTAACGGCCAGTGGAGAGGCGGCGTATTCTCTTTGGTGAGCACAACTACAGTTCCTACAGCTAAAGGCTCAGTTGCTGTGTTCCATTTTTGTCGAGACTGCAAAGTATGCAAGTATTCCATCCTCCATCGTTTCCAAAACGATTGCACTAACCGATCTAATAATTTGTGGCGTGCGGAAATGCTAAGTCTGTTCTCATCCATATCTGCGGCTGGCAAATACTTTAAAGGCGTTAAATTCAAAAAATGTGCTGGAGTTAGAGCCAGCGGTTCCGAGGGGTCACTAGACAACGTACGACAAAGTGGGCGACTATTCATTACGCATTCAATTTGAGCGAGCACCGTACTTAGCTCTTCGAAGGACAAAATTTGATCTCCTATTACTCGGTATAAATGACTCTTTAGACTCTTGATATTAGTCTCCCAATTGCCCCCAAAATGACTCGCGGCTGGGACGTTCAGAGACCACTCAATGCGGTTCTCGGCTAGAATGTGAGCGAACTCCGAATTACCATACTTGCTAGCTAAGAGCTCATGTAGTTCCGATAGAATACGTTTTGCACCGACGTAGTTCGTACCGTTATCCGAATACAATCTACTTACAGGGCCACGGCGGGAAAGAAATCTTTTAAATGTACCCATAAAGCCTGCTGTGCTTAGATCACCAACGAGTTCTATATGCACCGCTCGAGTAGTTAGACATACGAAAATGCAGACGTAAGCCTTTGTGGATCTTATACCACGCCCGCGAGTGAGCGTGACCTTAAACGGACCAGCGAAATCAGACCCGGTGTGCGTGAAGGGCTTTACTGATTGTATTACTCTACAAGATCTAAGTTCCGCCATTTCCGGAAATGACGGCTTGGGGCGTGCCCGAAAGCAAGCTATACATCTGTGCACCCGATTGCGTATTAAACTACGTGCAGAAAGAATCCAATAATTCTGACGCAAAATCGACATCAACAAGTCGGGGCCAGCGTGCGAGTTCAATTTATGATGGTAATCGACTAATAAGTTCATGATATGGTCTTTACGCGGTAAAACAATAGGGTGCCGTTGGTCGAAACTCAATTGCGAGTTGGACAAGCGTCCACCTACCCTTACAATCCCATCCAGTAAAAATGGCTTAAGGCGTTGAAAGGCGCGACTACAAGCTCTATTCGATTGTAATCTTCTAATTTCTTCAGAGAAGTGCGCACGTTGAAGTTCACGTAATACTAGCGACTCGGCATAGTTGTAATCGGATGCTAAGACATACGAACGTCGCGGTAACAGCTTCGCGAATCGACAAACGTAAATTACGCTACGCAATAATTTCGACCAAGAGGACAAGCGGTTCGCCAAAGCAATGATTGGAGAAACCTCGCTCGAAACGTTCGCCACTAGAGCGTGTCTCTTCTCTTCCGGCGGTTGTGACACTGACGAAGGTTCGAAGTCGGTTATTGGCCATTGCGAGGGATCCAAGTGAACCCAAGCAGGTCCGTGGAACCAAAGCGGGTGGTCCATTATTTGCATCGGGGTGAGTCCACGGGATAGACAATCGGCGGGGTTTTCCGTACCGGACACGTGATAAAAGTTCCGCGTTTCTAACTCGTCTTGTATCTTGGCCACTCGGTTCGCAACAAACGTGTTCCAACGGTGGGGTGAAGAATGAACCCATCATAAGGCGACGGTGGAGTCGGAAAAGGCAAATATCCTTTCTATGTGAACTCTATCCCTACATGCGCTGATAACTGCGGTAATAAGCTTGGTGAGTACTAATATTGTGCAAAGCTCTAAGCGCGCCAGAGAGACAACCTTACGGGGGGAGACTCTCGACTTAGAACTAATGAGGCTAATCGAATTTCTACCATTATTCTGGACGTGGAAATATACAACGCCCCCGTAAGCCTTCTCGCTGGCGTCTGCAAACCCAACGACCGTTATGGCGCTATTTCTATCTACGTTTATATGACGCGGTATTTTAATTTCTCTTAATAAAGGAAGTTCCTCTCTAAAGCGCTGCCACAACCGAACAATGCTGTCAGGCGGTGAGTCATCCCAGTCGCATTCCAATAACCAAAGTTGTTTAATCAAAAGCTTAGCGTATAATACCACCGGAGCTACGAAACCCATGACGTCCCATAATCTAGCAACACATGACAGTATTGTGCGCTTTGTGCATTTCTCTACGGGCGGATTTACCTTAAGGCTAAACACGTCGGACTCTGGTGACCAACACAGACCGAGCACCTTGTGTGTATCAGAATCGTCGAATTCCTTTATCGCCGAAAGACGGTGTGATAGTGGGATTGTATCCAAAACTGGACGCGAATTACTAGTCCACTTCACAAGATCGAATTGACCCGATTTCATGAGCCTTATAACCTCGGCGGAGGTTAGGGTGGCCTCCTCCACGCTATCGACCGAGTACACAAAATCATCCATATATAATCCGCTCTCAATTGCCCTCTTAGCTTTAGGATAAGAGGGACCTTCATCGTGAGCGAGCTGTCTCACCGTGCGTAACGCATGAAATGGGCTCGACTTTAAACCAAAACAAATGCGGTTAAATTCAAACACCATTAGAGGTTCCTTTGGGTTGAAACGATATAAAATGCGTTGGAATCTACGGTCGCATTCACGGACCCCTATGCAAAGAAACATTTGGCGAATATCGGCGGATAGTGCTATACTAAACAAACGAAAATTGACTATTATATTAAATAAGCTGCCCTGTAAATTTTGCCCACTATAGAGGATATCGTTAAGCGACAGGTGAGTGCTAGTTTTAGCACTAGCGTCGAGCACTACACGTAACTTAGATGTAAGTTTGTCCTCTCTAATGACTCCGTGGTGTGGTATGAAATACGACGGTGTGTCTTCGTAGTTATCTAATTTCGAAGCCACAAGTGATATGTAACCTTCTCTTATATATTCGTTAATGACGCCGTCGTAAGCTTCTTTTAACTGGGGTGAAGCGAGCATCCTACGCTCCAAGCTTTAGAAACGTTTTTCCGCCATTTGACGCGAATCGCCGAGAGATAAAACATCTCCTTTAAAGGGTAGCGCTACACTATATCTACCGTCGCGATCACGAACGGTCGTGCGGACGTAAATTTCCTCGCATAACCTGTCATCTGAGCTAGCTATGGGTGGGACGTTCACCTCCTCCATCTCCCAAAATTTGCGGACTAACGACTCGAGCGGTTCGACAGCCATACCACAATAAGAGGTTGCCGAAATACTATCTATGATGGGGGTGGAGCCAAGGATCACATAGCCCAATACGGTTTCCAGTGCGTAAGGCGCGGTATGCGAGGAGTTGCCCCTGACCTTATTGTTTAACAAAAGATGAGGGAAAAGCGATGCTCCAATGAGCATGTCTATGTTTCCAGGAACGGCGTAACTGTCGTCCGCCAGAGTCAAATTCTTAAATTCAATCATTGCCGAGGTGTCAACCGAAACGGTTGGCAACCGTTCGGTGACCCTATCTACTACTAGTGCATTTATATCAAAGTTAACATTACGATCTATCCGAGAATAAAATTTTAAATTTATATATCCTTGTGTCGCTTTACTAGTACCTCCGATGCCTTTTATTACCGGACATGAAAGTGACCTATTTATTACTAAGCCTAAGCGCTGACAACATTGTCGCGTTATAAAGCTATTTTGGGCTCCGCTGTCCAGCAGTGCACGGACGCTTTGTTCGTTTCCACGCGAATCCCTAACCAAAATACGTGCCGTACCCAGTAACACGGTTGAAGGAGGTTGTGCTCCCATATTTGCCAATGAGCACAGAGCGACATCACCAGGTCGACCGCTAGAATCGTTGACCTTAGTAGGGGCGAATTCCTTGTCCGCTTTACTTGACGCCGCTATGTTGCTATTTTCAAAATGTAATAGCGTGTGATGTTTCCTGGCGCACTTGCTACATACGGAACTCGAATTGCATTTTGCAACTAAATGCTTATCGCTTAAGCAGTTCAAACATAGGTTGTTTGTCTTTACTAATTTATAACGTTCGCTTGGTGAATATTTACGAAAAGTCGCACAATTATATAAATTACCGTGTTTATCTTTACATACTATACAAGTATGCTGGAGTGATGTTGGCGTAGCGGTTACGTAAGTTAACGACCCTGCTATTTTAGATGGTTGAGTCTGTCTACGGTCGACGCACCTTTTAATCTCCTGTTTAACGTTCGGAGAGCGCTGCATCACCTTTATTTGATCTCGCACGAACGATGCTAATGAATGAAAGGAAGGCATCTCCGAGCTACGATGCTCCATTTCAAACGCACGCACGGGGTCGGGGTCCAACTTCTTTAGTGCAATATGGAGAAACACCACGTCCATAAGGTCATTAAATTTCAAATTCTTAAGTGCAGCCACCGATGCCACAAATTTATCTAGAAACTGCTCTAAGCCGTTGATGTTCGCGGATGATACAGGTTTAAGATCGAATATCTGGTTCAAATATTCGGAAGCTAACATTCTCCTATCTTCATATTTAGTTTTAAGCGTTTCGAATATTAATAAGTAATTGTTTGCTGTAGGTGTAAAACCAGAGCAGATCGACTGTGCCCTGCCACTAAGTTTACTAATTAAGTAATATAATTTTTCAGCGTCCGATAACGATGGGTTATTGTGTATATTGTTTTGAAAACTACTGAAGAAGAAGGGCCACGTCTTAATATCACCATTGAATACCGGAATATCTATTGGCGGCAACCTAATTGAGTCACGTGGACGTACCTGTGTTTCCGGCTTTGCTTCGTTTTGAGATTGTAGGGTTTTCGCAGTTCTTTTCACGCGACACAACATATCTTCGAATGCCAGCAGCGGTTGGTAGTTCAATATGTATTTCGGGTCGATTTGTGATTCCAAATGATTAATTTGGTCTAATATTCTTTCGTAATCTATCCGCAAAGAATCTATCGTTTCGATTTCATTCAAAAAGGTTTCCCGCACTGCTTCTATATTAATGTTCTTTATATAATCACTTATATTCTGCATACGCGAAAAGAGTATGTCCCTCTTGGCATAAAGCGTTTTAATTTTGATTTCACTTCCACTAACTGCCATTTTTAAATTATTATAATAAAGTTATATTAATCACAATAAATCTCACAACGCACAAACAATGAAGGATGGACACTCAGAAGGATGGATGGTATGCCGTATTACGTAATTAAATCGAACACCTGCGCAGCGAGTCGAGGTGACGCTTCATTTGCTAAACTCAATAATTTTATCAAGATTGTGGGGTAAGCGTATCAAACGGTTCCTATTACACTGTTTCAATTATTTAATAGGCTTTAAATTTAATCAAATACGAGCGCTATAAAACGAATAATTCTGTTTGCGAGTACCTAATCAAAATTTAAATTTAAACGAACACTATTTAAGTCTATTCCTTAAATTAGAGTGCATTATCTAATTTATTAATTCAACAATTGGACAAAATCCTGCCGAAGTGACCATAAAATGGTGGAGCCACGTGTCTAAGGCTGCCGAAGTCTAGTTCCCCGGTCGAACCTTAAACCTATTACGCGAGATATTAACTAAAGTGGACTGTATACGCGAATGCTTCTATGCTTACGTAAAGGCGACTACTATAGCATGCGGTACAATGCACTCGCTCTTCCCTAAACTAAACTATTATTGTGCCAAATCGATGAAAAGGAATCCTGCCTGATTAGGGGAACACAGAATTGGAGCGGGTTAAAACAATTATGTTAATCAGGCAGTAAATAAGGGAATATTGACTCACCGGGGTTTCTTCTATCCTGTTGAGCACTATAGCTGCAACTTCTGGAACTTCTTCTAGACAGACACTCTGGGGCCCCAGGGGTGCGTCGGGAGAGTAGCGTTGTAGTTTCAACGACGACTGCGGCGGAAAGAGCTGTTGTTCCAATGACTGGCGCGGTGGGAAGAGAGGTCTGGTTCCAATGACTGGCGTGGCGGGAAGAGAGGTCTGGTTCCAATGACTGGCGCGGCGGGAAGAGGACGCGCAACGGTCGCGCGTGCCTTATATATCCTCGGCTCCGATGATTACGTGACATTCTAGAATCATCTTCTTGCCCCTCCCACCCCACCACCCCGATGTGTCGATAGGAGGGTATGAATGATATCGTTTTCGGAAAGGAACAAGCGACTTGGCACCTACCGTCAAATATAATAATACGAATGGTTTTCCGCGCAACCAAAAGTAGTTTAGTTTAATATTTGCATCAGAAAACAGTGATTGACAAACAAAAACCACACACCAACTAATTTCACTAAAGATAAAAATAAATTACCACTTTTCTACATATATATTAAGGGTTAGCAATCTAAAAATATTTAATAATATGAATTTGGAATTATATTTTAGAATTCTAGAAATCTAAGTAGAAAGTTTTAAAATACCGATATTTTAAAACTTTCTACTTAGACGGATTAATTTTTTATATTAATTATGAATACAATTTGATATATGTAACATCATATCAGTTTAACGATAGTAAAGCAGTTCTAACTCTCAATATATTATCTAATATGATTATGTTCTAACTCTCAACATATTATCTAATAGGATATTTAATTCCAAAGTCCTAATTATGCTCACATTTCATGAATTGGTGATTGCTTTAAAGATGATCTCCAAGCAAAGATATTTAATATATATATATATATATATATATATATATATATATATATATATATATATATATATATATATATATATATAAATACCAACTACTTAAATGTCTTTGTCTCCAAGTAATTTTGAGAGCAATTATGTAATTAGACCCTGTTAAGTTTTAATTAAGGAGTCAGCAGCAGCAGTAAGCAGTTTTATTTTGAAATAATTTACAAAACGAGTGGTAATCAAACCGAATTTACAATTTATACTCCCTACTATTTACTCGTGCAGATACTAAATTTGGTTTTTTTTATATGTAGAAACGTGATCCGAATCCCTATTTTCCTATTGCATATTCTGGAGTTTCCTACGTTTATTACTTCTTTCTGGGAAGTTTATAGTGCGGATTTCTTGTATGACCTTCAAATAAATTTTTGTAGATATTTATCCATGTGCAATTTATGTTTATAAAACTTACCATAAAATACATGAGATTTCCCGTGTAGACGGTAACCTTGTTGAATTGAAATAAGAATAAAAAGAGAAACTCAAATAATGAAAAATATTTACTAAATTTCTTTACCTAAGTTATTAAAGAACTAAAAACAAATTCATTCTATTTCTGTCATTTACGTATTTTGCAATGGTATTTAGGTACGTATTTATCATACACAATCTTCGTACTTTATACACGGACGAATTAATTGAATTGGTTTGAGTTCCTTAATAAACATACAACATGAATATAAAAATATTACCTTGAATTTGTCATTCCCTGTTGGTGCTGTTGCGTACGGTATGCCATAAAATGCAAACAAAGTATCATTTTGTTCCTTATATCCTCGCACGGGCCCCTGGGCTATATTTACTAGTCTCGCCTCGTTGGCTTGCCCTCCTGCAATCACCGAAATCAAACATAATGAAACGACACACTTCCACATTGCACGTCGCTACACTGCCGGTGCCGGATTTACGAATGTTTGCCGTTCACGCATCACTAGTACTATTATATATTCTGTGGCATCAGACTGTTTAGGGTCACTTCACAGATTACTTATCTCGATGACTTCGCAGTTTCTTATTGTGTTAATAGAGATAATGGGTGTGTTTGGCAGAAAAAAGCGCTAGCAAGCGCTTGTAAGCAAAATGGCGAACGTAAGCGGTAAACGCTGTCAAATCGTAAATAGCTATTTTCCTCTAGGACACGAAGTTAGTTTTAACCGGATAACCTAACCTAATTTAAATATATGTTTGTAAAGTATTCATATTAAAAACTTACCAATTATGAATTTATAATAACATGTATATGTTTATTTATGTCATTATATTACTTAAAACGAATATTGCACAAAACAACTTATAAACTCTACTTTAAAACAAACCAATTAAATAAGTAAAATGGCGGATTGTGTCAGCGCTACTAAAGTTAGGAAACGTGTCCTGGCCGAAAACTCTTTAGTTTCGCCATTTTGCTTACAAGCGCTTGCTAGCGCTTTTTTCTGCCAAACGCACCCAATAGTTAATAGATTAATAAAGTGTTAATAGAGTTTGAAGCCTGATATTGTCGTTTTGCTAGAGCGGTTGTTGTAGAGGTAGTAGAGGGAGGTGCTAGAGGGAGTTGCTAACTTTGAAATAAAATTACACAAAAACTATAACACAGTTTTTTTTTTTGTTTAATCACTTCCGATCCTTATATGTATAGTTTGATGGTAGTTTTCCTACAAAATCGACTATTTTGGTTTGATTTGTAGGAATAGAAATGAAGTGCTTTTGTACAGAATTGTGCATGTAATGAAAAGTGAATTCTCTACGATAATTAAAAGTGCATAACGCATAATGCATACACATAAAGCATGGGTTCACCGTGTCAAATATAGGAACAATATTTTGAAATCTTCGATCAATTATATACTAGATTAAGGATCAGGAACAAAAATAAGTCGTACAAGTGGCCACATTTGCACACACATAAACATCTATCTATCTTAGAAAAAAGTTTAATAACATTAACAACTTCAGTTTATTATAAACCTTAATAACACTCTAACACAAAGTTTAATCACAATTGCAAAATATGTTTGTTTAAGTCCTTTCATGAGAGAAAGGTTAAAAGCAATAAGTTTAGAATGTCGGTTGAAAATAAAGTCATAGGTTACAAAAATATTTATTCTAAAATGAAACTTAAACTCTTAGGTAATAAGGTTAAAACATTACGTTGACATTTCCGTGCTTACTATAATTTGGTATTAGATGTAGTTCTTAGTATTATATTTCAATGCTTGGAACACAGTGAGTATTGAAAGACGTAGAGTTGCAGAATATAATTATTTTAGGGCAAAGGTCGTTTTGTATGGTGGCAAATATTTTTGACCGATTTATAACAGTAGTAGGATTAAGTAGTAGGTATTCATTGAAAGGTCGTCAATTTCTTTTTTAAATACCCTTTTCTAGGAGTGTCACATATCCATGTTAAATCTAATAATGATGCATCAGGAGATTTCAAGCAAACGGCATCAGCCCGAGGTACATCACGTATTTCTGTCATATCTTCAAATGTTAAAGTTTATTGAATACAATTTTAAAGTATTTCATGAAAATGCCTACAGGTATAGTTTTTATAGGATAAAGATTTTTTAAATAACCTGATTTAATAACTCTTTTGTTAGTCTGAACATAAAGCTTATTGCACTTTTATTGGTCCGTGAATCTGAAAAAGTCATAAACAACTTACTTTTTACCAAAAGCACTACACTACCTTCACAAGTTTACACCTTCAATTTTATTACTTTATGATAATTACCGGCAATTTGGGAACCGCTGTTTTTAGTAATCCTTTGCGTGTTTCCAGTTAGCCTCTCAACTGTCCCGGCCAAAATTCCCGCTTTGGCGCATCTGTTCAACCTTAAACGAGTGATTTATTGCCTACGTGGCGCGTGTCATTCAAATGGCAATATCTTAATAATTATGTATGGAAACTGTATAAAATAATATATTGTTAGAATTATTGTTGAGTAACCTAATAGAATATGTGTAAATGTGTACGTTTACCCACCTTACGTACGTTTACGTACCTTTTTATATTTTCTAAATTTCCAGTTTGTTGAGTAAAAAATGTAAAAAATAACAATTATTATTATATCAATAATTATTTATTTTATTTACAATAAGATAATAAACTTTACAATAATTAATAAAAAAAACACAACTCCGAGTACATTTTGTTTACACCACAAGCTCGACAATAATATGGGCCACATATATGACCCGAAACAGGCACAAAAAAGGCACATTATGTACTTCAATAGCGACAATTCCATACCGAAATAGGTAGGTTAATGATATTGTTACGCGGCTAAGTCGACGGCACTAGCGCCATCTAGTCTCCAACCGAAGAACTAAACTTCTTGAAGTTGAAACTCGAACTTTCGGTACCTTGCGCGTGTTTACTTGAATATTCTGGATATTTCGGTGCTAATTTATATTTATAGGCGCTGCAAGATGCGAAGTATTGAATTTGGCGAGACAAGCGAAGCTTCGGAGCGAAATAAAGTGAATTAGTGTGATTAATTATTAGTGTTTTAAGTTTTAATTTGTGTAAAGAAAATTAAAGTGTTAATTTAGGTAATTTTATCCGCAATTTTTATTGTCACGAACCTCAAGCTCGTAACAATAATAAAACAATTTAGGGTTATGTCCAATCTATCAAAATGAATCGAACACATTCTCAAATTTTTAGATGGGTTATACATATATATACACATATATATATATATATATATATATATATATATATATATATATATATATATATATATATATATATATATATATAGTTCTTCTCCTCTTTCTTTCGCGAAAATAGATACTCATTCTGCATAGTGAAATGGGTCCCTAGGAAAACAAAAAATATATGTTAAATAATAATACTTTACAAACAAAAATTTGAATAATATTACTACTCCATGCATGTTTGTTCAAGAACAGTCGATGTTTGTTACAATAGTTGTTGCATTGTAGCAAACATTGGCGAAACAGTCATAATATTTGCTAATTGAATAATTTTTTCTATTTAATTCTGTTTTTATTTCATGAGAAACACATAATGATATAAACTTACCGAAAAAAGATATCCCTTCCAAATTCTTAGCGTTACGGTAGTTATTTGTACAGTTTTTAAACGCGCGCACTGTGAAATTTCGACGTTTTAACGTTGGCTATGTTTGGACCATACTAATTTGAAATAAGACCAAAGAAGTGTTTGTGGTCTTATTTTTCTGGCCGTTTTTGAAGCGCTCCTCGGGAATCTAGTATATATAGAAATATCATAGAAAAGTAATAAATATTTTGACCACTTCATGGAGTAGCTCACTATAGCTTTTTGGGATTCAGTGTATCAATTAACAGCAGATGTCTATTAGGAGGAACCTCGACTCGTCATTTACTCTTCGCCGAGTAAACGTCGCCGTTTTCTGTATAGGCATTTTGTTATCATCGACTTAGTCAAAATTAAGGATGCAAAAGTATAATAAGGTAAATAGCATTAACACATAATTTTAATTATAAAATAAAAATATTTGACAATGGATAAAATTAAATTCTTAATTAATTGTACCTTTCTTTCAAATTTGATATTCACTGGTTTTATAATTATAAATTCAGTTTTGAGTCTTGGAGTTGGAGGATAGGGTGCGGTTGGTATTGCATAATACTTCTTATATATAGTATCCCAAAAAAGAATGCGTTGCTGTATCAGCGGTCCCCGCAGTTCATCGTTATATCGAGAGACATATGAGGGCCACCGTTTGCATCCGTAGGCGGCCACATTGGCGGCTCTGAACCTCTAGAGCTTGTTTTCTGCAATAATCGGAAAATTAAAGTACCCGTTTACTTATGAAAGAGGGATAACGAGCATGAGGCCCACCTGATGGTAAGTGACTACACCGCCGCCCTTATACAACTGTAGGCCATGAATTTGGATCTATTGTTTTGAATAAATTAATTAGAATTAAAGAATTATGAAGTACTAGTTTAAAGCAAATTGTGGAATGAATAGTAATATCCAGATCCATGAATAATAAAAACTTGATCATAATTACAATTTACTTTATTTTTTTTTTAAATTTAATTATAAGTTATTACGACTCAAACAAACACTGATTTCGGATAGAATTCAAACCCAGGATTTACAACTTAGCCAACTCCATAAACCGGATGCAGATGCGAAACAAATTGACATCTAATATTTTTAAATATATCAGATTTTTATTTGGTTTTGCTTTATTAATAATTCCAGGACAGTAAAACATTGAGCTATCGAATTTCTTAACTAGATTCACTCATTCTGACGGACAGAAAACCAATTGAAAATGCTGGGAAAGCGCTTTTTACTTTTTACTTTTTGTTTTTCCTTTTTTAATGTATTTTATATACGCAATGATATAAAAACCAAGGACATTTTTCTTTAATTTTATAGAAACAAAGGAAACTTTTTTCCCCGACCTATTGTTACATATTATTTCCATTCAATTTTAATAAATTATTATTATAAATTGCTGCAGGGCATGTAGTAGTGCGGCGGTTGTTGAGATTTATACTGCAGCGCCACCGTATAATTAAAGTGCTTTGTGATTTATTATTGTACGTGCCTTGATTTATTTTTGTAAGAAGTATTTGGATTGACTTGAAAGTGAAAATTGCTTTAATTTTTACATTGGTTATTTAGAACGTAGGTCTATCGAAGATTGCGCTCGTTGGTGTACAACAGTACTTAGAATGTTTGCCAGTAAATGAATGAACGCCACTACTCCCTGGTACCACCCACACTGTGCGCTTATTTCCTTCCTTTTCGCTCTACCCTCGACCAATTAAATTTACGGGGAGCTCTAATCAAGAATGGAATATCCATTGAACTTGAACTTGAGTGTATACGCACATAATTTTTTGCTTTCAATCGTATATAATAGATAATAAATTTATTAATAATATAATAAAAGACACGCAAGCGAAATTTAATAAGGTCTCTCTTAAATAGAACAAACAAAAAGATCTATAAAAACCCGCGTGTAAGAACATGTAGGCATGTAGCTGACGTGAAGCACCGACGCTCCGGGAAGCCTGCAGTCTGTGAACATGTTCAAGATCGTCTCCATCATAACATCAGATTTAATAAACCACAAATCCTCTTAAAAGAACACCGATTCCTACCAAGGATGATACGCGGGGCTATTGAAATTATATAACATCCTAATTTCAATAGAGAAGATGGATGAGTACTGCCATACTGAGATCCTGTAATGAACAAAATTAAATCCAAACCCAAGTATACCACTATAAGACTTCAAAATACTGTAAGCTTGTTCAGCGCAGATTGGACCAAAAGTTAATATTCAGAAACTAAAGGTAGCCGGGCTAACTATGACATTGGGACGTGAAGCATTTCAGTAGCCCCCCCCCCCCGTGACTATGGGTGCTATAAAGCATCGAAAACGTCGAGAATTAAAAATAAGTTAATAAAACGTGATAAAATCCGTATAAATATTAAATAGTTTTTTCAATGTTTAGTTTTCGCGGAAATACGAGAAATCATTAAGGTTGACATTATTCGAAGTAAATAATCCATTAGTCGCTTTGTTTGGCTTTTAGAAGACAAATCGGTCTGCAATTTACTTCATCGACAGCGATTTTGAATATTCTTCAATCTTCTCGTTCTTGTTCATCGAAAAAATGCTCTTAAAAATTTTAAGGTTATTTAATACTACTGTGGACATTTCGTACGTAACTAATGAATATCAATATCTTCGGAGACGTAAACGATTTTATACGGTACATACCGGGGTTATGGTAAAAAAGATAAAAAATTGCATTGCTTCAAGTAGATAGCGGTAAAACAATCTCGTATTACATGAGATTATGTTTGATATAAAATATCAGATCGACATCGGAGATGTCGCTACTTTTACTCACCTATGTAACTGGCACCATTTTGTATTTGCAATATGTAAACTTGCCAGAACACTAGTGGGAAGCAGAATCAAATGTTTGTTTGTTGTTATGTCTAGTATGTAATCAGAAAAGTAAACAGTATATTTCTTAATATCAAATAAAAAAGGATTCGTACGACCTACGATTCATCTCTATATAGTATGAAGTCACTAGCCAGCTAGCCACCGTCTGTACGCTTAGATCTTTTAAACTACGCAACGGATTTTGATGCGGTTTTATAATCATTCTTATATCCATATAACATGCAAATGTTGTCGAGATCTAAAAATCACCCGTGCGAAACCAGGGCGGATCGGTAGTATGCAATAAAAATAAACTTGCACTAAAAATTAAAAGTTCACATCAAAAACTTAAAAATAATAAAATAATCTCTCACTCTGAAGTCGACATTATATTTAGAACAATTGAAGCTCCGAAAGAATATTTCATTATTTTATTCTTATCAGTTCTTTGAAGTCGACTCTCACTTTTTATTGAAAGCTTATTTTTTAACTCTTTCGAGTGGTCGTGAGGAATATGACAATCTCAGTCTTCCAAATTGTTGCATTAAAAATTTCGATCCCTAATATGTCTCAGGGATGGAGGTTTTTCTTCAAATATATATGGGACTATTTTTGAACTGTAAACTATTTAATATAAAATAATCATCAAAATCGCTTCTCAATTAACGAACATATTGCGATATAAGATTTTGAATTGTAAACCTACTTTAATATCAATATAAAATAAAAATAGGTCCAAGTCCAACATGCAGATGCAGTAACACAAAATACATACCAAATTCAATAACCAACCTATAGCAAATCAAGCACATAGCAAATAAATATAATATAAAAACAATTTGAGCGGATTAATCAAATTACCTAAGCAGGTACTTGATGTAGCTGACTTATTCAATCAAATAAAAACAGTGATCGATATGGTATTATTCAATCGAGCATGTCGTTAATAATGTTACTTCGGCCTTCACCTACGTGTATGTGGTGATATGATAATACATTTTCTGTACTCAGGCGACGATTACTTCGATTTAACTTATTCTATTTAATTTGAACTCGTATTGCCTACGTTTTAAGTATTTTAAAGTACTCATATGTACTGGAAAGTTTTTAATTCAAATAAAATTTGTAATTAATTATTTTAATAACATTTAATAAACTAAAAATTCTTAACCATAACCTATAAATAATTATGAAATGCCTACGAAAAAAGTAAGTATTTAAAATATTGGCAATAATTTTGTTTTTAATAAAGTATAATCAAAAAAGTTTGACCCTGCAGGCCATCCTTGGAACTTCCCGCTAATTTCAAATGTAAAATTGTTGTGACCAAATTATGTTGCGAATATCGAAGTTAGGTTAAAAAATTCTTTCTCCTGCGATATCTCACGAACAAATGACCGATTTTTATTTTGCCAACGGCATTCGACGTCATTTTTTGAGTTTAAGAGCTGATTAATTTTTGAAATCGATCGGTAAAGCTGTTTGAAAGTTATTTAAAAAAACAGTGCTTCAAAATTTTTATTTTTGAGACCTTTAGAATGCCGCAAACCGCATCTCAATCGATCAACACATTCAAAAGTTATGAAAGGTTTACATACTTACACACACTCACACACACACACACACACACACGCACACACGCGCACAATTGCGCGTGCGCGCGAATTGAATAGGAAATGTTCAATAAAAATGCGTGTCGTTTTATGATTGGTAGATTTAATTAAAAAACCATGTTTATGTTTGAATAACAAATCGGTCTTATAAATTTGCGGCCGAAAAATATTTGCGCCTAGGCTGAGACGTACGAAATGCTTTACTATTAAAATTTTAAATATAAAAAATCCGCATTATAATATAAAGCTTAATTAAAATTAGTTTTGGGAAACATGGACAAGTTGGAGTAAAGGAATATCTTTTACTTGGTTATAGATACCTGCAGCTACTTTACAATTTATATGTTTGGTTTTAAATGAAGTTTGGATTTATTATTTTTTTATTTCTATTCTATTTTCTGAAAGGGTCCTAGGAAAGGAATTATCAACCGCGCTGCCCCACTGCGTGTTGGCGAACTTTGCATGTCTTCGAAATATTTTTTTCTTATTTCTCAGACATGCAGGTTTCCTCACAATGTTTTCCTTCACCACTGAGCACGTGGTAAATCAACACTTGAAATTGCAATTACAATATTATTGGTGCCGGCGGGGATCGAACCCGGTTTGCTCGCACACTGTGAAAATTTTAGCAAGCGCTAACCATCTGAGCTACCACGGCTCCTCTCCTCTCGAGCTGAAGACTTTATTTTATTTATCGTCAGGCCTGTTGGTCTAGTGGTTAGTGACCCTGACTGCTATTTTTCTTTTTTATATAAATAAAGTAAAAGGATACTCAGGGATATGTATAACTTTAGCAAATCAGTCGAATGACGTCACAATTATATAAAAGTTTTTTAAATTACGCATTGCAGTACGTCATCCATATATGGTTAAAATTTGACTACTCTGAAAAATAACCCCGTAAAAAGAAATTCGTGAATAAATTTAGTACTTTATCACAAATTACCTGTTTCATCACCAATAGCCCAAACTAACAAGTCGACGCAAGCCGAGTTAGCCATAACATTTACTTTAAAACTTGTTTACTGTAGCGAAATTGCTCTCCCTATCTTCCTTTTCAGAGGCGTCGTGATGACGACTTTGCAATTCGGTCTGACCACTGAGGAATAAACACTTCACGAACTCCTGTAAAGCAATTCAATTATAATTTAGGATGAGAAATATATTAAATGCAAATAGTTTGAAAATTTATGCAGTTTGTTAGTTAGTTTGGACATTGCGAAGGCCTTCGATTGGGTTTGGCACAAAGCGCTTCTTTCGAAGCTCCCTTCCGAGAAATTGTGCGATTGGATCACCAGCTTTCTTGCAGATCGGAGCATCAAGGTCGTTGTAGACGGTGCAAGCTCCGATTGCAAGCCTATTAATGCTGGTGTTCCACAGGGCTGCGTGCTATCGCCAACGCTGTTTCTTCTGCATATCAATGATATGTTGCATACCCGTAACATTCATTGCTATGCAGATGACAGCACTGGTGATGCTCTTTACACCGGCCGAGCCAATATTTCTCGGGAAAACGTCTCCGAGTGCCGGGACAAACTTGTGTCTGAAGTCGAGTCTTTGCTGAACAGAATCTCGGTTTGGGGACGACTAAATCTAGTCCAGTTTAACCCCCAGAAGACACAAGTTTGCGCGTTAACCGCTAAAAAGAACCCCTTTGTCGTATCCCCTCAGTTTCAAGGCACTCCCCTTGTTGCCTCAGCCAGTATCGGAATCCTCGGCGTCGACATATCGAGTGACGAGCAGTTTCGTGGTCACTTGGAAGGGAAGGCCAAATTGGCCTCTAAAAAGCTTGGCGTGCTCAGCAGAGCGGGACAGTATTTCATGCCGGCACACCGCCTGCAACTTTACAAGGCGCAGGTTCGGCCGCACATGGAATACTGTTCCCATCTCTGGGCTGGGGCTCCCCAGTACCAGCTCCTTCCACTTGACCGCATCCAGCGCAGAGCGGCTCGAATCGTCGACGACCGAGTGCTTTCCGATCGGCTCGATTCACTGGCGCTGCGAAGAGATGTTGCATCTCTTTGCGTATTTTATCGCATCTATCACGGGGAGTGCTCTGAGGTTTTGTTCGGATTAATCCCAGCCGCCAAATTTCGTGAACGCACTACACGGCAAACGTCCCGATACCATCCACACCATCTGGATGCTTGGCGGTCCACCACTGTACGTTTCACAAGGAGTTTTCTTCCACGTACAACCTCTCTGTGGAATAGTTTACCACCGGCGATTTTTCCGGACCGATACGACCTGGGGACCTTCAAGAAAAGAGCTTACTCCTTTTTAAAGGGCCGGCAACGCACCCGCAATTTCCTGGTGTTGCGGTTGATCATGGGCGGCGGCAGTCACTTTACATCAGGTGAGCCGCATGCTCGTTTGCCCCCTTTTCCATAAAAAAAAAAAAAAAAGTTTGAAATTATGTAGCATTGTAGACTTCTTCACATCATTTCAATTATGTGTTTTGTGTACAATTTCCGAATGTAAGGCATTTCATCTTAATCCTCAAATTAATAATGCATCAAAGCCTTTTTTATTTGAAATAAGTTAAAGGTGATCATAGTATGCCATTTACCATGAGATGAGATATTAGCTCCACTAATTATTCTCTCGATAATCGATCTCCCACTAATTGTAATTTCGATTGTTTATATTTTGAATCATTCATTCAATACCGCCTCTAAAAAGTGCACTTTATACAGGTGGGTCTACGCTAGAGAAGCCAAACACGACCTGAGCCGCTCTACTCGCGGTGTCAAATGTGGACGTACAACGAGCCCACAACATGCAAATCGATGCATGCGATGCAAATCCCTTTGTGTTCGTCAGAAAAACCGACAATAGGCGAAGCACAGTCGAGCATAAATGCTGTTTTTTTTTCCTTTTTTTTTTTCAAGTTCCCTACTTTTATGAGAAAATCTATTATTTCAAACCCTTTTTTTAGTAATTTTTAAAAATACGAAAATTTTAATTTTAAAAATTTTATATAATATCTATTTAGTTACTAATGCTATATTTATTATTTTAATAATTACCTACCCAGTAGGTAAATATGAAAGTAATAAATGTAGCATTATAAACGGTAAATCTCCCTCAAACTCAATTTACTAATATTGTTCCTAAATAAGAAATAGCAGATAAAAGATTAGTAGGTAATAACTAGGGCCCGGATTAATATGTATATATAATATCAAAATATGTACATTTAATATGGACTTAAAATCCTAAAATATGGAAAAAATATGTGTAATAAAAGATAACGACATTGTACATTAAAACGATTTCCTATTAAGAAAAAACAAAAAAAATACGATTTTACTTAGCTTAGGTTCATTATTATTTAAATTACAGTATATAATTACGTGTTTCCTTAAATTTTCTGTTTGGACGAAATATTGCTTTATTCTAGCTGAATGATTTTTCATCATAGGATGTGATTGGAGCTTATTTAAATTTGCATAATTCTGCAAGTGAGTAGGGCACATCTATGGTGCCTTCTAATGTTCCACACAGCATGCTGTTGATTTTCTTTAGGATCCTTTCCTAAAGAAAATCAACAGCATGCTGTGTGGAAATCCTTTGTTTTTTTTTCAGTACATAGAGTAATTTTTGCCTCGCTACTTCAGCAACGGGACCTTCTGATTCTAAAAATATTTTCGATAGTCATCAAATTATCATTTAGAGAAGTGGAAGAATTTTCGAGTGCCTTTATATGGTATGATAAAAAGCAATAATTAGTGTTTATGTACATAAAGCAAATAGTTACGTAGGGTAATCTTGGAGAAGTTCTTTTGAGATTGAAATATCAGCAGCTTTATTCTCCAATTCAAAGATAATCATTTTGATTTCAGTGTAATACTGGGCATAGTATTCATTTGCTCTCAGCTAAGTTCCCCAGCGGTTCAGCACTGGCTCTAGCGGTAAAGAAATGTCGGGATACCAACTCTTTAAATTTTAAGATCCTGCTTGCTGCTTTCAAAAACTTTTTCTTTACGTTTCATACTAAACTGTCAGCCTTTTTAAACTGAGACCTTATTCATTCAGCAAATCTATTCATACCATGAGCCAAGCACTTCATATGAATAATTTTTGGATACAAAACTTGTAGGGAATCTACAGCTTTTACCATACAAGGAGCAGCATCACTAAGTAGCAAGACAACTTGGTCATGTTTAACTCCATAAGGCCACAAAACTCTCATTGCATCATTAAAAAGCTTTACTGACGTTTGGTGGTTGCATTAAAGAAGTTCTTCACACGCCAATAAAAAGGATTTGCTGGCATTTTCGTCATCTAAAACTAATTTTTAGTCATTTCACATACCTTCTCATCAACCTAACATAAAATAATGAAGATATGGATAAATTTATTTAATTTCTTGTGGAATATGGATTTATACTTGAAATATGGAAAAATATGGAAAATAGAAATTGCATTTTCTTGATCAAAATATCATAATATATGTAGAAAACATATTCAAGAACAAAAACCATTTCAATTAAAAATATGGATTTACATATTAATCCGGGCCCTAGTAATAACTATTGCTCCTCAAAATTATATTTGACCTCAAGGTAAAACATATCCTAAAATTCAGTAAAATAATAATACCTACTATTCAAGTATATTTTTAATATGTAAGTAAATGAAAATAACAAAAATGAAGCACCATTAGCATGTAAAGTTCGAATACATAATTAATATTTCGACAAATATTACAATTTACACTATAAAAAGCTAATTCAATATTGTATGGTATATAGTTAAAAATAATCTAAATAGTCATTTTTATTAATTACTTATTAGAATACATAATTCTAATATAATGCAACTAATACACCGAATAAAGAAAATTAAAATACATTTATCATTGTACGCCGTGTCTATTTCCATAGAATAGTTCATTGACATTGAAAAAATAATACTACGTTCGTAGCAGTAGGTGGTGTCTTGAAGATTTCTTACGCGATACATTGTAGCGAGCGTCGACAGACCAAACGCTTAAGGTCGTTCGCTGGAGGTATCGCCTTAAGTGATCTAGCCTACATGTTTTCAAAAAAAATGGATTTTTTTGGTAAGTCAAAAAACTGATAAAATAAATAAATAGTCTTTGATAATAATATTAAATCTAAGTGACGCTATATCAATAGATCGCTAGTTAAAAATAAAAATAAAATGTTAAAAGTATATAGAACCAGATGAAATGATAAAAAAATTTGGCGTAACTCTAAACATAATGTACATTGAAAGTTTCCAGTTACCTACTTTCGTTTGGATGGAAGTAATCTTTCTTTGACAGCGAATTGTTCGTTAACAGACAAGGAAAAGCATTGGACCGTACTTAAATAAAACAGCCAAAGTTCTTAATACTTGTGTTCATATCTAAATCCGCCGTCCCGTACAAAGTATTGTTTTGTCTCAAATGTTTTACCATTATGCAAATAATTTTATGATAATTATTACTAATTATGGTCTCATTACAGTTTTCAGATGCGACAGATCCGTAGCCTTCTGTTTTGATTAAAGAATGAGGTTGGTTGCTGGTGTCCACAGGTTGTAGTAACCATTTACTATTTATATAATTAGTAATTAATAATTTCTTTATTACTTTGAATTAAATTTAACTATTACCTATATGAAATAAATAGTGCAAGGTTTTTTCAATAAAAAATAGTTTTCTTAGAAATAATTTGCTGAAATTTAAAATTAAATGATCTGTGGGCACGGCAGTGCCCCCGCCAAGTCGAGCTATAAAACGGCACGGCCGTACCATACTTTTCTCAAAGCAGTTCAGGCCATTTTCGACCCCGTTGTGAATAAAACTAAGAACTTGAATTTTTAGAAACCAAGCAGGCATTGTATAAACATGACATATTTCAAATTTCGTTCAATTTAAACTAGTAGTTTAATAATTATAACTAGTCAAAGTTTCTTAATTTTGTCACTCACTGACTGACCGATCATCAAAACTCTAAGGAACTTCTAGCAGACATAGAGGCTTCAAATTTAGAATACAATTAGTGTTTAGTGTATAAATCAAAGATAAACTAGAAGAAATGAGTTGCGAGACTCGGTTTTTTACAAGTTATGTTTTTGATGGCATTTTTATAATAAAACTAAAGTTCTTAATCTATACATATTATAGGTAAATCCGTATTCTCCTTGTGTCTATAAAGCTAATCATCATCATTATAACAAGTTCGTTTCCGAACAAGCCCCCCCCCCCACCAAGGATATTCATAGAAAACGATCCTGAACCAACTGCATCCATCGCCCACCTGCATATATTAACGGTTGTCACTCTATCCAATGGGGGCCCAACCTACACTTCTTTTAACAGTGAATGCTGTGACTCATAGATACATACAGATGTGTGCTTGATGAAAACTGAAAATGCTGATGTGTGTTACCTGTGAGGGGTAAGTAGGGACGCCTCTGTATGTAATGTAAATAAGTATCCTCTTCTTCATCATATTACACAAAGCCGGAATATGCTGCTATCTTACTCTGGTATTCTGCGAAAGTGTCGTTCTTCCACGGTCAAACCGGCACATTAATACTACTGCATAATACAAGCGCTACGTTTGTTCGCTCCCTCGCCAAATTACTGCAAACATATAGACACTTAGCTTAAACTTCAAATGAGATAGGATAAATTATTAATGATTTAAATTCTAAATAAATTAACAATAGCATTAACTTATGGAAATCATAAATTATATTTGAATCCGTTCACAATCATTTTGTATAGTTAATATTACTTTATAAAGTTGTTTTGTTTCGTGTAATTTAACGCGCATCACGAAACCCGTTATATTGGACGTGGAGTGATAGATTTACGAAAAACATTTTAACGAACAATGGTTTTCAGCTACGTTTCAACAACCAAAGCCATAAATCCTTGTTAGGTTTTTAATAAAACCAATACTATCACGTTATATGTCCATTGTTAATACTTTGTGTGAGGCCTCTAAGTACAGTTACGACAGTGATCGCGAGCGGGATATAGTCAAAAGGCGTGGTCGACCTATACTAGGGTGGAACTGCCACGTGCGCGATGCTCAAAGGGATGCTCGACAAAAATTCCTAAATTGGATTTGGCAATGGAAACCGCGTGGTGGATATATTTATAATGATATGATGGAATCTAAAAGAGTATTTAAACGAAAACTTAAGTTTTGTCAAAATAATCAAGACCAGATCAAGATGAATAAACTAGCGTATCAACATAGGAATAAAGATTTTCGTGGATTTTGGAAGCATACTAAGCAGTTGAGTCCTAAAGCAGGTACCCCGGTGAGCGTTGGGGGTGTAAATGAACCGGCGAAGATAGCCAATCTTTTTAAGAGTCAGTTCCGGGTTCAGTCTTATTTACAGTCACATGTTAAAGTCGATGCTGAGGTTCATCACCACACTGGTGCATCACCTCATGTGCCCGATCGAATTACCGCCAGGGACATCGCTGTTTTCATAAATGGCATGACTGGAGGAAAGTCACCTGGTCACGATTGCCTTAGTTCAGTACTTTCAGTTCGCTTGTCTGCACTTACCTAGACTACTGGCGCTCTTTTTCACCCTATGTATGAGGCACGCGTATTTGCCGGAAGAGCTGATGAGAACGGTCGTAGTTCCGATTTTGAAAAACAAAACTGGAGGTATTTCAGATATGTGCAACTATCGGCCCATTTCATTAGCGACAACTGCGGCTAACATACTTGACAGTATGCTTGAGAGACAGTTAAAAGTACATATTAAGTTAAACGATGCACAATTTGGTTTTAGACCAAATCTATCAACTGAGTGTGCAATACTGTCACTGAAGCACGCTGTGGGGTATTACACTGTAAGGAATACGCCAGTGCACGCAGCCTTCCTGGATCTTTCAAAGGCTTTCGACCTTGCCAGGTATGACATTCTGTGGGATAAATTGCAAAGTCTGGTCTACCCGTCTCGTGCATTAGTATTTTTAGCTATTGATACGATCATCAAATTAATCAGGTAAGGTGGTCTAGTGCACTGTCGGACAAGTAGAGATTGGAATGCGGTGTGAGACAAGGGGGATTAACCTCACCTACGCTTTTTAATTTGTATATAAATGACCTGATTGATAGACTCGGGAGTGCACGTGTCGGCTGCTCTATTGATAGACTCTGCATGAACAACATCAGTTACGCAGACGACATGGTGCTTCTGAGCCCGTCAGTCAGTGCACTCAGACGGCTTTTGTTCATATGTGAATCAAATGTTCAAATGTGAGGTTTATGCAGAAGTCCACGGTCTAAAATATAATGTTGCGAAGAGTGAGCTCATGGTGTTTAAGGTGTATAATAACGCTTTTAGATTGTTGCTGGGGCTCCCACGTTATTGTATTGCTCAGGTACGTTTGTTGACGCGACAATAGTTGACGTAGACAATTTTTCAATACTTATTCGCAAAAGAACTGCGTCACTGATGCACAGGGTTCGTGGGTGCGCCAACAGCATTCTTAACGTAATTAGTGAGAAACCCGAGTGTACTTTTTTGAGGCACTGGGTTCATGTCCATGTAACTTCTGCCTCGGAAAGGCACCCCAGGTATATGAACTAATTTATTACCTAACTTTGCTTACATATATTTAAACTTTTTCTTTGTATTTTTAACAAAAAGTATTGTATTATATCGTTATGGTAAGTTTTGTTGGTGGTTTTGTTAATATATAATTAAATCGGATATGATGTATTTGTAACGGTGAAATCGATTTATGTTATTTTATTATTATTATTATGTGGGGTATCTATATAGTTTTCTCATCCGGTTGGGTTCTATAAATATATAATTTTCAATTAAAATGAAAAGATAAATATACATAAATATAATTAAAATAAAATAAATACAAAAATAAATAAATAAATAAAAGCCCAACCAGATGGAAGCCCTCGGCAGGGGAGACCAAACGGCCGAGGGTTAGGAGGAAAGGGAATGAAACCGGCGGACGATGCGGGCGGTATCGAGGAGCACCGCCTTCTGCATTTGAGCCCGGAGCGATCCGTCATGGAGTCGCAGTCGCCTCAGATGACCCGAGAGGCTGACTGGGATTAGCCCATTCGCAGAGACGACTACAGGAATAATTTCAGCCGGCATAGCATCCCACATGTCGGTCACCACGTGAGCCAGGTCCAGATATTTTGTTCGTTTATCTGTTTCGGCTTTTACGTTTCACGAGGTTCTCGTCGTACGGTCGTACGTAATGTCGATTATTAATATAATATAATATAATTATAATTATTAAATTGTTATTTTATTTTCGATATTATTATAAATACTTACGCATTTGATCTAATTAATATTAGTAATGATTTATAATTTTAGTATTAGAATAGCTGTTAATGAATGTTATTTTACCCTATGACCCTTGTTGATTGAAATAAATTAATAAATTAAAAGAAATAAAATAAATATGGACCTCATCCGCGAGCTATTTCAAAATAATTTTTTGCGAGATGTATGAAAGGTAAAGTTTTAAAAGTTAGATACTATTTCAATAAAATCACTAAAATGTGCAAAAAGCTTAGTAAGTGGCAACTCAAATCCGTGCATTAACACCTATCTAGAAAATGGCGGCTTTCCAGAAAGCCTTAAGATAGCATTTTATTTTTACCCTAGCAATTACCGACCTATATCGGTGCTACCGGTAACCTCAATAATTGTTCGAAAACATTATTTACTCCAGGCTATATGAATATTTAAACAAGATAAATATTCTTATAGATGAACTTTGCGGTTTTCGACCTAAGTCTAACACATTGACAACTACCATTGATTTAGTAACTAAAATTAGAGAAATCATTGACAAAAAATATATAACTTTGGGCATATATATCGACCTAAAAAAACCTTTTATATGGTGAGCTACAAATTGCTATTTAAAAAATTTTAAAATATAAAAATCGATGGAAAAGCACTCGGAATTCCCGAATCATACAATAATAATAGTTAATAATAGGTAGGTAAATATAGGTAGTTGTTAATTTGTAGAACTTTAAAAACAAAACTAATTAGCAGTGGTGTGCGCTAGTATCAATATTAAGACTAAGACTACCAACTTCAGTTATGGAAGGCGGCGTTGTCTCATCATCTAAGTTGCAAGTTAGAAAGCTGCAAAACGCTGTGAAGGCGTTTCACTAATATCTACTAAAACCAAAATTAAAAGGGCAATAGTATAATAAGGTGAATGGCACTAACACAATTATAACTTTTATTATAACATAAAAATATTTAACATATCGCTCGTTCGTTCTTTTCTCTACTGTCGAAACGAGTGGAAGTAGTTTTGATCGCTCTTCAAATATTTATGTTTTTTCGGTTCAAAGTTATAACTATATTAAGTGTTGCACATTAAAACATTGACTAGTGTTGGAACTACATATTGTGACAATTTTCACGAATTGAAGTGTTGTTTGTCTATCACTGTTAACTAAAACAAATGTCAACACGGACATTGTGCAAGTACTAGACTGCACTAAAAGTATCGGGAATGGAATATTTCCACTGTTCCTGTCATATCAAAATCTTTTTAATTGAAAACTCCTTGATTTTAAAAATCGAATACCATTTATTTATTTAAAAAAAGATTCTCGGTCTTGCCACAAAGTTTTGTCAAACTTGTTTAGTCGTTGAGAAAATGGAATTGACTCGAGAAAATTCAAGAGCGATGATTTACTATGACTTTCGAAGTGGTTTAACACAAAAGCAGTGTGTGGACCGGACGATTTCTGCATTTGGTGATGAAGCCCCATCCAAAGTAACAATTTATCGCTGGTTTGCTGAATTTCAACGTGGACGTGTCAAGCTCAGTGATGATCCCCGTCAAGGTCGTCAAAAACTGCAGTCACCCAAGAAAACGTTGATGCTGTGTGTAAGCTGATTGAGGAAGATCGACATGTGACATACCGCGAAATTCAGGCAACGTTAGACAATGGCATGAGTCAAATACAAATAATCTTGCATAAACAATTAGGTGTAAAAAAGTTGTTTTCCCGATGGATACCGCATTCGCTCTGTGAAGAGCAAAAAGCGGCTCGCGTTACTTGGTGCGTCAGAACTCTCGAAAGATTCTACGCAGGATCCTCAAATGCTGTACACAACATAGTATCAGGTGACGAATCCTGGGTATATGCGTACGACCCCGAAACAAAAAACCAGTCAAGAGTTTGGGTGTTCAAAAATGAGTTAAAGCCAACAAAAATTGTTCGTTCACGGAGTGTTGCAAAAAAATGGTGGCCACGTTCGTCTCCAAAACCGGCCATGTTACGACTATTCCTCTTGAGGGACGAAGAACGGTTAATGCAGAATGGTATGCTAGCATTTGTTTGCCACAGGTCCTTTCTGAACTCCGTAAAGAGAACTGCAACCGCCGCATCATCCTCCATCAAGACAATGCGAGTTATCACACCGCACACAGAACAAAAGAGTTTTTAGAGCAAGAAAACATAGAATTATTAGACCATCCGCCGTACAGCACCGACCTAAGCCCTAATGATTTCTATACTTTCCCTAAAATAAAGAATAAATTGCGTGGACAGAGATTTTTATCACCTGAAGAAGGTGTGGACGCATACAAAACGGCCATTTTGGAGACCCCCCCCCAACTTCCGAATGGAATGGTTGCTTCAATGATTGGTTAAATCGTATGGAAAAATGTGTCGAATTTCGCGGAGAATACTTCGAAAAGCAATAAATATATTTTTAAATAGTAATGTTGTGTCCCTTCCTTGATTCCCGAAATTTTCAGTGCCGCCCTCGTAATTCCGTGGGTGGCTTGGTATATTTCCCAAACAACGGAAAGAACCTAAAGTGGTATCTGTTGGAATGTTTAGTCAGCAATTATAGACCTATCTCAATTTTATCTACTTTTGCAAAGGTCTTTGAGGCCAGGAGGAAGTATGTCCCTCAATTCAAAACCACCTTAAGCTTTACATTAAAGATTATCAGCACTATTTTTTTGAATACAGGTCTACAAGCCAGTGGCGTAGCTACCTTGGGGCTTGGCGGGGCAGTGCCCCGGGGCCCCCAAGCTCAAGGGGCCTCTCAGCCTCCATGAAGGATGTTTGAAAAAATTGTACATAAAAAATTGTAATTGAATTTAAAAGAATCGATTTTTTACAGTTTGGTCCCTGAGAAACAAACCACAAAAATTTCTTCCACACGCGCACGCGACTTCGTTCACCTGGTATGGACAAACATTGAAAATTCCTTCCTTTGTTAAATTGACCCTTTTCTCGGGATAAAACGGTGATGATGAGATGAAACGGTGTGCTGAATTTCATCCAAATCCATAAAGTAGTTTTTGCGTAAAACCGTAACAAACAAGCAAACTTTCACGTTTATAAAATTACAAGTAACCCGCCCCGACTTCAAACGGGTTCATTTTACATGTTGTGTCATTTATATTTAAAAAATCACTGTTCATAATAATTCAAAGATCGATATTATGGTTACGGTGAGTCAAATTTAGGAGATAAATATATTATTATGCTAGCGCGGACTTTTAGTCCAGACTTTTTGAAAAACTACGATTTCTTAGTACATAATTTTAATGTATCTCTTTAAAGTTTAGCGATTTTTTTGCGACTAATAAATACCAAATATTGAACACTTTTCATTATTCAAAGTTAATTAGAATGTATTGTACATACTAAACTTCCGTAAAAAAATTTAAAAAAAAATCTCTAAATATCAGTGAAAAACGTTTCGAAAATCCGTTTCGTGGTGATCGCGTAGTTTAAAAGAACGTAGAAGTAGGTAAAGGGTTGTTTTAAAAAATCGAAAACTACCCATTCATTTATTTTATCAACAGAGTAGAGTACTCACCCAACACATCCCGTAATCACCCAGTAAACTAAAATGTATCGTACAAACTGTAACACCTTATTTCATACCCTGAGAATTTGAATTTTTCAAAATCCTATCGTAGTTAGGTCTACCAGATCCGAAAATGAGTTTTCCTGGCAAAATCCCTACCAGTGACGAGGAGGCAGCAAAAATATCTAATTATAAAAAACTCGCCCATGTGCTTGACATATGCGCAATATTCAGCAATAAAAAGGACGAGCTGGATCATATGAATGAAACAATGTTATTGTTGAGATGGGATTCATTTATTATAATTGTTTGTGCTTAAACTGTTTAAGAAATATTTTAATTTGTACTTCTTATATTTTTCTCTTTCTGTTTATAAATTCCTAAAAGAAAGTTTCCCTAAAAGAGGGCAAAAATTCCAGACATGTCAGGAAAATTCTTGTCATCTGGTAACCCTAATCGTAGTTAATGTCTACGTCGTTATTAGGAAGACGCTGCTTCCCATCTCCTGTTTTGTTTCCCAATGTAACCTCTTACGACACCCGCGGGATAGTGATATGAGTTAGTGGACATGCTTGCACCGCCACTACACGGTAACGATTCTCTTACTAAGGGTTGAATTTTCCGAAATTCTTTCTTAGTGGGTGCTTACGTCATAAAAGACGACTACTGTCAGATTTCTACGTCTAGTTTTTTGGGATGAGCGTCATGATAAATATTTTTCATACAAACATTGCACCCGCTTTTAAAGTCCCTAAAGATAGATTTTTGGGGAAACTAAAAATGGGAAATTTATTATTTTTAATTCCAGTCTGACTTTTATATTAAAAAAAAAACGTTAATATATTTTTGTCTGTAGGTAATGGATTATTTTCAAAATCGCTAAATTCGTATCAATTTATTTCACTTTTGTGTACAAAGGGCGACAAACAAACACACAGTTCACCTGATGGTAAGTGGATCCTGTGGTCCATAGACATATGTATTTATCCTCAATTAAGAATCAAAATGCAGATGCGTTGTCACCCCTGAGGACTAAGATGTAATGCCTTGTTTATAGTAAATAATGTCTCCGGTTCTCTACACTCACCGTACTAAACACAGCAACATTACGCTAGTATTCTGTGAGAGCGTGGTCCTGCATCAGTCGAGCCGACCCATTCGTGCTACAATCATAATATAGCTGCAGCGTGTCTTTGACACGTAATATACAGATTACCTTTAGTAAGTTTCAAGTCAATCGCCCCGTAGAATAATAAGTTTCATACAAACTGTATTACCCTATTTCATTCCCTTAGAGTTTGAATTTTCCTTGACCCTTTCTTAGTGGATGTCTATGTTATAAAAGGCAGCTACTGTCCCATTTTCAGATTTCTACATATAGCGGTTTGGGCTTAGAATGGATGAGTTAACCGTCAAATGCCTTTTGTACGCCGATGATCAAGTCATACTTGCGTCGTCGGCGGCCGAGTTGCATATGATGGTTACATTAATGAACAGGTCATTAAAAGAAAGGGGAATGAAAGTGAATGCAAGTAAGATGAAAGTTATGGTTTTTGAAGGAGAAGAAAGTAAAACGATATGTGAAATAAGAATAGAAGAGGGTCGAGCAAGTATATTAATTTGCATATTTGGGATGTGTATTCAGCAGGGATGGGAGATATGATAAGGATATAGAACGACGAGTTAATGCAGTAAATAAAGTAAATGGGGCTCTACACTCTATTCTGAAATGTCAGAATGCGCCAAAAAATGGACGTACGGCTATTCACAGCGCTATATCTAACGTATGGTAGTGTAAGTTGGGTGTGGCAGAAGAAGCACGAGAGTAGAATAAATGCAGTAGAAATGCGGTCGCTAAGGAGTATGTTAGGGCTGAATCTGAGTGACAAGGTGAGAAACTGTGTTATTAATGTGTGTTTATACGGAGTCGCAAGATCTCGGTTCGGACGGGGGCCCCCACATCGCTTCTTTTCTACTTACAACACGTCCCGGAAGCTGTACTTATTACCCCAACACTCTCGCCTCGCAGTTCTATGGGTTAAGTTGTGCTAAATATGCACTCTATACGCCACCGCCAAAGACTCTAGACTCAGACGTTACTTTACTTTTCCATAGTCACCTTGTACGACACCCATGCCATGGGACGAAATGATGAGATTCTCTTACCAACCTGGAATCGATATATTCGATTATTAAATGCTACTAATAAATAATTCAATTATGTTATCGTTTAGACGGGTGCAAAATATCTAAAGTCATCCTAGACCGAACGATATAAAATAGTACAACAACTAAATTTTCCTTTTAATAGTTTGTTAACAATAAAGAATAAATAAATATTACCCGAAATTAACCATAGTCAAAATAATAATCGAAAATAAATATTTAGAAACTTTGCATAGTGTACAAACTTGACATTGTTTGAAGAAATTAATAATGCAATAGTCGCGTCGTTTAGTTTTTAGAAGACAAATCGAATCGGTCTCAGGTTCACTGCCTTCCTCAACAGCGGTTTTGGATATTCGTCGGCGTTCTTGTTTTCGTTCATTGGGTGAAAAGCTCTTGAATATTTTAAGCTTATTAGATATTACTGTGGTCGTTGCGTTCGTCTGCATTGCGCTGATAACTTTTTCTTATCTTTGGATATGTAAACGATTTTATACGTCATGTACGGTGGTTATGGGAAATTATATAAAAATCTCATTGCTTCCAAAAGGTAAAATATCAGAAAGGCGCCAGTGAGATCGCTAATTTTATTCACCGATATCCCTAGCACCATCTTGTAATCATCATGATGTAAAATTGCCTGAACATTAGTGAGAAGCAAGGTCAAAGGTGTGAGTTGTCTGGCACTCTAAGCGTGGCGAGTAGGGAAGGAAGGTTTCCCATCGAGTACAACAGTGGACACTTGGACAAGAGAAGGAAACAGTATTTTTCGTAATATATTAAACAAAAAAGTGATTCGTAAAATTACCTATGATTTATTAAATTCATTTACTTTTTCAAAATATTATTATTAAATTACATCCGACAGTACAAATGAACTTATAAAAGTTTTTCCACTAATCGGCGGGATTCGTAGCTTCAACCACGTTCAATCGGTTCGCATTGCGACAATTTATTTAATTACATATACATTAGGGTGGAGCGCCGTTGTACGAAAAAAAATTCTTATTTTAAATCGTAATAACGCATGAATTTGATTCGGGCATTATGATTAGAGTTAACTTACCCTCCCTTTTTCGGCTCAATTGGATAACATTTTCTGCCTCCGCAGAGGTTTAATGTATTATCGAAAAAGTTTGGTATGATTGATCTTATAATAAATAAGAGTTAACTAGATATTATAAATGATACTCTATAATATAATTAGAATACTTACAATGTAATTTAATAAAAAAATGAAACAAATTCAATCATGTGTTTTAAAAATCAAATCGTCAGTTTTCCTTAAAATCTCTCTTCGTCTTGAATTATAGCATTTTCTTACGGGATCCCAATTTGGCTTTTATGGCCCCTAATCGTGTTGAATCCTTACAATTGAAAATGGCCGCTTCTATCGTCAACTGCACAGCTCGCTCAACAGTCTAGGTATGATATGGGAGACGTAAAAAGAAAAGTTCACCATCCACCAGATTGAACTATTTTCTGAATTTCTTGGTCACATAGATATTTCAAGATCGGAGATTCAGTAATGGTGAGTTGCCAATTTATCGTATAAATGTAGGTTGTTGCGCTGAAGTTAATATCAGGCATCTCGAATAGCCTTGGTGGAGGGGATTGCTTTATACTCTGTGATTTTTATCATCTGTAATCATTGCAAGTAGCAAAATTTTCAGGACGTGCAAAGTAGCTATTGCGTTGAATGACGGGGTCGATAACTTTTTTTAAGGATTCTGGGAGATATCAGGAGGCTAATATAATTTGAAATAGATTTCGAGCTCCATCTTTACATGATCGTTTAATCTTAATCGAGAACCATGCTGGGGAGTAAACATTTATGAAAAATGTAGCCAGAGCAATCAAATTCTCTCAGTTTGTCGGTTGCTATATACAAATTTTGGGTTCAATTCAGCACGAGATTGTGTAAAAAAGAATGTGATGAAGAAAAACACACATGGCTACCTGTTTGCTAGATCTTCTGGAAAAGAACTTAATTGTACTACGTAGACGATCTCGTGCAAGTACTATTGATCTGTGCTCAAATCTGGGGCATTTTTGGGGGTGATTCTGCATCGATATGTTGGAATTTCTTAATCGGCATTTGTTCACAAGTTTTCAGTATCTTTCTCAACCGATTAATGTAAGACTTGGGTCTCGATGTGCCTCCGTTAATATGTAAAAACAAATGCCTTAATGGCTGCTCGTTCATATGCAGTGAACAAATAATCCGTTGGACGGACCTTTGTAGCATTTTTTCAAGGAGTCGTATAATGCCATCGTACTTCTCAGATTTTACATTAGTGCCATCACCACCTATTGCTACAAGATGTTCTAGGGAAATACTTTCCTTTGCTAAGAACCCTGTGATTGCTGATTCTACTGCTTTCGCTATATAGTGCTATATACTACATAACCCATGTAGATAGAACCTGGCTCCTGAATTAGGGAAATGTGCTCTTTAACAGTCATTGTTCTGTGGTATTTATCACCTTTTCTCAAAAATTATCCAATTTTTCTGAAGAGAGCTTCTTAATAGACTTAAGTAAATTTTTACATTTTAAATAGTAGGCTATGTTAAAACATTTGTATAACTCGTGTTCTAGTTACGGTCGGAATAGACACAGTTTGCCAGATATTTTCAACTCTAGGTACCACAATATCTCCTATTTGTGAAAATATTGGCTCTTTCATAGTTTCCAGTTGCAATTTAAGTTGATATCTGGTCCACTCGTAGTTCATCATCACATCCTCATACGTAGGTAAAGTGATCTCTTTAATATCTTAGATATCACCAAAAAGGGACACTTGAATGCACTAAATGTTCTTTCCATGCTTCAAACGACCAAGAAATATTGTGTAATAGATTAAAGTGCGACATTTCACATTGAAAAGTAATAGCATCCTGGCAGTGACACGATAAATGCGCGACAAATCACCCCCCGTACGTGTGACAAAAATTACTTCCGCGTGCGTCATCACGGCCTTGATTTGAAGTAAGTTTACATAAAACTTGATTTTTTATTGATTTGTAATGAAAATATACTATATTTTAAATTAAAAAATAAAACAAAATGTTACAATTTATTTAATAATAGCTGAAAAGGAACCAGGGGTGCGAAAACGTTAAGCTAAGAAACAGAAGGGGGAATCGAGGCTTCTCTCGATCCGGCCTCCTATAACGCCTACGTTGGGTTCGGGAACAACGTATGTGATCTCCGCAACGGAGTAACACACAAGGGCGATAACCTCTTCATTTAAGAAATAGGTTCAGGCGGGGATTACGGGTCTTCCGAAGTCGTCCCGGTCCCAACGCCTTAATTCTTCGATGTGGAATGTACTATTTCGAGGGACGAATTCCTTGGGAATAAAACAGCAATTATCTTCAAACCGTTCCGTGAGAGAGTAATTACTTTTCCCTATCACTTCCTACGCTTTTTCTTATTGACTGCTGGTCTGATTCCCGAACTTTTCCCGCACGATTCGCAAGAAAACTCGTTTACTAAGCTACCCCAGAGCTATACGCGAAAGTGAGCCGCGCCATTCGTGCGCTTGCGCAACTCAATTACATCAATTTGTTCTATCACTCTCTCACGGTTTTCTCAATAACTTTATTTATATAAGACATACATTTATACAATTTACAATTTACTTACAATTTACTTATAAAGATAGCACAAAAAATTATCTATACTACGATATACATTACATTTTTATATCACAAAAAACCTTTTATTTATTTAACAAAATATGCCTATTTTACTCACATGTTCAAAGTTGGAATTTCTTAAATATTTAACATAGAAAGTTAAAACAATGTTTTTTACTTGAAATTATACATATCTTAAATAATACAACAGTTTAATTTACATTTTCTCTATACATTTCACTATTAAAACACTTTTAAATTTCTTATACAAAACTATCATTATTTCACTTATTCACAGGAATTTTCACATAAAAATAACACAGAATTCACCTCTTTTACACGTACAATCAATCTGAAATGTTTCACAAGTCATTTTTCATAAATTGCTGAAATTGCAACTATTTAAATTTTTACATATTTGGCCTCCTAAGTACGTGGCTAGCGTGCGTCTATGATCTCACACTATTTGAACTACTAACTTTTGCACGGCTATCGACTATCAGTAAAAATGGAAAGTCTAATATCGACAATACTAGGTGAATAAATGATTCTACACAATTCTCAAACGTTGAAAACTATTTCTAATCAGATTCTTATCAGTTATCATGTTTCTTATCAAACAATATAAGTGAATGTTTTCATAAATCAATCATAAAAAATAGGCATTTGTTTTCATACAAAACATATCAAACTCATGTAAGACAATACTTATGCAATCAATTTCCATTAATTCTACTTATGCACAGCGATCATCTCGACCGGGGAACAAATCCGGTCTCTAACTTTATTTTAATATTTCTTTAAATTAACATTATTGGAAAGATAATTTCAACCGGGGAACAAATCCGGTAACATAATTTATATCTTAAAAATTCCCTATATGAATTTATTAAAAGATATTACTAAGAAAACGATAAACTATTCCGACCTGGGAGTCGAACCCAAGACCTTCACATCATTAATTCGATATTTCTTTAAGATTCAACTAAGCATTTTCTTATTGGAATATTGTTGCTTGATAATTAGCTTTTTAGAAGCTATTCGTAATCGGTTAACTAATAAATTGAAATATTCTTATAGGCGCGTCGCGAACAATCTCCCCCCCCCCGTGCATCAGCACCATCATTTGGAAGGCGTCGCGGGTAACAGGACTATTATTCTGGATGTAGGTCTCCTCAAGATACCTGTGCTAGTAATGACGTCAACCACTCTAGTGTGACCGTCTGGTCCCGGTAGCGTCCTACTAATCTTGCCTTTCGGCCACGTATTTCGTGGCAACGAATGATCTATTATCAAGACAATATCACCTTCTTTAGGCTCCATAAACTTTCCGTTATTGCCTGTTCGAGGTATTAAAGTAGGCATGTATTCTTTTAGCCATCTTGTCCAAAAATGGTCGGCTAACCTCTGTGCAGATTTCCAATTGAGTTGACCCGTCAGATGTTGCTCTAAAAATAATCCAGGTGGTCGATCACCACATGAGCGTCCCAGAAGAAAATGATTGGGTGTCAAACCCTCTTCAGGACTATCCATACTGAATGTTACCAGAGGTCTGGAATTTACAGTATGCTCTGCTTCTAAAAGCAACGTATGCAGAACCTCCTCTCGCGGGCTCTTTTCTTTGAGCGTAGCGGTCAACGCAATTTTAATTGATCTTACTAACCTTTCCCAGGCGCCACCCATGTGCGGTGCTCCCGGAGGTATAAATTTCCATTTAATATATTTTTTAAATGACTCCTTTTTCATGCCCTCATAGCATTCTTCGCATGCTTTCAATAATTCTTTATTTGCAGCTTTGAAATTTGTCCCGTTATCGCTGTATATAACGGCTGGTTTTCCTCTTCTGGCGATAAATCGCCTCAAAGCCATTATCATTGACGCTGGTGTCAATGCTAATTCTAGGTGTACTGCTCTGATGGTCAGACACGTGAATAAAACACCCCAACGTTTTTCGTGTCGCCTTCCTATAGTCACACTCATAGATCCGAAATAATCCACGGCTGAACATGTAAAAGGTGGTTCATTGTGAGCTATTCTCTCCAGAGGAATATTTCCTTGTGGCACGTTCTGCGGCTTTGACCTGTATGTCCTGCACCACTGACAGTGATGTGACACACTTCGTACTACATTACGCAGGTTCAAGACATAAAATTTTTGGTTTACTTCATTCATCACCGTCTGGTGGTTGGCTTGTCCAAAATGATGATGAACTTCTCTAATCATCATTTTAACGATTTCGTGTTTACTGTCTAATACGACAAGTTTTCTACTTTCCTCGGTCAAATTAGACTTGAAAGGTAAACGTCCATTTAAACGGAGTAAGTTATCTTGTCCTATTTCCATAGATAATTTACTTAAGCGTGAACTTCTTTCAACGCTTTTGCCTGCTTTCAAGCATTTTATTTCCAAATGAAAACACTCGTCTTGAACGAACTTCCAAATTAATAATTCAGCTTTTTTTCAAGAGCGCTATGTCCAACGCGCCATCGGGTCCTTTAACAGACTTTGCTAAAACTTCGTTGGAACACATAACCGCCTTTTAGGCTGCGTTGTCGGGTCCCTTAACCGACTTTCTTAAACTCTTGAATTTTTCTACCGCTTGTAAGGTGCACGTAGTTGCCCCAAGGAATTTCTTAAAGCTGCTAAATCGTCCGTAGTCGGGTAGACTAAACGGTTCTTGCTTTCTTAGCGCGTTTACGCCTTTTGGCGATTTTTCTTTACCTGTTTCTAAGCTATTTATGGTGTCCACTTGTTTGGGCCATAAATCAGGACTTTTCCTGAGGAATTCAGGTCCTCGAAACTTGAATTGTTATGGGTGATGCGAGTCCTAAAGGATCGAAGGCTGACATCACAGCACTAGTTATCTCCCTCTTCGTAGGCGGTCGTAAACCTTCCATCACCTCTTTCGGTGTGTTACGAAGACTTATGGAGAAACTTATTATGTCACGTTTGATATTCCAAATCAAAACTAAAGTGCGCTCTGTGTGCTCTTTATCTCCCAGCGAAGCACTGTCGCTCTTACATTTATTCTCCATTTTACATAAAACCTCGGGTCGGTTGCTAGCCCATCCCCTCAGTTGGAAAGAAGCACGTTTATGTAATTCATACATATCGTTTACTATCCTTTCGGCCGTCGTCACGTCGGGAAATGCCTGTAGATAGTCATCCATATAAAAATTGCTTTCCGTAGCGGAAGCTGCTTCTGGATAGATATGTGCGTTATCTTGCGCATTCCTATTCTTCACATACATAGCGATGCATGGTGATGATGCCGCTCCAAATATGAGTGACGTCATTCTATACTCTTCCGGTGGCGCGTCACGCTTGTGCCGCCATAAGAATCGAAGGCTATCCCTGTCTTCTTCCCGGATTTTCACTTGCAGGAACATTTCTTTAATGTCTGCCATCACTGCCACGCTTCCTTCTCTGAATCGTAGCAGAACTCCAAACAACGACTTCAATAAGTCCGGTCCGATTAACAATGCATCATTTAGACAACGTCCGCCCGTCCCTGCGGCGGCGTCGAAAACTATTCTTATTTTCCTTTTTTGTGGGTGAGTCACTGCGAAATGAGGAAGATACCACGTGCGTGGGGAAATGGAAATATGGTTCGCTTTCTCTGCGTAACCGTTAACGATGAGATTTTCATTTTGCTTCTCATATTCCTTTTTCAACTCGCTATTTTTGTCGAGCTTCTTTTCGATATTCAACAGGCGACTTTCAACCTGCGCTCTATTCGACGGCATGCACTCATTATCTGTGCGCCATAACAAAGCAGTCTCGTACCTATTATTAGGTATACGACGTACCGTTTTGCTCAAAATATTTAAAGCTCGTTCCTCTGGGTCGTTCGCGGGCTTTCGCGCAGACACTCCCAGAGATTCCAAACTAAAATAATCTTTGATCAACTTATCCATGTCTTCCTCCTTCTTCATGGAAATCTGGTTAACAATCTTGATTGGTTTGATGCCACCCGATATGTGACCATGTAAAACCCATCCAAGTTTGGAGAGCGATGCTACAGGTAGGTTCTTACCTCCTGAAATTAATTCACGAGTAACTATGAGATGCCAATTGTCCTGGCCAATTAATATGGTAGGTCTGGACCTCTCATACATCAACTCGTCCTTAATAGGTGTCAAATGAGAACACCGTTGCAATAATTCTCGACTTACTGACTGCGGAGAAAGGTTAAGTGACTTAATTGTTTGTACACTTATCTCTTCTAAGTCGTTCGAGAAAATGCCTTTTATTCTAACGTTTAAGCGATACGAACTGTCGTCGTTAATTCGCTTACCTTCCACGGCTTCAATACGTAATTCTTCCTTACGTCCGCGAGGCGCTAACTTCTGAGCCATCCACTCCTCTATGAGTGTCATGGTCGATCCCTCATCCAGAAGAGCTTTTGTCTTGACCTTTCCTCTAGGTCCATACAACTCGACCGGTATAATCTTTAAGTATGCACATGCCAGTGCATTTACTGTACTAACAGTTGTAATTTGAGCCTCTTTACCCCCCTCGTCCCCTTGCGGCGAGGTATTTTCATTGGGGTATCGGTGTAGCATTCGATGATGTGCCATTCTACATACCTCTACACGACATTTTTTCGCTCTGCACTCTAACCTCCTATGTTTAGGTGACAAACATTGAAAACATAATTTCGCTTTTTTAACCGCGTCCCATTTCTCGCGATTATTCATGTCCTTAAAATTGTAACAACTCACTATAGAGTGCTCCTTGTTACATATAACACACTTATGTGTTACCCGACTTACAGGCTTATGCTGGGTTATCATAACCACTTGTCGGTTGTGCCCTTTATTATTTCGGCGTTCTAGACGCTCGCTCGTATTACTTCGGCGCTCATAGCGCTCGCTCTTGAAACGGTTGCGTACACACCCCTTTGCGGTGTGTACAGTTTGCTTCCTGAATTCAGGACGCTTCCGTTTTTCAGGCACATTTTCATTGCTTAAGCACGTTCCAAATTGTTCACTCAATAAATTTAAAAACTTGGCCATCTTCTGTAACTCTGGCTCCAAAGGATGCTGAGCTCGATATTCAAACCATTTAAATTTAATCATAGTTCCAAGTTTCTCCACTATACGGATCACTAACTCCGGTGAGTATAAATACTGTGGTTGATTCAACGCTTGTATTGTGGCAACCACGTTCGTAATGCGACATGCAAAAGATCCTATATTCCGGCAATCTTCTGCCAATCTTGGCATACGCTTTACATTCTCGATTTCGGCTAGAATGAGCATCTCAACCCTACCGAATCTTCTTTCGAGAGCGTTCATTATTTCTTCAGGTTCACACAAAGTAAACAACAACGACTTAACCGCTTCCTTAGCGGTGCCCTTTAATGCCCTCATAAGGCGTGCGACATTCTGCACCCCTGAAAATTGGCTTCTTGTGTCTTCAAACACCGTTTTGAAAATTATCCATTCACTCGGGTCTCCATCGAACACCGGTAATTCCTGGAGGAAATGAAGCTGGGAAGACTTATCTTTTCCCGCTATATTTATTGCACTCACAATCGCTTCGGTCAATTCTGACACCTCACTCGCGTGTGTTTTCTGTGCATTTCCTTGGTTGCGCTCGATCTCCGCCCCTTTGCGGCGTGATCCTTTACACGCTTCCTTATCAGTAATATCGGGTTGCGTTACACTAACCGGCGCGCTCATTATGGTCTGCTGAACACAACTCCTCGCGAAAGGTTGCACCTGAGTATTCCGCTCTTCATCATCCTCACTCGAGTAGATCTCCTCTTCTCGGTTGAGTCGTGCCTACTCCAATTGAGACTTGGCTAAGGCAGCAGCTGCCTGTGCTCGTTCGAGCTCTGAGCGTTCGAATTTAATCGGCTCTAATTCGGCTTTCAGCCTCGCCGATCGCGATGACCTACTACCTCTCTGTGACCCTTTGTCACTAGTGTGCCCGATTACTGTCCTTGACGATGCCGCTTCTTCGGTCCTTTGACCTACTTTTTCGACTACCGTTTCACTCCTGGATATAACGGATTGTTGTGCGGTGCTGGCCTGCGTACCACTGGTGTCCGTCCTGTTGCTCGTCGTTGCCACGGACGTCCCTGAGTCCCACGTGCATGTGGACGTATCGGTGGTGGCTCCACTTGAAGGAGTTGCCCCACTCGAAGCAGTAGCTGTGGTCGATCCAGACGATTCTACCTCTTTAGCCTTTCTTGAGAGCCCTGTTCTTGTCCTGCTACCTTCGCTCCTCTCTGTCTGGTCTTGTGCCTTTTTCATCTTGCAGGAAGGTGATTGTTGGCCTACGGTCCCTAACTGTCCCTACAACCCCTTACCTACAACCCTTCTACACCCCAACCTAACCCCACTACCCCTTCCCCCCCTTTATCTCCCAACCCTACAACCTTACTACCACCCTAACAGCCCTATCAGCCCTATCAATCCTGAACGGGGCCTACCGAGGTGAGCCGTCCAGGGATGGAGTCGTGCAGGAATGGAATGGAGGAAAGGTTTAGGAACTGTCCCGCCAAGGAATATGACGAAACAGTCGAGCGGTAGTGCAAGCGCAGTCTCGCTCGAGAGAACTGCTCCACCCGAAGGTGTTGTGCCAGAGCCCGACCGTTTGGCACCGTTAGGTGGTCGGGATGTATGCTGCGCTTCGTCGCCCAGTCGCCGGTGACGCCTCGTCCAAGCGCCCACCTCCGGCCGCGATGCAGTCAGGTGCCCACGAGCACCCTCGCCTGGCAGCAGCAGTGGTGGATGCTTCTTCTTCTTGCACCCTCTGATGACCCGACAGGGAATGCCGGACACGGTCGTCCGACAGGAAATGTCGGACACGGATCGTCCGACAGGAAAATGCCGAGCACGCTTGCCCGACAGGAAAAATGCCGAGCCCTGCTTGGCCACGATGAGCGCCTTCACAAGTCACCTGCGCCTGGCTGCGATACGTGCCCCATGTGAGCACACGCCCCAAGCCGCAATCTCGGTTTTCTTTCTTCCGGTAGTTCCAGGTCCAGTCCTACTGCGCTGACCTGGTCTTCTGGCCTTTGGTCCTGTTGCTTCAACTCAAACCTCCGGCTTCCTTCTGTTGCTGATCTTCACTCGGCTCCGAAGGTCTTCTTTCTCCATAACCAGCAGTCCACAGCTGGTTCCTTGATCCTGCTTCGAAGGACCACTTGAAAAGGAACCAGGGGTGCGCAAACGTTAAACTAAGAAACAGAAGGGGGGAATCAAGGCTTCTCTCGATCCGGCCTCCTATAATGCCTACGTTGGGTTCGGGAACAACGTATGTGATCTCCGCAACGGAGTAACACACAAGGGCGATAACCTCTTCATTTTCAGAAAACAGGTTCAGGCGGGGATTACGGGTCTTCCGAAGTCGTCCCGGTCCCAACGCCTTAATTCTTCGATGTGGACTGTATTATTTCGAGGGACGAATTCCTTGGGAATAAAACAGCAATTAACTTCAAACCGTTCCGTGAGAGAGTAATTACTTTTCCCTATCACTTCCCTACGCTTTTTCTTTCTTCTTCTTATTGACTGCTGGTCTGATTCCCGAACTTTTCCCGAACGATTCGCAACGTTGATGTCTTCCGCTAGGACTATGGTGTGTCCTGCAGGTTTCGGGCCTCGGGGTATGCCCCCATTACCCGCGTTATCCTCGCGCGGCCTATCCACCACTATGGACCGGTTTTGGGAGCCTTCTATTGGCATTGTAGGTGTCAAGTACGAACTGTTACGTGATCGGTGAATTTTTTCGTAGTCGGTTAGACTACGAAAAAAGAGGTTATCCGGTTAAGTCAGAGTTGGCCTATCAGCGGCATTGTGGGTTGTTACTCGACTCTCTAATCGATATAGAGAGGAGTTCTCTTGGATAGGGTCGCCCGTCCGGAGGGCGCGTGTGTAGCGGCGCTAGGTTGTTAAGATGTATGTGCGGCCCGTTGTCTGCACGGTCGAACAATCTGCGCGCCAGCCGGGCCACAAACTGAACGAATCACAAGAAAACTCGTTTACTAAGCTACCCCAGAGCTATACACGAAAGTCAGCCGCGCCATTCGTGCGCTTGCGCAACTCAATTACATCAATTTGTTCTATCACTCTCTCACGGTTTTCTCAATAACTTTATTTGTATAAGACATACATTTATACAATTTACTTATAAAGATAGCACAAAAAATTATCTATACTACGATATACATTACATTTTATATCACAAAAAATCTTTTATTTATTTAACAAAATATGCCTATTTTACTCACATGTTCAAAGTTGGAATTTCTTAAATATTTAACATAGAAAGTTAAAACAATGTTTTTCACTTGAAATTATACATATCTTAACCAATACAACAGTTTAATTTACATTTTCTCTATACATTTCACTATTAAAACACTTTTAAATTTCTTATACAAAACTATCATTATTTCACTAATTCACAGGAACTTTCACATAAAAATAACACAGAATTCACCTCTTTTACACGTACAATCAATCTGAAATGTTTCACAAGTCATTTTTACATAAATTGCTGAAATTGCAAATATTAAAATTTTTACATATTTGGCCTCCTAAGTACGTGGCTAGCGTGCGTCTATGATCTCACACTATTTGAACAACTAACTTTTGCACGGCTATCGACTATCAGTAAAAATGGAAAGTCTAATATCGACAATACTAGGTGAATAAATGATTCTACACAATTCTCAAACGTTGAAAACTATTTCTAATCAGATTCTTATCAGTTATCATGTTTCTTATCAAACAATATAAGTGAATGTTTTCATAAATCAATCATAAAAAATAGGCACTTGTTTTCATACAAAACATATCAAACTCATATAAGACAATACTTATGCAATCAATTTCCATTAATTCTACTTATGCACAGCGATCATCTCGACCGGGGAACAAATCCGGTCTCTAACTTTATTTTAATATTTCTTTAAAGTAATATTATTGGAAAGATAATTTCAACCGGGGAACAAATCCGGTAACATAATTTATATCTTAAAAATTCCCTATATGAATTTATTAAAAGATATTACTAACAAAACAATAAACTATTCCGGCCTGGGAGTCGAACCCAAGACCTTCACATCATTAATTCGATATTTCTTTAAGATTCAACTAAGCATTTTCTTATTGGAATATTGTTGCTTGATAATTTGCTTTTTAGAAGCTATTCGTAATCGGTTAACTAATAAATTGAAATATTCTTATAGGCGCGTCGCCAACAATAGCATATTTACATAGCGTCTATCTATAGATCGTAAATCATCTTTTATAAAAGTTCAATGACCTTGCGGAGGCAGATACTCTGAATCAATCCAAATAATATTTTGCATGAGTTAATGTGATTCCTAAAGGCGCCTTTTTCGTACTATTACATTATGATAAGGTGAAAATTTTTTTTTCACTCCACCCTAATATACATGATGTGACAAAATTTTAAAATGTAAAAAAATACAGGATAAAATTTAAAATATAGGATAGGGTGACAAACGAGCACGCAGTCCACCTGATGGTAAGTGGTTGCTGTCGCCTGTCGCCCATAGACATCTTCATCTATCCTCGATTACGAATCAAAACGCAAATGCGTTGTCACCCGTGAGGACCTTAGTCCTCACGGGTTAGTGGAATGCCTCGTTTCCAGTAAAAAGGGTCTCCGGTTCTCTACACTCACCATACGAAACACAGCAGCATGAAGCTACTATTTTACGTTGATACTCTGTGAGAGCGTGGTCCTCCCCGGTCGAGCCGACCCATTCGTGCTACAACTATACTAGTATAACTTCAGCATGTTTCGATCAATTATATACGAAGACAGCATGGCTCTACCAAGTATGCCCGTGTTTTATAAAATAGATGTTTACCAAAGCAGAGCATAGTGTGTGGGTATGATAAATAAAATTAGTAATTAAGACAATGATATTCTAATTGTGTTTACATATGTATATGTTAGTGGATATTTATGTTTGTACATTATGTCTGTTCGTAGATTTAGTTCTATTTTAGTATAAATTATTAGTAGGTGTTGTTAACAATTTGTCGATAAAGTATTGTATAAGCTTCGATTTAATATTTTTTCAGTTAATTAATTTTATTGGTTTAGGAATTTGGTTCAAAAGAGCGGGAAATTCCTAAATTTAAATACTCAATATTCCATAGATATTTTTATATTTTAATAAAAAATACGGCAAATGTTTAAATGAGGTAAAAATTAACTTTCAGTAAGATAAGTACCCGGTTGACCGAGCTTTGCTCGGTGTTTGTCGCTCGGTTTTTTTTTTAATTCGTGTGTTATGGAAATTATATTTAGATACAAATTACATACTAATGAAATAAGAATAATATTTTTTATCTTAGCGACATAATAGAAAAAACTGAACTGGTTTTTGAATAAAAAATCACTTTTTTAATTAGTGTGTGAAATAATCTAAAAATAAGTCGATGTACGATCAGCGTATAATCCATACGTAACACTTAATATGTACATGCGATTAAATCTCAGGTACAATGGAATAATCCTTTTTATACAACAGTAAGTACTTGCACAAACTTTTACTTTTAGAGCATTATAATTAAAAACCACGGAATTATTGTTTGAACTTCCAAGTCATAATTGCCTACCGTCGAGGCAGTTTACCGCAGGGACAGTTAGCCAGAGCCCCCGAGAATTGGAGGCGCTCAAGACGTCCGACGGGCAGGCCGACTGCTGGCAGCATAGATTATATACTATGTAGGGCATCTGACAGTATTGACTGTGAGCTCATTATGTACTGGTGTGCTGCTGCTATTTTTAAATTTCCGTAAGTAGTAGTGTCGCTTCGTTACCAATGACGGAACGAAAATATTGAAACCGCAAATACTATTGAACTAATCTACTATGAACGGTGCGGTATTACGTTTTGTGCAATGTTTATGCCATTAAAAAATTAAACGTTGCAGTCATATTATGATTGTAACACGAATGGGTAGGTTCAACCGGGACCACGCTCTATCAGAATATGCTGCTATGTTTCGTATGGTGTGTGTAGAGAAATGAAAACAATTTATACTGGGAACGAGTCGTTTCATCTTAGTCCTCAGGGGTGACAACGCGTCTGCATTTTGATTCTTAATCGAGAATAAATGGCCCTTGATAGTAAATGCTACAGTCCATGGACACCTGCAACCAACTTCAAACAAGACATAAGGTTATAGATGCGTTGTCACCTCTGAGAACTAAGATGGAATACCTTACAGCCTGTAATCATGCGGGCTTTCTATACCCTTCATACCGGAACTGGCCTGCTGTTTGGTGACCAAAAGATTTAATAAGGTAACTTGTCACGCAGAGACCAAGGCATAAATTCAAAAATAAGTGTAGCATGAATTTTTTCTCCAAATTTAAAATATTGGTATTTTTTAATAATGTTAGCGTTCAGCCACCGCAGTCTACATAACCTAAGGATGCCTCGTGTAGAGGCGAAACACGTGTCGTATTATCGTCAATTGTGTTTTTCTTAGTGTAGTGGTGTTGGGAGTAGTGGTTCTTGGATTAGTGGTGACGGGATTGGTGCACGCAATTGTAGGAGGGCGGAGTGTGCTCCTCAAACAGGTAAGACACATATTTTTATTTTACGGAGTGAATATTGGTGAAGTAATTCATACCAAGTTTAATTTAATAATATACTAGAAAACGAAGAGTCCACACTGATTATTATTTGCAGAATGCTAAAACATTTGCGACAAAAGAATACTTTGTAGGGAAGTGCGGATTTGGGAACAAACACAAGTACCCATACTATTATAAATGCGAAAGTGTGTTTGTTGGTCTTTCTTTCACGTCGCAACAGAGCGTCGGCATGGCATGATTTTTTGTATGGGGATAGTTCGATGGCTGTAGAGTGACGTAGGCTACCTACCCTTGCATTTTTTCAGCGGAAAAACATATCATTCCCGTGGGAAAATCGAATATGTTGCAAAATTAAATTCAGCTAGGTGGCGCCACCGTGATTCTACAAGACGGATGACGGTACGATGGACGAACACAGAAGGTCAGAATATCTGGATTATTAGTCTTTTTACCAAAATTAGGATAATAGTATGGATCTGTATTTTTCCACGCAGGACCGGGAAGATAGTGATAAAAACATAAAATTCACCATCTGATTTTCTTCAAACGTTTTGGTGCATTGTAATTCACAGAATAGGCGATAACCTCGCAGACGATATTAAGTAATCCGTTGATGCTCTGCCTACCCCGCAAGGGTTACAGGCGTGATTACAGGTATGGATCAGAAATATTATCATCACGTGTCACGCTTTCACCCTTAACTATTACTTAACTGTGGTAGAAACAGTTCTTAGTAAGCCTTATTAATAAGCCTTAGTAATATTTATTGAACGGAAATGAATACAGTTCTTATATGTGGTTATGAATGATTCGGTATTACAATAAGAAAAATTGTGCAAAATTATAAGAAAAATATTTTTTGAGAGTTCTTATTAACTAACGTATACATAGTTTAAATTGATTCCGCTAGATGTCGTTACTAGGTTTTTAAAACGCGGTAACGAAATGTTTCCTGACATGTACATGTACTTAACTCCCGCTGTTGAGCCGCGCATCAACTTACAGCGCGCACGGTGCCTATACGCTTAAATTGTTTCCATTTCGTAGCTTATTCGACTACCTGCTATCGATTTCGGTTGTTTGTTATTTGCTTTGTGATTTGGTTAAGGTTGAATGGATTTATATTGGCTTTCATTTTCGGATTTGTGTATTTTCTTGGATCGGTTTTGTTGATTTGGTTGGTATTCCTTTATACATATTTAGACTCTGGCTTTGATTTTGGATTTTGTTTATTTAGAATCGTGAATTGGTTTTCGTTGTTTAAGGTTGTTTAACAATATTTCAAAGAAATATTAATAGTATAGATAGTGGATACGGTACCTATACACTTACTTCTTTTTTCGTTGGTTATATTTATATTGACTACTGCTTTCGATTTCGGTTTTCTGCGATTTGTTTTGTGATTTGGTTTAAGTTGATTCGATTTTTTTTTTGGCTATCGATTTCGGATTCGTGTTGTGTCTTGAATTGGTTTTGATTTTAAAAAATATTTAAAAGGAATATTTATTGCTTTTAGATATTTTGGATTTGCTTTTAAAAAAATATTTAAAAGGAAATTTAATTCCTTTTAGGTATTTTAACGTTTTTTTATAAATAGGTTTTTGTTACTTCATAATGCCCCGCAAACGTAAGTCCAGCATTTCAAGAGTATCTTCTCAAAGACAAGCGAAAAGATTAGCTCGATCGCTAGAATCTTTAGAAGATACTGAACTGAGAAGGCAAGAACAAGCAGAGCGTCAGGCTGCTTTTAGAGCATCTGAGACATCTTCTCAACGCCAGCAAAAGCGTCTTGAACAGACAGAGCGTCAGGCCGCTTGAAGAGCTTCCGAAATACCTTCTCAAAGTCAGGAAAGGCGTCTTGAACAGGCAGAGCGCCAAGCCACTTTAAGACCTTCTGAAACACCTTCTCATAGTCAGCGAAGGCGTCTTGAACAGGCAGAGCGTCAAGCTACTTTAAGAGCTACTGAAACACCTGCTCAAAGTCAGCAAAGGCGTCTTGAACATGCAGAGCGTCAATCTACTTTAAGAGCTACTGAAACACCTGCTCAAAGTCAGCAAAGGCTATTCGAACAAGCGGAACGTCAGGCCGCCTTAAGAGCCGCGGAAACACCTGATGAAACTCAAGACAGACTCATTGAGCAAGCTGAACGTCAATCTACTATAAGGGCATCTGAAACACCAGAACAGACACAGGTGCGAAAAGATGCAAATGCACAGCTCCAAGCTGAACGTCGACAAAATTTTCGAAGAAACAATTGGTCGGTTTTTAACGACGCAGCATTCAATTATGATCCGTTGTTTGATTATAAAGACACAGGTTAGTTGTTATCGGACTGATGGACAAGGCGTGTCGATTTTGCAGCGCTTTAAAATGGAAAGATGAGACCGCAGGCACGTGCTGTTCCAATGGCAAAGTGTCTCTTCCGTTACTTGGGGAACCGGAAGAACCTTTGAAAACTCTCTTTTTATATGATGCTAATGAGTCACGGCGCTTTTTAAACAGGATCCGGAAATATAACTCATGCTTTCAAATAACGTCCTTCGGAGTTGACCGGGAAATAACAATGCCGGGATTTTCACCTACATTTACGATGCAAATTTATCATAGAATAGGTTCACTTTTTCCAGCTGAAAACGAACAGCATAAATTTTTACAAGTATATTTTATGGGTGACGAAGAAATTGAGGTAGACCGTCACTGCCAATTTATCCAGGGAGTTGAGAGTGTTCAAAATTCAAAGATTCTTGCATGAACGTAACATTTTAGTCAAAACATTTAAAACTGCTTTAGAAAACCTACCTGAGGAGGATTATAAAGTCGTAATTCACGCAGATTGGACCCTTTGAGGAGAGCATGAAAGGCGCTACAATGCACCTTTGATAAACGAAATAGCAGCCATAATTAGTGGTGATCAATTTTCTTCACGAGACATTATCTTGCGAGCACGTGATGATACGTTGCAACGGGTAGCCGATACACACAAGTTTTATGACAAGGACAAGAGGGTTATCATTTTCAAATTCCACTCACAAAGGAGCCTACTCCGAACAAAAAAGTATCATGTATGGATTTTTATGCGTATCATATGATGTTGCGAGAAAATGATTTTAACCTCTTAGCCCGATGTAGACAATTATTTCATCAATTTTTGGTAGACATTTATGTGAAGGTAGAAAGTAACCATCTCCGTTATATATCTTTGAATCAAAAAAAGCTGCGTGTTGAGAATTATATACATTTACAAGCTGCAGTTTCTAGCGACGCCAATGTAAACCCCAGAGATTTAGGTAAAATGGTAATTCTGCCCTCATCATTCGTTAACAGTCCCCGCTACCTACATGAGTACACACAAGACGCATTCGCCTATGTACAAACTTACGGAAGACCTGATCTTTTTGTTACTTTTACTTGCAATCCCACATGGAAAGAAATAACCGAGGAGCTAATGCCGGGCCAAAAAAGTACTGACAGACACGATTTAGTTGCTAGAGTATTTAGATTAAAAGTACAAAAATTAATGTACGTAATTAACAAAGGGAAAATTTTCGGAGAGGTGCAGTGCTTCATGTATTCAATTGAATGGCAAAAAAGAGGATTACCGCATGCCCACATTCTAATATGCCTTAAGGTAAAGTTGCAGCCCAGCCAAATAGACGACATAATAAGATTTGAAGAATTGCTTGGTCGCTTCCTTTATTTATGTTCTTATAGATATACTTGATTGCGCGGACAGACCTACATGCTTCTACATTAATGTAGGCATTAAACATTTTACATAGAATGGGCGAATACGGGACAATCCAGCTGTTATCTAAGGTTTCGAACGTCTCGAACGTTTCGAACTCTGCGTCTGTATAAAGGGTAGCCATTGTCATTGTGCACTGTTTCTTTTAATAGCTGTTATAGTAATTTCTTTGTACATTTTCCTTCTTTCGTACATGGCGATATTGAATTTCGTGCTCCACATGGACCGTGAATCACATTTCGGACGATGGTATCATATAATTTTTTATCTTGCTCAGGATCCGGAATCTTAACAAAATAAATTCAGATATATTAAGCGAAGTAGCAGGAGAAATAACAGAGTATTTGTCAGTAGACTCAGTTATGGACACAGAACAGAGCACTTCATATCCCGCAAAGTTTGTAAATTCTCTAGAGTTGTCAGGTGTGCCCTCACATATGGTTCAATTAAAATTAGGCGTCCCAGTCATGCTAATGCGAAATTTAGATGCTCCTCGGTTATGTAACGGGACAAGGCCGCGTGTGACACATCTTGAACGGAACATAATCGGTGCTACAATTTTGACAGGCGTAAGAAAAGGTGAAAATGTTATTATAACACGGATCCCTATAAATCCCACAGATCTTCCTTCTCAATTCAAAAGGCTGCAGTTCCCTATTAAGCTCAGTTTTGCAATGACAAGTAATAAAGCGCAAGGGCAAACGTTCTGTAACCTGTGTAGCGGAGTCAACTTAGGAAAACCGTGTTTCTCTCATGGTCAGTTGTATGTAGCATGTTTGCGTATGTCAAATGCCCAGAATCTCCACATTCTTTCCTCGAATGGAAAAACATATAACATTGTGTACAGTAGCGTCTTAAAATAGTGTTCCGTTAGTTTTTTTTTTTCAAAATTCCCACAATCAATTAATCAGAAGTCCCACAGATCTTCCCTTTCAATTCAAAATTTCCAATTTAGCTCAGTTTCTTTTCAATTCCAAATGCTGCACCTCTGACGGACCTATTAAGCTCAGTTTCCTTTCAAATCAAAAGGCTGCATCTCCGACGGATCTTTTATTTGGCTCAGTTTCCTTTCAATCCAGAAAACCGCATCTCTGACCGTTTAATAAATAAAATTTATTTAATGCCCCATTAACACTCAGGGCAGGGAAGTGAGCAGTGAAGTGGGCAGGGTAGTATGTAAATAGGCTCCTCGCACTGTCACTACTCATTCCGCTGCCACTGCCCGGCGCTCCCTCGATTTTCGGTTTTTCGCGCGGATGACGGGCAGCACTTGCGGGAGCGAGTTTACATTCTCACTCACTTGCCGCCGAAGTTCGACCGAGAAAGAACGTGCTACATTTAAAACGGCAATTCGTTTATTGATCTGTTGTGCTTCTGTGCTTTAATGATATTTAGTAATTATAAAACAATTAAATTTTTAGAACTTTATGAAATTGAGTGGGTAATATGGGATCCACATGATAAAAACCATAAATTGCACATAGTACCTATTTACTTGTCCTGAGCACACATAATGCTGTCACACCAACAAACTCGAGGTCAGTCATTGTTACGAGCTAATCAATAAAGAAGTATGAAGGCCGAGTGTAAACACTCACTCGCGTCGTTATTGCCGCGAAAGTATTTAAGAAAAATATTTCCAGCAGCGACAGGAGCACCAGCGGTGGCTGAGTGTAAATGAGGCATAAAGCTCATGGAATAGGACGTTCTCTAATTTACATAATTATATAAAGGAAAAGTACGTACGTAATGTTTTGTGCAAGTTAATTAAGGGAAAGACGCAAATATCTGCGATATATTCATTATTCAGTGTAAGTAAAGAAACAAGGTTAAATTGATACGTGACTCGATGATAAGAGAAATGTTATAGCATTAATACCATTCGATTGCGCAATCAACTAATATAAAATCGTTGAATACAATTTAGAATCCAAATCAGCATTACGTAAAATGTGTGATATCTATGTTATATATATATATATATATATATATATATATATATATATATATATATATATATATATATATATATATATATATATATATATCCATTTTATGGTCTCCGCGATCCCCGGACTAAAATCCACTAGAATTTTTTTACTGGGGCTGTCTAAAAGAACAGGTGTACTTCAAGCCGTGTATTTCAATGCCGCAGCAACCACTTACCATCAGGTGGATTGTGTGCTAGTTTGTCACCCTATCCTAAGTTTAGAGGAATTGCGCAGTCGTGTGCAGGTGGCCGCTTCGAAAATAACCGAATGGCGCTACGCAGTACTATTATTTATTCTGTGACGGCGATACGTACGACTCCTTAGAAGAACATTTATTGGAAGATGTCGAACTTGTATCAGACTCTGTAGTAGACAATTTGAGCACCTGTTATGAAATAAAGATTGATTTATGTCCAACTTGACCGCTTTTATTATTACAATTTAAGACAAGATTTTTTTTCTTTCTACAGTCGAATTAATTATTTTTGCATCTTAACATTAAATAAAATTATGTATTATACCATTTTGTAAACTGTATTAACTGTGAATATTTTTGAAATAATTGGCCGACTAGTTCTTCATACCTTTTTTTCACGAATGGCTCTCAAACTAGTGTAAAAATTATTTTTTTATAAAATTTCATGCTAAAAATTGAAGTTTTTTTTGCAAAAACGTAGAATAGATACTCATACTCTTTATTACTGTATTTCTAATAGGTACTATGAAGAATAAGAAAAAACCAAAAACGCAACGAATTTCATTAATTTGCGGCAGTGATGTACATGAAAGTACAGTAAGGTGATACCTGTACAATTAGGCGCAGGATTAGCCATTATTTCTGGGACATTCTGTATATATATATATATATATATATATATATATATATATAAATTTATGTACTTATATATATAAACTATACCATATATAAAATATATTATACATAAACAGTTCTAAAATAATTAACTAAAATTTAAAATTTAAGTGGATGCTGTGGCCCATAGACTTCTACATTTATCCTCATTTTTATTAAGAATCTGAGATGGAATGCCTCGCTTCTAGTAAAAGGGTCCCCGGTTTTCTACACTCACCATACGCAACACAGCAGTATTAAGCTGTTATTTTACACTGATATTCTATGAGAGCGTGGTCATACCCCGGGTTGAGCCGACCCACTCGTGCTACAACCATAATATACCCGCAGCGTGGCTCTACAACGTAAATACCATTTCAATTTACTGATCCGTTGGACTATAACCGTCACTCTAGTTCTAATGCGGATCTTCTTAAGTCTTCATATCTAAAAAAAACTCAAAATACGGTCTCTCTATATTTCACTGGACCTTATCTTATTGCTATTTTTTTAATGATGGAATTGTATAAAAGTCACTAAAGCCAAATCAGTAATTTTAAGCTTTTTGTCTGTACGTCCCTATCCTATATATGCACCCAAGATAGCAAAAAATTACCGAACGGTTTTCCATAAGTTCATTTTTCATCAACTCTCGGCCAACGTAAGATTTTATAAATTATCACATAGTTTATATCATCATATACTACGAAAGAAATTTTTATCCATGACGAACTCGAGTGTTAGCGAGTTTTCACATAAAAGCTCTTCATCGTAAAGGTGACAAAAGTGCATTCAATACCATCTGCGCCCTATCTAATAAGCGTTCAATCCGACAAAGTAAAAAAGGTGACCTCATTGCCGAATCGTACAGTAAAATTTAAAGAAAAAATATATAATATTCACAAAGTAAATGTCGTTTAATAAAGCTACAAAATAGCAAAATACGTCTATCTATGGACTATGCGAGTGAGAGAATACAGATTGCACCAGTGACCTGTGCTTGTGTGCAAGCTTGGGCACTATAATCCTGTCCTGCACTGATGGCTAGCCTCCGTTGAGAAGGCCGCCGTGACCAAAATTCGGTCTGAATGAGATTTTTATTTATTTTATTTATTTATGATAATTAAGTGGATTTAGCTCCACATCCTACCTACATCTATGCTTGGTTAGAAATAAAATTGGAATAAGAAGGAAAGCCCCAGTATAAGTAAATGGGTCTTCGGTTATTCTTCAAACAAAACACAGCCAGTGTTATGCTGCTATTTAACGCTGGTATTTTGCTTGGAAAAAAATAGTATGAAACGATATATACCTTCGATTGAGACCTAGTCTTTGTCACATCGAAGAAGCAATATTACTTTACTTCTCTTTCTTATTTTTCTTTATGGACACGCTAGGCATACCGTTTCACGAATGGGTACAATACCCGACGTTTCAACACCAAACTGAGTATTTTACGACTGGCGTTAAAATGGTTACACCGCCATATTTCTGAAGAAAAAATCATGAGATCTTTCCAGCATTTTCCATAGTAACCGCTAACGATACCTACTGAACGAGGAGTGATTATTTCTTTTATGTCATCACCGCGCGGTACTGAATACAGGAACAACAACTTTTTTATATAGGATAAGGGTGACAAACGATCACACAGTCCACCTGATGGTAAGTAGTTGATGTGACCCATAGATATCCACATATATCCACAAATACGAATCAAAATGCAGATGCGTTGTCACCCGTAAGGACTAAGATGGTATGCCTGGTTTCCAGTAAAGGGAGTCTCCGGTTCCCTACACTTACCATACGAAACACAGCAGTGTTAAACTTTTATTTTACGCTGGTATTCTGTGAGAGCGTAGCACTTCCCCGGTCGAGCGAACCCATTCGTTTATACCCGTACTACTCGCAGCATGGCTCTACCACGTATATTCTAATTATAATTTTCACATTATTATGTACCCATTTGTAATAACAATAAAATTTCGTTTCTAATATCTCATAAACATGTCACGCTTGAATTGTCGACCTTTAATTATTGAACATACCTCCACACCGCAATCCCCAGACAACTGCTACGTTTTGTGCTCCCTCGCCAAATTACTGAACACATAAAGGTATTACCTTATACGTTAAATGAAATAGGGTGAAATAATAATGAAAAGTAAAGTATGTACATTAATATTGGCATTATCATAATTCGTGAAGTATATTTGAATCCGTTACAAACAATGGATTTTATGTATATTTGTTTTGAAGTGGTTTTGTTCCGTTTATTTTAACAAGCATCACAAAACTGGAGCTTAATTTATGCTCTTTATATTTGACGTGGAGTGATAGATTTACGAAAAACATTTTAACGAACAATGGTTGTCAGTTACGTTTCCAAAAACCAAAGCCATAAATCCTCGTTAGGTTTGCTTTTTATGCTATCGCGTTATGTACGATTTCGTCCAAAATTTATTTGAAAGTAAATTATTTATGAGATTAACTGAAGCGACACTAGCCTAATGGCAGGGTGTGGACCGCGAACTCAAAGGATCGTGGGTTCAAATCCGCCATTCGAATACTATCGTGAACCACTCGTAACACAAGCAGTTTAAGCTAACCAGGAGTGGTTAAAGGGAAGATTAGTGATGTTTAATGTGTGCAGTTAACACGCAGGAGAAGCGAAACCTTCAAAAAACTAAACTTTGAGAGAATGAGACGAATTCAGAGTAAAAAATATAAATAAATTTATAATAAACACTATACTCTATTCTACCTCATTCTCTCTAAATCCTATAGATATATGTGTTTGTCTCTTTTTAGTGTCGCTTTTTCGTTTCAAGGAGTTTTAAATCACAATAATTCCTAAGAAGTTTTTACTTAAAAGAATAGAAATTAAACACATATAAGATAAGCTGCATAATCAGATATAAAAATAATAATAATAATAATATTATAATAATAATAAAACCATTTAATCAACTCAACAAACAACACTTGCAAAAAATAAACAATCAACATGTACATAAGTAGAAAACAACAAGTATAATTAATATTAGCGAAAAATAAAAAAGAAGAAAAACTATAACATTCAACAAAAAATAAAAACTATGTACAGGAAATGTGAGCGTTGCAATGCTGAGTCGATAGGGTCAGCTGCTCAGCATAAGCTGACACCCCCATTGGGGTGACCAGCGCTGGTATTCTGCAGAAACCCGTGTGTGTGTTAACGCGTCGGTCAGTGGCAGATGCGAGAGTGGAATTATTAATGTAACGAAGGCGTAAATTAAAATTGAATATTAATCATTTCCAGCGAATTTCTTAATGTAACAAAGGCATAAATAAAATTGAATAGTATGCGAGAAGTGTATAATTAACAATCAATAATGCAACAACCGCGATTTTTACATAAAATCGTATACTGAACATATAATGTAACCTAGTTTAACCTAGTTTAAAAGTAAAAAGATACGATTCCCTAAAGTATGCTACGAGATAATCAACTAGTAAAAATTTACGTGTAAATAATATGCACCAAAAACACTATAAATAATATGTATATAAGCATCTTGATATTGACAGGGGGACATTTTTATCCTTCACGACCGAATAGGTGGATCTGAAGTTGTGAAAAAATTTTCGGTCGCCGCTTAGTTTTATCTTTGTTCCAACATTATTCCGATCAAAACCTTCTGTTGGAGTTCGAATAGACTCGTTGAAAGTTTTTAAACTTTTTCGATACCTCAGTTTTACCTTGCTTTTCAATTTGAGTAGCAGCTTCGACGTTTGGGACTAAATATTTGATATATATATATATATATATATATATATATATATATATATATATATATATATATATGTAGTCTCTCTATCATTAGTCAAACGCGCTAGAGGATTACGCAGTTTCGAGTGCAATAGTTCTACTTCCTCCAACAAAAGCTGATTTATTAATGCTTCAGAACTTGAGAGCTATGTCAGAATAGGTATGCGTTGGTACAACTAATTGACCACGTCGAAATGGCTACAGATTCTATCCGCAGAGATCGTGATACTTGGCGGTTTTAACACCCACCGCGCCAAATGGGTCGGTTCACCTTAACTGATCATGCAGGGAGATCTGTTTATGACTTTGCCTTGGCATGTGATCCGACACAACTGGTTATTTCACCTACGCGGATTTTGTGGATGATCATCATACAACTTCCCAGTTGGACCTTATGCTGACCTCTCATCCGGACGGATATCGGATTTCTGTTCACGCCCCTCTCGGCCCTTTGTATCATTGTCTAATCCGGAGTATTGTGCTACTCATGCTCCCTTCGCGGTTGCATTCTGCAGGTTGCCGCCGTGTTTGGCAATACAAGTCATTGGAATGCGGTCTTTCTTTGCATCCTACCCATTGGGGCGGGTGTGCTTCTCGCCGGAAGAAGATGAAAAGAGTTATTACCAAGCCAAAGTACATTGGTAAAATTCAATTTCATCGGAATTGAGAGAAGACTAATGACGACTTTTTGTGTGTTACACCGCCTGCAACTTTACTGGGTGCAGGTTCGGCCTCACTTGCAATACTGTTCAATGCGGTCTATCTTTGACCGCATTCAGCGCGGAGCGGTTCGAATCGTCGGCAACTGAGCACTTTCTGATCGGCTTGACTCATGGCGCTGCGAAGAGATGTTGAATTTCAATGCGTATTCTATCGTATTTAGCACGGGGAGTGTTCAAAGGAATTGTTCGGATTAATTATGGTGAAATTGATCATTTCACCATCGCACATCGCAACAAAACTCGAGATACCAAACGAGATACAAAACTTTATACGAAACAACATTGTAAAGTGTGATGCAAGTTCAATGACTCTGACTCACACTTACTAACTTGCAACTTCATGCTGTTGTGCCTTACGCAAATCTAACCGTATCTTCTCCTAGTGCACCGATTAACGCACACAAAGTCGACATTAGTCTTCTCTCATTCCTTCGGTATTGCTTACATCGACTCTGTATTGACTTTTATATCGGGCCTCAAAAACGCGGAACTGATTTAAGAGATCCGATGCTAAGCAGCGCTAAAGCGCTGAAAATCTAGTACCGTAATAATGCCCCAAAATCCTCCCTAATGTATGTAATGTATGTCTATGACAAGCTAAGGACTGTTTAAGGACTCTGATAATAACGATAATAATTCTGTACTATCTAATGTCTAAAAAATAGTATTGACATATTAACATTAAATTTACCTTTATACATCTAGGTTATGAGAAAAAATTTTCGTTACCCCCTTTTTAATATAATATGTACGTATCAAACTCTTATTTAAAATAGATGGGTAGAGTGTGTTATGTTATCAATGATACAGGTTCGTCCCTTGTTTGGAACACCAATTTCCCATACAAGGTTAGAAAAATGAAGGAAAAAAAACTTTATGGTGCAGTCAAATAGTGGTAATATTATTATTATTATAATGTAATATTAAGCTACCGCAACGAATCTTTTTTCTTGATAAAAGTATTGTTATTTTAACCGACTTAAAAAAGTAGAAGGTTCTATATTCGACGCTTATGTTTTAACCTCGTACACTGCCGAACCGATTCAAGTTATGCTTTACTTTAAAGAAAAAATTCCAACCATTAGGGTGAAATAAGTAAAGTTTAAAAATGTATGTTTATTCATGAAATATTAATTTAATTTGAAATTAATAAACCAAACAATGAATAATCCTAAAAAAAGAAGAATTAAAATAAACATGTGCGCATTTCACACGCGATAGAAACCATCAGAAAACTGAATTTATCAAGTATTATTTGTCAGTAAATTTGTTTTGTAATAGTGCCATTAACTTCATTCTATATGTAAAGTCGTTTTATCGAACCAAAATTTATTGACTCTCAAGGAGCACTCCTTTGTAACTCGGGCAGCCGCCGCGAATGGTTCACGTTTCACCGATCGATCATGTGGGGAGATTCGTTAATGATTTTGCCTTCGCATATGGTCTAACACAAATGGCTACTTCACCTACGCGGATTCCAGATGTAGAAAATCATGCACCTTCCCTGTTGGACCTTCTGCTGACCTCTCATCCGGACAGATATCAGGTTTCCGTCGACGCCTCTCTTGGCTCCTCAGACCATTGTCTAGTCCAGATTATGATGCCACTCACGTTGAAATCGCGGTTGCATTCTGCAGGGTGCCGCTGTGTTCGGCGGTAAAGGACGGCCGATTAGGATAGGATCCGGTCTTTTTGGCATCCTATCCTTGGGGGCAAGTTTACTTCTCGCCGGAGGATCCCAACGTTGTTGCTGATTCTGTCGCTGAAGTGGTACTTCAGGACATGGAACTTCTTATTCCTTCCTCTGTGGTGCCCATCGGAGGCAGATCTCAGCCATGGTCTAGTCGCTCCTGTCAGCAGGAGCAATACGCTATAAGCAGGAGTGCTGCCGGACCTGGGCTAACGTATCAACGTCCCGAGATGTAAACACCAGGGCCCTAAAAAAGTAGTATAATTTCCCCTCCAGGTCCTTCAAAAGAAGCGACAGTAGCCTAATGGCAGGGCGCGGACCGTAGCCTAATGGCAAGGCGCGGACCGCGAACTCAAAAAGGTCGTGCTGGCGTGGACTACTGGCGTGAACCACTCGTAACACAAGCAATTTAAGCTTACCACGAGTGGTTAAGGGGAATATTAGTAATGTTTATAGCATTGTTAATATTCCTTTTTTTTAAAAAAGAGTGATTGCCAAGGCAAACTTAGAGCACATAGCCTTCCTTCTGGAACTCCTACATTCTAGTCTCTCACCAAGGCTGTCCAAGGAAATTTCTATCAGCCATCTCTTCCATCTCTGCACAGGGAGGACGACTCACTGGCCTATGCAACAAACAAGAACGCCGATCTGCTAGGCTCTTTCTTTACGTCCAACTCGACTCTCGATGTCGGGGGGAGCACTCTGCCGACCATCCCGCGATATAAGTGCTCCATGCTGGATGTACGATTCACACAGCGCTCGGTTTGTAAAGCACTCCTCTCTCTAGACATCCATAAGCTGAATGCGCCCGACGGAATCTCCCCAATTATGCTGAGGACGGGTGCTCCAGAGTTGGCACCACTTCTGACGCATCTTTACCGGTACTCCTACACCTTAGGCGTATCCCAAAATCGTGGAAGACGTCTTTCGTACACGCGATCCTTAAAAAAGGCGACCGCTCAGATCCGCCTACCTATAGGCCTATCGCCATCACCTCCTTGTTCTTAAAAATAATGGATTCATTACAAACCGCCAGCTTATGCGGTACCTTGAGGATCACCAACTAATTAGTAACCAATACGGTTTTCTACCTGACTTATAAATGAGTGGAAACAGTAGAGTCCTAGGGGGAGGTTTGGGATTGGCCGTTAGTTTGGATATTGCGAAGGCATTCGATCAGGTCTCGTTTTGTGCCAAACCTGATTGAAAGCTTCTTTCGAAGCTCCCTTCCTATGGTTTTTCCGAGAAATTGTACAATTGGATCACCAGCTTTCTTACCGATCAGCCCATCAAGGTCGTTGTAGACGGTGCATGTTCTAATTACAAGCCCATTAATGCTGGCGTTCCACAGGGCTACGTGCTATCACCAACGCTGTTTCTTCTGCAGATCATTGATATGTTGCATACCGGTAACATTCATTGCTATGCGGATGACAGCACTGGTGATGCACTATACACCTGCCGTGCTAATATTTCTCGAGAAACTGTCGCCTAGTACCGGGACAAACTTGTGTCTGAAGTCGATTCTTTGCTGAACAAAGTCTCGGATTGAGGGCGACTAAATCTAGTCCAGCTTAATCCTCAGAGGACACAAGTTTGCTCGTTTACCGCTAAAAGAATCCCTTTGTCGTATCTTCTCAGTTTCAAGGCACTACCCTTGTAGCCTCAGCCAGTATCGGAATCCTCGGCGTCGGCGTAATTCATGTTGATGACGACGACTCTGATGATTCTGATGTAGAATTTTATTGTAAATAGTTTTAGATTTAATTTTAGATATAAGTCTTTATATTTATATTTATTTTTAATATAACTTGTTACATTCCAAACATTTGTACTTATAGTTTTTTTTAATACATAGATACCTAAATTATCATGTATTTTAAGTCAATTTTATTCTTATTTTAATAAATACGTTGTTTTATCTATTTTTTTTTTTCATTTTTATCACTAACCCAGATAATGACAAAACTAAATACACTATCGATAACGTTTATCGACAACAATAATGCCCATCACTATGCTCGCCCCTAAGGCCCGTGAGTGGGAGAGAGAGTGAAATAATCCGATGATTTATGACCCAAACTGCACGGACAAAATAATTCTAGTAAGCGGAATTCGAAAAAAGTGAGAAATATCCAATTTGATCAACAGATTTTAATAAAAATTTTTGGCTTAGTACATTTTCTATAGTACGAGTAAGTACGAACAAACAATTGTCGCATTTACCATAAAAAAATAAAGCATTCTTAAAAACCTTGCCTTATTTTACTGTGGTATTGTAATAAGGCCTAAGGCTTTAATGAACTCAAATAACCAAACTATACGTAAGGTATTTAATGTTTATGATCAATAATCACATGAATGCAACAATTAAGACTTAAAGTTCTAAAAAATATAATTTCTTCGCCTAAGAGCACTTAAAGTCGTTAGTATAATGATTAACAAACTGACAAACAAACACACTCCTCGTGATTATCATCAGTGCGTCGGTTGTGTCTCAAGTTGAGATAAGTATTAGGGTGAGTTGAGAGTTGGGTTAAGTGTCCCTGCAATCGAAGTTTTCTCACAGCGCAGCGGCCAGTCTCCACTAGGGCTAGCCTATCCGCAAGGTACAGAATTATAGTGTCTGAATGTATGCGCAAGCACAGGTGCTCTCTCTACTCGCTCACAATCATCAAATCGCAATCCGATACGGTCCGAGGGAGATTAGACGCAAGACCAATAATTCACACATAATTTAATGTCTTCTACTCTTCTAATGTTAGCCTTAATTCCTCGACACACTTTTCCTTTGTACTGTTTGTACAACTGACCAGACTGTTTTCTGACTACGACATTAGTTTAATAAAAAGTATACGATTTATTTGCATTTATAACATTTTAAAAGTGATATAAAATACATCGTTTAAATTGTCTTGAGCTGTTCTTTTTTTCTTTACTGTGTTTTCTTTCTCCTAACAGCTCAAGTTGAATCCCATCACAGAGCGCTCGCTAAATAATAAATTAGGTGATAGCGAGTGCATCGTCCAAGACTGCCACGTGCCACATCAGCCATCTTGTTTCACAATAGAATCGATCTCGCATAATAAATTTTGGCCCGACCCGGGAATTGAACCCGAGACCCTATCGCTCCACCAGAGTATTTTAGAAAATCCAAATTAAAAAAAATAGATGACGATACATTATACAAATCTTCAAGATCAACAAAGCATTTATTTACAAAGATAAAGATTACGATTTTAGATAGCTAAGTGTAATATTGCAAAACATACTAGATATCTAAGATTTATTTGGACTGATTTTTACTATCGGTGTTGCGCGGTCATATCTTATGATAGATGATACAAGGTAGCAGGACGCGGGGTAGCGCTTCTCTGCAAACTGGTGGAGGTATTATAGTGCAATAGGAGTCCTTTATTTTCTACTTGAGCGTGAGCGTGATTATAAATACGATTTTTGTCACTTAGGCCTTACTAGCCAACAAGCCTTATTACCCGCGGATACCGAATATATGTAATGGTGACCGTTGTAAAGGTCATTTTATTGTAAATACTGTTTCTATGTATAAATGGGTCGACTCGACTGGGGAAAGACCAGGCTCTCTCGGAATACCGGCGTAAAATAACGGTTTAATACTACTGTGTTTCGTATGGTGAGTGTAGAGAACCGAAGACACTTTTTACAAGAAATGAAGCATTCGATCTTGGTCCTCATGGGTGACAACGCATGGCCACTTTAGCTCTTAATCGAGGATCAATGTAGACGTCTTTGTTCTTCTTGCTGCTCGTTTGTCACCCTTAATCTATAAAAAAAAAGTTTAAAAAAGAGTGATGTTCATTCTGTAAATACTGTTAAATTCACACGTTATACGGTCATCTCCATGTACACTGGTATTGTATTTCGTACTCTACTCGTAGGAAACCAGCATTACTTTTCTGTTGCCCCCGCAGCAGAACATAACCTTGAAGATTACGCGAAGATAAACGATGTCAATGGCAACAACATTCACTTATCATTAGGTGAACTGTGTGCTCGTTTGTTATCTTTATTCTGTAAAAAATATACAAGACCTATTTGAAAAGTATAAACTGTAGTGTTTGGAAAAACAAACTTTCTTATATAAATACGTGTTTATTCGCCATCTCTTTTATAAGTAATTCTTGTCATAAAATATCAAAGACTTTAGGTACTTGTTTATAATCTAAAAAAATATATTATTTTTTAAAGAGCACTGCCGTTTTACGTTTCAGAAAGAAGAAAAGAAATACGCAACTGTTGGCAACTTTATTTCCTGGCAACACCGGTCCGCCCCTCACCGTGCGCAACCTAAGAGAAGTGGGAAGGGAATTGTTATAAAATAGGGTGCATCGCGATTATAAGACGTTTTGTCCTGATAACACGCGTCGAGTTAGTCTCAGTGTAATTAAGTGTCGTGAATACAAAAAACTGTAACATTAAGTGATCTGTACAAATATTAATTGAATAAATAGATTGTGTCGTCAGTACATATTATTTACGTTAAAACTCTATCTTTATGTTAACACCAGAAGTGGGATCATAACTATAGTTCACAATGTGGTGTGGTTCAAATGGTAAACGCAGTAAAAGTACTAAAAATTCAAAGCGTAAAACACGTGCCTCAAGATCGACCAGCGCGGGTACTTCTACATCAAGTAGCAAAAGCAGTGCGCGGACACCATCACCTCGACAAAAGAGAAAGGTACCCTATAGAAATGCAGTTGCAACTGTAAGTACGAACAATGCTTTTATATTGAACGATATTATTCCTGAATTCGATCCATTGGTTGATAACATAACTTCTTGGCTCAGCGTTATTCAATCTTATGCAAATACTTTTACATGGTCCGACGAAATGATATATTATCAAGCTCTGAATAAGCTTAAGGGATCGGCCAAAGTCTGGTATGACTCTTTAATAAGCACCGATAGTGATTGGCCAACCTGGAAGTGGATTAACTGGGAACAAAAATTGTCCAGTAGCTTTAAAATACGTAGGAATATGTTTGAACTTCTTAAGGAGATAATTAATAGTAAACCAGTAGATAACCAGTCCTTGTATGAATTTTATTTTAAACAAAAATGTAAAATAGATCGTTTACGCTTAAATTTTGGCGAGCAGGATATTATTTCAATTATTATCGGAAATATAAGTGACAGTAGTATAGGAGCTTCGATTGAATCCAGCAATTTTCATACTTGCGATAGTTTAGCTAGTTTCTTGCAAGGCCTTAATTATAAAGCGAAGGTTTTAAAGTCGACCGGAACATTTGTGCGAGATACCTCTTAATAATCATTAGTTCAAAATATGCCAACTACGTCGACAGCACCGGTAGTATTAGCATTAAACCGGCCTGACAACCAAATTCAAGATTCGGGACAATTGCACATTCGTAGGCCTATGCAATGTTTTGTGTGTGGTGGCAACCACAAAAGAAGTCAATGTAACGTCAACAAATGCTTTTATTGCGGCAGACGGGGTCATTTAGAATCTGTATGCTATCATAAGAAAAATTCGCTTAAACCTGAAAGACAAGAAGTGAAATTGATTTCAACTATATATAGACGAAAAAAATTTATAAAGAGGGTATAATATATACAAAAATTTTATCACAATGCGTTTATTGATACCGGAAGTAGTTGTTTATTAATATCGAAGGAATTAATCAAACAAAATTATTTAGACACTATATTACTAGACTCACCTATTTTATTAGAGGGGTTTATGCAGCAGTGTTCACAATCCGTAACAAGGAACATAAATGTGCATTTGAAAGTAGATTCAGTGTACTTATATGATGTAGATTTTTATGTCATTGACGGTTTAGCCGGGTGTGACGTTTTAATTGGTAGAAACGTAACAGAACATCCCGATATCATGTACTTTCGCATAGGCAGCATGTTTGAATTTAGTAAGGTGAACTCGGGAAAAGAAATTTGTTAAACAGTAAATGATATTCAGTTAAAACTAGATACAGATTCTCATAAAGACAAATTAATAACTTTAATTAAGGAATATAGTGACTGTATTGCTAACAATATTAAAGGATTGGGTAAAGTAATTAACCACGAAATGAATATTAAGGTGACCACATCGGAACCAGTTCAATGTAGACCCTGCCGATCCTCACATTCTGACCGTAAAATTATTCGAGAAATGGTTGATGAACGATTGTATAACAATATTATTCGTGAAAGTAAGTCTCCTTATGCAAGTCCAGCTTTATTGGTTAGTTAAAAGAATGGGGTGAAAAGACTTTGTATCGATTACCGGGCGCTGAACAACATAACAGTAAAAGACAAATACCCTATGCCTCTCATAGAAGATCTAGTAGATAGATTACAAGGTCATACGTGTTTCACCAGCTTAGATTTGAAAAGTGGTTACTACCAAATATTAATGAACCTCGATTCCATTGAGAAAACTGCCTTCATTACCCAAGATGGTCATTATGAATTCCTCCGACTCCCGTCCGGATTGGTAAATGGACCCTCTTGTTTCCAACAAATGATGAATAAGGTGCTTGGAAACCGAAGCTTTGATAGGGTAATTTTATATTTGGATGATATCTATTTAGTGTCTCATACAATAGAAGAAAATTTTAAATTACTGGAACACGTTTTGCATATATTTAGAGAGAACGGACTGACATTAAATTTAAAGAAGTGCCGTTTTTTGAAAACTGAGATAGAGTTTTTAGGCTAAAAGATTAATATTGTTATGCCAAACGAGTCAAAAGTTGAGGCGGTTAAAAATTTCCCTTTACCCACAACGACACACCAACTACGACAGTTTCTGGGCTTGGTCAGTTATTTTCGAAAATTTATTAAAAACTGCGCATTAATATCCGCACCCCTTACGAAGCTGTTAAAGAAATATTCTGGTTGAACGTGGAACATGTCTCATGCAGAAGCATTTCAAACATTAAAAGACAGTCTATTTTCACGAAGTGTAAGTATTGGCTATTTTTAATTCTAACGCTCAAATAGTATTATATACAAATGCGAGTAGAGATGGCATTGCGGGTATCCTTATGCAAGTAACCGAAGATGGCGAAAAACCAGTACACTATTACAGTAGACAAACTTCCGAATGTGAAAAAAAAATATCATTCCTTTGAATTGGAACTTTTAGCAATTGTTTGTTCGCTTAAACGGTTTCGTCTATATTTGCTAAGAGCTCGATTTAAAATAATTATTGACTATAATGCCGTCAGGTTCGCTTTGACTAAGAAAAAGATTGTTCCTCGTTTTGCACGATGGGTTCTATCTACGCAAGAATTTGTATTTGAGGTTGTTCATAGGGAGGGCCCACGTATGCAACATGTGGATGCATTAAGCCGAAATCCTGTCGCGTCGGGTGAAAAATTGGAAAGTGAAATTATATTGTATAACTGAGGCGAACTGGTTACTTACAGTACAGTTGCAAGATTTAGAAATACAGCATATTAATAATAATATAATAATAATAAAATATTTATTCATTGACCAAAAGTAATAACATATTTATAAATATTTAAAATATTTATATATTAAAGAAATTTTAGTGACAGGACAGGCCAAAGTAAATAAGAATATTTTCAAAAACTATGAACTTTTAGGTGGTAAAGTATAAAGGACATCCCAAGGTCGACGTTGGGTAGTACCAAAAAGGTGTATATGGAAATTCATTAAATGCAATCACGATGATTTAGGTCATTTTGCTCTCGACAAAACAATTGAACGTATAAAACATCTATATTGGTTTTCACGTATGCGACACATCGTAAGAAAGTATATAAAAAATTGTATCCGTTGTATATATTATACAAACAAAGGTGGTCCCAAGGGAGGGGAGCTATACCCATTGGCAAAGTATGCACAACCATTTCTTACACTGCACTTAGACCATTTAGGTCCATTTGTAAAAACTTGTAATAAAAATAAATATTTATTAATTGTCGTAGATGCCTTCACAAAATTCGTTTTTATATCTGCAGTACGAAGTACCAAATCTTCGGCCGTAATAAAAGAACTAGAGATAATTTTTAAAATGTTCGGCAACCCTAAAAGAATTATATCAGATGCAGAAACATGCTGTACGTCGTATGGCTTCAAACAGTACTGTTCCAATAAAAATATACGTTTGCACAATGTGGCGACGACCATGCCCCGTTCTAACGGTCAGGTTGAGCGGTTTAATAAGACTATTTTGGAATCTTTGAAAACTATGGGAGCTCAATCGACTGAGGATAGATGGGATCAGCACATTAAGGAATTACAGCAGGGCTTAAATAGTACCATGCATAAAACCATTAGGGCAGTTCCTAGCGAAGTTTTCCTCGGGTATATGGGATAGTGATATGTTGGCTGCGGAACCTAATGGCGTGCGTAACGATGATGTGACAGAGTTGCGAAAAGAGTTTTAGCCATATTTAAGGGTCCATTTCAAGTGAAAAAAGTTCTGGGTCATGATATATATGAGGTGATGGAGGTTAAAGGAAGTGAAACGTCTTCTAAACCCTATATTGGCGTCGCAGCCGCCGAAAATATAAAGCCTTGGATAAACATTGCAGAACTGAACTGTGATTGACCTTATACCGAATCCATAGCATATAGATATCGTGTTGGCAAGATATTTAAGCAGTTAGGTAACAAAATTTTTATTAATATATATAAAATTTTAATTTGTGTACTGTGTATTTATATATATGTCTGTATATGTTACGCACATATAGTTTCATTATGTCCTTTTACTGAGTGTACGAGTCAATACAATATGGGTTACACATGAAATGTTAAACAAAACAGAGATAATTATGATTTAAATTTTCTTAGTACATTTAACCAAGAAAAAAGCCTTATTAAACGCTATTGGAATGAACTTGGTACGTTTAAGTAAGACTAAATGTCCTTTAAATGCAAGTGATTCCGGCAGACAACAGGAATGAACTTGGTACATTTAAGTGAGACTAAATGTCCTTTAAATGCAAGTGATTCCAGCAGCCGACGAACCTGGTCTCTTAAGTGTGACAAGCTCCTTTAAGTGCAGGTGGTCTTAAAATTGTTCTTGAGTTTATGTAAAAAAAATGTGCAACTTGATTGTAAACTTTGACTATTAACTTACGTCACGATCATTTTATAACAAAAAATGGCAATTGATATGCACCGCTTTATAATATTTATTTATCAAAAACAGTTTCTAATCAATTTGTGTCATTTCAGTATTTTAAATAGACTCGTGAGATTCCTGGGACAGGAACCATGCAGGATGGCAGTGTTGGCAACTTTATTTCCTGGCAACACCGGTCCGCCCCTCACCGTGCGCAACCTAAGAGAAGTGGGAATTGTTATAAAATAGGGTGCATCGCGATTATAAGACGTTTTGTCCTGATAACACGCGTCGAGTTAGTCTCAGTGTAATTAAGTGTCGTGAATACAAAAAACTGTAATATTAAGTGATCTGTACAAATATTAATTGAATAAATAGATTGTGTCGTCAGTACATATTATTTACGTTAAAACTCTATCTTTGTGTTAACACAACGTTTATACTTTGGTTTCTAGGATTACAAGAGACTACAATATGGAAAAATACAAGAACTGTTTTTAGTATTAAGTATTAGTTTTTGTTTTAAGCATAATAAACATTTATTTCACCTTTGTTTCAGAACAACTTTTTGTGGAAGATCTATCTATTATACCCGACTGCAACAATATATTGTTAACAATTAATATAATTAAAATATAATATGTCATATAAAACACATTAACTTGCTTTAACTATTTAACATTTGATGTCCTCCATTTTTATTTGAGGCTGACATCATAATTCTAACGTCAGTTAATACGAAATCTACGTTTTTTTTTTTATAGGATAGGGTGACAAACGAGCACGCAGTCCACCTGATGGTAAGTGGTTGCTGTGGCCCATAGACATCTACATCTATCCTCGATTACAAATCAAAATGCAGATGCGTTGTCACCCGTGAGGACCAAGATGGAATGCCTCGTTTCCAGTAAAAGGGTCTCCGGTTCTCTACACTCACCATACAAAATACAGCAGCATTAAGCTACTATTTCACGCTGGTATTCTGTGAGATCGTGGTCCTTCCCCGGTCGAGCCGACCCATTCGTGCTACAACTATACTACTATAATATAACTGCAGCATGGCTCTACCACGCATAAGACGTGCGTACGTATGTATGTAACTACTAATTACTGTAACGTCGGTCAAAAGTCGAAACAAACATGATTTATTAATTAAGAACAAAGAACAACAAGTCAACAAGTATTACGAAATATGTAGATATTTTAAATCTTTGGCCAACATTGACTGCACATTTAAAAAAAGTTTAGCTGTTAGCGAAACAAATTTCGCAAATTTTATTTAAATAATAAAATTTATTTACCCTTTAATTTTTTTTACAAGTTACTAATTTAATTACAGTACATTGTTTAATTTTCTTACACAGTTAAATAAATAAATTATCCGACCTACTAGAAATTATACACTTGACAAATAGCAGGGAATTTAATTTCCTTTGTAAAGTAGCACACATCCTATATAGACAGTTTAATACGTGGGATCTAAAGTAATACAAGACGGAGTACATCGAATAAAGCAAATTCCTGTGTATCGGTCAGAAATTCTATTAAATGTGCTTTCAGTTTATGTAATACGTAGGGTTACCAGGTTTACCAGGTTTGCTTGCTAGAATTGATTAGTGGAAATTGTAGGATTTATATTATAAATTTGGCATTGTTAAAATAAAATTAAAGATATTTAACATAGAACTAACTGCATCTCAAAGTGTCTATCTCAGTGAAGTGTATATTTAAAAAATTATTTGAAATATATCAATGGCTAAGAGAGCCAATTTTAAGTACGTAGAACAGGTTATGAGCTTCAGAGGCAATATATCTTTGTTGTAATAAAGCAAGGAAACTACCACAGGATACAGTGGAGGCGTAGCGAGGGTTGGCACACCGTGGGGTTTATTATCAACACTTCCAAAATAAAACAAAAAATCCAAAATATGCTTACGGGCTTTAAATATTTATTACACTATTAAAATTAATTTTTTTGTCTTTTCGATAGATAAAATGGAAAGATTGATTAGTTGCACGTGGCTCATTGTGAATCTTATGTAATATTTTATTAACTTGAATTTTGAAAAGCTTCTTTTACATGAAGTCTGAGACAGAAACACAAATATTTAAAAAAATCTTAGACACAGCCCTAGATTGGGAACAGACTCATCCCCATTTTACGATGAATCTGAAAAGCTCTAATAAAGTCCAATGAACCGCTTCTTGGGAAGAAATGCAGGCGGCTTCCAAGTTGTGCCTCAGTCGTAATATCGCCAAAGTTACGTCTTCTGAAGAAAGTTCATCGAAGTTTTTATAGATTTGAAAGTAATAGACGAAGATCTTTTGGTGACGTTAGCAGAATGTTAAGCTGAACAACACTAAATTTTACGAGAATATCATCCGTTGCCCTGTAACGATGGTCTAATTCATTGTAAAATCTGTCAAGACATTCTAACATAGCTCTCTGCTGCTCTTCCGCCAATGTCAGTTCAGCATCACGAGCCATTTCTCCTGGAAAACGTTTCCAGTACTATTATACTATTTTTTGGCTGTTGCGTGGCTCGCTCTGCTGTACTAGGTACGTTTTATTATTTTATTTACTCGAGCTCGGTTCAGTCGATTGTCAGGCACGTTACGCGCTCGCTGCAACGCACGTATGACATGTGCTACCTAATCTGAACTCATTTATTTAGGAAATTAATTTAAAATATGTTAATAAAATTATCAAGATATAATATTTGTATGCAAGTAGATACTATAGTAGGTAGTCATTTATTTATTGGTATCTCTTTGCGGAATAATTCTTCTGTATGTATTCTTGGGCTATGTGCGTGAATTGTCTTTGTCGCCCCTTGGTTATTAGCACCCAGGGCGGACCACCCCTACCGACCACTTTTACGCCGCCAATGCCGGTGTGGCGACATGCACCTTTCTATTTTTGTTTATGTATTGAACGTCGCACACGCCGACGCGATGTTCGTATCGGTTGCTGTCGGGAATGCTCGGCTACGTTCGGGCCGCTTTCGTGACGGCCCTGGCGTCTTCGGTTTTCCCGGCAGTCTGCATTGAAACGGCCTCAGAGTTAGACCTCACGCTTTGCGCCGCCAGAGTAACGGTTGCCGTTCAAATCGCATAAATCTATTTTTGGCTTGCATATTTTAAATGTCTTTTAATTAATTGTATTTAGCCTTAATTTCTCTTGTTTGGTGCGGTAATATCTGTGTTGCAAACTGTCCTTTGGTAAAAAGATACTTTGCCGAGTAGGCATTAAGATGCCGCCATTTTGGCCCGAGAAACCGACGCTTTGGTTTGCACAGTTGGTTTGCCAATTTGCATTAGCGAATATTACATTGGATGTCACAAAATATTATCATGTTATATCGGTGTTAGTTCCGAAAATTGCTGCGGAAGTCGAAGATCTAATAATTAGACCACCGGCGAACGAGAAATGCGACACACTGAAACGTGAGTTAATTGCCAGACTATCAGCTTCAAGAAGCGAGCAAATTAAGCAGTTGCTCATGAATGAGGAATTGGGAAATCGCAAGCCGAGCCAGTTTTTGCGACATATTCGTAGTTTAGCTGGATCAGTGCTCCCAGATGAGTTCCTGCGTACCTTATGGTCAAGCCGACTACCCAGTTTGCTACAAGCTATAGTAGCTATGCAAGATAACCTTCCGCTGGACCAACTCGCCCACCACAACACCCAACAATAAGTAGCTACCACATCCACTTCATGTTCGCATCCAGCAGAAGAATAAGACCTAAATCAGAAGATTGATACGCTGACCAAGAGGCTTGATGAAATGTCGACAACAAGCAGACGTCGTGACTTGCCGAAAATAAGGTCGAAATCCAGCAGCCGGCGCCGCAGTCGGTCGAGAAGTCCTGCTCGCGCTGAGGGTCAGCGATACTGCTGGTACCACTTCAATTACGGCGAGAAAGCAGCTAGGTGTATAAATCCTTGTACAAAACTAGTTGAGCGGTCGCTCTCTGCGACCGCTGATGAGTGTAAGTCGAACGCTAAGCGTTTGTTTGTTACTGACGCTAAAAGTAAAGTGCAGTTTTTAATCGACACGGGATCTGACTTATGTGTGTATCCATTGAGCTTAGTGTGCAGCGTCGCAACAAAACTAATTACGAGCTCTTTGCTGCAAATAATACTGTAATTGCTACGTATGGTTGATTAAGTTTATGTTTAGATTTAGGTTTAAGACGTGCATTTTCTTGGCGCTTTATAATAGCTGATGTAAGCAAGCCGATAATAGGTGTAGACTTTCTATCCTTCTATAACTTGCTTGTTGACGTGCGTAATTCGCGATTAATTGATAATTGCACTTCGCTTACATCAGTTGCCTCGATTGCATTTGTTTGCCCATGCCCTCACATAAAGGTCATTTCAGGTGATACATCGTTCCATCGGAGCTCCTTTGGAGCCGAAAATCAAGCACCATACGCAGCATTATATTAGAACGACCCCAGGCCCACCTGTGTGTTCGCAACCAAGGCGACTAGCACCTGACCGTCTTAAAATTGCGAAACAGGAGTTTGAAGAAATGGTTCGTACAGGTATTGCGTGCAGGTCTGAGAGCTCATGGTCGTCACCCCTCCATTTAGTGCCTAAAAAAGGCGAAGATTGGCGGCCCTGTGGGAATTACCGTGCACTCAATGCTCGCACGATGCCAGATCGTTACCCTGTACGCCATATTGCTGACTTTTCTCACAATCTATTTAATTTAAAATTTTTAGTAGATTGGACTTAGTTTTAGTGTACCATCAGATACCGGTTGCGATAGAGAAAACCGCTATTAAGACACCCTTTGGACTATTTGAGTTCCCACTGATGAATTTTGGGCTTCGGAATGCTGCCCAAACATTTCAGCGTTTCATGGACGAGGTCCTCAGGGGTCTCGAGTTCTGCTTTGCGTACATCGATGACGTATTAGTTGCTTCTGCTAGTGAAGTGGAGCACCAGGAACATTTACGTGCGGTATTTTCGCGTTTTAGCGAATACGGTATTTTATTAAATACAAACAAGTGCGTATTCGCCGTGCCGCAGGTGGAGTTTCTGGGCTACCTGGTTTCTTCAGAAGGGACTAAACCGGTTGGTGACAAAGTGAAGGCTATTCTTGACTTTCCCCTACCTAAAACTATTAGCGATCTTAGGCGGTTTTTAGGAGCATCAAACTTTTATAGACGCTTTATACAGGATGCTGCCAAGCTTCAGGCTCCTCTCCATGCACTACTTAGTGGTCCATCGGTGAAGAGCAACAACAACATTAACTGGACTGCCGACCTAGAAAGCGCTTTTAATGCTTGCAAAGCAAGCATTTCTAACGCCGCTCTTCTAGCTCATCCAGATTCGTCTGCTCCGTTGGCCATAGTAACTGACGCATCCAACTCCGCTATTGGTTCAGTCTTGCAGCAGAAAGTCCTAGGCCATTGGCAGCCGTTAGGATTCTTTTCGCGTAATATTTCGCCAACACAAGTCTAATACAATGCATATGATCGTGAACTCTTAGCTATTTACGAATCAGTAAAATATTTATGGTTTAAGATATTTATTTTCTCAAAAGAATTAGAATTCACTTACATGAGAAATGTACAACACTAACATAATTTTATATTAAACGGCACGACACACAAACAAACTGATAACAAAATAAAAATACACCATCTTTTTTATAATCTAAACAAATAATGTTAAAAAGTTATGAGTACATAGTAAAATAATAAAAGAAAGCTACCAAAGATTAAGATAAACATTCGTGACGGTTACTTTATTTGGTTCGATCGCTGAGTGAAAAATTATTCATATACCGACTTTTAGCTTCGTTTAATCGAATTTACGTTGAACAATAGAGACTGGAAGTGACATTATGTATTTTTGATTGAGCGCAATTATTACTTGGTTGGATTGGTTGGATAATAAATGACCTAATGAAATTTAATAACTATATCCGTGTTTATATGTATACTTGTTAAGAAGTCCTTTTTAATGTTTTGTTTTATTTACTTTTTTTTATTAGTTAGTACATACATATATATAAGTATATTTAATTATATTTCTATATACATATATACACACATATATACATACATATAGACACATATTTATATTACTATAAAAGTAAGGCTTATTAATCATAATTTTACTAGATCGAAGCTGATATTATGCTAATTTAATAACATTTTAGCATTTAAATTTACCTACCAATATTATAACCACCCAATCAAATTAAGCACAATTTCACGAAGAAGTAAACCACCTTGATTATGTGTTTAGAAAATAATGTTTTAGTAATCTTTTAAAGGTTGTCATAGATTTGGCATCCCTTATCTCTTTTGGTAGTTTGTTGTAGATTAGGACACCTTCATTTAAAATGCATTTTTTACCGTAGTTAGTACGTGCTGTGCGTAGTTTTAATTCTCTATAAAGTCTTGGTCTTAGTTTTGTTATAGGTTTATTTTTCGTAAAACTTAATTCTGTGTGAATACTTTTATTTAGTATTTTACGTACTAAAATGCAAGTATAATATTTATATGTTAGTGATATATTCATGATTTTAGTGTCCTTATAGACTTGGGCTGTTGGAGTAAGAAAGTCGTAATTATATAGCACCTTAATCAGTTTATTTTGTGCTACCTGTATTGTTTCTATATTGGTTTTTGCTACTGTGCCCCAGACTTCTATAAGGTATTCAATATGTGGTTTGACTAATGAATTATAAATAGTGTAACGCACACTACGTGGGAAACATTTTACTATATTTCGCAGTGCGCCAGTGAGAGAAACCAATTTAGATTTAATATTATTTATATGACACTTAAATGTCATATGATTATCCAACCGGAGACCAAGGTATTTTTCATTATCTACTTTAGAAATTGGTTCACTATTTATTGTTAGAGGCTTATAGTTACCAATTTTTTTATTTTTTGATGTAAAAATTACGTAGTGTGTTTTAGTAATATTTATAGTTACACGGTTAGATTGAAACCACATATTCAATGTGTTGAGATCTGATTGGGCATCGGTAATCAATTCGTTAATTGAATATCCATAGTAAAACAGACTTGTATCGTCTGCATATAACGTAATATTACCTTTTAATCCGATATCCTTAATACTATTGATGTAAATTAGAAAAAGCAGCGGTCCTAATATGGAACCTTGCAGTACTCCAAAAGTTATTAATTTTGGTTCACTTTGATTAGAGCCAATCTTTACTACTTGATATCTATTGGATAAATATGAAGCAAAAATTTTCAATGCGGATGCGGAAATACCCATATATTTCAATTTACACAGTAACAGTTCATGACTAACTGTATCAAATGCTTTTTTAAGGTCTATAAAAATACCGAGTGCTATTTGTTTTTTGTCTATGCCAACTTTGATTTTTGTGACTAAATCTATTGTAGCTGAAAGAGTGTTCGATTTCGGTCTAAAGCCATATTGTTTATCGTATAATATTTTTTTTAGAATTTAAATAGTTTGCAAGACGATTATATAACACACGCTCGAAAATTTTGGATAGTACTGGTAATATTGAGATTGGTCTGTAATTTCCGGGATCCGATCTAGTTCCTGTTTTATATATCGGAGTTACTTTTGCTACTTTTAAACTGTCTGGAAATACGCCTTGTTCAAAGCAGTTATTGATGCAGTTTACAAGCTCATCAGCAATTATGTTCTTGATACATTTTATAGAGTTCGTACTTACCCCGTCTAATCCAGTGCTAGTGTTAGGATTTAAATCATCTATAATTTTGTCGATTTCGTGTAGAGATACGCATGGCCAATAGGATATAACATTACTTCCAGTCTCGATAATTATTGCGTCTAATACTGTTTGATTAACTTTAGGTATTTGATTTGCCAGGATTGAACCAATATTTGAGAAAAAATAATTAAAACATTCACAGATAGCTTTATCCTCACTAACGACAGATCCCACTTGCGTGATCAGTTTATTTGGAGCAGTAGTTTCTTTGATCTTGTTATTTGATAGATCGTTGATCAGTTTCCACATTTTTGCTGGTTTGTGTTTACAGGCTTTAAACGCCTTATAGTAGTATTCACTTTTAGTTTTTTGTATTATATTGCTTACTTCATTTCTTTTCTTCACAAAGTTATCTCTTGTACTTTCATTGTCCGGATTAGTTTTATATTTGTGCCATAATTTGTTTCTTGTGTTTATTTCGTTTAAGATATCTTTATTAATCCAATCTCTTCTTGGTAGGTTGAGGAATTTGATCTTAGTGTCTTTGCTTTTATTTATACTAGATAAGATTTTTTGATTGAATGATTGAATTAAATCCATTCTTTATACTGACTGATCATAAGCTGATTATTTGAGCTTTTAGTAAAGCCCGTGAAGCTTGCTCTCCGCGACAATTTAGGTATTTAGATTTTATAGCCCAATTTACAACGTATATCCGTCACATCACCGGGAGAGACAATATTGTCGCGGATGCGTTATGAAGAACGGATGAACTCCGAACTCAGAACAGAACTCCAAAATATTTTGCGAACTGGTTCGTCTCTTAAGTTACAGAAGGTCTGTATTGATGGTACGAAAATCTTCTGCGACATATCGGGGCCCGGACATAGACCATTCATAAGACCTGCATTCCGTAAAATGGTTTTTGACAATATTCATGGACTTAGTCATCCAAGTGCTAGGGCTACTATCAAATTAGTGACTGAGAGTTACGTATGGCCTGGCATTAGGAAGGATTGTCGGAATTGGGTGCGCTCGTGTATCTCATGCCAGAGATCGAAAATATCGAGACCAGATCCAGGATTTTAAGCTTCCTACGGCCCGATTTTCTCACGTCCACGTAGACTTGATAGGTCCACTTCCTATCCCTGATGGTTACCGATACTGCTTCACAGATATAGATAGGTTTACTAGGTGGCCGGAGGCAGTGCTGTTACAGGACATCAGAGCGGAGAGTGTAGCAAAAGCTTTTATTTCATCGTGGATATCACGTTTTGGTTGCCAGAAAATGTAACCACAGATAGAGGGAAACAGTTTGAATCCCATCTTTTTAGTCAGATATCAGCGCTTGTAGGTTCACGACATATACAAACTACTGCGTATCATCCTGCTGCCAATGGTCTAGTGGAGCGACATTCCATCGACAACTTAAGGCAGCTATTACGTGCCACGCAGGCGAAAGCTGGACTGAGAAACTTCCACTTGTACTTCTGGGTATTCGTAGTGCATGGAAGGACGACTTGTCTGCTTCTACTGCCGAACTAGTTTACGGAGAACCGCTTAAGTTACCCGGCGACTTGTTTGAACCGACTGCTGACAAACTGACCGATTACACCGACTTTCTGGACAGGTTACATTTACATATGAAAAAGTTACAACCTACAACAGTTACTCGACACGGCACGCGTAAAATCTTCGTTTTTAAAGACTTATCGACTGTTTCACATGTATTTTTACGACAGGACTTTGTACGGAGATCTTTGCAACCACCTTATGCCGGCCCGTATAAGGTAATAGAGCGCGGTGAAAAAATTTTCAAAATTGACATTGCTGGTAGGATAGTCAACGTCTCTATCGACAGGCTAAAACTGGCCTATATCCTGATGGATGAACCGGGTAGTTCTGGTGCGTCGTCGACTGTGCCTACGACGCATGGGGCTTACGCTACTCCTGATGGTACAAGAGCACTTCGAACTCCTACGCAATTAAGGACGTCTCGCTACGGTCGCCGAGTACGATTCCCTGATTTTTATCGTATAAAAATCAAAAATAAAAATCAGAAAGGGGGGCTGATGTGGCGACATGCACTTTTCTATTTTTGTTTATGTATTGAACATCGCACACGCCAACGCGATGTTCGTATCGGTTGCTTTCGGGAATGCTCGGCTACGTTCGGGCCGCCTTCGTGACGGCCCGGGCGTCTTCGGTTTTCCCGGCAGTCTGCATTGAAACGGCCTCAGAGTTAGACCTCACGCTTTGCGCCGCCGGAGTAACGGTTGCCGTTCAAATCGCATAAATCTATTTTTGGTTTGCATATTTTGAATGTCTTGTACATTTAATTAATTGTATTTAGCCTTAATTTCTCTCGTTTGGTGCTGTGTTGCAAACTGTCCTTTGGTAAAAAGAAAACATTATATTTTTGGAAGAGTGAAAGCCGTTTCCATCCTTGCCCAGCGTAACCACCGGGACCTCACTGGGACAACCTCTTAACTGATAGAAAGTGCACGGGGTACTTCTGACACATATAGCTTGGTACTGCAAAATACCACTTAACGGACCACTACGTGCGAAGCGTTTTACCTGAAACCAATCATATCAGCCTCGAGTTCATGCGCAGAGATGCCAGCCTCTTGACGTTCTATAAGTCTTTCCACTATCGAACAACTAGACCCTCAGGGTAACCCTACTATCTATCCCTTTGTTGTCGATATTCTAAGCAGTCGAACCTAAAGTTTTGCTTAGTCTTAGATGTAGTTTTGTAATACGCAATGCAGTGGAGTGAAACAATTTTCTTTCGTCTGTCATTCCATCCTATTACAATTTAGGTGTCTTCAAAGCAGGCGAGAATAGGCCTTTGTTACGCTAAGATACTGCGAATTACCATCTAGGGCTCCATTACCGCTTACCACCAGTTGATATCGTAGTTAAGCGCTAACTTTTATTAAGTAATAAGTAAGCTTTAGGTCTTCTTTTTTTAATTAGCTATATGTGCCTATCCCTGATATCACAGACAGTAGATAATATTGTTGTGTGAATAGGTCAACTAGCGCCATCTAGTGTCAGGAACGAGAGCGAGCGAAGCTTTGCAGAGAATGACATCACAGATCTCTCAACCGACAGCACCACCCGAAGAACTAAGTTTCTAGAAAATCTATACTCGAAATCTCGGTACCTTGCGCGTGTTTACTTGAACATTCCGGATATTTTGCTAATTTAAATAAATAGGTAGCGCAACATGCGATCGGAGCAGAGTTGATTTGACGAAACAAGCGACGCTTCGGAGCGGAATTAAGTGAATTAGTGTTTTTAATTATTAGTGTTTTTAACTTTAGTTTGTGTAAAGTAAATTAAAGTGTTAATTTAGGTAATTTTATCGGCAATTTTTATTGTCACGAACCCTAAGCTCGTAACAATTGGTGTTAGAAGTGGGATAAAATAATGCCGATTTTACCTAAGGAGGAAACGGAGGGTGTCCGTACCCGAAGTCAACGCCAGCAGGAGACGGACCAGAGGAGATTTGGTGGTGCAACGCCGCAGATGTCTGAGGGCCAGCCGCCGGCCACGGAAGCCGGTCCGTCAGCAGCTTCTACGTCTGTGGCACCTGACTTAGGTGCTCTGATGGTGATGCTGCAGGAGCAGGCTCGCCGACAGGAGGAGCAGGCCCGTCAGTTGAAAGAGCAGCTGCAGAGCGGACAAGAGGAACAGGCCCGCCGACAGGAGGAACAGGCCCATCGGTTGGAAGATCAGCAGGCGAAACAGGCCCGTCGCTTAGAAGAGCAGCTCAAACGCGATAGGGAGGAGCAGATGCTTCTCACGAAGGACCTTCACGCTACCTTCGGGAAAGAGATAAGGGAGGTGAAGGATAAGGTTGCTCAACATGATAACCGCCTGTCGGAAGCTGAGACCCAAATCAACCAAGTTAAGAAAACGCTGGATGAACTCAAACTTGGAGATGGAATTGCAGCCCCCGCAGTAGCTACTACACCTTCGCTACGTGGGTTCAAGGTACCACCGTTCGACGGGACTTCTTCCTGGTCGGCCTACAAAATCCAGTTCGAGGCCGTCATGGAGGCAAACGGCTGGAATAAAAGCCAGGCCATGACTGCACTCACCTTAGGCCTGCGCGACCAAGCCTTAACCGTGTTGGAAGCTCTCGGTAAGAAAGTGACCTACGAGCAGCTCCTTGAGGCATTGGAGGCGAGATATGGTGACGCTCACCTGGAACACGTCTTTCGCGCGCAGCTTAAAGATCGCGTGCAACGCAGCAACGAAAACCTGCGGCAGTGGGCCCTTGAGGTGGAGAAGATGGTTCGAAAAGCATACCAGTCCGTACCTGCGCTCATTGAAGGGAACCTGGTGCAGACATTCATCGACGGCATCCGCGACCTGGAAGTCAGAGCTGCTGTGAGGCTTGGGCACCACGAGACGCTTAAGGACGCCTTGGTCCATGCACTGGAGGTAGAAGCCGTGCGGCAGGATCATCGTTCCCATCGCGTCAGGGAGGTTGCAGCAGCTACAGTTCGCGACCGCAACAAAGGATACAGCCCTAGGTGCTATGGCTGTGGGGAAAAGGGCCATCTTCGATCCAGCTGCCCTAAGCGAACCCTAGAAAGGGAAGGTGAACGATCCCAGGAGGGTAGTGCGGCCAACAGCACCGCCCAGCAGCAGCAGGGAAACGAGTAAAAGCCAGAACTGCGGGGCGGGTGCTGGCTGATGTTAAAAGAGCCCCAAGGATCTCGATCTCACAAACCCATGATGGGAACAGTCTAATCATCAAGGGCGAGGTCAACGGAATGCCGTGTAAACTGACCATAGACACTGGAGCCTCTCGTACGGTTGTTAGTTCCCAACTTATAAGTCAGTTCCTTGGGGACTCCGCATACAACCGAGAACGCATTAATTTGGTAACAGCCACCGGTCAGCGTATACCCGTCCGTGGAGAGAAGGAGATGGAGTTGAAGCTAGGCAACGTGATCTACCTGCATAATGTCATCGTGGCTGATATAATGGACGACTGCATCCTAGGCCTAGACTTTATGAGAAATAATTGTTGTGAGATCGACGTTAAGCAAGGTGTTTTGAAATGTGGACAGGAGGAACTTTTTATGGAAGGTGCGTTACCAGGGAACGTGTACAGCATTAAGAAGATTGTTCTTCCGCCGAGATCGGAAACGATTGTTCCGGTTAGTCTTCCTCGAAACGCTGGGCAAACCCACCGTTGTGTACTTGTGGAAAGGGTAAACAATGACCTTCCATGGAAAGTAGCTCGAACCTTGGTCAGGACCACTGACATCTCAGGAGTACGTGTGCTGAACCTTTGCGACCGGGACCAGATTATAGAAAAAGGCACACTAATCGGTACTTGTGAGGAAGTGGATTGGTTACGTCGGTGCCAATATATATCGAGTGGGACCCCCAGCAAGGATTCAGAAACGAGAGTGACCACACTTTTGGAAGACTGTCGCAGTGTTCTCTCCCCGAACGAATTGGTCAAGGCGAAGAAGTTGTTACTCAAGTACACCGATGTATTCTCATCAAACGATGCTGACATAGGAAAGACTGGCTTAGTTCAACACAAAATAAACACAGGAGAAGAATTGCCTATCCGTCAGCGGCCAAGAAGATTGCCGGTAGCACGTGAAAAGGAAGTGGAAACCATGATTGAAGGAATGGTGAAGGATGGTGTTATCGAACCTTCCTCTAGTCCATGGTGTTCACCAGTGGTGCTGGTGAAAAAGAAGGATGGCAGCATGCGGTTCTGTGTTGATTACCGCCGTCTGAACGACGTTACAAAGAAGGACAGCCATCCCTTGCCAAGAATTGATGACACGCTGGACATGCTTACAGGAGTAAAATGGTTTAGCACGCTGGATCTAAAAAGTGGCTACTGGCAAGTTGAAATTGACCCTAAGGACAAGGAGAAAACTGCGTTCTCGACGGGAAAGGGTCTGTGGCAATTCAAAGTAATGCCGTTTGGGTTGTGCAATGCTCCAGCAACGTTTGAAAGGCTGATGGAACTTGTACTTACCGGGCTGATTGGCGATGCCTGTCTGGTCTACTTGGATGACATCATCATCGTGGGCCGTACGTTTGAGGAACACCTTCAAAACCTGGAACGCGTGCTTATGAAGATTCAGAGTGCCAACCTCAAGTTGAGCCCGAGGAAATGTTCACTATTCCAACGGCAAGTTAACTTTTTGGGGTTTGTAGTATCGGAAGAAGGTATCCGCACAGATCCAGAGAAAATCGCCGCTGTCAAGGATTGGCCGGTTCCAAAAGACAAGACGCAGGTTAGAGCATTTTTGGGTTTGTGCTCCTATTACCGGCGATTCGTGAAGAACTTTGCAGATATAGCCAAACCATGTAACGTTGCACGTACATGTATGCATAATTATAATTAAACGGTTTATTAAAATTAAATAAACATTTAATAAACTAAATAAAAATAAAATAAAAGTTATTAACAAAAATAATTCTATAATTAACTTAGGTATCCTATTAATAAAACAAATCAGTAAACTAAAAGAACGAATTAAATAATAAATCAAATATTAAAATATTGTATTTCGAACAAACACCCTGACGCTTCGTTACTCTATGCGCTTTGCAACTCTCGCGACAGAGTTTTACCCGGCCGGTATTATTCCACGGCGTCGCGCTCCCGACCATTCTCCGCCCGAGCGCCCTGGGAGGCGCACACTACCACTGCAGCCGCGTTCACAAGCTCTGCTTTGTGTCCTCGTACGCGCTTGCAAATTTTAATCCCATTTTGGAAAAAGTTTAAAATAATATAATAATTCCGGCACTGTGGCCGTATAGTTTTTTCGTTAATTCTCGTCACCGAGACCTCCGTATCGTCTTGCACCCCGTAAGGGTAAGTGTTGAAACGTTACCTAGTTTTAAGTAGTGAAAGTGTTTTATAGGTAGTGTAATTTGATCATGCCAGGCTATTTGCTTTTAGCTATTTAATTGCCACGTTATTAGTGTTATTTGCATGTAAGTAATGTATGTAGCCGCTGTGCGCGTTGGAAAAAGTACCGTTACAAAATGGCGTCTCATACATTTCGCACCGCGATCAAATATCGCAAGTCACCATCATGTTTCAACCAATGCACAGCCTAAATTAGTTATCCTGGTACATTTAAACAGTATTTTACACTTGCCGTAATTTTAATTCATGTGTATTTTAATTTGCGCCTCACCGCTATGACGCTTGCCTTCCATTCCGCCTTGTAACTCCGTTCTGATTATGAACACCCGCCAGCTACTCTCGGTGCTCCCATCTACTGCTAGCCTGCGATATACCGGGGGTTCATAATCGGCGGCATTTTATTACCTGGACCTAAATGTGGACGACGTTGTTTCCAGGGTGCAATTTTACGACTACAACCGTGGCGGTCGTCCTTTTTAAGAGGGCCTAGGCCTCCCCTCGACGCCGCCACCGCCACAGCCAGCTGCCCACGGCGCTCCCCGTGAACAGTCCAACCCCCCGGCCCTGCTCGACCACCTCGCGGCCACATAGGGGAGTACCTGACCCCGCCAGTGAAGCCAGACGGGCACTTTTTTTTAAAATTATCGGAACCACGCCCACGACCTTTCTTTTACCAATATATAAATTTTTTTTTGACTGGTTGTTGCCTTATTATAAATACCAACCGTCTCACTGGCGCCCATAAACGTGGTAAAAAAAGGTCTGGTTTCACTGCGTAGGAGTAGTTGGTGTTTGTGTCGTTTTGTGTTTGTGAAACGTTTTTGTTTTTTTTTTGTTTTTTGGTTGCAGCAACTAATGTGTACGAATTTCATTATTGTGTTTGTTTTAGGAATTTTATTGAATTTCAATTGATTTAATTATTTACTTTTATTATTTGAGAGATCATAAACTTTAATCCCTAACTAAGAATTTGTTTAGTTTCGAACAACTTTTCGTAATCACTCTATGCCGTGCACTACCCTATGTTGTTTACGTTCTATCATTGTACAGAGTAGTTAGCGTGCAGAGTGGTCACTGTGTAATCTGTGATAGGGTAAAATTAATATTGTTCCGAGGTATTACTATTCTATTCTGCAGTAGGTTTTTTATCTCGTGGTTTTTTCTTTTCTGTGATATTATTATTATTGAAATTTTATGAATTGTAACTATTCCCTATTGTTGCTGCAGAACTCTAGTTCAGTGAGTCACGCATGCGTTGGTAGTATTTTAAATTATTCAATCAATTGTTTTTTATTTTAATTCTTAGGCATATTATTATTATCTTGTTGTTGTTTTATTTAATTGTTCGAGTACATATTAGTTGCGTATTTTAATTTTTTGTTGCGCTGCTTCTTTTATTTTGGTGGCAGTTGCTCTATTCTTTTTACTGCTTCTTTTATACGCCAATCGTTTTAGTCAACCAGAACGTTCTTAGTACCTGATATTGTAATTGTAACGGAACGGAGTAGATTAAGTCAGTAACGACTCAACACTTACCTCTTTGCGGTTATATGCGTGTTATAATGGCGCACCCGGTTAAATTCCTATCGTTGCAAAAGTCGGAGTTAGAATACGAAGTTGCCATTAGAGGTGCCACCCCGGCTGACACAGTCAGAGAGTTACGCGAGCAGATTGCTAAATTAGGTCCATTCTTTCCTTCGGAGGACATTCTCGAGAGCGTTTTGTCTGTCGGCGATGATTTAAAGGGAGTCAGCGATGCTTTAATTAAGCTAAGAGCATATATCGAGGCGCCTAGCGATGGGAATGCGTTGCTTCGTGCTCGCAACCTCATTAACCACCTCCATCATCGACTCAACCGTATAGTTTGTGATAGCACGACCCAGCAAGGGGTGGTGGATACGTGTGTTTCGGAATACAGGCAAATTTTGGAACACTATAATGCTATTACTGCTACTGATTCCACCCCTTCTCTGGCATCTAGAAACCCTCAGTCTTGTTGGTTTCTGTGTGTTGTTTGTCCAAGAGCCTGTCTAACGAAGACAAACTTGAGATAATTTTACATAACATCCGCCCATGCTACGCCAGCACCTTAGCTTCTGTCCCGAAGATCTCAGACCTTTCAGGCTCGCCTAGTGGGATTCCACGAACCTCCGAAGGTCTCTTCAGGAACACTGGCGCCAGAGTTTGCTTACGCTGGTCAGTCTGCAAGTAGGTTTAATCAAGGCAGCGGCCAAAGTTTCAATAAAAGACCTTACAATAACTTTTACAATAAAAGCAACAATAATTACAATACAGGTAATAAAACGTATACTAAAAATGATAATTATGTGCATGCGGTGCAACAGCAGTACCAAAAGTCTCCTTATTGTCCGAGGTGTCGTAATAACACCCACAACCTTCGTCAATGCAAAGCAAATAGGGATAGAATATTTTGTTTTGTTTGTGGCCAGGAAGGCGTCAAGTCACCAGACTGTCCGAAGTGTGGCAAGGATAAACCGAGCACTTCAAAAAACTGATAGACCAGCAGAATTGTACTGAAGTCCTGCCACCCAAGTTTGACCAAGAGGATTGGCAGAGCTGGCTTAACGCTGTTAACGTTTTCTTCAATTCTTATAAAGTTGATACAATTCTGCTGGACAAACCATTGCAGGATCCTAGACCTTACGCTTGTGTACAAATCAATGATTTTAAGCTATTTGGCCTCTTAGATTCAGGCTCAGCTGTGTCTATTTTAGGTGATAAAGCTTATAGGAAGCTAGAGGAATGGGGTTTACAGCTGCATAGGGACAACTTAATTACAGTCACGGCTGCTGGGGGTCAATCTATGACCAGCATTGGCTATATGTTTCTCCCTATAAACTTTGAGAATGAGTACCATATAATTAAGTCATTTGTTGTGCCAGACATCAATATTGATCTCGTGTTGGGGATCGATTTTTGGCGCGAGTTTAACATTTTTCCTAGACATTTCTCAAGCATTACATTTTCTAACGCCGCAGTATTGAATGCTAGCCTTAGTACCGATTCTACCACTTTCATACAAGCGTATGACCACTTAACTGTTTCGGAGAGATCAGTGGCGGATGACATCATTTCTCAATTTAGCGACAATTCCGCCGAACGTCGGGGTTTGGGCGAGACGAGTTTGGTCACCCACCGTATTGATACGGGAGATGCTGAGCCAGTTCGTCAAAGGTACTATAGGTTGTCTCCAGAGAAGCAGCGGATCCTTGCCGAACAGGTCGACGAGATGCTGGCTCTGGACGTAATTGAGCAGTGCGAAAGTGCTTGGTCATCACCGGTTCTCATTGTTACGAAGAAAAACGGTCAGCCTCGGTTTTGCCTCGACAGCCGCAAGCTCAATTCCATCACGAAGCGCGACGCCTATAGTCTACCCTACATTTCCGAGATCTTGGATAATCTTCGCGATGCTCGCTACTTATCTAGTATCGATTTATCCAAAGCCTTTTGGCAGATACCTATAGCACAGGAGGACCGGGACAAGACTGCTTTTTATTTGCCTAATCGCGGTACCTATCGTTTTAAGCGCACTGCTTTTGGTTTAACTAACGCCCCGGCTACACAGCAAAGGTTGGTTGATCTGTTATTTAGGGAATTTGACCTCAAAGTCTTTGCATACCTAGACGACATTATTATCGTCTCAAACGACTTCAATTCCCATGTTTCCCTGTTACTTCGGGTTCTTAATAAGCTGAAACAGGCCAACCTCACTGTAAACCTAGAGAAATGTAAATTCTTCCGCAGTCAGCTCAAATACCTGGGTTACGTCGTTGATAGTAGTGGTTTACGTACCGATCCTGAGAAGATGGAAGCAATCCTCAATTACCCGACACCTACATGTCGTAAGGACGTTAAGCGCTTCCTCGGGACTGCTACTTGGTATCGTCGTTTCGTCCCCAATTTTAGTACCATTGCAGGCCCCTTAAACAAGTTAACTTCGAGTAAGAAGGGCGGACCACCTTTTGTCTGGTCTGCCGAAGCTGATGCCGCCTTCAAGAAACTTAAGGAGTGTTTAGTTTCCGCTCCTGTTCTTTCCTGCCCTGACTACGATAAGCCATTCGAAGTACACACCGATGCCAGCAATTACGGCGTGGGTGCGATGCTGACGCAGACTATAGATGGTAAGGAGCACCCCGTTGCTTATATGAGCAAGTCGTTGTCAGCAGCAGAGAGGAACTACAGTATAACGGAGCGTGAGACATTAGCTGTCGTCATCGCCCTGGAGCACTGGAGGTGTTACTTGGAGAACGGTAGGCCATTCACTGTCTATACTGATCACAGTGCGTTAAAATGGTTTCTGTCTCTCAGGAACCCTACCGGTAGATTAGCTCGCTGGGGTGTAAGATTATCCTCATTTCATTTAGAATTCAAGCATCGTAAGGGTGTGGACAATGTGATCCCCGACGCCCTCTCTAGAGCTCTTCCCGTCTCGGCGATTAGTACTTCCGGTTCGAACATGGTGACATCGGATTCTTGGTACAAAAATATTTATAATTCTTGCCTTTCTAAGCCGCAAACTTTCCCGAATTTCATTATCAAGGACGGCAAGTTATTCAGGCGTACCAAGAATAATCACTCACTTTCATCCGAGTTCTTATGGAAGGAGGTTGTACCTTTTGAGCTACGCGAGCAGGTGATCAACGAGAATCATGCGGAACCCACGGCTGGACATCTCGGCGTTTTTAAAACATACCATCGTATTGCCTTGCGCTACTTTTGGCCTGGTATGCACCAGGACGTGGTGAAGTTCGTTGCCTCCTGCGAGAAGTGCTTGTCTTACAAGGCTCAAAATCACCAAACCTTGGGAGAAATGGGCCGCCCGAAGCAGTGTTCTAGGCCATTTCAAATGATTTCAATTGATTTGATGGGCCCCTTGCCTGTCACTAGGAAGCAGAACACTTATATCTTCGTAGTCACATGCTGCTTCTCGAAATATTGCCTAATTTTCCCATTAAGAAGTACTACTGCCACTACAGTCACGAAGTTACTGGAAGAGTCTGTTTTCCTCGTCCATGGTGTCCCTCAGACCATATTTTTGGACAATGGCAGCTAGTTTATTTCGAAGGTCACTGAGTCACTTTTCCATCGTTATAAGGTCCCTAACGTGTTCTTCACGCCAAAGTACACCCCTCAAATTAATTTGGTAGAACGACATAATCGTTCAATTATCACGTGTATCTCAACTTTCGTGGACAACGATCATCGCAGTTGGGATACATATATTCCGAAGGTTCAGTTCGCCCTCAACAATTCGGTGAGTGAGGCGACTGGTTTCACTCCATCCTTCCTGGTGTTCGGCAGGGAGCTCGTTACATGTGGCTCGCATTATTTAGATAACGATTTAGGCGATGAGGTTTTATTCCTTCCCCGTGACATCTACGCGGAAGATTTGGGTTGTCTTAAGGAAGTTTTCGATACTGTAAAGGCCAAATTGTGGCATGCTCATGCAAAAAACTCAACCCACTATAACCTTCGGCGCAAGCCTATGGAATTTAACATTGGTGACACCGTAATGAAACGCGCATATGTTTTAAGTGATAAGGATAAGTTCTTTAGTAAAAAACTTGCGCCAAAATTTATTAAATGTCGCGTCATCGGTAAAAAGTCACCCCTAGTTTACACCCTGGCTGACATGTCTGGGAAAGATATTGGCACCTGGCACATCAAGGATTTGAAATTAACAGGACACAATACTTAGTCATATATGTATACACTTTTTTTTAGAGTGTGTACTTCCCCGTGTGGTGTCGGGTTAGAATAGCACCACCCCATTTCTTCCTGTGGGTGTCGTAAAAGTCGACTAAGGGATAGGGTAGTAGTGTGTTGTGGGAGATGGGCTAGCAACCATCACTGCAATATCACAAGATCTCCATGTTACACCTACAAGTACACTTAATTAAGTTGCATGTGTTCTGCTTATTACTTAGGAATACACTAGCGTTATATTTATATATATACATGGTGCTCGTTTTACCCTGGTCACACTTTTACATTTTTAGCTCTAGGTATTCGTATGGGTCTTCCAGTCTAGCCGATGCTGGAACACCTTGCCAAATGACAGGATGCGTCAACTACCCTATTGATGTTCGTTGACGCTGATATAATCGCGTGAAGTATGAGAGATGTTGTATAAAAGGATAATGCGAATACATAACAATTTAGAGCGGATTTTATTAATTAAGAGTAATAAAATCCTTATGTAGCGCGCGGGGTACTGTAACGTTGCACGTACATGTATGCATAATTATAATTAAACGGTTTATTAAAATTAAATAAACATTTAATAAACTAAATAAAAATAAAATAAAAGTTATTAACAAAAATAATTCTATAATTAACTTAGGTATCCTATTAATAAAACAAATCAGTAAACTAAAAGAACGAATTAAATAATAAATCAAATATTAAAATATTGTTTTTCGAACAAACACCCTGACGCTTCGTTACTCTATGCGCTTTGCAACTCTCGCGACAGAGTTTTACCCGGCCGGTATTATTCCACGGCGTCGCGCTCCCGACCATTCTCCGCCCGAGCGCCCTGGGAGGCGCACACTACCACTGCAGCCGCGTTCACAAGCTCTGCTTTGTGTCCTCGTACGCGCTTGCAAATTTTAATCCCATTTTGGAAAAAGTTTAAAATAATATAATAATTCCGGCACTGTGGCCGTATAGTTTTTTCGTTAATTCTCGTCACCGAGACCTCCGTATCGTCTTGCACCCCGTAAGGGTAAGTGTTGAAACGTTACCTAGTTTTAAGTAGTGAAAGTGTTTTATAGGTAGTGTAATTTGATCATGCCAGGCTATTTGCTTTTAGCTATTTAATTGCCACGTTATTAGTGTTATTTGCATGTAAGTAATGTATGTAGCCGCTGTGCGCGTTGGAAAAAGTACCGTTACAAAATGGCGTCTCATACATTTCCCACCGCGATCAAATATCGCAAGTAACCATCATGTTTCAACCAATGCACAGCCTAAATTAGTTATCCTGGTACATTTAAACAGTATTTTACACTTGCCGTAATTTTAATTCATGTGTATTTTAATTTGCGCCTCACCGCTATGACGCTTGCCTTCCATTCCGCCTTGTAACTCCGTTCTGATTATGAACACCCGCCAGCTACTCTCGGTGCTCCCATCTACTGCTAGCCTGCGATATACCGGGGGTTCATAATCGGCGGCATTTTATTACCTGGACCTAAATGTGGACGACGTTGTTTCCAGGGTGCAATTTTACGACTACAACCGTGGCGGTCGTCCTTTTTAAGAGGGCCTAGGCCTCCCCTCGACGCCGCCACCGCCACAGCCAGCTGCCCACGGCGCTCCCCGTGAACAGTCCAACCCCCCGGCCCTGCTCGACCACCTCGCGGCCACATAGGGGAGTACCTGACCCCGCCAGTGAAGCCAGACGGGCACTTTTTTTTAAAATTATCGGAACCACGCCCACGACCTTTCTTTTACCAATATATAAATTTTTTTTTGACTGGTTGTTGCCTTATTATAAATACCAACCGTCTCAACCTCTGCACAAAGCTAACCGAGGAGAAGCGACATTTCTGCTGGGATGAAAGTTGCAATATCGCATTCCAGGAGCTCAAGGACCGTCTGTGCAAAACACCTATTTTGGGATACCCTGATGCAAGCAAAGAATTTATAGTTGACACAGACGCAAGTGATATAGGACTTGGCGGTGTGCTGTCTCAACGGAATGGTGACCAAGAGGTCGTGATAGCGTACTTCAGCAAGTCGTTGTCAAAACCGGAAAGGAACTATTGTGTCACAAGACGCGAATTGCTCGCAGTGGTAAAGTCGTTGCAGCATTTTAGCAAATACCTTCTGGGACGAAAGTTTCACTTACGGACTGACCATGCTGCACTAAAATGGCTATTGCAGTTTAAAAACCCAGAAGGACAAGTTGCGAGGTGGATTGAACTACTGCAGGAATACGACTTTGAGATCGAACATCGCAGCGGGAAATCTCATGGAAACGCAGATGCATTGTCAAGAAGACCTTGTCCTGAGGATTGCAAACATTGTACTAGGCAAGAGAGTATGGAAGTGGTATCCGTGAGGATGCTCAGGGCAGACCACCTCAGCAACGAGTGGAAGGACAGCTTACTACATGCACAGCAGGAAGATCCGGACATCAAGCCGATTCTGGAATGGATAAAGGCCAGTGCTCCCAAGCCCAAGTGGAGTGACGTCTCAGCGATGAGTTCGACCACTAAAAGCTATTGGGCCCAATGGGACAGCTTGCTGCTTCAGGATGGAGTTCTGTGTCGTAAATGGGAAAACGTTCGGGGAGACAGCTGTCATTTGCAAATGGTTGTCCCTAAAGCTAAAGTACCGAATGTTCTACAGCTGTACCATAATGATTGTTCAGGAGGCCATCTGGGAGTTAAACGAACCCTACTGAAGATCCGAGAACGGTTTTACTGGGTCCACTGTCGAAACGATGTCGAGGACTGGTGTCGCAAATGTACAAGTTGTGCGGCTGTAAAGGGACCTCAGACTCGTAGTAGAGGTGCATTGAAGTTGTACAATGTGGGTGCACCATGGGAGGGAATAGCCATTGACGTGGCGGGCCCGTTTCCGGAGAGTGAAAGCGGTAACAAGTATTTCATGGTTGTGATGGATTACCTCACTAAGTGGCCAGAAGTCTTCGCCATTCCAAATCAAGAAGCTTCAACAGTTGCAGATAAACTAGTTCATGAAGTCTTCTGTCGTTTTGGAGTACCTTTAGAGATTCACAGCGATCAAGGAAGGAAGTTTGAGTCTCAAATATTCCAGGAAACTTGCCGAGTTATGGGTACTCATAAAACAAGAACGACTTCTTATCACCCGCAATCTGATGGAATGGTGGAACGATTTAATCAGACATTGGAGAGGTACCTAGCAAAAGTTGTAGACAATCGGCAACGAGATTGGGACAAGCACATACAACCGTTTTTGTTGTCATATCGGAGTTCTGTTCACGAAAGTACAGCAATGACACCAGCTTTCGCAAACTTTGGAAGAGAATTACGGCTGCCTGCGGACCTGATCACCGGGATACCACCTGATGCCCCACGCAGTATAACCGATTATGCAAATGACTTGCGGAACAAAATGAATGACATTTATGAGCACGTCAGACAATCGGGCCAGCAAATGTCTGAGAAAATGAAAACCCGGTATGACCGCAAAATGAACAATAAAGGGTTCAACGAAGGTTCATTGGTGTGGTTGCACAATCCAGTCCGCAGCAAAGGGAAATCTCCTAAGCTTCAAGCTAAATGGGACGGCCCGTACCGGATTGTAACCAGGATCAACGATGTGACCTACCGGATACAGAAAGGCGCAAGAGGGACTCCTAAGATCGTCCATGTGGATCGCTTGGCGCGTTATTATGGGACCGATAATGCTCGGGACGAGCATGTCTTAGGAGGGGGCAGTGTTGTGTGAATAGGTCAACTAGCGCCATCTAGTGTCAGGAACAAGAGCGAGGGGAGCTTTGCAGAGAATGACATCACAGATCTCTCAACCGACAGCGCCACCCGAAGAACTAAGTTTCTAGAAAATCTATACTCGAAATCTCGGTACCTTGCGCGTGTTTACTTGAACATTCCGGATATTTTGCTAATTTAAATAAATAGGTGGCGCAAGATGCGATCGGAGCAGAGTTGATTTGACGAAACAAGCGAAGCTTCGGAGCGGAATTAAGTGAATTAGTGTTTTTAATTATTAGTGTTTTTAACTTTAGTTTGTGTAAAGTAAATTAAAGTGTTAATTTAGGTAATTTTATCGGTAATTTTTATTGTCACGAACCCTAAGCTCGTAACAATATGTTAACTCATTTAACTCTTTCTTATGAAAAAAGCCAAAAAAATGTTTTTCTTTTATTTCGCTAAGCAACTATAGTACGAGTAGACCGAAAGTGTCTGATAAGACTTACTCTTGGATCATTACTTACACTTGCGTGTGGCTCCATCGATGATGTGTACAGCTGCCCATAGAACCTCTCAATTTCACTCAAAATCTCAGGTGTCCCGGAAACGATACTGCCACACTCAGTCTTCAGCTTTGATGATGATAGATGATTGCAATCTTCTAGGCACTGAAAGCGGTTTTGTAACTCGAGCTGAAAGGTTTCGGGTTTTTGGACTAGAGCACGAGGGGGACGGAGCGTTGACTTCATTAGACGAGATCTCTCCTACTTAACTTTTAGGTTTAGTGGGCCCCTAACCGTTCGGTGATCGCTTCCAGTTTTCACCCTTGCGATCACTGAAACATCACTGTTTCTCATCTCATCTCATTTTTTGTCGAACCGTCGGGGCTCGTCCAGGTCGCCTTTCCGTCCGCTTCTGGAAGAAAGAGTTCATCACTAAGAGTCCCTCCTTCTCCATGAAGTCGCCCAGCTACTGGCCCCTTGGGTTCGGTTGCCCTATCTCAAATTTCCCTACCTTCAGCTCACCGTTCTTTCTTGTGCCCAGTTTTGGGTTGAAATCTCCCATTAACACCGTATAGTGAGTTTTGGAGGAATGCATGGCTCTAGAAATATCCTCATACATTTCCTCCACCTCCTATTCGGGATATTCCGACGTTGGCGCGTAAACCAGTATGACCTTCAGCGAATACCGTTTGGAGATTCTGAGTATAAGGTACGCAACCCTCGTCGATACACTCCCAATGTTTACAACATTGTTAACGAGAGACTTGTGGACGATAAATCCAACACCTCCTTGAGACAAACGATCGCCCTCCCGGTGATAAAACAAGTTGCCGGATTCGAGAATCACCCTGTCGTCTCCCTCTTTTCGGACCTCGGATAATCCTATAATATTCCAGCGCAACTTGTCTGTCTCTTCTTCCAGCTCCAGGATCTTCTCGTCAGTCCTCAGGATGAGTGCGTTATATGTTGCCAGGTCGATTCATCGTAGGTGACAACCGAACCTCCACTGGAGATTCCTAGTACCCCGCCCCGCCGTTACCATGATCGCCGCCGTTGCCAAGAATAGCGGGGCCGCCGGGGCCTGGGGGCCGTAACTAACATGGGGGGTATATTGCCATAGTTGTCATGCTTGGCGAGCGGGTTGGCAACCGCAGTTTTTTTGTACGGTTGCTGCTATCAGCAAGATGCTGCTGCCCATCTCCTGCCTGTTTCCCTCTGTCGCCTTTTACGACACTCACGGGAAGATATGGGGTAGTGGATATTGTTAACCGCCACTACACGGCAAGTCTTATAATCAATGAGCATTTATTTTTACAATTTCACAAAAATATCTTTTTCGTTTTTCATTAAAAAATAGCTAAGACCATACCTGGCACTATACTGCTGCTCCGGCCTGGTACGCGCTTCTGAGAGAGCCTCTGAGGCGGCGACTGCAGGCCCAGCAAAATCTGACGTTAAGAACCATCGTCGGTGCGGGTCGCTACGTCCGGAATGACGTTGTAGCGGCCAACCTGAAGATTAACACCATCCAGGAGTTTGTGGCCCGGTTGGCGCGCGGACTGTTCGACCGTGCAGACAACGGGCCACACATACATCTTAACCAACTTGCGCCGCTACACACTCGCCCTCCGGACGGGCGACCCTATCCAAGAGAACTCCTCTCTATATTGATTAGAGAGTCGACCCTGATATTGAGACCTACAATGCCATTAGAAGGCTCCCAGGACCGGTCCATAGTGGTGGACCGCGAGGGCAACACGGGTAATGGGGGCATACCCCGAGGCCCGAAACCTGCAGGACACCATAGTCCTTGCGGAAGATATCAACGCTATCCCCAGTGTCTCCCTGCGTCCCGTCGCCCGCGCAAATACGTGTGTCGTCTTGCGTACTATCGATATCAAAAGTGTTAGCGACTACCTGTTATGCAATATTGAAATTTTTACGATTATTTTTGGACTTTTAAATTATTGTTGTATAATATTTGCAAATAGACTTTATAAGATTTGTAAAAATTTGCAAGATCTATTGAAAGATGACTGAATCATGTAAGGAAAAAGAGAGGCTCAACTAGTTCCGGAAAAAAAACACATGTTTCTTCATGAATTTACGTATATATTTTAAATAAAATAAAAACAATACAATAATATCATTAAACACCGTATTTAATAAGCTTTCTAACAATATTACACTTCTTTATACATTAACATCCAAAAAGTTATTAACAATAAAATTTATATATATATTTAAATATATATATATATATATATATATAGTTCCGGAAAAAAAACACATGTATATATATATATATATATATATATATATATATATAATATATATATATATATAATATATATATATAAAATAAAAACAATACAATAATATCATTAAACACCGTATTTAATAAGCTTTCTAACAATATTACACTTCTTTATACATTAACATCCAAAAAGTTATTAACAATAAAATTTATATATATATTTAAATATATATATATATATATATATATATATATATATATATATATATATATATATATATATATATATATATATATATATATATATATTTAAATATATATATATATATTTAAATATATATATAAATATATATATATATTTAAATATATATATAAATTTTATTGTTAATAACTTTTTGGATGTTAATGTATAAAGAAGTGTAATATTGTTAGAAAGCTTATTAAATACGGTGTTTAATGATATTATTGTATTGTTTTTATTTTATTTAAAATATATACGTAAATTCATGAAGAAACATGTGTTTTTTTTCCGGAACTAGTTGAGCCTCTCTTTTTCCTTACATGATTCAGTCATCTTTCAATAGATCTTGCAAATTTTTACAAATCTTATAAAGTCTATTTGCAAATATTATACAACAATAATTTAAAAGTCCAAAAATAATCGTAAAAATTTCAATATTGCATAACAGGTAGTCGCTAACACTTTTGATATCGATAGTACGCAAGACGACACACGTATTTGCGCGGGCGACGGGACGCAGGGAGACACTGGGGATAGCGTTGATATCTTCCGCAAGGACTATGGTGTCCTGCAGGTTTCGGGCCTCGGGGTATGCCCCCATTACCCGTGTTGCCCTCGCGGTCCACCACTATGGACCGGTCCTGGGAGCCTTCTAATGGCATTGTAGGTCTCAATATCAGGGTCGACTCTCTAATCAATATAGAGAGGAGTTCTCTTGGATAGAGTCGCCCGTCCGGAGGGCGAGTGTGTAGCGGCGCAAGTTGGTTAAGATGTATGTGTGGCCCGTTGTCTGCACGGTCAAACAGTCCGCGCGCCAACCGGGCCACAAACTCCTGGATGGTGTTAATCTTCAGGTTGGCCGCTATAACGTCATTCCGGACGTAGCGACCCGCACCGACGATGGTTCTTAACGTCAGATTTTGCTGGGCCTGCAGTCGCCGCCTCAGAGGCTCTCTCAGAAGCGCGTACCAGGCCGGAGCAGCGTACGTAATGATGGATCTAATGTACATTTTATATACTCACACTTTGGTTTTAAGTGGTAACTTGGATGCCAGGACCGGACGGAGCATCGCCCGCGCACATCGTGCTCTGTGGACGACGAGGTCGACGTGCGCAGTCATGCGCAACGCCCGGTCGATCCGGCACCCAAGGTAGGTCACGGCCTTCTCGTACGCGATCTTCTGGCCATTGAGGGTTAGCTGAGGTGGTAGGTTCCTGAGGCGGCGAGTGAGCAGAGCGGTCGTCTTACCAACGTTGACGACCATCCTCCACTCATCTAGCCATGGTGGCAGCAGGTCCAGGAGACGTTGCATCCTGGCAGTGGCAATGTGGGCTCTTCTGGACGAGGTGAAATAAGCGCTATCGTCCGCGTATAACGCCAATTCCACGTCATCCTCCCACTATTGCAGCCTTCCTGCCAGGGTAGGGATATCGTTGGTATAAGCCGCGTACAGGACTGGAGACAAGCAGCTGCCCTGAGGAACGCCGGAAGAACGCTGTTCTTCTAGTTTATAAAGTAGTCCAGAATGCCACACCCTGTCGAACGCCTTCTCGATATCGAGAAAGACGCCCAACGTAGTGCGGCCACGGTTGTATTCGGCCGCAAGCAGGTGCAGCACTCTGGTCAGCTTTGTTGCTGTAGAGTGATCCCTCCTGAATCCGTGCTGCTCCGCCCGAAGTTGGATGCACGGACGGAGGCGTCTTAGCAACAATCTTTCAAGCAGTTTAGCTATGTGTGGTAGCAGCGTGATCAGCCTGTAGCTGGCAGCTCTACGCCTGTCCTTCCCGGGTTTCGGCAAGACGATCACTTTGCCTTTCTACCAGTCCTCCGGGAAGTGGGATGTCCGCAATATCCCATTGTAGGGTCGACCAAGCTCTACTAGGACTCTATGGGGCAGTTGTCGGAGTGCAGCGTTGGTAATCCCATCGTGCCCCGGCGCCTTCCTCGGTTGCAGGCGGGTTACTGACCTCCGCAGTTCAGCGGGGGAGATGAACCACTCTCCTGCAAGAGGCGGCGCGGGCGACGACAGGAACTCCCGTACGCGACTCTCCTTTTGGGCATGAAGCTCCATGAACTCCTCACTTGCTGGGTTCGGCATAAATTGCTCCTCGAAGTGCTCTATTAGGATATCCGCTCTACCCTTGGCATCGTAACGACGTTCGCCCGCGTTGTTGGTCAGCGGGTAAACGGGAGGCTTGGCTTTAGTTAACTGTCGGTTTAGTTTGTAGAGCGACGCATCATGCTCTTCCGCCTTCCATATAGGTCGCTCCCAGGCATCTCCTCTGTGTGCCTGGACTGCAACCGACAGTTCCTCCGATAGGGTGTTGAGTAGCGTTTTGATTCTCGGGCAGCGACTACGCGCCCAGAGTCTCCTTAGCGCCCTTTTTCTCCTGATCTGCACGCTAATATGTCGCGGCAGATCGTCTCTTCTTGTTGACATCGGGACGATCGTAGAGGCAGCGTTGAGGGCCTCCTGTATCGCCTTTGTTATATTGGTAGCTGCGGCCTCTACGTCGTCCGCTGTGTTTAAGGGGTGGTGTGCTGGAGGTCTCTCCTGCAGATGTTTATGTTAGAGCCTCCAGTCGACACGTGTCTTAACTGTTCTGGGCGGCGTAGTCACCGCCTTTAGGCCAAGGGTAATTAAGATCGGGAGGTGCTGTGAATCCAGGTCGTACAGCACCTCTACCACTATATAGTTGATGTTCCTAGCGAGCACGATGTCCAATACATCCGGACGACTTCGTGGATCCGTCGGAACATGAGTGGGTTCCTCGGGACCTAAAACGTCATAGCCGTGTCTTTCGGCGTCTTCAAAAAGTGCATGACCCGGCGGGTTGATCAGTCTAGATCCCCACGCCGGGTGTTTGGCGTTTAGGTCCCCGGCGATGATGGTCGGTGTTTCGCCTTCCATTACCGTCCGAACGTCTGAGGAGCAAAATGGAGTCCCTGGCGGGCGGTGTGCTGCGAGCGCATAGTTTGGTATTCCGGTAGGTCAAGTTCTTGATGGACGATGTCCCTTCTCACTAGGACCGCCGTCCCTCTGTAGGCGGCCCCTTGAGAAGTTACCTCGTCCCTCCTATAAAGATGGTAATTAGGCAGCTTTATGCGTGTACTCGGGTTTAATTTTGTCTCTCCCAGCAAGATGACCGGTAAGTCTTGTTGTTGGGCGACGGTGCGGATTTCATGTAGCTTCTGCTGGATTCCACCTGGGTTCCAGTAGAGGAGGCGCAGATTAGATTCCTCCATAGTTCCGAGCCAGGAGGTTTGCCAGCGCCTTTATAACCGCTGTGATGGGATCAGCCCCGTCTCTGATGTCTGCCAGGACCTGACTGCCGACTTCGATTGCTATGCCAACCAGACTTTGGATGGCGTCAGCAGTCTCGAAGCCGGCTGATGGTGTTCTCGATGCCTGTGAAGGAGTTGGCGCTGGTCTCGGGAGTTGGTGTACTGCTCTTTGTGTATGAGTAGAGCGCGCTCTATATGTAGAGCGGGCTCTATTTTCTGATAGAGCCCTTTCTGGCACTCTACCCATTCTGGCTTTCTTCTCCTTGGTAACCTGCGCCTGGGCTATCGTTACCGCTGGGGTTGGGGTAGAGGTTGCTGCCTGAGGAGGAGGCTGCACCTTCTCCTTCTTCTTCCTCCCCCGCTTACTCCTCTGAGAGGGTTGTCGCTCTATGGCGTCGTTAGCGGGGGGCTAGAGAGTCGCCCCGGTGGTTGCCTTCGATGTGGTGGTAATTGGCACCACCATTTCTATGGGTGCCGTGACGAGTGGAGGGGGGCGGGTTGCCTTCCCTTTCCTCTAATTGTAGTCCACCCGTCTTCCTGAACCACGGCCCTGGGACGACTCTGGGGGATCCTCTTGGGCTCTTCTGGGAGTAGTCCCGGTAGTGCAATCCCCTGCTTCCTTGCAATCCTCCTCAGGACTGGGCAGCGGCGATCGTTGGCGGTATGATTTTTGGCGCAATTTGCGCATCGCGGTTCTTCAGGGGATAGCGCGTCGCCCGTTGCTATGGTTTCGCGGTGCGGTATGAGGTACGGGGAAACCTCATACCGCACCGCACTGACACCTTTTTTACGCTTCTGCGCACTTTCATTACTCGTAGCCTAAACTACGTCTGTTCACGCACTTGTGCTAACGCAGACTCCAGTAGTATAGTGCCAGGTGTGATCTTAGCTATTTTTTAAATAAAACGAAAAAGATTTTTTCGTGAAATTATAAAAATAAATGGTCATTGGATCCTATAATATATAAATTTTGGATTGTGGGTGTGTTGAATAACCATTATACCAACCATACCTATATAACCCCAAACCATATACGCGATTTGACAGACATCAGACATACCTACGCAATTAATTCGCATTGCGTTCTAGAGCAAGTAGGTATAATATGGAACTATTTACTACTACTTGAGTAGATAAGTCCAAAGTATATGTGATTATTGCGTAGGTAGGTACCAGACCCTTGCGTATTAGCCTTGTGTAAAACAGAAGACGACGGTAGCACAGAGTTTACCACCCTTACCGTTACCGTTACAGCGTTAAAGTTCACTGCTAAACATAGATCTCCCCCATATATTGCCGCATATGGCATGCCTCATATAGCATGGCATAATGGCAAGCGGGTTGGCAAACGCAGCTTTTTTGTTTTTAGTCGTTATTGGACGTGCTGCCCATCGACTGTTTGGTTTTCCTTCTCTCCGTCGCCTCTTACGACACCCAACGGATGATAAAGGGTAGTGGATATTGGTAGTACACGCAGTTACGACTATGAAAAGGTCTACAACCCGCGGTAAACTGTACATAAATTTTCGGTAGACTATGAAAAACAAGGATGTGAACAGAAAATCGAAACAAACTCATATATTAAAGTTTAGGTTTCTATTATTGTACAGTTGTTATATAAGATGTTACATAACTTTGATTTAAAATATATTTAAAATGCTCACATATTCATAAACAATTTTTACATAATGGAATTTACCATTACATTATGGTAGGTTAAACTATAATATGACCTATTGTAAGATTTAAAAATTCAATAATGTAAACGATTTTGTATCTCCGTCAATATTAAACAAAAGGCTTTATTAAAGTTTAAACGATCTGAGAATAACAATATCGCACCTTCATTTCGAAACCGTTACTAAACGAAATTGAGATAATAACGCCATCTTACTTATATATAGCAGAATCTACAGTTAATTTGACAGGTCTATTTAGTTTCCCAATATTTTGGTAGATGGCGTTAAATTAAAACACTATTAAACTGAAATTTAAAACATAAATACAGACGAAACCGTTACTACACCAGTTGTCACCTGTCACTTATGGAGTTCACCGACCTCTATATATAAAAGTACGCTGGACTGAGCTATACCATACAAAATGTCTATGCCAATTTCAAGTACCCCTAACGGTTGTCTTGGAAACTAAAATTGACATAATATGCCAAAGTCTATATTTGTATGGTCTATTGTCGTCATAGAGTATCAGTAACAGTGGACAACAATACACTTCTTTATCCAAGTCAAAAAAAGATTATTGCTAAAAGAGAGATAGGAACTCCGTGTGCGAATAAATGCAGATTAAAGTGCACTGAGAAAATTACGTAACAGGAAAGAGAGTTTTGGCTAAACTTTCCAATATGGACCATCGATTTCAAAGCCCATATTTTTTTTTGTAGATAGTACTCACTAAAAGAAAGCGTTTTGCAAAGTTTTAGGTTGCGGAAACTTACGGTTCATGAGATATTTTTTTTTAAACTTTTCATACAAATTGGTAAATAACACGCAATTACAAAATAAATTTGACAAATGATTGATTTTAAACGTCAGTTAGTGAAGGGTTCCGAATATTTTGAAAGTATCGATACCTACTCTATACCAAGTATCGTATCAAAAGTATCAATACTACTTGGTATCGAGTACATTTCGTTAATTTTGGAGACGAAAAATTATGACAAAATAATTAGATGCATAGGAAGAGCTGATAAGTGCAATTATATATGTATATAAAGTTTACTCTATTTAAGTTCCACCTTGGTACTTGTATTTCATTGTTTGCAACTTGTTTGTATTTCTTAATTAGTACAGCTTTTGTACTTTTATTTTATTGTTTGCAACTTTCTGTATTATCTATTTCTTACTACAATAAAGTGTTTACTTACTTATTGACTTACTTATTTAATATTCAAAAAGTACCCAAAACCGAATCAGAGCACCCCACTATCCACGTGGTCTTGTCTGCCCTACCCCTAGAGTGTATATAAGAGCCCGGAGGCGCGGAGGGAGAGCAGGGCTCGCCTTCGCAGCTTCGGCTTTTTGGTCGCCTTCGGCGACCAGCCTCAGCCGCTACGGCGATCTCGGTGCCTACGCTTCCCTACGCTAGGGCGGAGGCACTGCTCATCCCGCAGCGCCGGAGCTGCCACAGAGTGCCGGAGCACAACTTCCCGGTCTGCTTACCCCCCTAGTCTCCAAAATTAACGAATTGTACTCGATACCAAGTAGTATTGATACTTTTGATACGATACTTGGTATCGAGTACGTATCGATACTTTCAAAATATTCGGAACCCTACACTAATTGACGTTTGACATCAATGATTTGTCAAATTCATTTTGTAATTGGTGTAATTGCGTGTTATTTGCCAATTTGTATGAAAAGTTTAAAAAAAAATATCTCATGAACCGTAAGTTTCCGCAACCTAAAACTTTGCAAAACGCTTTCTTTTAGTGAGTACTATCTACAAAAAAAATATGAGCTTTGAAATCGATGGTCCATATTGGAAAGTTTTACCAGAGTTTTTATTTGAAGAGTATTGGAAACTTGGTGATTTGACAAGACAACGGGATTTCTTAGCACAGTGTATTTCAGTGATTACTCCCAAATATTAGTTTAAAGTGCATAGTAGCATTAGGGGGCCTAAACATTCTTTTTGCTTCGAAGTTAATAATGTTAAAATTCGTGTCTGTAAGTTATTTTTTAAAAGTACTTTAGCTATAAACAATAGACCAATAGCAACTGTCATTACAAAAAAGAATAAATCGGGTTTTGTCGAAAAAAAAAAGAGGCAAACATGGCAAGTATAATGAAATTGATTGCAATATTAAACAAGGCATTAAAAGGCATATAGATAGTATACCTAGAATAGAGTGGCATTACTTGAGACAACAAACGACACGCGAATATATAGAGGGTGGAAAAAAATCTGACGGATTTATATAAATACTACTAAACAGAATACATTAATAATGGTAAAGAAGCTGCTAAAGTTCACATTTATATACAAATTTTTAATGAACATTATAATATTAGTTTCTTTAAACCTAAGAAAGATCAATGTGAATTATGCACATCTTATAAAAATGACGTAGACCATAATACAGAATTACAAGCAAAGTATGAACAACACCAAATTGAAATAGAACTGAGCCGTAAAGAAAAGGCAAATGACAAGGCTTTGGTAAATGCCAACCATATTGTTGCTTGTTATGATCTGCAAGCTGTGCTTCCGAAGGGTGAGGTATCGACTTTATATTATAAGTGTAAACTTAATGTTTTTGATTTTACCATAAGTGAATTAATTAGCCAACAATTATTGTGATTGTTTTGTATGGAGTGAAGTGGATGCATTGAGGGGAGCCAATGAAATTGCAACATGCGTGTTAAAATATTTAACAAAACGAGTATCTGAAATTAATAATGATGAGTTACAAGTCACATTTTACTTGGACAATTGTTGCGGCCAACAAAAGAATCAATTTATGTTTGCGATGTATATGTATGCCGTATCAGCTTATAAAATTAAGTCTATCACGCATAAGTTTCTAATTAGTGGGCATATGCAGAACGAAAATGATTCAGTTCATTCAGTCATCGAAAAAGCTGTAAAAAAACATTTACATTCAGGTCCTATGTACGTACCTGATGACTACATTAATGTCATAAAAACTGCGCGAAAAAAGGGCAACCCTTATAAAGTTAATCCAATGTGTTACTCTGATTTTATCGATATTAAGAGCTTGTCAGAAGAATGTGGTGTACGTTTCTCCAAGAATACCCTAGGGGAAACAGATTAAGAGATATAAAAGTAATTAAATTTGAAAAGGTAGATTTTGACAACATCTGTGTTTATTATAAAACTTCATTCGCTCAGACAGAATTTAAAGAAATTGAGTTAGTAAAATTGAAAACCAATACTCGTTCATCACACTTACGTAGAAATGTTACCCTTAAAGACATCCAATTGAAACCATTGTACCAGTCTAGACTAAAATTATCAGAACAAAAAAAGAATGACTTAAGAGTTTGATTCAAAGTAACATAATACCACAGTACTATGCGATTTCGTAATATAATAACATTTTGGAATAGTTTAATTATTGAACTTGAACTATAATAATTATTATAATTTACTAGTTCAAGATGCTGATTGTTGCAGTTGATTAATTGATTATTGTAAGAGATAACATTTTTGATTTAATATTATTGTCATAAAAGTACTATTTTGCATTTTTTTTTAAAATAAATATTGATTTGAATTATTATGTTTTAATTGACCTGTGCTATAATATCTTCGAAATATATTTTAACAGTCCGTGTAATAACTAAAATTATATTTTTAATATATTAACATTGTTTTTATACTAACTTTACATAATTGAGTCCTAAATCCTAATTGAAAAAATAATTAACGCATATATAACGTAACGGTTTGTTACTGTATTTTATATGATATTTTCAGTTCATTATGGCGTTTCGTAATGATGAATAGTATGAGCGGTACTTAAACGATATGGCTGAGGATAATGAGAGTGAAACAAAGCCATTAGAGGCGGAGGAGGCTTATAAAAATAAAGATAACGTCTCCATGCATTCCGAACAAGACGATGTTCGACGATCGTTTCCGGCTCAGACAAAAATGATGAGCCTTGTCACAGCTTTGAGTGAGTGTTTTGAGCGGTAAGAATGGACATGTATGTTCTGCTTCTGCACCATCATCAAGCAGAACACCTCAGCTTAATATAGTAAACATCCAAAGACCTTCGCAAGTCCATTCTAATATTGAAACAGATAAAGATACTTTTATAATTTTGTTCTCTACACTTCTTCTTGGCCCAATTTCTCGACATAGAAATTGGGCCGAGAAATTGGCAGACATTCTCCCAAATACAAAGACCACTCGTACCCCTGTGCACAAATCAATAATGTCTGTGAGTTGATTTAATTTTCTGCTATTTTGCCTAAGATTTGATGATAAGGTTAACCATGATAAAGAGGATAAAATTGCACCTATTCAGGAAGCAGGGAAAATTTTTATAATTAGTTGCACAAAAGCGTGCCCATCACGCTGTTACGTTACGATTGATGAGCAACTGTTTGGTTTTCGAGGAAAGTGTCCCTTTCGTGTTTATATATCTTCAAAACCGGAAAAATATGACATGAAATCTTCAAAACCGGAAAAATTGTAACCATATGTGATGCTAAAACATATTATATGTTTGACGCAATTCCCTACATAGACAAAGTAACCAAGGCGTAGACGGCGGCAGACTACGTCACAAAGTTGAGAACATCAAAGGTTCTGGACGAAACATAACCTTTGATAATTGGTTCACCTCGTTGCCTCTTGCAGACCAGTTACTGAAGAAATATCGACTAACTTGTATTGGAACTTCACGTAAAAATGGACGTGAGATACCACCAGCTTTCTTACCGAATAAATCAAAGTCTGTTTTGTCCTCCCAGTTTGCATTGCATCGCGAGAAAATGTTAGTCTCCTTTACTCCAACAAATGTTTGATATTGCTATCTACTATGCACAATAAGGAAGAGATCAATCCCACAACGCATAAGCCAGTTATAATTGATGAATACAATGCGACAAAGGGAGGTGTCGATATCTTTGACAAAATAATTCACAATTACACGACTGCGAGAAGTACTCGACGCTGGGCTCTTAGGTTTTTCTTTGGTATGTTAGATCAAGCAGGGATCAACTCTACGATTCTCTATCTATACTACGGCCAACGAGAAGCGATACCAAATGTAAATAAAACCAATGCAAGGTTACTAGGAATAGCAGGGGTGCGTAACTTTTTGATAGTTAGATTATATATTTAAGTAGACAATATAGTTTTAAAAAATGTCAAGCAAACCAAAAGAAATAGACTTTTTAAACTTTTTTATAATTTGAATTATTGTATAATGTAGATTTAAATTAAATAAATGCTTTCTGAGCCATCTCTTTTCTGTATGGGTATTTATCATTAGGCCAAGTTTCTTTAACATATTTGTAGGTATTAATAACCATATTATTTCATTCACAGTAAAACTAGTCACCTAAAATTAAAAATTAAATTAAAATGATATACATACTTTACATACATGCATCTTTAATAAACTAGAAAAGTTTTATTACAGTTGCTATTTTTTAAATAACTTTAAGATAGCTTTAAAGTACACTCCAAATCAAGTTTTAATTAAAACTACTAAGCAACATTCATATATATCCTATTTCTATACATACCTTTGGACATTTCTTTTTCGGAGAAGTAAAATCTGTTGATTTATCTCTCGACGGACTTGGTTATGGCAACATCATTAAACACTCTTTATAAAAAAACAATTAACGACAAAACAAAATAACAATAATTAAATAAAGAACAATTACTAAAACGGCCTCCCGAATGTTGGCGAACCCGTCTTGACCCTTACATGTTTTTGCCAGGAAAACAAGACATTACGACAAATACACAAGATGGAATCACAGTCAACGCCACAGTCGTTTTTAAGGTAAATGCCCTTTCGTATCGCTGCTAGTTGGCCGTACTATAGAAGCTAAGCATCCGAACACGCCAGCTAATAAGTTTAGAATATCCTAAAAAAAACTAGCACTGCAGCTAGCGGAGCCGCACATGAGACGACGACCGAAGTCAAATTTACCTCGACAACGATCGGAAAATATAAGGGGCATTTTAAATGTCCCCGAAGAAGTTTCAGTAAGTGAACCCTTTAGCCAAACTGCAAAGGCAAACTCAATGTGCTTTATGCCCTTGAAAGAATGACAAAAAAGTCAAAAAAGACATTGCGTGTTCATTTAAATTATGTTACCATCGTAGGGTTCATTTAAAAGTTATTAAAATTGATCAGTAATAATTTCAATGTAATTTTCAATGAGAAATAAAAAGATAACTTATGTATAATAGGATATAGACTTTTAATCTATTACTTATTTAGTTTGATTAATCTTAATTAATAGGAAAGTAAGTACTGCTTACATATATTATTTTTCAATTAAAATTTTGGTATAAATGTGCATGTTAAAGTAACAATAATGCAAGCAATCTGCAACATTAATTCGTTGGCAACATAATTTGCAGGTAAGTGTACCGTAACACGAAGTTGTTTTAACTCGGGCAGTAATCAGTCAATAAAAATTGTTAGTATAGTTCTTGCAATTCACGAGTGCGGTCGACATTTGGATGTGGTTCGACATGTGCGTGCACAGTGTGACAGTGTGCGTGGCTAGCGGAGCAGTAAGTCGCTAGCGGACGCCACACCACATCCAAAGTTCGATAGCACTCGTGTATTGCAAGAACTATACAGTAAAATTGATAAGCACATTCAATAAATAAAGCTAAAAGAAAAAAACAACTTAATTAAATTATGTAAACCACAAGTATTAGTGTTTAATTCTATAAAATCCAATATTCCTCCATTGTGAAACAGTATTACTCTTATTTTTTAATATAAACATTTTATGAAAAGCTAATTTTTAAGTAACATTAATTACTGACTCAATGCTTAATATTAAAATAAGGTACTAGGTGGTACATCCTCTTTTATGCCTAGGCCATCTCGGTAGGCTGCATAATTGAGAGGCGTTGAAGAGTAAAAACAGCATTAAACTGTGAGGCATTCCATTTTAGTCCTCGGAGGTGACAACGCATCGCATCGCATAGTCTTCTCTATTTAAGTTGGTTGCAGGTGTACACGGGCTGAAGTAGTCACTTTTACCATCAGGCGGACTAAAAGTTAATTTGTCGCTTCAATTTTAGCATAAAAATATTATTTATAAATTAAGTAATTTACCACAACTATTAATAGATATAGGTCGAAGTTAGTTTAATAAAACAATATGCCTGCCTATATTTTTATACCTTGAAACACCTCTAAATATAATTTCAAAATTCATGTTTACGATGACTTATTTTTCAACATGTAAAAGCTTAGAGCTAAACACTGGTAATGGGAGGATTACTAGTAATCGCCACGCTCGCTTAATAAACTAAGTTAATGTGTAAAAAACACCGCTTGCCGGCACTGGTAGTGATATTTTCAGTCAACCATTTTATTTTTTATTTAACTTCTTTGTTAGGTTTAAATTCTTATGAATTTCCCGATAAATTCCGTATACAAGATGTACAAAAACCGCGAGACCAAATGGAAGACATAAAATGCCACTAAAATTATTGTATGTAACTTATTAAAATATGTTTGTTATGATGCTCAAACTTGTTTTGAAGTTTTTGTAAAAAAAACATCGAATAAATAAAAAATAGTTAAAAGTAAAAAAGGTTTTCCATAAAAAAAAAACAGATATTTAAATGCCTACATATTACGTATATACATCTATGCCTAATATTATTTTACTCATGAAGATTTAATACTGATTATCTAATGTCATGTGGAAATATTTACGATTTCTTTATCTTAAAGGATTCACATTGAAATAAAACATTTATCCTATTTTTATTTACAGTTATTATCTTTAAAAAATATATAATTTACTTATGTTTTATACAATGCCAGAATTAAAGTATTTTTCCGAAGATTGAAAATTTATATTATAAAATATAGTTAATATGTAGTTATACATAACATAACAAATATTTCATTAAATTTATTTAAAATTGAATAACGTATATGATAATGCATACCAAGCATGACCAATTTAGGAAAATAATTGATAGAATCAGGCGTTACTTTGCGGAAATCCATTATAATAAAGATATTAATAGTTACTTTGCAACCATCCGCTCAATTAAATAAAATGATGTGTCTTACCTAGTTTGAAGAGCACCTCCCGCCCTTCCTCAAGTGCGTGTACGCAATTGAGTGAGGGCGGATGATAAATGAGCGGATGGTTGCTTACAAAAGTAACTATTAATATCTTTATAAATTTAGGAAAAGACAGACAAGGTTTAAATAGATCTTGCTACTCGGCCTTAAAACATAGTTGATAATTGTACTTAAAATATAAGTAGCAAGAATATTGAAGCTTTAAGTTACTTAAACTGCCGTCAGTCACGTTTTAAATGCAATACTCTGTACAAAGTGACTGACATGGTGGCCAAAGGCTTTTTGTTTAAATTATCTTACTAATTACTTTTTTTTTAACTTTTGTCAAGTCACATTTTAATTCTAAGAACAGATGACAGGGTGCAATATAGGCCGAAACCCAGGGGTTATTACAAGGGAAGGATTCATACTCATAGTAAATCCACTACACGGTAGTTATTTCGAAAATAACTTACTGTGCTGCAGAATTCTCCTTTTTTGTTATAAAATATGTTTGTAACCTTAACATACTCTTCGCCGCACGGACTAAACATAAATAAAAAATATAGTGATGTGAAGGCAGCAACAAGATGACCAAAAATATTTTTATAGTATACATATATGAGCACTTATATAATATGTGATATTACATAAACGGTGACCAATCACTTTACAAAGGTCACTAATGATCCAACACACGATAGTGTCCATGCACACAAAATTAATTATTCTGTTAGAGTAGAGACTGCTCAACCATAATCTTCTCATAACCAGAGGGGGGTGGATATCTGAAGTTGTCTAAAATTATGTCCAAGATTGCACCGTCGTCAACTGTAATAGATAAATATGTTTATTTATATTTATGTAATATGACTGTTCATTAAATATTAATTTAGGATAAAATAGTTACTATGCCTGGGTCCAAATAGTGTGTGCGTGTGTGTGCATGTGCATGCATATGCATGCATGTACGTGTGCGTGAGTTTGATATATCAGATAAAGTGACCACAATTTTTATGTTATTGTGATTATTATAAAAATCTAAAAAAAAAACTGTAACAAGAAAAATTCATTTCTTTTTATAAAACCAACGTGATTTAAAATTCGTATAGAAATTTTAAATACATTATTTGTACTTAGATAAATTTATACCCAATAACAGGCTCTTTTATTCGTAGTATAAAACACCAATACTTTTTACATGTGGGATCGCTACATCACCACAGTCAAACGGTTAGCAACTATGCTACTGAGCCGTCATATTATTTATTTTTAATTAGCATCAGAAAACTATAAATTCAGCTATTTGCGTGTGGCGGCGGCGCACGTAACACGTATTGTAATATAATGTAAAAATGTGTGTTGTATCATAATGTAATAATAATAGTAAGTATTGTAAGAGGCGACTATGGGAAATTCTTGAAATCTCAAGGCTTCTGATATATATAGAGGTATAACCACCTCATATACATGTAAAACACCCAAACTGGAGTGGGGCAGCGTATTTAAAATTGCCAGGTATTGTGATCACCATATTATACGCACCAAGAATGTCCATAAGAGGCAATTATGCACTGATGACATGAAGAAAAAAAAGATGCTATTGCATATTGTGTGATGAGATAAATAATGTGATGAGCATATGCTTAAAGAGGGAAGACATCATACAGAAATCATTGTGAGTGCCTTAAGAAGTTTTAATACCTACCATAAAGAGCAGGATACACAGTTCCCTTTACATTCCTGACAGGGATTTCCATATTCTTTCCATTTAGGAAAAAGTTCATCTCCACATGGTCATATGCAATTCCTATTATATCGCCTTCTACAGGCATTACTGCTGTACTCTCCGCTACATTTTTCTGTTCAAGTTTTTCATTGTCACTGTGATTTGGTGACTCTGTTGACACTAAAAGTTCAGTTGTGGGGGAATCACAAGATGCAGGCCTGAGGTGGTAAAGTTCCACATTGTCATGGCGCACAGTGCCATCACTGTTGAGGCACCATGATTCTTTATCCATCCCACCTGAAACATATTAGTAAAAAAAAAACAATCTATTATTTCATTCTTAACTGGACCAATGCATCTATTTTTCAATGTTTTTGTATTCTATTATCATCATTATATGTCAAGTACACTGCTGAACATAGGCCTCCGCCAAGGAATACTACAAAGTCTTACTTACTGGCACAAGGCAGCCAATCGAGAAACTTTCTTAAGTACTCATTAGTTATTGGAACTACAAGCTATATGGCCGGGACATTGGAACATTAGCTTTCTGATGCATTTGGTCTTTATCAGTTAATTTGGCCTTTTTCAGTATATAATTTTCCCCTCTTCTATAAAACAAAAAACCGGCCAAGAGCGTGTCGGGCCACGCTCAGTGTAGGGTTCCGTAGTTTCCCGTCCGTCACAATAAGTGTTCCCACTTATGAGTTTAAAGGTGGGTATCCATTATGTTCGCGCTCCAGCAGCGCTCCGCGCTCCTGCAACTGCTCCCGGTAGTGGTTACTGCTGTTTCCATCCAAGTTCAAAATGATTTTCCTAGAAAGTCCTTATAAAGTTCTACTTTTCAGATTTTTTTCATATTTTCTAAACTTATGGTTCAAAAGTTAGAGGGGGGGGGGGACACATTGTTTTTTACTTTTGGAGCGATTATTTCCAAAATTATTGACATTATCAAAATATTATTTTAGTAAACCCCTATTCATTTTTAAATACCTTTCCAACAATTTATCACACGTTAGGGTCGAAATTAAAAAAAAAATCACTTCCCACTTTACATATAGGGGGGCTACCCTAATAAAACATTTTTTTTCCAATTTTTATTTTACCACTTTTTAGGCGTGATTGATACACATATTGGTACCAAATTTCAGCTTTCTAGTGCTAACGGTCACAGAGATTAAGCGAGGACGGACAGACGGACAGACAGACATGGCGAAACTATAAGGGTTCCTAGTTGACTACGGAACCCTAAAAAGGCCACAGAGAGAAACAAACCACGAAATTAGCAACAGCATCTTTCTAATTACCATTAAATAACAAAAACAAGTGGTAAAAAATCTGAGGTAACATACAAAAAATACAGTCGAATTGAGTACCTCCTCCTTTTTTTGAAGTCGGTTAAAAACCGCAGTTGCTGACCAGCTCACCAAGCAGGGCAAGTATAAACTTCATGTATAACGGAGTCTACCAACTGCAGTATAATTGTAACATTGTGTTCTGGTGCCACAACAGATACAGTATACACTATGACCAGTATTGATATGATTTTGCACAAAAAGTCTAGAAAATTCAAATTTGGAACCCACAGCCCCACAAACACTAAACTATGATGGCTAATGCAGCTGAGTGCCATACACGGAAAGTATGTCATTATGAAAATAATGCAATCAAATGAAATTAAACTTATGTAACAAATTCAACAGCAAAACTGCAAATTATGACACCCTATTAAAAATGCCCCAATCATTTTACAACATCTACAAGAACAATGACATTTGATAATAATAAAAACAGAATTTCACAACTTCGAATGAAATATGGTTTACTGTTATGTCATGTGACCTTTTTTCAATATGTGTAACACTGACCTAGAGTAACTACATTCTTTGAATATTAATACATATTGTAACTATAACAAAAATTGAAATTTAGTGTTATAGTACCGCATTTAAAAGTTACAGCCTATATAATATGTCCTACTGCTGGGCACAGGCCTCCTCTCATTTCTGAGAGGGGTTAAGGGCAAGGAAATGTTCGCTGCACTGCCTATTGTTGGCAAACTTCACAGCTTCACAATATTAATGTTTACATAAAATCAGTTTATTTTTACCATGAACTCTATTCAGATCTGTGTCTCTGGTAGCAAGTCCTACAGCCCAAACTCCTCCCTGTTGCAATTTTACTTCAAAGTAGGCTTTATTTTGAACTAATGGAGCATTACCAAGAGTACAACCGGAACCACAAGCCCGTTGTCCATTTTTTACCAATACAACTTCATGACCTGAAATTTATATTAAAGAAATGTATAATATTATGATATTCATATCATTTTTACATGTAGAAGTACCACCCTGGTGTAAAACAGGGAGATGTTATATTCGAAACCAGTGATGACATTTGGAGGAGCAACCTCGAAGTTGCTCAGCTCAGTTGGCTCTGGACCGTGTTTTGTGGTAGTTCCTTGAATATATATGTTCAGCGGTAGACTTGTGATGGGCTGTGATGATGAATGATGATGATGTTACTCAACTCCAAAGAGAGTAATTTCACCAATTAAACCAGATGGAGCGACAATCTGCGCAAGGTGGCTGGTAGAAACTAGATGCACGTAGCCGAGGATCGGGCTAAGTGACGCGCCTTGGGCCTATGTTCAGCAGTGGACTGCCCCAGGCTAAAGGTCACAGCTCATTAGAGCCACACTGCACCCGACTCTCACCACCTCGTCGCCAAGCGTCCACTCGTAGTCTACAGGTGAACCACGGGTGGACGCCGCGTTGTCCTAAAAAAAACCTTTAAATGAGGTGATCACTACTATGCTGTTTTGTTGACAAAAAGTCCTGTTTGACTTCTTGCTGGTTCTTCCCAGGACAGAGGTTTTATCCAAACCAGTGGTAAAGCTTAAAATTCCTTTAAATTAGTATTATTGTAATCTATCTACTATATAAAAATAAGTCGAGTTTTCCTTCCTGACGCTATAACTCCAGAACGCACGAACCGATTTCCACGGTTTTGCATTCGTTGGAAAGGTCTCGGGCTCCGTGAGGTTTATAGCAAAGAAAATTCAGGAAATTTTTCAACAGAAAAGCGGGAAAATCTTTTTTTCAAATACAGCGCCATCTCTGATACATAGCATGTACTACAAACCAATATTTTAAGTAGATGGCGCGTGATAAATTCTTTGACAGCTACTCATTGTTCTCTGCTTAGTTAATTTAATGTGACAAACCGGTATTGTGTTCACTGTGAAATTGTAAAAATAAAGTTAAAAAAAAAATAAGTTATTCGTTTCCTAACATTACAATTGGAAACCATCAAATCAATCACGTGTATTGTGCCAATTTTTATTCAATTTCAACAGCAGGCATTTTTCTTTAAAGTGGTAAGTTGAACTGTGTAAATTATGTGGATCATGCATTTGAGGTTAAATTCACCATTCTGTCCATAGTCCAAAATGCCTAGAGGACGACGTGCGAACATCGGCCGCCGCACAAGACATGCAAGCCAGCAACAAGTGTATTCACAGAACTTAAGCGAAGAAAGACAAAATATAATGAGAGAAAATGCCCGATTGAGACAAGGCGTGAGCACACGAAGATCATTGGCATCATACAATCGCTTGGCATTCCAATATGATCCCACTGCGAACTACAGTGATGATGAAAATTTAGATATTGGACCAATGACGACTATATGCCGATATTTCAATGCGTTAAAGTTCAAAAGAGAAACGGCTGGATTGCGCTGCGCAAGTGGAAAAGTCAAACTGGATCCATTACTTACACCACCACAGCCACTGAAACCATTGTTCGATGGAAGTGATCCCGATTCCAGCCATTTTCTTCAACACATCCTTGAATACAATAACTGCTTTCGCATGACTTCCTTTGGAGCTAATATCATTCGAGAAGGCGGCTTCATGCCGACTTGCAAGGTAAAAGATACAACACACATAACCAATCACTCACACCAACACAATGAATTGCAACACATAACAACTACATGTACACCACACACTACACCATCACACGATCAGAAGTTACACCGTATTCTTCAACAAATTATTGTTTGCAATTACAGGTACAAGGACAAATATATCATTTGCATGGTTCAATGGTGCCGACACCAGATGAACCGCATCAATTTCTGCAAATATATTTCATTTCGTCGATGGTGGATCAGCTGAGTGTGCGGTGCAATATACAGGGAACACAACAGTTAAAGAGACGAATTATTGAACAGTTGCAAGCATTTTTTCACGCTAATAATGCTGTGGTTAATATGTTCAAAACAGCATTGGAACAGAATTGGATGTTGCTGCAATTATTGTTGGCGACCCAACTAAATCGCGAGACATTGTCGTTCAGCGAAGAAGCAATATCATGCATATTGTAAACGAGACACATCGTTTGTACGATGCGTTACAATATCCAATCATTTATTGGCAATGGCAAGACGGATACAACATCACGTTGAAGATGGTCGATCCAATTACAGGTACAATATTCACACACTAATTATTGCTATTATTGGTTTCCATTAACAATTCATTATGCGTATCGTATGATGATTCGTACACATGAGGAGAATGTCATTCTGAAGTGCCGTCGGCTATTCCAGCAATTCGCTGTCGACATGTATGTCAAAGTCGAGACCGAACGTTTAGCGTTCATCCGATTCAATCAGGCAAAGCTACGATCTGAGGACTATATACACTTGCGTGATGCTATACATTCAGATGGTGATGTTCAGATTATTGGACGTCTAACGATTCTCCCAACATCTTATATCGGAAGCCCACGCCACATGCACGAATACGCTCAAGACGCTATGACGTACGTGCGAAATTATGGAACTCCGGATTTATTTATTACGTTCACATGCAATCCGAAGTGGACGTAAATTGAACGTGAGTTGTAACCGGGCCGAAATCCGCAAGATCGCCATGACATAATCGCCAGAGTATTTCAGCAAAAACTCAAGGTTATGATGGATGTGCTTACTAAGTATCGAGTTTTTGGTGACACACGTTGTTATATGTACTTGGTGGAATGGCAGAAGCGTGGACTACCGCATGCTCATATCCTAATTTGGTTGCTGAACAAATTACATTCAAATGAAGTGGATGACATCATATCAGCTGAAATTCCTGATCCAGTCACTGATCCCCATCTACACGACATTGTGACGACACAGATGGTGCATGGACCGTGCAGTGCATTAAATCCATTATCGCCTTGCATGGCTGATGGAAAGTGCACAAATCGATATCCGCGACCGTTAGTTGCTGAAACAGTCACAGGGAACGATGGATATCCAGTTTATCGTCGGCGTTCAAAAGAAGGTAATGGTCGAACTATCAAAGTTAAATTTCAAAATCAAGAGATTGAGATCGGAAACGAATTCATTGTACCATATTGCCCGCTGCTATCACGAATTTTCGAAACACATGCAAACGTTGAGAGTTGTCATTCGGCCAAATCAATCAAATATTTGTGCAAGTACGTCACAAAAGGCAGCGACATGGCTGTGTTTGGTATTGCGTAGGAATATGTGAATGACGAAATCAGCAACTTCCAATTTGAAATGACAATAAGCACTGTGGTGATTATTGTCATTTCAAATTCATGAAAGATATCCCACAGTTGTACAATTAGCAGTGCATTTGGAAAATGGCCAAAGAGTTTACTTCACTGAGGCTAATGCGGCACAACGAGCTGAGAGACCACCATCGACAACATTGACTAGCTTCTTTGCAATGTGTGAAGCAGATCCATTCGCAGCGACGCTGATGTACGTTGAAATGCCCAAGTATTACACTTGGAATCAATCAACAAAGAAATTCCAACGTCGCAAACAAGGAACCCCAGTTCCAGATTGGCCAAAGGTGTTTTCCACCGATGCACTAGGTCGCATGTATACTGTTCATCCTAGAAATGACGAATGTTTTTATTTTCGACTGCTGTTGGTAAATGTACGTGGACCAAAATCATTTGAAAACTGTGTATGACCACCAATGCCAAACATATCGAGAAGCATGTCAACTATTGGGTTTGCTGGAGAACGATTCTCATTGGGATTTAACACTTGCGGATTCAGTTGTTTCATCAAATGCGTACCAAATACGAACGCTGTTCGCAATTATCATCACCACGTGTTTTCCTTCACAACCAATTCAGTTATGGAACAAATACAAAGACGACATATGTGAAGATATCTTGCATTGCTTGCGCATTCAAACGAATAATCCTGACATCCAAATAACCGATGAAATCTACAATGAAGGATTGATTCTGATTGAGGATCAATGCTTGACTATTGCAAACAAGCTACTGATTGAAGTAGGAATGATTGCGCCAAATCGATTGATGCACGATGCATTCAACCAAGAATTAAATCAAGAGCTGCAATACAATGTTGATACATTGCAGGAATTCGTTCGAAATAATGTGCCGTTGCTGAATGAACAGCAAAAACAAGTATACAAAACATTAATGCAAGCGGTGGACAATAATACTGGTGGTCTATTCTTCCTGGACGCACCTGGAGGAACAGGGAAAACATTTGTCATTTCATTGATTTTGGCCACTCAACCATCAATATGTGACATAGCTTTGGCGTTAGCATCATCTAGAATTGCGGCGACTCTTCTAGATGGCGGTCGTACTGCACATTCTGCGCTTAAGTTGCCACTCAATTTAAACATAATTGATATTCCAACACGCAATATTTCCCGATCCAGTGCAATGGGAAAATTGTTGATGCAATGCAAGCTCATTGTTTGGGATGAGTGCACAATGGCACATAAGAAATCACTTGAAGCACTTAACTTCACACTGTAGGATCTTCGGCGAAATAACAACATCTTTGGCGGCTTGATGATATTGTTGGCGGGCGATTTCAGGCAGACGTTGCCAGTAATTCCCCGTGGAACGCCTGCAGATGAATTGAATGCTTGCCTGAAGGCATCACCTTTATGGAATAATGTAAAAACATCGCTAACCACTAATATGAGAGTTCAACTTCAAAATGATCAAAGTGCTGCACAATTTTCTAAACAATTGTTAGCTGTTGGAAATGGAAAATTCCCAGTTGATGCGACATCTGGATTAATTACTCTTACCAACGACTTTTGCCGATTTGTAGACACTCAATTAGCTCTTATTGAAAATCTTTTCCCAAACATTAGTGAGAATTATCGGAATTATGCTTGGTTAAGTCAACGAGCAATTCTTGCCGCAAAGAATAATGATGTACACGCAAAAATTGCTGGCGATTTGGTGACATACAAATCTGTTGATTCCATAACAAATCCCGATGATGTAGTAAATTATCCAACGGAGTTTTTGAACTCTCTGGAGTTACCAGGATTTCCACCACATAACTTGCAACTCAAAGTTGGTACAGTTATTATGATATTGCGTAATTTGAATCCACCGCGACTTTGCAACGGTACTCGACTTTCGGTAAAAAGACTTATGCCGTATTTGATTGAGGCAACCATTATTAACAGAAAGTACGCTGGTGAAAATGTATTTCTCGAATACCAATGATTCCGACTGATCTTCCGTTTGACTTCAAACGATTGCAATTTCCAGTTCGCCTGGCGTTCGCAATGACAATTAACAAGTCGCAAGGCCAATCGCTTAGTGTTTGCGGGATAAATTTAGAAAATCATTGTTTTTCACATGGGCAGTTATATGTTGCGTGTTCACGAGTTGGGAAACCGTCCGCTTTGTTTGTGTTAACGTCAGACCAAAAAACAAAAAATGTGGTTTACCAAAGAGCACTTCAATGAAACGGATAATTTGCGGACATGTATAACGCTTCGATTCAGTATTTACTTTGGATTCACTTTCATTTACTTAGAGAAGTTCAACTAAATAACTCTTCATTTTTGTAATCGAAAAGAATTCATTACTGTTGTGAAATGTAATAAAATTTTTCCTTTTCAAATATAAAACAAAAAAAATTTTCTTCTTCTTTTAATCACCAAACGAAATGTTACATAAAACGAAGCCATCTGGTGGCAAAACGGAGTTTGCCGGGTTCGCTAGTATTGAATAAAAATTTATTCTACTCTACTCATAAAATAGAAAGTATTTAGGAGAAATTTAACTCTCATAGAAATTGCTATAACTAGAACTAAAACTGCTAGTACATTGAGCACATGCACGTGTTACAAGAGTCAGGTTGCCTGATACAAGTGTTTTAGTACGTTACTATACAAAATAGGCAGTCTAAACCTTTTTTTATTTTATTACTAGGTAACTAAGACTTATTTTCCACCAAGGAGTCTATCCGGGCAGATACCACTGTCTTAACTATTTCTGTCTCTACATAATATCACTGGCCACACTGCTGTTCTGGTCTGAAGAGTATAAAGAGTTAGTATTGTTTTAGTCCATCTTAGTCCTCAGAAGTGACAATGCATCCATAGCCTTCTTTGTGTGAAGTCAGTTGCAGGTGTGATAGGCTGCAGTAACCATTTACCATTGGGTAGACTTACAGTTCTAACAAATTAATTAGATTCAGGATTTTTGAATGTAAACCTTCAATTCAAGCTTTTTTTATAGAATAAGGGTGACAAATGAGCACACAATCCACCTGATGGTAAGTTAACGCAGTTGCCCATAGACATCTACATTTATCCTCGAATAAGAATCAAAACGCAGATGCGTTTACAGCTGTCACCCTTGAGGAATAAGATGGAATGTCTCATTTCCAGTAAAAATGGGTCTCCTGATCTCTATACTCACCATACGAAACATAGCAGTATTAAACTGCTATTTTACGCTAATATTCTGTGAGTGTAGTCGTTCCCCGGTCAAGCCAACCTATTTGTGTTACAACCATAATATGGTGGTGTTAACATATTATTTTAGCTGTACACCCTTCTTATTAACAGACAAATCTAAATATAAAACATTTGTAGGTAGTGAATGATGAAAACAGTTGTCTTCCCATCCAACATAATGTAGTCTTTAATATAATGTGGAAAATAAATGGATGCCAGTCTACTCCCATTTCTGAGAGAGTTAAACAGCAATTATAAGTATTCAAGGCAAGAGTGTAATAGAAAAGAGTAAAATAGGCTTTGTTAAACTAAGTCAGTATGCTTTACCATCTTTGGCTACACCACTAATTACCATTAGGTAGGTAGTACTAAATACTGGCTTATGGTTAAAAAGTACCAATGTAACAGGTGGTACTGCAGTCCTCAACCCATATTATGTACAGCCTAGTAAGAGTAACAAATTACAGGACCTTAGGACGAAAAGATGTTAATCATATTCTTACTATGCGATATAAGTCACACTAAATAAGGTTTTTATCGCATTTTTATCCAAGACAAATAATAAATACAAATTTATACCCATGTGTAAGGAATCCAGTTGAATAGGGTTCTCTTTCACCCGTATTGGCACACTTGGAGTCAGTGTGAATCCATTTAAACATCTATTAAGACAACAAAACATGTTTGTCTTAAAAGTACTTAATAGACAAAAATCAATACAAATTTAATTCTTCACTTTTCTTCTCCAATAAACTTTATTATTTACTTCACGTTCACTCATCTCATTCGGTATACTTCAATCTGCCACATCTGTCAAAACAATAAAAACGGTGTTGCCAACAACTAAAGGTCGCTGCATGCAGGACGGAATCAGCACGTGCACGGGACGGAGACGGAACGTGGTTGTATGCCAACACGGACGGGAGCATGAAGTTTAGAGAACAGGAGAACGATCACTACGTACTAAAGCATAGCCCGCCTGTCCTTGAAAATTGTAGAATACATAGCGGCGCTGACGTCGGTGAGTAGTGACTGCGAAGTTAGCTGTTTATGAGTACAAGTAGGTGAAGTCATTTCATTTTTTCGTAGAAAATTTTCATGGTCCGTAATTTTGTAATTTTTAACAAAAAGAAACATTAAAAATGGAGAAATATTTTATTGTGCGTGGATGTGCAATTGGTTAAGAATCTGATCGGAAAAATAGACTGAAAATGACTTTTATTGACTGCACTTAGTGATCGCAGAGCCTCACTGATGGTGTCCATATTTCTGGGACACTATTTTCTACGGCGATCGTTCTCCTGTTCTCTAACCTTCATGGACGGGAGTTTAATGCATACGCACCGTGACAGTTACTTGAAACTAACATGCTAGTGTTGTGAAAGATGTATTTTTCATTTGAAGAATTGGCATTATTGCTATTGCTTCAGATGATGAAGAAGCTACAACCGTCAAGAGTAAAAGGAGATTTTCTGTTCATCCTACGTGACAGAAAAGATGATTAGAAGGTGATTACCACACTGTAGAGTGTGTTAATTACCTGTCATCATTTGGATGACAAGACTCAATTTCATATTTATTTTCGTATGACAACATAAATTAAAAATTAAATTTAAACTAACCGTTTGCAGTGAGTGATAATTCGACTGCAATTTTCCGCTACAGAAAATGTTTATATTTTGTGTTCAATATGGTGTGCAAGATTATACAAACATAGACATGATCATACACATTTAATTAGTTTTTCGTCATACATTTTGTTCGGTACAACACGTGTATCACTGCGTAGCCAACGGAGCGACTTTGCATACGCAGCGAAACCAAGGATGAGACTTGTCACGCGCCGGGCGGGACGGGGGGACGGAGGTTACTCCACGTCCCCGTCCCGTCCGTGCATCCGTAACGTATGCATTATCACGTACATTTTTTATGAAACGATATTGCCAAAATTTCACTTCCCGCTCCGTCCGGGATAAAACACTTTACGTATGCAGCGACCTTTATTATGCTCGCCACCAAATTCAGCATCTGAAATCACCAGAAATCCCCTACCCTAAATCCACTGCCGCTCCATTCGTGCTGCAGCAATAATATAGCTACAGCGTCGTATTAAATGTTAAAACGCTACGCTTGCAACGCACAGTGACGTTTGAAACTATCGACAACGATATCGACAGTATAACAGTTGTATACCGCTAGCAACGCAAAGTCAGGAATTTGCATTTAGAAAAAAACCAAGATTAGGGGCTTTTTAAGCACCTAAAAGCCCCTAATTTTGTTTTTTTCTAAATGCAAATTTCTGACTTTTCGTTGCAAGCGAGACACAACTCAGTATATCGAGCTATATAGTAATCTATTATAAGATATTATGTCGTTAGTATAACGAGCACTCAATCAACTTGATTAGTGTAAGCTTTAAGCGATGAAAATATTTTTCAGACAAAAGATTGAGAGTCAGGCAAAGTGGATATTTCAAGAAAAGGTTTACATATGCGCCATTTAGTCTTCTAATTCTTTTTTGGTGCACAAATAATTACGCCTAGGCAAATTATTTAATTTTTTTCTTATTGTGACCGCCCATTATTATTATTAATAATTGCCACTTACAGTTACAAACATGTAATACAAGCATTACGAATAACAAAATCTGTGGTACGCCGGTGGCGATACTTGTAATGTTACTTAGTATACGAGATTTGCAGGACAGGGACGTAAACAGAAAACTATAACCAGAGATGACTGGTTCATCGTTAACATCGTCCTTAACTTCTTCTGAGGTAAGAACTAAGTTCCAAGAAGTTTGAGGGGTAACAGTAAGCACATAAACTGTGAGAAAAGACTGAAATCAGCCGGAATAATTTCATACTTGACTGCCAGAACTTGACCGCCAAATGGGGGCCTTTTGTCACATACCATCGAGTAGCACGAGTTGATTTTGCTTGCAATCACGAGAAAAGAGGCATATGGAAAAGAGGCATATGGTGGAGGGTCAGTTGTGGTATGGGGACGTACTCGTATGGGGGCACGAACGAAAATTCGCGTCATTAGGAATCGGTCACTAACAGCGCACGATATGTAACTGAGTTTTTGGAAGAAAATGTAGTGTTATTTGGGCCTTTCATAGCACATAGATTTGTTTTATGCGCTTTTTTTAACACGGTTATGTTCTCAATATTCGTCAATCAGCCGACGAGGAGGTGATGTTTTTTTTATAGGATAGGGAGACAAACGAGCACACAGTCCACCTGATGGTAAGTGGTTGCTATGACCCATAGAAATCTACATTTATCCTCGATTACGAATAAAAATGCAGATGCGTTGTCACCCATGGGGACCAAGATGGAATGCCTCGTTTCCAATAAAAAAGGTCACCAGTTCTCTACACTCACCATACGAAACACAGCAGCATTAAGCTACTACTTTACACTGGTATTCTGTGAGAGCGTGGTCCTTCCCCGGTCGAGCCGACCCATTGCTACAACTACACTACTAATATAACTGCAGCATGGCTCTGCCACGTATAAATGTCCTCTAACCACTTCGTATCTCCACAACTCTATGACCTTCTTCCCAGAGTACGATCTGTCACTCGGAATATGATCCGCCTAATGTAATGTTTATTCAAGTAAAAGAGAACCAGAACTTAATTTCCTCTTAAAGATCTTTCGTGAAATCTCGCACTTGATCTTCTCTACACTCACCATACGAAACACGGCAGCATGAAGCTGCTATTTCACACCGCTATTCTGTGAGAGCGTGGTCTTTCCGCTGTCGAGCCGACCTATTCGTATTGAAACCATAATATAGCTGTGGCGCTACATTACCACGTAAAAAGTGTTTACGCTCGCTTGGGCGTCACTCGTCGAACGCATCGCCCGGGCACCTTACCCAAGCGCCATTGCAATTGCGACCATTATAGTGTTAGGACACGGCATTTGGCACGATCCTGACACACCTATCTCGCTTCTTTCGTATCCATTTATCTAGCTACACATGTTCGTCAATTAATGATATTTTTAATTTGGCCCATCTTCAACGTACCCTCGATAATCTTCCTTTTAGAGCGTCACGTACCGACTAGGTAAACACAGTCTTCAAAAGCTTTGGGTGTAGGGCTTGCAACAACAACCGGCATAGGTGTGACAAGGACGTTACACATAACCTTTATCTTGTCCATGTTCATCTTAAGACGAATCCGTTAGACAATACTATTGAGATTCAGACATTCTCTCATAATAACTATATCATCGGCATATCGGAGGTGACATATGTGTCAATGATACTGATACCGTATACTTTCCAGTCCAAAAGTCCTGTTTTAGGTACAACTCTCTGCAATCAGATGGGTTTCATATTGCTCTATACTCCAATAATTAACTACTGTACCAACCAGCACTTCAACTCGATGGAGAGACAATTAATCTGGCACCGCTGAAGGGAATATCATATTCATCATCATCGTTACAGCCCTTCACAGGTCCACTGCTGAACACAGGCCTCCCCCAAGGTGTGTCACAAAGCACGGTCCCGAGCCACCTGCATCCATTGACTTCCTGCATGTCTTACCAGGTCTTCACTTCATCTAGTGGGGGGTCGCCCTACACTTCGCCTACCGGTACGAGGCTGCCACTCGAGAACCTTTTTTCCCCATCGGTTATCGGTTCTTCGAGCTATATGGCCGGCCCAATACCACTTCAGCTTACTAATCTGTTGGGCTATGTCGGTCACTCTGGTTCTACTTCGGATATCCTCATTTTTGAGTAAATCACGCAGAGAAATGCGCATAGTCCTCTCCATAGCTCGCTGAGCGACTTTGAGCGTCCTCATACGGCCAGCAGTGAAGGATCACGTCTCAGTTCCATAGGTCATCACTGGCAACACGCACTAGTTGTACAGTCTCGTTTTCAGGTTTTGAGATATACCTGACGAGAAGATGTGTCGTAATTTCCCGAACACTGCCCAGCCGAGTTGAATCCGTCGATCGACCTCTCGGTCGAAGTGGGACTTACCTAGTCGGTCTATTTGTCCCAGGTAAACGTACTCGTCAACAACTTCGAGCTTAGCGCTCCGGATTCTCCCTTTCCCTTTAAAAACAAAACACAAACAAACACATTGATGACACATTCTGCTAGGATATATTGGATATTTTCTAAAAATGTGGAACGCTACACGATTTTTCATGTTATCCTTGCGCAGGGACCATGTTAAATACTAGTCTTCTCTGTATCGTTCCAATTGTAAGATTATAACACAATTAATTTAAGCTTACCACGAGTGGTTAAGGGGTATATTAGTAATGTTTATAGCATTGTTAATATTGTTTTTAAAAAAATTTTTAGTATATATATGTAATGCCGAAGCAAGTAAGAAGAATAATATCAAAAATTGATTTTTTTATGTCAAAATAAAAACAGATAACAAATGACCGCCTCCTTGCTCTAGTGATCGTAACCGTGACTGCTGATCATGTGGTTCTGGTTTCGAATCCGACGTCGGGCCGAAAGTCGGTTTAGTAGTAGGTCCTGCGCCTGATCTTCCTTTGGTCGCGTCTTTATCGTCCTATAGAATTATGACAGTTGAGGCAGTAGAGATTGCACCGGTGTTTTCGTATACACTCGGCCACTATAACCGTGTTCTCTACGGACGGTTAGTTTCCGCTAGACTGGAGGGTATTATTATCTATATTGAATAATAGATGTACCAAGACGGATGAAGAGACTTATTATTCATATCATTTTTTCCACAAAATTTTTTGCAAACTTCACTCGTGTAATATTATTTTGCCTAGAAATTAACGAAAAATCTTGTCAATGATGATGATGATGAGGTCCTTGATTTTCGAACACAGGGATAACTTTTGAATAGTCGGCAGCCATCAACAGCGCAGGAAAGCTAGAAAAAAATAAAACTGCAAACCCAAACGCACGCACCCGTTAATAATATATCCGATATCATACATTATATAAGCTACAAAATATTGGGGCTTTACCAATAAAATTGACGACGTTTTGTTGAACTGTCCACTTTGTAATGTGACAACTATTTAGGGTTCAACATGGAATTAAAGCATCCGCAATGAGTGTAAAACCATGTACAACGGATAAACAGCGTCAATGTGTGTGATGGTGTTCTATGTTAAATCTGCCTCGCTCTTGCGTAATTTTTAAAATGAAAAACCTTTATTTGCGACTGCTTTTTAATTGGTAACTCTACTTTATATTTTTAAGAACAGCTTCAAAACATGACTCATGAGCGAAATGGTACGATAATCACTGCATCTGAGCATAGGTAAGGTGATGAATGTCGATTTGAGCCAGTGAATCGTGCCGGAGTTGTAAATAACATTGAAGAGGCAAGAGGCTAACAAGATAATCCAGATTATACTCCTCAATCCCTTTAATTACCTCGACTCGGACTCGGTCATCGCGACCAAGAGCTTTCCTTGTTTTTGCATTTCTGATGGCATGATAGACCTCACTCCTTGTAACGGCGGGTCCCGTGTCTTCGCAAATGAAATCAACAGGATTAGACCGAGTGTCACAAAAGATTTCGGTTACATATTGCTTACAAGTTATTAACATGTCATCTGTGTAAGAGGCATACTTGCCATCTTTATTAAGAAGAGTTGTTTGTCTCTTTAATCTTCTTATGCAAATTCTTACGCATATTGCATACTTGGCTTGCGCAGAGGGGAATAATCATGCAAGGCGAGTCCATTGGGTTGAATGTTCTAAGTTGAATGGTTTAAGCTTTAAGTTTTAGTTGGATCGAGATAATGTTTTCATTGCACATACTCAGTTAAATTCATGCGAAAAGCTCATTGTCGAAATTCTCGGTTCTTATACAAGAGGTCCGGTTCTGGAATCCTTCTCAGAGTCTAATCACTCAATAAGCTGGTTGCAGGTTAGGTTAGGATTTGAAGAATAAGTTAGAAGATATTTTTGATGTGAAACATCTATAGCTGCGGGTCAGACCGACTGTTGGCGTGGCGACACATGCCGTGGAGACGCGAGACGAATATCGTCAGAGGCAACATCGAATACAACTATTACAGATGTCACTGATTTTTTTATAGAATAAGGGTGACAAACGAGCACACAGTCCTCCTGATGGTAAGTGGATGCTGTGGCCCATAGACATACTCATTATTCCTCTATTAAGATTCAAAACGCAAATACGTTGTTACCCCTGAGGACTGAGATGCAATACCTCGTTTCCAGTAAAAACCCGTTTCCGGATCTCTACACTCACCATACGAAACACAACAGTATTAAATTGCCATTTTACGCTGGTACTCTGTGAGAGCGTGGTTCTTCCCCGGTCGAGCCGACCCATTCATGCTACAACTATAATATAGCTGCAGCGTTGTTCTACCACGTAGGTAGGTAGGTAAAGATGCATCAATTTAAAAAAAACGTAGAATTTTTGACTTTTGTAGTTAATGAATATACTTTAGTGTTTATATCCTATACCTTTATCCGATGCCTTTAAACTTAAAATTTTTTATATATATATATATATATATATATATATATATATATATATATATATATATATATATATATATATATATATATATATATATAAATATATATATATATATATATATATATATATATATATATATATATATATATATATAATCGGAATCTCAGAAACGGCTCCAACGATTTTCATAAAATTTTGTGTGCAGGGAGTTTCGGGGGCAATAAATCGATCTGGCTAGGATTTATTTTTAGAAAATGTCTTTTTGTCCGTGTTTTTAGGCAATGAAAAACTGCTACAATATCGTTAGAATAAGAAGGTAAATTTTGACAGTTTATTAAAGATTACAAATAGCTTAAGGGTGTTTCTCATTTTTCGTGCACATTACACGTCTAGGAGAAAAGTCTTCATTTTTTTATTAAATATCTACATTTCTTATAAAGGAAATCAAATGTAAAGTAGTTATGCTTACATGCACGTAATATTTATAGATAGGTAAAAATACCGTAATAAATTAATGATAAATAAAAAACTTCAATAATTCTCATTATCTTCGGTGTCCATTTACTACTCTCCTAAAAAAATTTGTATTTTTAACCAAAAATATAAACATTAAATATAAAAAATAACCGTATTACGAAACTTTATTAAAAAACACAACGTTTACACTTAAAATAAATTATAACGATAACCCCACAATATAAAGAAATTTTATTTCATAAATGTTTATCAAAAAAAAAAATTCTGATTACCATCGGTTTTAGTGAAAATCTAAATTATAGTCCGCGTATTGGTGTGAATGAATGTCACTATATCACTATGCCGCGCTCCGCACAAGTCTCAGCCAGCCAACAAACATCGTAGAAGGTTCACGCCTGTTCTAGGAAAAAAAATATTTACGTGTAAAGTTTCGCGGGAGGTGATTATTCTGGAATCGTCCTCTTTCCTCTCGTCCATATTATTGAGTATCAATGATTTTGTTTAATATGTAGTTAATTATCAATTCTAGTGATTACCGCCGTAATTTAAAGTAAGCACGAGATTCGTAATTTTGATATTTTTTACGAAACAATTAGATAAAAATAAAAACCTCATTACCTACGTCCTCACTACCTTCGTTTACCGTCGTTTTTTAGCGATGGTGATGAGGTCAAAACGATGACAATTAGAATCAATTTTACGTCAATTTGTTATTATTTATTACAGTGCATTATTACATTACAAACCGTGTGGTCGCGAGTTCTAGTCCAAGCCGTAGTTGTGATTATTATTTTTTTCACAATAATACTACTACGATACAGTTATAATAATAGTTTAATTCATAGTAAAATAAAAAATTAATAGTTTTTACTTTGTTTCTTGATGTAGCTTTAAGTTTGTTTACAAATAGTAAACTCACAAGCTAACCTTGTGAGTGTACTTTTTATTACTTGTTATTAAGGATGAGCTTGATATGATGAATACGAGCAATATCATATAATGTGTTGTTACAGATTATTAAGAACTAATAATGCCAAAGAAAGCCAGACAAACATTAGAGCAGAAACGAGAGTGCGATCGATTACAAAAACAAATAAAGTATGAAGAAATTAAGGAAGATCCTGAAAGTATGCGGATCTGAAGACAAAAGAAAGAGCAAGATACTTTAAAAGAAAAGAACACAAAAAAATAAGTAGCGCAAAAGATATGACACCTAGAGAGTTCAGAGGAAGAAATGAAGAGTTAATTCAAAACGTCATTATGAAAGAAAAAAGAAAAAGAAAGCTATTCAACAGTTGTTAACAGATAATTCTCCACCAAATAGTGACAATGAAGTATATCCAGCTGAACAAGATCCTCTCACTCAATCAGCTCTAAGCCTCATACTTAATTCATATCTAAATCGTTTGGATTACGGTAGTAGTAATTCTTGTCAAGGGTCCTTAAAGAAAATACTCTTCAGAGAAAGGTTGGCTACCTACATAAAAAGAAATAGGCATTTTGACAACAAACGTGAAATAGAAAAAACGAAGAAACAGAAAGATGGCATTAGAAAAATGTTGTATAGAATAATGAAAAATAAGAATAAAAATGAAAATATATCGACTGGAGAAAAAGTAGAACAACTAGTAGAAAATGTTAACACAAAAGCGTGAAGAAATTAAAGAGTGACTAATGTTTGATGAAATACTTTCAAGAAGTGTTGGTACAAGTGCTTGAGGAAAAAGGATAAGAAAGAATTCTCTAATGTGGTTATGACGAAAGAGGAAAGTTTAAAAAATATAAACTCTTGACACAAACAAAAATATTTACAGTAAGAGATAAAAAAGAAAATTAGACAGCTAAAAATGAAAACTTGAAAGAGCAACTAATTTTTGAGTTTTTTGACGATGAGGAGATGACCAGAATTGCAGCTGATAAAAAAATATATAACTAAAAACCAAATAAGGAAGCAGAAAAGATACTTAACGGGACACATTGACTAATTTGTACAAAAAATTTACGCATAATTCGAATGTCAAAGTAACGTATCAAAGATTTTGTAAATATCGCCCATTATGGGTTTTATACACAAAGGAGTCCAGTAGAAATACGTGTGCTTGCAAAGTTCATATTAATGTCGATTTGTTGATAAAATGTCTTAATACAAATAAAATACTAAAACAATCTAACAGGACGGGTGTTTTAGCTTAAGTTGCAATGTCTACGATAAAAATCCCTCATCGTCCCTATCCTTTAACTTAACTACTCAATATCATTCCCTTCCTTGACGTTCTCATTACCGTTTCATTACCATTTTTGATATGATAGTAATTTTATTGTTATCTATGCAAGGAAGGTAGAAACCACAAAAAGTTGAAGGATTTTATGGATATTAAAGATATTGTGGGAAGAAACGAAGTTATTCGGCAATAAATTTGACATTTATAAATATCGTGGAATTTGCACGAAATACGCGAAACACCCTTAATTGGTATATTGGGCGGTCACAAAATCGTAATACCATGGTTCGAGCCCAAACCGACCGACCGACTTTTTTTAATTTTATTTTTTCAAGTTCCTTTCTTTTTTGAGAAAATCTATTTTTTCGTGCCCTTTTTTTAGTATTTTTTTAAAACACGAAAATTTAAATTAAACTAATTGCACTCATGATTTTTTATTCAAATAACCAATTCAGTTTTTTCTATTATGTCGCTACGATCAAAAAATATTATTCGTATTTCATCACTATGTAATTTGTATCTGAATATAATTTCCAAAACAGGGTCAACGGATTACGGTTACGCTAGTATTCTGTGAGAGCGCGGTCCTACCCCGATCAAGCTAACCCATTCGTGGTACAACTATAATATACCTGCAGCGTGGCTCTACCACGTGTAGGAAATATTTAGTGTCACAATTATAAGCGCTAACTCTCCCTCGTCTCAATCTTTGTATTTACAAGACAAGCCTGAATTCAGACCTAGCGACACGGGAACAACCATCATAACACACCATATCCGAAAACAAAACTTTGCTATAAGATAACTAGTGAAAATGTTGGCCATATCTGTACATTGTTGTTAACACTATTAAAAAAAACATATTATGAATTTTCTACATAATGTTTAATCTGAGTGGATTTTTAAATTAAATTGCTTTAAGTTAACTGTTTTAGTTAAATTTTATTTTTATGTTTTACTTAAAAATATGTAGGTATACAAATTATATGTTGATTTTATCATAAGTATGACATCATTTATCTACTGGTATTCCCAATTCTCATACCATCCCACACGATCTCAATGCAAAAGTTTCGTTTGGACAGCCTGAAAAAATATTTCAATGGATATATCAACAAACCAACAACTAACTAAGTATATATAACTAATATAACGGTCTTCTGGAACAATTTCTCTAGAATAACTTGACTGGTTAAACGCCGCAAACTGTATGCTGATGTAGGTACCTTAGTTAATCTCTCGGTAACGGTGTTTCGTTTTACTGTTTCTTAAAACTCACATATCTCACGCACACGAACTGAATCACGAAGAAGCCGGAATTCTGATAACAAAGGGTAACACGTCATGCCCCAAGCTCTCTGCGAAGCTTTTGAACTTGATATGTTCAACTCGCAAATGTACAATTTACGCAACTCGCAAATACTACGTTAATGTATATTATGGAAACCAAAACTAAAAAAAAATGAATTATTGAGTTATAAAGTATTCAAAATAAAATTAATCTTATGATTTCCTGCAGTAGGTTTTGGTCGTGCGGAGACAATCCTAGCGTGCCTCTGTCATTATCAGATAAAGTACAACAGGCACTTGTTTAAGGTATATTCGTGTTACTTACTACTTTACTTGGTAATAAGTACGGTAGGTACGTTGACGGCTCCGTGGCGCAGTGACTACTACTACTACTACTACTAGCATTGGGTTGCAGCGCTAGGGGCCGAGGGTTCGAATCCTGCACGGAACAAGTGTTTGTATGCCTGCAAATAATTGTTCCGGGACTGGATGTTTGTCCTTATAAAATTTATGTATAAACTGCCTCCTGTATGGAGAAAACTCTATTGTGGTGATAAGGTTTTTATACTATTTAAAAAAAACTAATAAAAACAGTTTATAATTGCTGTTTCGCTCGTACTCATCGTACAGCCCACATACAAACACTCTTGGCGCATTAGTACTACAATCGTTTGATCTGTGGACGAAAAATCGACACCGATCGGCTGGTCACCAGCGCTGGATCATACAGCTAAAACTTACCGTGAATGCGCTGGGGTAGTTTCGCCAGCGCGCAGGCCCATTACGCTGAGTCAATGCAGGTCAAAAAAACTTAGTGCATTCATTGCTATGTTCCGTCTGAAGGATATGAAGAGCTACAATAATTGTAAGCTTGGTAGTATTCTATATTACTCCTCAGTGATCACAAGTGAAAACGCACCTATATCGTTTTACGTTGAATGTTGTAATCTCTTTTTTGTGAATGTTTGAAGTCCATTGATTTCCATTGAGATATTGTGTTGTAGTAACCACTTACCATCAGGTTAGCTCGTTTGTCATTTTGAGATCATAAAAAATCGTCATCAGAAAGACATCAATGTAGTCACTTTTTGTTTAATATCTGTTATTCAGTTAGATACATTAAATTATTTGAATTAATTATAGTATGTTACTAGCTGATCCCCGCGACTTGGTCCGCGCTATATTTTTTATAGATAAGGGCCAAGTGTTTAAGAAACAAAACTTAGAAAACTTAATGGAAATGTATCCAGTAGTTTTTCCGTGATGCCCGCACAACTGCAAACTATCCATCATATCATTTTTCTTTTTTTTTTTGCGCCCGAAGCAATTAAAGGGCTACCCTACACGTAGGGAGGCGGAAAATGCATTACGCATACCACGATAGCTGGTCTATCGTGGTTATGAGGGGCTCACTGTCCTACCGGGGACCCTAAGTGATACCCTCTAAAAACCGCCTTTGGGGACAGGCAGCCGGCTGATTAAGCTCTATTGTGCCTTATCATGAGCGACCCTCTTTTGGGAAAAGAGGGCGCAGGCGGCTAAGAGCCGCTGAGGGAGTGCCTACGAAGGCAAATTAATGTTAGTTAGTACAATAAATTAATTTAATTAGAGTTGGCCTGAGCCGCCAGGAGACAGTTCAGGTCGTTTGACAGTTTATTAGGCGGGTCCGAGAGAGAGTTTCTCGGCCTGCGGACACGATAGCGAGAGGGGGGTGGGGCTGCATAAGAAGCTGCCTCACGAATTAATTAGTTTAGGTGCGACTCTGAGGCTTTGAAGAAGTTCTCAGAGAGTTTTTTAAGAAATTTTTAAATTGTTGGGAGCTCTAAGTCCCGATGAAGGTCGGCATTACATAGTAAGGTCGGCATTATATAGTATAGATCGGGGGGCACGGCAGTGCCCCCGCCAAGTCGAGCGCGAAGCAAACACTGCCGTACCATCCTTTACTGGAACCATTTCGCCGCATTTTCAGGCCCCTATTTTTATTCTTGACGGGAAGCCATGCCATGCCATGCTATGCCATGAAAGATGAACTATAAACGGGGATTGCTGATAACATTAACAGAAGTTTCGGATCTTTGCGACTGACTGCATTCTGTAACCGTTTTGGTGTTTTTACAAAATTACAATTGCAATCTTTCCCCATAAGCGCCTGTTGCCTTGTACGACACTCATTAGTTATTGTTTGGAATCAGAACATCTAGAAAGCAATTTACCAGATTCTTCGTTCTTTTTTTAAAATAAATTGCAAAACTAGATACAACTCGTTATATTTTTAACCCCGACGAAAACAGAGGCAGAGGGTTGTTATCGTGTCGTCTTCTGCGTGGGCTTTCTGCCTAGTAGGTATCGGGCCTCGGGGTATACTCGTTTACCCGAGCATTCTTCATGGCACACTACAGTGTGCCGGTCCTGGACCCCTTATAGCGATGTAAAATTTTTCTAGCGGCTTTGGCCGCTGTCGGGTAAATTATAGTGTCGGGAGGTTATCAGTATTTTGTGTTTAACCAAAATATTTGTTACTCAGAGTTGGCCTATCTGCGGCATTGTGGATTTTACTCAACTCACTAAATCTGTGTAGTAAGGAGTTCTCTTGGATAGGGTCGCCCGAGGGTTGTTATACATTTGTACTGTGTATCTATATCTGTGTGTCTGTCTGTGGAATAGCTCCCGAACGTATGAACTGATTTCGATTGTTTTTTTTTCTTTTGAAAGGTGTCTTAACCGAGAGTGTTTTTAGGAATGTTTCAAGAAGATCTGTTCGACTGTTTGAAAATTATCAGCTCTTTTTATTTCAGGGGTTTTTAAATTTTTAATTTAAGTTATTCATTGTTTATAAATAAAGAGCATTTAGGTAATAATACCGGTCGGTTATCACGAGAAATCGACATGTCTTAACAAAACATAGATTAGGTTTTTCATTCTCGTGTTCCGATCATAGAATTTCAAGCTAAAAAGCATTCTAAGCAAAGTATAAACTACGTTAATGATTGTACAGTAATTAGCCATCTCATTCAATAAGAAAAGTAAATGAAGTAAGGCCATACGAACAAGATAATTAACCTAAGTTATATTTGATGATTATCGCCTTTTAATCAATTACAAATAAAATATATTTAAAATCAATATTGACATAGTTAATTAAAGTTTATTGTAATAACAATCGGAAATGATAAAATCGATTTTTGCAATGCTTCCGTACCTAATAAAATAATTTTTTCGTATCATTTCATATAAGTATTTACATCGTAAATTCTTTATAGAAATATAAACTATTAAAAAATTTACTGGTTACCAAAATAATGATAGTATTCAGTGCGGCATTCAACTCAGTTTTCTATACCAGCCTGCAGTTGCCAACCTGCTTGCCAAGTGTGTCATCTATGGCAAATAGCCCCAATTTATGTTGGAGGCATTCGATCAACAGTAAAATTTTTATATGCAGCAATAGTAAATAGAATAGGTATCGAACATTAGGCTACGAACAAAATTAAACCTGTTTTAGATTCAGATATCCGGTTCTTCGCTATTGTCCTGAGATTTTTCCCAAAGTTTCGATTTATTCGATTTTCCTAATACGGCTTATACTTATGTTAAACTAAAAAAAATGTTGAGGCATATAACTCCGTACTGAAGAGCAGTGGCAGCTCAGCTCAGCTCAGAGAGTTTAATCACCACCGGCACCAATGATAAATTTTAAGGTTACCATGTATTCGGCGGTAAATGAAAACATCGAGAGGAAATCTGCATGCGAATAAATTAAAAAACGAAAGACATGTGAAGTCCGCCAACTCGCATTAGAGCAGCGTGGCAGACGCTAATGGACGACACACGCGGTCAATTCAACTGATCATTCCAACTGATTAGTTCAAATTAGGCCTGTTGATATTTTATAAAATATCGGCTTTTCGATATATCGACAAATAAACTTATATATAAAACTTCGATATTGATGTATTTATAATTATCGATATCGAAAATCCGATATTTAAAAAAATATCAACAGTCCTAGTTTGAACTGATCAGTTGGAATGATCAGTTGAACTGACTGTGTGTGTCGTCCATAAAACCCTCTCAGAAATGAGAAAAGGCCCGTGCCCGGCAGTGCAGTGAAACGTTTACAAGTATACCCAGGCTGCAACTTTAGTTTTAACTGCGTACTGCGATTGGATGCGATACTTTACTTAAAATAGGTCTATTCCTCATCAATAATGGTAATACAACTTATACACTTACTTTGTTTTACTTTCTTTAAATCTATATTTGGAATAAAAAAAGAGAAAAGATTATTGACGATTTATTTTTAATAGTGTTAAATTTAAATATCTTTGAGTACATATAATAAAATTTAAATAAAATTTGAGTCTACTTAATAGATCTTCTTCATAATCATCAGTCCATAAAAGTCCACTGCTGTACATGATGATGATGCCTTAATTTTTACGAAGGATTTGCATAATAACTGTGCTTGGCATGGTGGCTATGTATTTATTTTACATTAGCCATGAGATTTTTCTGGCACGCATTCATCTTACGACACACACGGGACCAAAAACGCACCTCAAAAAAATTGTCGCAAGTCGCGCTGAATAATATCAACAAATCAAGAAAAATTATGTACGGAGTATCGATAGCTTGGTAGGGTAGTGGATAATCATTTGGTTACGGCACTGCGTGGCCGCACAGGTTCGATTCACACCCAAACGGAATAATTTTATGTACTACCTACAAATATTTGTTCCAGCTTTGAATGTTTGTCCATGTGGATCGCTGACCTCTATATATACAAATTCGCTGGACTGGCTATATCATACAAAATGTCTGTGCCGATATGAAGCGCCACCATTTTCCGTCCCGGGAACTAAAATTGACATATATGTCAAAGTCTGTTGTCTTATTTAAATCTTATCCCTGTATTTTAAACTTTTAAACTAAAAAATGATGGTATGTGGTTTGATTGTGTATAATTTTAGTTACATAATAAGAATTATTTTTAATCATAATGAGAGTGTGCGTTATATGTAAAACTCGTAACCAAAAGGCAAGTGGTATAACATTCCACAAGTAAGTGAATTTACAGCTAATATTAAACAAACAAACCTATATTTGATAAAATAGGTAGTTAAAAATTTGTTATTACCTAATCTTAATATCGTTATTACCAACATGTTGGCTTTAAACTGAGTTTTGATAGACAATAAAATTCAACAGGGTTGTCGAGTTCCTTGTCTATAATACTTATCGATGTTTTTTCCTAACCATATCTGTTAACAACCATAGTCGCAGCCAACAGGTAATTATCAAATGTTTATTAATTAACAGGTTTCCATCTGAACCTAGACTAAAATTGTGGCCTAAAAGCGTAAATATTGTGAAATGGCGCCCGAAACATAATGATCTTCTTTATTGTAAACATTTCACAGACGACTGTCTAATAAAGACATGAGAAACTCTGTGAACTTGGAACCCGAACCAAAAATAAAATAAAAAAGTTGCTTTATATACTACCAACAACGCAGGTGTTTGTAATAACATTTATTCGTTTGTAGTCCTAAAAATATTCTGAAAATCACTTATCATAAATTTTTCATGAAATATGATAATTTTCGAAAATCTTGATGATCAATGCATTCAGCATCGTTTGTAGATGATATTAATAACACAATTATTCCACCATAAGTCTTAAATTGTAAAGAAGCATTCTCATTTGGAATTAGTTCATTAACACTTTGACTGCGAAACGAGGCTTGAAACACCTCGTCCGTGTCTCGTCTTTATAGCGGTAAGGAAAAACTTAAACTTCTCTGTCGTGCGAGAGGCGGAACTTCCGTTTGCTTCGGTCTAGGAAAGAGATAACTATATATCTGAGATGTGCTATTGATGCCGAGTATTTTGGTATATCTACCTTAATACCAGATTTTTTAGGCCTCGTACCGCACTGAATAAATTAAAGTGCGTTACGAGGTTGCGGACACCTCGTACGCCGCACACCTCGTACCGCACCCTACGCTAGCTTTACGCGGTTAGTGTTGTGCCAAACGTTGAACGCTGCACCCGCGATGATGTCGAAACGTTGCCGAAGAAAGTTAATTAATAATATTATTGATGATGGAGAGGAATTGGGTGGTAAATCTAGTTCTAAATTACCGATATTTGAAAAACAGGTAAGTTTCCAATCAATATTTACAAATTATACTCAGTCTAAGTGAAATAATTATGTAGGAATATAACAAATAAATTCAACTGACAAAAGCAAAACACACACAGGCCGTAACGATCCCATACTTATGTATAGAAATGCTCCAATAAATCGCTACACCTAATCAACCCGCTTCAAAAATACATAAATACATCAGTTTTTTTTTCAGAACCCGCTTCAAACAATCCACATCATCTCGAAAAAGTATCAAAGAAAAGGAGATGTTTAGGATGCTACGAAAAACTTCGCACCTTCTTATCAAGTCGTGAGGCTGACAAAATAGCAAAGAAAATTCTCTCAGAATGTATCGGTTGCAAAAATATTATTGTTTGCCCTGTTTTAATAAAAAGCATCCATAAGTACAATTAATAAAATCGATATTTTTTTCCATCACTAAACAATATGAAAAACTGCCCTTTTTCAGTGCGGTATGGGGTACATAAGACCCCACATTTTATTTTACCTATAGAATCTAAACTAAATAATCTGCCCACAGGCGGCGGCAGATATAGGTTAATCAACTCATTGATAATGATAATCGCGACAAAAATCATAAAATTCGCCCTATTTGGCGCCAAAAAAGGATTTTTGTCTCATGTGGGCGGTGGAGGTTACCAAGCCTCGTGCCGCTACAACCTCTGGTTCAGAATGAGGTTTCAAACGTCTCGTAACGCAGTAATGGATAGTACAGATAAATCAGTGCCGCTGGGAACGTGTTAAACAACTAGACCTGCAATCAATGAAGCCCAAACTACTGCAAGTGATTTAAGTTTGTTGAACATTCGACTAGTTTCAGCTATGGCCCCACTGCGTTGACCGGTCTGCATTCTAGATTTAAAAAAATCAAATATCGAGCGAAATTAATGCATTTCGATTGAATGATGATTGAATGACTATGATAGTATATTATAGAGTTGACTACTGTTAGAGCACTTAGTTGACTTAAAAGGAATATGAACTATTGGAGAGTTGACTATAGTGGGCTTCTACTATAATCTCTTACGCATCTGGAGACTGAAGTTACTTACCATCAGGTCAGACAGATGACGCTAGCTCAGCTGCAAGACACATCCGAAACTGCTTCAATTGTAATAAATTCAAATACATTGGAAATACTTTTATTCACGTGCGTAATATAATCGTACCGATCTATGTATGCAACACCGATAGACCGACCTGGACCGACCAACGGTGAACGTCCACGCAACTAATAATAGAGATAAGACAGTGTGACAAAATATATCGATATAAATTCTATACCCTACCTATAACCTAAATAAATAAAATGGACGTTACGGGTAGGCCTCTATCCGTTACGTTCATACTGTTTATGTACCATATTAATATAATGCCATCATCATTCGTCATCATTACAGCTTTTCACAAGTCCACTGCTGAACATAACCTAGGCCCCCACCAAGAAATACCACAAAGCACGGTCCTGAGTCACTTACATCCATCGACTTCCTGCATGTTTTACCACCTTACCGTCGTCACTCTATTTAGTGGGGGACGCCCTACACTTAGTCTGCCAGTACGAGGCTGCCATTCTTCCATATCGGTTTTCGGTTCTTCGAGCTATATGACCGGTCCATTGACACTTCAGCTTACTAATCCGTTGGGATGTGGCGGTCATTGTGGTTCTATTGCGGATATCCTCATTCCTAAATTTATCACGCAGAGAAACCCCTGTCCCACCTGTGACCAGATCCATAGGTTATCACTGGCAACACGCACTGGTTATAATACAATCTAGTTTTGAGGTTTTGAGGTACATATGCCTGACGAGAAGATTTGTCGTAATCTCCCGAACGCTGCCCAGCCGAGTAGAATCCGTTGATTGACCTCTCGGTCGAAGTTGGACTTACCTAGTCGGACTATTTGTCCCAGGTAAACATACTTGTCAACAACTTCGAGCTTAGTGCTCCCAACAACTGATATAAACCTATTACCACTGTATTCGGAAGAAATTGCTGACCTCTTAGTCTACCGTAGCAACCTATCGTCACTATATTCGATTTTTTTAATGGGCTAAGGGTAGGTAACAAAAGAGTACGCAGTTCAGCAGATGGTAAGAGGATGCTGTGGACCAAAGACATCCACATCTATCCTCGATAGGAACCAAATTGCAGATGCGTTGTCACTCCTGAGGAGTGAGGACTAAATTGGAATGCCTCGATTCCAGTAAAAATTATCTCCGGCTTTCTACATTTACCATACGAAATATAACAGAATCACGGTTAGTCTGAGGCAGAATTAAGCTGCTATCTTACGCTAGTATGTATATTCTATATAAATATATATAGTAATCATCGGTACCAAAAAAAACTAAAAAACTTCTCAAGAAAAATAACTTTAAACATTACAACAAAAATCTGAGTAAAAATAAAAATAAGTTCAGGAATATACCTACTATGGTAAGAACCGTATATCTATTAAGTTTACGATTTTTGAATGAAAAATTTAACTACATACCATGATAAATTATTATACTTAGATAAAAATATCTTGAGTTGAACAATGAAGTCATTTAAAGTTAATGGCAGTTTTAGTTTTAGAATTGCCGTGACATAGGCACTGTCGACATACGCCAACGTAAAGAAAGCCACTATTAGCAAATCCGACACGTATGCTAGCAACTAGCAAGTGACAACGCTCTGCCAACAGTATGTTCTGGAAATAAATGCATCGATAAAGGTTTTTTATTAAATAATTTATCTTAAAGCATTAACAAGTGGTAAAATTAAAAGTTTTGTAAATAAAATGAGAACATCATCAATGTGTTCGAAGTCCATTAAATACGCATTATTAAAGATAACTCAAAAACTACAGGTTAGATCCCCTCAAATTTATATGGGACCACACGAGAAGCGCCAGCTTTCAGATATAAAAAGAATCACCAAAATCCGTTCACCCAGAGAAAAGTTCTGAGGTAACACATAAAAAAACCGGCCAAGATCGTGTCGGGCCACGCTCAGTGTATGGTTCCGTAGTTTCCCGTCCGTCACAATAAGTGTTCCCACTTATGAGTTTAAAGGTGGTATCAATTATGTTCGCGCTCCAGCAGCGCTCCGCGCTCCTGCAACTGTTCCCGGTAGTGGGTACTGTTGTTTCCATCCAAGTTCAAAATAATTTTCCTAGAAAGTCCTTATAAAGTTCTACTTTTCAGATTTTTTTCATATTTTCTAAATTTATGGTTCAAAAGTTAGAGGGGGGGGACACATTGTTTTTTACTTTTGGAGCGATTATTTTCGAAATTATTGACGTTATCAAAAAGTGATCTTAGTAAACCCCTATTCATTTTTAAATACCTTTCCAACAATATATCACACGATAGGGTTGAAATTAAAAAAAAATCACTTCCCACTTTACATATAGGGGGGCTACCCGAATAAAACATTTTTTTCCAATTTTTATTTTACCACTTTGTCGGCGTGATTGATACACATATTGGTACCAAATTTTAGCTTTCTAGTGCTAACGGTCACAGAGATTAAGCGAGGACGGACAGACGGACAGACAGACATGGCGAAACTATAAGGGTTCCTAGTTGACTACGGAACCCTAAAAAGCGTACAGTCGAATTGAATACCTTCCTATATATATACCTCCTATAATTTGAACTGAATTTAATTATCATAGTCAAATATTATACAATTAAATTGTAAATTCGAGATACAATTTGGTACTTACCTACTAGTTACCAAACTGTATCTATAAAGACATTTAGTTAGTATTGTTCACATTCAGTATAATTTTTCACCAAGGCTGTCTCTAAGCAGGGCTGCCAATAATGACAACCTATTTTATACCACTGGATCTCGTTACGTAATCAATACTTACTAGAGTTGGACCGATTAGCACGGCCAATTAATCGACCATTTCTCATTAACAATCTTTATTCAAGAATTAAGTGTTTTATTTTTGTTATGCAAAGGGAGAGACTTAAAATTTGTTTTTTTTTTTTTAAGTTTATTAAGAATAACATTATCGGGCCATCGCATCACAAGTAACACATATTATATTAATTTTTTTTTATAGAATAGGGTGACAAACGAGCACACAGATTCGATTGCTTAGTGCGATTGCCAAGTTAATCTATTTATTTAAAATATACCTTAAAGATTTATAATATTGATAAGATCACAATAAGATATTGTTATGTTAGCTAATTACGTTATAACTTAAGACAGAAGGACCCTTAAGTAGGGACTGAATAAAATAACCGACTTCGTATTACATGGATCTTACAACTTTTTACGATAGAAGAACTGAGTTGCGAGACTTGGATTTTTTACAAGTTATGTTTTTGATGGCATCTCATTTCTTTTTGCAGATAGATCTACTTTTTTTCTTCCGGTAACTTCTACTTCTTGATCACCAACAAAGTACCTACCTATCTAAACCTTTTATTCCATTATATTATACATATTATATAGGTACACTGACTGATTCACTGCAAATGTAACTTTGTAATCCTATATATTTATATGGGATTACAAAGTTATTTATGCAATTAGTGTATCTAGAAAATTGGACGGAAATTGAAAAATATTTTAGTTTTTCCTTGATTTATACACTAAACACTCATTGTATACTAAGTTTGAAGCTTCTATGTCTGCTAGAAGTACCTTAGAGTTTTGATGATCGGTCGGTCGGTCAGTGAGTGACAAAATTAAGAAATTTTGACTAATTATAATTCCTAAACTACTGGTCTAAATTAAATGACATTTGAAATATACCGTGTCTATACAATGCCTGCTTGGTTAATAAAAATTCAGGTTTCTAGTTCTATCCACAACGAATATATAGGGGGTCGAAAATGGCCTGAATTGCTTCGAGAAAAGTATGGTACGCCGTGCCGCTTTTTTGCTCGACTTGGCTTGACTAGAATTAAAATAGTAGGTACTCAGGTTTTTGTTTAGTTTTAAATAGCTACCTCAATTTTTTTTACCAAAGCTCCTATGTTCAGAATAATTAACATTAAAACATGAGAGACCGATTTTTTGATAAAAGTTATGTATGAACCTACTTATTTTATTATTTATTTGATTTACCTTCATATAAATCTATCGTGATTTTACGCATGGGAGAGAAACTATTATTTTCTTAAATTTAAAGCCATACTCATATCAATGTAGCCGCACTTACCACGCAGAAAATCACGAAAAACCTTTATTAAAATTAATAAAATAAAAAGCCGATTAATCGGTGGTTTTAGCCGATTAATCGCCGACTAATCGGTGACTGCAAATAGGCCGATTAATCGGCTTCACCGATTAGTCGGCGGCTAATCGGCCCAACTCTAATACTTACGCATTAATTAAGTTGGTGTAGTACAAAATCAAATTTTATTATAGAAAAAAAAACTGTTACAGTGATCAAAGGGCCGCCTAAAGAGAAAAGAACTAACGAAACTGTTGAGGATTAGTCTTTGACGTTTACTTAACTTTAAACTAAAAATGAATTTGAAAAATTGCCTCCTTGTCATCAACTACCTACTAAAGAACGTTTGATCTCATAGATACCAAAGTTTTTTTTTTAACATTAGTGAATTTACAGAGGGAATGCAATGTAAAAGCGATGGTTTAATTTTCCCTAATTTAAAACAAATCTATTTCTTATTTCAGGTATCCAATCATACAATCTGGCTGCCATGCCTACAACCACCCTCCGAGGGTTAGTGTTGGATCATCATGCGTGTGCGTTTTCTCTATATAAAACGCCCGAGCATCGGCGACGCATCAGTTTGTGACCGTTTCTGAAGACAGACGCAACATACTGTAAGTACCTACCTGCCTAATAAAATTTGTGTCCGTTATTTTATTTTATTTTTTTCGGAATTTGTTAAACTCTGCTTATTATAGTGTTTTCTTCCATAATATTATGTTTTAATCATATGAATGTGGTAAAAACAATAATTAAAGTAATATATGTATTTAAGAAAAAATATTCATGGGATGGTTAGGGACTGTGAGACGTGAGAGGAACGAACTCCTTAATCGTGGGGCAAGGTCGCTTTCTATTTGACCCGGGACCGGTCTTTAATCCCTGTGCCCTTTTGCTTTAACACTTGCGCAAGGTTAAAGAAAGTTTGTTTGTAAACAACCGGCTGTTATAGGATTTTTAGGTTTAGGTTAGGTTAGATTCGCAGGGAATACCTAATTCTTTGAATAAAAAAGTAAATTTTTTTATTTTATATTTTAACCCACGATCCCCACATTTTATGTGTTTTGTAACGCCCGAGATACACATATCTAATTTGCATTGTTAATATTTATGAGTATTTTAATACGATTTGTTTTAAATACTTTTGATACTTGATATTATTTTAGCATTGTATAGGACTTATAATTCATACCTATTTTAAATATTACATAATATTTATAAAGCTAATTATGTAACGGAAAGTTATGCCAATACACGAAACTTGTTTAAGAACACCTAGAATTTGACATTCAACTTTTAACTTTTTATTTTTGCAGTATAAATAATAAGATGAACGTGCTTTATTGGCGATATTAATATAATACCTATATTATGTTCCGTGCGTCGAACCTAACGGGATTACTAAATAATCACGAAATCGATAAAATTATAAGCATCCGGTTAGATTTTCATTATAAACCTAGAATAAAAACCATACATACTTATTTTATCAATAACAACTTGAGACAGTAAAAATGAAAAGTATTATTTTTGAATAAGTCGTAACAGTATGTGGATTCTACAGCCCATGAACACTCGCAAGCAACTTCAAACAAAAAAGGTTAAAATGTGTTGCCAGCTCTGTAGATTAAAATGGAATACCTCAAAGTCCGTTACTGTAATAACACCTAACACAACAGTGGTTAGACAGCAGAGATAGGTCAGAGGTTGGTACCCATCTAGACAACAGAACCAATAACTAGACGGACTCATCGGAAGAAAAGCAATCCTACCACCAAGTTAATTTAGTTATTATATTGAAATAAATAGCTTAAATTAGGTACGTTATACCATTTCAAACTCATATTATGTATAAATGTTCTATAATATAGTACTTTCTGAGTAGACTCAAATTATGTGGTATATAATGTGATATTTATAGTAAGAAGCCTAAAAAGCGTGACAATAACTGAAAAGTATCACCATTATCACAAAAGTTTTTGTTTTTACAAATTAACCACAAAACGCTAACATTTTTTTTGCCATCCTTACATAGAAATATACATGTATTAATTACCAAAATTTCCCTCGAAATATTTTTAAATGACAGTGAAAACTGCGTAAAAATCCATCAAGTTGTTTTAAAGTTAAGCAAATACACCGAAAGACGCGGATAAGAAGCTTCGTTTTTATATTATTTAGTGATTACGCAAGTATCATGTACATAATAAAAACTAATTAGATAAACCCGGCATTTTTTTTTTGTTGACAGACAATGCAGGCAAGGTCGCTGATCGTATTGGCTGTTCTGGCGGTGGCGAACGCACAATTCCCAAATGGGCGCATTCTGGAACCTCCAGTGCCTTCACTTTGTGCTAATCGCGTCATCCACGAAAGATATTCCGATAGTAAGTAAAATTTTTTGGTTTTGAAGGAAATCTAAAATCCGTCAATTCTCTTGAACGAAACAATTATATTATTAATTTAAAAATTTAAAAAAAAATATTGGATCTTAAAGAAGGATTGATTAGAATATCTTAATAGGATCATAACCTATTATTCTGTAGAAGATAGATAATTTTTGTAATGCTTATAGCCAATCAATCCCACTTGCTTTCCGTTTTTGGAATTATGGATTAGCCGTTACCTTTTTTCCCTAACTAGTAACTCAGTAAAAAGGTCTAAATCTTACGCATTATTTTATTTTATTTTTCCTTCGTATCAAACATCATTGATTTTTTTTAACAAAGCCATTGTGAGCCTGAGAGAGAACCTTGTATACTGTTTAATGTTTAATTTCCTTTCAATGGATGGATAGCCGAATTAAATTTAAATTAAATTTTTAAGCTGTTTAATTTCTATTATGTTTTCCTTACATCAATATTATTAAAACATGGCTTTTGAATTATATTATTGTTTAAAATCAAAATTTCAAAACATATATATTTCAGTTACTAGTGTCACAGAGTAATACATTATTGTAAAGATTTTGGCTTCGACAGCGATGACCTTCAACACTAGACGAATCCAATAGAACGAAAAAACAAACCCAGTCGCAATGAATAACAAATTTCAAAAAAAATTAAAAAGATTTAGTTTTAAAAAGGCAGAAGAAGTAAAAACTTGCAAAGCTATTCGAATATTAGGTATATTTCGACTTTACTGATATTTAATATTATGAGAACTGAATTATTATAATAATAGAAACATGAATAGATATTGTGCGGTTTATATTAGCAAATCGATGGATAATTTTGAATAAGTAAAAAATCTATCAATAGCAGAGTTTTACTTTCGCTTTGTTATGAAGAAAGTGAGTAACACTATACAAACTTTAAAGCTGTGTTGTGATAAAGCGTCGTCGTTTGTTTTGAGTCATAAAGATTTTCGCACATAGTAAGACAATATATTATACTCCCGCAAAATATCTATCCATCCATTATAGCCTAAAAGTTTACTGCTAAACATAGACCCTATGTATAGATTACTGAGGTATATAAACCTCCCATAGGTATCTGCGGTTGGAGTCGGGTTAGCAACCGCAGATTTTTATTACTTTATTATCAGGAAAAAACCTACTGTCCATTTTTTGCTTCAATTTCCGTTTAGTGCTTCTTACAACCCACGAGACAACTTGGAGTTAGGAATGCCAAATTTGAAGACCAAAATATCTGGACATGAAAAGAAATTTTGGGGTTGTTGTCGGAAGAAACAAATATTATAAAGCAAAATGTAAAATATTATTTTTTAGTGAATAGGCTACAAAGAGACTTACATTGTTGACACATCATAACTTATTTAAGAACACTTAATGTTTAGGTTGCCACATGTATTTGCCATTGGACTTTAGAGTCCAACTAATTTGAATCCTTTATTAGTATTCAGAGTATCTATACTTCAAAGTTCAGTATAATTACTAACTCAGCTTTTATTAAATCAAAAACAGATGTGATGTGAAGACAAGCTGTTTGTCTGGAGATTTTGAGTTTTGTCAGGAGTCTGGAGATCATTTAAAATGTCGGGAGAATCCCTGCGAATCCTGACCATCCGGCAATCCCACTTGGGGTAGTGGAATCTCTTACACTGCTACTACACGGCGCTCCATACAGAATACATAAGTGTTTCTAGTGTTAAAAAAGCAGACCGTTAACTACAGCACTGACGTAAGATTCTATTCAATGTGGATCGCTTTCAATACTGTAAATTTTAAAAAGGCTAAGGGTTAAATACTGTTTTGAAAATGCCAACTGCGTTAAAAAATTACTAATAAGACTTAATACGATTATAGAGGTTTATTTTGCAATAACCGGTTAAATTTGCAGAAAAGGTTTAGAATAAGTAACATAGGCAAATGGCGAAGAAAAATTAATGAAAAAAAAATCTAAAAAGTTCTGTCCTTAATATCTTTTAAATTCAAAATACGTAGTAATGCATTATTTTAACCGAATTTACTGCGCACGCACACATTCGTAAGGGTCGACCGGTAGGCAAAACCATTGTTGCCTATATATCACATTCAATTTGGGATTATGTATTTCAAATAAAAATAGAAGCCTTATTTACTCGTATTTTCAAAAACTGCAAGAACTTAAGTTTAAAATTTGGGTACTTTTTGAAAAATAACCTGTATAAGAACTTTATTATAAGTTTTGAAAATGGTTGCTAACCAACTTTAAATCGTTATAGATCCTAAATAGTCATTAATAATGAAAAATTATTAGGAAAACCAAAAAATTATTTACAAAAACCTATTCAATGATACCCCTTTTGATATAATTCGTCGACTCATTTTTTTTTCTTTTTAACAAAATCGCGCCTAATTGTCGCCCTATTGAATTTTGATTACTATCATGTCTTTAGGATACTCACAAGACTAACTATCATCAAAATCGGCCCACGAGTTTAGTCTCTCAAATGCCACAAAAGAACAAACATACATGTACGTATGTATGTTGTACACATACATACATACATAGACTGATAAACACGTTACCCTCCTTTGCGTTGCGTACTCGGGTAAAAATATTACGTATTTGTACATCCCAACCAGACGAAAATACTGTATTATATTACATAATATAAAACGATTTTAAGTCTTTCGGAGTTTACAGGTTCCATTTTAGAACTCAATGTTTTGTTTTATTATAAGATGACTTTACTGTACATATTTTTCCCGCTCGATTCATACATTCGAAAATACTCAACATAATATACCTACCCGCTACTGAAAGCGTATATCAATAAAAGTTCTTTTTACTTATTATGACTTAAGCTAAACGGCGAGCTTCAACTTTTATCTCTGTATCTCATCCGGATGTAAGATAAAACGACCTGTTTTCGAGTTGGAATTTGTGTAATTCCCCAACCTGATAACATTGTCTAGTATAAAAAACACTTACCGTAAGGAGTTCGTCTTGTTTAAAGTTTTTAGTCGATTTCAAAAAAGAAATGTAGGTATCTTTTTGTGTATGTTTTACGAGATATCTTTGTAAATTTTGAACCTATTTTGATTTTTCTTTTTAACTAAGTAATAATATATAATAAGGTCGGGGATTTCATTCCTTTATACAGTAATTGGCACCGAGTTTAGAAGCTGTTATGTGGAAATTATGTTTTATTAAAAATAAAATTTTTACTATCACAAAATTTTACTGAATTTTAGCGATGAAATAGCCGCGTAGGTGTAGTCGATTGCGGTTTATTAAAACTTAGTTGCTTTAGTGTAAAACTAGGTTTAGTAGTCTGAATTATAATTTAAGTGACTGTTGCTTTTATTGACTTTCTTAAAATACCAAAGCACTAACTACACCAAATCCGCGGATGTTTTTATTATTTCGATACAAATTATTCGGACAAATCGGATACCCCCAAGTTTATCAAGCCGCTTCTAATTGCACCAAGTCCATCTAATATCTAGATGTGTCCGCACCGAGATATATAAAGCAAAAAAGAACTTCAAAAAATTATTCTGATACTCGTCAATTATTTGAAATTTAAGATAAATTTAGTTTAACTTAAGACTAATATAATATATTCTTAATTAAAACTAAATTTAATCATAGTTTTTGTTAAAATTAAAATTACCTTCATAATAAAAGTTTACAAAAAAAAAGTAATCAAAAAATCTCTTTTCAAAACGTAATAGAAATAGTTCATGTTCAAATATTTTCTTTAATGAGGCCATCGATTACGTATTTTTACAACACGTTAAGCTTTTAGTAAGGTCTTTAAAGTGTGCTTTTATTTAACTGAATATTTCACAGCCCGGATAGCTCAGTCGGTAGAGCATTGGACTTTTAATCCAAGGGTCCAGGGTTCAAGTCCCTGTTCGGGCGTCGTTCATTTTGTACATAATTTATGAATGTTGGTTTTTTATTTTAAACTTTGTATATTTGTTATATTAATTTCATAAAAATGGAAATGTTAACGTATAACGCTACGTATTATAGAATTCTATGATAAAGCCCGTATAAGTAGGTATGTATATTCATTGGAAAAAAATCATTTTAGCCTTTTAACAATATAGGAGTCACCGCTTCGCCACTCTTATCATATTTTCCATGTCAACACCGCAATAAAATTTCACTTATGGTTTTTTTTAATACTATGGCTAATATATACACAGCACCGAAATAATATGCAATATATTAATTTATTTAACTAAATAGAATAGATTTTCTTTATTCATAAGATATTATGAATATGAATATATAATAACATTTTCTACTGTTAGGTACCACTACTGAAAAAAAAACCTACTCGGCTAAGCTGACTAGAAGCTAGAACTTGTAAAAACCCAGTGAATAATACTTATAAAACGATTAACAATCGTATCTAATAATAATTAATAACAGGCAAGATCGTGATCTTAAAGTTAATTTCATTATTACATTGCATGATGTATTATAACATTATTTTTTTAAACGTTAATATCATTATATCAAACATTATTTTTGAGGGATAGAAATAGCATCAAACTTTCTATTTTTGGTATATTACACGTTGAAATTTTGTTTAAAATAAAACAAATATTTTGATGTAAAAGTTAATTTCTTTTTATTTAAAAAAGTAATTAATAAAACTAATTAAAATTATTAATTAATAATGGCTTATTACTTAATAAATTTTTTACCCGTACGTGAGAATGCGCTAGTACAACAATACAGCTATTTTACGAGCATTTTATGAATATTATAATCATAAATGACAATATGATACCTACTCCGGGGATGTAAACGAATTCAACTACGATTCGCGATTTAAAATTTATCAAGTATTTAGTCTACATAAATGTATCCACACCAAAACGTTATTCTCGCTGTGTTCAGTCGAATAATAACAAGTACACAATCATATCATCCTGTGGGTGTCGTGAGAGGCGACAGGGGGAATCAAATCTGGAGATGGGCATCAGCGTCTTCATGATAACGACTAAAATAAAAAAAACTGTTGTTTGCCAACCCGTGTGCCAAGCTTGGCAACATGGCAAATATTCCTCTATGAGGCGATCATTGGGCAGGCGTATGTTCAACCGGTATCATATTAATATTTATTTGTAGATAAGGGATACTTCTTCTCGTGGCGGGACCCGGCACTTCGGGGTGTTGAGGAGGACTGGTTAAGTGCAAGAAACTACTGCAGGCAGCGGTGTATGGATCTTGTCTCATTGGAAACCAGCGATGAAAACGAATGGGTCAAGGCACGGATCGTGCAAGACAAGGTAAAACAATGTCATTTACTTATAAAACTTAATATTATTATGATTAAAACTCTTCAGTTAAGATTTTCGTAAACATATACTTATAATTATGTGGACCTCTCTCTACGACTTGATTGGCCCACATTCGATAGAAGACTATTACGGATTGATGATAAAAAAAAAGATTAAGTTACCTATTGACAGTGACCTTTCTAATTTTATCAAACCCTCGCCGATACTTACTCGACAGTGCAAATTACCCAGTCTTTAATGTAAATAACAATCGTATCTAATAATAACAGGAAAGATCGTTATCTTAAAGTTAATTTCATTTTTAAATTGTATAATGTATTAACATTATTTTTTGAAACGTTAATATCAATATATCAAACATTATTTTTTGAGAGATATAAATAGCATCAAACTTTGAGGAAAGAGTGACAAAGCAAATTTATATGACAGATGTGAACGGCAGAGTCGGGGAGGGACGCCCTAGAAGAAAGTTTATCTATCGAATTGGCGATATTCTGAAAATGGGCCACATTAGTAGTACCCTTAACCGACGAGCATGTATGCGTAGATATATGGATGTAAAGGAGGCGAAAGAGGTATGTCAGGATCGTGCCAAATGGAAGTCCGTAGTCTCTGCCTACCCTTCTGGGTGACAGGCGTGAGTGTTTATGTACGTATGTATGTAATGTAAATTAAATCAACTTAGAGTATATATAAGCAAGCTAGCTTGCTTACTAAGCTGCACAACTACTACTTATACTTAAATAATATTAAAATTCTACATATGCTTCAGTAATCTACATGCATTATGGGATAATTGAGAGGAATACAAATAGCGCTAGCGACAAAAAGCACACGCCTTGACCTGCATGACTATGACGCGTCTCGAAAATTAGCAAAACGTTCACGTATCTCACGAAATCGAATGAAGAATAGAACAATCGGTTAATACGAGCGTGACGTGAAAATGTATAAAAAGAAACTAAACCCAAAAAGAAATGAAAGCCGCGTGCTTCAAAAGAATCCGTAACGAATTTAAAGCACCTACTTCTTTTAGCAGTTGTCATCGACACCACCACCAGTTTCACATTAGTCTAAAAGCGAAAAGTAGAACTCGATTAACACGGGTTATTCCGTCATGGTGCACAAGAATAGAATCAGTTACAGACTAGTATTTAAATATTTTCCCTTTCCAGATTTCACTGCTTGTTAACGACGAAAGAGTGTCTCGTTTCGTGGGAATCGTTTTTTTACTTCACAGTGTATTTTGTTATTGTAAAGTACATCAATACTCAATACTCTTCTGAGAAGAGTCTTCTCCCGGTAATGAGTTATAAATAATCGGCTCCGCCAATTATAAGGACGGAACGAAACATTTAAGTTGCATTTAGTTTTAGGGTTCCGTAGTCAACTAGGAACCCTTATAGTTTCGCCATGTCTGTCTGTCCGTCTGTCCGTCCTCGCTTAATCTCTGTGACCGTTAGCACTAGAAAGCTGAAATTTGGTACCAATATGTGTATCAATCACGCCGACAAAGTGGTAAAATAAAAATTGGAAAAAAATGTTTTGTTAGGGTAGCCCCCCTATATGTAAAGTGGGAAGTGATTTTTTTTTTAATTTCAACCCTAACGTGTGATATATTGTTGGAAAGGTATTTATAAATGAATAGGGGTTTACTAAAATCATTTTTTTGATAATGTCAATAATTTCGGAAATAATCGCTCCAAAAGTAAAAAACAATGTGTCCCCCCCCCTCTAACTTTTGAACCATAAGTTTAAAAAATATGAAAAAAATTTGAAAAGTAGAACTTTATAAGGACTTTCTAGGAAAATCATTTTGAACTTGAATGGAAACAACAGTACCCACTGACGGGAGCAGTTGCAGGAGAGCGGAGCGCTGCTGGACCGCGAACATAATGGATACCCACCTTTAAACTCATATGTGGGAACACTTATTGTGACGGACGGGAAACTACGGAACCCTACACTGAGCGTGGCCCGACACGCTCTTAGCCGTTTTTATTTTATTTTTTCTTTCATTACCATGATTTAGAATACTTGCCTTTAGATAACATTACGAAGTGAAATCTATACACATATATCTATACACATATAACCGTTTGAATTTTTACACTTTTTGGACCTTTTACAAAAAATGTTTTTCGAATTTTTTTTTTGTAAAAGGTTTTAAATTACTCTGCTCGTCTTCCACTAAGACAATATACTCAAACTCGACGTTAGTACCACCTAATATCAGCGAGATATAAAATTATAAACAGCACCCATGTGTGCACTTATAACTTAGCACTTATGCATTATATTTTTTTACGTGGCAGAGCCATGCTGCAGCTATATTAATTGTATAGTTGTAGCACGAATGCGTCGGCTCGACCGGGGAAGGACCACGCTCTCACAGAATACCAGCGTGAAATAGTAGCTTAATGCTGCTGTATTTCGTATGGTGAGTGTAGAGAACCGGAGACCCTTTTTACTGGAAATGAGGCATTCCATCTCAGTCCTCACGGGTGACAACGCATCTGCATTTTGATTTGTAATGGAAGATAGATGTAGATGTCTATGGGCCGCAGCAACCACTTACCATCAGGTGGACTGTGTGCTCGTTTGTCAGCCTATTCTATAAAAAAAAAATGCAATGTTTTAATACTGACGGCTTTGTGATGAGAAGAGCCGACTACGGAGTTAGAGGTCCAGAACTTGAAGCCTAGTCGAAAACATCGTGGCGGTGAACAGTTAACAAATAAAAACATTTTTTTCTGACATTTACTCAAACCTCCGTTACCGTGTAGTGGGGGACTGGCGGTGTAAGAATATCCACTATGTACCCTATAGCGTCCGTCCGTCGTAGTGTCGTCAGAGCGACAGAGGGAAATCGAAACAGGAGATTGGCAGCAGCACCTTCCTGATAACAACTGAAATTAAAAAATAACTGCGATTGCCAACTCGCCCGCTAAGCATGTCAGCTATGGTAAGATCTCCCTGAAGAGAAATGAGGCAATCTATGGCAGAGCCCTAGGTTCAGCAGTACTTTTATAGGCTATAATGGAATGGACTTAAATTCCACCTCCTGGTAAATCTATGTTTAAAGTTCATCCTCATCGGTCTATAAAAGTGGACCGGAGATGGGACTTTCTCTTAGGCAAATGTATAATATATAAGTAATACGTATTTTACATGTTATGGCGTAAAGAGAATTAAGTATTATATTTACTATCTTATAGCGTTTATTAGGCATTTATAAGAAAATTCCATTCTGATGTTCCCTTTCCAATTTCAATCCAGTGTACACCTACCTCTATCTAAGAGCTTTTAAGGGTGAATATCATGAAAAGTGATACTCAGGAAAAAAAAACTTGTTTCAAAATCTAACATTATTTTTACTTTTACTTTCTTAACTCCAAGTTCTAGATGTATGGAAAAGTCTGAATGATACTACCACTTTTATGCGATTTTTTATTTTTAAGCCTGACGTAAAGAAGTTGTTAAAATTCATTAAAGTATGAGACGACTTTCGAATCATCTTATCTCCTCGTAGTTTGCATTAAAGGAAATCATTTTTGCCGAATTAACTTTAAATAAATGTTTAATTTTGACAAAAGGTAAAATACATATGGACATCGGGCCGGCTCTGCGATTTCAAAGGTTGTAATCGTCCTGATCTGCTACCTAATGAAGTCAACGGCTGGTTCTGGACGGCTGAACTGCAGAAACTGGCGCCTACAACCAACCGTCAACAAAATGACTGGTCTGAGGGTGGCGGTATCGGCAAACCTCAACCTGACAACAGGGTAAGAACCATACAACTATACCATTTCTTACTTTACACGCAAATATTTTAAAGTGATTAGGGGGTAATCTGTGTTTGAAGAATAAGATGATGACTTAAGGCGTTTAGAGAAAATACTACTGTGGTATTTTCTCTAGAAAGCGATATTCATCAACATATTCACGATTGACTATGTGATGATGATGAAAATTTAGTTTAAACGCAGCTTTTCGTTACTTTTCACTATATTTAAAGATACAGTTAGATAGTTGATGTTTGCTAAGACGTCGACTTACTTTTTATTGTATACCAATATATAATTCAACCTGTTAATAACCGAAAACGAAAACTAAAATGGCATAAATTATATACAAGGTACAATATGCGGTTATCTTTATATTTATATCTGTTCTCTAACAGAAAAGACTTGCGCGTTTGTTCTACATGAGAAAAAGTTTAAACGAAGTTTATGTGATAAGTCACCTTTTAAGATTTACGATACCTACTTAGATGGGGTTATGTTAGCTTCATCGAATTTTTGTAAAGAAAAAGTATTTTCCAAAGTAGTAGTTACACATTCTAACGGGCACCAATCAGACAATAGCGGGCGGTAAAAAAGCATAACGTTGCGTAAGCGTCCATCCGCGGTAATGCGACGTCAATTCCGTAAACAGTTAAGTAATATTTGTCACAGCCCACCCGCCGACTTGTCGAAGTATCCGCGTGGCGGATGTCACGTAATGAAAACGAAAGCGATGTAAATATTTATGGGCCTGCGAAATATTCGCCGAAGGGCGTACCCGCATGCCTCCCAGCCACTTTCTACGATCCACACTACACAACAAAAGCTCATCGGTATTCGGTATGATGTGTCAACGTTGAATTCCGTTCGCACTTCACTTTCGCCTGAGTCACATGTAGATAGATGTGTACAAGCTTAGATGCACAACGGTGGCACAGATCACCCATATCCGCTTGTTGTTCTTCGATAGCCTTCAAGACCTAACGCATTATGTGTGAATAGTCATTACGTTACTTACATATATAATAAAGACGTCAACCTTGCTAGCGTGAAATTAGCATTTCACAACAATATGCAAAAATGACATGGAAATTAAACTTAAAGATTCCGCACCATGTTGCATTAATCTCCAATAAAAAAAAAGTATTATGTATAAGCATCCAAATTAAAAATTAGTTTTTATCAAATCTAAATTAGCTGTTCAAAGACCGTATTTAAATATACAGTAAAACGATAGTGATATGTCTTTGAAAACATATATCTTTCCGTTACTGCTTGTTAAAGTCCACTGCTGCACACAGGCCTCCTCCATTGCCTCGTAGGAGGGATATTTACCATAGTTGCCAGGCTTGGCAAGCAGCAACCACAGTTTTTTATATTTAGTCATTATTAGGAGGACGCTGCTCTAAAGTAAAGTCACAGCCAATATACGTCCCACTGCTGGGCACAGGCCTCCCCTCATTTCTGAGAGGGCAATGGGGTGAAGGGGTGAGGGTGAAGGGGAAGTCGCTGCTGCCCACCTCCTAATTTGTTTCTCTGTCGCCTCTTACGACACCAATAGGATAATATGGGGTAGTGGATATTTCTTTCAGACAGGTATTATTATAAATTACCTTTCATATTTGTCAGAGAACAAGGGCGACAATCAAATTCACAGTCCACCCCATGGTAAGTGGATGCTGATGCCCATAGACATCTAAACATACTACATTTATATCCTCCTTTAAGAATCAAAATGCAAATGCGTTGTCACCCCTGACGACTACGACAGAATGCCTCGTTTCCAGTAAAAAGGTTCACCGTTTCTCTATACTCATCATACGAAACCATAGATACTAGTACCATTAGATATAATGTACGAAACAAAGCACCTTTAAGCTGCTATTTTACGCTGCTATGGTAACCTGATATTAGACCTCTCAGTCGAGTATAATTTTTAATTTCTGTGCATTTAAGCTAAATTTTTATTTCAGACATTTTTTTATTTTATAGCTGTTCAATTAGCACACAATGCCTACATTTGGCAACAATACCTAACCATTTAGTATGCACGTGGTAGAATATCCTCCTCCTCGCTCCATCCACCAGGATATTCTCCTGCATTGTGGAGGCAGTTTACATACATACATTTCACAATGATAACGATCCAGGCCCGGTACAATTATTTGTTGGCCATAAAAACACTTGTTCCGAGCCGGGTTCGATTCCAGGGCCCTGTACCGCAACTGTTAAGCCACTGCGCCAAGGTGCCGTCTCTTTTCTTTAATAGGTTTTGGTTGTACTCCTAGAGTTCATAAGAATGTAAAAAGTTTTTTGTACAACAATTTTATAACTTTCCCATACAAACCGACACTTTATATATACAATTACATATTCAAAGACCTTACATTATATGATTTCCTTGTGTACAATGTAACCACATTAATTGAATTCATTCAAACAGGAGCTGCTTCAAGGTGGTGCTGCTGAGCACTGTGTAGCAATCCTGAACAACTTCTACAACGATGGCGTACACTGGCACGACGTGGCTTGTCACCACCGCAAGCCCTTCGTCTGCGAAGAAAACGACGCACTCCTCAAATACGTCAGATACACGAACCCCAATTTGCGAGTTTAAAATGATGTTAAATGACATTCGCTGACTTTTAAGTACACATAAACACTATCCAAAGTCCTTTTGTACAAAGGTGTTTTCACGGTGTGTTTGTTTCTATCATACTCTAAAAGTTGAATAGAAAACCAAAAACTTTCAATAGCTTAACGTAAGTTATATGTAGTTAATCAGAAAATATTTTCAAATAGCACATTTAAAATCCTAACAAACACTGCCAAGAAACAAAATTTTGTACACTTTCTAGTTAGTTTTAAGTTTTACCACATTATGTTTCATATTTATTGCAGTATTTAAAACTAAATAGTAGTCGACAACTTAAACGCAAAAATTGTTTTACTTAAGTATTTAACATCTGTCAATAAAGACTGCCAAATAATTAGTTTTTTTATTTTATTTTTACTGAATTGATTGGTATGATAATATGTTAGGTACTAGATATGTTACTACGTACTCTCAACGCCGCGCCGGCTTAGACCATACCGGGGCCCTTGGGCACACAAGAATTTGGGTCCCTGTTGGAAAGGAAAAAAAGTGAATGGCAAAAAACATTTTTCTGCTATGATCTTATATTTATTATAGTTAATTAGTAAAAATCAAATAATATGTCGTTGACTCCTCGACTTTTTCTGCCACTAGGGCGGCGCCACTTTACAACGAGGTAAAATATTTGATAGATTTCTAAGGAAAACGTAAACTCAAATGTTTCTTTCCGTATCATTAGTTATATTTTATACTAATTCGATTAGAAATGAATAAACCAAACCATAAATATAATTAAAAGAGAAAAAAAAGTTATACTTAAAGTGAAAAAATCAAAAATCAAACCACTGACGCATTGTGTTGTGTATTAGTATATAGATTAAGCCGTGGTAGCTCAGATGGTTAACGCTCGCTGTAAATACATACATGTATAACAGAACGCGAGTAACCCGGGTTCCATAACCGCCGGCACCAATGAAATTGTTAATTGCAATTGTTAAATGCTGATTTACCACGTGCTCCGCGGTGAAGGAAAACATCGTGAGGAAACCTGCATGTCTGAGGAATAAGAAAAAGAATATTTCGAAGACATGTGAAGTTCGCCAACACGCATTGAGGCAGCATTGAGGCAGCACGGCGGACACTTCCTTGCCCTAAAACCCTCTCAGAAATGAGAGGAGGCTTGTGCCCAGCAGTGGGACGTACATAGACTGTAACTTTACTATATAGTATAATATAGTGTAATACTCTTGATAATGATAAAATATTGTATAAAACAATATATTGGCCTTTCATTATGCGGGCCCCGTGACGATAGGAGGCTCGGGGCACGAGCCCCATTTATGGTAAAGACGGTACTGCGTACTCTATAAGCAATTTGCGATAACAATGACAAAAGGTGCGTTGCTAAATTCTGGGAATAAGGTTTCCAGCATAGAGCAGACATAAATAGCCGATTTTCAATAATTTAATAGTTCTAGAAATAAATTAATCCTTTCCATTTCATCCAGTAATGAAGGCGGAATTTTGTATAAGAGCAAAGGTTCACAACAAAAATTTTGTGCAGTATCATATATCATGTAAGCAGTTTAAATTCATAAATATTGAACAGATTAAAATAGAAAATTCTTTATTCAGTACCTATATATTACAAGTGATTTTTATTGAGTCAAATTTTTTACTTTTACCACTGGTTCGGAAAAATCCTCTGCCCTTGTCTACTATTAGCTGACCCGGAAGACGTTGCTTTGCCATATATATATATATATATATATATATATATATATATATATATATATATATATATATATATATATATATATATATATATATATATATGTATATGTATATATATATATATATATATATATATATATATATTATTTATGAGAAATATTTTCTTAGTTCAATAAAAAATAGCTAATACTATAAGTGTGTGGGGATGTAATTAGAATTAAAAGAGGAATGAAGCGTTGTAGACAATTAAAATGTACTTTATTTATGTTCATAAATTATTCTTTATAGCTATCAATATTCAATTCTTGATAGCTATCTGTACATTGAAAATAGTTATTCATATTTCTACTAATAATTATGGCAAATAAAAATAAACAAAAATTAATCTCTCAGCGCAGAGTGTGCAATATTTTTAGTCAGTCCGTCTTTAGCCAATACAAACAAACTGGATGGTTTTCACACGCGAGAACATACCAGATATAATTGTCCGTGGGAAAAGCGTGGTGTATCCAAATCTAAGCCACAAACAGACAACGTTTGGCTTTGAGACTTATTAATCGTCATTGCGAATGCCAATCTAATTGGGAATTGAATGCGTTTGAATTCAATTGGCACATCGGTAGGAATCATAGGGATTCTTGGCATCAATACATTTTCGCCTCGGAACTTGCCATTCGAAATGCTGGCTTCTGTGTGTGCCATTTCAAAACCATGGTGGGTTCAAATTATGAAGCAAATTAACCAGAGATCCAAACTTCAGTTGTAAATGGTGTGGTGGCATGCCTGGCCTGGCATATTCAATGAATTCAAAACTTAATTGGATGATTCTTGGCTTTGTTGGCATAGCAAACTGCATCGACAGATTTGAATGACACCAAGTCCCTTGGCAACAACTGTTGTATCTTCGAATTTAATCTATTGGCGTCCACATTTTTTGCTGCCAAAATCACTCTTTCTGCCAGCCACTCAAGATTTTTGTATTGTGTATGTACATTACATACATACACTACGTACATGGTATATGTGGCCGATGAGAGTATTTTGTTAATTAATGATTGTGCAGAAATCGGTTGGCAGTTTTATGCATCCAGTATTTTCATGTACAGCAAATTTTCCATTGCCAATACCTAACAGTTGTTATGAGAAATTTCGGCGGATGAATCCTGAAGCATTTGAACGCGCATCTTCACTGTCAGTTGTACTTTTTCAATATTAAGCCACAGTCGCGATGATTTTAACCAAGCGTTAATTTCATCAGCGTACGTTGAACGTGGAATAACGGGAAGAGTCTGTCTGAAATCACCTGAAAGGAGTAACAGAGTGCCGCCAAACAGTTTCTTTTTTTTTTTAAATATTTTTCAACGTCCTATCCAATGCCTCAAGCGAATGTTTTTATGCCATAGTGCATTCATCTCAAATGATAATTTCACACTGTTTCAGCACTGTAACCATGGACTATTGTTTTTTATGTTCCACACGGCATCTGGGTTATTTTGAATGTTTGATGGCAGCTTAAATGCTGAATGAGCTGCGCTCCCTCCAGCTAATAAAGTTGTTGCAATGACAGATGATGCAACGGCCAATGCGATGCCATTTTTTGATCATATCTCGGCAAGTAGTAGTGAAATAAGGAATGTTTTGCCAGTTCCATCTGGTGCATCCAAAAAAAATCTCCCTTGCCCCGCCAAAACTGCCAGCATAATGCGGTCCTAAATTGTTTTATGTTCATCACTTAGTAGCGGAACATTGCGAGTAACAATCGCTGCCAGTTCTACAGTATCATACTGCAGTTCACAATTCATATTTGTGTTAATTTAGATGTACTTCGATTTGTGAACTCATATCGAAATGACTGATTGGTTTATGACTGATTCGCAATGGCAATCCAATGAACCTCGATAGCAATCAATGCTTCATTGTACATTGCATTACTGAATGATATTGTTAGATCGTTGCACCTTGTACGATGTCGATATAAATCATCAGTCATTGAATTTTTATGTCCCTGTCCCTTCCACAAAAGTATCGGATATTGTACAGCGTCATATGAACGGTGGGTATCAGCAATGAACTGAAGATTATCTGCCAAGTCGAGCAAAAAAGTGGCACGGCCGTACCATACTTTTCTCGAAGCAATTCAGGCCATATTCGACCCCCTATAACTTCGTAGTGGATAAAACTAGAAGCCTGAATTTTCAGTAACCGAATAGGCATTGTATAAACATACATACACATACATATAATCACGCCTCTTTCCCGTAGGGGTAGGCAGAGACCAGTTCTTTCCACTTGCTACGATCCTTACATACTTGTTTCGCTTCGTCCACTTTCATTATTCCCTTCATACATGCTCTGTATAAACATGGTATATTTCAAATTTTATTCAATTTGAACCAGTAGTTTAAGAATCATAACTAGTCAGTTTCTTAATTTTGTCTCTCTCACTCACTGACTGACCGATCATCAAAACTCTAAGGCACTTCTAGCAGACGTAGAAGCTTCAAATTTAGAATACAATTAGTGTTTAGTGTATTAATCAAGGAAAAACTAAAATATTTCTTTTATTTCGGTCCAATTCTCTAGATACACTAACTACATAAATAACTTTGTAATCCCATATAAATATATAGAATTACAAAGTTACATTTGCAATGAATGAATCAGTGTACTTGTATATACGTATAATCTTTCTTCTATCTATACATATAATAAATCTGTAGAAAAGTCGTGTCTGTAATTCTAATATTTTCTGGAAAAAACAAGTCCATGGGATTAAATAAAGGATACTCCAAGCAGGAAGCCAAATTAGCCATCACTTAAATGCGCCATGCTCGCACGCACATCTGCATTGATTTGTTACATTGGTTGGATTTGTTCGTCTGATCTTTGTGCTCTTCTATCTTGCATGACTCTAGATTTGATTGTTCGACGACACAAATTGGACCCCTTTGCGTTTTGCTGGCATTGTTGACTGTACAGTGTACAAGAACATGTAAATAAATAAATTTGAAATACTTATTGGTGAAAAAACAGTAACTTAATATTGTTTTTGTTTGCTTATTATTTGACTTATCTTTCGCAATAATAAAAAACACGTATATTTGTTAAAAATTTCTGTTTTAATTTAAAACTATTTCCACCATTGTTATACCTATGTACTTATATCAATGATTTCCACAAAATATATACAGGTAAAGTGTTAATGTACATGTGAAACATACCGATACCTTGGTATGTCACATAACATCGGTATCGATGAGGCTGGTATGAAACAGCCAGTTTGCGACGTGTTTTATGCACGCTTGACCAAAGTGCTTAACAGCCTTTTGTCCGGTGTGAATAAGACACACACACATAAAGGAAAGTGCCATGCATAAAGAAAAATGGCTCTACTGGGACCGGGCCATCATCACAGACAGGACTATGCATATCTTGAACACCTTCAACAGAATAGGTAAGAGTAATTGGGTGATAATTGTTGACATCATTTTTTTACCCTTTTTATACAATGGTTTCATGACTGTTTTAATGCTTCCGGAAACTTACCAGATAAAAATAGTAGATTAAATAAATACGTCAATACAGGCACTAGTTCATCACTACACATTTTAATTATTCTTGTACTGATTCCGTCAAAGCCTTCAGAGTTGATGTTGTTGAAACCCATAATTTCTTTTTTTACTTCTTCTTTTGGAGTTGTTAGAAGAAACATCGTGTTTGGTATAAGTTTGCACTTGCAGTTGTTTTTCGTGACTTGTCATCAAATTTTTTGTATTAGATAATTCAAATTACTGTCTACGTCATTCTTTTGGTCAATTTCAACAAAAACTTTATGACTACAAATCTTAAATGATAGTAAAAACTTCACATATATATTTTTGGTCAACTTATTCCATTACATATCAAAGACCAAGACATAACTGCATCCCTACTACTGGAAAGCATCTTATAGATTCAGCATTACAATTACTGCCTAAATACAACCCACTGTAAGGTACAGGTTTTTGTTTGTTTAGCTATGGAGCAGTTAGACCGACACACACACTGGCTGTTTTTGTCTCAGTCTTGTAGGAGATGGAATAAGAGTTGATGGAAATCTGACACAAAGGCAAATTGAAATAGATATAAAATATATTTATTTAATTACAAACAAATTTATCAGCTTTTTCATATTACAATGGTAAAGACAGTCTAAATCGATATTGCAAAGTCCTGGGCGAAACTTTCTTGGTTATTAAAAACCATAAGCATATATTGCAGAAGAAAACTGCTGTTAGCAACATGGTTACATGCATCATACGGTATAAACGGAGAAAGCTCAACTTCAAACTGTAACTGTAACAAGATTTTCTACATGATATTTCTAAAGTATTAAACTTATGTTCCTACTTACTATATAATGTGCAATATACAATAATAAAAATGAATTATTTTAAAAAAAGTGAACGAACTTCAAATGTCACTAGAATGGTTTAAAATATACAATAGGATCACTATGGAAATACATCAGTTGATAGAAAATGAGCAAAAACTGATATAAAACCTCAGAGGCATTGTTTCATAATAAAAAAATGAGCTTCTCAATTGATATCCTCCTCTTTTTATTTGTTGATCAAAATTATCAAAATGTTGTAGGGTTAGAAAATATAAAACAATGATACATCAGTTTTCATTATTTCAATTTTCCACCAAATAATTCACGAAAAATTCTGAATTCATTGTTTTCCTAAATTGCAAACTATTATTATTGTTTTGACAACTGATGCATTGAAATATTTTTTCTTTCCTTGTTTACTATTATGTACTTACTCTCTGTTGGCATAATCATCAATATCATATATTAATGACATACTAGAACTTGGTGGATCAGGTAACAAAGAGAAATCTTTATCAAATTGCTCCTGCAAACAACAAATTCTTTCCATAACAAATAATAAAAGTATTGCCCAGAAATATTCAAATTCAAAAACCATAATAGTCATTTTTTTCCTTCAACCATTATAATATGATAGCCAAACTTTGTTTTAATGGGAGGATCGGTGTATATAGGATTTGTGACTGAAGATATAGGTAAAGCAAATGCTGCATCTTGAAAAGGGCCGACCATTGAACCACGGGTCATCCAGCCCAAATCTCCTCCTTGGCGCGCCTTATCTTCGCTGTATGATGCAGCTACATCTGGAAATTTTTGTCCAGCTTTCAATTTTTCCAATGCTTCTAAACATTTTGACTGTTTTTCACATAATATGTGACGTACTTTGACAGCTGTCCCTCCTTTTTTGTCCTTTACAGTCGATTCTAAAATTAAATTTTTTGGACTTTATTCATTGTCATAATATTGTGTATAAATCTCGACGTATCAATAATTTGATGGCAAAAGGCAAAACTGCAATTGTCATATTAGGTTGTTCTTTTTCCAGTTTAAAGGTTATTAGGATGTTACATTTGATATAAGTTCAGATGTCTTTTATAACAAATAAACCAATCACCATTCAAAAAATATTTTAAAATTCTAACCTAACCTTTCGTATCCCCGCCAGATTTTCCACCAGTTTTAGAAGTTCCACCTGATTTACCCTTTTCTGATTGCTTTTTTGGAGGCATTTTGCAATATATAAAATAAAAGTACAATATTTTAAAAATTAAATAGTTTTATTTTCCAAAAGTTTATTTATTTTGTACAAGTCTGTAATAGTGTTCTGTGACAAGTCTTACAAGGCAGTGTTGCCAGATGCCTTGAACATTTTATCTGTAGTAGAAACAGCTAAAATCTGTATTAAATATGTATGCTATTTAAACTCAAAATCTGTATAAAATCTGTATTTATTACCTTGAGTAGAAGCCTATGGCACTGATATTTTGCAAAAAATAAAAATAAACATTTTGAATTAAATAAATAAATTAATTTAAATCTATCTAAATTTAAATCATATCCACTCTACTTAATCAACGGTAATAAAACAATAAATTTAATTGCCATCTTTGACCTTGTCACTGCGCAGGGTCACAGGCTAGGAGGGACATTATTTGGATTTCTATCATCATCATCATCATCATTACAGCCCTTCACAAGTCCACTGCTGAACATAGGCCTCCCCCAAGTAATGCCACAAAGCACGGTCCTGAGCCACCTGCATCCATCGACTTCCTGCATATCTTACCAGGTCGTCACTCCATCTAGTGGGGGGTCGCCCTACACTACGCCTACCGGTACGAGGCTGCCACTCAAGAACCTTTCTTCCCCATCGGTTATCGGTTCTTCGAGCTAAATGGCCGGCCCATTGCCACTTCAGCTTACTAATCCGTTGGGCTATGTCGGTCATTCTGGTTTTACTGCGGATATCCTCATTTCTGAGTCTATCACGCAGAGAAACTCCGAGCATAGCCCTCTCCATAGCTCGCTGAGCGACCTTGAGCGTCCTCATACGGCCAGCAGTGAAGGACCACGTCTCAGATCCGTAAGTCATCACTGGCAACACGCACTGGTTGTACAATCTAGTTTTTAGAGATTGAGGTATACCTGACGAGAATACATGTCGTAATTTCCCGAACGCTGCCCAGCCGAGTTGAATCCGTCGATTGACCTCTCGGTCGAAGTTGGACTTACCTAGTCGGACTATTTGTCCCAGGTAAACGTACTCGTCAACAACTTCGAGCATAGTGCTCCCAACAACTACCGGCATAGGTATGACATGGACATTGAACATGATCTTTGTTTTGTCCATGTTCATCTTAAGACCTATCCGTTGGGAGGCACTATTGAGGCCATTGAGCATAGTGCTTAAGTCCTCCAGCGATTCTGCCATAAGGACTATATCGTCGGCAAATCGAAGGTGAGTGATGTACTCGCCATTGATGTCAATACCGTATCCTTTCCAGTCCAGTAGCTTGAAAACGTCTTCCAATGCAGCGGTGAAGAGTTTCGGGGATATAACATCACCCTGTCTTACACCTCTCTGCAGTTGGATAGGTTTCGAGCTCTGGTTCTGTACTCGGATAGCCATCGTAGCCCTACTGTACAAACACTTCAGCACTTCGATATACCGACAGTCAACTTGGCACCGCTGAAGGGACTGTAGCACCGCCCAAATTTCGACGGAATCAAAGGCTTTCTCATAGTCCACATACGCCAGGCAAAGTGGCAGATTGTACTCTTCAGTCTTCTGTACAATCTGCCGCAGGGTATGTATGTGGTCTATGGTACTGAAGCCTTTTCGGAAACCGGCTTGTTCGGGAGGCTGGAAGTCGTCGAGTCTGCGTGCGAGACGATTCGTAATGAATGAGAGCGTTGTCGCCTTTCTTAAAGAACAAGACCACCGCACTTCTGCTCCACGCCTCTGGAGTAGTGCCGCCATGGAGGATGGAATTGAAGAGCTTCTGAAGGACTTCAAGTACCGGTGTTCCACCCGCTTTCAGAAGCTCCGCTGTAATTCCATCCTCGCCTGGGGCCCTGCCGTTTTTAAGGTGCTGGAGAGCCATTCTAATCTCGCTCAGACTGACGTCCGGGATATCATCGGAATAGTGTCGGATAAGACTTGCTCTTGGATCGTTACTCACACTTGCGTGTGGCTCCAACGATGATGTGTACAGCTGCCCATAGAACCTCTCAATCTCACTCAAAATCTCAGGTGTCCCGGAAACGATGCTGCCACACTCAGTCTTCAGCTTCGACAGTTGGCTCTTACTGGCAGACAGATCTCTGGCAAAGACTTTGGAGCCCTGGTTCCGCTCGATCGCTTCTTTAATACGAGCAGTATTAAAGTTGCGTAAGTCTCGCCGCATGCATTTGGAGATCTGTCTGTTCAGTTGCCTGTATGCTGTCAAATCTGTTGACGATTGCAGCCTCATCTCCCGTCTAACAGCCATGAGATTAAGAGTGTGATCGGAGAGTTTTTGTGTTCTTCTGCGGCGGGTCTTGCAGAACTTAGCTCTGACCGCATGGACAGTTTCCACGAGCTTGTCATTCATATCGTCCACTGAATTGCAATCTTCTAGGCACTGAAAGCGGTTACGTAACTCGAGCTGAAAATTTTCGGGATTCTGGATTAGGGCACGAGGGGGACGGAGCGTTGACTTCATTAGACGAGACCTCTCCAACTTAACGTTTAGGTTCAGTGTGCCTCTAACCATTCGGTGATCGCTGCCAGTTTTCACCCTTGCGATCACTGAGACATCACTGAACAGTTGGCGTCTGGTCGTCATAATGAAGTCAATCTCATTTTTTGTTGAACCGTCGGGGCTCGACCAGGTCCACTTCCTGTGGGGCCGCTTCTGGAAGAAAGAGTTCATCATAAAGAGTCCCTCTTTCTCCATAAAGTCGGCCAGCTGCTGGCCCCTTCGGTTCCGTTGCCCTACTCCAAATTTCCCTAACTTCAGCTCACCGTTTTCTCTTGTGCCTAGTTTTGCGTTGAAGTCTCCCATCAACACCGTGTATTGAGTTTTGGAGGAATGCATGGCTTTGGAAATATCCTCATACATTTCCTCCACCTCCTCATCGGGATGTGCCGAGGTTGGTGCGTAAACCTGTATGACCTTCAGCGAATACCGTTTGGTGATTCTGAGTATCAGGTACGCGACCCTCGTCGACACACTCCCAATCTTTACAACGTTGTTGACGAGAGACTTGTGGACGATAAATCCGACACCTCCTTGGGACAGATGGTCGCCCTCCCGGTGATAGAACAAGTTGCCGGATTCGAGAATCACCGTGTCCTCCCCCTCTCTTTGGACCTCGGATAATCCTATAATATTCCAGCGCAACATGTCTGTCTCTTCTTCCAGCTCCAGAATCTTCTCGTCAGTCCTCAGAGTGGAATGGAGTGGATTTCTATAGAATTCATTAATTTATTTATTTAATTCATTTTTTCTTGTAAAATATCAGTGCCATAGGCTTCTACTATGTTCATATCTTACATCCAATTTTTTCCAGACGGTAAAAAAGATTATCCAGTATACATATTTTATCAATATCAATGTATTTTATAATACGCTTGTAATGCTCCCATACTAAATAATTACGTTGTGAAAAAATAAATTAACCATAAAGAATAGAATCATGCAATGATGTGTTTAACGTGGTATCTAGTCATATATTTTGCTTCGTTCTGTTTTAAGTTGTATAATGATATTATATATTGATGATGTTATATATTATGATAATTCAATCAATGGAGTTAAAACTCTGTATAAAAATCTGTATCCAGTGTTAATCTGTATTACACACCGAAAATCTGTATAAATACGGAGAAATCTGTATGTATTTCAACACTGCTACAAGTTGTACTTGAGCAAACTTGCGATAGGGATGTTCGATGATCATCGATGTTAGAAATTAAAACATCGATGTTTTAACATCGATGTTGCCACATGCTAAACATCGTAACATCGATGATGCCACATAATATCAAACATCGAAACATCGATGATGCCACATAATTGATTAATAAGAACTTGTCAACAATGCGAACCCGCGAAATCAATATCAACTAAATATTTCATCTCCTATTAAAAGTTTAAAATTTTGAATAATTTAGGATTCTTAAAGGCATCAATCCCCTGAAAAATATCATTATGTTGTGTTGAACTCCCTCTCAAGTGTGAACCGTAATATCACAGTTGTCACTGCCTTCGCCTTGTTATTCCGTGGTATCATTGTCGCCTAATAACTTAATAATGTTTCTATATAAATAATGTTTTTTCTCTTGCTGTCTATACACACATAATTTTGAAACAATATGAATATACACAATCCAATTATATTTAGCTGTTTTTGAGCTAATGAGTTTATTGTTTGCTTGAAGTTTATGAAAATAAATCACTGGGCGATTGTGAGTATACACAATTTCACTGCATAGTGCATTTTATAAACGGCTGTGGATACTTACTGTTTGAGCTGTCTGAGAAAAAATAGTAAACAAAGGTGACGGAAAAGTCTAATATTTTGTTTTTTGCTAATTCTTACTTACTTACTTATCTTCACGCATAATCCCTAACGGGGTAGCCAGAGAGAACAAATCGCCAAGTGTCACGATCCTTACATACCTCTTTCGCTTCTTTCGCTTCTTTCAAGTTTGCTAATTCGCCCTCTATAATCATATTTTTTTATTTCGCGATAAGAATGGTTAGTATAGAACCTACGTCTAAATCGTAAATTAGGTCTCGTACTAAATTTTTTCATAGATTTTTGGTTGTATAGGAACATTTGAAAATCAAAATAATAACATTAATCATTATCGGCAAAAAATATCTCAAATGGACTAAACATTTGATAAGTTTTGCCCATTTTTTTAATTAATATTTAGCACTAAATGTTTTATAAATTACTTTCATTTAATTAATAATAAACTATAAACTACACTATTAATTTTTTGTTCATCCAATTTAAACCTACTAATTAGGTTCATGTGCAATAACATCGATAATGGCCAACATCGATGTTTTAAGTAGGATAAACATCGAACATCGATGTTAAGCTATCGATATCAACATCGATGTCATCATCGATGTTTCTGCAACATCGATCATCCCTAACTTGAGGTTTTTCAGTGTTGCCAAATCAGATTATCGATAATACGGTGTTGCCACATAACAATACGTTGTTTGCGGGAAAAATACAGTGTTTGATTAAAAAAATACTATGTATTTTACAGTGCAATTAAATGAGGTATAAACAGGAAATGTTTATTTTGTTATGTAAAATATTCATTTATTTTAAACACAATATCCTCAAAGTAACTAAACATCTTAATATCTTTATGCACAAAATATTTTATTCACTGTCGCCACCCCTTTTTGTAAGTTTCTGAGTTAAAACATATGAGCTCCGAAAGTTGCCCTCAATTGTTTCAGTAAATAATCTGTTTCCCCTTTTAATTTTTGTGTTATTAATTTATTTGGCTGAACACTCTTTCACACTCGACATTAGAATTCGGAAGAGCCAAAATATTCGTTATAAACTGGGCTAAAAAACTAAACTTATCAAACTGCTTCACCTGTGTTGTACGTAATAAGAAAAAAAATGTAAAGTTCAAAACTAGTAATTGCTAAAAATGCATTTTACTTTTTGCCAAAATACATTAGGTTGTTGGCTTGTATCTAAATATTGTTTTTAGTTTCAGCAATTTCTGCCATTGATCGTCTATTTATTGAAGCTCGGCCAGAGCAGTTAGTGTCAATCCAATCCAGATATAAATACTAGACAATTTAAATGACATATAATATATAACATTAAAACTAAACTATGGCATATCCTAATCAATCTACCTAAATAATACTAACCTCTATGGTACGGCCAATACGAGGAATACATGAATACCCTATTCTCTTTATGTTGTGCGTGTCGTTCATAATTCACGATATTCTTCATAAGAACGTTCATTATGTAAAGAAATTTTTTGTTGAAAAAATACTGTGTCTGCATACACTGTATTTATAAAAATACGGTATCCAATAGACGGAGGAAAACGGCAGATCTACTGTAATTACACCGTATCTGGCAACACTGTCTAACTATCTATTGGTATATATCATGGAGTATAGAGGTAACTCCATAGTTTATAGCATGAAGGCTAGAGACACAAACTAATAAGAGTACTAAGTTAGAGAACTGGAGAACTATCACTTCGTACTAAAGCATAGCCCGCCTGTACTTGAAAATTGTAGAATTTATAGCAGCGCTGACGTCGGTGAGTAGTGACTGCGAAGTTAGTTTAGTTAGTTACTGCGAAGTGTTTATGAGTACAAATAGATGAAGTTAGTTAAATAATGTATAAATTTTCTCCGCGGCGTTGGCGAGAAAATGTTAATGCTCCGTAATTTTGTAATTTTTGACAAAAAGAAACATTTAAAAATGGAGAAATATTTTATTATGATGTGCAAGTGGTTTAGCATCTGATCGGTAAAATAGACTGAAAATGACTTTTATTGACCGAACTTAGCGATCGCAGCGCCTCACTTATGGTGTCCATATTTCTGGGACACTATTTTCTACGGCGATCGTTCTCCTGTTCGCTTACCTTCATGGTTTACAGGTTTTGACTTTTGAATTTGAAGTTTTTATTAGGGATGATCAATGTAGCAGTAACACCGATGATGACATCGATATTGTTTTCTAGAGCTTAACATCGATGTTCAATGTTTATCCTACTCAAAACATCGATATTGGCCATTGTCGATATTTTTGCACAAGTACCTATTTTATAGGTTAAAATTAGATTAATAATAAAATAGTAATGTCTTTTATGGTTTATGATTAATGAAATTAAAAAAAATAATAAAAATTTTAGTGTAAAACAGTAATTAAAAAATTGGAAGAATTTAACAAATATCTAGTTCATTTGGTATATTTTTTGCCAATGATGATGAATGTTATTATTTTAATCTTTAAATGTTCCTATGCACTCAAAAATCCGGTATGAAAAATTAACTATGGAACCTAATTTACGATTTAGACGGTTAAAACTAATGGTGATTAATATAACGCATAGCGCCGTATTATAGCGCGCTATCTCTCCGTAACGCATAGCGCGTGCTGTGTAAGTAGTCGCCATAGCGCTATGGCGCTATGACGCTTTGGCGCTATTCATAACAAGTGGCAATTAGTTTAACACTAAATTAGTCTAACGAACTAATTTGGTGTTAGACGTTGTTTAGTTAGTGTATACTGTATATTTATAAGTGAACAAAGGACACAGTTGTCTGCTACAAAAGAAGCCTAACTTATGTTTTAAATGTAAATAAAATAAAGATACAAAACCGTATATAATAGTATATATATATATATATATATATATATATATATATATATATATATATATATATATATATATATATATAAATATATATATATATAATAGTGTAAATAGTTGATTTTTGTATATACAATCAATAAACTTTTAAATATACTTTTGATTTATAATTTACATTAAAGTTAAAATTACGTTTACATCAATTATAATAAAAAAAATGATTAATTTTATTTTGTTTTAAAAAGTACATAGGTACCTTAAAAATATTTTTAGGATTATAGAAAGGCGTAAGCCTGAAAAGTATGAAAGAGCATTCATTGATTTCTCTTTACCACTTTATTTTATTTTAATCTAAAATGCGACTTATTACGAAATAATGTTCTTATATGACACGCGGTCTATCCAATAACCGACACGTAATGTAGCACTCTCAGAGATATAACGTGCTGCTAAACTTAACGCGCTTGCCGGCCTCCTACACGCTTTCTTATAAATAGCGCGCTGTAACATAGCGTATTTAATAGCGCGCTAGAAATTTATAGTTTATAGTCTGTAGCGTGCTATTGATTTATAGTCTTTTTGAACAACTTTAGTTAAAACATCGATGTTTTAATTTTTAATATCGATGATCATCGAACATCCCTAGTTTTAGTAACAGAGTAAGAGTATATATTACTGTCAGTGTTGCCAATTTAGCGACTTTGTCGTTAGTAATGACGAATTTTGCTTAAGTCTTAGCGACTAAAAAAAAGTTTTGACGACAAAAACAGTTTAGCCTTATCTAGCGACTTTTGAAGTACGTATAAATTAAATCAGTTCTAGAGTCATTATTGGATAAATTTTTAGTCAACTCGATACAGTGCCAAGAGATACAATAAGGGAAAGCAAACGCACCAAACTTTATTAAATTAAAGTCTCTTTAAAAAACATATTCAAATCAAAACATTTAAATTTTCTTCTAAATCTAAGTTTTACATTAACCTATTAGTACCTATATCTGATTTTAATTTATAAATACTATTTAATATCGCATGTAGCCGAGTTGACAACACCGTTCAATAGCTCGGGGGACTCCCCGGACATTATGTTTTGTATACTGCACAATCGGTTTGACATTTGACATCGATCGACTCAGTTGATTGTTTCATAACATCCGGCTCGCTCTCTTTTGAATTAACTTTAAGTAATTATAAAGTGCTTAAACTTGTGTTGTGATACTTGTGATAGCTTAAATCATGGATTTACCTAATAAAAAAAAGCAATACGTTCAAAAATATCGAGATACGTGGGAAGCAGAATCTGAATTTAAGGGATGGCTGAAACCAGTTTTAGGAGACTCATCTAAAGCAAGATGTCAAATATGTGTCACAGAGTTTTATGCTAAATTGAGCGATATTAGAAAACATGCGAAAACTAATAAGCATAAACAAAAATTGGATTTAAAAAAGACACAGGCCACCTTACCCTTTAAAATTGCCCCGAAAACTTTAGTTAGAATATTAAGCAAAGCGGAAGGTTCCTTTCTTTATTTATTGCAGAACATTGTTCAATTTTAGCTGTTGATCATTTAGACGAACTGAGTAAAAAGGTGTTTGCCAGTGATGAGGGCGCTCAAAATATGCAATTACATCGTACAAAGTGTACTAACATAATAACTGAGGTATTGGCTTCATATTTTACACAATCATTGGTTGAAGATATAGGTGACCGAAAATATAGTGTACTTATTGATGAATCCACAGATGTTTCAGTTTCAAAACACTGGGAATCGTTATACGGTATTATAGTGTAAAAAACCAAGCCATTATATCAGCATTTCTAAAGCTCGCTTTAGTAGAATATGCAGATGCAAAAATCTGACTGCTGTTCTTGTGAATTCCTTGAAAGATCTTAAAATCCCAATAGCGAATATGATAGTAATTGGTACAGATAATGCTTCATTGATGGTGGGAATAAATAATGGTATCGTCGAAATACTCAAGAAAGAACATGGCTTAAAACATTTGATATTGATTCGCTGCGTTTGTCATTCTTTACAGCTTGCGGTTTCACACGCCTCCGTAAATACTATACCTAGAAACATAGAGTTTCTTGTACGGGAAACCTACAATTGGTTCTCTATTTCGCCTAAAAGACAAGAAGGATATAAAAAGGTTTATGAGACTATAAATTATGGTAAACATAAATACATACATAAACACTCACGCCTGTCACCCAGAGGGGTAGGCAGAGACTACAGACTTCCATTTGGCACGATCCTGACACACCTCTCTCGCCTCCTTCACATCCATGTACCTACGCATACATGCTCGTCGGTTAAGGGTACTCCTAATTTGGCCCGTTTTTAATAAATCGCCAATTTGGTCGATAAATTTTCGCCTAGGACGTCCCTTTCCGACTCTGCCATTCACTTCTGCAACATAAATTTTCTTTGTCAGTCTTTCCTCATCCATTCTTTCCAAATGACCAAACCACCGAAGCATTCCTTTCTTAATCCTGGTCACAACATCATCATTATGGTAAACAGCCGCTAAAAATTTTGAAAGTCTGTGCAACCCGTTGGCTCTCAATTGGACCAGCTGTTTGTAGGATTCTGGAGCAGTGGGAAGAACTAAAGCTACATTTTTCATTTGCAATGGGTAATGATAATTGCTACACAGCTGATCTTTTGTACAGAATGTATTGTGATGCCTCAAATCAACTTTACATGCTTTATCTTAAACAAACTTTAAAAGACGAACAAATAGCACTAAAAGCATTTGAAGGGGAAGACAATGATCCCACAAAACTATTAGATACTCTCGTCTTTCTCATGCAGTCACTCGGAAAAAACATAGTTTTGCCTACATTTGATTTATTGACAACACCAGTTCCAAACGAATGTATGTACGCGAATCCGCACCTTGGCTATACGTTTGAACAGAAAATGTTGGAGTCAAGTTTGTCTCAAGAAAATAAAATTTATTTAAAAAAGAGATGCATCGAGTTTAGTCTGAAACTCATAAAGCAGATTCAGCAAAGACTACCAAGCAATGTCACTATCCTGAAAAAAATGTTGAAGAAACATTAAAAGTGAATAAAACTAATGCATTAGCCGATGTAGCCAAAGAATTAGGTTTTAGTAACGAGTTTATAGACGGTATGCTGCAACAATGGCATAATATTAACTTTATAAATTGGAACAACACTACTAACACTGTTCGATTTTGGATTGAGGTTTTGCAGTATAAATATGCCGTAGGAGAAAATCCTTTTTCTTTGATTTCACAATTGGCAATCACTATTTTAACACTACCACACTCAAACGCTGAAGTCGAGAGAGTTTTCAGTTCTATGAATATAATAAAAACAAAACAACGCAATAGATTGTCGTTAAAAACTATTAATACGTTAATCCTGTTGAGAGATCAGTTAAAAAAAAAAAAAATACAAATTGTGCATCTTTAGAAATACCGTCGGAAGTGCTGCAACTTATTGGAACCAACAAAAGCTATTCCTTTGCAGCTTCAAATGTTGAACTGCAACATCCGCTTTTGAGTGACGTTCAACCCTCTACTTCTGCTGCGGCTGTATTAGATGAGCATGAGACTGAAGAATTATTTGAATTATTAAGTGACGGCGATGAATATAACTGATTTAATATTTTTATTGTTATTTTGATTATTTTTATTTGTTTATTACAAATGCAAATGCACGTTTCCAAGTATTTTTAATCTATGTGATTGTTACAATGATTATATAATTTAATTAAAAGTATTTTTTTATATGTATTTACCTATGTTCTACACGATGTGTATTTGAATTACAATCTAATTACTTATGTACCTACTTTCAATTTTTTTCACATAGCTATCCCAACCCTTCACATGCCGGTGGCCTCTTCTGCCTCTCCCATACAAAATCCTGCGTTTTTTTACTTTTGGTGTTGAGTCTAGCGACTCAAACTTCTAGGAGTTGGCAACACTGATTACTGTTCTCTGTGTAACAGAGACTTGAATAGCTTGCTACATATTTATTTATCTATGGAGTGGACTTGAAGTAGTTGTTTATAGTTATGGGGCATAGATTTTAGTCAATTTTCTGTATAATTTTATGAATGATAGAAAATAATAGAATAATAGTTTAAATAAGGGTTTAATTAAGTTTTTCTTAAGATTATATATTAAATAAACGGTAAATCATTATGTTATAACATTTCTATTTATGACGTGACTTCTATCTTATTGTTTTGTTACTTTTGTAATATTCAATTTCAGATATTTCTTTATTTTGATACAATGGGAATTATGTATGAAAAACGGCCATTAAAAAGGCCTCGCTTGGGGCCTCCTGATGTATACCCACAAGAACCCAGGCAAAAAGAGGATGAACTTACATCAACTAACGTCAAACACGGTTTTTCCACTACACCACAATCTAGTGATGAGTTTGGAACAGCCAGAAACTTCAACTATTCAGCTTCAAAGGTATGTGATGTGAGATCAAACACAATTTATTTAATAAGTATATTTTCACTGTGGAGACAAATAATATTGTGTCTTTTTGACCGAATACTGAAACATCAACAATATGTTTGTCATTATCATCATACATTCTACAGCATTTAACTTATAAACTGCCTTCACACGCTAGAGCACTAATATTTAATTCAGTGATGTAATAAATCAACTACAAGTGATAGTTTAATGTTGTTAAAGTTAATAAAATAAACTTAAATATTCAGAAGAAATTTTTTAGCCTATATAATGAAGGATATCACGGGGCAGGCAATTGTAAAGTGATTATGATAAATTGTCTGCACTCAAACAAATACTAGATTAATTCAACTATGATCATGTTTATTAGTAGTCTAACATTCATGTAAATCCATCACCATGTTATTGAGATCATCGTTAGCCAGTAAAAGTTCACTGCTTAACATGAATCATTCTCATTAAATAAACCTTATTTTACAGATTTTATCACATTTAATTTTAACTTTTTATTTCCCGATGTTTTGGGTGCTTTACATCACATATGGTCCATGGTTAAATTATACCTTATAACGAATATTTGGCTATTATTCGGTATTAGGCTTATTCAACTACTTTTAACCTGTTCAGTGGAATACAGAATATCTAGGTACTATTCTGCCAAATACTTAAGTAAGATGTTTTGTTGTAGTCAGATGATTGGTAAAATGAAAATATTCACTTAATTTATAATGATGTATTTTTCTTATAATGATTTAATTAATAGGCTGTACATAACCAACTTCTGTATTATAAATATAAAAAAACTGAGATAAATATCTATGCAATTGAATTATATAAATTAATGTGGAAGATTATTGTGCAGAAAGACTAATTTTTTTCATTTTCAGACAGTAGTTTACTCCTTTTCATCTCATAGATAATTCCAGCTTCAGAGAGTAGACACTCAGAATAAATACTTTTTCCTAATATTTGGCTATTTGGCAGGAATTCTGCAGAATATTTGGTGAAAGAGTTTACATTAAAAGGTATAAAATTAGTTTCATTTAATGTGCAGTGTTTGCATCAATATTAGAAATCATTATATGAGCCTCTCTCGTTGAAGGGATGATTTGCCTTACTTGTTGAATTGGCCTTTGATGCTGGGTATTTCGCTTCCAGTGTTAATGAGCTAATCATACTGCCATCTATAGGAAGTTGTAAGATTTTTTCCAATTTTTCCTATTATTACACCCATCAGATAAAATGGGCTAAGGGTTACTCTTACATCATCGCCATAAAAAGTTTCTTATGAAGATACTAATTGAAAATTGTCTCAATAGAACACTGATTAAAGATAATTACAATTGACCCTAGCATTTCTATCTACATAGTTAAAGAATTAATGAAAGTAGAACATTAATTAATTATGTTCAAAAGATGAGATTTATAATATACAGCAAGAACCAGTTTCTAATATTATTTGTGTAATATTTAACATTGTCCCTGTAATAAAATATACTCAATACTTGTTTTACAGATAGGACAGTTTTTCTCTAGTATACTTTCAAAAAAAGAAGAGCTAAACACACTGCCGGACTGTGGACGAAAGAGACAGCAAGTAAATCCTAAAGATAATTTTTGGCCAGCCACCGCTCGCACTAAGCCACAAATTGAAGCATGGTTTAAGGATTTAGCAGGTATATATACTACAGGATATTTATTATTTGATGTTATGAGGATATGTGATCACCAAAAGTATTTACTACAAGTTTCTACAACTTTTAATATTGTAGTTCAATCTGTTTATTTAAAACTTGTTCCTGCATGCTGTTCCTTTTTAAATAGTATATAGAACAAGGGTGACAAAAAACATGCCCATATATACATATATATTATATTGCATGTGTTGACACACACCTGGGGACTGAGATGGAATGCCTCATTTCCAGTTAAAGGGGTTTCCAATTCTGTACACAATCAATCTTAAAAATTCATTTTTAAGATTGATCTAGATGTCTATAGGCCACAGCATCCACTTAACATCAGGTGGACTGTGTGCCGGTTTTTCATCCTTATTCTATTTAAAAAATGTTTTGTCACCCGTAAGGACACAGCGTTAAGTTGCATTTTCTGCAGAGATATTTGTCCTTCCCTAGATGGTGATTTTTTGTGCTGACAAAATATGGTATCTTCAGAGTGAATCTACTACATGTATATAATTACGAGGGTGACACTGAAAGTTCTTAGAAAATCAAAAACTGAAGAAACTAGCAAGTTTTATTTTATCTTTCCAAATAGTTTCCATTTACATCAATACATCACTGCATCCGATGGAACCACTGAGATTAGCACTTTGCCCACTTGTCCTTGGGAGTCTCTACAATGGAATTTTGAAACACAGCTACTGCTTCCTCGGCGTCCATAAAACGTTTTCCTTGAAGTTTTTCTTTTATTTTCAGAAATAAATAAAATACACAAGGATTGAGGTCAGAGCCATAGGGCGACCTGTCTGACTAGTTACATGTCTGACGTCGCCAAGTAGTCGATTGTTGCTTGCTTGGAGGTGTACAATGAGGTGTTGTCGTGATGAAGGAGGATCCTACTGTGAGGTTGTTTCTCCCGAACTTTTTCCAAGTCAAGTGGCAAACAATTATTAGTGTACCACTCTGCACTAACTGTTTTTCGTTCCTCTAACAATTATTGCGTAATGACCTGTCCTTCCGAAGAACGAGGCCACCATCTTTTTTCCCATGCTTCGACCTCTCTTCACTTTAGTTGGCAACTCCTCGGAAAGAAACATCTAGACAGCAGACTGTCTCTTAGTTTCAGGATCATAACAATAAATCCAGCTTTCGTCACCCGTAAGTATGTCCAACACAGCATTTGAGTCACCTCCGTTACATCTTTGAACCATTTCACGACACCAATAAAACTAATAGAGTTTTCAGGGTTCTGTCAAATTATGAAGTGTCTACCGGGTACATAGCTTCCTGACTGCTAAATGTTCATAGAGGATTTTGTGCACTTGACTGTTACACATGTAGTAAGTCACTCTTTTGTCAGTTTCTATCATACGCCGCAAAACACTGATGTTATCTTCTTAAGGCCATCCCTCATGCAGATCATTGGTGAGATTAGTGTGACCATGTTTGAACTCATTAAACCAGTTGTAAACAGTGGCATGAGATGGGGTTTAATCGTGAAAGACCAATCAAAGTCAATCATAACTTTCTTGTTGACTTAAATGACCACCAAATCGTAAACAAATGACAAATTAATAAAATACATACACATTGGGTGCGTTTGGCAGAAAAAAGCGCTAGCAAGCGCTTATAAGCGCTGAAATAGTTTTCGGCCAGGACACGATTGCTACTTCAGTAGCACTGACACAATCCGCCATTTTGCTTATTTAATTTGTTTGTTTTGAAGTAGTATAAACCATAAGTTGTTTTGTGCAATATTAGTTTTAAGTAATATAATGACATGAATAGACATATACATGTTATTAAAATTCATGATTGGTAAGTTTTTAATATGAATATTTACAAACATATATTTAAATTAGGTTAGGTTCCCCGGTTAAAACTAACATCGTGTCCTGGAGGAAAATAGCTACTTACGATTTGACAGCGCTTACCGCTTACGATCGCCATTTTGATTACAAGCGCTAGCAAGCGCTTGTAAGAAAAATGGCGAAACTAAACAGTTTTCAGACAAGGACATGTTTGCTAACTTCTGTAGCGCTGACACAATCCACCATATTGCTTATTTAATTTGTTTGTTTTGAAGTAGAGTTTATAAGTTGTTTTGTGCAATATTAGTTTTAAGTAATATAATGACATGCATAAACATATATAGTACGTGTTATTAAAAATTCATGATTGGTAAGTTTTTAATATCAATACTTTACAAACATATATTTAAATTAGGTTAGGTTCCCCGGTTAAAACTAACTTCGTGTCCTAGAGGAAAATAGCTACTTACGATTTGACAGCGCTTACCGCTTACGATCGCCATTTTGCTTACAAGTGCTTGCTAGCGCTTTTTTCTGCCAAACGCACCCAATAATATTGGTGAAGAATTCCATTTTCAAAATTTGAACTTATTTTTTTATTATATTGTTTACAAGTGGCCAGTTCTAAAAACTTTCAGTGTCGTCCTCGTATTTAAACCATAGTAACCTTTTTAGTAAAGATGTCATATATTTTGTCTTGCTAGTTTTTATGAACTAAGAACTAATATTGAACTCAAGTGTCTTATAACATGTGTGCGGTATAAAAGCGTTTTAAACATTAGCTTTAAGGGCTCTTTGTAGGGCGATTTTGCCCTAATTGTTATGCTTGACAAGTGGATTCACCATCAATGTCTAGTAGACTCAGATTGTGTTACAATCATAATTTAAAAACATGTTAAAAGCACTTTTGATATTATACTTTAGGTAGCAAGCCTCTAGCACAGCTGGCCAAAAAGGCACCAAACTTTAACAAGAAGGAGGAAATATTTATAACTCTCACAGAGTATCAAGTGGCAATGCCAAGAGCTGCTTGGTTTATAAAACTAAGCTCGGCGTATACAGTTGCGGTTTCGGAGGCAAAGATTAAAAAAAGACAGTTACCTGATCCTACTACAGGTATATTATTAGTATTTTTAAAAAGCTTTATAACAATTTGACAGCAATACTAAATATTAGAGAAACAGTCTTAATTAATTTTTTAAATCATTTAAAAATTTTTCAGAATGGACAACTACACTGATAAAATTTTTAAAAGACCAAATACCTAAATTAGCAGAACATTACCAAAGTGCTGTACCCAGCAATCCATCTGAAAAAACTCCACCTTCACAATCAGGTATCAAATGATCTCATCATATTCTTGTAGTGTAATGATTTCTTAAATTTACGCGAACACTACACATTGAATAAAACTAACTTCGCGTAAAAGAACATATAGCTGACGTGAAGCACCGACGCTCCGGGAAGTCTGCAGTCTGCGAACATGTTCAAGACCGTCCCCACCATTACATTCGATTTGATAAACCACAAATTCTCGCAAAAGAACACCGATTCCTACCAAGGATGATACGCGAGGCTATTGAAATTAAAAAACATCCAAATTTCAATAGAGAAGATGGATGGGTGCTACCACCTGCTTGGGATCCTATAATTAACAAAATTAAACCCAAACCTAAGCATACCATTGCAAGACTTCATGATACTATAAGCTCGTTTTGCGTAAATCGGACCAAAAAATTAATATTCAAAAACTGAAGGTAGCCGGACTAACTATGACATTGGGACGTCAAACATCTCAGTCCCCCCCGTGACCATGGTTGCTGTAAAGCACCCGAAACGTCGGGAATTAAAAAATAAGTAAAAGTAGTGAAATAAACGCGATAAAATCCGTAAATTTAGTTTTATTCTTGTAGTGTTTTAATACTTATTTAATATGTGCTGGGGTATTATTACATTAACTATTATTAAAAATATATAAAGTATTATATAAGAACAAATTATACACAAAATATAATCACTCTTTTATTACGATGCTAATCCGTTGCTGAAGACCGGCATCCTCCATAGATTGCCTTATAGGAGAGATTAGAACCTCATAAACCCTGTACAAATTAGAACCTCACCTTACCTAACTTTAGATATGTTGTGCTTAGACTGTCAAATTATATTACATTACATGTGTGTTGTGAGATATTTGCTTTTAACATTTAATGGAACTTTTTACTATCACCATACAAATTAGAACATCATCTTACCCATGATTAGTGACAATGTTGTGCATAGTCTATCAAATTATACATAATATTATATGTTTTTTTTTGTTACCTCACTTTTAAAAAAATACACTAATTAGATTAATTCTAATTATTTTTTTCTATTGTTACTATGTAATATTATAGGTCAGGGAACTCCTAGTCATAATTCATCAAGTAATCCACCCGGTGGTTCTACTCCTAACAGCTCAACTGTGCCTAATTCAATGCACTCACCAGGGAATTCTTCAAGTAAGTAAATGTAAAAATATTGCCATTATTATTATTATCTTTGGGGTATTTATATAGTTTTCCCATCTGGTTGGGCTGTTAAATATATAAATGAAAATGATAAATATTAATAAAATAAAATAAATGCGTGCAAAATACATATGAAATATAAAACCTCAACCAAAATGGAAGCCCTCGGCAGGGTGATAACAAATGACTGAGGGTTAGGCGGAACGGGCAGACCACCCCACATGTCGATTACCTCATGAGCCAGGTCCAGATATTTTTTCCCTTTTGATTACTCCGGAAGAGATGATTCTCGTTGAACCGCGCCGACCACTCAGTATACCGTTGAATCCGCTTCCGCCAAGCAGCGATTCTCTGATTCAGATCGTCTTTGCGCTCCGTCCGTTTTTGCGTTATATCTGGCTGGGACAAACTGACATTTGTCACAGCAAACGCCATTCTGACCTATTATTTACCGACCTGAAGTTTATAAGTCTTCCGATGAAGGCCCTAGCCTTTGCGATGTGATCCTCAATTCTTATTCTCCAGGCTGGGATGGCGCTACTTGTCTAGTAGTACGGTCGTGGGGAGCTTGCCGCCAATAATACGGGGTACTGCCTGTGCGTTGCAAAAAATAATTGAATCTGTCCTGCAAAGGTCCTAGCTGGCTTCCAAATAGGTCACCAGCATTGGGTTTAGAGCCCTCATGATAGCCCGTTTCCGCTTACTTAGTGGTATGCGGGAAAAGTGCAGTGCAGCAGCGAGAGGCGTAGTGCGCATTTCCATAATCGTCTCTTCCAAATCGACTGAATCAACCACGCTCGGGGGTTCTACGGCAACATCCACAGAAGTAGCTTGCGAAGCTGCATCCTCAGCCATAATGGGTTCATTCAAAGGGGGAATAGTCTCACATCGTTGACGTTGCGCCCGGCCTGAAACTTATCAGTCTTTCGATGAGTGCCCTAGCCTTTGCGATACGATCCTGAATTCTTCTTCTCTAGACTGGGATGGCGCTGCTTTTTCTAGTAGCACGGTCGTGGGGAGCTTGGCGCCAAAAATACGGCATACTGCCAGTGCGTTGCAAAAAATAATTGAATCTGTCTCGCAAAGGTCCCGGCTGCCTTCCTAATAGGTCACCAGTAGACTTTATAGGGCCGCGGCGAAAAAGAAATCTTAAATGCACCCATGAAGCTAGCTGTGCTTAGATCACCGGCATGTTCTATGTGTACCTACAGCGCGAGTAGTCAAACATACGAAAATAAAAACGTACTCCTTTGTAGATCTTACACCACGCCCGCCAGTGAGCGTGACCTTGAACGGACCAGCAGTCTGACCTGGTGTGCATAAAAGGCTTTACAGATTGTGTTACACAGCAAGACCTAAGGTTCGCCATTTAGAAAGCAAGCTATACATCTGTGCACCCGACTGCGAATTAAGTTATGTGCAGAAAGAATCCAGTAATTCAGACGCAAAATAGACATCAAAAACGCAGGGCCAGCGTGACAATTCAATTTATAGTGGTAATCAACTTTTAAATTCAAAACATGATTTTTTCGCGGTAAAACTATAGGGTGTCGTACAAACACGAACAAATAGTACTTAATTACTTCCAGAACTACAAAGGCTATATATTGTAACGACAAAAATTTATTTAAATATCACACAGCGTCAGCGTGCTGCTGTGGCGTAACAACTAACCTATACATTTTATATGAAACACTAACTTGCTAAATATTAATTAATAATTCTACTGGAAATAAACCGAATTCAAATCACACACGATTATATAATCGTAAGTATGCAATGTCTAAAGCGAATCGAAACTATTAAAAACTATAAGCGGTGAAGTTATGAGACGAACGCTTCGGAATAACAGTGCTGGTGGCCTGTTCTCGCGAAGTCTTCGCAATTCTTTCGGTAAAGCGGATAGGTCTGATTGCAGCCTGACCTCCCTATCTCGTAAGCACTTTATCTTGCTCCACCAAGTGAAATTAGCCTCAGCAGGTCCATCCCGTTGCCTCCAAGGCGGCATGCTTTCTGCCGCAGCGGCTCGGTGTCTCCATGTGCCGTGGTTGCGACCTTACTTCGCGCCGCACGCGCGTCTTATGCCGACGTCGATTCGAGTCCTGGCTCGCGGAACATGTGCACCGAATATCTCACCCGACAGGTTGCGGGGTGATCCAACCTTGTAAATTTAGGCCTTCTTGTCGGTGTCTATAAACCTGGCTCCAGGGCTATCCCTTTTCGGCATTCCCTTCGGCTGCGACGAAACTACTATAGGTCCTATTCTACCCATTCCCTTACCAAAAAACTCTATCGTTTTGCTTTTCAACTCCTCGCATAGTTTATTATCCGAGCTAAGTATAGGCGGGATGTTCCCCTCCTTCATTTCCCGACGGCGGTGCAACAATAAGAGGTTGCCGAAACATTATCAATGATAGAAGCGGAACCAATAATAACGTAATCCAAAGCGGTTTCTAATGCGTAAGGTGCGGTGCACGAGGAGTTATCTTTGACCTTGTTGTGTAGCAAAAGGTGAGGGAAGATAGATGCCCCGATGAACATATCAATGTCTCCAGGGACGAGTAAGTGTTATCCCCCAAAGCTAAATTATCGAAATTAGTCATTGCGGAAGTGTCGACCGAAACGGTTAGCAGGCGCTTAGTGACCTTATCTACTACTAATGAATCTATATTAAAGTTAACACTACGATCCATGCGAGAATAAAATTTTAAGTTTATCGAACCGTGGACCATATTATTGAAGCCTCCAATTCCTTTTACTACGGGCCATGAAGCTGCTTTGTTTACTAATAATACGAAACGTTGGCAACACTGCTGCGTTATGGAGTTACTCTGCGACGCACTATCTAATAGCGTACGAACGCTCCGTTCGTTTCCGTGCGAATCTCTGACTATAATACGTGCCGTATCTAACAACAGTGGCCGGGACGCGATCGGCCTCTCACCTTCGACAGTGAACACAGAGCAATCTCGCCCGATCGTCCGTTAGAAGTGTCGACCTTGGTGGGTGGAGTCTCACTCTAAGATTTGCTTAACGCGGATGTGATACCACTCTCAAAATGCAACAATGTGTGGTGTCTGTTGTGACATTTGTTACATACTGAACTAGAGTTATAATTAGCAACGCGGTGCCTGTTGCTTAGACAATTCAAACATAAGTTGGCAATGTTAATGTTGGCTTTTACTATTTTATAACGTGCACAAGGTCATTAAATTTAAGATTTTTGAGGGCAGCCACTGACGTTTCGAATTTATCCAAAAATTGCTCGACGACACATCACATCGATCACAGTTCCCTAACACGTTCTACAGCACCGCAAGCTGCTATTTGCTCCATACCTCTGTATCTCTATAAAGTAAAAGGAGTCCTGTAACCAGAAATGGGATATAATATATAGACTAAATTTAAGGACATATTACACTTAATTCTACACTTAATTCAGAAACCCTAATCCTAATTTAAATTAAGGAAAGCAAGTGACTTTAAAACTCCTAATTACACTGAACTGAATTCAGGATCCTAATTCAGTTCGAGAGAAAATATATATGAATGGGTGCGTAACTTTTACAATAATGCATACTCTACTCAAATCCAAAACTAGGGATTGTTCTAGAGATAACAGCTAAAACAAATTATAAGAAAAGTATAAAATGTTGCCAGGTGAAAAAATATTTTATAGGTGTTAAAAATCAATTTGCTAAGATCCGTGTAACAAAATAAAATATATAGATAATTTGAAGAGCACTTCTCGCCTTCCATAATATCTTTACATGATCGGGATGGAGTTTTGTCCAATCTCGGGTATTTATTTTAGGGCCTTCGGTACATTTATCATAATCTCTTTTTCTTTTAAAGCCAACTAAGCGCCCTAAATGCGATTACATTTTTCTTACTCCTTTCCTAATTGGGAAGCTAAGCTTTAACGAAGTCTAAGTCTTAACGCCTTTCTATTCCTTCTCTGAATCCTAGTTAGGTTCCTAAATTTAGTGTGGTGTATTACATCTTTTACTTTACCTTGGTTTGTTAGCTTTAGGTTCAGGAGAAAGTACAGATTGGCGGCAGGCTCTAAAGTTGTGGAATTATTGCTGTCGTCTTGCCAGATACATGCTGGATGAAGGACTATTAGATCGACATGACTTTCTTACCTGGATTATAGAGCTGCTTGATAAAAGGACACCCGAAGATGGCCTTTTGAGGTAAAAATTATGAATATGAACTTAGTTTGGGTGTTGCCATAGAAATTAATTTACATCCTTGTGTTGATTTCGCAATATATCTGTACACAACATGTACATAGTATGAACAGCTGCTTTATTTGGTTTTACATGATTGGAGTGCCATGAAAAAATTGTAATTTAGAAATAAATCGACCCTTCCAATTGCATCAGCTTGTGTAGTAAAAATCTAATAAGGGATTTAAAAAGTTTACTTTTAAGTATATGAATTTAAATTTTTTGTAATTTTCATTTGTGGTTGTAATTAATAATGATATGAAAATAATTGTTATATATTTACTACCTCACGCACCAGCTTACTATTGTATGTCTTCTGCAGGCTGTTTCTCCCACTAGCCTTACAACACATGAGTGAATTTGTGTGCTGTGAAGGTCTTTCACGCCGCCTAGCGACTACATGCGCCAAAAAAGCAGCGGCCATCTGCTCTGTACTATCTGATACTACTCTTCGTACACTCAACCAGCCAGTGGTGTTTTCTCAGGATGCTGACAGAAATGGTATTTATGCTGTATTTATAACATGTGGTTTTAGGTATCTTACATTTTAATATCATATTCTTTTTGCTAATTACGTCTACTGTGAAAACATATATTTATTAATATGACGTTATAATATTCTAGTGCTCAAATAAAGTAAAATTGGATACAATGTAACTGCCAATACATACAAGTAATGCAAAGCAATAGTTTGTGTTTTTTGCTTAGCTATTTATTTTTGAATTTAAATCAACAGCTTGAACGCCGTATAATGTGGTCATCAATGTTACGAATAATAAATTGTTGTTGATTTTTGAAATTTCAGGCGCATCCTCGACTATATTTTTTTAAATATAAATTATTGTATATTTTTGTGGTGTTAAAATTATAACTTTTTTGACATATCATTATGAAGTTTTAAATGTTAATATTTTTGTTATCTATTGGATACTAAAGATAAAGGATAAATAAGTTATCAAAGACAATGCAATTTAAATATTCTGCAGAATTAGTACATTTCTACATTACATTACATACATTCTACTTTTTGATAATGCGAATAGAATAGATAAAGTAGCTTTTTTTTAAATGTGTGTGCTTACAAAATAATGTATAAATTTTACGCTAATTTCAATGAAGAACAGTTAATGCCACTTTCATATAAATTTATGACCTGATTCGAATTTCCTGAGCGCATAATTTTGAAAGCCAATTTGCATTTATTCTAAAATGGTAAAATGTTACATGAAAATTATGCCAATAAATTACTTTTCCTTTTTACGTAATAGAGCCATGCTGCAGCATATATTATGTTTGTAGCAAGGATGAGTCGGCTTGACTAGGGACCTCACTCTCACAGAACACCAGTGTAGAATAGATGATGCTGTGTTTCGTATGGTGAGTTTAGAGAACCGGAGACCATTTTTACTGGAAACAAGGTTTTCTAGCTTAGTCCTTAGAGGTGAAAACGCATCTGCTTATTGATTCTTAATTGAAGATATAATGTAGATGTCTATGGGCCACAGTATGTAACCCCTTAACAAAATCACCGATTTTTCCAAATTATAATTTATTTAAATTCCAAATTATTATTTATCTTATTTTAAAATATTTTTAATTTTTATTAATTTAAACTATTTTAAAATAAAACTTGTTATTTTGTATTTTAAAATTATGATATGCAAAGTTAGTACTAATAGGTTAAAGATTGAGTTGAACATAAAATGTTGCTTTTTTTAGAAGTAAATGGTGCACCTATGTCGCCAGCAACGGAAAACGCCAACGGCGATGTAAAACCAAATGTTTCCCAAATAAAACGCTCAGCAACCCCTGCTGATCAGAGTCAAGGCACACCTAACCCAAATCACTCTATTGGGACTCCGAATCCAAATCATTCCATAGGCACGCCAATTCCAATGGGCACCCCTAATCCTTCACAACCCATGGATGTGCAAGTGAAAGAAGAGAATGGATCACCACCTAGAGATACAAAGGCAGCAATAAACAATGTGATTACAGCGGCTCTGAATCCTGTCCAAGTAGGATTCGGCGAAATATTGAACTGTGCCTATCATAGAGATACTATAATACAACTAGCTACAATATTGCAGGTTTGTAATAACAAATACTTTTATTTAATTATTATACTATGTTTCATAATATTAAGGCTATGATATATTAGCAATTCAGAGAGACATGCAGAACCTCTTTCTACATCTCACTAATCTGAGGCAATAGAAACACATACGCATCACCATGATTGCAATTCATTAAATTAGTCATGAATATAGTAAGTAAAAGAAAATGACTACTCCGTATAAAAAAATCTCACTACTTCTTTTTAATAATTTACCAATAGACGAGGAATCTTTAAAATATTTACCTATATTTTAAAGATTCCTCGTCTATTGGTTAGCTGTTACCAGTCACTGGGATTGAGAGAGTAGATTTTTCTTAACTAAATACTGAGTAAAGTGCATACAACGCAATTAATTTTCAGATAATATGCATTGAGTGTCCAACTGCAATGGTCTGGTCCGGTTGTGGATCTTCTATGCAAGGATCTCCTCTAGATTTGCTGCCAATACCCCCATCAGCTTTGCCTATGCCGCACATGGACTCCGAAATTACAGAACATCATAGAAAATTGGTAAGAACAGCATAAAAGCATGGTTTCAAAATTACGTATGTCGTTTTTTTTTCTACCGACTTCAAAAAAAGAAGAGGTTCTCAATTCGACTGTTTTTTTGGGTGTTACCTCAGAACTTTTTTCTGTTTGAATCAATTTTGATGATTCTTCTTTTATTTGAAAACTGGTGCTTCTCATGTGGCCCCATATAAATTTGATCTAGATCTGACCTGTAGTTTTTGAGTTATCCTTAGCAATGCGTATTTAATTGACTTCGACTATATTGATGATGTTCTCATTTTATTTATATTGAAGTCGGTTGTACAAAATTTTAGATTTTACCACTTGTTTTGTTTTTATAAATTGTCTTGAATGATATAGTAAAATTTTATTAAGTAACACTTTTATAGTGAGTCATTTTTTAACACCGCTTTAGAAAATATTTCTGGCGTGAAAATAACCAGCAAAAATCATAGTGGCGAATAAAAAATAAAACAATATTAAACTAAGTACAAAGAACTAAAACGAAATTTCTTGTAACTTGTAAGATCTTACGCTGTTATTCTCCTATGTGAGCATGGTCATTCCACAGTTGAAGCGACTATTTCAATTTGCGTTTATAATACAGTTATAGCATGGCTTTACCGAAATTAATTAATTTGTTACTATTATAGGAAAGATAAACTTGTTTTTCTCCAGGTTTATGAAGCCGAACAAGAAATCGCGGCAAGAAGTAAAAAAGCTGAAAGCAAATGGTGTACTGACAAATGGCAAACAAGTTCGCAAGGTAGAACTCAATTCTAGTTCCCTAGTAATAATATTTTTATTGTTACTTACATATTTGACCATTCATATAGAGTAATGACGGTGTAGAAGAACAGAAGATCAGAAGATAGCCCATCTTCTGATCTTCTGTTCTTCTACACCGTCATTACTCTATATGAATGGTCAAATATGTAAGTAACAATAAAAATAACATCATCCTGTAACAATCCAAAACTATGAAAAACTACGGTTGCCAACCTACTAGCCAAGCGTGGCAATTATGGCAACATCATCCGTATGAGGCAATCTATGGGTGAAACCTATGTTCAGCAAAGGACTTTTTAGGGCTTTGTAATGGATTACATATCTAAAGTGAAAGCCTCTGTAAGTCCCACTGCTGGGCACATGGCTCCCCTCATTACTGAAAGGTTAACAGGACGGGAAAAAGTCTGAGATGCAAGTATCCCCCAATGTTTTCCTTTCACTGGTGAGCGTAGTGATCAAGTAAAATTTTCAATAAACGGTTTGAGTATTCCAAGCGAAGATCAAAATTTGATTGCCATTGTACTGTGATAAAGCGTTTTTTTTTGCTGTTTTCTTTGAGCTACCTTAGCCTTTTTTTATAGGATATGGTGACCAACGAGCACCCTGTCCCACCCAGTCTACCTGATGGTAAGTCGTAAGTGGTTACTGTGGCCCATAGACATCTACATTTATCCTCGATTACGAATCAAAATGCAGTTGCGTTGTCACCTGTGAGGACTTGGATGGAATGCCTCGTTTCCTGTAAAAAGAGTCTCGGGTTCTCTACACTCACTATACGAAACACTGCAGCATTAATCGAATAGTATAGGACTATGACACCACTAACGAAAGTGGAATTTTGATATAGGTAAATTCATGTCTTTATCTTGAATTTGATTGCTCAAAAACACGATTGTATAATTTTGACTCGATCATAATTATTTGCGAAAACACCTCTAAAAAATCACTATAGTTGAAATTATAACGAAATTACTTAATCTATATGCTTGGGAATCACTCAAATATATTCATAACATCAATATTCATAATTTACTTGCTCATTGTTTTGATTACTTAAATCAATAATTTTTAAAAAATATATTTTAAGATTCTGACAATTTCTAAGCGCTTTTAATCGTCGCGGGCGCTACGCTATTTTAGACCTTATGATGGCGTTTTTTCAAGTTTTTATAGAAATTATGTATTCACTCGGATCAGTACGGCGATAGCCTTTTCGCCGTGTCGTATTAATCTACTATTTGACGCTGGTATTCTGTGAGAGTGTGGTCCTACCCCTGTCGAGCCGACCCATTCGTGCTACAACTATACTGCTAATATTGCAACTGCAGTATGGCTCTACCACGTATACTCTTACACTCTTTACGACTAAAGTTATATTAAAATAATGTTAAAGTTGAAAAAATGTTAAATTTATTTAACCTTTTTTTATATCTTTAATCATATTGTGATTCCCATAAACTTAATTTTAGTTTATGACTTTTTTATTAAAATTAATGTTATTTCCCCAGCTCGTGTATTAGCTGTCTTGGAAGCGTTGGACCGCCATTGTTTTGATCGCGTAGACCCAAACAATAATCTCGATACTCTATACAAAGAAGTTTTTGCTAATTGCACGCCTCCGTCGAAAGATTCGCCTACTGATGCAAAAGATCCGGTAAGCTTTGAACTTTCACAATGAGTGACATTAGCTGTATAGTGTGAATCTTCATTCAAAAATTGAATGACCCAGAGTTTCGTTCGATAGTTCTCTGGAGTGGTTGGTGGTAGAATTTGAGCTTTGAATTCAAGTATCCTATGTCCAGCTATAGGCTTTGAAAAGGGTGATGATTGTGATATGAAAAGAATAGTTTAAAATGTAAATTAAAGTTACAGCCTATATACGTCCCACTGCTGGGCACATGCCTCCGCTCATTTCTGAGAGGGTTTTAGGGCAAGGAATTCTCCGCCGCGCTGCCCCAATGCGTGTTGGCGAACTTCACATGTCTTCGAAATATTTTTTTCTTATTTCTCTGACATGCAGGTTTCCTCACGATGTTTCTTTCATCGCCGAGCGCGTGGTAAATCAGCACTTAAAATTGCACTTAACAATTTCATTGGTGACGGCAGGGATCGAACCCGGGTTACTCGCGTACTGTGAAATTTACAGCGAGCGATAACCATCTGAGCTACCACGGCTCTAGTTTAAAATGAACCTAAACTAATTAAAATTTATTTTTTATTTTTAGAAAGTAAGCGTAAATCCCCTAAGACTTCAAAAAAGGAGGAAATTCTCAATACAATTGTATGATTTTTTTTTTCTGTATGTGTTAAGCTTTATTATCTTCAATAGTGAACCAATTTTAATTAATATTTCTTTATTAAAAAGGTTGTACCTCCAGGGTGTTGCCATATAAATAATTTGAAGAAAACCCTGGAAAATAGGGAATGATGTTTTTATTGTAATTATTTAGACAACATTCTAGTTGTATGCTTGAAAACATAAAACTTTTTCGTGAAAAGTAATAACCGACTTCAAAGAACTAAACGTTATTTTAATTTTCGTAGTTTTTCGAAGTCCTTTTTTACATTTTGTTAAATAATTAATTTTAGGATTTTAACTAATGAAACAATTTTACTGCCGAGCACGTTGCAGTCAACATCTGATTAGTTCTTAATTAGTTCCGACGATGACCGACCCCAAGTTGTTGTGTTGACATTTATACGTGTGAATTGACGTGTTAGTGGCTACACGGGCTCCGCTCACTCCCCCGTTCTATTATGTATGTTGTAGTATTCTATGGGAATTTACTACGAGCCCTTATCCCTTGACCTACCAAGGCTCTCAAACTAAAGATTATTTATAGTAGAGAAAAAAACTTATCTGGGTAAAAAAAGTTAAATAAGAAGAGAAATTTTTAACGACATCCTGCTATTAACAGAGTTTAGCATACAAATATTTATACAAAATAAATGCATACATATATTTTCTATAAATCATATACTCCAAAACTCTGCCTAACCTCCTTCTGGGGTAGTAGGGCAAAGAGGAGTAGGGTTTAAGGAGTGTGCGTGGGTGTGTATGTGTTGCAGGAGTGGGCGTGCTCGTACGCGGTGGTGCGCGTGCTGTGCGAGTGGGCGGTGTGCGGCGCGCGCTGGGGCGAGCACCGCGCCATGGCGGCCGCCGCGCTGCTCGACCGCCGCCAGCAGCTGCTGCACCTGCAACACGACCACCACGCCTCTGGTGACCATGCCATACCTCACTCTGTTTCTGAGGCCCTTAGGCTTCTATGAATACCCTTAGCCTCTTAATAATTTACAGCGGTAGTTTTTGTTTTTTATTTATATAATCATGTCCAGTCGACCTGAAAATTTCCTAACGCGTCTAGTGATATAAATTATTTTATAAAATTGCATATTTTTTGCTTATTTCGTATCGCATAATTGAATTTTCAATTAAGCTAAGAAAAAAAGTAATATTACTATGTTTATCATTCTCAATAGTCTTTTGGAGAGAAAACGTATTTAACAATGGCTCAAAGGCCCAGAAGCCGTGCCAAAATATATTTAAAAAAAAACGTGTTTTACACGTTCCGTTTCAGACTACGAAAACCTTGATCATTCGTCTTGTGGTTTATGAATGTTCAAAATAACCAATTGCTTTTTTATAACTTATTAATTTATAATTAGATATGATTTTTTATGGTTTTATATCATGGTGTGGAAAGAAAAATAAGTGTACAGACCTTATCTGACAGCTGTTATAACCTCAAAAAATTATTTACCCTCGAAATGAAATGATGATATGTTATTATAAACAATAATTGTTTTTACACAATACTAGTTATAGGTAGACGCGACATGTTAAAGGAATCAAGTGACAGGTCAATCCATGTATGGAAAGTGGGCATGATTATTTTGTGGTTTGTATATTAAACAAGCTTTATTTCAGTTTCAACTGCAAGTGAATATATAATACAGATATCTTATATACAAAATAGACGATTTTTGACTTTTTTTCCTAAAACGTAGTGATTATATACTGTGAAACAATGCACGCCTCACAACGCGCTGGCGTGTGAGTGGGAGTGCTTTACTCTCGACATGCCGCTATGTGACGATTTTGCAATATAAAATTGACATTAAATCAATAAAAAGGGATTTTTTGAAAATTAGACGTATTAAATTATAAAGTCAGCGAATTTTTTTTATTCATATGTTTAGTTATATTTATAAAAAATGTTAAAAATGATTAGTACGGCTGTCAGTTAGTCTGTGCACTTGTCTTCACGTTTCAGAAAAATATACGCCACGAAATTAAATAAATCCTTCTAAATACATTTCGATTTATACTAAAGATGATCCCTATTACTGTTTGTTATCAGACTCATAGACGTTTAAAAGATATTTATTTGTTAAAGGATTTTCACCAAAATTAAACTAAATTAATAAAAACGCCCATAAGACGTGCACTTTTGGTTTTTCTCTATTATTTTATTTTATTTAATGTTTAATAACACATTTGAAAAAAATTCGCTTTTTGCACTTTTTCTCTCACTTTTTACTCAGTTAATATCCATGGGTACGATGTGGTGATGAATCTCTTTCGCCATCTTCCCATGATACGCACGGGGCGCGTTATTTATTGTATTTTTATTTCAGGTTCAGATGATAAAGAATCTATTAGTTCGGGCACGGGTCTCTACAACGGGCCGCCAATCTTTCAAAATTTGCTCCTACGGTTTTTAGACAACGACGCGCCAGTACTAGGTATCTAGACGTGACAACATACTAACACTTCTATTTTTCTAGAAAGGAAAAATGTTGACCCGTCAATTTTTTAATTATTGCAGATGAGAGCCCAAACGCGTCACCAGGAAACAGACAGCAGTTCGCGAACTTGGTGCACCTCTTTGGCGAACTCATTCGTAGAGATGTGTTTTCACACGACGCTTATATGTGCACGCTGATTTCAAGAGGTATTATGACGTGATGATTTATTAGTTTACACGAATACGTAGTGTATTGAATGAAACCAATTTTTACCCTGGTAGCCATGGGTTGGTGGTTTGTAGTAGTAAGGCGCTCGAGATTTCGGTAATTTAAAAATAAAATAAAATAACCGAAATATTTTACGTAAAAATTAAGTTCAATTAAAGTTTTATTTTAATTATAATTTTTGTGCTACGTTACCTATCTATATGCTGTAATTATTCTTCATTTCCGAAATAGATATTTTAGGTTTCATTTGTGTCATCTCGCATGCTTAAGTTTGAAGTCGTAGGCTTCGATAATAAACTACTCTAATTACAAAAAATATTTTTATTAACTTTTTATACTAATTCAGGTGACCTCATCTCGCCTACGGAACCCACGTCGACGGGTAGTAGCGGAAGCCATACGGTGGCGCAACCAGCAAACAGTACCGGCACCAATCATAACATGGACGATGATATATTTGCAGGCATTGATCTTAAACCAAAAATGGAGGTAGTTTATTCATTCTTAAATATGTATAAAAGTACCTATTTGGTTTTCACTTTTTTATATGGAAATGCTTTAAATCAATAAGCTTATACTACCTTAGGAAAACGTAAGAATGGACTTGGATGATTCTAAAATCGATGATGACCTCGACAAACTTCTACAACACATAAAAGAGGACCAACAGAACTCTATGGACGCTCCCGACAGCCCTAAGGATCCTGGTGAACCCTCACACGGGTAATTAACGGAATTTCAATATTATATTTATTATATTTTAATAACAAATTTCTATTGTATATGTGTAGTTCTAACGATTTTTTTTTACTAATATATTTTTATATTTGTCCCTTAATATGGTAAAAATTTTATGAATGATTACAGTGTAAATTCGCCAATGATGGGACCAAGTGGGATGAGTATTACCAGCATGCAGAGTATAGGAATGGGACCAATGTCTGTACCAGGTTAATAGTTTTTTTTTTTACGATTACGATTTATCCTTACTATATTTTCCTCTTATTTCTTTAGAATTTTCCAATTAATGATGATGTAAACAAATAATTTGTTTAAGCATATCAGAATCATTGTCAGTAGCTAGGAAAATACTAGATGGTTCCTTTTCGGTCTAGGTGACCGCCTGCATTTGTACATGCTGGCAGATTATTCATTCCTTTGCTATACGCATTACCCTAGTCCTAAGCAAACCGCTCGATTCAAATACGTGCTATTTCGGCAACAAAAGCCCGCAGACTGGCCGAGAGCATCTGGTTGTCCGGAAGAAGGAGGAATTAAGTTATGCAATTCCTGAGTACCGGTTTGCCGATTTCCTTTAACTAGGTAAAGATCTAAAAATCCCCATGGCAGGCTTTTCCACTGAGTCAGAAACTGCTAGGTGGTATTTTGAAGTACCAGCCCAGACATAGCAGCAACTCCACGCACTGCCGAATTTGTGCTTTATATAGTCATCAGCTAAACCGGGTCAAGCACAATTTTGTGTTACCTGCCGTAAGAACTAACTATGGAAAAAATAACATAACATTTGGGGGAGCACAGTTATACAATCAACTTCCAAAACATGTGAAAGAAGCGACTTCAATCAAAAGAAGATTATTTGAATATATTTATAATGATGAAACTATGCATTAAAATTATACTTGGACCACCGCTTTATAGTTGATAGGAACACAATGAACTCGCTTCTTGGTTAACGATCGACCGGTATAATTTTTATTTATTTTTTACTATCTACACGCACTAGAATTATAATATAGATGTTATTGTTCTCATGTAAGTGACTTATTGTCTTAATGAGAAATAAAGTTCTTTAAACTGAAGCACTGCCGAAACTGCACAGTAAGCTTACAGCAGTGAGCGGGTTGCTTTGGCTCTAGGCTCAACGAACCGATCATTGTTCAGGTTCGAGGAAATTTTAAATCCTAGTGTCAGAAAACTGTTTCTAAATTCCATTAATATATCCGGAAAGGAGCCAAGGTGAGCTGTTTCCATTTGACAATGAACACCTGTTTTTTGGAGGTGTTTAAATTCAAAAGATTAGCATCACCGCATTTAGGAACTGTCTGTAAAGTGAAATTCACACGCTCTCAACCATAGCTTCTCAGTTTGATTGTATTTGATCTCGACTGGACCGAGCGCTCGGCTGGTATGTCTCTACAACTGTGCTATCATCTGCGTACCCATAGCAGGCAGACATAAGCAGCTCGTTGAGATGCAATCCCTTAAGAATTTTGGCGTTAGTTGTCTGAGACCGTTCGCAAAGCGTTAAATAAGGGTTGTGCTACTGTAGCTAGAGGGTTTTTATTTCACAAACTTTCACCGTAATTCTTTTGTATAATAATTATTTTATTGTTTTAACCATAAAATAATTATTATAAAAAAGAATGTAACTTAGAGATGTGTGAGAGACAGAGACGCTACTATAATACTGCGTGTTTGACAAGGACAGCCTCAGAACTACGACCAGAATAAATTATAATGATTTCTTATATTTACGCGAACACTACACATGACTAAAACTACTTTTACGGATTTTATCGCGTTTATTTTTACTTTTAATTACTTTTATTTTAATTCCCGGCGTTTCGGGCGCTTTCCAGCACCCATGGTCCCACCCCAGGTCACGGGGGCCTGAGATGACTGACGTCCCGATGTCATTGTTAAACCCGGAGTACCTTCAACTTTTTTAATTATTGTTTATGGTCCGATCTATGCAAAATGAACTGACTATGTCCTGAGGTCTTGCAGTGGTATGCTTGGGTTTAGTTTTAATTTTATTGATTATAGGATCCCAAGCAGGTGGTAGTACCCAGCCTCCTTCTCTATTGAAATTAGGATGTTTTTTAATTTCAATAGCCTCACGTTTACGTGGTAGAGCCATGCTTTACGTGGTAGAGCCATGCTGCAGTTATATTAGTAGTATAGTTGTAGCACGAATGGGTCGGCTCGACCGGGGAAGGACCACGCTCTCACAGAATACCAGCGTGAAATAGTAGCTTAATGCTGCTGTATTTCGTATGGTGAGTGTAGAGAACCAGAGACCCTTTTTACTGGAAATGAGGCATTCCATCTCAGTCCTCATGGGTGACAACGCATTTGCATTTTGATTTGCAATGGAAGATAGATGTAGATGTCTATAGGCCACAGCAACCACTTACCATCAGGTGGACTGTGTGCTCGTTTGTCACCCTATTCTATAAAAAAAAAACGTATCATCCTTGGTAGGAATCGGTGTTCTTTCGCGAGGATTTGTGGTCTATCAAATCTAATGTAATGGTTGGGGCCGTCTAGGATATGATCACAAACTGCAGACTTCCCTGAACGTTGATGCTTTACATCAGCTATATATTCTTTTACGCGGGTCCTAATTGATCTTTTTGTTTGTACTATATAAGAGAGACCACATTCACAATCAAGCTTGTAACACTCCTGCATCTTGTAGAGGAATATGACACTTGACGGATGGTAGGAACTGACTAATCTTCTTCGGCGGCTTGTGGAATGTTCTAATAGAAGCTCGCTTCAAGATATAGCCAATCTTGTCTGTGAAACCTCTGACATATGGTAGTACAGCAGGCACACGCTCGACTGTGGCCGGCTTCACTCGGTCACTGTGACGTAGGCGCGGGACCCGAAGCTTGGGACCTGCTTGGGATCCTATAATCAATAAAATTAAAACTAAACCCAAGCATACCACTGCAAGACCTCAGGACATAGTCAGTTCATTTTGCATAGATCGGACCATAAACAATAATTAAAAAAGCTGAAGGTACTCCGGGTTTAACAATGACATCGGGACGTCAGTCATCTCAGTCCCCCGTGACCATGGGTGCTGGAAAGCGCCCGAAACGTCGGGAATTAAAAATAAAAGTAATTAAAAGTAAAAATAAACGCGATAAAATCCGTAAAAGTAGTTTTAATCAGAATAAATCATGTCTTATATCAGCATTACTAGTATTCTTTAAAAAATAGTTTAGATATTTGGTGTCCGGCAGGTATCCGCAGCAGCAGCGCGTGCGGCGGGGGCGTCGCGGGGGTCGGTATGGGCGGCGGGGTGGGGGGCGCGCCGCCCTCGCGCCACTACCACTACACCATGCACTTCCCGCTGCCGCCCGCCGAGCCCGACCACACGCCGCACGACGCCAACCAGCGCCACATCCTGCTCTACGGCGTCGGCCGCCAGCGGGACGACGCCAAACACGCCGTTAAGAAGATGACCAAAGGTCTCTCTCTCTCTCTCTCTCTCTCTATGTATCTCTTTATATCTCCCTCTCTATATTTTTATTATTAACCTCACAATTGATATGACTTTGGTCCTTAGGATCCCAAATGCGTGTTTTTTCGACAGATTAAGCTTTTTTCATTTATATCTTTAGCTGCCTCTTATAATACTATCTCTATCGCTACCAATTTTACTATATCTCTACATAGTATGAAGACCGAATTACACTTCGACAAGTACAGTAGCGAGTTGACTTGCGAACCTGGCGAGTTAAGTAGAAAATCTCTTTTGAACGGCAATAAGCGAGTTAAGTAAGTAAAACGGGATAGCAGGCCGGGCTATTTTTCGGTGAGTGAGTGCGAAGTGCTGCTCGCGCCCTCGAAGTGCAGCTAAACTCGTCGCCGTCGTGTGAACGAGCGAGTTTAGTTCAGTGCATAAGTTGACAGGACGCAACGTTTGCGCGCCAAAACGTATAATGGAGAAGATAACCATTTTTTGTTTTATATGCCAAAAAAATCTACAAAAAATTACGAAAATAACCGTGTTTTTAATTTTTTTTCTATCTTCAAAACTGACCGAGATATAAAGGCGCAAAGTTAACATTTTCGGTCTAAGCCGCGGGCCGATGACGTCAAGATTTCCATTTTCGTGCGAGAGACCCGACGCGCACTTAGAAAATCAAAACATTTACTCGAATGTGCCCGCCGCGCGCGGATTTACTTGCTATATATTTTTAACAAGAAACATTATAGAAAATGACACCATCTATTAAATATTGTGCTGTGTCTCAATGTAAAAATACGGCCACAAAAACACCTGAAGAGTTGTTTTTTAATGTGCCTAGAAACTCTACCCTCAGAAATAAATGGACAAATGCTATGAGAAGAGCACATCCTTTAGGACCAAACACGGTAGCATATTGTGAGGATTATTTCGATGTAAGTATTCAAATAATAATAATCTTCACATGATAGCTCTTGGTTATTGGTAGTAAATGCTTTCTATTAGGCATGTTGGTACCTACTCGAGTCGCAGTGTTTAAGTAACTAACGATTCATTGAACCTTTCCACGCTTAATGATCATTATAATTTCAAGAAGAAACAATACCTAATACCTACATATTTAACTAAAACTACTTCAGTGTAAATAAACATCCAAACTTGGGTAAAGTACTTACCTATGTAATGTAGATAAGTCAATGACCTGTCGTGAGTTCGTAAGTTTAGATACCTACCTATATTTGCAGCAAATTTTAAAATGTTTATAATGCATATAAAGGTTAAAATATGGAATATGTTAACAAACGTTTTTATATTTTTACAATATTTCAAGCAAAAACTAAACACATCGCAGAGCTGTTCAACCTGCATACTTTGCGGGCCGCAAATAATGGAAGAAGTTTGATTATGAAGTGGAGCACTTAAATTTTTTTTCATTTTGTCCTATTTTTATGTATTACATAGTTGGTACATATTTTAAATATTGATGGAGTAAAAATTACGAGGTTCCTTATTTTTTTATAGATTTTAAATAAGTTTGTATTTTGTTGTAGGTCGAAAATGATATGGAAAACTACGTGAAGTACAAACTAGTTGGTGGTCCCCTCAAACTTAAAAAAGATGTTTTGCCTCACAAGTTTGTTTGTCAAAATCGGTATACAGAAAAACCACAAAGATTTTTACTATCAAAACTAAATGCCAAATCTAGGTCAGAAACAGTTGCACATGCAATTGCCACTACTTCACAAGAAATTGAGCATAGATATGTTGTCGATCCTGTTACTACTCTAGATGATAATATTGACATTGATCCCTTGCCTGAAGAATATATAACTACGCTCTTAATCATAATAATAATGCGACCCTTTTTCTATTAATATTGAAAACATCTGATTTTTAGATAAAATCATATTTTTATACACCGAAGGTATATTTGTAGTAAATTTCTTATATACAATAGGAATTTTTTTAACCATAGAAACTACAAAAAGATCAGGGTACACTTATGAAGAATAAGAAAATAAAACTAGTTAGAGGCAGATAGTAAATAGGTAGGTAAGGTATGTTTAGTTATACTTATTCTTATCATTAGCAAATGAAACCCAGAAGTATTAATGTAATAATGGGTACCTAGGTTATAAAATATTATCTTATTCTTATGCGTATTTCAGCCGCGACAAAATCTTTGTTTCTTAGAAAATATTCCGCCACCATCATGTCACGGACTATTGAAAGGTTGTCAGATTGACCTTTTGAAACGCTTCTTCCATCATTAAATACTTAAAAACACCAGAGCGCACGAGGGCAAACAACTCACCCGCGAAATATTACTACAAACATTGATTTATATATTAAACTCAATGACTACAAACGTATGATCGGCGCGCTGGAACGGTACGGCGGCGCGGCCGCATGGAATCGATGACGTCACGCGCTACTCGCGGGCGCGGGCGAGATTTTAAAAATGTACGTAAACTTTCCACGCTTATAACTTCGGTAATAGTGCACCGATCGATGTGAAATAAAAACTAGAATTATGTGTTTGGTCTAGACCTTTTACCTACGTACTTAAAAGTTTAATATTGTAACCTTGTTATCTTCTCCATTGTACTTTTATAATTAAACTCGCCGCAAACTTGTACGGTACTATTTATTGAATATTTATACGTTTATATTGAGTTTTAACAATGAAATGAACCGTAGATATCACCTTTAAATTCGTACAGGAGTGTTTGGAACACGAATGTTTATATAATAGTAGAAGTACAAATCATAAAATTAAACATGCTCGAGATGCAATGAAAATTCTTAAAAGGTTTTTCAACAACAACCAGTAATATATCTCTGGCTATATCATTTAATTCTTGACGTAATCCTAGATCCATCTTAAACGAAAACAGGAAAAATTTGTAGTACTGAAACGTCACACTCAAATTCTATGAACTAACGTCCTTAACTAAACTCGCCACGAATACACTGTTTGAACGCTACTGCCCACTTAACCGTCTACTATCAACTGCTCTGTAACTAAACTTGCTGCTGTACTTGTCGAAGTGTAAATCGGTCTTAAAACAAAGCCGATTTCCACCGTCTGTACGCTTAGATCTTTTAAACTACGCAACGGATTTTGATGCGGTTTTCATGAGTTGATAGAATGATTCAAGAGGAAGGTTTATTATATGTATACATGCATATGATGTCCAGTTTCAAAAATCATAGCTTATCATTTAACATCACATGAAGACTTGTTTCGTTTTCAGAATAACTTAAGCTTCATGAATTTTTACAACATCTCATCAATCATCTTTAATTCAAGAATACATTACTTGATGAATACATAGTATTTATATTGATAACTTCTTCCAGAAATCTGCAAGTTGTTCTCCAAGAAATTCTCAATTGATGTAGCGGAAGGGGGGAAGATTAAGAAGCACTCACGAAGTGAATTTAATTTTGAATCTGTGACACAAAAATTTCAAGTAAGTTTGAATACGAACATATACGGTTGCTATTTACGAATAAAAATCAACAAGCAAAATGAAGTGCATGTTAATTGATCGATCTTAATTTTTTATTGAAAATCATTATTCTCATGATAGTGTACTATTAACTTGTTCTTATTATTTACATTTTCTGATGATGCTGTGAGGCGAAATCAATTGGTTTTTATAGCCATAAATTAAATGAAATGTACATGATGTGTCAATCCAAATTACGAAAATGTACTTGAAGTTGACAACAGTCTCAATTATAAATGAAATAACGCGTATGGTAGTGTAGTAAGTTGGGTGTGGCAGAAAAAGCACGAGAGTAGAATAAATGCTGTAGAAATGCGACCGTAAAGGAGTATGTTTGGGCGAATCCGAATGACAGGGTGGGAAATTGTGTGATAAGAGAAGAGTGTGGTTTGCAAGACAGTGTTGTGACCAGGATTAAGAAAGGTGTGCTTAAGTGGTTTGCTCATGTAGAAAGAATGAATAAGGAAAGAGTGACAAAACAAATCTATGTTGCAGGAGTGAATGGCAGAGTTAAGAAGGGACTCCCGAGACGAAAGATCGACTAAATTGGCGATATATTGGAAATGGGTCAAATTGAGCGTAACCTTAACCGACGAGCATGTATGCTTAGATATATGGATGTTTGCGGCGAGAGAGTTGTGTCAATCGTGCCAAATGGAAGTCCGTAGTATTTGCCTACCCCTCTGGATGACAGGCGTGGGTGTTTATGTATATATAACATTTAATATGTAATTTCCTAGCCGCCAAATTTCATGAACGCACTACGCGGCAAAACCTCCCGATACCATCCACACCATCTGGATGCGTGGCGGTTCACCACTGTACGTTTCACTAGGAGTTTTCTTCCGCGTACGACCACTCTGTGGAATAATTTACCACCGGCGATTTTTCTGGACAGATACGTCCTTCATGAAAAAGAGCTTACTCATTTCTAAAGGGCCGGCAACGCACCTGCAATTCCCCTGGTGTTGCGGTTGGTCATTTGCTGCGGTAGTCACTTAACATCAGTTCGCCCCCTCGTTTGCCCTTCTTCTATAAAAAAAGTATAACGTGTTTGCTGCCGGCAGGCGATGTCGATGTACGAGCAGGGCGCGGTGTCGTGGGCGGTGGGAGGCGCGGTGTGTGAGGCGCTAGCGGCGTACGCGGCCGGCGCCACCACCTACCTGCCGCAGCCCGAGCACGTTGCCTTCGCGCTCGACCTCATGGAGATCGCGCTCAACGTGCACGGCCTCATCGAAACTTGCATACAGGTATGAGTATCGCATTACTTTTGCTTTTTTATAGCGACAACAGCTACGTCTACGCAGGATCTGGAGTAACTTACAGAGCCCAGCGGATTATTACGCTAAATTCGCAAGGGTTATGGTCTTAACCTATCGCTGCTGCCAAATACCAGTGCGAAGGGTATAGAAAGCCAGTATGTTAACAGGCTGTGAGGCATTCCACCTTAGTAACCATACCAAAGGTGTATATCATGCAGGTTCCGTTACCTTCAGGACTTCAGGTGGACTTTAAGTTCATTTGTCACTTCAGTTTTATACATATTTAACAAAAAACTTTTGTGCACGCTGGTTCATAGATTTTTCATCTATTTAAATTATTTATTAAAAAAAAATAAACCACACTACAGAAAGAAAATTCACAGATTAATTTAGGTACTAGCGATTCGCCCCGGCTTCACATGAGTAATTTCAAGATCTCGACAACAACGCCCCCTACCGGGTCCAAATGAGTTTTTAAACCATCCAGGAACCCACTCAAATACACAAAATTTCTACAGATTAATTATATTGTTACGAGCTTGAGGTTCGTGACAATAAAAATTGCCGATAGAATTACCTAAATTAGCACTTTAATTCACTTTACACTAATTAAAGTTAAAAACACTAATAATTAATCACACTGATTCACTTTATTCCGCTCCGAAGCTTCGCTTGTCTCGCCAACTAAAATATAAATCAGCACCGAAATATCCAGAATATTCAAGTAAACACGCGCAAGGTACCGAGAGTTCGAGTTCAACTTCTAGAAGTTTAGTTCTTCGGTTCGAGACTAGATGGCGCTCTCGGTTGAAAGATTACTGATGTCATTTTCTGGAAAGCTCCCCTCGCTCTCGTCTCTGACACTAGATGGCGCTAGTGCCGTCGACTTAGGAGCGTAACACTGCCCCCTCCTAAGACATGCTCGTCCCGAGCATTATTGGCCCCATAATAACGCGCCAGGCGATCCACATGGACGATCTTAGGAGTCCCTCTTGCACCTTTCTGTATCCGGTAGGTTACATCGTTGATCCTGGTCACAATCCGGTACGGGCCGTCCCATTTAGCTTGAAGCTTAGGAGATTTCCCTTTGCTGCGGACTGGATTGTGCAACCACACTAGTGAACCTTCGTCGAACCCTTTATTGTTCATTTTGCGGTCGTACCGGGTTTTCATTTTCTCAGACATTTGCTGGCCCGATTGTCTGACGTGCTCATAAATGTCATTCATTTTGTTCCGCAAGTCATTTGCATAATCGGTTATACTGCGTGGGGTATCAGGTGGTATCCCGGTGATCAGGTCTGCAGGCAGCCGTAATTCTCTTCCAAAGTTTGCGAAAGCTGGTGTCACTGCTGTACTTTCGTGAACGGAACTTCGATATAACAATAAAAACGGTTGTATGTACTTGTCCCAATCTCGTTGCCGATTGTCTACAACTCTTGCTAGGTACCTCTCCAATGTCTGATTAAATCGTTCTACCATTCCATCAGATTGCGGGTGATAAGAAGTCGTTCTTGTTTTATGAGTACCCATAACTCGGCAAGTTTCCTGAAATATTTGAGACTCAAAATTCCTTCCTTGATCGCTGTGAATCTCCAAAGGTACTCCAAAACGACAGAAGACTTCATGAACTAGTTTATCTGCAACTGTTGAAGATTCTTGATTTGGAATGGCGAAGACTTCTGGCCACTTAGTGAAGTAATCCATCACAACCATGAAATACTTGTTACCGCTTTCACTCTCCGGAAACGGCCCCGCCACGTCAATGGCTATTATCTCCCATGGTGCACCAACATTGTACAACTTCAATGCACCTCTACTACGAGTCAGGTCCCTTTACAACCGCACAACTTGTACATTTGCGACACCAGTCCTCGACATCGTTTCGACAGTGGACCCAATAAAACCGTTCTTGGATCTTCAGTAGAGTTCGTTTAACTCCCAGATGGCCTCCGGAACAATCATTATGGTACAGCTGTAGAGCATCCGGTACTTTAGCTTTAGGGACAACCATTTGCAAGTGACAGCTGTCTCCCCGAACGTTTTCCCATTTACGGCACAGAACTCCATCCTGAAGCAGCAAGCTGTCCCATTGGGCCCAATAGCTTTTAGTGGTCGAACTCATCGCTGAGACGTCGCTCAACTTGGGCTTGGGAGCACTGGCCTTCATCCATTCCAGAATCGGCTTGATGTCTGGATTTCCCTGCTGTGCATGTTGTAAGCTGTCCTTCTACTCGTTGCTGAGGTGGTCTGCCCTGAGCATCCTCACGGATACCACTTCCTTACTCTCCTGCCTAGTACAATGTTTGCAATCTTCAGGACAAGGTCTTTTTGACAATGCATCTGCGTTGCCATTAGATTTCCCGCTGCGATGTCTCATAGTAAAGTCGTATCCCGGCTGCTGCTGGGCGGTGATGTTAACCGCACTTCCCTTCTGAGATCTCGTGCACCTTCCCTTTCTAGGGTTCGCTTAGGGCAGCTGGATCAAAGATGGCCCGTTTCCCCAAAGCAATAGCACCTACGGCTGTATCCTTTATTGTGGTCTCGAACCGTAACTGCTGCAACCTCCCTAACGTGAGGGGAACGATGATCCTGACGCCGCCAGACGGTGCCGTTAGCTGCACTACTCTCTCGAGATCGATCAACTTCCCTTTCTACAGTTCGCTTAGGGCAGCTGGATCGAAGGTGGCCCTTTTCCCCACAGCCATAGCACCTAGGGCTGTATCCTTTGTTGCGGTCGCGAACTGTAGCTGCTGCAACCTCCCTGACGCCTGATGGGAACGATGATCCTGCTGCACGGCTTCCACGTCCAGTGCATGGGCCAAAGCGTCCTTAAGCGTCTCGTGGTGCCCGAGCCTCACAGCAGCTCTGACTTCCAGGTCGCGGATGCCGTCGATGAATGTCTGCACCAGGTTCCCTTCAATGAGCGCAGGTACAGACCGGTATGCTTTTCGCACCAGCTTCACCTCTAGAGCCCACTGCTGCAGGTTTTTGTTGATGCGCTGCACGCGATCTTTAAGCTGCGCACGAAAGACGTGTTCCAGGTGAGCGTCGCCATATCTCGCCTCCAATGCCTCAAGGAGTTGCTCATAAGTCACTTCCTCACCGAAAGCTTCCAGAACTGTTAAGGCATGGTCGCGCAGGCCTAGTGTGAGAGCAGTCATGGCTTGACTTTCCAGCCGTTCGCCTTCATAACAGCCTCGAACTGGATTTTGTGGGCTGACCAGGAAGAGGTACCGTCGAACGGTGGCACCTTGAACCCACATAGCGAAGGTGTTGTAGCTACTACGGGAGCTGTAGCTCCATCTCCAAGTTTGAGTTCGTCCAGTGATTTCTTCATGTCCAGCCATTACGTTGTCGACCCGATTGTTTACTTGGTCGATTCGGGTTTCAGCTTTCTTGATTTGGGTTTCAGCTTCCGACAGGCGGTTGTCATGCTGAGCAACCCTATCCTTAACCTCCTTTATCTCCTTCCCGAAGGTGGCGTGAAGGTCCTTCATGAGGAGCATCTGCTCTTCCAACCGACGGGCCTGTTCCTCCTGTCCGCCCCGCAGCTGCTCCTCCAAACGACGAGCCTGGTCTTATCGGCGGGCCTGTTCCTCCTGTCCGCGCTTCAGCTGCTCTTCGAACCGACGAGCCTGTTCCTCCTGTCGGCGGGCCTGCTCCTGCAGCATCACCATCAGAGCACCTAAGTTAGGTGCTGCAGATGTAGGGGCTACTGACGGGCCTGCAGCCGGTGGCTGGCCCTCCGACGTCTGCGGCGTTGCACCACCAAATCTTCTTTGGTCCGTCTCCTGCTGGCGTTGACTTCGGGTACGGACACCCTCCGTTTCCTCCTTAGGTAAAATCGGCATGATTTTATCCCACTTCTGACACCAATTGTTACGAGCTTGATGTTCGTGACAATAAAAATTGCCGATAGAATTACCTAAATTAACACTTTAATTCACTTTACACTAATTAAAGTTAAAAACACTAATAATTAATCACACTGATTCACTTTATTCCGCTCCGAAGCTTCGCTTATTTCGGCAACTTCAATACTTCCCGATCGCATCTTGCAGCGCCTATAAATATAAATTAGCACCGAAATATCCAGAATATTCAAGTAAACACGCGCACGGTACCGAGAGTTCGAGTTTCAACTTCTAGAAATTTAGTTCTTCGGCTCGAGACTAGATGGCGCTGTCGGTTGAAGGAATAGTGATGTCATTTTATGGAAAGCTCCCCTCGCTCTCGTCTCTGACACTAGAGGGCGCTAGTGCCGTCGACTTAGGCGCGTAACAAAATTATTATTCATTATAGCCCGAACTATAATTAGTTTTTTACTTTCTTTATAAACCCCCCCCCCCCTTAATCCCCTTCGTGAGGGAGATTTCGTAAAATTAGTTCTCAGTTGAACTCAAGATGACAAAAATAATAATTTCGCCAAATTTCAAGCCTGTAGAAGCTACAGATTAAAAGTTTATTTTTATATTTAATTTATAAATAATTTTAATTATATTTTTATTAAATCCGTTCTTTTTATTTTTTTACATGCCAAAAAGAATATTCTGGCCAAGTTTTATACCTATAAGAACTATACTTTGAAAATGTGATTTTTTTTTAATTAACGCTCCCGCTTGCGAGTTGAATTTCGTAAAATCCTTCCTTAGCTAACCTCTACGGCGAAAGAAATATTCCTACCAAATTTCAAGTGTTTAGGCCATAATATGATTCCAGAGATATCGTGATGAATTCAGTACATAGGCGGAAATCTCTTAAGATTATACTCAGCCATTATAAGCTACACGCTACTACTATAAAGTAAAAAAGTAATGCTACACGTATAAAGAAACAGAATATAAAAAATATACTGAATCTTTTCTACCTAGTCATTGACGTGTAATGGTAGCGTGAACGAATCTGCTGCCTCATGTCATCCCGTGGGTGTTGTAAGAGGCAACAGAGGTGAACTGAAAGTGAAGACCAGCGCCCTGGAGCGCAGCAAAATCTTCCAATTAAAATCCCACATGATAAAAACTCGACGGATTCAACTCGTCTTGGCAGCGTTCGGGAAATTACGACACATCTTCTCGTCAGGTATACCTCAACCTCTGAAAACTAAAGTGTACAATCAGTGCGTGTTGCCAGTGATGACTTACGGATCAGAGATGTGGTCCTTCACTGCTGGCCGTATGAGGACGCTCACGGTCGCTCAGCGAGCTATGGAGAGGGCTATGCTCGGAGTTTCTCTGCGTGATAGACTCAGAAATGAGGATATCCGCAGTAAAACCAGAGTGACCGACATAGCCCAACGGATTAGTAAGCTGAAGTGGCAATGAGCCGGACATATAGCTCGAAGAACCGATAACCGATGGGGAAGAAAGGTTCTCGAGTGGCAGCCTCGTACCGGTAAGCGTAGTGTAGGGCGACCCCCCACTAGATGGAGTGACGACGGAAGTCGATGGATGCAGGTGGCTCAGGACCGTGCTTTGTGGCATTACTTGGGGGAGGCCTATGTTCGGCAGTGGACTTGTGAAGGGCTGTGATGATGATGATGATGATAAAAACTGTGTTGTGTTTGCCAACCCGCCTGCCAATAGCATCAATGGCAACTATGACAAATATCCCCTCTATGAATTTTTAATAAGCTGGATGATTTAATGAAATATTTTATAGTGAACTAGCTTGCGAAGCAGACGTTGTTCTGCCCTTTTCGACGACCCTTTGTCATGTCCTATTAAAAATCCTTAAATTCGAAAAAAATGTGGGTCACTCATGGGCAAAAACCTATCATATCTCACAAGTTGGACCAAACTGCGCATGGTGTGTAAATTTGATTAAAATCGGTTAAGTAGTTTAGGAGTCCGTCGCGGACAAACAACGTGACACGTAATTTATATATATTAAGACGACAAAAATCTTTACAGATACTCAAAGAATTATCAGAGGTGGAAGGTGCTCTCATAACGCGTGGTGCACCGAGCAGTGGTTTAGCGGCACCCAGAGCATACACATCTGCCCTAGCTCTGTACACTGTTGGAGCATTACGACGCTACCACTCTTGCTTATTGCGTAAGAAAGTTCTTATTTCACATCGTAGTTTTATTGCAATTTATAAAATTAAGGTTTTTGAGTCTTACACGAATAAACAATACACCTATTGTTTGAACTAATTAGTTTGTGAAAAGTTAGGACTTTGGATGTTAACATGGTTCCTATACAAAAGTAATTTTTCATTGCTTTTAATACATAATTACTCCCACATAATAATAATGTCCTCCAGACCGAAATTCGCCCACGGCGGCCTGCCTCAACGGAGGCTAGCCAACGGCGCAGGACAGGAGTATAGTACCCAAGTGTATGCGCAAGCACAGATGCACTCTCTATTCCCTAACTCTCATAATCCGATGGGACGGTAAACCGACACGACCGGAGAGAGATCAGGCGCAAGACCAACGGCTTTACGTGATTTCCGAGGCACGGAAGTGAGACACCGCCAACTTCCTGACTCCGGGCAACTACTGAGAATTTCTCGACAGAAAAACTCAATAAATGATTTTTTGGCTCGACCGGGGATTTGAACCCAGGACTCACACTACTACAACCGCTAGACCAATGAGGCAGTCAATTAAAATCCCACATAGCCCAATAGGTAAACTCCAACATATTTTTATAAATATTATTACCCTTTTACAGCATATTTAAGAAATAATTTCACGTGTATTAATTGGATAAAGTCACAAAAACTTATTTTTGAGATATTAACATTTCAAGTTTGGATCAGTGTCACTTTTGTTTAAATTACTTTTAATTTAGAAAAGTATAGTGAGTTGAGTCCTTTTTGTGTACTTACGTCCAATTGAAAGTGCGTGGTGAACACGAGAGAAGGCATGTGCACAAGAGCGCGGCATTTCATATTAGGGCTTTTCTGTTGCCCGCCTGCTCAGGATCCCTTTCATTTATTTTTCGTATCATAGTGTCACATTGCTTAAATATATTGTATGTGGACGGTGCAGTGTGTGTGGAGCACGCGTCGGCGGTATTCGAGTAATCGTACCGATTGGTAAAGTGCGCGGTTGACCCGAGAGAGGGCTTTTTCTTTACCCGCTTTTCAGGCTACTCCCCTTCATTTGTTTTTCGTATCATGGTGTTACATTTGTCAAATATGTTGTATGTGAACGGGACAGTGTGCGTGGAGCAGACATCGGCGGTGTTCGAGCAACTGTGCCGGCTGGTGAAGTGCGTGGTGAACCCGGGCGACTGCGGGTCGGCGGAGCGCTGCGTGCTGGCGCAGCTGCACGACCTGTACAAGGCGGCCGCGCACCTCTGCCACGCGCCGCACGCCGACACCTTCGCCAACGCCTACCCTAAGATCAAGTATGTGCAAAATACTGAAGTAGTGAGTACCCTTAACCGACGAGCATGTATGCGTAGGTATATGGATGGTGAAGGAGGCGAGAGAGGTGTATCAGGGTCGTGCCAAATAGAAGACTGTAGTCTCTGCCTACCCCTCTGGGTGACAGGCGTGAGTGTTTATGTTTATGTTTAAAGTATCGCCTGTAATCGTCTTTGCACGATGTCATTTTTGTCGCACGATGTGCTTGTACCAGTCCAGAGTGGTACAACAATTATATGCTTAATAAATGAATAAAATATAACATGCCTGTTTTATACGTGATGCAATATAATTCCATTTAGTACTTTTATTTTTTCATTCTTGAAAGTTCAAAAGTAGTTTAGTACCGATTAGGAAACCTTTTCTGGTAGATTTGCCCAATATACGAACCCCCGGCACAGTTTTAAGACCTTGCCTTACACTTGGGAAACGGATGTACTTTTGCAGAGCAACGGGGGGAGAGGCACTGCGAGGTATGGGGTGGACTGACCTTGTGCTAGCGCACTTCACTGAGTGATAGACAATACATGCGATTGGCACAAGCATGTTTTATAGTACTTATTTAACTAATTTTAAGTGCTGTTTTCAAAACAAATAATATCTATAATGGTGAATTACTGATATAGTTATATGAGTTACTAAGAAAAATTGGATTCAAATGAAGGCCATGTTTATGTTTCCCTATTATTACTTTTTTTGATAAGATTGTTTATATGAATGCGAATACACTTAAAAATTAAATTTAACAATCGAAAACTGAATTTCATCTATAAACCAAAAGTGTTATAAAAATATTTGGCAATGCAAGACTTGTAGATGTGTTTTTTCTTGTAGTAATTAAAATGAACTTGTTCAATAAATATTTTAACTTATAAGTATCTACATAATGTTGATAAATGATAATGAGTATTATAGTATCCAAAATTATTTTATTTCCATTTTCGTGACCACCCCTAGAATACACTTCTAATACATATGCAAGCGGCGGCATCGCCTGATATCAAAGGCGTTTCACAACTGTAAGGTCTTTAAGCTGTGTGGACTCCACTATCAAGTAAAATTTATGTTCAGTTAGAATGCGGGATAAATAAAGATTCTTAATATTTTAAATTTTTGTAGAATAGTGATTCGTAAAATTTATTAGGCAAATTCAGATAAAGAAGAACACCACCAGAAAATACTGCACTATTTAATATTAACACATTTGTTACAGGCAAGCGCTATATTCACAGTTACAGCCGACGCCATCCAATTATGTATATAACCCACAATTTTTAAGCGAGTTCTTTACGAATCCTCGTAAAGGTAAATAATAAAACATATTATTTGAATTAATTTTATAATTAGGATAATTTTAAGAAAAATATTATTTTACAGGTAAAATAGAAATTGCATGGGCTCGTCAAGTCGCCGAATCGCCGGCTAACAGATACAGCTTTGTTTGTTCAGCAATGTTGGCTGTATGTCGTGAAGTAGACAATGATCGGTAAGAGCAGTTTTAAATTCGTCTTTTTGTTACAGTCGAGAAAACGCACTGAAGGACTTCATCCTTTTGATTTTGATATTTACCTTTTTGCGACATAGTTTATGGTTCACACAGCAAAGAACTGGAAATCCTTACTGGCATCCATCCTCCAAAACCGATGTTAACTTTTATTCGCCTCTTCAAGACATTGATGAAGGCTTATCAAAGCCGAAGCTTTTATTATTTAGTACCTCAATGCTCCATCTAATCTAGAAGGTTGGCTGTAAACATAATTGATAGAATCAGGCGTTACTTTGCGGAAATCCATTATAATAAAAAAATAAAAATATAAATTTCTTTGCAACTTTCCGCTAAACATATAAAATGATGTGTCTTACCTGGATTGAAGCGCACCTCCCGCCCTCCCTCAATTGCATACACTAACTCCGTCACCACTAGACCAAGCACCACTACTCTCAACACCACTATTCCAGGCAAGACACACCATCGACGATAATACGACACGTGTTTCGCCTCTACACGAGGCATCCTCAGGTAATATAGATTCTCGTATATATTATATACGAGATATATAGTATAGATAGTCGTATTATCGTCGATGGTGTGTCTTGCCTGGAATAGTGGTGTTGAGAGTAGTGGTGCTTGGTCTAGTGGTGACGGAGTTAGTGTATGCAATTGAGGGAGGGCGGGAGGTGCGCTTCAATCCAGGTAAGACACATCATTTTATATGTTTAGCGGAAAGTTGCAAAGAAATTTATATTTTTATTTTTTTTATTATGGCTGTAAACAGTTGGCCTATTTATAAGCAATGCCCATAATTGATACGTATTTAAAACTATGAGTTGACGCCAAACTTCAAACGCTTTTAGTCTTTTAATGTGGTAAAGCGTGGGTCGGCTCGACCGTGGTAGAATAACGTTCACGTAAAATGTCAGCATGAAACAACAAAATAATGCCATGTTTCAAATAGTGATTGTAGTGAATTAGAGATGAGATCCTTTTTACTGACAACGAGGCATTCCATCTTAATCCTCAGGGTAACAACGCATCTGCATTTTGATTCTTAATTGAGGGTTGATGTAAATTTCTATGGGCCACAGCATCCACATACTATCAGGTGATGTTTGCTTGCTTGTCACCCCTATTTTGTAAAATTGTTATTGCTTTCAATGAGTAAAGAATTCCATTTAGAACTAAGCCATCGGGACTGGCAAAATGGTTTTTAATTCTTGTTTATACTTTCAATTATTCAATAATTTGCTGACAATATTAAATTTAATAAAAGTGTAACTAAAATGGTTATGGTTAAGGTCATTTGAGACAACAATTTCAAAAAGCGTAAAGAAATTTTTCAACGTCTTTATTTATCAGACATCTGTGGGATACACAATTACATCTGTGGGATAAATGTGAATAAACAATTATATAAGCGTACTGGTGCACACAGGGTGAACGAGCTAGGCGTGCTGTGCGCGGAGATGACAGCGTGGTGCAGCGGGCTGGCGGCGGAGTGGCTGGGTGCGCTTGTGGCGCTGTGCGGCGCGCAGCACTACCCCGCCGCGCCGCACGCCGCGCCGCCGCCGCTCTATCCCGACCTACTGCACCACCGCGACCTGCACGACGCGGCCGCGCACGACGCGCTCGCCGTCTTCACCTGCATCCTGGTCGGTACGTACAGCGTGCGCCGCCGCCGCTCTACCCCGACCTGCTGCACCACCGCGACCTTCACGAATCGGCTGCGCACGACTCGCTCGCCGCCTTCACCTGCATCCTCGTCTTTTTTTTCGCATTCGCCACACCTACTCACTCCGCCACGACACTAGACGGCCCGCCGTCCTCAACTGTTACTTGTCCTGCTGCAAAAACATTTTATATTCATTCTGTTCCGGATGTTATGGTTGTCTACTTTTTCACCATGGATCATATCACATTAGCGTTTCATCGGATGTAGGTAACGTAATGAGTAAAAGAGTTGTATATATGTATTATATATTATATATCTTAGTCTTTAGAGGTGACAACGCATCTGTAGTGTTCCTTTTTATGAAGTCTGCAGTAACCACTTACTGCGTACTGGCTGTAATGTAAGTTCATTTTGGCACTTCATTATTATAAATAACAGCACGTAAAGCTGTTGGTCCTCCGCTTGATCTCCCTCCGGTCGTTTTGTATTGCTTTCCCATCGGATTCTAGGAGTGAGAGATTAAAGAATGCAACTGTGCTTGCACGCACGCAACTATAATCCTGTCGTGAGCAGATGGCTATTTTCCATTGAGACTGGCAGCCGTGACCGAAATTTGTTCTGGAGTGCTTTATTATTATATCTCAAGTATAATTGACTACTTCCGATATTTTTCGTATTTTGCGTCTTTTAAAATCGGCTAGTGAACTACACGTTATCATAATTACAATATTTTTTATATACAGCTCGTCACTGCTTCTCACTAGAAGACTTCGTGCGCCACGCGGCATTGCCGTCGCTTGTGAAGGCGTGCGGAGGTGGGGGCGTATCGAACAACCCCGCCAACGCACCCTCGCCTGATACAGGCGCCAGGCTCACGTGTCACTTGCTGCTTCGGCTGTTTAAAACTGTCGATACACCGCAACCCGGTAGTATTTTAATGAATATTTAAATACTATTTTTAACAATTTTGCAATCGTGGTTGATGAAGAACGGCAACTACGAGATTTTTAAGAGAAATCATTTACTGTTACAAAAACGTATCTGACAAGTGGTGCACGGAAGGCAAGTGCGGGGAAGTAAATGTCGGGAAATGTGGGGAAGAAATTTTGAAGTTCCAGTTTTTAATTTAAATTAGGTTAAATTAGGAAGATCCGCCCCAGTCTTGCAAGTGTGATTTTTGGATCTCAACCACAGCGCCACCTACCGGGCTCAATTGAAAGGTGCTTAAACCATCCAGGGACCCACTTAAACATACAGAAAAAATATCATCCATATCGATCCAGCCATTTTTGAGTCTGCGAGGCTAATGGACAGCAATTGATTTTATATAATAATAGCGATCTGCTCCGGTTCCGCACGAGTGATTTCTGGATCTCGTCAACAGCGCCACCTATCGGGTCTAATTGAGTTTTAAACTATCCAGGGACCCACTTAAACATTACAGAAAAAATATCATCCATATCGGTCCAGCCATTTTCGAGTTTTAGCGAGACTAACGGACAGCAGGTGAGGAGAGGTGATGTCAAAGATTTTAGTTCGTAAAAGTCCACTGTTTAACATGGGCTTCTCCTGTCCCTTTGTAGGGAGGTTTTGCCTAAATATATTGTATTATCTTTAATTTGGTCATTACTATAGCACCAATGTTTAGTGGTGTTGACCATGTAGCGGTGGTTTAAGAACATGCACTACCCTATATCGTCCCGTGGGTGACGTAAGATGTGGCAGCAGGAATTAAACCAGGAGATGGGCAGCAGCGTGTTCTTAATAACATCTAAAAACAAATAATTGCAGTTGCCAACCCGCCTGTCAAGCGTAGATATATGGCAAATGGGAAGGATATAGAACATAGACCTCTACCATAAATTGCCTCATGATGGTGTTCACTATGAGGCAATCTATGGGGGGGCCTATGTTCAATAGTGGACTTTAGACAGGCCCATAGATATATGAAACGATAGATATGATAGGCATACGCTATCGGTAAGAGTATCGGATCCCATAGACATAAAAATAAAAACTTTTTTTATTCAATGTAAATATAATTAAAACTTATTGAAAATCATTCTTATATTTATTTTCCTCTGGTTTGAAAAATATCTGTTCTGGGAAAATTCTGCAAGAAAATCGAGATTTTTTCCTGAAAACAGTAAATCAAACTATAATATGTTACACAAAATAAATTAGAAATACCTATATTGGTAGCAATCACCTCACTTCCAGGGGTTATTATCATCTATAAATTCCTGAATATAATAATAACTCTTTTTAATCAATCTTTGTTTAATAATGTTTTTAAACTTGGTGGATAAAAGAACGGACATGCCCATGGGCTGTTTGTCCGGGCAAGTCTGTCACCCTTTGCACAGACCTATAGTAGCGCAGTCCGTCTAGTGAAATCCCCGCTCTAGAGTGATTGTTGCGGTGCGCAGGGCTGTACAGCGTGTCGACGTCACCGGGGCCGGGCGGCGGCGCGGCGAGCGTGCGGCTGTCGTGCGACCGCCACCTGCTGGCCGCCGCGCACAAGAACATCGGTGTCGGACCCGTGCTCGCCACGCTCAAGGCCATCCTCAGTCAGTACCTCTATTTATACAGGGGGGGGGGGGGCGTGGTTTAGCCAGCGTGAAATAGCAGGTTAATGCTACGGTTTCGTATGGTGAGTGTAGAGAACCGGAGACCCTATTTACAGGAAACGACGCATTCCATTTTAGTCCTCAGTAGTGTCAACACAACTGCATTTAAATTCTTAATCCACCCATCCCATCCATCATCATCTTCTCTATTGATATTAGATTGTTTATTAATTTCAATAGCCTCGTGAGTAATCCTAGGTAGGAATCGATGTTCTTTTGCGAGGATTTGTGGTATATAAAATCTAATGTAATGGCGGGGTCGATCTAGAACACCTTCACAGACTGCGGACTTCCCAGAACATCGGTGCTTTACGTCAGCTGTATGAATATATACTGCTACCTAGGATGATTCGCGAGGCTATTGAAATTAAAAAAACATTCTAATTTCAATAAAGAAGATGAATGGGTAACTACCATCTGCTTGGGATCCTATAATTTATAAAATTAAATTCAAACCCACGCATACCACTACAATACTTCAGGATACTGTAAGCTCATTCTGCGCAGATTAGACCAAAAATTAATATTCAAAAACTGAAAGTAGCCGAGATAACTATGACATCGGGACGTAAAAAACCTCAATCCCCCTGTGATCATGGGTGCTGTAAAACATCCGAAACGTCGGTAATTAAAAAATTAAATTAAACTCGATAAAATACGTAAAAATTAGTTTTATTTAATGTGTAGTGTTCGCGTAAATATAAGAAGTTATTAAGACATTATCGATCAATTAATTCGCATGCATTACCGATTGCATGTGTTATCAATGATTTTTCCATAATTTCTATTATGAATCGTTATAAATAATTTTTGTATAATTATCGTTTTGCTTTTATATTATTTTTTAAATTATCAAATATAAAATAGATTATTTTTAATTTTCTCAGTTTATTTTTAATTTAGAATTTGAGGTATTTTCAAAGAGTATTATATAAGTATTTTCATTTTCTAAACATTTGTAATTAATTCACTTATCAGTTATATTTATAACAGCGGTTTACTTATTTTCATATTATAAAATTATTTGGATTGTATAATTCTTACACATTCAAACTGTTGCTAGATTCAGTTTTGATAGTTAGTAGGGATATGCTACCACCATTGTGAGATATATTCAAACGATTGCAATAATTATTGACTGGCTATTCGAGTTGTGAACTAGTAAAGTAAACAACAAGTAATCAAGCGTATTATTATCCTTCCTGCGACTCCTATATTGAAAACAAACCAAGATAACCTTGTTTTTGTAACTTTTCAAGATTAACAAAAATCTACTTTATAGTGGTTGGTGACTCGACTGCTCGAGACGGTGGAAAGCCAAGTGGCAAAAAATCCAGTGAGCTGTCACACATATTAGGCACCAGCGATACCGTCCCCACCGATGCACAGCTGGACCTCATGTCGTGAGTATCATATTCTTATACTGTTTAGACTTCATATAAAAATCAAATGTTTTTCCAGTTTAATTTCCTTTAAATTAAATTTTGAGATCCCTAATTCCTTTAAAAACTTAACTAGGTCGCTTTTATACATTTATCACCAAAAGCTACAGGCAATGAGGTAGTCAATGCCGTAATTAATAATTTTCTACATCTTATGATTTGAATTTGTTATTTTATTAGTATCTCAAAACTTGCTTACGAGATATACAAATAGGATTACTATGTAAAAATATTTAGAAACAGCATGGTAGCGATAATTTCATTCCCAAGGGTTATTATCAATTAGTAGTATAATAACCCATAATAAATAATTTTTGCTTAAAAAAGTTCCTAAACTTTTTGTTGTAAAAGGGTATATATCTAAGGCGTACATTACACGCTCATACAGGCTGTCAGTTTTACAACAATTACGGTTGTGATTGATGAATAACCTACCGTGTAATGCAGGCGTCAATCAATTTCATCAATAGATTGAAGAAAAAACGTATGACTGATAGGCATAGATTACGCGCTCATCATTACAGCCCTTCACAAGTCCACTGCTGAACATAGGCCTCCCCCAAGGTATGCCACGTAGCACGGTCCTGAGCCACCTGCATCCATCGACTTCCTGCATATCTTACCAGGTCGTCACTCCATCTAGTGGGGGGTCGCCCTACACTACGCCTACCGGTACGAGGCTGCCACTCGAGAACCTTTCTTCCCCATCGGTTATCGGTTCTTCGAGCTATATGGCCGGCCCATTGCCACTTCAGCTTACTAATCCGACTATATCGGTCACACGATTACGCGCTCACGCAGGCGTAAATCACACGCAACCGTAATTGTTGTAAAACTGACAGCCTGCATGAGCGTGTAATGTGCGCCTAAGTAATGCAGTATTAGAATAGAAAAAAAGCACTACCTAATAAAGCTTCTGGTTATAAGGCGTGCAATACCGACTCTTTGGAGTGTCATCTGAGTGTCAATTACCTTGTTCCGATAGTTCATAACAGCAATTTTGACATTAATCGTCATCATCATTACATTACATTACAGTCTTTCACAAGGTCACTGCTAAACATAGGGGAGCCTACAAATAAAGATATTCTACAAATACACTGTCCTGAGCCGTCTGTAACCATCAACTTGCATGCCTTACTATGTCTAGTGGAGGGCCGTACTAAATTCGCTTACATGTCGGTTGGTGCAGGTCGGCTTACCATCGGTTGTCGGTTTTTCGAGCTATATGGCCGGGTCATTATCTAATAATTTAATATTTCACGACATATATTTTGACTTATCTTTTTTGTATTATATGGTTTAGTTTAAGATTTAGTAGATGATTTGTAAGGAAAGCAGCAATCAATGCAGTAACCGGTAAATAATATTCATATATATTGACTTGAGACCATTTTCTTTATTCATAGGATGGTAGATTCAGAGATGAGTGGGGGCCATAGAACTCCTAGGTTTGTTTTATTTTAATATTGAGTTGTAATGTTGCACATCCAAATCCTTGCATTACATAATGTCACTCACATGTCTGTTTCGAGGGCGCGAAAGTTGTATGGTCACAATGCTCACCCGCTTTGCTTCTATCCATATCTGATTACTCATTTCATTCTCATCTCCAATCTTCGAACGTGTTGATGATGGGATTTGTTTATGTGTAGTTACTTTCCTTTCTCCTTCGTTGGTCTACATAAAACTTTGAACGTAAATTCCTAACTCTGTCCACTAATTGATTGTCAACTATCGATATTCAATAATTCATTACATGGTTGTAACATTGTCACTCAAAATTTTTGAAGTAAAACTTCTTTACGCACGCTTGACTTGGGGAGTAAGCTGGCGAACGCGTTACGAAGTGTGATCGGGCGAGGCGAACGGGAGTGGAGTGGGGGATATAAGCCGATATTAAATTTAAATATTTGAAGAAAATTAATATATGTATATACATGTATATATTATACATATATGCGTATATGAACACATATAAACATACATATACGAGGGCGACACTGAAAGGTTTTAGAACTGGCCACTTGTAAACGATATAATAAAAAAATAAGTTCAAATTTTGAAAATGGAACTCTTTGCCAATATTATTGTGGATGTATTTTCTTTATTTGTTATTTGTTTATGATTTGGCGGCAAATTGAAAATTGTCTGTGTCACGTCGGCATGAATTCAATCGAGAAAATTTTCTTACAATGATTTTTATGACTTTCGATGTCATTTAAGTCAACAAGAAAGTTATGATAGACTTCGATTGACGATGAAGCCCCATCTCGGGCCACTGTTTACGACTAGTTAATTGAGTTCAAATTTGGTCGCACCAATCTCACCGATGATCTGCGTGAGGACGGTCTTCTACGGTGACGACTGGAGATAACATCGATGTTGTGTGGCGTATGACAAAGACTGACAAATGGGTGTCTTATCAGCAGATTCAGACAATCTTAGGAATCGGTATAAGTCAAGAACACAAAATTCTCCATGAACATTTAGCGGTCAGCAAGCTTTGTGCCCGGTGGATACCTCATAATTTGACAGAGGCCCAAAAACTCCGTCGTGTTGATTGGTGTCGTGAAATATCCTGAAACTAAGAGACAGTCTGCTGTCTGGGTGTTGCCTTCCGAGGAGTTGCCGTGTGTTTAAGAAGATCAAAAACAGTTACTGTAGAGTGGTACTACTAGTACTACTGGTAGTTTGCCACTTGTCTTGAAAAAAGTTCGGGAGAAACGACCTCGCTGTAAGGTCCTCCTTCACCACGACAACGCCTCGTTGCACACCGCCATGTAAACAATCGACTACTTAGGGACGTCAGACGTGGAATTACTGGGTCATCCGATATATAGTCCCGACCTTGCGATTTTTATTTATTTCCGAAAATAAAAGAAAAACTTCAAGGAAAACGTTTTATAGACGCCGAGGAAGCAGTGGCTGCGTTTCAAAATGCCGGCGAAGAAACCCCTAAGAACTAGTGGGCAAAGTGATTTTCTCAGTGGTTCCAACCGATGCAGCGATGTATTGATGTAAATGGACACTGTTTTGAAAAGATATCATATCTAATAACTTCCTAGTTTGTTCAGTTTTCGATTTTCCAAGATCTTTCAGTGTAACCCTCGTATAGTATATACACACAGATAGAGCTAAAGAAGTTTTACGTCAGTCGTGTGGTCATAAAGTACACTCGATTTTTGTATGAGAATTTTGTATGACACATTGCAAACTGTTTATTGACTTACCTTCCATCTTAATGACACGACAATTTACGTTCACTGGGTGTTTTGTCTGTGTCTTCTATTTAACTGGTGTCTTCTATTTGTTTGTACAGTTTTTAAAAGTGGTGTAAATAATCATTCTATCCTATGATAAGTTACCCTGCGACTAATTTTTACTAAATAATGTTAAAGGTCCAAAAAGTCAAAAAACAAACCATAATAAATATTTAGGCCGTGGTTCCTTAATGGTATTGTTATTTGATTTTAGTAATTCTTTAACCGTTGTTATGGAACAGATAAAGTTTTGTTATCATAGGGGGAGCGGTGGCGTTGGCTCTACATTACTGGACTCGTCCCAGTCACTTTCTTCTCTGGCGAGAAGGGTCCTTGCGGAAATCTGTTCTGAGGAGTGGGTGCTGCAGAAGTGCTTACAGAACCCAGATGAGCTCTATCAACCTGATATGCTGCTCGATTCTATGCTTACTCCACGACAGGCTCAAAGGTATAATAATTTATTTTTTTGTAATTTCTTTTGAAATTGTTTTACCTGATTAATAAGAATACACACCACATGTATAAAAAGTCTGCCTAAATCGGGTTTTAATGTCGGTCACCTTCGTCGAGAATAAAAGAGTGGAGGTGTGGATGGTGGAATGCAGATTCATGTATCTTGTAATTTGACACTGCTTCTTGTTACAAATGTCCAAGTATTTTATTTTTGGCTAAGACAAAATTTCGTACTGTATGTGTTGTAAGCCATGTGGTCCTGACTTTTTCCGTAATCTGCTCTTGCGACACCCCCAGAAAGAAATGGGGTAATGGTTTTCCTTAAGCCACCACTAATAATGTAATATTCTTAAATACTAAATAATTATTCTTTCAGGTTATTGCATATGATATGTTATCCTGATTCAGCCAGTCACACTCATCCTGATCTTGACCAGAAAACTATGATAACGCGGCTGTTAGAGGTAATTTACATTTTTAAGACCACATTTTAACGAGTCAACATATTTATAAGTATATTATAGATACTAAATTTATAAATATAAATATCTTGTGTAATTAAAGGAGAAATGCATCATAGTTTTGCCGTATTAGTGAACGGTTTCAATGATATTCAATTCAATTTTACTACTTTATTTTTTTAATAGTTTATGTACACTTATACTATGTACTGGCTAATATAATTAAAATTAGATTATTTTAAAAGAAATACACAACTATCATTACCTCCTTTGATTAATAATGATAATAATCGAGCAAATTCACTCAGAGAATATGTAATATATGTTTTTTTATTGAACTATATAAAAAAAGCTAATGTATAAATTGGTATCTGATCAGTTAGAATTGTATCTAGTTGAAATTTAAACGGGATCAACGTAGAAATATACCATATACCGGCTTAATATGCTCACTAATTTTGGAGATAATTATGTTACAAAAATAAAACTATACAGTTGAATTAATAATCGTTTCCTGTTTTGAAGTCTAAAGATCAACGAGTTACAACATGGTCATTTTTACCAAAGTTTATCCCGTACGGAACAGAACCTGGAGCAGTGGTCGCTGCGCATGTCGTGGCTGGACCTGCAGCTGATGTTCAAGCAGTTCCAGAGCGGCTCGTCCGAGCTGAGCGCGTGGCTCGACACCGTGGCCCGCGCCGTCATCAACGTCTTCCAACAGCCGGCGCCTCCCCCGCCAGATAAAGACAGGTATATATTATATGAATCATTTTCATCCTCTTCTATTGATGAAAACATGCTGTAGAAACCGATAACTGAAAATAAGCTGAAGAAAAAATACGACACTACAAAACAAAATTAAATGCGATAAAATCCGTAAAAAAATTTATTCGACAATTGTGACGTAAAATTGAACTACTTTTAAGTTTCAAAACCTTAGTCAATCTTTATTAATCATTTAATCATAATATCAAATCATTCAATAATATTGAGAGCAATCTTATGCTTATAGGATAGGCACATGCGCAGTCTCTATTACTTCACTCTCATAGTCCGATGGTATATGGCAATAATTGTTATTTATTTTAAACATAATCGCGACGAGTCTTGATCACCCTCAAAGAATGAAGTTGCCAGTAAACCCAATGCTATTGTTTTTATTTGGTATTAGGCTCGTACCGTTGTATCTTTGCTAATGTCGAAGTAATAGAAAATCTATAATTTATAACTGTTTGTTGATCTTATATCTAACTCCCTAGCTCAGTTGATAATTGAATATATGAAACGAAAACTGAGTTGTTATGATATGGAGAGTTCATCTAACTTTTATATAAATCATCATATCAGATTTATTCATTTAATGGTCAGCCTCTTTAGCAGCAAATATTAAACTAATTATTACTAAAGCGTCATCAATGAATGCTTTCACATAAACTATATCCTTCAAACATACTCAAGCCGTGTATGGTCACTACCACAGCGATACATACTAGTGCCAGTCAAAGACTTCAATATATATGGGCTCTGCGTACTGAATACACTGCGCACTAAGTTACGGTCAATTGTCCGTAACTTCTTTATCGATTGCGAATGGGCGAGAAGACTAATTCTTTCTATTGTAAACCGCGAATGTTTCCGCCAATTTAACTCTGATTTTGTTTAATGTGAATAAGACAACGTCGTCATTATTTACGTGCGCGTTTTGTTTATAGAATCAGGGTGACAAACAAGCGCAGTCCTGATGGTAAATGGATACTGTAGCCCATAGACATCTACATTTATTCTCGATTAAGAATAAAAATGCAGATGCGTTGTCACCCATGAGCACTCAGATAGAATGCCTCGTTTCCAGTAAAAAAGGTAAGGTGTCCGTCCAGTTCTCTATACTCACTATACGGAACACAGCAGCATTAAGCTGGTATTCTGTGAGAGCGTTGTCCTACCCCGGTTGAGGCGACCCATTCTTGTTAAAACCATAATATAGCTGCACCATGGCTCTACTACATAAAAACTTTGTCGACGTGATTTGAAGATTGTTTCAGATAACTTTATTTCGTCTTTACCTAAAATTCGATCTTTTAAAAACAAAATAAAACAGGATAACGAAAATAAAAAGCTATAAAACACGAGGTAGAGGTGCTCTCTACGCGTCAGCGCTGGCTGACCTTGCGAACGGCACTGACAGTTCGACTACGTCACTAAGATGGCCGCCAGTCGCAATATCAACGTGCGGAGCTTATAGTGAAGACGAAAGCCCTTTTTAAAGTGTATTTCAAAACATTTGCACGGGAAATCTGTGGGCCAGTCATACTAAGAAGTAACTGAACACCCTATGAGTCCAATATAATAATGTGTTCAGGATGTTGTTGGAATGCCTCGTTTCTGTAGTGAATCAGCGATGTTTGCAGAATACCAAGTTGACGGCTTTGTATCAATTATTCTCAAAAAAGCCACATAGGGCGCGTGTAAGTCTCAATAGCATTTTTTTTTTTTTTTTTTTATAATATTCCACAACTATTACACAACGCCATCTAGTCCCAAGCTAAGCAGAGCTTGTGTTATGGGTACTAGAGACAACTGATACACATAATTATATATTTCTAAATACATAAATATTATAGATAAATTACACCCAGACACAGAACAAATGATCGTGCTCATCACACAAACATTTGTCCTGGGTGGGAATCGAACCCACGACCTCCGGCATAGCAGTCAGAGTCACTAACCACTAGACCAACAGGCCAGTCAAACCCTAGCAGGTAAGTACTCGTCTCCGCTTTGGGCCTGCTTTGTGAGGACGGTAACAAAACACTGTTATTTAATTGAAATCAAAATTGACTTCATTTGATTTTATTTTCATATTTTATTTTATTTTGATTGTATTTAATTTAATTTAGTTGACATTATTTGATTTCGATTGATTTTTAATTAATTTTTTTTATTGTATTTAATTTTATTTTGAAATTACTATTATTTGATTATTACTTTCAGTTTGGTTTTATTGTGATTTCATTTTGGGTTTGAAGTTGATTTTACTTTTGATTTATTTTTTTTTATTTAATGTTCTCAATTGCTAACCTAATCTAAGTCATACTAACAACTTATAGATCTTTGACATCTGAAACAAAGAATTATTATTACTAAAAACGGTTACTGTAATACATCTACGTGCCAGCTACCAGCCCAGACGGCGCCCGCGCAATCCCCCACAGTTTTGTTCTATATTTCGGGTCTAATATTATACATATAAGTCTTTGGTGCTAGTCTGAACCTGCGCATGTATATCGTTACGTGTGAGCCTACCATTGTTGTTCGCAGGACGGGCACGGATCGCGGCGTGGTGAGCACTAGCAAGTGGTCGGAGTCCGTGTGGCTGGTGGCGCCGCTCGTCGCCAAGCTGCCCGCCGCCGTGCAGGGACGAGTCCTCAAACAGGCTGGACAGGTGGCGTTTTCGTTTACAGCCTTATCTAAAGTTATTTACAACCAACAACTTGGTTTAGGTGCATATGAGTTCGTCAGCAGTGAACTTTTCCATTCATGCGGCTGTAAAAAACCATTGCTGAACATGAGCATGACAAGGACATGATTTATATAGCACTACCAATACAGGAGGGCTTTTTAATTATTTTTAGTAGTTATCAGGAATATACGTATGGAGAGTTTAGAGATCCGGAGACCCTTTATACTGGAATCGAGACCGGAGATGGATCTTAGTCCTCAGGGGTGGCAATGAATCTGCATTTTGATCCTTAGTTGTGGATAAATGTAGATTTCTATGGGCCACAGCATCCGCTTACCATCAGGTGGACTGTGTGTTCGTTGATCACCCAATGCTATAAAAAAGATGCTACTGCCCATATTCTGTTTTAGTTTCCTTCTGATGCCTCTTACGACGCCCGCGCACGGTACGATGTGGTGCAGTGGATATTCTACACCGCCACTACACGGTTTGTGTACTGTTAAGGGCTGATAAAGAAAAAGAAGTGTGCCTGAGATTGCGTGTTAAGAAGTTGAGCAAGTTGACTTGTAAAAGTCTATTAATTCTTACAATTATTTTGTATTTAAAAACAATTATATTTATATTATTATTCATAAACATTTTTTGACATTGTGAGGTTTGTCTCTAAGAGTAGTAAAACCTAACCCTATATCTGTTATGTTACATCAGAGTTTGTTTATGTTTTTTTTTTCGTTTATATTAAATTTAAACATGATTAAATTAAACAATATGCATGTAACTGTAATATACATTTTTGCGGCTAGATTCTAGAAAGCGGTTGGGGTTCCGGTTGCAGCGGAAACTGTTCTGGCAGCGGTAGCGGCGGTGGAGGGTCACATCGAGATTGCAAGAGTCATCAGAGTCCTAGCTACAAAGGGTACATTTTATTTGTCTTATATCATATTGTTTTTTCAACTGCAACCTACTAAAGCTGTTTCAGAAGTGAGAGACGGTATTCGTTTAACATTGGGACGTATTAAAGTGTGTTATTTTATGCGAGCGTGATTGTTTGTCGGTGGAGCTGACCCATCCGTGCTGAATCTATACTACAGCTACACTGGCCGAAAGTGCTAATGTCTAGTATTGGAACGTATACAGGCTGTATACGTATATAGGTTGTTAATTTGTTCCGCGCCAGCGTCATCGTTAGCTGGTGGTTCCGACATACTGGTGCGGGAGCCATACAGCTGTCACTTTATTTTGTGCGAGTGTTAATGTTTGCCGACGGAGGTGATCCATTCGTGCTGCTACCATACTATAGGTGCAGCGTGGCCGAGCAGGGTTGATGTCTATTATTAGGACGTATACACGCTGATACTTTATTTCGTGCGAGAGTGAACGTTCGCGTGGTGTGGCTACACTACAATTGCACGTGGCCAAGCGGGGTTAATTTTCAGCATCGGGAGACATGTATACAGGCTGCTACTTTATTCCTTGCAAGCGTATACGTTCGCGTGTGCGCAAGACTAGAGCACATCTGTAGCGGGCACGTGGGCGCAGGTCGGCGGGCGGTGGCGGCGGCGGTAAGCGCGGCGTGGGCGGCGCGTGTGCTTGCGGCGGCGCGGCCGGCGTGCGCCTCGCCAACGAGCCGCTGCTCTCCCTCGTGCTCACCTGCCTGCGCCACCAGGACGACCAGAAGGTGAGCTCACTACCACGCCACGATAAACTTTGTTGATAATAATTCCACTTCAAGAAGGAGTTCTCAATTCGATTGTACTTTTTTTGGATATAGGTAACATAATGTTACGAGCTTGAGATTCGTGACAATAAAAATTGCCGATAGAATTACCTAAATTAACACTTTAATTCACTTTACACTAATTATAGTTAAAACACTAATAATTAATGACACTGATTCACTTTATTCCGCTCCGAAGCTTCGCTTGTCTCGCCAACTTCAATACTTCCTCGACCGCATCTTGCAGCGCCTATTTATATAAATTAGCAGCGAAATATCCAGAATATTCAAGTAAACACGCGCAAGGTACCGAGAGTTCGTGTTGCAACTTCAAAAAGTTTAGTTCTTCGGTTCGACACTAGATGGCGCTAGTGACGTCGACTTTGGCGCGTAACACTGCCCCCTCCTAAGACATGCTCGTCCCGAGCATTATCGGACCCATAATAACGCGCCAAGCGATCCACATGGACGATCTTAGGAGTCCCCTTTGCGCCTTTCTGTAACGGCTCCGCAATGTCAAGGGATGTCCTATCCCGTGGTGCACCAACATTGTACAATTTCGATGCTCCTCTACTCCGTGTCTGAGGTCCCCTCACAGCCGCACAACTTGTATATGTACGACACCAATCCTCGACATCGTCACGATATGGACCCAGTAAAACTGTTCTCGGACCTTCAGTAGAGTTCGTTTAACTCCCAGATGGACTCTTGAACGACCATTATGGCACAGCTGTAGAACATTCGGCACTTTAGCTTTAGGGACAACCATTTGTAAACGACAGCTGTCTCCTCGACCATAGTCCCATTTACGGCACAGGACTCCATCCTGAAGCAGCAAGCTGTCCCATTGGGCCCAATAGCTTTTCGTGGTTGAACTCATCGCTGAGACGTCCCTCCAATTAGGCTTGGTAACACGGGCCTTCATCCATCCCAGAATCGGATGGATGTCCGGATCTTCCTGCTGTGCATGTCGTAGGCTGTCCTTCCACCCGTTGCTGAGGTGGTCTGTCCTGAGCATCCTCACGGATACCACTTCCTTACTCTCTTGCCTACTACAATGGTTGCAATCTTCAGGAAAAGGTCTTCTTGACAATGCATCTGTGTTGCCGTGAGATTTCCCGCTGCAGTGTCTGATAGGAAAGTCGTATTCCTGCTGCTGCTGGGCGGTTCTGTTAGCCGCACTTCCTTTCTGAGACCGTTCACCTTCCCTTCCTAGGGTGTGCTTAGGGCAGCTGGACGGAAGATGGCCCCTTTCCCCACAGCCATAGCACCTAGGGCTGTATCCTTTATTGTGGTCGCGAACCGTAACTGCTGCAACCTCCCTAGCGTGAGGTGAACGACGATCCTGTCGCCGCCAGGCAGTGCCGTTAGCTGCACTACCCTCCTGATATCGTTCACTTTCGCTTTCTGCGCTTCGCTTAGGGCAGCTGGATGGAAGATGGCCCCTTTCCCCACAGCCATAGCACCTAGGGCTGTATCCTTTGTTGCGGTCGCGAACTGTAGCTGCTGCAACCTCCCTGACGCGATGGGAACGATGATCCTGCCGCACGGCTTCCACCTCCAGTGTATGGGCCAAGGCGTCCTTAAGCGTCTCGTGATGCCCGAGCCTCACAGCAGCTCTGACTTCCAGGTCGCGGATGCCGTCGATGAATGTCTGCACCAGGTTCCCTTCAATGAGCGCAGGTACAGACCGGTATGCTTTTCGCACCAGCTTCTCCACTTCTAGAGCCCACTGCTGCAGGTTTTCGTTGATGCGCTGCACGCGATCTTTAAGCTGCGCACGAAAGACGTGTTCCAGGTGAGCGTCGCCATATCTCGCCTCCAATGCCTCAAGGAGTTGCTCATAAGTCACTTCCTCACCGAGAGCTTCCAGAATAGTTAAGGCCTGGTCGCGCAGGCCTAGCGTAAGAGCAGTCATGGCCTGACTTTTATTCCAGCCGTTCGCCTTCATAACAGCCTCGAACTGGATTTTGTAGGCTGACCAGGAAGAGGTACCGTCGAACGGTGGCACCTTGAACCCACGTAGCGAAGGTGTTGTAGCTACTACGAGAGCTGTAGCTCCATCTCCAAGTTTGAGTTCGTCCAGTGATTTCTTCATGTCAGCCATTACGTTGTCAACCCGATTGTTTACTTGGTCGATTCGGGTTTCAGCTTTCTCGAGTCGGTTTTCAGCTTTCGCGATTTGGGTTTCAGCTTCCGACAGGCGGTTGTCATGCTGAGCAACCCTATCCTTCACCTCCTTTATCTCCTTCCCGAAGGTAGCGTGAAGGTCCTTCATGAGGAGCATCTGCTCTTCCAACCGACGGGCCTGTTCCTCCTGTCCGCCCCGCAGCTGCTCTTCCAATCGGCGTGCCTGTTCCGCCTGCTGGCGAGCCTGTTCCTCCTGTCGGCGAGCCTGTTCCTCCTGCTGGCGAGCCTGTTCCTCCTGTCGGCGAGCCTATTCCTCCTGTCGGCGAGCCTGTTCCTCCTGCTGCTCTTTCAACCAACGGGCCTGTTCCTCCTGTCCGCCCCGCAGCTGCTCTTCCAATCGGCGTGCCTGTTCCTCCTGTCGGCGAGCCTGCTCCTGCAGCATCACCATCAGAGCACCTAAGTCAGGTGCTGCAGATGTAGCGGCTACTGACGGGCCTGCAGCCGGTGGCTGGCCCTCCGACGTCTGCGGCGTTGCACCACCAAATCTTCTTTGGTCCGTCTCCTGCTGGCGTTGACTCCGGGTACGGACACCCTCCATTTCCTCCTTAGGTAAAATCGGCATGATTTTATCCCCCTTCTGACACCAATTGTTACGAGCTTGAGGTTCGTGACAATAAAAATTGCCGATAGAATTACCTAAATTAACACTTTAACCTGTACGCCAAGCCATGCTCACTTTCGATCGCGCAATACCAACCTTACGCCCGCCAAGTAGTGATCGAATTAGATCAGAATTATGTAAACATGTCTACCTATGAAAAAACTATTTTTTCGTTTTAAACAAAACCAAAGACACTATGCAATAGATATTAGTATCAAAGACAAAGATATGCTCTTTTATTTTAAACCATAACCTGGCAATGTTTCTTAGAAAAAAAAAAAAAGAAATCACTCTGAACTTCCGGCGTTCCACGTGTCACTTTGATGAAGTTGCTCTGTCTTTTTTATAGAATTTTATATTTGTGTCTGGACTAAAAACGAAAGTATTATACTTTTTACATTTCTTGTAATATAGTCAACACGTAGATATATAATTTGTGGTATAAAAAGTGAAAAGTAAATTGCCAAAAGTACTTCAAATTCCGAAAGGCCTGTTTTGGCGGGCGGGTTATAAATGTGTTATTTTTCAAATTCTCATTTATTTTTAGTGTAAAATGTAAGTAAAAATAGTTTTCCTACATATTTTGAAATAACATGACGTTGTATTTATTTCAAATTCACACGAACATATTTTAGAAATATTGTTCGAAATGTCACAGATAAAATATTATTTTATTTTTTTTTTAATTTTTTAATATTTTAATATTTTGGTATGAGTAACGAATGGAAACACATAAAACATAAAATATACATATTTCCAAACAATTTCATATAAATTTCTCCAAAAACAAAGGTGTAGTATTCAAATTAGTAGTAATTTTGTCACTAAAATTGAAGTTTATACTACTATTATGCTATACAGTGTAATTTATATACTTTATTACAATTTCTAGCAACCAAAAATAATTTTATTCGATAGTTTATACATTCAACAAGACTTCCTGTAAGTTTTATCCATAAATATTGTCTCAAAGTGAAAATATAGCAAAATTTGCAATATTGCAAAAAATTTCCTAACCTAGAAATTTTCCCGCCAAAAAGGTCCCGAGTGAACGGGAGTGTAACAATGTCGCGCGCTGTCAGAGCGTAGAAGTTAATTCACTTTACACTAATTAAAGTTAAAAACACTAATAATTAATGACACTGATTCACTTTATTCCGCTCCGAAGCTTCGCTTGTCTCGCCAACTTCAATACTTCCTCGACCGCTTCTTGCAGCGCCTATTTATATAAATTAGCAGCGAAATATCCAGAATATTCAAGTAAACACGCGCAAGGTACCGAGAGTTCATGTTGCAACTTCAAGAAGTTTAGTTCTTCGGTTTGACACTAGATGGCGTTAGTGACGTCGACTTTGGCGCGTAACAATAATTTATTTGCCAATCATGTAATAAGATCGATGTTATACTTTGGTAGACATAAATAAAATTTCGAGGAAAGCTACTACTCACCATTTTAAGGGTAAAAAAGGGGTACACTATATTATAACTTCTATAGAAATGTTTTGTTTAGATTACTTATTAATTCTTTTAATTGACTAGTTTGTCGAAAAATACCTAATTAGCTTCTAATGTAAGATGCTAGTCCAGGCTTGTAGTTTATGCATCGGTGTTGCATGGGTGGCCAGGGCCCCATGGCACATGGTGGAAGATTTTAGGGAGCGACATTTTGAAATTGAAATTGCGACGTTCTGAAAATAAAAATATTCTGCTCATAGTCACACGCATTTTTCATGGGCAAAGATAAGAATAAAAATACATTATAAATAGTATAAAAAAGAAGAAGTTTAACAATTTTGTGAAGGGCGGCATTTTTTGCTTTAGCGTTCCCGGGCAGCCGTTACCCATGCTACGCTACTGAGCTTGTGTACTATACCCATGCGATCACTATTACTGCAGCCAAACATATGTCCACCGCCGAATATAGCTTTACTTGATAGAGCCATATTGCAGCTTTATTGTGGTTGTAGCACGAATGGGTCGGCTCAACCGGATAAGTACCACGCTATCACAGACTACCAGCGTAAAATAGTAGCTTGATGCAGCTGTGCTTCGTATAGTGATTGTAGAAAACCGGAGATCCTTTTTTTGGAAATAAGGCATTCCATCTCAGTCCTTTGAGGTGACAACGCGTCTGCATTTTTATTTTTAATCAAGGATAAATGTAGATGTCTATGGGCCACAGCATCCACTTACCATCAGGTGGACTGTGTGCTCGTTTGTCACCCTTTTTGTATAAATAAAAAGTTGTCGGATGGCAGGAGAGCCTGCTGAGCTCGATCCACGCGCAGCTGCAGCACTATCTGACGCACGCGCGCGAGCACGAGCGCGCCGCGTGCAGCGACACGTGGCAGGACGAGGTGGCGCCCGAGGCGCTGCAGCTGCGCTTCTCGCTGGCCGGCGGCATGTTCGACGCGATCCGCCGCTCCTACCAGCTCACCTCCGACTGGGCGCTGCTGCTCACGCAGCTGCTCGCGCACCAGCTCGTCGACGCCTACAGCAACAGGTAACTGCGCGTCAACGCTCTAGCTTTATGACGGACTGAGATGGAGGGAGATGGGAGAAAAGAGTAGTAGAGGTAGGCAACAAAAATTTTGGTACCAGTCCAGACGAACATCTTAGCAGAAACAGAGCCTTACAACGTCTTTACTCATTTTCATGCTTATTAGTTCTTAGTTATTCGTTAATGTATATAACTGGTATTCGACCAAAGGCCAATTTACGACCGAAGCCGGAGACGATTGTAGCTTTTGCTGTAACCGTCAAGCAAAGCTGAAGGTTTAAATGTGCTTAAGTTTATTCAGACACTAGCTAAACGTAAATATAATAGTCCAAAAATGAAGGCATTAAAGTATAGAGAAATTACACTATTTTAAAATTGCAAATGTCCAAAAACAGTTTACTCAGATTATTTATCTATCAAATCATCATCATTACAGCCCATATAGGTCTCGCCATAGATTGCCTCAAAGCGCGTCACATCGATCCACTGACTTGAGAAAGTCTTTCATTTTAGTGGTGAATGGTTTCAGGGACGCCTCCCTTCAGTTTGGTACATTTTATACTCTCGCTCTAGGATAACCATTGTGGCCTTACTGTACAAACACTTGAGTACCTCGATATACTAACAGCCAACCTGGCATTGCTTAATCCAAAGCCTACTCATAGTTCCCAGGCATAAGACAAACTGACAGCTTGTGCTATTTAATCTTCCATACAATTTTCCGAAGGGTACAATGGGGTATTTAAAAAGCATAGTTTGAAATTTAAAAATATTGAAAAATAATTATTTTCATAGCTATGCCCACTAATATGCACATTTTTTGTCTAACTTATGTTGTTTAAAACATTTTTGGTGGTGGAATCATAACTTCGGCCGGCTTAGGCCAAAACTTCGACTGATTTTAGCCGAATGCCGAATGTATTGATAGTCGAAACCGAAGCTTATGAATTGTCATTTTATGAATTATGAATGTTCATCTTTCCACTACAGGATTTTGTGTGCTTGCTTTATCAGGAGTTACGCAGCAAGTCATATCATTAACTAACTACACCATTCATAAATTGATAACATGTTGATTTAAAAATTATAGAAAATTTCATAAAAACAAACATAAACTTGCTGCGTAGCGGTGCCGAATGACAGTTAAGCTACAATAAATTAATATAGTCTGTGTCGCAGCAACCTGTTCACAACCTTGATCGACATGCTTGCCACTCTCATACATTCCACCCTCGCCGACGGAGGCGACGACAACAACAGGAAGCACTACCAGAACCTCATGAAGAAACTCAAGAAGGAGATCGGCGACCGACACGGGCCTTCAGTGCAGAGTGTTCGACAGCTGCTTCCTTTGTCCAAGAGCACTATTATCGAGGTATGCAAAATAATTGAATACAATCTCGCTTGAAAAAAAATGTTCTGGCATAACCTTTTTATAATTTTTATCACGACCACGGGATGCAATAGAGTAATGAGTTATATTCCTTTGGCACCGTATGGCTAGCAGTACAATAAACTATTCATGATAAGCGGAGTCGCCTTGCTGCTTAATAGAATATTTATTTAATTGAACCTCTCCATAGATTAAACCTCTCATGGCTAAGTGACTAAGTTTTCTCATGAGATAGATAGAGAGTAATAATAGGATAAAAACTGTAACAAAGATATTCGCCGTACAACCGAGTAACCGAAATTGTCTAAAGGAAGTAAATAGGTAATAGGTTATTCCTATAACCTGAAGAACCGACAGTCGTAAAAGAAAAGTTCTTAAATGGCATTGTCGTACCGGTAAGCAAAACACGGATCGGACCTCCACGAAACAGAGTGACGACTTGGGGAATTCAGAAAGTTTTGGAATCGTTTGTTATGTGTTATCATTATGGTAGTATTTTTAAACTTAAAATTCGATATTAATAAAAATGACATTAGCTTTATATTTAAAATTAAACGCGATGAAATCCGTAAATTTTTTTTTTTCAAAATATTTGTTACGTTTATTGTTTTAGGTGATTGCTTGCGAGCCACTGGGTTGCTTGGTGGATCAAAAGGGCAACAAAATCTCCGGATTTGATAGCGACAAGAAACAGGTTAAGCATTACATTTATTTAATCATTATTACCAACAATTCATTGTCTAACAACTTTTTAACAATTAACATACCAATACTTTAAGCATTGTTCAATATTTTTTCCACATAATATATATAAAATATAATACCTACAATAGTACTCTCTTGGTATTTATATTAAATATTTTATAGTTTAAAAGTTCAAAACTTTGAATTGAGTAAATAAACGTACTATAACCATAAGAATGCTGTAGCTATATTATCGTTATAGCACGAATGGGTCGGCTCCACCGGGAAAGGACCACGCTCTCACAGAATATCAGCATAAAATAGCAGTTTAATACTGCTGTGTTTCGTATGGTGAGTGTAGAGATCCGGATACACTTTGTTACTGGAAACGAGGCATTCCATCTTAGTCCTTAGGGGTGACAACGCTTAGAGACAATGCTTTAGATTCTTAATCGAGGATAAATGTAGATGTCTATTGGCAACAGCATCCACTTACCATCAGGTGGACTGTGTGCTCATTTGTCAGGCTTATTCTATAAAAAAATTTGTTATTTACAATTACATAAAATTGAATCCAAACACATTATACCTATTACCTACTTATATTATTCTATTTTGTTGGCGACTTTAATAATTTGTTTCATTATTCTTTTTACATTAGGGTCTTAGACTTACGGATAAACAACGTGTTTCGAGTTGGGAGCTCGTGGAAGGCGGACGGAACCCTGCGCCGCTCTCCTGGGCCTGGTTCGCTGCTACGAAAATCGAACGAAAACCCCTAACATATGAAAATGCTCACAGGTATTATAAAATGAAACATATCAAATGTAATAAAGAAAAAATAAAATACCTCAATTCATCATGATGTCGCAGACATTCCAATTGTAGCTCATCTAACTAAGTGGTTGTTTGTTGTGCAGTGTGTGGTCTTGCGTTGTCGTGAAGCAGCAGTGGCCTAGAGCGATTGACCAATCTCGGTTGTTTAGCAGCTAGTTCTTCCTTCATGGTTTGTAGTTGCTGACAATAGATATCTGCCGTAATCGTTTGGCCAGATTTAAGAAAGCTGTAGTGAACGACAAAGGCGCTAGTCCACCAAACACTCACAAGTAACTTATTCTGAGTCAATTTTCATTTGGGATAGGATTTGGCTGGGTTTCCAGGGTTCAGCCATTGCGACGGGTGCTTCCGATTATTTTACAGTATCCATTTTTCATCACAAGTAATGATTCTATTTAAAATCCCTTCAATTTTGTGTCGGTTGAGCAAAGTAACCCAGCAGTCGATACGTGTTTGCAAGTTCAATTCACTCGATTCATGAGGTACCCATCGTTCAAGTCTTTTTACTTTCCCGGTTTGCCTCAAGTGGATTAATACGGTTTTATCACTTACCCCGAAGCGTGCAGCTATCTCTGAAGTGCTTTGTGATGATGGATCTGCTTCCACAGGGTTGGTTCTGAAGGTCGAAATTTCCAGAACGAAGACATTGAAACCAAATACGTAACGTGCTTTCTTTTGCGACACCAGCGCCGTACACATCATTAATCCTTTGAGCTGTTCCTGCAGCACTGGTGCCACGGTAGAACTCGTACTCGTAAATATAACGATATTTCATGTTTTCCATTGTGCGGTAATAAGCAACGCTAAAGAAAAAATAATAAGGAAGAAACAAATAAATGATAGTTTTCAAAACCCAAATGTACCAGCTAAATGAATTTATAAATTTGAATTTGGAATTCTTAACCAAAGAGGAGATATTTCAGATCAAAGTGGTCAGTACGGCAAAGCGCTAATTTCATATGTAAGTACCTAATATTAAGTGTAGGATATTTAATACCAGAAAAGTTTGATTGGAAAAAAATGGCTTCAGATTTTATAAATATACTTTTCATTATTCATTGCAGGTTATTGAAGTATCACACACACAGCCTGGTCAAACCGTTGAGTTACTACTTAGAGTCACTCCCATTGCCACCTGAAGATTTGGAGACTAACGAAGGCAAACAGGTAATGGGTGTCCTATTTATTGTTTTAAAAATAGGAATGTAATTTTTATCCTGTAATAATAATAATTTGTGTGTTTAGGATAATGGGAGTTTGGAATCCAGTCCAACAGGAGCTGGAAAAGGACGTAAGATGCCTTGTAAAAATAATAAGGCCAAGAAACCTAAAGTTACAACTCCAGTAAGTTTAAATAATTTTATCATTTATATTTTGCATAATATTACCATAACCTGGTGCGTATTTTTCCCATAACTAATCAATTGTTAAATACCTGATTTATTAAATAGTGCTTGAATAGAGCTTTATTATTAAATATGCAGAATTACATAACATTTTATTCAATTACTCATTCATTAATTCTATCAACTTGATGTCAGTGACTTGCTTAAGAGTGTCCTAAAGGCCGTGGTAGCTCAGAAGATGGTTAGCGCTCGCTGTAAAAATTTCACGGTCCGCGAGTAACCCGGGTTCGATACCTCCGCCGGCACCAATGAAATTTTTAATTGCAATTTTAAGTGCTGATTTATCACGTGTTCAGCGGTGTATGAAAACATCGTAAGGAAACCTGCATGTCTTAAAAAATAAGAAAACCAAAATTTCGAAAGCATGTGAAGTTCGCCAATGCGCTTTGGGGCAGCGACGGAAACTTGCCCTAAAACCTCAGAAATGAGGGGGGGGGGGCTGTGGGGACGTATATAGGTTGTAACTTTAACTTACTACCATAACTACAATATAATGACATAATTCTGAGCTATATATAATATACTAGAGTTGTGCCCTTTTGTGTTTAGTAGTATCCTATGGCGGTCCGGGACTTTGCGTTACATATATATTTTGGTGTGACCAAGGAATGGATGACATCGTAGCGCTTATACGGAAAACTTAATTGATAACTACAATTATTATTAAAATCGAAAATATAGTTGTCACGTTTTATGAGTAATGTAATCCTCACGGTCCCACTTATTTGAATTGTATATTTTTACAATTAATTGGGTTAGACTTAATTTATCCTATCGTAATTTTTTTGTCATAACTCAACATTTGATATTTTATTTTATTAATACTTGGAATTTATATAAGTTATTATACAAATTAAGAAAAAATGCATAAAAGAGATAGTTAGTTATTAAAAAAAATACATCATCCCGTGCTCCTTAACTAGGTAACATAGTACTTCGGAAAAAATGACTGTTAAGTAAAGTGACGAGACGTGAGTGACTGAGTGAACGTGGAAAGAGAATTTTTTATGTTGTTGAGATGTGCGTCAACAGGATATCCGTGTCAATCCAATAAAAAACCAAACCATTGGATTTAGCCTCCCTCATTCGAGTCTTTTTAGTTTTTCTAATGGAAAAGATGACTTGAAGCTTTTGTCATTTCAGTAACACGCGAACAAAGCATGTACACACTACGAAATCTACTGAAACAAGTACAATACTTCACGGATTGTAGCCAGCTTAATGATTTATGAGGCTTCAAAACAAAAAAGCGTACCTACAGTGCATAATACTCGTACGAATCTCTTACGCGAGTTAATGATCCAGCAACTTTCTGCCACCAGGGCGGCGCCACTTTTTCACGACAGATTTCATAGCAGGGAAGTTAATTTGTCAGAAAAATTTAAGGGTTAATGTTACTTTCTGTCGTTTGTTATATATTATATCATTTACATTAAACATAAATATACCAAACTACAGATATTCCAAAAGTAGAAAAATAAAAAAAACTTGAGAGGTGTCAAGGGACACCCGGGTGGAACGAAGTTCTATATATGTATACTCCCTCGACTTCGTAAACACAACTGCGTATAGGTTAGAACACGCACAGCTTGCTATTGTAATATTAAAATAGAATTTGCTTTTAAATTTATTAAAGTTACGACGCGTACACTTCCTAAACACACAATAATGGAGAGATTATAACGCGTATGACTTGGTTAGCACAATAGTAAAGAGAGGTTATAATGCGTACTTGCTAAAAATACATAAGCATGTATTATTGTCAGTATAAAATCTACTTACCTAACTCCATCAGCAATATCCGCAAATTGTGCAGAAACACTGTCAGGATTCGTTATTGTTATTATTTATTATGTACAAAAAATCTGTATACACTCAACAAAAATAATTGTCGCGACACCACACTGTTCAATGCGAAATAGAAAGACGAAACGTAAATAACTGCTTGCTTTCTATGAGAGAGAGAGAGAGAGAGAGAGAGAAGCACGCGCACGCCGCACGGCTTACAACTATAGCAAAAAGTGTCGTTACAATAGTTGGTCTTAATTTTTTCCGTCTAGCCCCCTTTCGCAACGCGCGATAAGGAACTTCGTTCCAATCGTTCCAATAAACGTAAAATATATGTAAAAAATTAAATCGCAAACCAATGAGGCATTGTTCTGTGTATTGTTATACTCTAAAAAGTGATAATTTTTTATTTTAAACAATCATCTCAATCAAATGATATTGTGTAAGAAAAAGTTTTACCTCAGTGCCAACTGGCGACAATCTGGTAAACGGCAATTATTAGGTCTCATTGTATGCGTTGTGTCAGACGGGCGGCGGGGTGCCGGTGGGCGCGGTGGGCGCGGCGGGCTCGGGCGGCGCGGCAGGCGGGCTGGCCGCGGCGCCGCAGCAGCAGCCGCAGTTCATGCAGTCGCAGCAGCAGTGGTTCCCGCCACCGGGGCCCACTTACTACAATCCACCAGGTAACTTCGCGCTCTGTTTTTTTTTATACAGTAAGTTTGACAAACGACCACACAGTCCACCTGATGGTAAGCGGATAGTATGGTCCATAGACATTTAGATTTATCCTCGATTAAGAATCAAAATTCAGATGCGTTATCACCTCAGAGAACAATATGGAATGACTTGTTTTCTATAAAAAAAAGGTCTCCGCTTCTCTACACTCACCATACGAAACGCAGCAACTTTGAGCTGCTGTTTCACGCTGGTATTCTGTAAGAGCATGGTCCTACCACGTTATATTAGTAGTATAGTTATAGCACGAATGTGTCAGCTCAACCGGGGAGGGACCATGCTCTCACAGAATACCAACTTCAAATAGTAGCTTAATGCTACTGTGTTTCATATGGTGAGTTAGAGAACCGGAGACCCTTTTTACTGGAAACGAGGCATTCCATCTTAGTGCTCACGAGTGACAACGCATCTGCATCTTGATTCGTTATCGAGGACAGATGTAGATGTCTATGGGCCACAGCAACCACTTACCATCAGGTGGACTGTGTGCTCGTTTGTCATCCTATCCTATAAAAAAACGCTATAACATTATTATTACATTTATCTGGAAACTATAATATTTCACTACAATACACCTTTAGAAGGGTTGTAATGCTCGAACTAGGGATACAACATAAAATGAATATCGATAGTAATATCGATATTTATAACGAAAAATAGTAAATATCAGAGATCTGTTTAACGCGATATTTACATACGTTTAATTTAGGGTAGTGAAATTAAAATAAATTTATAGTAAATAGAAAGCATTTACCAAAATAAGGTTAAGGCTAAAGTAACAAATCAAACCACCAAAATATGTTATGAAATCTCTCGAAGAAGAATCTTTCAATACGATTTATCGATGCACCTGAAGAACAATAATTTGAAAGTCTTTCTCCAAGTAGCCACTTCCGATTGGCTAAACTTTTTTATTTCTCCATGAGCATGTTACATGAGTATTTCCAGATACTTTTTCACTTTTTTTACATTACCCAGCAGTTAAAGGATATGGACCACGAAATTCGTGGGTTCGAGTCCACCATTCGAGACTACTGTCGTGAACCACTCGTAGTATAAGCATTGAAAATTTATTTCTAGTGTTTTAAGAAAGTGGTATTAGTAGTGTTAACTAAAAAAAAATAAGCTCTATTTTCCTCTTTTTTTTTAATGAATAGATTATATATAAGAGGTGTGTTCAAAAAGTAAGGTGACTTTATATTTTTATGAAAAATTATTTATTTATTCATCAATATTTATGTTGTCCCCTTCAAAGTAATCCCCCTCAGATATAATACACTTGTGCCAACGCTTTTTCCAATCGTCAAAGCATTTCTGATAATCACTTTCTGGTATAGCCTTCAGCTCTTTCAGCAATGCAGTTTTTATCTCTTCAATCGTTGCGTTCTTCGTCCTTTCATAGGTCTCATCAGTTTTGGGAACAGGAAAAAGTCACATGGGGCCAAATCCGGTGAATATGGTGGCTGAGGCATGATTGTAGTGTTGTTTTTGGTCAAAAAACCTCTCACAAGCAACGATGAGTGAGCAGGTGCATTATCGTGATGCAAAAACCATGAATTGTTTACCCACAATTCGGGACGTTTCTTACGTATTGCTTCTCGCAAATGGTGCATAACTTCAAGGTAATACTCCTTATTGACCGTACGACCTTGTGGCAAGAACTCATGATGCACCACACCCCTACAGTCGAAGAAAACTGTAAGCAAAACCTTCACATTTGATCGAACTTGGCGTGCTTTTTTTGGTCTTGGTGATTCAGTGTGCTTCCACTGGGACGATTGAGTCTTAGTTTCGACGTCATAACCGTAACCCATGTTTCGTCACCTGTTATGACCCTTTTGAGCAAATCTGGGTCGTTGTTGACATCATCCAATAGCTCTTGAGCGATTGTCATGCGACGGTTCTTTTGGTCGAAATTGAGCAATTTTGGAACAAATTTCGCTGACACACGTTTCATGCCCAAAATATCCGAAAAAATTTCATGGCAAGAGCCAACCGATATGCCAACATCCTCCGCAACTTCTCTGATAGTGATTCGACGATTTTCCAAAACAATTTTCTTCACTATTTCAACGTTTTCATCGGTTGTTGACGTGCTGGGGCGTCCAGAGCGAGGTTCGTCATTGGCATCTTCTCGGCCATCTTGAAAGAGCTTGTACCACTTATAAATGTTTTTTTTACTAAGAGTAGACTCACCGTATGCCACTGTCAACATTTAAAGTGTTTTGGAGCACGTAATTCCATTTTTACACAAAATTTGATGCAAATTCTTTGATCCATTTTTTTTGATAGAAGAAAATCGCCGAGCACACCAAAGTACGTCTGACCTTTGTAACTGTCAAAAATAAACTAAACATGCTATACACTTCAAACTTGAAACATATGCTCAGCACATGTGTACAAACGCAACAAAATACAAAAATCGAAAATCGAAAGTGCGTTGCCCGCGAAATTCAAAAAGTCACCTTACTTTTTGAACACACCTCGTATAGTATAGAATTTTTTAAACAGATGTTCGACATGGAAAACGAAACATTTGTACTTTTTGATTTGTGTGCAGTAAAATATAAATATCGCTAATCGGTATTTATCATCCTATACTATTAAACGAGCAATTCTTGTATATATGTATATATATATATAATCGGGATCTCGGAAACGGCTCCAACGATTTTCATAAAATTTAGTGTCCAGGGAGTTTCGGGGATAATAAATCGATCTAGCTAAGATTTATTTTTAGAAAATGTCTTTTTGTCCGTGTTTTTAGGCAATTAAAAACTGCTACAATATAGTTAGAATAAGAAGGTAAATTTTGACAGTTTGGTAATGATTATAAATAGCTTATTGGTATAATGGGCGGTCACAAAATCGTAAAACCCCGGTTCGAGCCCAGACCGACCGACCGACTTTTTTATTTTTTTTTTTCAAGTTTCTTTCTTTTTTGAGAAAATATATTTTTTTCGAGCCCTTTTTTTAGTATTTTTTAAAAACACGAAAATTTAAATAAAAATAATTGCACTCATGATTTTTTATTCAAATAACCAGTTCAGTTTTTTCTGTTATGTCGCTAAGATCAAAAAATATTATTTGTAATTCATCAGTATGTAATTTGTATCTAAATATAATTTCCAAAACACACGAATTAAAAAAATCGAGCGAAAAATACCGAGCAAAGCTCGGTCAACTGGGTACTCAATATTTAAACCCTATAACTCACCGGGTTTGAAGAATTATAGTACCTGCAATAATTACAATTCGACTGTAACTGCACACAAAAATTTGACAGGCAGTTTGGTAACCGCATTTCGTTTAATAGTTAGTTATCAGAAAGATGCTGCAGGCCATCTCCTTTTAAGTTTTACTCTATCGCCTCTTACGACATTCCCAGGACGATATGCTGAAGTGGTTTATCTTACGCCATCGCCACACTGCGGCTTGTATCTAATTGCTATAAATTCTTTGTGTTATTTCCTGGGCGTCTATTATTTTATTGCATTGATTTCAATAAATTTTTCGCATGCTGTCTAAGAAGAAGATGAAGAAAATTAATGATAACGGAAATCTAAGAACATCCATCATTTAATATCATCATCCCGTAGTTTTAGTAAGAGGCGGCTATGAGAAATGTCAAAAAACAAATTGTTTTCGGTAAATAACGGAATAAACAGACAGGTGAGAGGCTACAGCGTCAAAGGTCCGGGACTTCTGGTACTTTGCTCCTCAATGCGTTATGATTAAGGTAAAAAATCCTCCTTGCAACACCAAAGATCCTTGTCAAGCGGTGGATGCGGGCCTATGAAGAAGATGAAGATTCTATATAAGTCGTAAGATGTTGGCTATTTAGTAAAAAAAATGGGATACAATGGATGGTGACAATTATCGAAATCAGTGCCTCGTAATATTATTATACTGTCAATAATTACCGATATTTAATTAATTTTCCTTTTTTATGGATGCAGGTGGCTTAACAGTGTTTTGTTGTACTCCTTAGGGGAGGACCTGTGCTCAGCTGTGGTGGACAAGTGATGGGCTATGAAAATGATGATTCAGTTTATTATGCGTAATAATTCTGTTTGTAACCTTTTAGCGGCGGGCGTGAGCCCACGTGGAGTCTCGCAACCAGCCAACACTCAGTCCAAACAGGCTCTCAGCAACATGCTACGACAACGCGTGCCCTTCAACCAAATGACTCAAATGCAGGTAAACGTTATTTCATTTATCAAAAATGTGGGTCTAATTGGCATGGATGGGCTACGAACACAGTTTGCGATGGTTAGAGTTCGCTTTAATTCAAAGACAATCTGAAATTAGTAAATATTAAATTTGTTGCTACCCTTTAAGACTTAAATGGAATTTCCCTTTAGACATTCGATTGAAATTGAAAGAGGTGTGCAAGATCTTTTTATTTTTTATTAAAATGTACATGTGTTAAGACCGATTTACACTTCGACAAGTACAGTAGCGAGTTAACTTGTGAACCTGGCGAGTTAAGTTTGAACCTCGTTTGAACGGCAATAAGCGAGTTAAGTAGCAAGTTAACGATTAAGTTGAAAGTGATAGCCGGCCGAGCTATTTTTCGGCGAGTTAAGTGCGAAGTGCTGCCGTTCGTGTTCGTGAAGTTCGTGTTAACGAGCGAGTTTAGTTCAGTGCATAAGTTGATAGGACGCAACGTTTGCGCGCCAAAAAGTACATTATTGTACTTTTATAATTAAACTCGCCACAAAGTTTGTACGATACTGTTTATTGGATATTTATACGATTTATATTAAGTTTTAATAATAAAATAGATGGAAGATATCACGTATAAATTTGTACAGAAGTATTTAGAAAACGAATGTTTATATAATAGTAGAAGTTCAAATTGTAAAATTAAATCTGCTCGAGGTGCTGCACTCATGAAAATTCTTAAAAACTTCTTTAAAAACAACCATTAATACTTCTCTGACTAGATCATTTAATTGTTGACGTAATCCTAGAACCATCTTAAACGAAAACCAGAAAAATTCTGTAGTCTTGAAACGTCATACTCCAACGACCTCTGTGAACACCTCTATGAATCTCTTTGAATCTCTATTAACTAAACTCGCCGCGAAGACATTGTTTGAACGCTACTGCCCACTTAACCGTTTACTGTCAACTGTCCTGTAATTAAACTCGCTGCTGTACTTGTCGAAGTGTAAATCGGTCTTTACAGATATTTCATTATATTTTTAATCTGTATTCATTCGTAGAGCGCTGGATATCCGGGTGCGCCACACGCAAGAGGGCCATTCCCACGGCAAGGCATGAGGCAGATGCAACCAAATCAAATGAGTCAAATGCAACCAAAGTAAGTTAATTAATTTACGTTTCCATATTCATAACGTTCCTAGAGCCACACTGCATCTATATTATAGTTGTAGCACGAATGGGTCGGCTCGACCGCGAAAGGACCAGCTAAACATAAGTATTTATGGGTTAAAGTGCTGTGGATGGGTGCAGTCAAATTTGACCTCTTGAATTTTGACGGAATATCAAAGCGGTCAAATTTGGATGCTTGGCGTTTGAGAGGTTAATATTGCCGTGTTTCGTATGATGAGTGTAGAGATCTGGAGAACCTTTTTTAATGGAGACGAGGCATTCCATCTTAGTCCTCAGGGATGACGCACCTGCGTTTTGATTCTTAATCGAGGATAGATGTAGATGTCTATGGGCCACAGCATCCACTTACCATCAGGTGGACTGTGTGCTCGTTTGTCACTCTTTTTGTTTAGTTGGAGTGATTATGTTTATCGTTGAGATTGTAACTGAATTGACAAACCATAAAATACTATAATACATACATAATAGAGCGGGGGAGTGGGCGGAGCCCGCGTAGCCACTAAAATGTCACTAACACGTCAATTCACACGTATAAATGTCAACACGAGATGGGTTTTGACGTTACAATCGTTTCCAAATTTCGCGTGCAAATTATTTAAAAAATGCCAAATTGCACCCTATTTACAAATAAATATGTATTAAAATTTAAATGATTTTTTAATGATGATCTTGAACATTAATGAAAAGTCTAAAATATGTAAATTTATTCAGTCTGTCAACACAGCGAATCTGGTTTGGCGACGCCAAACCACGTACAAAATAAAGTTGACAGCCATTCTATTGCGTATTATAGTATTCTATGTGACAAACTTACTGTCCAACTGATAGTAAGTGTCCATGGAAACTTGCAGCCTACTTCAAGTAAAGAAGGCTACAGATGCGTTGTCACCTCGCAAGACTAAGACGGAAAGCTTCATAACCTGTAATCATACTGATTCCCTCTATATGTCGTTCAGACCAGGACAACATATCGGTGCAAGCAATGCTAAGAGCATAATAAAGCAGTACTTACACTGCTAGCACAAGTATATGTATAATGAACTTATACATATGGACCTCGAGGCAGAAAAGAGATTTTACTACTTTCTTATTTTAAAGCAAAAACATATTTTAAAAATAACTTAGTATTTTACTAATTTGAATAATATATATGTATAATATTTTTAGTGTGTAGGTTTTGGTTGCTAACGGTACCCCAAATACAATTGCATTTTTAAGTATTTGAAAATTAACCTTTAGAAAAAGTAAAATGTGACTGAATAAATCTGAATGAAATTCCTTGGTATTTAATAACATTACTTGAATTATTTGTGCAATATCTAAAAACACACTAAGGCATATTTTATCGAGATTTTTTTAAAATATAATTAATCAACACGTGTCAACTCACTAGCGCCTAGCTAGCGAGTAACTAAGTGTGCGGTGCTAATGCCGCAATTGAATGGTACAGCGTTACTAAATACAGTGTCGCCTCTAGTACGTAGTACATAATAGCTCAAAGTATGTGGGGTTTTTTTTTCAAAATTTATTTGAGAGCCCAGAAGCGTAACCTATTTTAAAGTAAACAAATCGTTAAAATCGATCGGCAATTGACAAAGATATCGCGCATCATACATACATAGCATTGAACGTTAGTTAGGACATAGCGAAGGCCTGCGATCGGGTCTAGTACAAAGATCTCTTTCGAAGATCCTTTCCTATGGACTTCCCAAGAAATTGTGCAATTGGATCACCAATTTCCTTGCTGATCAGAGCATCAAGGTCGTAGTAGACGGTAAATACTCTGATTACAAGCCTATAAAGCCGCGTTCCACAAGGCTTCGTGCTAACACCACCGCTGCTCTATCTGATATGTTGCAAACGGAAAACATTCATTGTTATGCAGACAACATCACTGGTGATTCATTATACACCGGCCGTGCCAATATTTCTCGGGAAAACGTCGCCGAGTACCGGGACAAACTTGTGTCAGAGGCCGCGTCTCTGCTGAAAAAGTTCTCGGATTGAGGGCGACTTAATCTAGTCCAGTTCAATCCACAGAAGATACAAGTTTTACAGTGTTTTTTAACGTTTACCGCTAAAAAGAACCCCATTGCTGCCTCAGTTAGCATCGGAATCCTCGGCGTCGACATATCGAATAGTCGACATATAGAAAACCAAATTTCATGAACGCACATCGCGTCAAAATTAACGATACCATCCTCACCATCTGGATGCTAAGTGGTCCACCACTGTGCGTTTTACTAGGAGTTTTCTTCCTCGTACAACTTCTCTGTTCTAAAAGGCCGGCAACGCACCTGCAATTCCCTTGGTGTTGCGGTTGATCATGGGTGGCGGTAGTCACTTACCATCAGGTGAGCCGCATGCTCGTTTGTCCCCTCTTCTATAAAAGAAAACATACATAAAAAAATACAGTTGAATTAAGAACTTCACATTTTTTTGAAGTCAGTTAATAACAGTTATATTGATCGTTATTTCAGTCAAATGAATCCAATGAGTGCTATGGGCAACATGGGTCCAATGGGTCAAATAGGTGGCGTCCAAATGGGTCCCGGACAAATGGGCGCAGGTCAGATGGGAAGCGGTCAAATGGGTCAGGGACAGATGGGCGGCGGTCAGATGGGAACCGGACAGATGCCTGGGATGGGGGGACAAATGTTTGGCGGACAATACGGTGGTATGCAGCAAGGATATGGTGGTTATGGACAGCAGATGATGCAAGGTGGACAACAACAGATGATGAACCAGGTAAATTACCATAGTGTATTAGGAATTCTTATAAGGAGTAGCCATTTAATGGACGTTGGTGACACCAAATCGTACCCAGTATTAAACTATAATTGTGTGTCGTATCGTGACACAAATAAGTATATCGTATCATATAACGAATCAGATTTGTTGGTATAGTTTTAAACTTGTAAAGTGAAAATGAGTAAGCAAGGGTAACATATGATTATGTGGCTCTTCATATTTAAGTATTGTTGCTTTTATTTGGTTTTTCTGTTTTATTGCTTTTGTATGATAATATTTTTTATAAATTGTTTTCAATCTAAAATATAAAAATTAATGTTTGTTTGTTCGTACTATTTGCGCTACCTTACAGTTCATCAGATTGCGGTAAAACTTTGTCAACTTATTGCTTGCTCTTGCGCGAAGGTTTTAGGCATAGTACAATTAACTTACACTAGGTGGCGCGTGTATCATGCAATTTCGACGATTGTATTATCATTTCTAAATAAACAATATAACTCTTTCAAATTTAAAACGATATTTCCACAATTATTTCTTCTGCTGTAGCAATGCGCCGGGTACTAGCTAGTATCTTATAAAAAATGTGTGTGTTCATAGTTCTTCTGCTCTTAAACCGCTTGATCGAATTGATGTGATCCTTAGAGGATATTTCGGGATTTGTATGGTTCTTGGCTATAGTTCTACCCAGCAGGTGGCGCTATTGTCGAGATCCAAAACATGTTCAAAACCAAGGTGGATCGCTTTGTAATATTCATCATCATCATCATTACAGCCCTTCACAAGTCCACTGCTGAACATAGGTCTCCCCCAAGGTATGCCACAAAGCATGGTCCTGAGCCACCTGCATCCATCGACTTCCTGCATGTCTTACCAGGTCGTCACTCCATCTAGTGGGGGGTCGCCCTACACTTCGTCTACCGGTACAAGGCTGTCACTCGAGAACCTTTTTCCCCAACGGTTGTCTGTTCTTCGAGTTATATTTCTGGCCCATTGCCACTTCAGCTTACTAATCCGTTGGGCTATGTCGGTCACTCTGGTTCTACTGCGGATATCCTCATTTCTAAGTTTATCACGCAGAGAAACTCCGAGCATAGCCTTCTCCCTAGCTCGCTGAGCGACTTTGAGCGTCCTCATACGGCCAGCAGTGAAGGACCACGTCCGGTCGGTCGATCAGATCCACGATCGGTTTCGTAGGTCATCACTGGCAACACGCACTGGTTGTACAACTTAGTTTTCGGGTTTTGAGGTATAACTGACGAGAAGATGTGTTGTAATATTATATGAAACTAATACTGTCGCCCTTTATTGCTTAATTGTGTTCTATATTACATGTTAAATAATGTTAATTTTTTACTATAAGATACAGTGTCTTTTTGTTTCTTTTCTTTACAGATATAACTTAATGTTCAATGAGAGATAATATGTTAATATCATATTGGTAACAATTAAATGTTATAAAATTACTTATAGTAGTACCTTATATTACTTTCAGGGCATGGGACAGGGTGTAAATCAAATGGGTCAACAGGTAAATCAGATGGGGCAAGGTGTGAATTCGATTGGACAAAATGTTGGACAAATGAATCAAGGCGTTGGACAAGGGGGACAGATGGCACAAGGCATGGGACAGATGGGTCAAAGCATGGGTCAAATGGGACAGGCAATTGGTCAGATGGGACAAATGGGACAAGGAGGAGGTATGGGAACAATGAATAGTCAAGCGACATCGATGGGACCACAAGGAGGCAACGCCATGGGAGGATTCCCTGGGCAACAATCATTCCAACAGGTATTATTTTTACAAGCATTTAGACAATTATAATACTATGAGTTATTGTAGTTGAATACTGTCTTATAAAAAAAGCCGTGGTAGCTCAGATGGTTAACGCTCGCTGTAAATATAACAGAACGCGAGTAACCCGGGTTCGATCCCCGCCGGCGCCAATTAAATTAATTGCAATTTTAAGTGCTGATTTACCACGTGCTCGGCGGTGAAGGAAAACGTGAGTAAACCTGCATGTCTGAGTAATACGAAAAAAAAATATTTCGAAGACATGTGAAGTACGAAAAAACGCATTGGGGCAGCGCGGCGGACACTTCCTTGCCCTAAAACACTCTCAGAAATGAGGTGAAGCCTGTGTCCAGCTGTGGGACGTATATAGGCTGTAACTTTTACTGTCTTAGAATTATATTTAAAAAAAAAGTATGTGCATTAAATTTATATAAAAAATACTGTAGATGCATATTTATTGTATTAAAACAATTATGCCCAAATACTCAAACGCTATTCAATTTTAAGATGCCGTTAAGTCTTGTGCTATCTCTATCACTGAGTCAAAATGACTGACACTATTTATTTATTTATTTTATTCTTTATTGCATCCTTAAACAAAAGAATACAAAGGGCGGACCTAATGCCTTGAGGCATTTTCTACCAGTCAACCCATGGAGTGGTGAGAATTTGATGTAGGTGTGGGAATATAGTATAAGAGAACACCATACAAATGATAATTAACTAAATAATATATACAAACTACTAATAAATAAACTATACATATATGATCTATACTTACATATATACAAATATATAAATAAATGCCACTACGGGCACGCTAAGAAATTTCACCGTGTCTGCGACAGATATTACCTATTCATCATATATACGACTAGAATTTGTCGGATCTAGCCACGAAAACTTGTCGTGACTGTTTCACAAAATAAATGGAGACGTGTAAACAATGACATTGTTTCCGGTCAGTTGTGCTTATTGTATGTTGCACTAGTTAAGTTTGTTTGTAATTCAAATTCGGTGTTTATGATAATAAATATTTCCCTTCGTGCTTCAAAAGTGCATCGTTTTTCTTTATACATTTCAAAGGTTTTGTCCCATAATACGGGTCGTGCCTCTACTTAGATTATAAGCAACTCAGTCGTATTATTTGATTCCATCCCGAATCCGGCGTTACTTGCATGTAAACACGTCCACGCATGTACAAAACTACTCGAATTATCCGAAGCACCGCACCTACTAAAAAAAATACTCCCGCCGGGTTTCTTGCTGGTTATTCCTACAACAGAGGTTTTTTGCGAATCAGTGGTAATGAAAAAAAAATGACTATAAGTATTACGTGTGTTAGCAATACTATCGTATTTACATTACATTATTAAAATTTGTCTTTGTTTCCGGATGATTCTATAATAAGAATCTACTTTTTTTCATGTTTAAAATGTGTCCGTTTTAATATTTGCGGAAATGGTCAATATGCGAACATATAATATGGCAACATTGCTTAGTAATAGAGATTATGAAGGGAATAGACATTTCCGCGTGGGTTAACAAAAGAGGGGATACAAGACTGGGAATGGCTCCGATAGTCCGATAGAAGTAACAGTGTTTGGTAGAAGTAACAGTGTTCGGTAGTTAATGGCGGAGACAGGGTGTCGACGGTCTATGGGTGCGCTTTCTGGAAAAGAGAGAGTAAAATGTTAAGTATATTGTTTATTGAAGAGAGTGACTTATAAGCTTCTGTCAACAATACTTGTGAATAGCATAAAGGTATCCTATACTATTAAACGAGCAATTCTTGTATATATATTTATATATAATCGGGATCTCGGAAACGGCTCCAACGATTTTCATAAAATTTTGTGTCCAGGGAGTTTCGGGGATAAAAAATCGATCTAGCTAGGATTTATTCTTAGAAAATGTCTTTTTGTCCGTGTTTTTAGGCAATGAAAAACTGCTACACTATTGTTAGAATAAGAAGGTAAATTTTGACAAATTGTCATTATTATAAATAGCTTAATTGGTATAATGGGCGGTCACGGAATCGTAAAACCCCGGTTCGAGCCCAAACCAACCGACCGACCGACTTTTTTAATTTTTTTTCAAGTTCCTTTCTTTTTTGAGAAAATCTATTTTTTCGAGCCCTTTTTTAGTATTTTTTAAAAAACACGAAAATTTAAATTAAAATAATTGCACTCATGATTTTTTATTCAAATAACCAGTTCCGTTATTTCTGTTATGTCGCTAAGATCAAAAAATATTATTTATATTTCATCAGTATGTAATTTGTATCTAAATATAATATCCAAAACACACAAATTAAAAAAAAAATCGAACGAAAAATACCGAGCAAAGCTCGGTCAACCGGGTACTAGTAATTAAACATGAAAGTGGTGTGTTAAGGAGGTAATTAAAATGTAACCGATCCAAATCTTAATTTATTCTTTTATTTCAATGGCTCTCTGCTAATACGTGTAATCCATATTGAATAAAAAGTTTCTGTTTTTGTTTCTGTTTCTACTCCGCCCCTTCCTTACCACTACCACAACAACACAGAGCTCGCGTGTCTAGCGTAGACAAGTTTTTTTTTGTCAGCTCCGGAGCATTGTATACAGTTGTGTGTAAAAATGACACGAATTCTTGCATAGACTCGGCGACTTAGCGTGTACAAGCCGCCCTTAGAGACTTAACAATATTTATTGAGTAACAATAAAATTGAATAGTGTTTATGTGTTTTATTACGTTTACTTTCTTTTGTTATTGATGTAATTTTATTTTTATTTTGTTTCAGAACATGATGAGTGGTAGAGCAAGTCAAGAAGCATTCTTAGCACAACAAAGGCAGAACGCTCGACCTCAGTATATGCAGGTGAGAAACTTGATATTATTACAAGTAACATACTACAAAACAATATGCACTGCTAAGCACAAGCTTTCTACAATTTCTGAAAGGGTTTTAAGGGTCCGACGCGCTACCACGATTCATGTTGTTGAATATCACATGTATTAGCTCATCAAAAGTACATAGCTGAAAATAAGCGTCTCCAATAGTTTGTATTATAGACGCGTATTTGCCACAGTTATACAACGTCAGGCAGGCGGGCTAGCAACCTTTTTGTTTTGGGCTGTTATCAAAAAGAGGCCGCTGTCCATATCCTATTTGTCGCTTCTTAATCACATAAGGGATGAAGTTATAGTGGATTCTCTAATGTCGCTATACAGACCTAGTAAGTAGCTCATGCCCTAAATAAATTATTGCAGGTTTCTTTGATAATTTTTTTCCACCTTCGAACAAAGAATACATCACATAAAATTGCACTTAACAACTTCACTGGTACCAGCAGAATAGAATAGAAATTAAATTTTAACAGCAGCAGTAACCATGGCTTTTATTACTTTTATTTTAAATTCCTAACATCATGTTGTTATGCAACAATTATGGTGACGATACTCAATAGTGATGAAATTTAAAAAGTGTTTGGTGAAATGTCAGCGATGAAATTCTGTTATACTATTAAAATTGGTGCACCGCCACGCTGTTTGAGAATATATTTTTGTTTTAAGGTAAATATCACGATATAACGGCTTAAAATAAATATCTGTTAAATGTATTTCTTATTCTGATTTTTTTACACACACACTTGAAGTGAGTTCACAATTATTATAAACAAAATATCGTTACCGTAATATATTAACACAATCACTAGGTATATCTTCTATATTATTACGTGGTCATCTTTGTAACTGTTTTATTTTTACGTCAAATAACTTTGATATATTTGTTAAAGCATTCAATTTAAAATAGTAAAAGCCATCATTTTATAATGTAATTTTGGGAGAAGCTTGAGTGCAGCTGTGATGTGTGACTGATTACGAGCTGACAATAACGCGTTAATATGCTAGGCGCCGAACGTGACGATGGGCGGTATGGGCGGGCCGGCGCCGCCGTACCCGCGCGGCATGCAGCCGGCGCAGGGCGCGCAGTACCAGCAGCAGCTGACGCCGCAGCTGCGCATGCGCCAGCAGATGCTCGCCATGCAGCAGCAGCAGCAGGGCCCGCTCGTGCAGCACTTGCAGCGCCAGCAGTACCAGCCGCCCTACTAGACCTCGCCACACGCTACTACACACACTTCAATTATACGTGGTTACGCACAAAGGATCCAACCCACAATCAGCTTAGAAATTAGTCATATATTCAAAAATAAAGGTTTAGCATCTATTCTTTCATAGCATAAAAGAAATTCAAATAAAATCACAATCGATAGAGAAAATAATTGTATAACTAAACGCTGGTACATAAATTATTTATTTCAAAAAAAACTTTACCAGGAAACTTACAAAAATACCTCAAACGTCAATATTTCTAGCCTTTGGGGAATAAAATCCTTTTTGCATAACAACAGTCCATTTAGATCTACCAATTTCTCATAAATTATCATATATCGTAGTGCCAGCGAGACGAGATAAATAATATAAACAAACTTCCACGCTTAAGGGGATATATTAAGTCAGCTCAAATTCTAATTTCGCCCTCTCAAATTCAAATTCTAACTTCCCCGCGCGTCGTATGTTATGTACCGACATGTTTGTAATCACTAATACTGTAAGTAGAAAGGTCGTTAGACACTTATTTCATTAGGTTTATCATATTTATGCCTGTTTCTTAACGCCAACCCAGTCACTTCTTATTTTTATTACGGTTATTTCCCATTCTAATTTTACGTCGTCCTGTTGCGTAAATGTGTATTCTGATCGTAAGCGACACAATTTCTCCCTTCAAAAGCCTAAGCGATACTAACGGGAATACAAGAATCAAGCTTCAAGACGCCGATAGGTAGGTAATTTCTTTTTACAGTGAAAATAATGGTATTTAAAAAAAAGTAAATAACATAAGCACTGCTTTATAGTTAGTTCAGTTAGTATGCAAAGTTTCATGATCTTATTTAAAGTATTTTATGAATAGCAGCGGTTTATTATTCAGTTTGGAGGTTACTTTGGATTTTTTTTCTATCGAGAAAATTTTACGGAATCGTGTTTTCGTCTAACATAGTCCTTAACATTAATCTTCAACTTTACCATATATTTATTTCAAAATTAATGCTGCAATACTTTCGGCATAACGGAGGATCTTGCTAAGCCATTTGAGGTTATATTTCCCCATAAATAATTTATATAGGATTTTTTATAAATATTTCAAGACTACAACTACCTTTGTTTGTCGTCGTCGTTTGCATTAGATATAGTAGTAGTAGCTTTATAATTTTTTCGAATTTTATAACATTACTGTAAGTGAAGTAAAAATAAAAAACAACAAAATTCTAATCCCATCAGAAACTATAATTCGAGCAACATGTAACACAATTTTTAATATTCTGGAGTTCTTTATAGAATAAGGATAAGGACGACAAGAGGTTGCTGTGGCCCGTAGGCACCTTCATCTATTATTAATTGAAAATCAATTTTCTTTTTTCATACAGTCCAGGTAAACTGGTAAATGAAATGGTAATTGGTTACTACAGCTCATGGAAACCTGCAACCATCTTCTAATAAACAACTACAGAATCATTGTTATCTAAGACTAAGATGGAATGTCTCGCGGCCTGTGAATATACTGGCTCTACAACACTTTCAGCATTATTACATGCAAAACAAAACGGATATACTCAACATTCGCGATCTTAATGCTACTCAATATTACTCAACCTTTTACAATTTTAATCTCGTCCGTTGGCCTCCTTAAAAAGATGGAATACAGATGTATACAATTGTTCTTTTCTTATAAAAGTGTTTATCAATAATTGGCCGTTGTATTTCGATACGATCTAGATGACACAGCTTCAAGTAATTATTTTTATAGGGCTTGCAGTCTACCATAATCATCGTTAGTCACTGCAAATTAATTGACCTCTAGGTCTGAAATGGAATCTATGAAATCACGTTAAGTATTATTATTTAACATTTTTAAAATTTGACAGTTAACATTGTTAAATAAAAATATTAATAAATAGGTACATATCAACTCTTATTGAAACTTAATGTGAAAAGCGAAAATGCGGATGGATATAATATCACGAAAGATTGCAAAATAGTATTTAATTACTTGTTCTTCTTAAAATTGTATTGTAATGATTCATATTTTGATACTAAAAGTAATAAATAAGTACGTATTTTAATACATTTGAGAACATATATTTGTAAAGCAAAATATTTTTGTTTATGTAAATTGTTATAGGGCACTGTTCATTCAGTCCTTTGAAAAAGCAGCAGCGGCTATGTCGATCTCTTATGCGAGGAGATTAATACACCAAATAATAATTATTGTTAAAAGTATTACAGCCCCGTAATTTAAAATAGGTTAGCTAATAAATAATAATATTAGTGTGATAAATGCAGTTTTAGGTAAGTTGTACACATACATTTTGTACATATTATTATCATATCTTAGTATCTTGAGTTCATGTGTGTGATAAAACTAAAATATTTTGTAAGTAAATCTGTGTATATAAATGGTCATCTTGTATAATATGTTTAGATATTAATCAATAATTTATAAATTAAGTATTTATATGTAAAATGTATGAATAAATGACCACAACATACACATACAAATAAAATTAAATTTCTATTTCTTATTTAATTTTTATTTGTTATTTTTTATATATATTCCGAATATAATTTGGTTTAGTCAGAGTTCATATATGGTATATTTTTGTTACATGCCTTACACATAATGTACAATCCGATAGTTTGATGAATATTAGTTTTAAGCTTATAAATATAATTTGTAAAGATTCCTCTTAAATATATAAAGATGTAGATATTTGATTATTTCTTTTTTAATTAATAAACCTTACAATATAAACCTAAATTATCGTACGTTATACTCTTAGGGCGATTGTCCACCGCCGCAGTCACCGTGATTCAACGACAATGAGTTTCTTTTACGGTCGAGATCAAGATTACGAGACAGTGGTCGATTGACCAACGCGACGATCTCGGTAGTTCAGTCAGTTTGTTGTAGATGTCGTGTCGTGCGTAAAATTGATTGGCCTTTTTATTACAATATATTTTTGATTTAAATAATCAAAGCAATATACTACCTTGAAAACGAAAAGGGGCGCGGTGCTAAGTCACGGCGCGGGCGTGGATGGACAAGTTTAAATGTGGTTTGTATTGCCAGTACATCGGCCCGTCACAATCTCGGGCCGAGATCTAACGGTCGCACCAATCTACTCTAGACCCTTAGGCCAGCGCTACACTTGACGGAAATTCCGACGCCGAACTTCCGCGGGAGTAAATCCGTTACCATAAGTTGCAGCCACTGAATATTCAGTGGCAGATTATCAGTTGACTGCCAACGCTTATACGGTGTGTTCGACTAGAAATTGGGCAATTTCAGACATAATCCAGATAAAGCATTCGAATATTATAGAAAGTCCGTACAATCATTTGATGTATTGTTGAATTTAACGAAGGACTATATTTCCAAGCAAAATACAAAACTTAGAACGGCTATATCTCCTGAAGAAAGGCTGACCGTTACATTAAAGTAAGATAAATATTGATAGTGTAAATGAGACAAATTATTTCACTAGGTTTTCTTTTTGTTTGAGAGGTCCCTGGAACTTCATCAGTTTGAGTTGGACTCAAATTCTCAATTACAGTTAGTTGTGAGTTTGCATTACTTGATCATTCATTACAAGAATTTTTATTTTGGCGTTCTATCTGGCTTTTCTCTAGAGTCCCTAAGGCAAACTCTATTTTTCACTTCGATAATAAATCGTTCAGTGTCGAACATCCTGTGCGTGCGCCGTCACCGCGAGTTATCCGCCAAATGTGGCGCGATGCATACACATACCTTGAACGCGACGTTGCCGATCTTACGCCGACGGAAGATCGGTGCGCGGAGGACATATTTTGTATGAAATAACATGTATTGACGTTCCGCCGCGGAAGATCTGCGACGGAATTTCCGTCAAGTATGGCGCTGGCCTTAGTCTTCATTATTACATGTCAGAGATAGAGAAGATAAAAAAATTAATGAAAAGTATAAGGCCGGCTTCGAAGAACTAAAAAGAATAAAAATAATTTCACATTCTGCAGTATGTTTCGTCTTCAAATTTATATGGGTAAATAAATATATTTATATGAAGTATAACTTACTTAATAAAAAGAAGTGAAGAGAAAGATATCGCATAACATACATAAGTTTAAAAATCTTTATTACTTATTAAGATATACATGATTCTCACTTACACGAGTAGATAGGTAAATTCCACAATCGTTTGTCAAATTAATTTCACCAAAAACACAAAATTCACTTTTCACACTTCCCATTTTAACGAGTTAATTTCAACAAGATAATCATATAATTGTTTCTTGAATACGTTGAACGAGTTAACATTATTTACGTGTGCGGATAATTTGTTATAAAGTTGCGCTCCTTCAAATATTAAAATTTTGTTCGAGCTTGGGTAGGACGAGAAACCCGCGCGACCCGAGCAGCAGTGGTTGTAAAGCTTTTTAGGTTTTATTGATTATCCAAAGTAAAATAGGCAGGTATCATAAGCGTAAAGGGTAATATTGCCATTTAAACCTTGGTCATGTATGTTATTAATATAGGTCAAAAAGAGCAACGGGTCTAAAATTGATCCTTGAGGAATTCCACAAGTTATTGGTAATGAATTACTTTGGATATTCCCTATTTTGACTACTTGTAACCTAATGATTTCTTATATTTACCCGAACACTGTACATTGATTAAAACTACTTTTACGGATTTTATAGCGTTTTATTTATTTTATTTTTAATACCCAACGTTTCGGGTGCTTTCCAGCACCCATGGTCACGGGGGACCTATCTATGCGGGGGCCTGAGGTGACTGACGTCCCGATGTCGAAGTTAACCCGGAGTACCTTCAGCTTTTTTAATTATTGTCTTTGGTCCGATCTACGCAGAATGAACTAACTGTATTTGTAACCTATTTTCTAGGTAGGATTCAAACATTTATAGCACTTTGCCGGTACTGCCGATTTTCTAACTTTTTTAAAAGCAATTTATGGCTCACCGTATCGAACGTTGTTTCAGATCTATGAATATACCTAGGACTATTTTTTTATCTATATTATGTGCATACAAATCATACTCGAATCGATAAGCTCATTTTTTAAGTTGGCTAAAAGAGTATTAGAGTTGAGGGAAGAACCCGAAATGCACCGGCTACGTTCTAGCCTGCAGATATTAAAATTTCAAAATAAAAAAATCTCATTTTATAGATCTCAATTAGCCCTTTCGACCTACGTTGATTAATTTATAAGCCCGTTTTTCGTTTTCCGAGGAAAAATAGAAATATAATTTTCAATTTTCCTCTACTTAAAATAGCCATATCTCTTTGAAAAATGATTATTTTTTACTCTACCAAGCGTGAAAAAATTGCCCTTGCGATAATTTAATTTGCCCGCGTGCTAATTCTTAAATATATTGAATAATTATTATTGTAAACAATAAAAAACCGTCGTGGCATTTCCAAGCCAATTATTTGCGTATTGCGCATGCGCGACAGAATAAAGGTGAAACTCGCATCATCAACTGCAGATCAGCTGATGCTACACCCACGGAAGGACTAGGTCATTTTTTTTATAGAATAGGGTGACAAACGAGCACACAGTCCACCTGATGGTAAGTGGTTGCTGCGGCCCATAGACATCTACATCTATCTTCCATTGCAAATCAAAATGCAGATGCGTTGTCACCCATGAGGACTGAGATGGAATGCCTCATTTCCAGTAAAAAGGGTCTCCGGTTCTCTACACTCACCATACGAAATACAGCAGCATTAAGCTACTATTTCACGCTGGTATTCTGTGAGAGCGTGGTCCTTCCCCGGTCCAGCCGACCCATTCGTGCTACAACTATACTACTAATATAACTGCAGCATGGCTCTACCACGTAAAGGTCATAATATACTCTTATTTGATATCATAGAAATTACCTACCGCTGGCTCCGGACGGTATCTAATTAGAGTAAAAAAATAATCGTTTTTCAAAGGGATATGGCTATTTTAAGTAGAGGAAAATTGAAAATTATATTTCTATTTTTCCTGGGAAAACGAAAAACGGGCTTATAAATTAATTAACGTAGATCGAAAGGGCTAATTGATATCTATAAAATGAGATTTTTTTATTTTGAAATTTTAATATCTGCATTTATTATATGTCAAAAGTTTATTCTGTCGCGCATGCGCAATGCGCAAATAATTAGCTCGGAGATGCCACGACGGTTTTTTATTGTTTACAATAATAATTATTGAATATATTTAAGAATTAGCGCGCGGGCAAATTAAATTAGCGCAAGGGCAATTTATTCACGCTTGGTAGAGTAAAAAATAATTATTATTCAAAGAGATATGGCTATTTTAAGTAGAGGAAAATGGAAATTATATTTCTATTTTTCCTGGGAAAACGAAAAACGGGCTTATAAATTAATTAACGTAGGTCGAAAGGGCTAATTGAGATCTATAAAATGAGATTTTTTTATTTTGAAATTTTAATATCTGCAGGCTGGAACGTGCCACGTCCGAAATCCCCACTTGTTAAGCTAGCAATACATGTTGGCTAACCCTCAGCACGAGCGTAGGCAAATTGATACAAGGTGAGTGTTACAATCTATAATCCGTGGTCGTCACAGTGCGGCCCGGCCACAAAGCAAACAATTTAAGGAAATTATATCAAAATATCATCTACTAAACACATCAAGTAAACTAAATAAAAGTACACGGGTAATAAACTTCCTCCTGCAACTTGTTCTAAGTGAGCGGGTTGCGGGAGGGGGAAGGCGCGGCAAAGGCGAACGCAATTACGCAACGTCAATTTCATTCCTTTGTTTTAAAATACTGCGTAGGACACTCGTTAATACGAGAGGCTGTAATTTTATGGACGCTCTGAAAGAATTTGTCCAAAAGTGGGGATATAACCTGTGAGTAAATTGATATGGTTGTCCGTCGATGTTGGGTGCAAATAATGGTCTTATTGCCTTAATGAAGAGGGGATAGAATTTACCTAATTTGCTGCCTTTTCACTGTTTGCTGCATTAAGAAACCTTAGCATGTCAAATTTCGAATAACATAATCAATTTCATTCGCGTGCTTGAACTAAACCATCGAAAATTTAAAGACTCGCTTGAGGAATTACAAGCTAATTATGGTGATGTAGTCCTACACGCTGCCGTCAGATGGTTGAGCAAAGGAAAAGTTCTAGAACGAAGCTCGAGCTGTTCGAATCATCGGCGACTGAGCTCTTTCCGATCGGCTTAACTCACTGGCAATGCGAGGAGATGTTACATCTCTTTGTTTATTTTATCGTATCTACCACGGGGAGTGCTCTGAGGAATTGTTCAGACTAATTCCAGCCGTACAATTTCACTACCGCACGGCGCGACAAAACTCGCGATACCATCCATACCATCTGGATGACTGACGGTCCACCACCGTGCGATTTAAAAGAAGTTTTCTTCCTCGCACTGCTTCCTTATGGAATCGACTACCACCAGAGATTTTTCCGGACCGATACGACTTAGGGACCTTCAAGAAAAGAGCCTTCTCCTTTTTAAAAGGCTGGCAACGCATCTGCAATTCCCCTGGTGTTGCAGTTGCTCATGGGCGGCGGTAATCACTTACTATCAGGTGAGCCGTATGCTGGTTTGCCCCCTCTCCTAAAAAAAAGTTGAGCTTTACCTACTAAGAACGCTATGTGCGATAGGAACCTTTTCTGAACCCTTTTCAAGCGTAACGTATTTGTTGCGAAATGAGACCACAGTATAATAAAAATGGTGACGCCTTTGATCTCGTGGTAAATGCCGACAACGTCTAGACAGCGTATATTAGGGTTGTCACAAATTAACAACTTTTACTAATTTCATTATTTATTTTAGATCTACATCGTGAACAACAATATGATTACTAATATAAAGAATAAGTAATAATTTGTTCTTACTTTTTCCTGAAAGTACTGAAAACGCTAATTGCACGCCTCACAACGTGAGGGAGTGCTCTACTCTCGATATGTGGCCATACCTCAGTTTCGCTACATAAAATCGTTCTTATACTCTTAGCTAGACATGAAATCCATATATATATATATATATATATATATATATATATATATATATATATATATATATATATATATATATATATTGTTACGAGCTTGAGGTTCGTGACAAAAAAATTGCCGATAAAATTACCTAAATTAACGCTTTAATTTACTTTACACAAATTAAAGTTAAAAACACTAATAATTAAACACACCTAATTCACTTTATTCCGCTCCGAAGCTTCGCTCGTATCGCCAATTCAATACTACTTCGATCGCATCTTGCAGCGCCTATTTATTTAAATTAGCAAAGAAATATCCAGAATGTTCAAGTAAACACGCGCAAGGTACCGAGAGTTCGAGTTTTAAACTTCAAGAAGTTTAGTTCTTCGGTTCGAGACTAGGTGGCGCTAGTGCGTCGATTCGAGCGCGTAACAAAATATATATATATATATATATATATATATATATATATATATATATATGGATATATACAATGTCTATACAATGACTACAGACATTGAATTATTGGTTTATTTTATAACTGATTGACTTTAGATTACACAACAAAAAATGTAATTGAAAAAATATATCGACTGCCGTCCGTTTGTCTATGCGTCTGTGAGTCTTCTCGCTTAATAGAAATGTAAGTGATAAATTGAGATATATAGTATTAAATAAGATTCCATATATTCTAAGGAGGGTCCTTATTGATTTTTGCTATTGAACTGAACACCTTTTAAAAGTTATTTATTGTTTTCATCAAAATTAAATGAAACGCTCATGAGGCGTGCATTTTGGATTATCCAATTTTTTTTTGCGCCCAGAAGCAATTAGAAAGGGCTACCCCGTTACGCGAGGAGGTGGTGAATGCTTTATGCAAACCACGACAGCCGGTCTCTCGTGGTTATGTGGGACTCACTGTGACTAAACCCTAACCTAATCACTACCCTAAGTGTACCCACTAAACACCACCTGTGGGACTGGCAATTGGCGGATTAAGCCTCTTTGCCGGATCGGAAGCGACCCTCTTCTGGGAGAAGAGAGCGCAGGCGGCTACGAGCCGCTGAGGGAGAGCCTACTTAGGCAAAATTTAAGAAGAATCGGCCTGAGCCGCCAGGAGGCAGTTCAGGTCGGTTGAAATTTTATTTGCGGAGTATATCCGAGAGAGAGTTTCTCGGCCTGCGGACTCGATAGCGAGGGGGGAGTGGGGCTGCATAAGTAGCTGCCTCACGAATAAAATGATTGGAATTCAAATATTTACTACTACTATATGGACACCTGTTTTGTTACTATATAATCGATAAGAAAAAAAACTATAAGGATATAATAACTAATTCATTTCTAAATCAGGAATTATAAATGGGCAACTGATAAAAATTTCTCTCTGATTCATCGTCATATGATGATGCGTAACTAATTACCGATAGGCAGTCACGCTTGTGACTTTCAACACACCTTCGCAACAAATAACCGCAGATATAGTGGAATGCATTTTTTTCTGGAATGTCGTACATCTTTGTAAAATTCTCTTTGGGTTGTATTTGAGGTGGATCCTGGATAGAAACTTGAGTTTGAGGTGTATTTTTGGCATATTCTACAAATTGGGCTAGTATGCTGTCAAAATCTTCGGTACAATTTGTAGCGTCTGATAAATTTAGAATTTGGCATAGAAACATTTTTCGGAATGCCCTGGTGTATTGTACACAAGAGGGTTCCCGACAATTTCCGCCAGCTTGCCTCACGAGCCCAAAAAAATTTTCTAAGCAATCATTGTTAATTCTTCGTGTGAGTAAGTAATCATATCCCCCAGACTTCATATCTTTATATAATTGCCGAAGTGAGTTTATTGTTATGTTGAAAGCATTTATAAATTTTATGATATTGGTAACGTCACGGCCATTCTTTTTATTTTTAACTCTCTTGCTATTAAACATACGCTGTGATTTATCTAGCAATTCCTCTTGGAGAGTAGGACCCCTATACGGTTTACTGTAGACTTTTGGTGAGTCGATGTTGCTTGAATTCAGTAAATCAAAGAGGTTGTTCGTGATTTCAATAAAAAAAATATCGTACCATCAGAACCTCGAAATTGATACTCATATCATATTATTCAAAAAATGTCCGCCATCTTGGATATAAAAATAAATGCTATTTTCGTAGTTAGCACACCGACAAACTTAAAAATTTACCCCTAAATCTTAATATTTTATAAAAAAAACTTCGAAAGACCGAAGACGAGGCACTATAGTATGGTCTAAATCCTTAGCCTGTCCAACCACACGATTTAGATGAAGAAAAATCAGTAATGCCCAGCGACTATATAGTACCTATTTTTTACGTCCGCCATTTCTTTTACGTTGGCTATTTGACATGACATGACAAAATATACATAATGTAAAAAATAATAACAATATTTATTTACCTTTCTTCGGTGTGCGGAATTTGGTGAAATCGCAGATCTTTATTTATGCGAGATGACGACTTGCAATCTCTCACAGCACACGTCGTATGAACCATTTTAATTATAATTATCAACACTAAATTTAAAAATTATAAAAGCAAGCGCGCGTTAACCCTGGAGGTCGTGTCCCGAGCTACTAATACGATTGGCATAAGCAGATCGGGCTCGTCCTTCCCGCGTCTCACCCCGCACGATTGCCCCGTCTAGACGTCTTCGTCGGACGATTGTATGGATTTATAGACTGTGAATGAGACCTCCAAACAACACTGCAGTATTCCATAATAACTAAAAACGCACAAAACTATTGTTACGAGCTTGAGGTTCGTGACAATAAAAATTGCCGATAGAATTACCTAAATTAACACTTTAATTTACTTTACACAAATTAAAGTTAAAAACACTAATAATTAAACACACTAATTCACTTAATTCCGCTCCGAAGCTTCGCTTGTGTCGCTGAGTTCAACTCTGACTCGATCGCATCTTGCGCCACCTATTTATTTAAATTAGCAAAATATCCGGAATGTTCAAGTAAACACGCGCAAGTTACCGAGAGTTCGAGTATAGATTTTCTAGTTCTTCGGGTGGCGCTGTCGGTCGAAAGATTTGTGATGTCATAAACTGCAACGCTCCCCTCGCTCTCGTCCCTGACACTAGATGGCGCTAGTTGTGTCGTCGACTGGAGCGCGTAACACTATTATAAAGAATTATCTTGATCTTAACGGTCTTGAAAACCTTTGTATTGCGTATAGTGAAACCGAGCATTCCTGAAGTTTTTTTATAATATGGTCGAAATCCATACTTAATATTATAAATGCGAAAGTGTGTTTGTTTGTTTGTTTGTCCTTCTTTCACGTCGCAACAGAGCGTCGGCATGGCATGACTTTTTGTATGTTGATAGTTCGGTAGCTGTAGAGTGACATAGGTTACTTTTTTTCGCGGAAAAACATCTCATTCCCGTGGGAAAATAGAATATGTTGCAAAAGTTTGTCCTTCTTTCACGTCGCAACAGAGCGTCGGCATGGCGTGAATTTTGGTATGGGGATAGTTAGGTGGCTGTAGAGTGACATAGACATTTTCCGCGGAAAAATATCTCATTACCTTTCCCGTGGGAAATATTGTGTGAAAGAAGGACAAACTTTTGCAACATATTCTATTTTCCCACTTTGTCTTCTTTGTTACAAAGTTACAATCTGTATTTCTATGCAATAAAGTACATTGAATTGAAAATGCGTACAGAATATTAATCAGACTCCGATTCGCTTGAGGAGGTGGTGTCTTCATCATCATTTTCGCCTACATGTATAATTATATTATTATCAATAACAGAATCAATCCTGATATCTCGGTCAAAATGTTCCACAATCAGGTTTTTAGTCTTCTCAACAACCTTTGCCCAGTCATTTCTTGTGACTTCCCCGCAGGCTTCTTTTAATAGGGTCATCATCTTTTTCGTGCTGAATGGCGGGGAGGTATTGTGGCGGGCGGCGTAACCTTTTATTTGAGCCCAGATTAGCTCAGTCGCGTTATATTGGCAATGATACGGTGGAATTCTTAGAACGCGATGACCGTACTCCAGAGCCAGTTCATCGATTTCGTATCGCACATTTGCCGCTTCATTTTCTTTAAATAATTTAATTAGCTCTGGTTTTAGCATCTGCATATTTGCGTCAATGCCTTTTGCTTGTAACCAAGCCACCATTTCTTCTTTTTTTATTAGCTTGAGTAGGTGGTTTCTGTATTTGAACCGAGTGATAGGAGGCATTATCCATGAATATTACGGAAGGCTCTGATAGGTTGGGCAAAAGCACGTTCTGGAACCACTCTTTAAATGTAGTGGCATTCATTTCCTCGTGGTAGTTATTTGTGGTTTTTGATTGAAATGCCAGTAATGCGTTCTCCACAAAGCCATATTTTGCAGAACCTGCGTGGCATATTATCAGACGGGCTCCCTTACCCACTGGTACTTTCGACGTCGACGCTTGTGTATCATCCGTCCAAGAACTGATCGGCGTTTAGCCATGTCTCGTTAATGAACACGACATTATCCCAGTTATCAATATTTTTTGCTTCTCCCAAAAAACTTATCCGTTTTAAAATTATTTCGTATCGTTCTAATAAAATTTTTCTTTTGTCTGTTTTTTTATAAGAAAAACCAATATCTTTTAAGATTTTGGTTAAAGCAGTTTTACCCCCGCTAAACAGTCCAGCTTCTCTTAACGATGCCAAAAGCTTCTTCCTGTTTCTGGAATAGTAACCATATATATGATTTCTGATTGTATCGGCGTCAAAGGTGTCAATATTTGTCACGGGTTTAGTTCTACGTTTCTTCTTCGGAGTACCTAAAATATTATTTTCCGTGCCAGTAGAGCCGAACTTTTCTTTATTAATATTTTGTTATCGTTCGTTTGCTAACTCCAAGTGCCTGAGAGACGCGTTCTTGTACTTGTTCGACAGGTAACAGGGGTCCGCCATTTTGCCGCTCCCGCTCAAAGTAATCTTGCAGCTTGATGATTAACTCACGGGCTCCACTTTTCAATGTTTGTGCACGTAGGCAGTATTATGCACCAAAAGTAAAAAGAATTCAATACAAAACACAATCGAAGTCCGATTTAGTGCCGATGTCAGTTTGAAAAGCAGAAACAGTCCATTAAATGAAAGCCGAGTAATCAAATAAAAACAGATCGAAAACACTTGAAGAACGTGGTCTATGCGCACGAAACGACAACAGACGACTGTTTTAGTGGCACAAAATGGCGGCCAATAACGCCATTTGGGGTTATCATTTTCAACCTAAATATAAAAATGCTACTTTCTTTCGCGCGTTCGGTTTGGCCGTAATTTTATTTTTATATTTAATAAAAGTTATCTTATAGTCCATTATTTTCAAATTCTTAAAAAGAAAAACAAAACGTATTATTTTATTAAGTATAACTGTATAAGAACAGATTACGATACTGTTATTACCTGTTATTGTTAGCACAGCACTACAAATATAAAGCGCTGACATAACCTTGTAATAGCGCAGTATAGATTTAGAAAAGTATTGTTTACCAAGTTATTTGACACTCAGTTTGGCACCAAATTATAACATTCATTGATTATTGATATAATAATGTTGTTTTAATGCTCATCAATTATTAAAACGGTAAACAACCAGCAAAAATATTTTTATCGTAACTGCAACGCCATTACAAAGTTACGTCGTCAGTTCAATCGCGACGTGTCAGGAACGCATTCTCTGAATGGCCGAACTATAACGAAATGTTTCCTGACATGTACTTAATTCCCGCCGTTGAGCCGCGCGTCAACTTATAGTGCATACGGTACCTATACGCTTAAATTGTTTCTATTTCGTAGCTTATTCGACTACCTGCTTTCGATTTCGGTTGTTTGTTATTTGCTTTGTGATTTGGTTTAGGTTGAATGGATTTATATTGGCTTTCATTTTCGGATTTGTGTATTTTATTGGATCGGTTTTGTTGATTTGGTTGGTATTCCTTAATACATATTTAGACTCTGGCTTTGATTTTGGATTTTGTTTATTTAGAATCGTGAATTGGTTTTCGTTGTTTTAGGTTGTTTAACAATATTTCAAAGGAATATTAATAGTACAGATAGCATATACGGTACCTATACACTTACTTCTTTTTTCGTTGGTTATATTTATATATACTACTGCTTTCGATTTCGGTTTTCTGCGATTTTTTTTGTTATTTGGTTTAAGTTGATTCGATTTTTTTGGCTATCGTTTTCGGATTCGTGTTGTGTCTTGAATTGGTTTTGTTGTTTTGATTTTAAAAAATATTTAAAAGGAATATTTATTCCTTTTACATATTTTGGATTAGCTTTAAAAAATATTTAAAAGGTAATTTAATTTCATTGAGGTATTTTAACGTTTTTTTATAAATACGTTTTTTGTTACTTCATAATGCCTCGCAAACGTAAGTCCAGCCTTTCAAGAGTATCTTCTCAAAGACAAGCGAAAAGATTAGCTCGATCGCTAGAATCTTTAGAAGATGCTGAACTGAGAAGGCAAGAACAAGCAGAGCGTCAGGCTGCTTTTAGAGCATCTTAGACACCTTCTTACCGTCAGCAAAGGCGTCTTGACAGACAGGCTGCTTTAAGAGCTTCCGAAACATCTTCTCAATATCAGGAAAGGTGTCTTGAACAGGCAGAGCGTCAAGCTACTTTAAGAGCTTCTGAAACACCTGCTCAAAATCAGCAAAGGCGTCTTGAACCGGCAGAACATTAAGCTACTTTAAAAGCTACTGAAACACCTGATCAAATTCAGCAAAGGCGTCTTGAACAGGCAGAGCGTCAATCTACTTTAAGAGCTACTGAAACACCTGCTCAAAGTCAGCAAAGGCTATTCGAACAAGCGGAACGTCAGGCCGCCTTAAGAGTCGCGGAAACACCTGATGAAACTCAACACAGACTCATTGAGCAAGCTGAACGTCAATCTACTATAAGGGCATCTGAAACATCAGAACAGACATAGGCGCGAAGAGATGCAAATGCACAGCTCCAAGCTGAACGTCGACAAAATTTTCAAAGAAACAATTGGTCGGTTTTTAATGACGCAGCATTCAATTATGATCCGTTGATTGATTATAAAAATCACTGGTTAGTTATTATCGGACTGATGGACAAGGCGTGTCGATTTTGCAGCGCTTTAAAATGGAAAAATGAGACCGCAGGCATGTGCTGTTCCAATGGCAAAGTGTCTCTTCCGTTACTTGGGGAACCAGAAGAACCTTTGAAAACTCTCTTTTTATATAATGCTAATGAGTCACGGCGCTTTTAAACAGGATCCGGAAATTATAACTCATGCTTTCAAATGGTGTCCTTCGGAGTTGACCGGGAAATAATAATGCCGGGATTTTCGCCTACATTTACGGTGCAAGGGCAAATTTATCATAGAATAGGTTAACTTTTTCCAACTGAAAACGAACAGCATACATTTTTACAAGTATATTTTATGGGTGACGAAGAAATTGAGGTAGACCGTCGCTGCCAATTTATCCAGGGAGTTGAGAGAGACACAGTGTTCAAAATTCAAAGATTCTTGCATGAACGTAACATTTTAGTGAAAACATTTAAAACTGCTTTAAAAAACCTACCTGAAGAGGATTATAAAGTCGTCATCCATCCATCACTTCTTCCGGTGTGTTACGAAGACTTATGGAGAAACTTATTATATCACGTTTGATATTCCAGATCAAAACTAAAGTGCGTTCTGTGTGCTCCTTATCTCCCGGTGAAGCACTGTCGCTCTTATATTTATTTTCCATTTTACATAAAACTTCGGGTCGGTTGCTAGCCCATCCCCTCAGTTGGAAAGAAGCACGTTTATGTAATTCATACATATCGTTTACTATCCTTTCGGCCGTCGTCACGTCGGGAAATGCCTGTAGATAGTCATCCATATAAAAATTGCTTTCCGTCGCGGAAGCAAATATGAGTGACGTCATTCTATACTCTTCCGGTGGCACGTCACGATTGTGCCGCCATAAGAATCGAAGGCTATCCCTGTCTTCTTCCCGGATTTTCACTTGCAGGAACATTTCTTTAATGTCTGCCATCACTGCCACGCTTCCTTCTCTGAATCGTAGCAGAACTCCAAACAACGACTTCAATAAGTCCGGTCCGGTTAACAATGCATCATTAAGACAACGTCCGCCCGTCCTAGCGGCGGCGTCGAAAACTATTCTTATTTTCTTTTTTTGTGGGTGAGTCACTGCGAAGTGAGGAAGATACCACGTGCGTGGGGAAATGGAAATATGCTTCGCTTTCTCTGCGTAACCGTTAACGATGAGATTTTCAATTTGCTTCTCATATTCTTTTTTCAACTCGCTATTTTTATCGAGCTTCTTTTCGATATTAAACAGGCGACTTTCAACCTGCGCTCTATTCGACGGCGTGCACTCATTATCTGTGCGCCATAGCAAAGCAGTCTCGTGCCTATTATTGGGTATACGAAGTACCGTTTTGCTCAAAATATTTAAAGCTCGTTCTTCTGGGTCGTTCGCGGGCTTTCTCGCAGACACACCCAGAGATTCCAAACTAAAATAATCTTTGATCAACTTATCCATGTCTTCCTCCTTCTTGGTGGAAATGTGGTTAACAATCTTGATTGGTTTGATGCCACCCGATATGTGACCATGTAAAACCCATCCAAGTTTAGTGAGCTATGCTACAGGTAGGTTCTTACCTCCTGAAATTAATTCACGAGTAACTATGAGATGCCAATTGTCCTGGCCAATTAATATGGTAGGTCTGGACCTCTCATACATCAACTCGTTCTTAATCGGTGTCAAATGAGAACACCGTTGCAATAATTCTCGGCTCACTGACTGCGGAGAAAGGTTAAGTGACTTAATTGTTTGTACACTTATCTCTTCTGAGTCGTTCGAGTAAATGCCTTTTATCTTAACGTTTAAGCGATACGAACTGTCATCGTTAATTCGCTTACCTCCCACGGCTTCAATACGTAATTCTTCTTTACGTCCGCGAGGTGCTAACTTCTGAGCCATCCACTCCTCTATGAGTGTCATGGTCGATCCCTCATCCAGAAGAGCTGTTGTCTTGACCTTTCCTCTAGGTCCATACAACTCGACCGGTATAATCTTTAAGTATGCACATGCCAGTGCATTCACTGTACTAACAATTGTAATTTAGATAAGATAAGATAAGATGCTTTATTTGTCAGAATATGGTACATTACTGTTGTTACAAAAGAATTTTGAACCTAAATATTCTGCCGTTTCCGGCGTACAAATATTTTCAGATAGATAATTTTTTGAATTAAGTAGAAAACTTAGACACTAATTATTATAGTATAATGAAGAAGTATAATGATACTTGCCGCAATATTTATGAAAACCAAATCTATATAAAAAATAATCATCAATCAATTCATAATACTTTACTTAAAACATTTCAAAAAATTAAATTCAGCAATTCAATAAATACAATTCGAGTCAAATTTATCATTTAAGAAGTCATTTACTGAGTAATAACACTTATTTAAAAGAAATTGAAACAATTTACTTTTAAAGATTCCTATATTCATTTCTTTGAAACAGACAGGCAATTTGTTGTAAACATGTATTGCCATACAATATACATTTTTTGAGTAGAGTTGTATTCTTTGCTTTGGTACACACAATTTATGTATATTTCTACTAGTCCTAATTACAACATCATTGTGTTTTTCAAATAAATTACTATTTTTGTGAACAAAGATACAGATTTCGTAAACGTATAATGCTGGAAGCGGCAATATTTTATGTTTGCGAAAAAGGGGAATACAACTATCTAATTGGTGTGCTCCGCATAAAGACCGTACACATTTTTTCTGTCCACGAAAAGCTCTAATTAAATCAACAGAATTACCCCATATTATTAAGCCGTAACGTAGGATCGAAGAAACATATCCATGATAGGCAGAGAGTGCGGCCTCCATGTTAGCCACTCGTCTTAACCGATATAAAACAAAGACAAATTTATCTAACTTTTTACATAGGCTATCAATATGTGTCTTCCAATTACAGAACTTGTCTATTGTTACACCTAAAAACTTAGTATGGTTAACTTCTTCGATTATGTTTTTCCCATATTCAATTTTAAGTGGTTCTTGTTTACTATTATATGTCTGAAATCTTATCATCTTAGTTTTTTCGATATTAATTTGTAAATTATTATGTCTTAACCAATCTATTATTGTTTCTAAGGTCCTATTTATTTCATGTTCGTAGTCAAAATATTTATTATTATTTTCAATATCAATGGTAATGTCATCAGCATATAGCACACATTTATGAGTAGTTACGTTACAAAGATCGTTGATATAGATTATAAATAATAAAGGTCCAAGTATACTTCCTTGTGGAACTTCGCATTTATTTTCGCAATACTGTGATCTATAGTTTTTTCTATGGCGTCCTGAGTAATTTGATACCTCAACGCATTGTTTTCGCTGGCTTAAATAATCTTGTATTAATTTTAATGCATTGCCTCTTACACCATATCTGCTAAGTTTGTGTAACAATAATTCGTGGTCAACGAAGTCAAATGCCTTGGACATATCAATGAAAATAGATGTTATAGGTATTTTGTTGTTTAGGCTAGTTGTTATTAGTTTTATTAAGTTGAAACATGCTAAAGTGGTTGACTTTTTTTTTGTAAACCCATATTGCTCTGGTTTTAATATTTCATGTTTGTTAAAGAAGTTATAGATTCTGGTATGTATGGCCTTTTCAAACACTTTTGATAGAACAGATATCAGTGTTATGGGCCTATAATTGTTTATGTCAGTTTTATCACCTTTCTTGTGTAGTGGTTAACGACAGAAAATTTTAGTCTCGTTGGGAAAATGCCTTGAACAAAAGATAAATTGATAATGTAAGTTAGTGGGAAAGACAAATATTTGGAGCATTGTTTTAAGATTTTAGTACTAATATCATCATAACCTGTAGAATTTGTATTTTTTAAAGAATTAATAATTTTTATAATGTCAGTGTTATGTATTGGAACTAGATATATAGAATTGGGATAAAATGTCAATTTAGACGTATAGTCGTTATTGGTTATTATTTTATTTGGTGTTTTAATGTAATTATTTAAATTTATAAAGTAATTGTTAAACACTTCCGCTATTTTATCTGGTTGATAATATGTATTGCCATTAGAGGTTATTGTAGTAATGTCATTAATAACTGCCATATCATTATTAAAGTTTTTTATTATTTGCCAAGCTGCCTTACTTTTGTTGTTAGAATTAAGTAGGTAGCGTGTATTGTCCAGTTTTTGGGCTTGCATAATGCATTTCCTTAAAATGTTTGTATATTTGTAATATATTTTCCAATTTCTCTTTTTGTTTGCTGTCGAAAGACGATATTTCAAATACAAACGTCTTTTATTAATGCTACATTTTTTAATACCCCGTGTAATCCACTTACTTTTAATAGATTTATTTGTTATTTTTACGATAATTTTAGGGAAATACAAATTATAAAATAGGGTAAGAGTGTCATGAAAGTAGTTGAAAGCCAAATTAGTATCTTCAGTCTCATATACATCAGAAAATGATAGGGTCGAAATATAGGACAGAATTTTTTTCACGTTTTCACTACTAATGTCTCTTTTTTCCTCAAACCAAAACGATTTCCTAATATGAATTTTATTTGTGTTTGCCTGAAACGTTATTGTTTGACAAGTTTCATGATCTGATAGTGCTAAAAAGTGAATATTTGGTTGTACATTAGGAAGATTACTGGCAATCAAATCAATACACGACATTTTTCTAGTTGGTTTACAAATGTGGTTATTTAAGTTATGATTGTATAAAATAGAATAAAGTTCTTTAGAATGAATATCATTTTTCAAAATATCTATGTTCCAATCTCCACAAACTATAATTCTTTTATTATTTTTCTTAGTAAGTTTATTTAGAAGTTGTTCAAATTTTTCAAAAAATAATTTTATACTAGAATTTGGAATCCGATATTATACATACAACGCAAATACCTAGTGTGATTATCTCAATAGCACAGAATTCAAATGTATAAATTACCGAGTTGGGTAGGTTTTTTATGGGTTGATAATCTAATTCCTTCCTAACTAGTATGCAGGTGCCACCTCTACGCTGATTCGGTCTCGAAAAGGCCGATGCTAATTTGTAGTTATTAAGCTTTAAATTAGACTCCGTACCCTGTTTCATAAAAGTTTCACTAATGCATATTATATCAATACTAATATTTTTATTTTCAAAATCAAGAAGTGCAAGTTCTAATAAGTCTTTTTTAAAATCCCAGCGATGTTTTGGTGTAGTAAGGTATATTTTTTTTTCACTATCGAAAAAAGATGGAATCCTTACAATTATTCATTAAATTTTGTTTAGACTCTACTTTACTCTTCTCTTTCTGTTTGTAGAAATAATATGGGATAGTTCCTTTTATTTTGCTTAGATCTTTTAAGCTCATTTTATTTACTCTACTGCTACCAGGTGTTATACCAGCACGCCTTGATCTTAGTAACGATCGAACAAGTCTTTCGTAATTAAAATTATCTATTTCTATATTTAATTTAGAACACAAGAAATGTTTCGGTTTCCAATGCGTGTTAATATCCAAATTATTACTTATATCAACAAAATAACAGTTTGAAAAATTCTGAACAAATAACTTAATTTCTCTATTCAACAATTTGACATTTAAAAATTCATTATTAAATACGTTCAATACAAAGACATTGTTATTCTTTAACTTGCAAAGTGTAGAACAAAGTTCAGTCAGAAATGTGTACGGATTTTTCTCATTACTTCCTACTCCAAAAATAATGTCATCTGTATTCAAAGTCTCCAATATATTATCAATACTGTCAAATATTTGCGCGCTGGTTGCATTTGGTTTGCATATTCCAGAAGCAGAGTAAACATTGTTCCATTTGTTTTTATATCTCTGCTTATACATTACTTGAGCGAGTCCTCGTACTTGCTGATCTCCTAAGATTATGATTTTGGTGTTGACGAAATATTTTTAATTTCTTTATAGTAATTTTTTTCTATTTTTGCATGTACATGGTCTGAAGTCTCTTTATCTTTGGGTTCATTTTCAATTCTGTATTTATGTGTTATACCCGTATTAGTAGGATTTATATATGTAAGTTTTTTGCAAATAATTTCAGAAGCGTTCAGTGGTGATATTCTAGGCGTCTTAGTTTGCAAATAAATCATTTTTTTTTGCTTAATGGAATAGGTGTTCGCTTTGAAATGGGTGTGCAAGTAATCTTATCATCACCTGTGAGGTTTTTAAGCAGTGTATAGTTCTGTCTTTCTCTTGTAGTTTTAAATTCAATAATTGAATCTGCGAATTTAGTTCTGCAATTTCATTGTGCGCTGATTCTAGTTCCGTTTTTACTGAGGACAATTGTAGGCTTAACTCACCGACAGTTAATTTATTTAGGGCGTGGATTAAGTGGTCACTGTGGCCAGTTGTATCAAACAGAGTGTAATTTGTTAACGACTGACTCATTTGGAAGTTCTCAGGATCGTCAGAGAAAGTTCTCTTTCTTCTTCTCATTGTAATGTTTTCCATAATTTTATTCGATTTTATTAAATGTCAATTACCTAATAACCTTACAATGCAAAATAAAAATTAAACAAATATCAAATTAAAAAACAAATAAAAAATTAAATAAATAACAGAAGTAATGTTCAAAATTAGGTATACAAAGTACAAACAAAACAATAAAAGGTAAATTAAATAAATTAAGACTAAAATATAATTTTTAAATTACTACGACATTAAACAACTACTAAAAACTAAGTCTGATAAAAAAAGGTTATAAACTAATTAGGCTGGTTTAGAACTCAGATTTCTTGAATTCTTTCGATAACCATATTAATTACAATCCATTACACCAAGCTAATACATTACATTACAGTCAAAATAACGTTCTAATTATCAAAACTTTCATTAAATGTGGAAATAATGAGTGTATTTGAAATTTAGTAACACCGTCTTTACAATATTATTACAATTATCACAACAATCATTTTACACAAACTTTCCAATTTCAAATTTTGTTTTCACTCACAGTTTTAGAAAATGTCAATAAAGTTAATTAATATTTGATAAGTTAGTAATTAATTGTTTTTGAACACTTGAAAGTTGTTTAAAATCACGTTAGTTTTAGAATGATATTTAAAATATTGCTTAATTATAATGCAAAATAACACTCTCACTTCTTTACTGTTATGTTTATTTCGTACTGAATTAATTAATTTTTAGATTAATGATCTGGAAATAATTTTAAATTGTAAAAATATACGGAGTCGATTCTGCAACCGCGAGCACTTGTGGGTAGGTTTTTAACCAAATTGAATTTATAACGTCCGAATAATTAGAAAATTTAATTGTGTTGTCTTTTATATAGTCACTCACCGAGTCAAAATGAAGTAAATGTGTTTATTTATATTATCGTCCATTGTTCATGCACTCACACTTATATTGTCGATTTTTTTTTCTGTTTATACACACCTCTCCTCGCATTTGAGCCTCTTTACCCCCCTCGTCCCCTTGCGGCGAGGTATTTTCATTGGGGTATCGGTGTAGCATTCGATGATGTGACATTCTACATCCCTTTACACCACATTTTTTCCCTTTGCACTCTAATCTCATATGGTTAGGTGACAAACATTAAAAACATACTTTCGCTTTTTTAACCGCTTCCCATTTCTCGCTATTATTCATGTCCTTAAACTTGTAACAACTCACTATAGAGTGCTTCTTGTTACATATAACACACTTATGTGTTACCCGACTTACAGGCTTATCCTGGGTTATCATAACGAATTGTCGGTTGTGCCCTTTATTATTTCGGCGTTCTAGACGCTCGCTCGTATTACTTCGGCGGTCATAGCGCTCGCTCTTGAAACGGTTGCGTGCAGACCCCTTTGCGGTGTGTACAGTTTGCTTCCTGAATTCGGGACGCTTCCATTTTTCAGGCACATTTTCATTGCTTAAGGACATTCCAAATTGTTCACTCAATAAATTTAAAAACTTGGCCATCTTCTGTAACTCTGGCTCCAAAGGATGCTGAGCTCGATATTCAAACCATTTAAATTTAATCATAGTTCAGAGTTTCTCTACTATGCGTTTTACTAACTCCGGTGAGTATAAATACTGTGGTTGATTCAATGCTTGTATTGTGGTAACCACGTTCGTAATACGACTTGCAAAAGATCCTATATTTCGGCAATCTTCTGCCAATCTTGGCATACGTCTTACATTCTCGATTTCGGCTAAAATGAGCATCTCAACCCTACCGAATCTTCTTTCGAGAGCGTTCATTATTTCTTCAGGTTCACACAAAGTAAACAACAACGACTTAACCGCTTCCTTAGCGGTGCCCTTTAATGCCCTCCTAAGGCGTGCGACATTCTGCAACCCTGAAAATTGGCTTCTTGTGTCTTCAAACACCGTTTTGAAAATTATCCATTCACCCGGGTCTCCATCGAACACCGGTAATTCCTGGAGGAAATGAAGCTGGGAAGACTTATCTTTTCCCGCTATCTTTATTGCACTCACAATCGCTTCGGTCAATTCTGACACCTCACTCGCGTGTGTTTTCTGTGCATTTCCTTGGTTGCGCTCGATCTCCGCCCCTTTGTGGCGTGATCCTTTACACGCTTCCTTATCAGTAATATCGGGTTGTGTTACACTAACCGGCGCGCTCATTATGGTCTGTTGAACCCAACTCCTTACGAAAGGTTCCACCTGAGTATTCCGCTCTTCATCAACCTCACTCGAGTCGATCTCCTCTTCTCGGTTGAGTCGTACCAACTCCAATTGAGACTTGGTTAAGGCAGCAGCTGCCTGTGCTCGTTCGAGCTCTGAGCGTTCGAATTTAATCCGCGCCTCTAATTCGGCTTTCAGCCTCGCCGATCGCGATGACCTACTACCTCTCTGTGACCCTTTGTCACCAGTGTGCCCGATTACTGTCCTTGACGATGCCGCTTCTTCGGTCCTTTGACCTACTTTTTCGACTATCGTTTCACTCCTGGATATACCGGATTGTTGTGCGGTGCTGGCCTGCGTCCCACTGGTGTCCGTCTTGTTGCTTGTCGTTGCCATGGACGTCCCTGAGTCCCACGTGCATGTGGACGTGTCGGTGGTGGCTCCACTTGAAGGAGTTGTTCCACTCGAAGCAGTAGCTGTGGTCGCTCCAGATGGTTCCGCCTCTTTAGCTTTTCTTGAGGGCCTTGTCCTTGTCCTGCTTCCTTCGCTTCTCCCTGTCTGGTCTTGTGCCTTCTTCATCTTGCAGGAAGGTGATTGTTGGCCTACGGTCCCTAACTGTCCCTGCGGTCCCTACAACCCCTTACCTACAACCCTTCTACACCCCAAACTAACCCCACTACCCCTCCCCCCCTTTATCTCCCAACCCTACAACCTTACTACCACCCTAACAGCCCTATCAATCCTAAACGGGGCCTACCGAGGTGAGCCGTCCAGGGATGGAGTCGTGCAGGAATGGAATGGAGGAAAGGTTTAGAAACTGTCCCGCCAAGGAACATGACGAAACAGTCGAGCGGTAGTGCAAGCGCAGTCTTGCTCGAGAGAACTGCTCCACCCGAAGGTGTTGTGCCAGAGCCCGACCGTTTGGCACCGTTAGGTGGTAGGGATGTATGCTGCGCTTCTCTTCCGGACGCGATGCAGTCAGGTGCCCACGAGCACCCTCGCTTGGCAGCAGCAGCGGTGGATGCTTCTTCTTCTTGCACCCTCTGATGACCCGACAGGAAATGCCGGACACGGTCGTCCGACAGGAAATGCCGGACACGATCGTCCGACAGGAAAATGCCGAGCATGCTTGCCCGACAGTAAAAATGCCAAGCCCTGCTTGGCCACGATGAGCGCCTTCACAAGGCACCTGCGCCTGGCAGCGATGCGTGCCCCATGCGAGCACACGCCCCAAGCCGCAATCCCGGTTTTCTTTCTTCCGGTAGTTCCAGGTCCGGTCCTACTGCGCCGACCTGGTCTTCTGGCCTTTGGTCCTGTTGCTTCAGCTCAAACCTCCGGCTTCCTTCGGTTGCTGATCTTCACTCGGCTCCGAAGGTCTTCTTTCTCCACAACCAGCAGTCCACAGCTGGTTCCTTGATCCTGCCTCGAAGGACCACTTGAAAAGGAACCAGGGCAAACGTTAAACTAAGAAACAGAAGGGGGGAATCGAGGCTTCTCTCGATCCGGCCTCCTATAACGCCTACGTTGGGTTCGGTAACAACGTATGTGATCTCCGCAACGGAGTAACACACAAGGGCGATAACCTCTTCCTTTTCAGAAAATAGGTTCAGGCGGGGATTACGGGTCTTCCGAAGTCGTCCCGGTCCCAACGCCTTAATTCTTCGATATGGACTGTATTATTTTGAGGGAAGAATTCCTTGGGAATAAAACAGCAATTATCTTCAAACCGTTCCGTGAGAGAGTAATTACTTTTCCCCATCACTTCCCTACACTTTTTCTTTCTTCTTATTGACTGCTGGTCTTGAACTTTTCCCGAAGTTTCTCCGAACTTCCCCGAACGATTCCCGAACGAATTGCAAGAAAACTCGTTTACTGAGCTACTCCAGAGCTATACGCGAAAGTGAGCCGCGCCATTTGTGCGTTTGCGCAACTCAATTACATCAATTTGTACTATCACTCTCTCAAGGTTTGCTCAATAACTTTATTTGTATAAGACATACATTTATACAATTTACTTATAAAGATAGCACAAAAAAAATATCTATACTACGATATACATTACATTTTCATATCACAAAAAACCTTTTATTTATTTAACAAAATATGCTTATTTTACTCACATGTTCAAAGTTGGAATTTCTTAAATATTTAACATAGAAAGTTAAAACAATGTTTTCCACTTGAAATTATACATATCTTAACTAATACAATAGTTTGATTTACATTTTCTCTATACATTTCACTATTAAAACGCTTTTAAATTTCTTATACAAAACTATCATTATTTCACTTATTCACAGGAATTTTCACATAAAAATAACACAGAATTCACCTCTTTTACACGTACAATCAATCTGAAATGTTTTACAAGTCATTTTTACATAAATTGCTGAAATTTGCAAATATTTAAATTTCTACATATTTGGCCTCCTAAGTACGTGGCTAGCGTGCGTCTCTGAATTCACACTATTTGAACAACTAACTTTGCACGGCTATCGACTATCAGTAAAAATGGAAAGTTTAGTATACACTAATATCAACAATACTAGGTGAATAAATGATTCTACACAATTCTCAAACGTTGAAAACTATTTCTAATCAGATTCTTATCAGTTATTATGCTTCTTATCAAACAATATAGGTGAATGTTTTCATAAATCAATCATAAAAAATAGGCATTTGTTTTCATACAAAACATATCAAACTCATATAAGACAATACTTATGCAATTAATTTCCATTAATTCTACTTATGCACAGCGATCATCTCGACCGGGGAACAAATCCTGGTCTCTAACTTTATTTTAATATTTCTTTAAATTAACATTATTGGAAAGATGATTTCAACCGGGGTACAAATCCGGTAACATAATTTATATCTTAAAAATTCCCTATATGAATTTGTTAAGAGATATTACTAAGAAAACGATAAACTATTCCGGCCTGGGAGTCGAACCCAAGACCTTCATATCATTAATTCGATATTTCTTTAAGATTAAACTATGCATTTTCTTATCGGAATATTGTTGCTTGATAATTTGCGTTTTAGAAGCTATTCGTAATCGGTTAACTAATAAATTGAAATATTCTTATAGGCGCGTCGCCAACAGCAACGTATGCAGAACCTCCTCTCGCGGGCTCCTTTCTTTGAGCGTAGCGGTCAACGCAATTTTAATTGATCTTACTAACCTCTCCCAGGCGCCACCCATGTGCGGTGCTCCCGGAGGTATAAATTTCCATTTAATATATTTTTTAAATGACTCATTTTTCATGCCCTCATAGCATTCTTCGCATGCTTTCAATAATTCTTTATTCGCAGCTTTGAAATTTGTCCCGTTATCGCTGTATATAACGGCTGGTTTTCCTCTTCTGGCGATAAATCGCCTCAATGCCATTATCATTGACGCCGGTGTAAATGAGGCTGCTAATTCTAGGTGTACTGCTCTGATGGTCAGACACGTGAATAAAACGCCACAACGTTTTTCGTGTCGCCTTCCTATAGTCACACTCATAGGTCCGAAATAATCCACGGCTGAGCATGTAAAAGGTGGTTCATTGTGAGCTATTCTCTCCAGAGGAATATTTCCTTGTGGGCACGTTCTGCGGTTTTGACCTGTATGTCCTGCACCACTGACAATGATGTGACACACTTCGTACTACATTACGCAGGTTCAAGACATAAAATTTTTGGTTCACCTCATTCATCACCGTCTGGTGATTGGCATGTCCAAAATGATGATGAACTTCTCTAATCATCATTTTAACGATTTCGTGTTTACCGTCTAATACGACAGGTTTTCTACTTTCCTCGGTCAAATTAGACTTAAAAGGTAAACGCCCATTTAAACGGAGTAAGTTATCTTCTCCTATTTCCATAGATAATTTACTTAAGAGGATAGAGTCAGCTCAAATTCTAATTCTAATTTCGTCCCCACTTGCCCGCGCGTCGTATGCTATGTACCGACATGTTTGTAATCACTAATACTGTAAGTAGAAAAGTCGTTAGACACTTATTTCATTAGGTTTATCATATTTATGCCTGTTTCTTAACGCCAAGCCAGCCGCTTCTTATTTTTATCACGGTTATTTCCCATTTTAATTTTACGTCGTACTGTTGCATAATGTATATTCTGATCGTAAGCGACACAACCTCCCCGTCCAAAGGCCGAGGCGAAGTGACCGTGCTGCAGGAATCACGCTTCAAAAGGCCAATAGCTTAGGTAATTTCTTTTTACAGTAAAAATAATGGTATTTTAAAAAAAGTAAATAACATAAGCACTGCTTTATAGTTAGAGTTAGTATGCAAAGTTTCATGATCTTATTTAAAGTATTTTATGAATAACAGCGGTTTATTGTATATTTTGGAGGTAACTTAAGATTTTTTTTTGTATCGAGAAAATTTTACGAAATCGAGTTTTCGTCTAACATAATCCTTAACATTAATCCTCAACTTTACCATATATTTATTTCAAAATTAATGCTGCAATATTTTCGGCATAACGAAGGATCTTGCTAAGCCATTTGACATTATATTTCCCCTTAAGCGTGAACTTCTTTCAACGCTTTTGCCTGCTTTCAAGCATTTTATTTCCAAATGAAAACACTCGTCTTGAACGAACTTCCAAATTAATAATTCAGCTTTTTTCAAGAGCGCTATGTCCAACGCGCTATTGGGTCCTGTAACCGACTTTACAAAACTTCGTTGGAACACATAACCGACTTTTCGGCTGCGTTGTCGGGTCCTTTAACCGACTTTCTTAAACTCTTGAATTTTTCTACCGCTTGTAAGGTGCGTGTAGTTGCCCCAAGGAATTTCTTAAAGCTGCTAAATCGTCCGTAGTCGGGTAGACTTAATGGTTCTTGCTTTCTCAGCGCATTTACGCCTTTTGGCGATTTTTCTTCACCTGTTTCTAAGCTATTTATGGTGTCCACTTGTTTGGGCCATAAATCAGGACTTTTCCCGAGGAATTCAGGTCCTTGAAACCAGCGATGACTTACATCGAAGGTGGAAGGAAAATTTTTAGTGGCGTCGTCTGCCACGTTTTGTGACGTTGGAACCCATCGCCATTCACATGGTTTACTGTGATCTTCGATCTCAGCCAATCGATGAGCAACGAATGGTTTAAAAGCGCGAGGATCTGACTTAATCCACGCTAACACTGTACGTGAGTCCGTCCAAAATAATCTCTCGGATATCTCGTACTTGCTCTCTTCAATAACTGATGCAGCTAATCTGCTGCCCATAAGAGCTGCTTGCAATTCAAGCCTTGGAATAGAAATTGGTTTCAGCGGCGCTACTCTTGCCTTTGCGGCGATCAGCGTAATCCACCTCTCTCCTATCTCGTCCGTGGTGACGTAATACACCGCGGCAGCGTATGCTTTTTCACTAGCATCCGTGAAGGTGTGTAATTCTCCCTTGCCGACGCCTTCAGCAACGGGTCTAGGTACTTCTAAATGACCTAATTTCTTCACTTCCGATATCCATTTATAAAATAACACGTGTAATTCGTGTGAAACTTCTTCATCCCAAGAGATGCCTGTCCTCCATACTTGCTGGATCAGCGACTTCCCTTGAATCGTTATGGGTGATGCGAGTCCCAAAGGATCGAAGACCGACATCACAGCACTAGTTATCTCCCTCTTCGTAGGCGGTCGTAAACCTTCCATCACTTCTTCCGATGTGTTACGAAGACTTATGGAGAAACTTATTATGTCACGTTTGATATTCCAAATCAAACCTAAAGTGCGTTCTATGTGCTCCTTATCTTCCAGTGAAGCACTGTCGCTCTTATATTTATTTTCCATTTTACATAAAACTTCGGGTCGGTTGCTAGCCCATCCCCTCAGTTAGCTTTTCTTGAGGGCCCTGTCCTTGTCTTGGTTCCTTCGCTTCTCCCTGTCTGGTCTTGTGCCTTCTTCATCTTGCAGGAAGGTGATTGTTGGCCTACGGTCCCTAACTGTCCCTACGGTCCCTACAACCCCTTACCTACAACCCTTCTACACCCCAACCTAACCCCACTACCCCTCCCCCTCCTCTTTATCTCCCAACCCTACAACCTTACTACCACCCTAACAGCCCTATCAATCCTGAACGGGGCCTACCGAGGTGAGCCGTCCAAGGATGGAGTCGTGCAGGAATGGAATGGAGGAAAGGTTTAGGACTGTCCCGCCAAGGAATATGACGAAACAGCCGAGCGGTAGTGCAAGCGCAGTCTCGCTCGAGAGAACTGCTCCACCCGAAGGTGCTGTGCCAAAGCCCGACCGTTTGGCACCGTTAGGTGGTCGGGATGTATGCTGCGCTTCATCGCCCAGTCGCCGGTGACGCCTCGTCCAGGCGCCCTCTTCCGGCCGCGATGCAGTCAGGTGCCCACGAGCACCCTTGCCTGGAAGCAGCAGCGGTGGATGCTTCTTCTTCTTGCACCCTCTGATGACCCGACAGGAAATGTCGGACACGGTCGTCCAACAGGAAAAGCCGGACACGATCGTCCGACAGGAAAATGCCGAGCACGCTTGCCCGACAGGAAAAATGCCAAGCCCTGCTTGGCCACGATGAGCGCCTTCACAAGGCACTTGCGCCTGGCTGCGATACGTGCCCCATGCGAGCACACGCCCCAAGCCGCAATCCCGGTTTTCTTTCTTCCGGTAGTTCCAGGTCCGGTCCTACTGCGCCGACCTGGTCTTCTGGCCTTTGGTCCTGTTGCTTCAGCTCAAACCTCCGGCTTCCTTCGGTTGCTGATCTTCACTCGGCTCCGAAGGTCTTCCTTTCCATAACCAGCAGTCCACAGCTGGTTCCTTGATCCTGCTCCGAAGGACCACTTGAAAAGGAACCAGACAAACGTTAAACTAAGAAACAGAAGGGGGGAATCGAGGCTTCTCTCGATCCGGCCTCGTATAACGCCTACGTTGGGTTCGGGAACAACGTATGTGATCTCCGCAACGGAGTAACACACAAGGGCAATAACCTCTTCCTTTTCAGAAAATAGGTTCAGGCGGGGATTACGGGTCTTCCGAATTCGTCCCGGTCAATGTAATGTATATCGTATTATAGATATTGTTTTGTGCTATCTATACAAGTAAATTGTGTTAATGTATTGTTACGCGCTCCAGTCGACGACACAACTAGCGCCATCTAGTGTCAGGAACGAGAGCGAGGGGAGCGTTGCAGTTTATGACATCACAAATCTTTCGACCGACAGCGCCACCCGAAGAACTAGAAAATCTATACTCGAACTCTCGGTACCTTGCGCGCATTTACTTGAATATTCGGGACGCTTCTTTGCTAATTTAAATAAATAGGCGCTGCAAGATGCGATCGAGACAGAGTTGAACTCAGCGACACAAGCGAAGCTTCGGAGCGGAATTAAGTGAATTAGTGTGTTTAATTATTAGTGTTTTTAACTTTCATTTGTATAAAGTAAATTAAAGTGTTAATTTAGGTAATTCTATCGGCAATTTTTATTGTCACGAACCTCAAGCTCGTAACAATTGGTGTCAGAAGTGGGATAAAATAATGCCGATTTTACCTAAGGAGGAAACGGAGGGTGTCCGTACCCGAAGTCAACGCCAGCGGGAGACGGACGAACGAAGATTTGGTGGTGCAACGCCGCAGACGTCGGAGGGCCAGCCACCGGCTGCAGGCCCGTCGGTAGCTCCTACATCTGCCGCACCTGACTTAGGTGCTCTGATGGTGATGCTGCAGGAGCAGGCTCGCCGACAGGAGGAACAGGTCCGTCAGTTGAAAGAGCAGCTGCAGAGTGGACAAGAGGAACAGGCCCGTCAGCAGGCGGAACAGGCTCGTCGGTCGGAAGAGCAGATGCTCCTCATGAAGGACCTTCACGCTACCTTTGGGAAAGAGATAAGGCAGGTGAAGGATAGGGTTGCTCAACACGACAACCGCCTGTCGGAAGCTGAAACCCGAATCGAAGAACATGAAACCCGAATCAACCATGTGAACAATCGGGTTGACAACGTGATGGCTGACGTGAAGAAAACGCTAAACGACCTCAAATTTGGGGATGGAACTACAGCTCCCGTAGTAGCTGCAGCACCTTCGCTACGTGGATTCAAAGTGCCGCCGTTCGACGGGACCTCTTCCTGGTCGGCCTACAAAATCCAGTTCGAGGCCGTCATGGAGGCGAACGGCTGGAATAAAAGCCAAGCCATGACTGCACTCACCCTAGGCCTGCGCGACCAAGCCTTAACTGTGTTGGAAGCTCTCGGTAAGAAAGTGACCTATGAGCAGCTTCTTGAGGCCTTGGAGGCGAGATATGGTGACGCTCACCTGGAACACGTCTTTCGCGCGCAGCTTAAAGATCGCGTGCAACGCAGCAACGAAAACTTGCAGCAGTGGGCCCTTGAGGTGGAGAAGATGGTTCGAAAAGCATACCAGTCTGTACCTGTGCTCATTGGAGGGAACCTGGTGCAAACATTCATCGACGGCATCCGCGACCTGGAAGTCAGAGCTGCTGTGAGGCTCGGGCACCACGAGACGCTTAAGGACGCCTTGGCCCATGCACTGGAGGTAGAAGCCGTGCGGCAGGATCATCGTTCCCATCGCGTCAGGGAGGTTGCAGCAGCTACAGTTCGCGACCGCAACAAAGGATACAGCCCTAGGTGCTATGGCTGTGGAGAAAGGGGCCATCTTCGATCCAGCTGCCCTAAGCGAACCGTGGAAAGGAGAGTTGATCGATCTCGAGAGGGTGGTGCAGCTAACAGCACTGCCTGGCGGCGACAGGATCATCGTTCACCTCACGCTAGGGAGGTTACAGCAGTTACGGTTCGCGACCACAATAAAAGATACAGCCCTAGGTGCTATGGCTGTGGAGTAAAGGGCCATCTTCGGTCCAGCTGCCCTAAGCACACCCTAGGAAGGGAAGGTGAACGGTCTCAGAAAGGAAGTGCGGCTAACAGCACCGCCCAGCAGCAGCAGGAATGCGACTTTCCTATCAGACACTGCAGCGGGAAATCTCACGGCAACGTAGATGCATTGTCAAGAAGACCTTTTCCTGAAGATTGCAACCATTGTGGTAGGCAAGAGAGTAAGGAAGTGGTATCCGTGAGGATGCTCAGGACGGACTACCTCAGCAACGGGTGGAGGGACAGCCTACGACATGCACAGCAGGAAGATCCGGACATCAAGCCGATTCTGGGATGGATGAAGGCCCGTGCTACAAAGCCTAAGTGGAGGGACGTCTCAGCGATGAGTTCAACCACGAAAAGCTATTGGGCCCAATGGGACAGCTTGCTGCTTCGGGATGGAGTCCTGTGCCGTAAATGGGACAATGGTCGAGGAGACAGCTGTCGTTTACAAATGGTTGTCCCTAAAGCTAAAGTGCCGAATGTTCTACAGCTGTGCCATAATGGTCGTTCAAGAGTCCATCTGGGAGGTAAACGAACTCTACTGAAGGTCCGAGAACAGTTTTACTGGGTCCATTATCGTGACGATGTCGAGGATTGGTGTCGTACATGTACAAGTTGTGCGGCTGTGAGGGGACCTCAGGCACGGAGTAGAGGAGCGTCGAAATTGTACAATGTTGGTGCACCACGGGATAGGACATCCCTTGACATTGCGGAGCCGTTACAGAAAAGCGTAAGAGGGACTCCTAAGATCGTCCATGTGGATCGCTTGGCGCGTTATTATGGGACCGATAATGCTCGGGACGAGCATGTCTTAGGAGGGGGCAGTGTTACGCGCTCCAGTCGACGACACAACTAGCGCCATCTAGTGTCAGGAACGAGAGCGAGGGGAGCGTTGCAGTTTATGACATCACAAATCTTTCGACCGACAGCGCCACCCGAAGAACTAGAAAATCTATACTCGAACTCTCGGTACCTTGCGCGCATTTACTTGAATATTCGGGACGCTTCTTTGCTAATTTAAATAAATAGGCGCTGCAAGATGCGATCGAGACAGAGTTGAACTCAGCGACACAAGCGAAGCTTCGGAGCGGAATTAAGTGAATTAGTGTGTTTAATTATTAGTGTTTTTAACTTTTATTTGTATAAAGTAAATTAAAGTGTTAATTTAGGTAATTCTATCGGCAATTTTTATTGTCACGAACCTCAAGCTCGTAACAGTATGACTTATGCAAATAAAGTTATTAAGTAAACCGTGAGAGAGTGATAGAACAAATTGGTGTAATTAGTTGCGCAAGCGCGCGAATGGCGGGGCTCACTTTCGCGTATAGCTCTGGGGTAGCTCAGTAAACGAGTTTTCTTGCAATTCGTTCGGGAATCCTTCGGGAAAAGTGCAAGACCAGCAGTCAATAAGAAGAAAGAAAAAGTGTAGGGAAGTGATAGGGAAAAGTGATTACTCTCTCACGGAACGGTTTGAAGATAATTGCTGCAAACCGTTCCGTGAGAGAGTAATTACTTTTCCCCATCACTTCCCTACACTTTTTCTTTCTTCTTATTGACTGCTGGTCTTGAACTTTTCCCGAAGTTTCTCCGAACTTCCCCGAACGATTCCCGAACGAATTGCACCACCAGTTTGTCGTCTGATTGCACCGAGATGCAATACAGGTATCGGGCCTCGGGGTATACCCCATTACCCGGACTTTCCTCATGCCCCATTACTATGGGGCAGTCATTTTCTTCACCTATTTGTTATAGGTGGCTTTTTTTCCATAACCGGAGTGTCCGTATGTGGTTAATATTTTTTCCATAGTCATTTTCCCGACTATGGAAAAATAGGAGGTTGTCTTTTTAGTTTTTCCGTAGTTATCCTACTACGGAAAAAAGAGAGGTTATCCGGTTGAAAGTCAAAGTTGGCCTTTCGACTTTTTGACGAGGTGAAATAGGCGCTATCGTCCGCATATAGCGCCAGGTCAACGTCGTCCTCCCATTCTTGTAGCCTGCCTGCCAATGTTGGGATGTCATTCGTATATGCCGCGTACAGGACTGGAGACAGACAACTGTCCTGTGGGACGCCGGCACTGATGGTTCTTGTTGCGGACTCGGCGTCCTCTACGCAGACGTAGAACTTCCTGTCTTCCAGGAAAGACGCCATTAACCGCAACATAGCAGGGGGGACAGTGGTCTGTTCGTGTAACTTATATAGTAATCCTGAGTGCCACACCCGGTCGAACGCCTTCTCGATATCGAGAAAGACGCCCAACGATATGCGGCCACGATTGTACTCTGCCGCAAGCAGGTGCAGCACTCTAGTCAGCTGTGTGACTGTAGAGTGACCCCTCCTGAATCCGTGCTGCTCCGCCCGAAGTTGGATGCACGGACGGAGACGTGTTAGCAGCAATCTTTCAAACAGTTTAGCTATGTGTGGTAATAGCGTAATCGGCCTGTAGCTGGAAGCTTTACGCCTGTCCTTCCCGGGTTTCGGCAAGACGATAATTTTGCCTTTTTTCCATTCCTCCGGAAAGTGGGATGTCCGCAATATCCCATTGTAGAGTCGACCAATCTCTACTAGGACTCTATTGGGCAGCTGTCGGAGTGCAGAGTTTGTAATCCTATCGTGCCCAGGCGCCTTCCTCGGTTGCAGGCGGGTTACTGTCCTCCGCAGTTCAGCGGGGGAGATGAACCACTCTCCTGCAAGAGGTGGCGCGGGCGACGACAGGACCTCCTGTACGCGACTCTCCTTCCGGGCATGAAGCTCCATGAACTCCGCACTCGCTGGGTTCGGCATAAATTGCCCCTCGAAGTGCTCTACCAGGATATCCGCTCTGCCCTTGGCATCATAGCAACGTTCGCCCACACTGTTGGTCAGTGGGCAAACGGGAGGTCTAGTTTTTGTCAGCTGTCGGTTCAGTTTATAGAGCGACGCATCATGCTCATCCGCCTTCCATATGCGCCGCTCCCAGGCCTCCCCTCTGTAGGCCCGGACTGCCACCGACAGCTCCTCCGATACGGTGTTTAATTGTGTTTTTAATCTAGGGCAGCGAGTACGCGCCCAGAGCTTTCTCAGCGCTCTTTTGCGCTTGATCTGCACGCTTATCTCACGCGGCAGATCGTCACGCCTTGCTGTTATCGGGACGATCGTAGAGGCCGCGTTGAGGGCCTCTTGGATGTTTTTGGTTATTCTAGTAGCAGCGGCCTCTACGTCGTCCGCTGTGCTTATAGGCATGTGTGCTGGAGGTCTCGCTTGCAGATATTGTGCATAGCGCCTCCAGTCGACACGTGTCTTGGTTGCTCTGGGCGGCGTAGTCACCGCCTTTGTGCCAAGGGTTATCAGAATCGGGAGGTGCTGTGAGCTCAGGTCGTATAGCACCTCTACCACTACTGGGTAGTTGATGTTCCTGGAGAGCACGATGTCCAATACATCCGGATACTGCCGTGGGTTGGACGGGATGGGCGTTGGCTCCTCGGGACCTAAAACGTCATAGTTGTTGTCTTCTGCATCTTCATAAAGTTCACGACCCGGCGGGGTGATCACTCTGGACCCCCACGCCGGGTGTTTGGCGTTTAGGTCCCCGGCGACGATAGTGGGCGTGTCGCCTTCCATTATTGTCCGGATGTCTGAGGGGCAAAATGGAGTCCCTGGCGGGCGGTATGCTGCGTAGATCCTAAGTTCCTCGCCCGCCGCCTCCATTTTTATGCCGATAGAACGCATTGACTGGTATGATGGTAATTCCAGCTCCTGATGGACGATGTCCCTCCTCACCAGAACTGCCGTCCCTCTATAGGCAGCCCCTTGAGCAGTGACCTCGTCCCTTCTGTACAGGTGGTAGTTGGGCAGCTTTATGTGCGTCCTTGGATTGAGCTTCGTCTCTCCCAGCAAGATGACGTGCAGATCCTGTTGCTGAGCAACAGTGCGGAGTTCATGTAGCTTCTGCTGTATACCGTCCGGGTTCCAGTATAGGAGGCGCAGGTTACTCTCCTCCGTAGTGCCGGGCTAGGAGGTTTGCCAGCGCCTTCATGATGGCTGTGATTGGGTCTGTCCCATTCCTGATGTCTGTCAGGACTTGCATGCCGACCTCGATGACAATACCAACCAGACGTTGGATTGCGTCTCCTGTTTCGAGGCCGGTGGTAGGTGTTTCCCTATAGGAAGGCGTTGGCAGTTGTCTCGGGAGTTGGGTGTCCTGGGTTTGCTTATTCTGTGTGTGGGTAGGTCGCGCTCTTCCAGTAGAGCAGGCTCTGTGTTCAGCCTTTTCTGGCACTCTACCCATACTCCTGGTTCTCTCCCTAGTAACCTGCGCCTGTGAGGCTACTGGTGCAGTTGGTGTCGGGGTAGAGGTGACAGCCTGAGGAGGCTACGACTTCTTCCTGCTCCTCTCCCGCCTCCTCTTTTTGGAGGGTTGCCGTTCTGTGGCAGGATTGGCGGGGGGCTGTAGAGTCGCCCCGGTGGTTGCCCTTATTTCTGTGGGTTCCACCGTTTCTTTAGGTGTTACGGGTGGGGGGGGGCTGGTTGTCTGCCCTTCGCAGTGATGGTAGCCCACCCGTCTTGCTGAATGGTTACAGCCTTCGGGCGACTCTGGGGGGTCTTTTTAGGGGCCTCCGGGAGTAGCCCCGGTAAAGTTATCCCCTGCCTCCTTGCAGTCCTCCTCAGGACTGGACAGCGGCGGTCATTTGCCGTGTGGTTTTTACCACAGTTGGCACATCTACCCCGAGGGCAAAGGCTTACAATGTGCTCCCCGGCACAGCGCACGCATCTCACTGGCCTGAAGCAGTTTGCGGATGCATGTCCGAAGGTCTGGCAGCGGTGGCATTGAGCCGGTCCTGCTTTCTTTTGCCAGGCCTCGATGACTACTCCTCTCATAAAGAGGAGTTCGTCGATTTTGTAGAGTTCTTGGAGCTGCTCCAGGCTCAGGTGGTCAAACTGGGCAAAGTAGATGCAGCCAGGTCTGCTTCTACGTGGTGGGATTGCTTTCACATATTTGACGGGGAAGCCTTTTGCCCTAATAGCCTCCTCTATGTCTTTGGTGTCCGTGCCCATCGGTAGACCCGGATGCCCACTTTAGTGGGCTTGTCCTCCTCCGGGGTATAGCAATACCACGACAATGTTGGTACTTCTTTAGTCAGCTCGATCATGTAGCGTTGGACTGTCCTGAACTCGTTCGCGCTTTGTGGAGTGAACCTCACGCCTTTCGCGAATGGACGGGCATTCAAGGGGTGGCCCAACATTCTGTTGAGCTCCCTAAAATGCCTCGTCCAATCTGGTAGGCATTCAGCCACTATGGGCGGGTAGCGGGTCTTGTCTTGGTCGGCAGGCTTCTCAATAGGCACTGCCGCCGGAGGTGGTCGTGGTACTGCTGGTGCAGCTACGATATGGGCATAACTGGTAGATGGCCGTTGGCCATCGTCCTGTGGAAGCCCGGACGGGTTGGTCGTTGCCGCCGGAGAGGACCGGCCGGCGGATGCAGCGAGGGTGGCATATGTGGTGGACCCCCAACTGTATGATTCTTCACCCCCCTGCTCAAACTGGGCCGAGTCTCGGCTTCGTCGGTCTGGAGATATGGAGCGGGGGGGGAGTTGCGGTGGAGATGGTGATTTGGGCGGAGATCTTAACACCTTCTTCAGCGTCGCCCGATGGTGATAGTCGTCATCCTCCTCCGATGTAGACGGTGCTTCGTCGGAGGACAGTTGGGAGCCAATCCTTTGCCTCTTTTCAAATAAAGAGGCTTCAGTCTCCGGAGGTGTATGGCGTCTAGCCGTTTTCACTGCCTGCTTCTGCAAGGGCGATGGTTCTTGCCTGGTCGTATGCTCAGATACGGCCGGCGTGAGCGCAACTTCCGGTGCGGGCTCCTTCCGTGGCGAGACGGGTTTTCGTTGGGGGATCTGTGAAAAGGAGGACACGACCCTCGTGCGTTCCGGGTTCGACAGATCCCTCACAACCAGTGGTCGATCCAACACACCTTTTCTTTTGTCTGGTGGTTTTCTTATTGAAGGGGGTGGCTCCCCCTTATCCCTACCTGACATGTTACTACTCCTAACAACGTCAGCCGAACTCTAAAAGGCCCTATCTATAATATGGTGATAAAGTTTATGGCTATCAACACTTTGGGCACTGCCTACCCCTTTTGTACACCAAAAGGGTTGGGGGAAGTGCAATGGTGGCACTTTACACGCGACTAGGCACAGGATGCACGAAACGCATAAAGTGCCAAGAATCACCTAGGGGCCGGTGACCTCGACGCCTCACGGAATCACGGGACTCAACGTTCGGCGGAGTTTGTCGTACCGGCGGTTATTTGCAGCCACTGTATAACTGCAAGTAACGCACACCTAGGAGATCCTTGAACGAATTGCAAGAAAACTCGTTTACTGAGCTACTCCAGAGCTATACGCGAAAGTGAGCCGCGCCATTTGTGCGTTTGCGCAACTCAATTACATCAATTTGTACTATCACTCTCTCAAGGTTTGCTCAATAACTTTATTTGTATAAGACATACATTTATACAATTTACTTATAAAGATAGCACAAAAAAAATATCTATACTACGATATACATTACATTTTCATATCACAAAAAACCTTTTATTTATTTAACAAAATATGCTTATTTTACTCACATGTTCAAAGTTGGAATTTCTTAAATATTTAACATAGAAAGTTAAAACAATGTTTTCCACTTGAAATTATACATATCTTAACTAATACAATAGTTTGATTTACATTTTCTCTATACATTTCACTATTAAAACGCTTTTAAATTTCTTATACAAAACTATCATTATTTCACTTATTCACAGGAATTTTCACATAAAAATAACACAGAATTCACCTCTTTTACACGTACAATCAATCTGAAATGTTTTACAAGTCATTTTTACATAAATTGCTGAAATTTGCAAATATTTAAATTTCTACATATTTGGCCTCCTAAGTACGTGGCTAGCGTGCGTCTCTGAATTCACACTATTTGAACAACTAACTTTGCACGGCTATCGACTATCAGTAAAAATGGAAAGTTTAGTATACACTAATATCAACAATACTAGGTGAATAAATGATTCTACACAATTCTCAAACGTTGAAAACTATTTCTAATCAGATTCTTATCAGTTATTATGCTTCTTATCAAACAATATAGGTGAATGTTTTCATAAATCAATCATAAAAAATAGACATTTGTTTTCATACAAAACATATCAAACTCATATAAGACAATACTTATGCAATTAATTTCCATTAATTCTACTTATGCACAGCGATCATCTCGACCGGGGAACAAATCCTGGTCTCTAACTTTATTTTAATATTTCTTTAAATTAACATTATTGGAAAGATGATTTCAACCGGGGAACAAATCCGGTAACATAATTTATACCTTAAAAATTCCCTATATGAATTTGTTAAGAGATATTACTAAGAAAACGATAAACTATTCCGGCCTGGGAGTCGAACCCAAGACCTTCATATCATTAATTCGATATTTCTTTAAGATTAAACTATGCATTTTCTTATCGGAATATTGTTGCTTGATAATTTGCTTTTTAGAAGCTATTCGTAATCGGTTAACTAATAAATTGAAATATTCTTATAGCTGCGTCGCCAACAATATCTGTAAGTACATAAATAAAGGAAGCGACCAAGCAATATTTAATCTCAGAAGTGAAGGTGAGGCAAATCCCGTTAATGAAGTACAGACCTTTCAAGCAGGGCGTTATGTCAGCAGTAACGAGGCAGCGTGGCGTTTCCTTGGCTTCCTTTTACACGAAAGGCACCCAACAGTTACTCACCTTGCTGTGCACTTGGAAAATGGAGAGCGTGTGTATTTCACCGAAAGAAATTTCCAAGAAAGAATTGCATCACCGCCAAAAACTACACCAACAGCTTTCTTTCAACTTTGTCAAACCGACCCCTTTGCAAAAACGTTGTTATATTCTGAAGTCCCCCGCTATTTTACTTGGAAAACATCTAGGTGTGGAAACGCCGTATTCAAGGCGCGCCTGTTGCAAATTGGCCCGGTGTAAAGTCATCAGATGCCCTTGGTCGTGTGTATACCGTCCATGTAACTAATTTTGGATGTTTCTGTTTACGATTTCTGCTGCACCATGTTCGGGGTCCTACAGGATATAAAGACCTTAAAACTTTCAACGGTCAGGAATGCGCAACTTATAGAGAAGCATGTGAAGCTCTGCATCTTTTAGAAAACGATAATCACTGGGATGAAATCGTGGAGGAAGCTGTGCAGTGCCAGTCACCAGCCAAAATTAGGGATCTTTATGCAACTCTCATATCATCTTGCGGGCTATCTAATGCACATGAATTGTGGGACAAATATAATGAGTACATGGCGGAAGATATTTTGCGAAGGTTACAGCAGACACACGCGAACATGACACAATGAACACATTTATAATGAAGCACTTGGAAAAATTGAAGATAAAGTAATGGCAATGGTAGGCAAAAAATTAAGCGACTTTGGAATGATAATCCCTCAGCGAACAACCGAAAATGAACTAATTGATGAAATTATACGTGAAACAAACGACGAGATACCAGCTTTGCAGCAGCAAGTAGCCGAATTTGTACCCCGCTTGCTTCCCGAACAAAAATGAGTTTTTGACAAAGTATTAGGACAAATTGAATCTGGAAATGGTGCACTTTTCTTTTTAGATGCCCCTGGAGGAACTGGGAAGACATTTTTGTTAAATTTATTATTAGCGCAAGTACGGAAAGATAAAAACATTGCTGTGGCCGTAGCTTCCTCCGGTTAGCCGCCACGCTGCTAAGCGGGGGCCGCACTGCACATTCTGTTTTAAAACTCCCTCTAAATCTAGCCCAGGAAGAATAGCCGATCTGCAACTTTAGCAAAAATAGTGCATGAGGTATAATGCTACGACAATGCAAACTTTTAGCGTGGGACGAAAGTACAATGTCACATAAAAATCTGTAGAAGCACTAAATCAAACGCTCCAGGATTTGCGCAGCAATACCGATGTAATGAGAGGAATGGTGGTTTTACTGGCTGGTGACTTTCGCCAAACTTTACCTGTCATTCAAAAGGGCACACCTGCAGATGAAATTAAAGCATGCCTCAAGTCGCCTATTTTATGGTGACAAAATTCAGTTTAACTACGAATATGAGAGTGCATTTGTATAATGATATCAATGCCGGAAACTATGCTGACACACTATTAAAAATTGGCGATGGGCGGTTGGAAACGGATGCTGAGGGCTGCGTTATATTGACGAGAGATTTTTGTAATTCAGTACAGAGTCATTTCGAATTAATTGCGAGCGTTTATTCGGATTTAACGAACAATATGCATGAAGACAAATGTTTATGTGAAAGGGCGATTCTTGCACTAAAAAATGAGAGCGTTAACAAAATAAATTCAGATATATTAAGCGAAGTAGCAGGAGAAATAACAGAGTATTTATCAGTAGACACAGTTATGGACACAGAACAGAGCACTTCATATCCCGCAGAGTTTCCAAATTCGCTAGAGTTGTCAGGTGTGCCCTCACATAAGCTTCAATTAAAATTAGGCGTCCCAGTCATGCTAATGCGAAATTTAGATGCTCCTCGGTTATGTAACGGGACAAGGCTGCGTGTCTCTTGGACGGAACAAAATCGGTGCTACAATTTTGACAGGCGTAGGAAAAGGTGAAAATGTTATTATACTACGGATCCCTATAATTCCCACAGATTTTCCTTTTCAATTCAAAAGGTTGCAGTTCCCTATTAAGCTCAGTTTTGCAATGACAATTAATAAAGCGCAAGCGCAAACGTTACAGGTAGCGGGGGTCAACTTAGAAAAATCGTGCTTCTCTCATGGTCAGCTGTATGTAGCATGTTCGCGTGTGTCAAATGCCCAGAATCTCCACATTCTTCCCCAAATGGAAAAACATATAACATTGTGTACAGTAGCGTCTTAAAATAGTGTTCAGTTAGTATTTTTTCCAAAATTCTCACAATCAATTAATCAGAATTCCCACAGATCTTCCCTTTCAATTCAAAATTTCCTATTTAGCTCAGTTTCTTTTCAATTCCAAATGCTGCACCTTTGACGGACCTATTAAGCTCAGTTTCCTTTCAACTCAAAAGGCTGCATCTCTGACGGATCTTTTATTTGGCTCAGTTTCCTTTCAATTCAGAAAACTGCATCTCTGACGAATCAATTTAGCTCAGTTTCTTTTCAAAAGTCTGCATCCCTGACGGATAATTATGCTCAGTTCCCTTTAATTAAAAAATATCTCAGTTCCATTTGGAATAAACAGGCTATTTTCATGCTTTCCTATACGCTGCGTTTCAAAACATGTAAATAGGCTGACGAATCAATTTTGCTCAGTTTCGTTTTAATGGCTGCATCTCTGACAAATCTATAAAACTCAGTTTTCTTTCAATTCAAAAAGCAATGGATAGTTCATTTCCCAGTGACCATGCGGACGAAGCCGCGGGTACCAGCTAGTGTGTTATAAATGTAAAGCTTGTTATCTAGTTTTAATTTTAATTTTACATTCCTCTATATAGAATATCTTAGCAACATGCGTATATAAAAAATAAGAGCCACAAGTAGTGAGAAACATTGAACTAAAATACATGGATTTTTAACCAAGCAAATACTATGTCCACTTCCACTGTCCACTGTCTCAACGCTTTCTAATAAATGTCTTGTTTCGGACGTCTAAATAGTGACTCGTATCACTACATGTTGCCACAGCAATTTTTTTATAGGACAGGGTAACAATCTAGCACACAGTCCACTTGATGGTAAGTTGTTGCTGCGGCCCGTAGACATACAAATCAAAATGCAGATGCGTTGGTCATCTCTGAGGACTAAGATGAAATGCCTCTTTTCCTGTAAAAAGGGTCTGCGGTTCTCTACACTCACCGTACGAAGTAGCAGTAGTAGTAGTAGTAGCATTAAGCTACTATTTCACGCCAGTATTCTGTGAGAGAGTGGTCCTTCCCCGGCCGAGCCGACCCATTCATGCTACAACTATACTACTAATATAACTGCAGCATAGCTCTGCCACGAAAAACGTTGAAGTGACTGATTGAAAAAAAAGAAAGTCTAATGTCCAGTTATAGAAATTATAGGAAAAAGGTGAAGGATTCTGAAAGGAAGTCTGGAGCAAGCAGCGACAAAATTCACAAGCCCATTTGTATTGCCTTCGACGTGATCGATGATTTTCTGGGAGAAAGCGATAATTGTAAAAAAAACTACATATACGGTTTTTTTATCTTTTATATAATTACACGTAATTGTCGTGAGCCAAAGCGCATAGTGCGTATTTCAGCGTCCATTCTCGACGAACGCGCGAACTAAACTGTGAACGATTGCGAATGTGGTGGTTTATGTTTTTCGCGACGAGTTCGCGGCAAAATTACGGCGTGAATTGACGCCGTGAATCGCTCAGGAGTCTGGAGCCCGCATAAGAAAAACGTAGGTAGGTTTTTCCGTCACGGTTCTTTGAACGAAGCCATCCGAAAGGCTCTTGTCTTTATAAATGTTCTTTCGGTTTTCCATCCTTACGGGATATTTAGAGACGATAACAAGAGACTCGACGGTATCACTTTGGTCCCTTGGGAGAGAGGTAGAGCCCTAGTGTGGGATGCTATTTGCGTACACTTTTGGCGGCCTCTCATTTCATGGGTACATTGTTTAGAGCCGGTGTGGCATCAGAGGCAGCTGATAGTAGATAGCTGATATATAGTAGGAAATTTCAAAAAGGAAGGAGAACGTGTTGTCGTCCAGTCGTGACAGTGACGACATATTTTATTTGTAATGTCTGTTTTTATTTATGTAGTAGGTACATAAATACCGATTATTGATTATACCGGTGTGTGTTGCTCAGACATGTCTCAACATCATCTTAATACATTGGATCGTCTGCTTAACGACTGCATCAGATCCATTTTTTATAGGATAGGGTGACAATCGAGCACACAGTCCACCTGATGGTAAGTGGTTGCTGTGGCCCATAGACATTTACATCTATCCTCGATTACGAATCAAAATGCAGATGTGTTGTCACCCGTGAGGACTATGATGGAATGCCTCGTTTCCAGTAAAATGGGTCTCCAGTTCCCTACACTCAACATACGAAATACAGCAGCATTAAGCTACTATTTCACGCTGGTATTCTGTGAGAGCGTGGTCCTTCCCCGGTCGAGCCGACCCATTCGTGCTACAACTATACATCTAATATAACTGCAGCATGGCTCTACCACGTAAAAAATTTATGGTCTTCGTAAAGACAATCATGTATCTTCCTTTAGTACTTAGCTAAACCTGCTGCCTATTCGTCAACGCAGATATGTTGGAATACTCTGCACTCTTTTCACAATTCTGTGCTCCCGAGTATTAGGCGTGTGTAACTCTTTACGGAACCGATTCACTGTTTCGAATCACCAAAGTGATTCAAAACATTGGTTCAGTAACAACGTTACAAATGCATCATTTGAAACTGGAACATTACTTTGTTCTGTGCTCATTTATTATAGCGCGTCTCTCTCGCGAAGCGACTGAGCCGCGAGCGAGAGAGTGGCGAGTGAGCGGGCGAAATAATTACAATCTATACAAGTCGGAAAGAGATAACAAATAAGAAATGTATTACTCAACTCGTACGGATTTTTGCTGCAGTTGTTCATGCACGTAAAAATGACCACTAAGGCGCTTACGTATCAAATACTATAATATGGTCGTTTTTTGAATATAATGTTTGCATTAACAAGTTGTCAGTTTACGTTGATTGTCAAGTTGTTTATATCCGTTCGCGAATAAATGCCCGCAACGCAACTTAATATATTCGTAACATTCTGTATTTTATAGCTTTTGAGTCCATGATCCAAATGAAACATATCAGTGTTTCGGAACATTTCAGTGATCGAGATGCAAATGTTCCAATCGCAAAAATGATACACTTTGCCCACCTCCACCGAGTATCTGAAATCCAAATTTCAATACCTGGGAGATTCTCATAATTGTTCTCTCCGTTCTTCGACTAATCTTAAGTTGCCCACTCCTTTACACCGTACTGGTTATTTATTTCATTATTTCGCCCTCGCCACGGAATAAATAATAGTACTACGTACAGAAGTTGCACTCCTTTGATATCAACTGCTTGCCGACATTTAATAGCCTACATAATTATTGTTGCGCGTCTAAGTTGACGTCATGTATTAGATATTATTAATAAGATAAATCGCGCACACAAGCTTACTAAAACTTTATCGCTGCGCATTAGTATCCATATTACTTCGCATCTTTTCCGCTTCCTAAGTCACGGCGGACTTTCCGTGGTTATTAAGGGATGTCAATAGAAAGTAAAAAAATACATTGCGAAATGTTAATTATGTTACTTAGGTGAAGTACCTATTGTGACTATGATCCACTGACCATACTTTCGCCCCTATGTGAGTATTGCAATGGCTAATGCATGCAAATTGCGAGGTCATTCGTCGGGAATCGCAACGCTTGGTTCGGAAGAAATAGGTAGATAGTGTGAACAACAAATAAACCTGAAATACGATTCTTAACAGAAATGTGATCTAATCTACTTACTTAAAAATCTTCTTAGTATACAAAGTTTTAATTTCAGTATTTTGTGTTATTATCAATTAAAATATTTTATATACAAAATACGAGTATAGGTATGTATATAAGTAAATGGATGGATAGTGAAGTAAATTTTAACTAATTTTTGTAATAAAGTACTTAGGTATTTCTTCTGTAGACCAAATTATTACTTAACTATTTTTTGCTGTAAGTACCTATCTAACAAAAAAAATTAAATAAATTCACCTTTCATAATTTCCTTGTAAAATTCTTCGGTAACTTAAAGAATAATACGAAACCTTTTGTTGGTCCATCCATCCACGCAACAGTTATAGTAGGAACGACGTTTTGCCATATTAAAATTTATTCAATAATGGGTAATATACATAATATATAGTTCTTAAATTACATTAAAACTTTTGAACTACTTTATCCTATAATTAAATATACTAAACACTAAACAAAAACTATTTCAACATTATTTACAAAAAGTTATATACGTAAACAACGTTAAAAAACTTTAACATTCAATCGCCTCCAACGCGCTAGCCCTGACTGCGTTATTTCGCCCGGGCGCGTTGCGCTTTAGGTAATTATTTCACATAGGTAGCAAGAGTGATAGAGGCCTGCCCTCGCGGCAACCAGACTCTGAAACGACATCCCTCTTGACATTAAAAAAGCTCCCAACAAGTTAGTTTTCTAAAAGTCCGTAAGCATGTGAAAAAATTGTTGCAAGTTTAAACTAACACAGCTCTTATTTTCGTATACTTATACGAGTATTTTATATTTGTTCTGACGTAGATAATATTTATACGTACCTATTATATATATATATATATATATATATATATATATATATATATATATATATATATATATATATATATATATATATATATATATATATATATATATATATATATATATATATATATGTGCGCGTGTGTGTGTGTGTGTGTGTGTGTGTGTGTGTGTGTGTGTGTGTGTGTGTGTGTGAGTGTGTGTGTGTGTGTGTGTGTGTGTGTGTACTACTTTGTGCGTGAAAGTGTAAATAAATAAAAAATAAATACATATACAGGCTGTTAGTGTAAACACCGTTATCCTTGAAACCAGTGGTTTGGTTTCACTTATAGAACATAAATTCAATAAATTTAAAAACACGCTATTTTTTTTTCATAAAATTTAAAAAGTTTCTGTCCGACACCGTCCGTAAATTCATGGATACCCTATGCGCCCGAGTGACGTAATCACTGTAGAGATCACTGCCCGCGCTAGCTACCTACACAACATTCCAATAAAAACACAATAGGTAAACTTAACCTGTTATGTAACATTTCCTTCATACTTTCATCCTGGCTTAGGACAGGCAAAAATTAAGGAATTAAGGAAAAATTGAGAAAGAAAAAATAGTTGTTATTTTTATTGAATTTACGTTTTATAAGTGAAACCAAACCACTAGTTACTAGGATAACGATGTTTACACTAACACCCTGTATCGGTCAAGTTCGCAGGAAAAGGACGTCCTCGTCCTCAACAGGCGGAAAAGACCCCTGCCCCCCACGCCCATAAATGGCTAAACCCAAGGGTAAGACGAGGGTCCTCCAAGCAAATATTCACCATGCAGCAGCTGCTTCTGCCGTGGTGGAGGTTTGATTTGCAGATGACAACATTGACCTCGCCCTTATACAAGAGCCTTGGGTTGCCAACGGCCAAGTTCTGGGATTGGCGGCTGCCGGTAAGATTCTTGTCAATACCAAAGGCAGTAGACCCAGAGCTTGTATAATTTATAATAAAAATATTGAACTTTTAGCTGTTCCAGAGTACTACAACGATGACCTGGTTACAGCCTTCATAAATCTCAAGAGATGCACAGGGGCCAGAGTAATCATTTGCTCAGCCTATCTTCCTGGCGAGAACGCAGATACTACCATCGAGTTAAAGCGAGTGGCGGAGTTCGCCCGAAAACACAACGCCGAACTTATGGTGGGTTGTGATGCTAATGCTCACCACACAGCCTGGGGAAGCACCAACATCAACGAAAGAGGTGAGTTACTTTATGATTTTCTCATCTCCAACCGCCTGGTAAGCCTAAACTTAGGTTGTACACCAACCTTTGTAACGCGTGCTAGGCAAGAAGTGTTAGACATAACCTTTGCTACCAATAACATGTCAAGGCGGATAAATGACTGGCATGTTAGTAGCGAAAACTCGATGTCTGATCACAAGCACATTAAGTCTGTGATTGGAGCATCACCATCCTTTGAAACCGTTACTTTTAGGGATCCGAAAGCGACCTCCTGGGATATCTATAGAGATAGCCTAAGGAGGAATTTGAAAACGTTTCCTAAAAGCATCAAAACAATTGAAGGTCTGGAGTTAGCGACGGATACAGTAACCGTAGGTATCTGTGAAGCCTTCGAGGACAGTTGTCCCGTCAAAACCAAGATCTCAACACGAAAAGTTTCTTGGTGGAATTCTAAGCTGAAAGACCTTGGGGAAAAGACCAGGAAACTATTTAATAGGGCTTACCTTATTTATAGGGAAAACCAAAGAGTGGGATGTTTATAGTGCAGCCCTAACTGAATATAATAAAGAAATTAGGAAAGCCAAGAGAGCATCGTGGAGGAAGCTATGCGAGGAAGTTGAGTCTTTGCCTCGCAGTGCAAGACTACGCAAGATGCTATCGAAAGCTAAACCTAATCAGATCGGGCTTCTTAAAAAGCCGGATGGTAACTTCACTATTAGTGAAACAGAAACATTGGAGTTATTAGCGTCAACCCATTTCCCAGGGTCATACAAGACTTCTGCCTTGAACTCTTTCGGAGCCCTACAAAGGCCTTGCAATGAGGACTGGCGTAGGGCTGCGAAGATAATAAGGCCAAACCTGGTGCAGTGGGCTGTTGACTCCTTTGAACCATTTAAATCAAGCGGGGAGGATGGAATAATTCCAATCCAACTACAGAGGGGTATCGACATCCTTCTTCCTTGTCTGGTGAAAATCTTCAGAGCAAGTTTTGCATGGGGATATATTCCAGAACGATGGACAATTGTCAAGGTTCTATTTATACCTAAGGCTGGTAGAAAGGACTACGCTTTACCAAAGTCCTTTAGACCTATAAGCCTATCTTCCTTTCTTCTTAAGACATTGGAAAAGGTTATAGATAGATATATAAGGGACGTAGCTCTAGCTACGAGGCCCATACATTACAACCAGCATGCTTACCGCAGAGGCAAATCTACGGAAACAGCCCTGATTAGTGTCATTGACAGGGTCGAAAAAGCACTGGAGGATAAAGAAATAGCTCTTTGTGCCTTTCTAGATATTGAGAGCGCCTTCGACAGTAGCCCCACATCACTGCTGATTGGGGGCCTAACATCTAAAAATGTTGACCCCACAACCATCAGATGGGTGAAGTCGATGCTCTCAAACAGAAAGGCAAAAATAGCGCTGTTTCAAACTTCGATTGAGGTTGCAACCACAAGAGGCTGCCCACAAGGAGGTGTTTTGTCACCCCTTCTTTGGACTCTTGCGGTTGACCAACTATTGTACAAAATGGCAGACCTACGCATTGACACATTGGGTTATGCTTATGACCTTGTGATCATTGCAAGGGGCTTTTGCCAAAGTACTTTATCGTCAATAATACAAAGAGCCCTTAACACCATAAATAACTGGTTTAGGGATAACAGTTTATCAGTTAATGCTGATAAAACTGTTATAATACCAAAAACCAAAAAGGGACGGTTGGATAAGTTAGTCCAACCAAAACTTAATGGCAAAGAAGTACCATTATCCACGGAAGTTAGGTACTTGGGCGTAACAATCGACCAAAAACTAACGTGGAACTCTCACCTTAGCAACGTATGCCATAAGGCAAAAATTGCTTTAGGTACGTGCAGTCGTTTGGTCGGGAACAACTGGGGCTTGCGTCCCAGTATGATCCTATGGCTGTACAGCAGCATAGTGAGGCCGATTCTCACCTACGCCTCTATTGTCTGGTGTAACAAGGCCAACCAAAAGACGACTGCGGACAGACTAAATAGTCTACAAAGGACTGCCTGCCTAATGGCAACTGGAGCTATGCGATCATCGCCTGAAGCGGCTCTCAATGCACTTCTATGCCTAACGCGCCTTGATCTCTATCTAGACAAGGAGGCGAAGGCTAGCTTGTATAGGATTAACACCCAGGGCGGTCTGAGCTTGCTCTCCTACAGATTGAGATCCATGCTCGACTCAATTAAGGAATCACCGGCCTTATGCATGATCTCAGGTATCATGCGTCCACTATACACTTTTGATAAAAAGTACATAGTGGAATTACCCTCCAGAGAAGACTAGCTGAATGGCCAGGTTATCTGTGAGGTCGGTAGCTTCATATGGTATACCGATGGGTCTAAAATGGGCCTCGACGTAGGCTTTGGAATTTACGGGAAACGCCCCAAATTCAAACTTAGTATGAATTTGGGTAGATACACCTCTATCTCCCAGGCAGAAATTTTGGCCATACTTCGGTGTGCGGAAATCAATCTGCAAAAACACTACGTCAACCATAAAATTTACATAAACTCTGATAGTCAAGTAGCACTGCTAGCGCTGAGATCAAACTTAGTGAACTCAAAGCTAGTCGGAGACTGCGTGAACCGTTTAAACGCCCTGGGTTGTAAAAACAGGGTCGTTTTAAGATGGGTTCCGGGTCACGAGGGTATTGAAGGCAACGAATTTGCCGACAAACTTGCACGGTAGGGCTCAAAGTGCACACAATTTGGACCCGAGCCATTTTGTGGAATCTCAAGAAGCCTAGCCCGATTTTACCCTTGAAACTCTTTATCACAATAAATCACTTAAGATCTGGTCTGACACACCAGGCTTAAAACATTCTAAAACCTTAATCCGGGCTTTTGATCGTAAATTCGCTTCAGAAGCTCTGGGATTAAGTAAAAATAAATTGCGCATTCTGGCAAGAGCCCTAACTGGACACTGTTGTCTTAAAAAGCACATGTCCATCCTGGGACTAACGCTCAAAAGGTTAAACACACCTACTCGCTTCGGTTTCCAGGTATATCCTGTACTGTGTGGCTTCGGTTTTGTGACACACACTGACGCACACTGAGCGCGTTCCGTATATTTAAGAATGTGTACTGCTACTCATACAAAATCTATGGAAGACTTGCGTTCGGAACGGCTTTTCTCGTGCAGGATTCCGAACGCACAGGCAGTCATGCCGAATTTCGAATCAGATAAAATTTACCGGCCGAAACACATAACGTCCCGTAGACAGAGATAGGTTTCTCTGTCTACGTAATGTACATGTCCATAGACTTCGGATACGCTTGGATACGCCAATACATAGATTTAGTCGGATTTAGTGATGAGATTTATATGCGCGTTATAAACATGGTTCTTCATGAGCTATGTTTTATGAACGATGTTTTGCCGTCAAAGGTTACGAAATAACCAACTATCGAAGTTTCGAAGGTATAAAATTCCGTACGTTAAAAGTTGCGAACGATTTTATGTTGTCAAAAAATAAATGTTCGATACAAAATATGTCAACGTTAGATAAGTTCAAAAATTTTAAAGTTAGAAGGTTTAAAGAAGAAGGTTTACGAGTATTTGGCAGAAATAACTCAATCCCGAAAATTTTAATTACGAATCAACAAACAGGCGAATGGTCTTTCAGCCGAAAATAAATATAGGTAAGTAGGTACTTGATCTTTAGAAGTCTTTTAATTTTAATTAATTGTCTTCTATCGGTAATTCCTTTTTGATGTAAACTTGTAGTTATTTTTATTGTGATAATTAATTAAGATAAGTTTACAAATACTGAAAATGGATTGAAATTGTTTTATTCATTTTACATAAAACATACATAAACACTCACGTCTGTCACCCAGAGGGGTAGGCAGAGACTACAGACTTCCATTTGGCACGATCCTGACACACATCTCTCGCCTCCTTCACATCCATATACCTACGCATACATGCTCGTCGGTTAAGGGTACTCCTAATTTGGCCCGTTTTTAATAAATCGCCAATTTGGTCGATAAATTTTCGCCTAGGACGTCCCTTTCCGAGTCTGCCATTCACTTCTGCAACATAAATTTTCTTTGTCAGTCTTTCCTCACCCATTCTTTCCACATGACCAAACCACCGAAGCATTCCTTTCTTAATCCTGGTCACAACATCATCTTGCAAACCACACTCTTCTCTTATTACACAATTTCTTACCCTGTCATTCTGATTCAGCCCTAACATACTCCTTAACGACCGCATTTCTACTGCGTTCATTCTACTCCTGATTAATAATTGTATTGTTTGAGCTTTAAGTACAGTCTTATAAGTTAATTGTATTGTTACTTTGTAATGGAAATTATTTTATCGGCTTACGATACTCCGCGTTTCGTTATAATAATTTTTCGGAAATATTGATTTTTATTAATGAACGGTTATTCACCTGTTTGTATTTCGGTATAGTTTCGTAGATTTATTCAGAAAATGCAATAATACTGAAGGTAACATATGGAACTATAATAAAAAATTAACGCACCACATCATAAGAAATAAAATTAAAGCAGAAGACGAGTTTCATATATTACATGTCATGAAAGGGTTATTTCCCGGGCTTCATAGCCTAGATAAGATCTATTTGCCTATCGTGGCAACTTCGGTATCGGTTATTTTCAGAGGCTGGATCTACAATCACCCAGGACTAGGTACCAGGTTGTCAAAATTGTTATTTTAAAGTTCAATTCGAAAGAAATAAACGTTTTTAATTAATACTTGTTTTCTGATAATTATTCTATAAAATTAAGTGTGTAAAGATAAAAAGTGTAAAACTTTCTAAAATAACATAAATATAATGGTTGATTAGTATACTTCTTTGTTTCATTTCTGTTCAAAATGATTATTTATTCCATATGTATGTATGTATGTATATATTTAAATGATGATAAAAACATCGAAAACATAGATATATCGTACATAAGCTTCGATGTTTTTAATGAGCGATTTTGCATCCTATAAATGTACTTGTAAAAATTACGACTAGAGTTGACTCAACTTCAAATTCATACAACTCTAACTAAACTCGAGTTACGGAACTAGAGTTAGCAGGAAGAAACACAGTAAATGATTTGTTACAATTACTTTAAAAATATCGATTCAAGTCATCAACGTGACGTCGTACGCGTGACACCTATCGCTTTTTTGTAACAGTCAGGTTTTTTTATACTTACTACCCACCATGTCAACTAAATGTGATTACTGTAACAAAACTATATCCAAAAGTTACCCAGGAGTAGAGTGTGGTAAATGTGAGCGCCTAGTGCATCTAAGTGCTAAGTGTACAGGACTGACAAACGAACGGCTTACCACACTTAAATCTGCCGCACCCAGATTAGGGTGGACATGTCAAGAATGTTTGCAAGAGACCTCCAGGCGTAATTCATCAATAGTGATTCCAGAAGAAGATGATAATCATAGGCACGTACAAATTGATCCAAAGACTCTTTTAAAGGATATTTCAAAAGAAGTAGAGAAAACGATAAAGAAGGAATTAAAAGATGTCAACGACTCACTTCAATTTCATAATTCAAAACTGGTTGAGGTGATGATGTCTATTGAGGCACTTAAGCAAACTATAAAGAATCTGAAAAGAAAGAACATCGAACTTACCAAACAAAAGCAACAATCTGGAAACGAGAGTAGGTGCAGGTAGGTACAGGAAGTGGAGCAAAGTAAATTGTCTAAATGCATTGAAATAGCGAATATACCACTACGCAAGGATGAGGATGTGAAACAACTGGTCGATAATGTGGCCGAAAAGCTAAATATACCTAAGGAAAGCTTTACAAAAGCATACCGATTAAAAGGAAAAAAAGATCAGAATGGAAATATACATGTGGAGATAAAAGAGGAAAGTGTATTGGATACATGGATGGCAGCCGCAAAAAGTACTAGGATTACGGTAGCAGACATTCATCCAAGAGAAAATAAAAACAGCAATTCCGTGTATACCTAGGCTGCACTAAAAGTATCGGGAATGGAATATTTCCACTGTTCATGTCATATTAAAATCTTTTTAATTGAAAACTCCTTGGTTTTAAAAATCGAATACCATTTATTTATTTAAAAAAAGATTCTCGGTCTTGTCACAAGCTTTTGTCAAACTTGTTTAGTCGTTGATAAAATGGAATTGACTCGAGAAAATTCAAGAGCGATGATTTATTATGACTTTCGAAGTGGTTTAACACAAAAACAGCGTGTTGAATGGATGGTTTCTGCATTTGGTGATGAAGCCCCATCCAAAACCACAATTTATCACTGGTTTGCTGAATTTCAACGTGGACGTGTCAAGCTCAGTGATGATCCCCGTCAAGCTCGTCCAAAAACTGCAGTCACCCAAGAAAACGTTGATGCTGTGCGTAAGCTGATTGAGGAAGATCGACATGTGACATACCGCGAAATTCAGGCAACTTCAGACATTGGTATGAGTCAAATACAAATAATCTTGCATGAACAATTAGGTGTAAAAAAGTTGTTTTCCCAATGGATACCGTACTGATCTGTGAAGAGCAAAAAGCGGCTCGCGTTACTTGGTGCGTCAGAACTCTCGAAAGATTCCACGCAGGATCCTCAAATGCTGTATACAACATCGTATCTGGTGACGAATCCTGGATATACGCGTACGAACCCGAAACAAAAAACCAGTCACGAGTTTGGGTGTTCGTAAATGAGTTAAAGCCAACAAAAATTGTTCGTTCACGGAGTGTTGCAAAAAAAATGGTGGCCACGTATTTCTCTAAAACCGGCCATGTTATGACTATTCTTCTTGAGGGACAAGGAACGGTTAATGCAGAATGGTATGCTAGCATTTGTTTGCCACAGGTCGTTTCTGAACTCCGTAAAGAGAACTGCAACCGCCGCATCATCCTCCATCACGACAATGCGAGTTCTCACACCGCACACAGAACAAATGAGTTTTTAGAGCAAGAAAACATAGAATTAGTAGACCATCCGTCGTACAGCCCCGACCTAAGCCCTAATGATTTCTATACTTTCCCTAAAATAAGGAATAAATTGCGTGGACAGAGATTTTCAGGTGAATGAAGAAGCTGTGGACGCCTACGAAACGGCTATTTTGTAGACCCCAACTTCCGAATGGAATGGTTACTTCAATTATTGGTTCCATCGTATGGAAAAATGTGTCAAATTTCGCGGAGAATACTTCGAAAAGCAATAAATACATTTTTAAATAGTAATGTTGTGTCACTTCCTTGATTCCCGAAATTTTCAGTGCCACCCTCGTATAAGGGAAAAAACGAGAGCTAAAAATTAAGCAAAACTACAAATACGTCTGGTTCAAAAAGGGAGTGATTAAGGCATACAAAGAAGACAAAGGTAAAGTTTTTATTCTAAGAAACTTGGATGACAAATTCACTAGCTAATAATAAGTGAAATCCTCCATTTTATTTAGGAATTAATTTTTTTTGTACATTAATTTTTACATATATTTTGTTTTTATTATATATTATTCTTCGTATACTCTTTCTGTCTTGATCTCTGATAACCTATTTGTTACAAATAAAAAAAGTATTGAACCTATCGACTACGAAATTAAAGAGTTCGCAAACTGTGTAAACGCAAATCAATTTTGTAAAAATCAAAATATTTACCTATTATGTATGCATATTAATACTATACCTACTACTATAAAAAACTCCTTTCTAGAACAATGTATATTTAGTTGCTCACAATGCTTAGATGTAATAATAGTAACAGAGGCAAATATCTCAGAAAACATCATTAGTTTGTATCATATCAATGGATATCAAATGTTAACGGACCTGCGGGTAACACGTCGAGGTGGTGGCATTATCATATACATTAGCAATAAACATAAATATAGAACTAAAAAATATAAAACAAAATTTTGTGAAAGTCTCATATGCACGGTCACCACTCCGACCAGTTACACCGCGGATATTTGCGCAGTGTCAGTGTACCGTCCTCCTAGTACGAGTAAAATTCTTTTTACTGACGAGCTATTTAACACACTTAAGAGTCACTGCAGCAACAACGATTTGTATTTACTGGGTGATATTAACATTGACCTAAAATCGGAAACTCCAGTTAAACATAGGTACAACAACTCACTGCTTAGCTTGGGTCTTGTGTGTGGGATCACAGAATATACAAGAATAGAATTATCCGATGGAATACTGAGTAAATCATGTATAGATCACATATATGCTAGATCCCTCAGCCAAGACCTTTTCACTGCAGCTATAGGAACAACACTGGCGGATCATCGTGCAGTGATGCTTGCGTGCGTCGGGCCGTATATACAGGCTGTGCCAAAATTTAAGATATGATATACAAACATCTAAACGAAAAAAAAACACATATTTGTAGAAACACTCAGGCATAATAAGCTTATAAATAGTTTGAATGAAAGTGGGATTAGAGGACCCTTATTGAATTGGTGCAAGGATTACCTGGCAAACAGAAAGTTTGTTGTAAAAGTAAAAGATGCACTAAGCAAAACTGTAAATGTAACTGTGGGCACGGCTCAAGGACCAGTGTTGGGCCCGTTGCACTTCCCCACATATGTTAATAACCTAATAAATGCATTGAAATATTGTGAAATATATCAATACGCAGACGACACATGTTTATTTATAGCTGGGAAAAATATCAATCACACCATGAGTCAACTGCAAGAAGACTTTAACATATTAACCAAATGGTCGCACGATATGGGCCTATGGTTCATAAAAGATAGCTTGATCTCATGCTGACCTAATTAGTGCATGCCCATAAAGTATGACATTGACAGGTACTGTCTCTACTATTAAGAAATTCAGGACTTCATAGGCGTTATTTTTACTGACAGCTGTCGCAGAGATCAAGCTATCTTTTATGAACTATAGTAATTAATTTTAATAAAACTAAAGTTATGTAAATCAGTAGTACCAAAAACAAAAGCGACGAGATACCCAAACTAACAACTCATAACCACCAATGCATACCCACTGAAAGCGTGCATTGTAGCTGTGTCAATATTGATGTAGTGTAACAACATACTTACCTTGAACTTATCATCGATAGTCACCTTAGCTGTAAAGGGCATATTGACCATATATGCGAAAGACTTCGAAGAATCTGGCCAAATCACTGACCTCTATATATACAAGTACGCTGGACTGGCTATACCATACAAAATGACTGTGCCAATTTGAAGCGCCGCTAAAGGATGTCTTGAAAAATAAAATTGACATAATATGCCAAAGTCTGCTGTCTTATTTATATTGTCATATTTAAAAAGTCTGTATTTTGAACTTTTAAACTAAAAAACGAAAGTTTTTTATATTGTTTGATTGTGTATAATATTAGTTACATATTAAGAATTATTTTTAATGATAATGGAGTGAGCGTAATCTGTAAAACTCGTTACCAAAAGGGAAGCCATATAACATTACACAAGTAAGTGAATTTGCAGCTAATATTTAAAAAAATAAAACTATTTGATAATATAAGTACTTAAAATTTTGATACTAATCTTAATATCATATATACCAACATGTTTGGCTGTATATTGCAGAGTTTTGATAAACAATAACATTCAATAGGGTTGTCGAGTTCCTTGTCTATAATACTTATCGATGTACTTTCCTAACCATATCTGTTAACAAGCAAAGTTGCCAACAACAGATGATTATCAAATGTTTATTAATTAACAGGTTTCCAACAGAACCTAGACTAAAATTATGGCCTAAAAGCATAAATATTGTGAATTGGCGTCCGAAACAAAATGATCATATTCGTTCCAAACATTTCACAGACGACTTTATTAGTTTATTAGACATGAGAATGAAGTGTTTTATTAGACATGAGTACTGCACCACTTTGAAAAAGTGCAGTATACCGACAATATTTTCTGGTAGTATCAGTACCAGTAAGTTTAAAAGTATTAGATTATTATTTGGAATGTTTTTTTAATTCTTCTTTCCTCATTTTCCACCAAAATCAAGGGCCATAGCCAAGTGATGAAAGGTCGCCTGTTGATGTCGAGCCACGTTGGATGTGTGTTAGTGGGCTGCGGCTACAGGAGATTCCTCTCCCTGTACCGCTGTAGTTGAGGTGGAGTAGTAAGGGAAGAGGAGTGTTGGTATGGCGATTAGCGATGCGCCACTCGACTATCTTTCGCGAATTTAGTGAGGCTGCACCACTTGATGTTTCCAAGTGCTCGTTTTTCCATGGCTACATTCACATATCGGGCTCGTGGAGTCCGTAGTGCAGGTGGAGTTAGAGGCCGTGAAGGACAGTGTGGCTTGTATTTCTGGTGCGCCTTATCTGAGAAAGAAAACGGGGAGGAGAAGTCAGCAACTAAGGAGCGGCTGCCATTGGGCGGCTGGCGCGACAGGGGCCGCGGATGTGCATGAAAGCGTTTCCGTGGCCCTGCGAATTTGCGGCGGAGTTAGAACACCATGGGGTTTTAGTAAGTGCGATCTAGAGATTTAATTCTATCTCAATTGCAAGCGTGTAATAGTATGAGTACATATTTGTGCTATTTGCTGTAGAGACTACTGGTCCGTAGGATGCACGTGCGGTGTAGTTTCTAAAAAACTGTATCTGTGACTGATTATCACTGCTGGTAATAAGAAGTTGTTTAGTTTGTTGCTTCCTCGCTTGAAGGCTGAGTATAGCCATTCAGAGAGGACACGTAGCCAGCATTCTTGGGACGATACCACGGAAAGTAAGACTGCATGGTGATTTCAGTTATTTTTTTAATATTGTAATTTTAATTTCGAAAATGACGTTGTAAATAACTGATAACTATGTAATTCAAAGTTTTTTTTTAAATATTATCTTGCTAGCTCGTACCCGCCGAATTGCTGCCGCAGAAGAAATAATTGTGGAAATATCGTTAAAAATGTGGAACATTCCTAAATGTGGTGTGGAATGTGGTATCATTCCTAAATATTGTATAATTAGGAATGATAGTACAATCATTGAAATATAATGATAGGTATATAACTTTCTATAACTTTCAAATAAATAGTAAGCATAATACGCACGTCACTTAGTGTCAGTTACTTGTACCATGCGTATAACCTTCGCACAAGTGCAACCAATAAGTTGACAAAGTTTTAACGCAATCTGATGAACGATATGGCATCGTAGAAAGTACGAACAAACATAAATTTTTATATAGTAGAAAATATTTTACTGTTTATATACAGACCTGTAGTTGATTAGAATAAGCCTTATTATAGCAGCTGATTTGTTTTTCTTTATAATAATAGAACTAAATGAACGGTTGACAATAAATTATTTTAGAAACTATGTTTTTTATTTTTATTTTGTGTAGATAGTTTAATCTTAATATTTTTTAGTTGAATGGTCTAAGGGCTACGATGGCTATCCGAGTATAGAACCAGAGTACAAAACTAATCCAACTGTAGAGATGTGTAAGACAGGATGACGTAATATCCCCGAAATACTTTACCGCTGCATTGGAAGACGTCTTCAAGCTACTGGACTGGAAAGGATACGGTTATGGAGTGTAGAAGCAAGGAGTACCAACTCCCATAGTAGAACAGTTGAAAAAGTGGCCATCTGTGAGCAGTAAATAACAGCTCAAAAACTCTCCACAATAGCGCTGGAGTAGCTACTGGGATAAAATGAACTTAGCAGTTGTCGACGGTTTAAGTGTGGTGCTAAACTGCTCAGTAGCTTTAAAATCTAAAATAATTTTATTTAGTAAATATAACCTCGAAAAATTCGTCTATCCCACTAATATTTTTCGGTGCGTTCTTCAAAATTTACCTCGTAGTTATAGTGGCGTCACCCATATTTAATGGTTTTTATGGACACTTTTTAATACACAGTCTGTACTCCTTACTTCTACACTCCATAGATACGGTATTAACGTCATTGGCATGTACGTCACTCACCTTCGATTTGTCGACAATATAGTCCTTATGGCAGAATCGCTGAAGGACCTACACAATATGTTCAATAAACTCAATAGTGTCTCTCAACGGATAGGTCTTAAGATGAACATGGACCTATGCTGGTGGTTTTTGGGAGCACTTAGCTGAAGTTGTTGACGACTATTTCTACTTGGGGCAAATAGTCCCACGGGTAGGTAAGTTCAACTTCGACCGACCAGCCAGCGGGTGAAGTGTAGGACGTTCCCCCACTAGTGGAGTCAAAACCTGGTAAGACATACAGGAAGTTGATGGATGCAGGTAGCTCAGGACCGTGCTTTGTGGCATTCCTTGGGGGATGCCTATTTTTAGCAGTGGACTTGTGAATGGTTTTAATGATGATGAATGATAATAGCGTTATATTAATATGATACATAAATAGAATGGACGTTACGGGTAGAGGCCATCTATCCATAGAGTCCTTTCTATTTATTTAGGTATAGGTAGGGTATAGAATTTTTATCGATATAATTTGATACACTGTCTTATCCCCATGATTAGTTCCGTGGACGTGCACTTCTGCTGTCAGCGCCAAAATGGCGGAAATCAAATCGCTTCATCATGTCACGGTTTATAGCCAGTCCGGTGTACTTGTATATATAGAGGTCAGTGGGCCAAATTCACATTAATAAAATATAAAATACCCTACGATATAAGAATAAAATTATATATTTCATTAGCAGAATCTATAATTTCGTATGGTCTTTCTAGCTATGGTAGGACCTATAAAACACACCTAGACCGAATTTACACTTTACAACTCCGTATTTTAAAAACTCTAGTATCAAAAAGTGTTATAAACGAATTTAAAGACCAATAACATAATATCTTTGAATTCTGTAAAATATCTAACCTGTACTACGCGTTCATTTCGAGTTTGCCGTCGTAGACCGTTACGACGTCACAGCTGACGGTACCGTAGACGAAAAAAGTCATCATGTTTATGTTTTTTAGTATTCATATTTTCAATAAAGTTAAATAATAACGTGTTCGATGAAATAAAATATTTTTTGAATGATGATGATGATGAAATAATAACGTGTTCGATAAAATAAAATTTTCATTTTTGTACGGAAGTGATAGTTGGGTATGGCAGAATAAACATGAAAGTAGAATAAATGCAGTAGAGATGAGAGCATTAAGAAGTATGATAGGAGTTAAACTAAGTGACAGGATAAGAAATAGTGAGATAAGGAAACGTTGTGGTCTGAAAGAAGATGTAGTGACAAAAATTGAGAAAGGTATGCTGAGATGGTTTGGCCACATCGAGAGAATGAATGAAGAACGATTGACGAAAAAAGTGTATAAGGCGAGTGTGAATGGAAGTGCTGGAAGGGGCAGACCTAGGCGGACTTTTCTAGACCAAATTAGGGACGTCTTGAAAAAAGGCCAGGTTAAGAGTACCCTAAACCGTAGAGCATGTATGAAGGGAATAATGAAAGTGGACGAAGCGAAACAAGTATGTAAGGATCGTAGCAAGTGGAAAGAAGTGGTCTCTGCCTACCCCTACGGGAAAGAGGCGTGATTATATGTATGTATGTATGTTCATTTTTACACATATACATTTTTAAATATTCGAAAAAAATAAAATTATCCTTGTAACAGAACAAATTAACGAATATCAACAGAAACAAAAACAAAAAATCAACAGTAACAAAAACAACAGCAAAAACAGTAACGAACTAGAGAACGTACGGGAGCATAAACAACGGACGTAAGTACACTTCGACGTTGCTATCGGTACTAAAAGGGCGACGCTTGAGGCGCGGAATGAGGGGGCGCGGCGGGAGGTAACGGCATTCTTGAAGTGAACGACATAATAAAGTAAAGTATATATTACTTATTGAAAATTACTTTAATAAAAATATACAAATTCCAATAGAATATAATTTTAACACACGTAATTCAAAGAAACCTACCTTAGCATTACCAAAATACATAAATCTATATGAAAAACGAACATTAGAATACATGATTCCCGATATCATAAACAAACTTCCATCACAACTAAAAAACAAATTAATCAACGCATCATCAAAAATATATTAAATAATTACTTCTTAAGTAACTTATAATAAGTCTTGTAAAATAAAAATAGTATATTATAAGTTACACATTAATACTCTAAAAACTAATGTTACATATACAATAATTATTAATAATATAAAATAAGTTTATGTTTAATATCATTAATTAGTATCAAATTATGGTGGAGCCACGTGTTTAAGGCTGCCGAAGTCCAGTTCCCCGGTCGAACCTTAAACCTATTACGCGAGATATTAACTAAAGTGGACTGTATATGCGATTGCTTCTACGCTTACGTAAAAGCGTCTACTATAGCATGCGGTATAATGCACTAGCTCTTCCCTAAAACTAAACTATTATTGTGCCAAATCGCTGAAAAGGAATCCTGCCTTATTAGGAGAACAACAAAATTGGAGCGGGTTAAACTATGTAAGGCAGGAGCTAATTAAAGGAGTGTTGACTCACCGGGGTTTCTTCTATCCTGTTGAGCACTATAGCTGCAACTTCTGGAACTTCTTCTGGAACACTCCGGAGAGGCGGTGCGCGACTATATCTCACACGAGGTGAGGCGGGTCTCCTGGAGCTCGACTGCTTCCAGGCTAAAGCGGTTTCTACTAGCGGTGTGGTTTCAGCGACGACTGCGGTGAAAAGAGGCCGCGCAACGGTCGCGCGTGCCTTATATGTCCTCGGCCCCGATGATTACGTGACATTCTAGAATCATCTTCTTGCCCCTCCCACCCCACCACCCCGATGTGTCGATAGGAGGGTACGAATGATATCGTTTTTCGGAAAGGAACAAGCGGCTTGGCACCTCTACCGTCAAATATAATAATCCAATGGTTTTTTCCGCGCAACCATCTCCCCCGCCCTTGAAGGATTTCCTTCAAAATTAACTAATACAACTAGAGCTAAGATCCACTAACAAAATAACTAACTAACGCTAAGATTACTTAAATTCAATTACAATTTAATCTAGAAAGCTAATTTAAATTATGGAAGAGGCAGGGGGCTCAAACGGACAACCGGACGCAAGTAAGACCCAACCGTGGTCTTAACGCGAGCTATCCTAACTACTCCGTCGGAACCGGGAAAGACCTCTTCGACAATTCCTAACGGCCAGTGGAGAGGCGGCGTATTCTCTTTGGTGAGCACAACTACAGTTCCTACAGCTAAAGGCTCAGTTGCTGTGTTCCATTTTTGCCGAGACTGCAAAGTATGCAAGTATTCCATCCTCCATCGCTTCCAAAACGATTGCACTAACCGATCTAATAATTTGTGGCGTGCGGAAATGCTAAGTCTGTTCTCATCCATACCTGCGGCTGGCAAATACTTTAAAGGCGTTAAATTCAAAAAATGTGCTGGAGTTAGAGCCAGCGGTTCCGAGGGGTCACTAGACAACGTACGACAAAGTGGGCGACTATTCATTACGCATTCAATTTGAGCGAGCACCGTACTTAAGTCTTCGAAGGACAAAATTTGATCTCCTATTACTCGGTATAAATGACTCTTTAGACTCTTGATATTAGTCTCCCAATTGCCCCCAAAATGGCTCGCGGCTGGGACGTTCAGAGACCACTCAATGCGGTTCTCGGCTAGAATGTGAGCGAACTCCGAATTATAATATTTGCTAGCTAAGAGCTCATGTAGTTCCGATAAAATACGTTTTGCACCGACGTAGTTCGTACCGTTATCCGAATACAATTTACTTACAGGGCCACGGCGGGAAAGAAATATTTTAAATGCACCCATAAAGCCTGCTGTGCTTAGATCACCAACGAGTTCTATATGCACCGCTCGAGTAGTTAGACATACGAAAATGCAGACGTAAGCCTTTGTGGATCTTATACCACGCCCGCGAGTGAGCGTGACCTTAAACGGGCCAGCGAAATCAGACCCGGTGTGCGTGAAGGGCTTTACTGATTGTATTACTCTACAAGATCTAAGTTCCGCCATTTCCGGAAATGACGGCTTGGGGCGTGCCCGAAAGCAAGCTATACATCTGTGCACCCGATTGCGTATTAAACTACGTGCAGAAAGAATCCAATAATTCTGACGCAAAATCGACATCAACAAGTCGGGGCCAGCGTGCGAGTTCAATTTATGATGGTAGTCGACTAATAAGTTCATGATATGGTCTTTACGCTTTAAAACAATAGGGTGCCGTTGGTCGAAACTCAATTGCGAGTTGGACAAGCGTCCACCTACCCTTACAATCCCATCCTGTAAAAATGGCTTAAGGCGTTGAAAGGCGCGACTACAAGCTCTATTCGATTGTAATCTTCTAATTTCTTCAGAGAAGTGCGCACGTTGAAGTTCACGTAATACTAGCGACTCAGCATAGTTGTAATCGGACGTAACGATATACGAACAAACACTACTTATCGACTTTTAAACTACAAAGGCTACACTGTAACGACAAAAATGATTTAAATATAACACAGCGTATTGCTGTGGCGCGGCCAAACTATACTATTTTATTTTTAATTTTACGGAACACCAACAAGCTAAACAAACACTAAGGAAATACCAATATATAATTCTATCAACGACAAACTAATATTTAAATAATAAAACTATCCAATCACAAGTATGCAATTTCTAAGCGACTAAGCTATAATTATTAATAAGCGGTGAAACTATGCGATGAACGCTTCGGAACAACACTGCATATGGCTTGTTGCTCGCGAAGTCTCACTTCCTTCCGCCAATCAAGATTGGCCTCAGCAGGTCTATTCCGTAGCCTCCAGTGAGGCACGCTTTCTGTCGCAGCGGCTCGGTGTCTCCATGCGCCACGACCGTGACTTCGATCCGCGCCGCGCGCGCTTCCGCTAACTAGATCGATTCGAGCACTGAATATGTCACCTGACGGGTTGCGGGGCGATCTAATCTTGCTAATATGGGCCTTGTTCGCGGTGTCGGTAAACCTAGCTCCAGGGCTATCCCTACTCGGCGTTCCCTTCGGCTGCGACGAAACTACAACAGGTTTACTAACAACAGACTCTAACGTCTGGCTTCTCGACCCTTCGCATAATTTATTACCCGAGCTAAGTAAAAGCGGGATGTTCCCCTCCCCTATTTCCCGAAAATTGCGAGTCAATAATTCGGGAGGTTCTACAGCGACGGTGCAACAACAGGATGTTGCCGAAATGCTATCTATGATGGGGGCGGAGCCAAGGATCACATAGCCCAATACGGTTTCCAGTGCGTAAGGCGCGGTATGCGAGGAGTTGCCCCTGACCTTATTGTTTAACAAAAGATAAGGGAAAATCGATGCTCCAATGAGCATGTCTATGTTTCCAGGAACGGCGTAAGTGTCGTCCGCCAGAGTCAAATTCTTAAATTCAATCATTGCCGAGGTGTCAACCGAAACGGTTGGCAACCGTTCAGTGACCCTATCTACTACTAGTGCATTTATATCAAAGTTAACATTACGATCTATCCGAGAATAAATTTTTAAATTTATATATCCCTGTGTCGATTTACTAGTGCCTCCGATGCCTTTAATTACAGGACATGAAAGTGACCTATTTATTACTAAGCCTAAGCGCTGACAACATTGTCGCGTTATAAAGCTATTTTGGGCTCCGCTGTCCAGCAGTGCACGGACGCTTTGTTCGTTTCCACGCGAATCCCTAACCAAAATACGTGCCGTACCCAGTAACACGGTTGAAGGAGGTTGTGCTCCCATATTTGCCAATGAGCACAGAGCGACATCACCAGGTCGACCGCTAGAATCGTTGACCTTAGTAGGGGCGAATTCCTTCTCCGCTTTACTTGACGCCGCTATGTTGCTATTTTCAAAATGTAATAGCGTGTGATGTTTCCTGGCGCACTTGCTACATACGGAACTCGAATTGCATTTTGCAACTAAATGCTTATCGCTTAAGCAGTTCAAACATAGGTTGTTTGTCTTTACTAATTTATAACGCTCGCTTGGTGAATATTTACGAAAAGTCGCACAATTATATAAATTACCGTGTCTATCTTTACATACTAAACAAGTATGCTGGAGTGATGTTGGCGTAGCGGTTACGTAAGTTAACGACCCTGCTATTTTAGATGGTTGAGTCTGTCTACGGTCGACGCACCTTTTAATCTCCTGTTTAACGTTCGGAGAGCGCTGCATCACCTTTATTTGATCTCGCACGAACGATGCTAATGAATGAAAGGAAGGCATCTCCGAGCTACGATGCTCCATTTCAAACGCACGCACGGTGTCGGGGTCCAACTTCTTCAGTGCAATATGGAGAAACACCACGTCCATAAGATCATTAAATTTCAAATTCTTAAGTGCAGCCACCGATGCCACAAATTTATCTAGAAATTGCTCTAAGCCGTTGATGTTCGCGGATGATATAGATTTAAGATCGAATATCTGGTTCAAATATTCGGAAGCTAACATTCTCCTATCTTCATATTTAGTTTTAAGCGTTTCGAATATTAATAAGTAATTGTTTGCTGTAGGTGTAAAACCAGAGCAGATCGACTGTGCCCTGCCACTAAGTTTACTGATTAAGTAATATAATTTTTCGGCGTCCGATAACGATGGGTTATTGTGTATATTGTTTTGAAAACTACTGAAGAAGAAGGGCCACGTCTTAATATCACCATTAAATACCGGAATATCTATTGGCGGCAACCTAATCGAGTCGCTTGGACGTACCTGTTTTTCCGGCTTTGCTTCGTTTTGAGATAGGGATCTCGCAATTCTTTTCACGCGACACAACATATCTTCGAATGCCAGCAGCGGTTGGTAGTTCACTATGTATTTCGGGTCGATTTGTAATTCCAAATGATTAATTTGGTCTAATATTTTTTCGTAATCTATTCGTAAAGAATCTATCGTTTCGATTTCGGTCAAAAAAGTTTCCCGCACTGCTTCTATACGGATGTTCTTTATATAATCACTTATATTCTGCATACGCGAAAAGAGTATGTCCCTCTTAGCATAAAGCGTTTTAATTTTGATTTCACTTCCACTAACTGCCATTTTAAACTATTATAATAAAGTTATATCAATCACAATTAATCTCACAACGCACAAACAATAAAGGATGGACACTCGGTATGCCGTATTACGTAATTAAATCGAACACCTGCGCAGCGAGTCGAGGTGACGCGTCATTTGCTAGACTCAATAATTTTATCAAGATTGTGGGTAAGCGTATCAAACGGTTCCTATTACACTGTTTCAATTATTTAATAGGCTTTAAATTTAATCAAATACGAGCGCTATAAAACGAATAATTCTGTTTGCGAGTACCTAATCAAAATTTAAATTTAAACGAACACTATTTAAGTCTATTCTATAAATTGGAGTGCATTATCTAATTAATTAATTCAACAATTCGACCAAAATCCTGCTCGAAGTGACCATAAAATGGTGGAGCCACGTGTTTAAGGCTGCCGAAGTCCAGTTCCCCGGTCGAACCTTAAACCTATTACGCGAGATATTAACTAAAGTGGACTGTATATGCGATTGCTTCTACGCTTACGTAAAAGCGTCTACTATAGCATGCGGTATAATGCACTAGCTCTTCCCTAAAACTAAACTATTATTGTGCCAAATCGCTGAAAAGGAATCCTGCCTTATTAGGAGAACAACAAAATTGGAGCGGGTTAAACTATGTAAGGCAGGAGCTAATTAAAGGAGTGTTGACTCACCGGGGTTTCTTCTATCCTGTTGAGCACTATAGCTGCAACTTCTGGAACTTCTTCTGGAACACTCCGGAGAGGCGGTGCGCGACTATATCTCACACGAGGTGAGGCGGGTCTCCTGGAGCTCGACTGCTTCCAGGCTAAAGCGGTTTCTACTAGCGGTGTGGTTTCAGCGACGACTGCGGTGGAAAGAGGCCGCGCAACGGTCGCGCGTGCCTTATATGTCCTCGGCCCCGATGATTAAGTGACATTCTAGAATCATCTTCTTGCCCCTCCCACCCCACCACCCCGATGTGTCGATAGGAGGGTACGAATGATATCGTTTTTCGGAAAGGAACAAGCGGCTTGGCACCTCTACCGTCAAATATAATAATCCAATGGTTTTTTCCGCGCAACCAAATTATATGAACCGCCTGTAAATGCGAACTCGACGCGTCAAGCCAGGTAGGCAAATAACGCCACCGAGAGCAAACCGGTTTATTGACTGTAACGGGGAGTGCGGTTCAATGCGTGCACCACAACAATAAGATGTATGACATAACTATTAAGCAAAATAATTATCATGCTATGTATGTTGATGGCATCGGTATACGGTAAAGCTGTATAGCTTATGTTTATACTGTAAAATACCAATCTAAATATTGTAAAATTATTATCAAATAAATTGATGATATATATATATATATATATATATATATATATATATATATATATATATATATATATATATATATATATATATATATATATATATATAATCTACTATTGCTACTATTTTCACTTGGCCATCCATATGACTGAGTACGGGCGTAAAATCAGGGTAGTGTGATAACTAATAACGTCCCTAAATAGGGGCCACGCCCACCCTTCATTCAGGGCCGTAGACAGAGGTTTCTATGTCTACGTTCAGGGCCCTGATTCAGGATGGTGTAATAGGGGCATAACAACTAAATTGTAGACAGTCTCTGTCTACGAACTATGGAGTGTAGAAGTAAGGAGTACCAACTCCCATAATAGAATAATTGAAAAAGTGGTCATCTGTAATCAGTAAATAACAGTTCAAAAACTCTCCACAACAGCGCTGGAGTAGCTACTGGGATGAAATGAACTTAGCAGTTTCGACGGTTTGAAGAGTGCAGCTAAACTGCTCAGTAGCTCTAAAATCTAAAATAATTTTATTTAGTAAATATAACCTCGAAAAAGTCGTCTATCCCACTAGTATTTTTCAGTGCGTTCTTTAAAGTTGCTTTAAAGTATACCTCGTAGTTATACTTGGACACTTTTTAATACACAGTCTGTACTCCTTACTTCTACTGCTTCTACAGGCTACACTCCATAGTGACTATCTCAAAATGTCAAATCTCTTTTGTAGAAAAACAAACATTTAGGTTATGTTTTATTTTTATTATATTATTGTTTTAAATTATTATCATATTTTACATTAATTAGATAATTATGTTACAACCTCTAAAAGCGTATCGTTTTTTCATATCGAAAACGCATGTAAAACTATGTTATTGTAATTTCATCAAACATGACATACATAGTGTGGGTTTAAACGATATTCCTAAAATAACAGTTACTGATATTCGCAAATTGTTAAGACAAAAGGGATTTGCTGTTCAGGATGGCTATACGTCATTTACAACAAAATGTGCAATATGTTCTGGAGATGAAAAAAAGGGTGACAGTAAAATCTATGTTAACAAAAGAACCGGTTAGTATAACTTGTAAACTTAACATATCCTCGAAAGAAAGCGGTTATTTGTGAATGTACTTAGTTATGGCATATTATGTTGCTCAGAGCGTTCACTTCGCCTTTTATCAGTTTGTTGAAAGTTTTGTAAATATACACTACGTGTTCTTTATGGTTATATACATATATTGCTGGTGAAACTTATCTTTATACTCATAAAATTACTACAGAAGGCTCCGCCGATTTACTCGCTCACACATATAATAGATGAAATCATTTCACAGGTAATTTTATGGATATTATTTAGATGGTACTTAATTATTTTGTGGTGTGTGTACACAGTGGTGGCTCTAGCAAAATTTTTAGGTGGTACAAGATCTCATAGTGGCGCCCCTCTAAACACAAAACCTTAGTGTTTCTATATAGTGAGAGTTGATAATCTTGCTTGACAATTAAACTGTTGTTCTGCAGACAGTGTTAAAAAAGATAAAAGAACTGCTAACAACAAACTTAATGAAAAACCTAGGTAGCCAGCTTATGGGCTTGCAATTTTTTTATTAATTAGGAATAATTTAACTTCTGGACAATAAAAATAGAAGATTCCAAGATATGACAGTCTTTCCTAATATATAGTAGAAATATAGGTAAATTTTTAAATGTTTTAATGTACTAAAACTTTGTTTCCGTTTAGCGACAATTATAGTACAGGTATAGTCCGCAGGATACAAAGTGCTGTTTACACATTTTGGAATGTTATTGCATGATAACACCAAAGTATGCAAACCAACAGCAACACCACCCATCTCAGTGCAGCTTATAACATACAACATATAGCAAAAATTTATTTCCGTTTAGCGACAATTATAGTACAGGTATAGTCAGCAAGATACAAAGAGCTGTTTACACATTTAGGAATGTTATTACATGATAACACCAAAGTATGCAAACACACCAAAGTATGCAAACCAACAGCAACACCACCCAGTGCAGCTTATAACATACAACATATAGCAAAAACTTTGTTTCCGTTTAGCGACAATTATAGTACAGGTATAGTCAGCAGGATACAAAGTGCTGTTTACACATTTTGGAATGTTATTACATGATAACACCAAAGTATGCAAACCAACAGCAACACCACCCACCTCAGTGCAGCTTATAACATACAACATATAGCAAAAACTTTGTTTCCGTTTAGCGACAATTATAGTACAGGTATAGTCAGCAAGATACAAAGTGCTGTTTATACATTTAGGAATGTTATTGCATGATAACACCAAAGTATGCAAACCAACAGCAACACCATCCATATCAGTGCAGCTTATAACATACAACATATAGCAAAAACTTTGTTTCCGTTTAGCGACAATTATCATACAGGTATAGTCAGCAGGATACAAAGTGCTGTTTACACATTTAGGAATGTTATTACATGATAAGACTAAAGTATGCAAACCAACAGCAACACCACCCATCTCAGTGCAGCTTATAACATACAACATACAGCAAAAACTTTGTTTCCGTTTAGCGACAATTATAGTACAGGTATAGTCAGCAAGATACAAAGTGCTGCTTACACATTTAGGAATGTTATTATATGATAACACAAAAGTATGCAAACCAACAGCAACACCACCCATCTCAGTGCAGCTTATAACATATAACATATAGCAAAAACTTTGTTTCCGTTTAGCGACAATTATAGTACAGGTATAGTCAGCAAGGTACAAAGTGCTGTTTACACATTTAGGAATGTTATTACATGATAACACCAAAGTATGCAAACCAACAGCAACACCATGCATCTCAGTGCAGCTTATAACATACAACATATAGCAAAAACTTTGTTTCAGTTTAGCGACAATTATAATACAGGTATAGTCAGCAAGATACAAAGTGCTGTTTACACATTTAGGAATGTTATTACATGATAACACCAAAGTATGCAAACCAACAGCAACACCACCCATCTCAGTGCAGCTTATAACATACAACATATAGCAAAAACCCTGTGGTTCTCTTTAAGAGAATTATCAGAATCAATATTCAAACATATAAAAATAACTTTATTTCAGAAATCACAACCATTGAGAAATTTAAATTTATTTACTAAATAAGTTTTAATATGCAAATTGTATGTGGTTTTACTATCTGCATTATCCGGGGAGTAAGTGGATTGTCAAAGACCCCGCTTTACAGATGCGCGTGTCAGTTAGAGGTAATATAATAGCATACAATTTGCAAATAAAATTTTATTTTTATTTAATTAATTTATTGAAAATATCCTGCTAATCATTATTTTTAATAAGTCGGAGAACTTTATGTGGCTCTGCTGATTGAAAATCTTTAAATAATGAGTTCAAGCTCATAATTTCCTGAACCAATTTACAACTAGAAAAATCATTTTTGATCATTGTTGATTTGCAAATCAACACAGGCTTTTTGACCTTTCGGGAGTTATTTTCATTTAGTCTAAAAATGAATACTTATCACAGAATTTTTATCGTTAAATTAAGTAACCAATGCACTTTTAATTGTGTAACCAATCACAAGGTACAAAATCGTTCATTTTAAACAATTCTTTAGGATCGGTTGGTGTCTCTCCTACGGCTTCGTAAGCAAATAATATTTTCTTTCTTCTGGATTGGGCTGGTTTAAAAATTGGATCTATCTGTTATTAAAACAGATAAAAAGGCTGTTCTGAGAAAATTTTCAAAAAATATGACACCTTTGGTAAGTCTATGGATTCAGACTGCATAGCTTTTGTTTTGTGCGAGCAGCTATGCCGGTCTAGAAAGACCAGTATCACTGCGACCTAAAAGATCTATTGTGATCGCTGCCATGGCTATAATTCACTGCTAAGCCCTATTTCTTCAATGAATAGGAGTTGCTTAGCTGTGAGCAATTTCACATCTTCTGGGCGAAGTAGATAGTTTCCCAAATGTGTTACATTTGCGCATTAAGGGTCACCAATCAGTCAGGATGTGCAGAGGCGTTTCTTCCGTTAAGGAACAAAACCGGCACATCTTTGAGTTGCTTGGTCCCAGGATGGCCATGTGCTTTTTAAGACAACAGTGTCCAATCATGACTCTTGCCAGAATATGCAGTTTATTTTTACTTATTCCCAGGGCTTCTAAAGCCAATTTCCGACCAAAAGCCCGGATTAAGGTTTTAAAAGGCTTAAGTCTGGTGTATCAGACCAGATCGAGTTTCAAAGGTCAATCAGGCTAGGCTTTTAAGATTCTACAAAATGGTTCGGTACCAAATTGTGTGATCTTTACGCCCTGCCATGCAAGCTCATCTGCAAGTTTGTTGCCTACAATACCTGCGTGGCACGAAACCCATCATAAAACGACCCTGTTGTTACATCCCAAGGCGTTTACATGGTTCACACAGTCTCCAACTAGCTTCGAGTTCACTAAGTTTGATCTCAGCGCTAGCAGTACTGCTCGACTATCAGAGTTTATATAGATTATATGATTGACATAGTGTTTTTGCAGATTGATTTCCGCACACTGAAGTATGACGAAAATTTCTGCCTGGAAGATATAGGTGAATCTACCCTAATTTTGTTTGTTTTTTTATTAAAATTTGAATTTGGGGCATTCTCAATAAATTCCAAAGCCTACGTCGAGGCCCATTTTTGACCCATTGGTGTACCATTTAAGGCTACCAACCTCACAGATAACTTGTCCGTTCAGCCATTCTTCTCTGGAGGGTAATTCCACTAAATACTTTTTATTAAGTGTATAGTGGATGCATGATATCTGTGATCATGCATAAGACCCGTGTTTCCGTAATTGAGTCGAGCATGGATCTCAATTTTTAAGAAAGCAAACGCTGAACGCCCTTGGCGTTAATCCTATACAAACTAGCCTCCGCCTCCTGGTCTAAATAAAGATCAAGAGGCGCTAGGTACAGAAGTGCATTAAGAGCTATTCCAGGAGATGATCGCTTCGCTCCAGTTGCCCTTAAGCTAGCAGTCCTTTGTAAACTATTTAGTCTGTCCGCAGTCATCTTTTGGTTGGTCTTATTACACCAGACAATGGAGGCGTAGGTGATAATCGGCCTCACTAAGCTGCTGTACAACCATAGGATCATACTGGGATGCATGTTGGAACGCATACTTGGGATTATACTGGGACGCAAGCCCCAGTTGTTCCCAACCATACGACTGCACATACTTAAAACAAATTTAGGCGTATGGCATACGTGGCTAAGGTGAGAGTTTTTGGTCGATTGTTACGCCTAAATACTTAACTTTTTCGATGATTAAAAGAATCAGGCGTTACTTAGCATAAATCCATTATACGAGGGTGGATTGAAAAGTACTCGGCCTAACACAGATACATTCAATTCTAAAAATCAAATCTACCCACATTATTTAGTTCAGTTCAGACTAGTTCATTGTGTGAAGTTCGGAACGTGTGCGATAATTAGTTGTGATTTTATAAATTTATTAACAAAGTAATCGGACATAATTTCCGCGAATGGAGCAAATCGAGCATCGTGCCGTCATTAAGTACCTCCATAAGAAGGGGCTATCATCAAAAGCCATCCATGATGACATGGTCAGTACATTAGGCGATTGTGCTCTGTCATATTCATCCATCAAAAAATGGATAGCAGAATTTAAGCGTGGCAGAGAGAGTGTGAAGGATGAACCCCGCTCTGGAAGGCCTTCGACGTCAACTACTGACGAAAATATTAAAAAAGTACTTGATTTAATAATGGGAGACCGCAGGTTTAAATTAGAGAGATAGCCGAGATTATAGGCATCTCTTATGAACGAACTCAAAACATCATTGTCAACGAGTTGGGTTTCCACAAGGTGGTCTGCGAGGTGGGTTCCGCGACTGCTTTCAGTTGAAAAAAAAAGGACGCGATTGACTATTTCACGCGACTGTTTGGAGTTATTTGAAGCCGATGCAGATGATTTTTTAAATCGTTTTGTTACTATGGACGAAACATGGGTTCATTACTGTACACCGGAAACAAAACAACAATCAAAACAGTGGAGAAGACCTGGTTCACCACCCCCTAAAAAGGAAAAATAAAAATATAACTGATTTAGTATGTGTTTATTTTCTTGGTTAGGCCGAGTACTTTTCAATCCACCCTCGTATTGAAGTTGTTACAACTTAATTTGCTCATTTCAAACTGCTGCTAGGCAGGACAGAGTCTGAAGAGCAAACACCCTCCCACCTTTCCTCATTTGCGTGCACTATCCCTTTTACCACAACTTCCAGCACCACCACCCACAGCACCACCACTCACAGCACCACCACTCACAGCACCACCACTCACAGCACCACCACTCACAGCACCACCACTCCCAGCGCTACCCCTCCCAGCACCACCACACTAGGAACGGCACACCACCCTTGATAATACGACATGTGTTTCGCCTCTACACGAGGCATCCTCAGATGAAGTAGACTCTGGAGAGGCTGGTCACCACCAGTCCTAGCACTCTCTCCGCTCTCCACACGCTACTATTTATGCAACTCGTAGATCAGCGAGTTGTATAAACAGCAACTGTTTCGGCTCGCCGCTTGCTTAGCCTTCAGTCACAGCAGAGACAACTTCACCTGTGGATGCCTCGTGTAGAGACGAAACAGGTATCGTATTATCGAAAGTGGTGTGTCGTCCCATGTGTGGTGGTACTGGAAGTGGTGGCTACGGGGATAGTGCATGCCATTGAGGGGGGTTGGTAGGTGCTCTTCAGACTGAGTAGGACAAATAATTTTATTTTATTACGCGAATATGAGCAAATTAATTTCTAATAACTTCAACCACACGGATTGAAAAATACCCGAGAATATTGAGTCATATTCTGGTTTGAACATCTTCAATTTTCCTGTCATCTTCGCACCATTATTATACCCTTGACCTTGACAATCATTCATGTCTAAGTCAAACACTTAGAGTCATTTACTGGCTTGCAAGTAACAAAATACTTGTGCTTTGACTTGCTAATTAGCGTCAACAAAACGAAATGTTAGTGATAGGAATAAGTGAATTGTGACCGGTACTCAGTGGTAGCGTTTCGATTGATTTCAGCGCCCTCCCAAAGATGGCGCCCGGTGCGGTTTCACCGTTCGCACCGCCCTAGGGCCGCCACTGTGTGTGATGTATACAAACATCACACACAGTGGCGGCCATCGTGACAAACATCTCTCTATTACATATTTTTCAGTGTTCCATGCTACATTTTTTTGGATTAGACGCATTTTATTGATAAAATTATACTGCATTATGCTACATAATGGTTCTTTATTGATAAAATCCTTTCGGACCATAAAGTTGAATTCGCATAGAGTTGAAATCTCAAAAAGTTGAACTTGTGTAATATTGAATCCTTCAAAGTTGACTTCCCAACATGTTGAATTATGATTTCCCAAAAAGTTGAATTTGCATAATGTTGAATCCCATAAAGTTGAATCCTTTAAATTATTGAACTGTTTTTTAGATTACCTACATCCCACCTATGGAATACCTATATGAATCGAATAACATTATAAGGTAAGGGCAATTTTGACAGATAAACAAATTAGTAGTTGGCGTACGCTGTTTTATTAACTTAACTAAAATACAAAATCAACTTTCTTCCACTTAAAATAAGGTACGCTGTTTTATTGAACTAAACTTAACTAAAATACAAAATCAACTTTCTTCCACTTAAAATAAGGTATAATTAAAAAAATAAGTTAGAAACCAAGTTTTAATCTGGTTAAATGGATTTTCATTAGAAACATTTTTGGTGAAATTACTCTTCTTTTTAGTTGTTTTAATAAAGATGCATACTTAATGTCAAACAAAATATATTTCGTCCGCCTATTTTTTTTGAATGGTGCAAATAACAAATACCTTTCGATCTTTATATCGTAATGCTTCATTTCTTTTAAAAGTGTACGGAATACGAGGTACAAGTTAGGGTTTCGTGGTAATCTCGCATTAATTCGCCGATGGTACCCCTCGCAATTATTTGTGGTCCTATGTGTGTCTCCTGCACAACTTATCATATTATGATCTTTGTCATACCATTGGGCTTGGAAGTATTTTAAAAAAGACTTCATTTTTAGCGTAGATGGTGCAGCCTGTTGAATACTTTTCCAGGCTTGTTTCATGAAAGTGGGAGGAATTAAAACAAAATAGGAGCACATTCTAACGATGCTTCTTGCTTTTCTGTCGCTACTTGTAGGTCTTGTCACTCTTGCAATTTTGCATTCTTTTGCTTTTTCCAGACGGCTTGATTAAAGTGCTGGAAACACCCGGATAAATGAACATCTGGAAATATTGCTTTGACAGCATTAATTTGAGCCGTTTCGTAATCACATTTAAATGTTTTTATTACCACAGGCAGCTTCTCTTTTATCAAATTGAATAATCTTGTATAGGTTTTTTCTGTTTTATTTGGAAGAAATGCATATATAACAGGAAATACATTAACTGTGGTTTCGTCTGAAAATACGTCTAGATGGATTATGTAAAGTTGATAAAAAGGGCGTGGAGAAACTTTGAATGTACCATCACCACTGTAACTACACAGTTCTGACGATTTCATTGCTGTTATGGCAGTCTGAGAACAAAGTACGATAATTTTTTCTTGATCTCCATCTTCATAAACCGTGATATTTTTAGGCAGTCCCTTCGAAACTATCACATCTTCAACTCTATTGAAAACTAGCGAATTTGTGCCCAAGAATTTTTTCCGGGTTCTATATAAAGTACTTCTTACTGAAATAAATGATGGTATTTCGGTTACAGGAAATAAATGATTGGTTTCGGTGAAATGTTGCACCATTTCTTCATATATCTGCTCGATAGAACATAAATTAATACACACTTCTCTCTTAATGTCGTTTATAAGCCGTGTTACTTTAATTTTATTAGTATCCGGTGTGCAGGTATGTTTCGTTTCACGTTTAACGTCACATTCATCTTTGGTTAAAGTAACAGTTGCAGAACAAACGTCCCGATTTGTGCACTTCCATCGGGAGGTGCCGTTCTGATTTGTTTTACCATCTTTGGTTAATGTGTATTTACCTCTTATTACGAGAAGTTTCTGTTTCTTTTTATTTGTTGTAAAGGACACTGTTTTATAGGGAGCCATTTAGAAATTTACAAATAAAGAAATTTGGAGTATCCTATCATAAACAATTTCATGAATAAACTGATTATTTACAAATGACATTGTCAAGTTTATGACAAGCATTTAACATAAACTAGTTATCTAGAGAGGTTTTAGTATCTAAAGAGGTTTTGCGTGTGTAGATAAAGCCCGTAACTGGAAGCTATTTATAGTCAACATACTTATAGGGATATCCAACCTTTAAGGATTTCAACTTTATAAGAATTCAACATTTTGTGAAATCGAGAAAAAATGACATTGTGGTAAATTAAACTTTTTGAGATTTCAACTCTATGCGAATTCAACTTGATGGTCCGAAAGGGATAAAATTGTTTTTATTTTCTCTATTTGGTGTATATTAATATTTTTTGTCACTTATTAAAGGTTAAAGTACACTGCCAAAAAGTTAAAGTGCACTGCCAAGTGTACTTTAACTTTTTGTTTTGTCATTTTTGTGACTTGGATAAACACTTTTACTTCGTTACTCGCAAGTTGATCAGTTTTGTTTGACTATGTGCTCAGTAATTAATAAATTAAACATTAATTCATTTTAGAATTCTAAGTCAAATTTTGGAGAACTAGGCAGTATTAGTACCTGCTACAATTTTATGGGGTAATAAAAACAATTGAGAATAGGAAGGTATATTGGAATCAGAATATATGTTCTCAGCAAATTATCTTTTGATTCCAGGTTATTTTGTTTGTCCCAAATGTGATGTTCATGGAGATTGGAATATTTTGGAAAGACTAGTAAAAAGAGCCAAAATAGAAGCAACAATAAAAGATTACATAGACAAAATGCATCAAAATGCTTGTCAATTTCAAAAAGATTGGCAAAATATTTTAGATAATACTAAGTCAATATCACAACTTAATGAAAAGGATGTCTTAGATATATTTAGGCTATTCGAGTATCCTGTGAGTACATACTCTCTTAAGTTTAAACTCATATTTTTAAATACTATTAAAATCATTATACCATTTTTAAATATGTTGAATAAAACTACTTTAAAGGATCTTATCATGTTTAAATTTATTTATATATTTAATTCCAGACTTTTACAGTGCTTTGCAGCACCCATGGTGTGCTTAATATAAAGTGCTTGACTTCCCAATGTCATGGTTAACCAAGTGTACCACCAGTGCTTATTATTAATCTTAATCTGATCTACACAGAATAGCTTACTGTATCTGACTTTAGTTTTGCAGTGATATGCATGAGTTTGCATTTTATTTCATTTGTTTCATGATATCAAGTAAGCGGTAGTACCCAGCCACATTCTTGAATATATCGAAATACCCACATATTGAAATTAGGATGTTTTTTCCATTTCAGCAGCCTCACATTCCTTGCTAGGAATCAAGCTTCTTTTGTGAGAATTTGTTGTTTATCAATTCTTATTTAATGATGGGGGCCATTTTGGATTTGATTACAGACTGTAGACTTCTTGGAGCCTTGGTGTTTCACATAAGCTGTATGTAATTTTATACAGGTTTTTATAGATCTTTCTGTTTGCCCTATATAGGAGATACCACATTTACAATAAAACTTTTGTATACTCTGTCTTGTAGAGGGATATTACACTTGACAGATGGTAAAAATTAATTAATCTTCTTCAGCAGCTTGTAGAATGTTATAATTGCACCTCACATCAAATTGTAACCAATCTTGTATGTGTTACATATGGTAGTACAACATGCACATGCTCAGCTGTGGCTGGACTCACTCGTTCACTGTGCTTGCTTGATATGCTGAAGCTCAGCGGTCAGGTGTTAGCTGTTACAAATCGCATGTACGCTCTGAAACAAATGTTTCCAAGTCAAACTTGATTTTGGTCTTTTGCAATAGATGGCCAGATTATCAGACATAGGTATTTTACCTCATTCACAAAATGGAATGAATTTTTGGCATTCTCTTCTGTGTCCTCTGAATGTTGATAGTATTTTCATTATGTGTTGAGCTAATCTATAAGTTGGCGAATCGATTTAGCTCTCTCTCTCATACTACAGACATAATGGAGCATTTAGTTGTAGTGTATTTTAAAATTAACATTAGGAATTGTAAAATAATTAAACATTGTAAAATCTGTAAAAGTAGTTTTGTTCAATGCATTGTGTTTTATAAATATCAGAAATTATTATATTTTAATACATTCATATTTAATTAACAGTATCATCATGAAGCAAATAAAGTCATGTCTGATGTAAGGATTTCTACTGATCTTACAACATTATATTTTCCTTTGAGAAATGCAGTTGAAAAAGTAATAGGATATCGTAAACTTCAAGCCGGGAGAGAAGAAGAAGCTGAAAGCCATGGGATGCATTCAGCTGGTCTATTCTGGTGCAAGGCTCATAAAGTGAGTCATAATGCCCAGGCTATTTTGGTCCCGAGTATACAAGATGTATTGCATTTGGCAGCTCATAAAATTCCTGGTATGAAAAATATATATATTATTATTTTATATATAGAAGTGCGTGTGACAAATGAGTTCACCTGATGGTCGCAGTGGCCCATAGACATCACAATCTCATGAATTAAGAATCAAAATGCAAATACATTGTCACCATTCTAAGGCATTCCACTTTAGTCTCTTAATTCTGCTAATACGAATTGTCTTGTTTCAAGAAAAAGGTTCTCTGGTAACGAGGCAGTCTATCTTAGTTATCCATCATGAAACTATATTATAGTTGTAGCACAAATAAGTCGGCTCGACTTGGGAAGGACCACGCTCTCACAGAATACCAGCGTAATATAGCAACTCAATGCTGCTTATTCATATGGTGAGTGTAGAAAACCAGAGACCCTAGTCCTCAGGGCTAGCAACGCATCTTCATTTGATTCTTAATCAAAGATAGATGTAGATGCCTATGAGCAACAGCATCCACTTACCATCATGTGGACTGTGTGCTCATTTGTCACCCTTATTCTATAAGAAAAGCTCAGGACCGTGCTTTACGGCATTTGATGAGGAGGGCGTTTGTTCAGCAGTGGACAAAAAAGTTGTGATGTAACCCACATAAAAAATACGAGTGTGCTTATGACCACACGAATGAAGCAAAACTTCTTTAGCTCCATCTGTATGTATATATGTTTATAAACGCATATCCAATACCTTTAAACGAGCAATTCTCTTAATATATATATATATATATATATATATATATATATATATATATATATATATATGTATGTATATATAGAAAATGTCGTTTATCCATGTTTTTAGGCAATGAAAAACTACTACAATATCATTAGAATACGAAAGTAAATTTTATTATTTATTTGTTTATTTATTTTTTCTTTTTTGTACACCACAATACAGAAACATCAATATAGTTAAAACTAATTAAAGTATGTACAATAGGCGGTCTTACCACTGAAAGTGATTTCTTCCAGACAACCTTTGCGTAGAGGTGTTGCAAACAAAAGTTACAAATAGAGGGGGGCATACAAAATAATAATAATAATAATAATATAATACAATAATACATACAAATAAAAATAAGTGAAAGTTATATATAAAATATCATATAATAGATTAAATGAAAAAAGTACGAGAAAGGTAAAGTAATTTATCTAATAGCGTTCTAAATAATACGATTTAACAAGCATTTTGAAAGAGTGAAGAGATTTAGCACGACGAATATGGAGAGGTAAGGAGTTCCACAATCGCACAGCGGTTACGGTGAAGGATTTCTTGAAAAAGGAAGAAGAGTGCAAAGGTGTAGAGAGAGAAAAATTGACGGAGGATCGAAGGAATCGATTATGGGTAAGAGAAAGATACTGGAAACGGTTTTTTAAATAAAGAGGAGTAGAAGGATTAAACAGCACACTATACAACGCGGAGAAAATGTGAGTATTCCTGTGAAGGCGGGTCGGGAGCCATTTGAGCTGTTTGCGAAATTCGGAGATATGATCATATTTGCGAAGCCCAAATATAAATCTAATGCATAAATTTTTAATGCGCTCAAGCTTATTAAGCTGCTCCTCGGTAATGTCAAAATAGCAAATATCAGCATAGTCAAGGATAGGTAGAAGTAGAGACTGCGCGAGCGTAACTTTAGTTGCTGTAGGAAGAAAATTACGTAATCTACGTAAAGAGCTTAACGCAGCAAACATTTTTCTACTGACCTCATTAACCTGTGCGGTCCAAGACATACAGGAGTCTAGATACAACCCCAGGTTTTTAACCTTGTTACTGTAAGAGATTAGAGTGCAGTCAAGTATACTAGGAGGTAGGGAAGACCAGTCAATTTTACCAATTAATCTAGAACTACCGATGACAATGGCCTGAGTTTTCTTAGGATTAAATCGTTAAACCATAACATTTACTCCAATTCGAAATACAATTCAGATCAGCGTTAATAATGTCAACTGCTTTAGATAGATCTTCAAGAGAGGACTGAGTATAGATTTGGAGATCATCAGCATACAAGTGGTAAGAAGAGGACAAATTATGACTTATAGAGTTAATGAAAATTGCAAAAAGGAGAGGAGACAACACGTCACCTTGTGGTACACCAGCAGCTGTAGTAGTCCAGGTGGAAAAAACCTCTTGCACCTGAATTCGCTGTCGGCGACCAAACAAGTAACTTCGAAACGAGTCAACTACAGTTGGAGATATGTTGAGAGAGCGCAGGATGCTTAACTAGATATCAAAATCTATAGTATTAAATGCGTTACTAAAATCAAGCAACGTGAGAATGGTAAGCTTTTGTTTCTCCATACCATACCGAATATCATTAGTGATTTGTAAAAGTGCAGTAGTCTTACTATGGCCGGGACGGAAAACGGATTGCAAGGGATTTAAAAGATTGTGTTTTGAAAGATAGGTGCTTAATTGATTGTGCACAAGACGTTCTATAACTTTGGAAAAGAAAGGCAAAATAGAGATAGATCTATAATCAGAAAAACTAGAGGGATTTGACTTTTTCGGAAGAGGAACTACAAATGCGTCTTTCCAAGCTGAAGGGAAAAGAGCAGAATTCAGTGAATTATTCAGGATAGACGTGATTATAGGTAAAAGGAGATCAATGAGAGGGATGACCATTTTCCGATTAATGCAGTCACTACCAATCGAATTTGAATGGATGGACATTATGGCTCTCTTAACATCACAACTGTTAAATTGGCTAAAATTAAAAGCAGAGATGTCCGGAGTGGGAGCTTTTGAAAGAGAGTCCAAAGTATGATGTTTTACTTTATCGTTAATGCAAGACGAAGATGAGAAATGCAAGTTAAATTGATTGAGATCAAAGTTATGGTGTGTGAGATTTTGTCGTAATTTCCCAACTCCTAAGGACTTAAGAAATTTCCAGACCCTAGCAGGGTCAGGATCTTGTACTGATTCATGGATATGGCGTCGTTGTGCTTTTCTACACAGATTATTGCAACGATTCCGTACTAATCTATACTTATCTCTATTCAAATCGGTAGGAAGCGACTTGTATTTAGCTTTGGCACAATTTTTAATATGGATGATTTTTTTTTATATCATTGGTCAGCCAAGGAGAGGGAGGATGCTTTACACGCACTGGATGAACAGGAGCATGAACGTCGTAAAGCTGAATTAACAGACAGTTAAACAAAGCAAACTGTTCATCAACAGTAGACGCATTGAAGACTACACTCCAATCAATCTTTACAGTGTCATTTAAAAGCTGCTCCAAATCCAAGTCACTAAAGTTACGCTGAAGTAGTATCCTTGACTTAGCTTTAGGGGGACGCATTTTGTACGACAAGTATAAAAGGTCGTCATAGGAAAAAGAGTCAGCAGCGTGTTGCCCAAATTTAAGAACATGGTCAGGTAAAGACACAAACATTATGTCGAGAAGAGAAGGGGCATAGTTCGGGAAAAAGTGTGTGGCAGAAGTAGAAGTTTTAAATTTGCTGCTTCAATAATAGATTTAACTTTTATTGATCTAGCGTTGTTTTTTAAAAGACAAGTATTAAAATCACCCATAATAATACTGTGACAATAGATAGGTGTAAGATTGTCAAGAATATTTTCTAACGTGGTGAAGTAGTCGACAGTGAGAGAGGGACTGTAAAAAACTCCGAGAAGTAATTTTGTCCGACCAAGAATAACTTCGATAAAGAGAAATTCAGTTTCGCTTCCAGTCTGCGAACCATTTGAAACTTGAATGACTGAAAAAGGTATATGAGAGCGCAGATAAATAGCAACACCACCACCGCCCCGATCGGTACGGTCGTTACGAATCAAATTTACCAGTGCCTAAATGGTTATAACGGCTCAAATGGAATATCGGGCGGTTCTGTAATCATAGAACGCCGGTTCGAGACCAAATGTATCCGGTCTGACTCTTTTTTCCAAGTTCCTTCCTTTGTGGGAAAATATATTATTTGGAGCCCTTTTTTAGTATATTTTTTTAAACACGAAAAATAATGATCGAGAAGATCGAAAAATTTTATTCATATTTCATCAGTATGTAATTTATATCTAAATGTAATTTACAAAAAACACGATTTCAAAAAAAATCGGTAATCCAGGTACTATGTATAATATATACATATATTCATTTTCTACAAATATTTAAATTTATATCGCCTTCCTTCCATAATTTGTTATTATTCACCCGAAAATTCGAAAAACATGAACTTTAAAATGAATTTACAATTTTATTCACTTTAAACATAGAATATTTAATTGAATAATATTAATTTATAAAATGCGGAACATAACTGGTTATGAGAGAAAGACAGAAAGAAAATGTGCACGCGCGCTGCTCTCTCTTGCTTATATCCCCCACTCAATTCCCGTTCGCCTCGCCCGATCACAATTTTCGTCACGCGTTCGCCAACTTACTCCCCAAGTCAAGCGCACGTAAAGAAGTTTTACTTCAAAAAATACAGTCCTTTTTTGAAATCAGTTAAAAAGAATGTGTATACCTGCAAGCTTAGAAGGTGCATTTATTTTACAGGTTCATTAGTATGGCTGAATAATTGCAATCTACCACCAGTTGTGCTTCCAACCCTTGAGGGATATCAAAAATTATGCTTATGGGGTGACTGGGACAATATGCGCACGGTTGCTGAAAAATTGGGCGAAGAGAGATGTCGTTTTGTCAGGTAATGTTTTCAAATTTTCCTATTTATCATGTGTAAATTGTTATAAAAATGTTACTATTAGACCAACAGATGGATTGGTAACCGCATCAGAAACAGCTGCTGCCAATTTGTCCCTAAAAACCCTTGTATCAGAGGCGAAACCTGCGGCCCATCGGTCCATAACAACCTTTTCCGCTTTGAGGGATGATGTCTATGCGGAACTCACCAACATTGATAAGGTACATTGTGGTTATTTCTTGCTTACTGTTTGTTTCCTCACTTTACTCACTTATTGTCTATAACAATCGTCACTATTAACAGGTAGATTACCAATTCTAGTTCAATCTAATCTTGCACTTTTAACGCTAATCCCGTTGGTCGGGGTATCTTCAAACTAATATTAAAAATAATGATTCCGCTATTTGTCAGAAACGGGGTAACTGGGTGGTCGAACTACGTCATACCGTTTTCGTTTCGGTATCCTTCGATTGAATCCAGAAGAAGAAGAAGGGGGGGGGGGTGTATAGTTCAGCGTATTTTAGTGCTGATTTCATCATCGGGATCAAGAAAAACGTTGTTTGGACATCTCCTGGGGAGGGGGGGGTAGCTTTATTTTTGGATAACTTAAACTTTCAAAGACGTTTTGGAGGGTTATGTGCATAAGACACATTCGTATGTCATAGTAGGACGTACGCAGACGTTTTTCAGATAGCTTTCTAAAAACACTTGTCGAAATCCATCCAGCCGTTAGGAAGATACGAGGTGATTTGTTGCTTTTATAGGTGCGGGGGGTAAAATGGCGACGTTTCCCTGCCCTTACACGTTTGCTCGGCGGACACCGTCGCGGCGAACTCACCATCCTCACAGGACCTACTGGCTGTGGCAAGACCACGTTGTGCGCTGAAATGTCGCTAGACCTTGCGCAACAAGGGGTATGTACCTATAAGGCAAAGTATGCAGCCATATATACCACACCAATCTAGTGGTTTAAACTTTAAACCCTTCTTACTTTCTTGAATTTGTAACGGGACTTGAAATGCATTAGTATATTATTAGGTATTTAATATTTTCAGGTAAATACCTTGTGGGGCAGCTTTGAGATCCGCAACTCACGGCTAGCACGAACGATGCTGCAGCAATTCGCTGGAGTACCGCTTGAGCAGAACCTCCAGAACTTCCACAAATACGCAGATGATTTCGAAAAACTTCCAATTTATTATCTGGCTTTTCATGGACAGCAACCAATTAAAGTTGTAATGGAGGTAAATTTTGTTTCATAGGCTATCTTTTGTGTTTAGAATCGCTCACTGAGGTCTCTAATTTTTCATCAATATTTCGATAGGCTATGTTGTGTAAATATAGCATCTTTGTAGACAGTTGGTAGCGGCGTAGAAGAACCCATTACCTAATTTCGTTCTGAAGGTTTCGTAAGAGGCTATAATTACACGCCAGAGGAGCAGCGTCAAAAGGTGCAAGAGGTACAGCGGTCGTTATTATTCTTCTGCGAAGCATGGCGATTAAGGCATAACCTCCTAACGGAAGAAGCCCATATCTAGTTGGCGACTTGCGGTTTGGTGAAAATGAAGAATAGCACAATTTATTGATATTTGATACATGTTTATCGGCCGGTAGAAGCCGAACAAATTAGGTTTTTAGACCGAGCCTAAATAAATCGTCAAAGGTTTTTTAAAGTTTTAAACAGATTTAAATACAATATATGAAGAGCGAAGTGCTAAGGTCCTCCAGCATTTCGCTATTGATGCTGATACCATATCCTTTCCACTCCAGTAGCTTGAAAACATCTTCCAACTCAGTAACCTTAGTGTTCTTCAACACTTCGATATACCGACCAGTCATTCTAGCACCGCTGAAGGTACTGCAGAACCGCCCAAATATTGACGTGAATCAAAGACAGCGTAAAAAAAAACCGCTGCCACAGTTTTTAACTTTCCCAGACTCTTTCCGGCAGATAGAATTCTGGTTAAGATTTTGGCGCCTTGAGTTCTGAATTTGCATAAACCTTGACGCATGCATTTTCTGATATCTGTCTCTTCAGTTGCCTGTACGCTCATATCTATTAAAGACTGCAGTTTAATTTTCCGTCTAACAGCCAGGAGATTAAGAGTGTGATCGGAGAGTTTTAGGCTTCTTCTGCGACTGGTCTTACAAATTTTAGTTCCGATCGAATTGATATTTTGCACAATATTCTAATTTATTTCTTTCACTGTATTGAAATCGTCTAGGTACTGAAATAATAATAATATAATTACGGCCTATATGTGTCCCACTGCTGGGTACAGGCCTCCCCTCATTTCTGAGAGGGTTTTAGGGTTGGCGAACTTCACATGTCTTCGAATTTTTTTTCTTATTCCTCAGACATGCAGGTATATTCTGTGGGGCCGCTTCTGGAATAAAGGTTAACCCCTTGGGTTACGATACCCTATTTTAAATATCCCTACGTTCCGCTCACTGTGCTCTCTAGTGACTTATGTTGAGAAGAAGTCTCCCATCAACACCGTAAAGTGGTAATACATCGCCTCTAACTCCTCTTCGGGATGTACCAATATCTTTGCTACTTCAGTCCTATATTTTGACTAGATTTATGAGGAGACTGATATCTGCGTATATGATGGAAGTTGTACTTTTCTGCCTAGAGTACATCTGGGTTGTCCAACCAATAATGCGATGGCTAAAGGGGTAAGAGTGGCAGTTTAATTAGAGGGTCCTACGTCAGGTAACCTTTTTTATTTACAGATGTTTGTAGATATCCATAAACTGTCAGTAGCTATAATCTCATGAAAAAAGACCGTAAAGTCTTTTGTGTAACGCAGGCCGTAGAGCACGCACGCTACATGCACGACATTGCGCACGTGGTGGTGGACAACGTGCAGTTCATGTTGGGCCTCGGCGAGGAACGCGAAGGTGACCGCTACCAGCGCCAGGACACCGTGGTGGCCGCCTTCCGCACCTTCGCCACCGCGCGTCACTGCCACGTCACGCTCGTTATGCATCCCAGGAAGGTGAGCGGGATCCACTATATGAGGTTATTTATGCACTCTGCTTTTATCTGTTACATATAAAACTTTACTGTCGTACTAGAAAATTTTCCTGTATCGTGGTGTTTTAACACAACAATTTTTTTATAGAATAAGGGTGACTAACGAGCACGCAGTCCATTTTTTGGTAAGTGGATGCTGCGACCCATATTCGTCTACATTTAGCCTCGATCAAAGATCAAAATGCAGACCCTTGAGGACTAAGATGGATTTCCCCGTTTCCAGTAAACACCATACGAAACAGCAGCATTAAGCTGCTATTTTACGCTGATACTTTGTGAGAATGTGGTCGTACAACGGTTGAGCTAACCAACCCTATTATAGCTGCAACGTGACTCTACTATTTACTATGTAAATATTTAGATATCATACAAATACTTGTTGTTCTTGAAGTCGCAGCTTGCAACGTCGCAGCTAATTGCTTAGCAACTACGCCGTCAAACTGTCACCACTTTTTCTTTGGGCTATATAAAGGTATATAACACAAGTGGTAATATTAAAAATTTCGTACAACTAAATTCAATATAAAAAAACATCATCGATGCAGTCGAAGCCAATTAAATACGCATTTTTAAGGATAACTCAAAAACTACTATATATACTATACTACTATAAACTACTATACTGTATATATATATATATCTACTATATATACTATATATATATATATATATATATATATATATATATATATTAAAATAATAAATTACCAATTTTATAAGTACAAAAAAAGGATATAATTAGTCACCTTAAAATAGGAAGTTGATAGTGACGGCAGATGGAATACCTAGTTTTTATTAAACTGTATTTATTAAAATAAGACAATTCGTTAATCATAGCTTATTAAAAAATGAAAAAAATTATGTTTATGTACTTTTGTATGCATGTCTTTGGAGTTTGGAGCTGATTTTTTTATTTAACCTTTTTACAACAGGAACGTGAATCTGAAGATCTGTCTACCAGTTCGATTTTCGGTAGCGCTAAAGCCTCGCAAGAGGCAGACAATGTTCTAATAATTCAGGTGAGTTGAATTAAAACTTTTGTATTATTTAAAATGATTGACTAATAAACGTAAACCATGTATTGGTTTCGATCCCCGCCGGCACCAATGAAATTGTTAAGTGCAATTTTAAGTGCTGATTTACCACGTGCTCGGCGGTGAAGGAAAACATCGTGAGGAAACCTGCATGTCTGAGGAATAAGAAAAAAAAATATTTCGAAGACATGTGAAGTTCGTCAACACGCATTTGTGCAGCGCGGCGGACACTTCCTTGCCCTAAAACCCTCTCAGAAATGAGGGGAGGCCTGAGCCCAGCAGTGGGACGTATGGTGGTTTCTTTTTTGAAACGTTTGATTGAAACCCTAAAAAAATGTGGCCCTTATATTATTATCTTGATAATTGAGTCACCACAGCAAACAACTAGCTAGCTTTTGATGAGAATATATTTATTAAGGAAATGTTATTAATGTACTATATTATCGTATATTAATTTGTCAATAATGGTCTCTCGCGTAATCCCATCTAGTTCTTTGAGCGCCATTAGAGGCGATGTAGGGCCAGAAAGATCTCATGGCTTCCGACAAATGGCGTTGAAATGACCGCGTATGGCAAAAAATGCCCGGGAATGATGGGAAGCAGCGTTAAATATGCAAAACGTTATACTGTGATCACAAATTGGCCCGACAAGTGTGGATTTTATTGAAAATCCTCTCCACAACGGAAGAGATCCAGCAGTAACCTTTCACGGGCGATGAATAAAAATAATGAAGAGGAATGGTCTCTATGATTATTTTAAAATATTTGTTGACAGGACAAACGGCTGACAGCTGTGCGCGGTAAAAAGTACCTGCAAGTTGCCAAGAACCGTTACAGTGGAGATCTCGGCATTGTTCCCTTAGACTTCGAAAAGGACTCTCTCAGTTATCAGTCAAAGAAAAAGAATAAAACAAAAGAAGACCCCGACAAGCTGCTAGACCAATATTTCGAGGCTTACTCAATTAATGATCAAAACTATGATATAAGTGAAACCAACAAAAGTAATGAAATAAACAAATCTCAAAATAAAAAACAAAGTGCCAATACGTATTTAAGTGATATTTTAAATTTGAATAGGACCAGTTAAGTGTAATTTATTTATGTCAAGTATTAAAGTCACTTTATTACGAGTATGTGTTTATAATTTTTAATAATTAGAACTATTTAATTTTGTATAGACTGTTATTTATAACAAGTAGTACATAAATACATAGTTGTTACAGTTAACTGTGTAACTCAGGGATGTATTTACCTGTTAAGTTAAATACAGCAGATCCTAAGCCACGGTTCGAGCTACTAGCCGAGGTTTGTGTGTCTTAAGGTAGTACCGTACTAGGCGGCTGCGCCCTCCTTTCTGCCAATGAGGGTCGCGTTCGTATATGGCTTAGAGATCTCTCGTCAGATCGGTAAGCCAATCCATAAAGGCGGTGATTAGTGGGTAAAAGTCTCCACATAACCACGCAGCCGGCTGCGTGGTATGCTATGAGCGTTCACCGCCTCCCTCCCCCGCTTTCCGGAGGGTTACCCATATTTGCTTCGGGCGCAAAAAAAATACTAGGCGGAACTGCACCGTAGCGGAACTAAGCGACACGATACGTCTAAATATTATTTATATGAAATTATATGAGACAACACGCACTGAGCGGCATCGGCAACCTCACAGTCACATTATTGTAGCAGCATGATATTGGGTCAACTCGACCAGGACTCGGAACTCGGAAGGGCCTACGTTCTCATAGAATTGTAAGTGGTCCCATGGTAAATTACAATTGTGTTCATTAAACTGTCGTTTTTATCTCAGAAAAAAACGACAGTTTAATGACATCTCAGTGTGTGACGGATTTGGGTATAGCATACGCGCCCAAAGGTCTCTGCTTGTGCCAGCGTCGTGACGGGTCGTCTACTTCCCTCTAATATGGTCGAGAAGTAAAAAGCTGTAAGGCTAAATATATATTTCATTAAATTTCTCACAGGATAACAGCCAGAATTCTAGCATAAAATAGAATTACAATGCTGCTGTGTATCGTGTTGTAACGAGAAACGGAGAATCTTTTAAGTATACCTAGTTGCATTCCATCTTAGTTCTCAAGGGTGACAACGTATCTACATTTTGATTCTAAATAGAAGTAAAAATAAATGTTTCTCTAAGGGCCATTAAACTTTTTAGATTTTTTTAAAATAATGTAAGAAAAATTGTGCCTATTTCGGTATACTTAGAGTATAATTAGAGTAGTATAGTTTATGAATGTTAACTGATATGGTTATAAGACTTGATTTCTTTATTAATTTGCTGTGAGCAATGAACTACTAAAACGTTGACTGCATAGCTCATTCGCGATAAAGCTACTGACCGTGACTGAGCAGCTAGCCCATAGAATACTATAAAGATAAAGATATTTATTTTGTAAAACATGAGTAAAAAATACAGGTGTTAAAAAAAAACTTAATACGAGCTACATGTTTTGCCATTTATGGCGTACAAAAATTATTCTACATATATTAATTATTCTACAAGACAAATTAAATAACGCTATGTTTATAATTTTAGATGTGCAAAAATTTCAATGGTGTCTCGTAAAATTTGCTATTCATAATTTAGCTTTAAACAAATCAATCACTTAAGAAATCAGGCAAGCTGTAATAACATTTGGCTATCAAATATTTTTTTTAAGATGTAGCTTAAAAAGTCTGGTAGGCAATTGTACAATAATACATACAAATACATACAAATAATACATACATAATAGAACGGGGAGTGGGCGGAGCCTGTGTAGCCATTAAAATGCCACTAACACATCAATTCACACGTATAAATGTCAACACGAGATGTGTTTTGACGTTACAATCGTTTCCAAATTTCGCATGCAAATTATTTAGAAAATGCCAAATTGCACCCTATTTACAAACGAATATGTATTAAAATCCGTCTGTCAACATAGCGAATCGGGTTTGTAGTAGTGATTAACTGATAATACGACGTAATTGCTTGTTAGTGTGCTCCCGGCGACGCCGAATCTCGTACAAAATAAGGTTGACAGCCATTCTATTGTGTATTATACTATTCTATGAGCTAGCCTAACGGTAAAATTCACGCTCACTGTGTGTAGCGTCTCTCCCAATGCTTTATTAATTGCCATGACAAAGCACGCGCTGACAAGAAATATTTTAAGTAGAAAATCAAATCGATGGGTAGAATTAGAGGAATAAAGACAACACATTACGTTATGATACTAAGTCGGGTGTCGTTGCATTACTTTACTAAGCTCAGGTTTCTCAATTTTCAAAAGAGTAGCCAAATTTTAAACTTAAATTCAAATATATAAATAATGATATACCGAAACGAGTAAATAAGGTTTCTACTTTTATTTTATGAAATTATCCTAAATTGAATGTGATTTATGGGCAACAACGTTTTTGCCTACCGATCGACCCTTACGAATTGTGCGTGCGCAATAAATCATGCATTACCACGCATTTTGAATTTAAAACATAAAAAGGACAATGTTTAGTGCGCAGTAAATCATGCATTACCACGCATTTTGAATTTAAAACATAAAAAGGACAATGTTTAGTGCGCAGTAAATCATGCATTACCACGCATTTTGAATTTAAAACATAAAAAGGACAATGTTTAAATTTTTTTTCAAATTTAATTTTTCTTTACCATTTGCCTATATTACTTATTCCTTTTTTATCTATAATGCCGCATGATCTTTTGCCCCCTCTTCTAAGAGGGGGCAAAAGATCATGCGGCTCACCTGATGGTAAATGACTACTGCCGCCCATGAACAACCCCAACAACAGGAGAATTGCAGGTGCGTTGCCAGCTTTTTAGAAAAGAGTAAGCTCTTTTCTTGCAGGTCCCTAAGTCGTCCTGTCTCTGTTCCGGCTTTTTTTTCAAGTTCCCTTCTCTTATGAGAAAATCTATTATTTCAAACCTTTCTTTTTGCACTCATGATTTTTTATTCAAATAACCAGTTAAATTTTTTCTATTCTGTCAGATCAAAAAATGTTATTTAATGTTTTATCAGTATGTAATTTATAAATGTGATTTTAAAAAAAAACGAGCAAAGCTCGGTCATCCGGGTACTATATATATATATATATATATATATATATATATATATATATATATATATATATATATATATATATATATATATATAATCGGGATCTCGGAAACGGCTTCAACGATTTATATGAAATTTAATCTAGCTAGGATTCGTTTTTAGGAAATGACACGGAGTGCCAGTGTCTCGTGTGTTGAGGCAACGAAAAACTGCTACAATATCATTAGAATACAAAGGTAAATTTTCCAAGGTTATAATAGCTCAAATGGATATCGGGCAGTCCCTAATATGAAGTACCCCGGTTCGAGTCCAGATGTCTCAGGTCCGACATTTTTTCCTTTTTTTTCAAGTTCCCTTTTGTGAGGAAATCTATTATTTTGAGGCCTTTTTTATATATTTTTTAAAACGAAAAATTAGATTAAACTAATTGCACTTACTAGATTAAGGATAATTTTGGAATTAAATTTTAGTTACGATTAATAAGTACTTAATCCATTTGTAAATTAATTTTATGTTATAAGAATTGTTAATTTGTTACTATTTCCATGCTATTTCCGGTTTCTAATGTATGATAAGTATATTGTAATAAATGTATTAAAATAGCCTAAAAATGTTTATTTAGATTAACATCTATTAAATCAAGATTAAAAATATGAAATACAGTTTTAACAAACTGTATTTCATATTTTTGAATGTGTATAAGTAAGGATTTTACTTCCTTTATCTTATTACTTATATGTGTTATTGTTGATTTTATTTAATGGTTAATAATTTTTTATAATTTGATTGTTAATATTTAGATGTATTGAGAATTGTTCAATTGTCTACACTTAATATTATAAAGAGGAAAGATTTGTTTGTTTGTTTGTTTGAATTGAATAGGCTCTGAAACTACTGAACCGATTTGAAAAATTCTTTCACCATTAGAATCCTACATTATTCCTGATGAACATAGGCGATAGAACGTTTTCAAAAAATTTAGGGATCCGTATGAAAACTTCGTTAATGTAACCCAAGCTGTGAAAAAAATACCAAAAAAAAACCTTATATCGCGTACGCTGCGGAAACTATTGACAATAGAGCAAATTGATGTGCTACAGTTTTATGGAGGACATCAATATCTACATAAAAGTCTGCAATGCCATATGTCTAACTATTATAGTTATCTCACAATAACTACTTTCATGTCGCGTGTCATATCATGTCGCGCGGCAGAGACGCGTGATATACGCGGGTGAAACCGCGGGGTACAGCTAGTAAAAAAATAAAAGCGACATTGGCGTTAATCTTATAAATAATCCGAATTCAAAGAAATTCGGGACAGTACTTGGTTATTCTTCGTATTAGCAAGTTAAGTATATTTCTCCTATGTCTTATTTTATAGTAATTTTGCTTTTTTTAAAAAAAAAAGAATATTAACAATGCTATAAACATTACTAATATTCCCCTTAACCACGCGTGGTAAGCTTAAATTGCTTGTGTGTTACGAGTGGTTCACTCCGTTTTTATTTGTGTGAAGTTTCTTTAAATATATTATTTTCAATTGCCTAAATTCTTTTCATAATTTTTCCTTTGTTAGGAGGAAGATTTTAACAGCTCCTTTTAGCTAAATAGGAGAATTTAGGTTTTTTACTGAACCGATCCTTTTTCCTAGCTAATTTCTATGTTTAATTTTCCATGAAAGTATCACACTCATAATTTTTTATTTAAATAACCAGTTCGGGTTTTTTATTATGTCGTAAGATCGAAAAATATTATTCATATTTCATCAGTACGTAAATTGTATTTAAATATATTTCCAAAAAACACGATTTCCAAATAAATACCGAACAAAGCTCGGCCATCCAGGTACTATAAGGTAAGCGTAAAATCCTTTCTTTTACATTAGCTTGAAAAGGTTTTTATGATTTATTCCTCTAAAATTGTGCAAATTGCAATTTGTTTTTTATTACCTATATATATATATATATATATATATATATATATATATATATATATATATATATATATATATATATATATATATATAAATATATATATATAATATAAATAAATTACGCGTCACGTTGTCCGCGATGAACTCCTAAACTACTGAACTGATTTCATTGAAATTTTGCACACTGTGTACAGTTTGTTCCAATTTGAGAGATAGGAAATATTTTATTAATTTTTTCACGACAAAGAGTCGTCAAAAGTCCGTAATGTACGTCTATCAGTCACCATCCGTTTTTTATCAATCATGATTGATAGAATTGATTGACGCCTGCACGAGCATCTAATGTACGCCTTAAAGTGACTTTTAAATTTATGGCGTATATTATACGCTCATGCAGGCTGTCAGTTTTACAACAATCACGGTTGTGATTGACGAGTAATAAATAATAATGTCCTCCAGACCTAATTTCGGCCACGGCGCATGGACAGGATTATTGTGCCCAAGTGTATGCGCAAGCACAGGTGCACTCTATTCCCTCACTCTCATAATCCGATGGGACGGTAATTCGACACGACTGGAGAGAGATCAGGCGCAGGACCAACGGCTTCACGTGCGTTCCGAGACACGGGGGTGAGACACCGCCAACTTCCTGACTCCGGGCAACTACTGAGCTACTAGTTGACGGAAAACTCAATAATTAATTTTTTGGTCCGACCCGGGATTCGAACCCAGGACCTCATGATTAACAGCCGCACTAATACAACCACTAGACCAAAGAGGCAGTCCGTTTTTTATCAATCATGATTGATGGAATTGATTGATGCCTGCATGAGCGTCTAATGTACGCCTTGAAGTAACTTTTAAATTTATGGCGTACATTATAAGCTCATGCAGGCTACTCAGTTTTACAGCAATCACGGTTGTGATTGACGAATAACCTACTGTGTAATGCAGTGATTGACGCCTGCATGAGCGCGTAATGTACGCCTGTCGAGGCAGTCCGTTTTTTACCAATCATAATTGATGGAATTGATTGATGCCTGCATGAGTGTCTAATGTACGCCCTTAAAGTAACTTTTAAATTTATGGCGTACATTATAAGCTCATGCATGCTACTCAGTTTTACAGCAATCACGGTTGTGATTGACGAGTAACCTACTGTGCAATGCAGTGATTGACGCCTACATGAGCGCGTAATGTACGCCTGTCGAGGCAGTCCGTTTTTTATCAATCATGATTGATGGAATTGATTGATGCCTGCATGAGCGTCTAATGTACGCTTTGAAGTAACTTTTAAATTTATGGCGTACATTATAAGCTCATGCAGGCTACTCAGTTTTACAGCAATCACGGTTGTGATTGACGAATAACCTACTGTGTAATGCAGTGATTGACGCCGCCTGCATGAGCGCGTAATGTACGCCTGTCGAAGCAGCCCGTTTTTAACCAATCATGATTGATGGAATTGATTGATGCCTGCATGAGCGTCTAATGTACGCCTTAAAGTAACTTTTAAATTTATGGCGTACATTATAAGCTCATGCAGGCTACTCAGTTTTACAGCAATCACGGTTGTGATTGACGAATAACCTACTGTGTAATGCAGTGATTGACGCCTGCATGAGCGCGTAATGTACGCCTTTCGAGGCAGTCCGTTTTTTACCAATCATGATTGATGAAATTGATTGATGCATGCATGAGCGTCTAATGTACGCCTTGAAGTAACTTTTAAATTTATGGCGTACATTATAAGCTCATGCAGGCTACTCAGTTTTACAGCAATCACGGTTGTGATTGACGAATAACCTACTGAGTAATGCAGCGATTGACGCCTGCATGAGCGCGTAATGTACGCCTGTCGAGGCAGTCCGTTTTTACCAATCATGATTGATGGAATTGATTGATGCCTGCATGAGCGTCTAATGTACGCCCTTAAAGAAACTTTTAAATTTATGGCGTACATTATAAGCTCATGCAGGCTACTCAGTTTTACAGCAATCATGGTTGTGATTGACGAGTAACCTACTGTGTAATGCAGTGATTGACGCCTGTATGAGCGCGTAATGTACGCCTTTCGAGGCAGTCCGTTTTTTACCAATCATGATTGATGGAATTGATTGATGCCTGCATGAGCGTCTAATGTACGCCTTGAAGTAACTTTTAAATTTATGGCGTACATTATAAGCATTATAAGCTCATGCAGGCTACTCAGTTTTACAGCAATCATGGTTGTGATTGACGAGTAACCTACTGTGTAATGCAGTGATTGACGCCTGTATGAGCGCGTAATGTACGCCTTTCGAGGCAGTCCGTTTTTTACCAATCATGATTGATGGAATTGATTGATGCCTGCATGAGCGTCTAATGTACGCCTTGAAGTAACTTTTAAATTTATGGCGTACATTATAAGCTCATGCAGGCTACTCAGTTTTACAGCAATCACGGTTGTGATTGACGAATAACCTACTGTGTAATGCAGTGATTGACGCCGCCTGCATGAGCGCGTAATGTACGCCTGTCGAGGCAGTCCGTTTTTTACCAATCATGATTGATGGAATTGATTGATGCCTGCATGAGCGTCTAATGTACGCCTTAAAGTAACTTTTAAATTTATGGCGTACATTATAAGCTCATGCAGGCTACTCAGTTTTACAGCAATCACGGTTGTGATTGACGAATAACCTACTGTGTAATGCAGTGATTGACGCCTGCATGAGCGCGTAATGTACGCCTTTCGAGGCAGTCCGTTTTTTACCAATCATGATTGATGAAATTGATTGATGCATGCATGAGCGTCTAATGTACGCCTTGAAGTAACTTTTAAATTTATGGCGTACATTATAAGCTCATGCAGGCTACTCAGTTTTACAGCAATCACGGTTGTGATTGACGAATAACCTACTGAGTAATGCAGCGATTGACGCCTGCATGAGCGCGTAATGTACGCCTGTCGAGGCAGTCCGTTTTTACCAATCATGATTGATGGAATTGATTGATGCCTGCATGAGCGTCTAATGTACGCCCTTAAAGAAACTTTTAAATTTATGGCGTACATTATAAGCTCATGCAGGCTACTCAGTTTTACAGCAATCATGGTTGTGATTGACGAGTAACCTACTGTGTAATGCAGTGATTGACGCCTGTATGAGCGCGTAATGTACGCCTTTCGAGGCAGTCCGTTTTTTACCAATCATGATTGATGGAATTGATTGATGCCTGCATGAGCGTCTAATGTACGCCTTGAAGTAACTTTTAAATTTATGGCGTACATTATAAGCATTATAAGCTCATGCAGGCTACTCAGTTTTACAGCAATCATGGTTGTGATTGACGAGTAACCTACTGTGTAATGCAGTGATTGACGCCTGTATGAGCGCGTAATGTACGCCTTTCGAGGCAGTCCGTTTTTTACCAATCATGATTGATGGAATTGATTGATGCCTGCATGAGCGTCTAATGTACGCCTTGAAGTAACTTTTAAATTTATGGCGTACATTATAAGCTCATGCAGGCTACTCAGTTTTACAGCAATCACGGTTGTGATTGACGAATAACCTACTGTGTAATGCAGTGATTGACGCCTGCATGAGCGCGTAATGTACGCCTGTCGAGGCAGTCCGTTTTTTACCAATCATGATTGATGGAATTGATTGATGCCTGCATGAGCGTCTAATGTACGCCTTGAAGTAACTTTTAAATTTATGGCGTACATTATAAGCTCATGCAGGCTACTCAGTTTTACAGCAATCATGGTTGTGATTGACGAGTAACCTACTGTGTAATGCAGTGATTGACGCCTGTATGAGCGCGTAATGTACGCCTGTCGAGGCAGTCCGTTTTTTACCAATCATGATTGATGGAATTGATTGATGCCTGCATGAGCGTCTAATGTACGCCTTAAAGTAACTTTTAAATTTATGGCGTACATTATAAGCTCATGCAGGCTACTCAGTTTTACAGCAATCACGGTTGTGATTGACGAATAACCTACTGTGTAATGCAGTGATTGACGCCTGCATGAGCGCGTAATGTACGCCTTTCGAGGCAGTCCGTTTTTTACCAATCATGATTGATGAAATTGATTGATGCATGCATGAGCGTCTAATGTACGCCTTGAAGTAACTTTTAAATTTATGGCGTACATTATAAGCTCATGCAGGCTACTCAGTTTTACAGCAATCACGGTTGTGATTGACGAATAACCTACTGAGTAATGCAGCGATTGACGCCTGCATGAGCGCGTAATGTACGCCTGTCGAGGCAGTCCGTTTTTACCAATCATGATTGATGGAATTGATTGATGCCTGCATGAGCGTCTAATGTACGCCCTTAAAGAAACTTTTAAATTTATGGCGTACATTATAAGCTCATGCAGGCTACTCAGTTTTACAGCAATCATGGTTGTGATTGACGAGTAACCTACTGTGTAATGCAGTGATTGACGCCTGTATGAGCGCGTAATGTACGCCTTTCGAGGCAGTCCGTTTTTTACCAATCATGATTGATGGAATTGATTGATGCCTGCATGAGCGTCTAATGTACGCCTTGAAGTAACTTTTAAATTTATGGCGTACATTATAAGCTCATGCAGGCTACTCAGTTTTACAGCAATCACGGTTGTGATTGACGAATAACCTACTGTGTAATGCAGTGATTGACGCCGCCTGCATGAGCGCGTAATGTACGCCTGTCGAGGCAGTCCGTTTTTTACCAATCATGATTGATGGAATTGATTGATGCCTGCATGAGCGTCTAATGTACGCCTTAAAGTAACTTTTAAATTTATGGCGTACATTATAAGCTCATGCAGGCTACTCAGTTTTACAGCAATCATGGTTGTGATTGACGAATAACCTACTGTGTAATGCAGTGATTGACGCCTGCATGAGCGCGTAATGTACGCCTGTCGAGGCAGTCCGTTTTTTACCAATCATGATTGATGGAATTGATTGATGCCTGCATGAGCGTCTAATGTACGCCTTAAAGTAACTTTTAAATTTATGGCGTACATTATAAGCTCATGCAGGCTACTCAGTTTTACAGCAATCATGGTTGTGATTGACGAATAACCTACTGTGTAATGCAGTGATTGACGCCTGCATGAGCGCGTAATGTACGCCTATCGAGGCAGTCCGTTTTTTACCAATCATGATTGATGGAATTGATTGATGCCTGCATGAGCGTCTAATGTACGCCCTTAAAGAAACTTTTAAATTTATGGCGTACATTATAAGCTCATGCAGGCTACTCAGTTTTACAGCAATCATGGTTATGATTGACGAGTAACCTACTGTGTAATGCAGATGTACGCCTTTCGAGGCAGTCCGTTTTTTACCAATCATGATTGATGGAATTGATTGATGCCTGCATGAGCGTCTAATGTACGCCTTGAAGTAACTTTTAAATTTATGGCGTACATTATAAGCATTATAAGCTCATGCAGGCTACTCAGTTTTACAGCAATCACGGTTGTGATTGACGAATAACCTACTGTGTAATGCAGTGATTGACGCCTGCATGAGCGCGTAATGTACGCCTTTCGAGGCAGTCCGTTTTTTACCAATCATGATTGATGAAATTGATTGATGCATGCATGAGCGTCTAATGTACGCCTTGAAGTAACTTTTAAATTTATGGCGTACATTATAAGCTCATGCAGGCTACTCAGTTTTACAGCAATCATGGTTGTGATTGACGAATAACCTACTGTGTAATGCAGTGATTGACGCCTGCATGAGCGCGTAATGTACGCCTGTCGAGGCAGTCCGTTTTTTACCAATCATGATTGATGGAATTGATTGATGCCTGCATGAGCGTCTAATGTACGCCTTGAAGTAACTTTTAAATTTATGGCGTACATTATAAGCTCATGCCAGGCTACTCAGTTTTACAGCAATCATGGTTGTGATTGACGAGTAACCTACTGTGTAATGCAGTGATTGACGCCTGTATGAGCGCGTAATGTACGCCTGTCGAGGCAGTCCGTTTTTTACCAATCATGATTGATGGAATTGATTGATGCCTGCATGAGCGTCTAATGTACGCCCTTAAAGAAACTTTTAAATTTATGGCGTACATTATAAGCTCATGCAGGCTACTCAGTTTTACAGCAATCATGGTTATGATTGACGAGTAACCTACTGTGTAATGCAGATGTACGCCTTTCGAGGCAGTCCGTTTTTTACCAATCATGATTGATGGAATTGATTGATGCCTGCATGAGCGTCTAATGTACGCCTTGAAGTAACTTTTAAATTTATGGCGTACATTATAAGCTCATGCAGGCTACTCAGTTTTACAGCAATCACGGTTGTGATTGACGAGTAACATACTGTGTAATGCAGTGATTGACGCCTACATGAGCGCGTAATGTACGCCTGTCGAGGCAGTCCGTTTTTTACCAATCATGATTGATGGAATTGATTGATGCCTGCATGAGCGTCTAATGTACGCCTTAAAGTAACTTTTAAATTTATGGCGTACATTATAAGCTCATGCAGGCTACTCAGTTTTACAGCAATCATGGTTGTGATTGACGAATAACCTACTGTGTAATGCAGTGATTGACGCCGCCTGCATGAGCGCGTAATGTACGCCTGTCGAGGCAGTCCGTTTTTTACCAATCATGATTGATGGAATTGATTGATGCCTGCATGTGCGTCTAATGTACGCCTTGAAGTAACTTTTAAATTTATGGCGTACATTATAAGCTCATGCAGGCTACTCAGTTTTACAGCAATCATGGTTGTGATTGACGAGTAACCTACTGTGTAATGCAGTGATTGACGCCTGTATGAGCGCGTAATGTACGCCTGTCGAGGCAGTCCGTTTTTTACCAATCATGATTGATGGAATTGATTGATGCCTGCATGAGCGTCTAATGTACGCCCTTAAAGAAACTTTTAAATTTATGGCGTACATTATAAGCTCATGCAGGCTACTCAGTTTTACAGCAATCATGGTTATGATTGACGAGTAACCTACTGTGTAATGCAGATGTACGCCTTTCGAGGCAGTCCGTTTTTTACCAATCATGATTGATGGAATTGATTGATGCCTGCATGAGCGTCTAATGTACGCCTTGAAGTAACTTTTAAATTTATGGCGTACATTATAAGCTCATGCAGGCTACTCAGTTTTACAGCAATCACGGTTGTGATTGACGAGTAACCTACTGTGTAATGCAGTGATTGACGCCTACATGAGCGCGTAATGTACGCCTGTCGAGGCAGTCCGTTTTTTATCAATCATGATTGATGGAATTGATTGATGCCTGCATGAGCGTCTAATGTACGCCTTGAAGTAACTTTTAAATTTATGGCGTACATTATAAGCTCATGCAGGCTACTCAGTTTTACAGCAATCACGGTTGTGATTGACGAATAACCTACTGTGTAATGCAGTGATTGACGCCGCCTGCATGAGCGCGTAATGTACGCCTGTCGAGGCAGTCCGTTTTTTACCAATCATGATTGATGGAATTGATTGATGCCTGCATGAGCGTCTAATGTACGCCTTAAAGTAACTTTTAAATTTATGGCGTACATTATAAGCTCATGCAGGCTACTCAGTTTTACAGCAATCATGGTTGTGATTGACGAATAACCTACTGTGTAATGCAGTGATTGACGCCTGCATGAGCGCGTAATGTACGCCTGTCGAGGCAGTCCGTTTTTTACCAATCATGATTGATGGAATTGATTGATGCCTGCATGAGCGTCTAATGTACGCCTTGAAGTAACTTTTAAATTCATGGCGTACATTATAAGCTCATGCAGGCTACTCAGTTTTACAGCAATCATGGTTGTGATTGACGAGTAACCTACTGTGTAATGCAGTGATTGACGCCTGTATGAGCGCGTAATGTACGCCTGTCGAGGCAGTCCGTTTTTTACCAATCATGATTGATGGAATTGATTGATGCCTGCATGAGCGTCTAATGTACGCCCTTAAAGAAACTTTTAAATTTATGGCGTACATTATAAGCTCATGCAGGCTACTCAGTTTTACAGCAATCATGGTTATGATTGACGAGTAACCTACTGTGTAATGCAGATGTACGCCTTTCGAGGCAGTCCGTTTTTTACCAATCATGATTGATGGAATTGATTGATGCCTGCATGAGCGTCTAATGTACGCCTTGAAGTAACTTTTAAATTTATGGCGTACATTATAAGCTCATGCAGGCTACTCAGTTTTACAGCAATCACGGTTGTGATTGACGAATAACCTACTGTGTAATGCAGTGATTGACGCCGCCTGCATGAGCGCGTAATGTACGCCTGTCGAGGCAGTCCGTTTTTTACCAATCATGATTGATGGAATTGATTGATGCCTGCATGAGCGTCTAATGTACGCCTTGAAGTAACTTTTAAATTTATGGCGTACATTATAAGCTCATGCAGGCTACTCAGTTTTACAGCAATCACGGTTGTGATTGACGAATAACCTACTGTGTAATGCAGTGATTGACGCCGCCTGCATGAGCGCGTAATGTACGCCTGTCGAGGCAGTCCGTTTTTTACCAATCATGATTGATGGAATTGATTGATGCCTGCATGAGCGTCTAATGTACGCCTTAAAGTAACTTTTAAATTTATGGCGTACATTATAAGCTCATGCAGGCTACTCAGTTTTACAGCAATCACGGTTGTGATTGACGAATAACCTACTGTGTAATGCAGCGATTGACGCCTGCATGAGCGCGTAATGTACGCCTGTCGAGGCAGTCCGTTTTTTACTGATCATGATTGATGGAATTGATTGATGCCTGCATGAGTGTCTAATGTACGCCCTTAAAGTAACTTTTAAATTTATGGCGTACATTATAAGCTCATGCATGCTACTCAGTTTTACAGCAATCACGGTTGTGATTGACGAGTAACCTACTGTGTAATGCAGTGATTGACGCCGCCTGCATGAGCGCGTAATATACGCCTGTCGAAGCAGCCCGTTTTTTACCAATCATGATTGATGGAATTGATTGATGCCTGCATGAGCGTCTAATGTACGCCTTAAAGTAACTTTTAAATTTATGGCGTACATTATAAGCTCATGCAGGCTACTCAGTTTTACAGCAATCACGGTTGTGATTGACGAATAACCTACTGTGTAATGCAGTGATTGACGCCTGCATGAGCGCGTAATGTACGCCTTTCGAGGCAGTCCGTTTTTTACCAATTATGATTGATGAAATTGATTGATGCCTGCATGAGCATCTAATGTACGCCTTGAAGTAACTTTTAAATTTATGGCGTACATTATAAGCTCATGCAGGCTACTCAGTTTTACAGCAATCACGGTTGTGATTGACGAATAACCTACTGTGTAATGCAGTGATTGACGCCTGCATGAGCGCGTAATGTACGCCTGTCGAGGCAGTCCGTTTTTTACCAATCATGATTGATGGAATTGATTGATGCCTGCATGAGCGTCTAATGTACGCCTTAAAGTAACTTTTAAATTTATGGCGTACATTATAAGCTCATGCAGGCTACTCAGTTTTACAGCAATCACGGTTGTGATTGACGAATAACCTACTGAGTAATGCAGCGATTGACGCCTGCATGAGCGCGTAATGTACGCCTGTCGAGGCAGTCCGTTTTTTACCAATCATGATTGATGGAATTGATTGATGCCTGCATGAGCGTCTAATGTACGCCCTTAAAGAAACTTTTAAATTTATGGCGTACATTATAAGCTCATGCAGGCTACTCAGTTTTACAGCAATCATGGTTGTGATTGACGAGTAACCTACTGTGTAATGCAGTGATTGACGCCTGTATGAGCGCGTAATGTACGCCTTTCGAGGCAGTCCGTTTTTTACCAATCATGATTGATGGAATTGATTGATGCCTGCATGAGCGTCTAATGTACGCCTTGAAGTAACTTTTAAATTTATGGCGTACATTATAAGCTCATGCAGGCTACTCAGTTTTACAGCAATCACGGTTGTGATTGACGAATAACCTACTGTGTAATGCAGTGATTGACGCCGCCTGCATGAGCGCGTAATGTACGCCTGTCGAGGCAGTCCGTTTTTTACCAATCATGATTGATGGAATTGATTGATGCCTGCATGAGCGTCTAATGTACGCCTTAAAGTAACTTTTAAATTTATGGCGTACATTATAAGCTCATGCAGGCTACTCAGTTTTACAGCAATCACGGTTGTGATTGACGAATAACCTACTGTGTAATGCAGTGATTGACGCCTGCATGAGCGCGTAATGTACGCCTGTCGAGGCAGTCCGTTTTTTACTGATCATGATTGATGGAATTGATTGATGCCTGCATGAGTGTCTAATGTACGCCCTTAAAGTAACTTTTAAATTTATGGCGTACATTATAAGCTCATGCATGCTACTCAGTTTTACAGCAATCACGGTTGTGATTGACGAGTAACCTACTGTGTAATGCAGTGATTGACGCCTACATGAGCGCGTAATGTACGCCTGTCGAGGCAGTCCGTTTTTTATCAATCATGATTGATGGAATTGATTGATGCCTGCATGAGCGTCTAATGTACGCTTTGAAGTAACTTTTAAATTTATGGCGTACATTATAAGCTCATGCAGGCTACTCAGTTTTACAGCAATCACGGTTGTGATTGACGAATAACCTACTGTGTAATGCAGTGATTGACGCCGCCTGCATGAGCGCGTAATGTACGCCTGTCGAAGCAGCCCGTTTTTTACCAATCATGATTGATGGAATTGATTGATGCCTGCATGAGCGTCTAATGTACGCCTTAAAGTAACTTTTAAATTTATGGCGTACATTATAAGCTCATGCAGGCTATTCAGTTTTACAGCAATCACGGTTGTGATTGACGAATAACCTACTGTGTAATGCGGTGATTGACGCCTGCATGAGCGCGTAATGTACGCCTTTCGAGGCAGTCCGTTTTTTACCAATTATGATTGATGAAATTGATTGATGCCTGCATGAGCGTCTAATGTACGCCTTGAAGTAACTTTTAAATTTATGGCGTACATTATAAGTTCATGCAGGCTACTCAGTTTTACAGCAATCACGGTTGTGATTGACGAATAACCTACTGAGTAATGCAGCGATTGACGCCTGCATGAGCGCGTAATGTACGCCTGTCGAGGCAGTCCGTTTTTTACCAATCATGATTGATGGAATTGATTGATGCCTGCATGAGCGTCTAATGTACGCCTTGAAGTAACTTTTAAATTTATGGCGTACATTATAAGTTCATGCAGGCTACTCAGTTTTACAGCAATCACGGTTGTGATTGACGAGTAACCTACTGTGTAATGCAGTGATTGACGCCGCCTGCATGAGCGCGTAATATACGCCTGTCGAGGCAGTCCGTTTTTTACCAATCATGATTGATGGAATTGATTGATGCCTGCATGAGTGTCTAATGTACGCCTTAAAGTAACTTTTAAATTTATAGCGTACATTATAAGCTCATGCAGGCTACTCAGTTTTACAGCAATCACGGTTGTGATTGACGAATAACCTACTGTGTAATGCAGTGATTGACGCCGCCTGCATGAGCGCGTAATGTACGCCTGTCGAGGCAGTCCGTTTTTTACCAATCATGATTGATGGAATTGATTGATGCCTGCATGAGCGTCTAATGTACGCCTTAAAGTAACTTTTAAATTTATGGCGTACATTATAAGCTCATGCAGGCTACTCAGTTTTACAGCAATCACGGTTGTGATTGACGAATAACCTACTGTGTTATGCAGTGATTGACGCCTGCATGAGCGCGTAATGTACGCCTTTCGAGGCAGTCCGTTTTTTACCAATCATTATTGATGAAATTGATTGATGCCTGCATGAGCGTCTAATGTACGCCTTGAAGTAACTTTTAAATTTATGGCGTACATTATAAGCTCATGCAGGGTACTCAGTTTTACAGCAATCACGGTTGTGATTGACGAATAACCTACTATGTAATGCAGCGATTGACGCCTGCATGAGCGCGTAATGTACGCCTGTCGAGGCAGTCCGTTTTTTACCAATCATGTTTGATGGAATTGATTGATGCCTGCATGAGCGTCTAATGTACGCCTTGAAGTAACTTTTAAATTTATGGCGTACATTATAAGCTCATGCAGGCTACTCAGTTTTACAGCAATCACGGTTGTGATTGACGAATAACCTACTGAGTAATGCAGCAATTGACGCCTGCATGAGCGCGTAATGTACGCCTGTCGAGGCATTCCGTTTTTTATCAATCATGATTGATGGAATTGATTGATGCCTGCATGAGCATCTAATGTACGCCTTGAAGTAACTTTTAAATTTATGTCGTACATTATAAGCTCATGCAGGCTACTCAGTTTTACAGCAATCACGGTTGTGATTGACGAATAATTGACGGTAATTGAATAATGACGGTTGTGATGTACGCCACATTACACATTACGCTCATGCAGGCGTCAATCACTGCATTACACAGTAGGTTATTCGTCAATCACAACCGTGATTGCTGTAAAACTGAGTAGCCTGCATGAGCTTATAATGTACGCCATAAATTTAAAAGTTACTTTAAGGGCGTACATTAGACGCTCATGCAGGCATCAATCAATTCCATCAATCATGATTGGTAAAACACGGACTGCCTCGACAGGCGTACATTACGCGCTCATGCAGGCGGCGTCAATCACTGCATTACACAGTAGGTTATTCGTCAATCACAACCGTGATTGCTGTAAAACTGAGTAGCCTGCATGAGCTTATAATGTACGCCATAAATTTAAAAGTTACTTCAAGGCGTACATTAGACGCTCATGCAGGCATCAATCAATTTCATCAATCATGATTGGTAAAAAACGGACTGCCTCGAAAGGCGTACATTACGCGCTCATGCAGGCGTCAATCACTGCATTACACAGTAGGTTATTCGTCAATCACAACCGTGATTGCTGTAAAACTGAGTAGCCTGCATGAGCTTATAATGTACGCCATAAATTTAAAAGTTACTCTAAGGCGTACATTAGACGCTCATGCAGGCATCAATCAATTCCATCAATCATGATTGGTAAAAAACGGGCTGCTTCGACAGGCGTACATTACGCGCTCATGCAGGCGGCGTCAATCACTGCATTACACAGTAGGTTATTCGTCAATCACAACCGTGATTGCTGTAAAACTGAGTAGCCTGCATGAGCTTATAATGTACGCCATAAATTTAAAAGTTACTTCAAGGCGTACATTAGATGCTCATGCAGGCATCAATCAATTCCATCAATCATGATTGATAAAAAACGGACTGCCTCGACAGGCGTACATTACGCGCTCATGCAGGCGTCAATCGCTGCATTACTCAGTAGGTTATTCGTCAATCACAACCGTGATTGCTGTAAAACTGAGTAGCCTGCATGAGCTTATAAGGTACGCTATAAATTTAAAAGTTACTTCAAGGCGTACATTAGACGCTCATGCAGGCATCAATCAATTCCATCAAACATGATTGGTAAAAAACGGACTGCCTCGAAAGGCGTACAGTACGCGCTCATGCAGGCGTCAATCACTGCATTACACAGTGTACGCCCTTAAAGAAACTTTTAAATTTATGGCGTACATTTGATTGACGAATAACCTACTGTGTAATGCAGCGATTGACGCCTGCATGAGCGTCTAATGTACGCCTTAGAGTAACTTTTAAATTTATGGCGTACATTATAAGCTCATGCAGGCTACTCAGTTTTACAGCAATCACGGTTGTGATTGACGAATAACCTACTGTGTAATGCAGTGATTGACGCCTGCACGAGCGCGTAATGTACGCCTGTCGAGGCAGTCCGTTTTTTACTGATCATGATTGATGGAATTGATTGATGCCTGCATGAGTGTCTAATGTACGCCCTTAAAGTAACTTTTAAATTTATGGCGTACATTATAAGCTCATGCATGCTACTCAGTTTTACAGCAATCACGGTTGTGATTGACGAGTAACCTACTGTGTAATGCAGTGATTGACGCCTACATGAGCGCGTAATGTACGCCTGTCGAGGCAGTCCGTTTTTTATCAATCATGATTGATGGAATTGATTGATGCCTGCATGAGCGTCTAATGTACGCTTTGAAGTAACTTTTAAATTTATGGCGTACATTATAAGCTCATGCAGGCTACTCAGTTTTACAGCAATCACGGTTGTGATTGACGAATAACCTACTGTGTAATGCAGTGATTGACGCCGCCTGCATGAGCGCGTAATGTACGCCTGTCGAAGCAGCCCGTTTTTTACCAATCATGATTGATGGAATTGATTGATGCCTGCATGAGCGTCTAATGTACGCCTTAAAGTAACTTTTAAATTTATGGCGTACATTATAAGCTCATGCAGGCTATTCAGTTTTACAGCAATCACGGTTGTGATTGACGAATAACCTACTGTGTAATGCGGTGATTGACGCCTGCATGAGCGCGTAATGTACGCCTTTCGAGGCAGTCCGTTTTTTACCAATTATGATTGATGAAATTGATTGATGCCTGCATGAGCGTCTAATGTACGCCTTGAAGTAACTTTTAAATTTATGGCGTACATTATAAGTTCATGCAGGCTACTCAGTTTTACAGCAATCACGGTTGTGATTGACGAATAACCTACTGAGTAATGCAGCGATTGACGCCTGCATGAGCGCGTAATGTACGCCTGTCGAGGCAGTCCGTTTTTTACCAATCATGATTGATGGAATTGATTGATGCCTGCATGAGCGTCTAATGTACGCCTTGAAGTAACTTTTAAATTTATGGCGTACATTATAAGTTCATGCAGGCTACTCAGTTTTACAGCAATCACGGTTGTGATTGACGAGTAACCTACTGTGTAATGCAGTGATTGACGCCGCCTGCATGAGCGCGTAATATACGCCTGTCGAGGCAGTCCGTTTTTTACCAATCATGATTGATGGAATTGATTGATGCCTGCATGAGTGTCTAATGTACGCCTTAAAGTAACTTTTAAATTTATAGCGTACATTATAAGCTCATGCAGGCTACTCAGTTTTACAGCAATCACGGTTGTGATTGACGAATAACCTACTGTGTAATGCAGTGATTGACGCCGCCTGCATGAGCGCGTAATGTACGCCTGTCGAGGCAGTCCGTTTTTTACCAATCATGATTGATGGAATTGATTGATGCCTGCATGAGCGTCTAATGTACGCCTTAAAGTAACTTTTAAATTTATGGCGTACATTATAAGCTCATGCAGGCTACTCAGTTTTACAGCAATCACGGTTGTGATTGACGAATAACCTACTGTGTTATGCAGTGATTGACGCCTGCATGAGCGCGTAATGTACGCCTTTCGAGGCAGTCCGTTTTTTACCAATCATTATTGATGAAATTGATTGATGCCTGCATGAGCGTCTAATGTACGCCTTGAAGTAACTTTTAAATTTATGGCGTACATTATAAGCTCATGCAGGGTACTCAGTTTTACAGCAATCACGGTTGTGATTGACGAATAACCTACTATGTAATGCAGCGATTGACGCCTGCATGAGCGCGTAATGTACGCCTGTCGAGGCAGTCCGTTTTTTACCAATCATGTTTGATGGAATTGATTGATGCCTGCATGAGCGTCTAATGTACGCCTTGAAGTAACTTTTAAATTTATGGCGTACATTATAAGCTCATGCAGGCTACTCAGTTTTACAGCAATCACGGTTGTGATTGACGAATAACCTACTGAGTAATGCAGCAATTGACGCCTGCATGAGCGCGTAATGTACGCCTGTCGAGCCATTCCGTTTTTTATCAATCATGATTGATGGAATTGATTGATGCCTGCATGAGCATCTAATGTACGCCTTGAAGTAACTTTTAAATTTATGTCGTACATTATAAGCTCATGCAGGCTACTCAGTTTTACAGCAATCACGGTTGTGATTGACGAATAATTGACGGTAATTGAATAATGACGGTTGTGATGTACGCCACATTACACATTACGCTCATGCAGGCGTCAATCACTGCATTACACAGTAGGTTATTCGTCAATCACAACCGTGATTGCTGTAAAACTGAGTAGCCTGCATGAGCTTATAATGTACGCCATAAATTTAAAAGTTACTTTAAGGGCGTACATTAGACGCTCATGCAGGCATCAATCAATTCCATCAATCATGATTGGTAAAACACGGACTGCCTCGACAGGCGTACATTACGCGCTCATGCAGGCGGCGTCAATCACTGCATTACACAGTAGGTTATTCGTCAATCACAACCGTGATTGCTGTAAAACTGAGTAGCCTGCATGAGCTTATAATGTACGCCATAAATTTAAAAGTTACTTCAAGGCGTACATTAGACGCTCATGCAGGCATCAATCAATTTCATCAATCATGATTGGTAAAAAACGGACTGCCTCGAAAGGCGTACATTACGCGCTCATGCAGGCGTCAATCACTGCATTACACAGTAGGTTATTCGTCAATCACAACCGTGATTGCTGTAAAACTGAGTAGCCTGCATGAGCTTATAATGTACGCCATAAATTTAAAAGTTACTCTAAGGCGTACATTAGACGCTCATGCAGGCATCAATCAATTCCATCAATCATGATTGGTAAAAAACGGGCTGCTTCGACAGGCGTACATTACGCGCTCATGCAGGCGGCGTCAATCACTGCATTACACAGTAGGTTATTCGTCAATCACAACCGTGATTGCTGTAAAACTGAGTAGCCTGCATGAGCTTATAATGTACGCCATAAATTTAAAAGTTACTTCAAGGCGTACATTAGATGCTCATGCAGGCATCAATCAATTCCATCAATCATGATTGATAAAAAACGGACTGCCTCGACAGGCGTACATTACGCGCTCATGCAGGCGTCAATCGCTGCATTACTCAGTAGGTTATTCGTCAATCACAACCGTGATTGCTGTAAAACTGAGTAGCCTGCATGAGCTTATAAGGTACGCTATAAATTTAAAAGTTACTTCAAGGCGTACATTAGACGCTCATGCAGGCATCAATCAATTCCATCAAACATGATTGGTAAAAAACGGACTGCCTCGAAAGGCGTACAGTACGCGCTCATGCAGGCGTCAATCACTGCATTACACAGTGTACGCCCTTAAAGAAACTTTTAAATTTATGGCGTACATTTGATTGACGAATAACCTACTGTGTAATGCAGCGATTGACGCCTGCATGAGCGTCTAATGTACGCCTTAGAGTAACTTTTAAATTTATGGCGTACATTATAAGCTCATGCAGGCTACTCAGTTTTACAGCAATCACGGTTGTGATTGACGAATAACCTACTGTGTAATGCAGTGATTGACGCCTGCATGAGCGCGTAATGTACGCCTTTCGAGGCAGTCCGTTTTTTACCAATCATGATTGATGAAATTGATTGATGCCTGCATGAGCGTCTAATGTACGCCTTGAAGTAACTTTTAAATTTATGGCGTACATTATAAGCTCATGCAGACTACTCAGTTTTACAGCAATCACGGTTGTGATTGACGAATAACCTACTGAGTAATGCAGCGATTGACGCCGCCTGCATGAGCGCGTAATGTACGCCTGTCGAGGCAGTCCGTTTTTTACCAATCATGTTTGATGGAATTGATTGATGCCTGCATGAGCGTCTAATGTACGCCTTGAAGTAACTTTTAAATTTATGGCGTACATTATAAGCTCATGCGGGCTACTCAGTTTTACAGCAATCACGGTTGTGATTGACGAATAACCTACTGAGTAATGCAGCGATTGACGCCTGCATGAGCGCGTAATGTACGCCTGTCGAGGCAGTCCGTTTTTTACCAATCATGATTGATGGAATTGATTGATGCCTGCATGAGCGTCTAATGTACGCCCTAAAGTAACTTTTAAATTTATGGCGTACATTATAAGCTCATGCAGGCTACTCAGTTTTACAGCAATTACGGTTGTGATTGACGAATAACCTACTGTGTAATGCAGTGATTGACGCCTGCATGAGCGCGTAATGTACGCCTGTCGAGGCAGTCCGTTTTTTACTGATCAGGATTGATGGAATTGATTGACGCCTGCATGAGCGCGTACTGTACGCCTTTCGAGGCAGTCCGTTTTTTACCAATCATGTTTGATGGAATTGATTGATGCCTGCATGAGCGTCTAATGTACGCCTTGAAGTAACTTTTAAATTTATGGCGTACATTATAAGCTCATGCAGGCTACTCAGTTTTACAGCAATCACGGTTGTGATTGACGAATAACCTACTGAGTAATGCAGCGATTGACGCCTGCATGAGCGCGTAATGTACGCCTGTCGAGGCAGTCCGTTTTTATCAATCATGATTGATGGAATTGATTGATGCCTGCATGAGCATCTAATGTACGCCTTGAAGTAACTTTTAAATTTATGGCGTACATTATAAGCTCATGCAGGCTACTCAGTTTTACAGCAATCACGGTTGTGATTGACGAATAACCTACTGTGTAATGCAGTGATTGACGCCGCCTGCATGAGCGCGTAATGTACGCCTGTCGAAGCAGCCCGTTTTTTACCAATCATGATTGATGGAATTGATTGATGCCTGCATGAGCGTCTAATGTACGCCCTTAAAGTAACTTTTAAATTTATGGCGTACATTATAAGCTCATGCAGGCTACTCAGTTTTACAGCAATCACGGTTGTGATTGACGAGTAACCTACTGTGTAATGCAGTGATTGACGCCTGCATGAGCGCGTAATGTACGCCTGTCGAGGCAGTCCGTTTTTTACCAATCATGATTGATGGAATTGATTGATGCCTGCATGAGCGTCTAATGTACGCCCTTAAAGTAACTTTTAAATTTATGGCGTACATTATAAGCTCATGCAGGCTACTCAGTTTTACAGCAATCACGGTTGTGATTGACGAATAACCTACTGTGTAATGCAGTGATTGACGCCTGCATGATCGCGTAATGTACGCCTGTCGAGGCAGTCCGTTTTTTACCAATCATGATTGATGGAATTGGTTGACGCCTGCATGAGCGTTTAATGTACGCCTATGTATAAAATAATTGATAATCATGTTTTGATTTCAGTATTACTTGCTGGTATAGAAATGATTCATTAAGCAATCTATCTCGAAAATTTATATATTTCAATTAGAACCAAAAGAATGAGCATTTTAAAATCATCTTTTTAGAATTTGTGACAGCAAAAATATTCAATATGATGTGATGATGTAAAAAAAACAACGATTAATAAATAAATATACATTTTATATTTTACATCCCTCAGTCAATATTATATATATAGACAATTATACATGTATGTACATTAAATTAACTTACAAGAAAATTAATATAACATTTACATGTAATTATATTACACAAATTATATTTATCATTGTAAATGCTATTAATAACATAACATAACCAAATAGAAAGTAATAAGTAACACATTTAATAGTAATGCAGAATATATGTATATATATTCTAGATAGAATTGCATATATTTTATATTAATAAAATAAAACAATTACATTGCTAATCTGTATTCAAAATCTTGCAGTATAGTTATGATTAGGATTCAATGCAAGATTTAAATCTTTGATGGACATCAATGTTAATTGCATTTATACAAATAAATGCATAACCTATTCTACCAATATATACATAAAGTAATAAGTTTACTTAATGAAATGAACAGCATCTATCAAAGAGGAGTCATTAGTTCGCTCCTGCTTTCTCTTACATTTTGGACATGGTGTGTTTGCATTAAGACATTTAGCATGAAATACACTTGAGCATTCATCACATCTGTAAGTTATACTTGTTTCAAAGGGGTACAATATTTTTGGATCTCGACAGACTTCACATATAAATCCCTTTTGACTACAAAGCCAACAATCAAACACATGTGATTTAGCAAAATTGACCACCTTCTCCAATTGTAGCACTAGGGAACCATTAGGTATCTGAGCAAGGTCAGATATTGTGTATAAGTGCACATGGTCATACAAGTACTCCCTAGGCCAAACCCTTTTTTGTAACTCTTCAATAACTGGTTCTCTGCAAGTAAATATATAGGACCTCAAAAAATTAAGCTGTATTCTTAATTCTTGAAGGTGTGCCATATCGGAAACACCACAATATATTTTCGGATTTAGCTTTTTCATATCTATCCATGGATTATGTTGAAATTCTAACAAAAAAACTGCAGATTTTTTTGAAACTGGATATCTTTTGAAATCCCAGTTGTGTATAACTCGAGCTGGAATTATAAACACATTTGGATCCATACAATTAGAACAATAATATTCTCCAGTGTAGCCACATACTTTTGCTTTAGAAACGGTGCTGCCTAGTAAGTCTTGGCAACCTTTGCATTGGTAATTTTGATGATCTAGTCCTTTTTCTCTTGATAATGTTCCAAGTTGCTGTACCAGTTTCTGCAATTCTTGGACACTAAAAGAGCCTGTAGGGTTATTGGGTACAACTTCAAAATCTAAGCCATGCAATGCAAGTTCCTCTGGGACTGTATTTTCTACCATTAGGTCACAAATATCACTATCCTCACTTGTTAACTTTAATTCCTTGTGAATGTCCTTCATAATATCTCTTAAATTAGGTGTATTTGCATATGTGTCACCAAAGTTACTCGAATGATCTAACAGAGAAGATAGGCTTTTTAACTCTGGAGTTTTAATAAGGCTACTTCCATGGGATGAATTTGAATTTATTGAGGTATTTAATTCATCGTTGTTGTCTGTTGACCATCCTTTTCCACATAATGAATTTCCTGTGACAAGTAAATCTGATGTTGTAATAAAATCTCCAGATTCAATAGATGAAGGATACACCTGAACTTCTTGATCTTGACTAGTAGTTGGTCTCTCAATATCAACAGAAATAGAAGCAGTAAGATGCTTATGGTGGTCTTCTTTTTTTCCTTCAACAACATTATTTTCTTCAATTTGCCGCTTATCATTTCTATTAGTAATATCATTTGAATCCTTTGAAAGAATAAAATCTAAAGCTTCATCTTCATTTAATGCCAACATTCTGCCTAACCCCGTAAGGTTAGAAGTTCGTGTTGGTGTAGATGATAATTTAGTTTTATTTTCATCAGAAAGTGTACTGACCACATCTAAGCCAGCACTAATTGGGGCAGCTCGCATTGTGGGCACCCATATTCCAGCTTGCATTAGCACCTGTTCTGGCCATTGATTTAATAAGCTTGAATTTATTGGTAAGTTAAACTGGACACATGATTCTAAACCTTCAATGAGTTTCTGTGCCACCTCTAATATTTCAGAATCACAAACAAATGCTGACCGATTATAAAAAGGTTTAACAGCTGATATATTCTTCAATAATGTGGCCATGTAAGATGATAGTAAACAATCGTTAAGAGCAATTCGTAACCAAGCACGGCACTGACCTATTTCTGTGTTTATTTGTGGTAGTGAAGATATTTGATCAATATTTTGTCTATGAGATAAAACAAGTATAAGAGGCCAAAAACTAGACTGTGGGCGGAAATCAGGATCGCCTGATATAACATTTTTAGCTTTTCTTAAAAACGTGTCCTTTAAACCATGAAGAAATACTGCTTCCAAAGCCATACATAATGTATTTGTTGAGTCCGTTGATCCAAGAACACTATGGAAGTTTTCTTCAAATTGACTATTGTATTGAATGTCTTTGACACAATCTGACAAATTATTTATCAATGATTCTTTAAGAATAGAATCACGATTATGTTTACCAAAACCAGAAGCAACGTTCTTGAAAAACGACATTTTTTATTTTGCAAAGTAATCAACTAGATGAGTTAAAAAAACTGATTCCTTAGTGGAAACTCCTCTTCTGATAGGAAATACATTACATGCATTTTACAATACCAAATTGCGATTTATGGTAAACGCTCCAATCACTAAACACAACAAATTACACTTTATCTATGCAAATTACTATGGGTATGTTCCGAAATACAACGCAGTGTACTGTCCAATGCAAATGACGCATGACGTCATCATTTGACACTTTATTGTACTAGCGTGCCGCCGCCATATTGTGTCGGATATCCGGCCATAATAAAACAATTTTTAATTGCGTGTTTGCCGTATGAAGCATGCCGGGATTTTGTTTCTATTTATTCAAATACAAAAAAATATAGAATAATTGATGGTATATCGATTAGGAGGATATAATGATTTTTGGAGCACAAAATGACAAAATAATCGCCAACACTTTTCCAAATGGCGCAAAAGTATGACGTCATATACTGTCCAATGTTTTGGAACGAATCACCAGTATAGCGTCGATTCATGACGTCATTTGCATTGGACAGTACACTGCGTTGTATTTCGGAACATACCCATTATAACATCCAAAACAAACGTCAAAAGCAGCGTTACCAACACTAATTTGTCAAATTCCCCGAAAATCCAGGTCAAATTCCCCAATTTGAGGACAAAAAATCAACAGATTCCCCACAAATTCCACTCAATCTTATTTTAAGAAATGTAACAAGTTTCAAATTATTTTACAAGATTTATTTTTTTAGAGTTTATTGGAATTTACTCCTTAAGAATCGATTTTCATATACAAACCGGGGGTATGAAAATTTACGGGGACTGAAATCAAACGTTACGTTCTGCATTCATGTTTCTTCTTCCGGTAATAAAACAATTCTTTTTTCGGCTATATAGAACATGCGTTAATTTACCCTCGTTTATTAATCTACATATTTTATAGTCGTTCGTAAGGAGTAAGTTCTAGTCGTGCGTCGGTTGCTGACACATACGCATTTTAACTTTTTAACTTTGTACCTACCGAAAAAAAAATTATACACGTTTTCATTTACTTTACACATTTCACATATTTTTGTAACAAAATTTTTTAACTCCATGGAGTGTTTTTAATTCCTTCCCTTGTTGCCATTAAAAAGTACCACAGTTTTTGCTTACTACTTATATCAACTTTACTTGGCATGTAGTGTACTAACTGTCCGTCAGTTGCTTATCCTGAACATCATATTAAAACAGCATACCGAACTTCCATTTAACTTAAAATCCATAGACAGGAGAAGAATGGACTTAGTATGTGTAAACCCTCGAACCAAACACGCACGGGTCCTAAAAATATGTAAAATTTGTGAACAAATTTTACATATTTTTAGGACCCTTTCTATATAACAAGCTCAACAAGTCACTAAAGGTATATAGTCTAAGTTATAAGAACTGTAATATAAGTGTAAGGGAATTTCTAAATAAATTAAATTACGAAGACACAGAGAAGTTGTTAGAAATTCTAAAATAGTTTGTATTAATTGTAGGTAACAATTAATTGTTATTTTGTTATTTAGTTATTTTATTTATTATATAATATAGTTAATTATTTAAATATCTAGTGTCCTACATTATTAAACCCATTGTGTAAGTGATGTCTGAAACACAGGTACTCAACCTAGTTCAGGCAGGTAGCTAATATTATAAACTTGACTTTTTTATTTTTCTTTTGTATATTCTACATTATTAAGCTACACATAGTTTTAATTTTATCATAGTATGTTATTTTATACTATGATAAAATTAAAACTATGTGTATATTTTTGTTAGACTTTTTTTACTTTATTTAATTGCAATCATATTTATTCCTGTATGTAAACATGTGTAATTGAAAATGAAATAAATATTTATAATTATTATTATTTGATACAAATGCGGTTCTCTGCTTTAAAATTAACAAAATAAAATAAATGAAAAATCATTACATTATACACATAAGCCGCTGAAATAAATCCGAAAATTAAATGTGGTACGATGAAGATAGTTAAAAAAGGGGTCATTCGATATAATATATGTCGTATGGTATTATGCTATGGGGGCACGCGACTGACATAGAAATTATATATGTTTTACAGAAGAGGGAAATAAATGATTTAAAACCAAAAGAGTCGCTCAGACAAAAATTTAAGGAAATTAATATATTAACTCAGGCCTCTCAATTCATTTATGAAAATGTAACGTACGTAAATTTAATGTAATGTACACAAAAATAAAAGTAGTTTTGCAAAAATAACTGTTAATACTAGGAACAGACACAAGCTAGTAGTACCAGTTACTCGACTCCACCGAGTCAGTAATTCATTTTTGGGACGATATTTACGCTTTTACAACAAAATCCCAAAAAATAAACAAAATTTGACGTATACATAGTTCAAAAACTTTATTAAACTAAGTTTGTATAAAACGGGTTATTATAATATTATTGCGCACCACAATTAAGCCCGGTTTATGGCGGGTGATTATTAGCGCAATCTGGTATCAAGTAGCAGAAATAGGAGTGTCAAGATCTTTCTAGAACTCTCCCACTATCACCATCTAGTATCGAATAGAAGAACTAAGCTTTCTACAAAACTCCACATTCAAATTTTCTACAACTAGTCGGTCGGGACCGGTACTTGCTGGAACATTCTAGATGTTTAGGCGGAAAAGGCCTATATGAAGCCGTTTAGGGCCGTGACTGGGGCAGTATTGAATTGGCGATACAAGTGAGGACTTAGTAGCGAAATAAAGTTAACTAAAGTGTTACGTATGATTATTTATTAGTGTGTTTTAAGTTTTAATTGGTGTTCAGTAATTAAAGTGTCAATTTTGGTAATTCAATCGGCCGTTTTTACTCTCACGAATCCTAAGCTCGTAACAATATTAAGAAATTTATGGATGATAATAACACCTAGGAAGGGTGATCACTACCAAGCTATTTCTAATCTCTTTTGTGTTGTTAATTTGTAAGCATAATTGTAAGCTCTTTTTTTAAAATAGTCCCGCTGGGTTTCCTGATGGTTCTTCCCAGGACAGAGTTTTTTTTACGAACCGGTGCGGTGGTAAATGAAAAAAAGTGACTTTCAATAAGCATTATTTATAATCTCTATTGAACAAAAAAGTTTCTGTTTCTATAAGTAAGAGTAACAAAGTATTCATAAGCAACCTCCTTTGTCCTCCCCACCCTGCCCCCGTCGTGTCCTGCTCGGCAGCCCCTATGGCTGCCCCGCAGACCGCCTCGACTGCAACACCGTAGGAAGCTCGGACACCGCGTCCGTATCGTCGTCCCCCCGGAAGAGGTCCACCCAAACTTCCGTCAATTCATCCAATAGCTGCTCCACGGATTCCGATGGAACAATTACTAACGCGACGCCCTTTACGGAAGTGAAGACCAAGCGCGGCCCGAAACGTACTGCAACTCTTCGCAGACCCCCTGTCCAGCCCCTACCGCTGCCCGCGCCGCCGCAGTCCCCGCCGCTGGCTGCGCCCCCGTAGCCTCTACCGCTGCCCGCACCTCCCTCTGCTGCCTCTACCCCCGTTGCTACCGCCGCTGCCGCTGTACCCCTAATTTCGCTAGACTATGAATTCTAGAAATTGTTCTAAGTTAATGAAGCTAACATAAAATTTTACAAGTGTAAGGAATCCATGCAATATTACAAGTTGAATTGTCCGAAGTAATAAAGTTCACGATACTCACTATAACAGTCCCTTTGTACTTACGGTCTTTTGCTCACTGCACTGCACTGCACTGAACTACACCAATCTAATATATTCGGCTCGTAAGACCAACTGTTTAACTATCTAACTATGCGCTGGAACTGGATAGGAAAGTTACTACTAATTATTTCCAAAATCAAACAGCCGTTACTCCCAATGATGCATATTTCATAGGCGTGTGTAAGTCTTTACGGAATAGACTCACTGATCCGAATCACTGAAGTGATTCAAAAGATTGGTTCAGCAACAACGTTTCAGATGAATTATTTGGATCTGAAACATTACTTTGCTCTGTGCTCATTTCGCGCGACGCGTCACTCGCGGGTCGCGGCTCAGTCGACTCGCGAGCGACGCGTCGCGACCCGCGAGCGAGAGAGTGGTGGGTGAGCGGGCGAAATAATTATAATCTATACAATTTTTCGCTATAGTTTATTCATGCCCGTAAAAATGACCACTAAGGTGCTTACGCTTCAAATAATATACGGTTGTTTTTTCACATAATGTTGGCATTAACAATTTGTTATTTTAAGTTGATCCGGCACTTGTCAAATTGTTTATGTTCGTTTGCGCCTGTTTACAAAAACATACTGAGTTCTGTTTAAGATTTCTTTGGGTAGTGATTAATGTGACTTACTTTCTTCCTTTTCATCATAAATAATACGCCGGCTGGCCATAAATTAAGGACTAGCCGCCAGTCTTAAGCCTGGATAAAATATGAAGGAGGATCGATTTTATATACAACCTTATTACGGTACACAATAAATAACAATAAAAATAACTATATAATATATAACAAAAATAACCTAAGCATTTATATCATTCAGCATTGTTGCCAGATAACATTTCACAACTTATCGTATTCGTAACATTCTGTATTTTATATCTTAGTCGATAACCCAAATGAGCTAAAGGAAACATATCAGTGTTTCGGATCACTTCAGTGATGCAAATGTTCGAATCGCAAAAATGATTCACTTTGCCCACCTCCATTTTTTTTTATATTTCATTAAGGTCGACTAAATACTATAGATGTACGTAATGGTCAAACCATAGCGCGTTTTTAAATCGATGAGTGACATCTAGTACCACATTAACTAAACCATTTCGAACCAAACATGTCGTTGAGTGACATCTAGTCTGGTGATAAATTAACTAAAGTAAATCGAACAAACAATGACTAAACCACTAACCTCAGTGAAGCCATAAAGAACATCCCACAAACTATCGACGACTTTCGTCGCCTCACCTTCTTTCACCTTACAAACGTGCCGGAGGCAAAAGACATATTCACATATTGAGAGTAAAGGTTGAGCCTCCTCATGGTCACCCGGCGCAGTGCCAATTTTATGGGCATGTGGCGGCCAACTGCTCCGAGCATCACCCTCCCCCCTGGTCCGTTAAGTGCCTTGACCCGCACAGCATAGTTCCAAAGAGTGCCCTCGGCCCCGTAATTCCGAATTCACAACCGCGTGCGTCCTATGCGTACAGTCTGGCCACCCGGCCAACTACAGAGGCTGTCCTCGCGCTTCTCGTCGGTCCTACCAAAGCTGCCAAACCAGCTCCACAACTGGTCAATAACAGTTCATTCTCCGCTCTCACATCTAAAATACCCTGTCGGGGCTTTTCTCAAGGCCCTCTCGGCCCCCTCAGAGTATCCCTAAGTCCCCTGAAAGCCTCCTCGGCCTCCTCAGGACCTTTCTCAGCCCTCACCATCCCTAGTTATCCTCTGGAGCCCTAAAAAGGCTAACCCCGCACGGATTTCCACCGCCCCACACCAGGCATAATCCTCATTGGCTGATGACCTGAAAACAGTTTATTCTGTTATTCGGGGCGTCGACATAGGGAAGATTACTATCCTTGCGCGCAAACTGCGCGCTGCTCAGTCCTCCCAAGACCGTCTCCTTGCTCTTGCTGAGCGTCACAACCTTTTGTGTTTCCTATAATTTAATATAATGTGCTATCGAGTTCTCAGGCTGAAAAACTCCCACTCCTCGGACACCCCCCCCCCCAAACTTAGACAACGCTAACTTCTAGCGGCTCAGGCCGAGTCTCCTCCCGTTTATAATTTGCCTTAGTTAGGCGCGCTTCTCTTCGTCTACTCGCTGCCTGCGCCCCCTTTTTCCCAAGGGGGGCTTCCGATACGGCAGAAAAGCCCTCCAGGCCAAAGCCACTCCCAGGTGGTACTAGTGGGGTGAAGTTTAGTGAGTAGGCACTTAGGTATTAATAGTGAGTCCCACATAACCACGGAGCCTGCTGCGTGGTATGCTAAGAGCATTCACCAATTACCGATTCCCTCCCCCGCTTCCTGGAGGAATATAGCCCTATAATTTGCTTCTGGGCGCAAAAAAAAAATTTATAAGCAAGTTAAAGAGCGCATGTTAGCAAATCAGAACTGAAAACACATATCCTTTATCTATGTGTTTACGCGACTCCTGTTACACGAGCACGAGTTCGAACATTCTCAAAATGGCAAGGGTGATGTTATTACTAATAACCTGTGAAGTGACCTTTTGTGGCTAACAACTTATTAGCCACAAAAGGTCACGCGTGTAAATTATTTCTATTGTTTCTCAGTGTTTACGGACCCTCATGTTCAAGGTATGATACCTTTGAACAAATTTATGTAAAAGCTTAATAAACTGAATAAATCTCTTGTAGTATGCGGAGACTTTAATATCAATCCCCTGGAAGCTTCTTCGATCAGTATAAAATTTACTCCTAGTTCAAATCATACGATCTTTATTTTTTTTTTTTTATAGGATAGGGAGACAAACGAGCACACAGTCCACCTTATGGTTAGTGGTTGCTGGGGCCCATAGACATCTACATCTATCCTCGATTACGAATCAAAATGCAGATGCTTTGTCACCCGTGAGGACTAAGATGGAATGCCTCGTTTCCAGTAAAAAGGGTCTCCGGTTCTCTACACTCACCATACGAAATACAGCAGCATTAAGCTACTATTTCACGCTGGTATTCTGTGATTTATTTTTTCTTCTTTCTTCTTTATAATTTATTCTTTGAAGCTACACGTATTGCAGAGTATATACAACTTGTATTGACAATATTTTTACAGATGTTGTACCAATCAACAAATTCGAAAACTAAGTTCAAATCACTGTGGACAACTGGTTTCATTGCCATATATGCAAAAGAAAACAGAAATTGAGAAAATTAATGCAAAACGCCTACAGATATTTAGAAGTAATATGATGAAAACCCTTCCATGGTTTTCTTACAAGAACAATTCAGACTATTTATATGGAGTATTATTTACCCTTATAACTTCTTAAAAAACTCTCTGAGAACTTCTTCAAAGCCTCAGAGTCGCACCCAAACCAATTAATTCGTGAGGCAGCTTCTTATGCAGCCCCACCCCCTCTCGCTATCGTGTCCGCAGGCCGAGAAAATCTCTCTCGGACCCGCCTAATAAACTGACAAACGACCTGAACTGCCTCCTGGCGGCTCAGGCCAACTCTAATTAAATTAAATTATTGTACTAACATTAATTTGCCTTCGTAGGCACTCCCACAGCGTCTCTTAGCCGCCTGCGCCCTCTTTTTCCAAAAGAGGGTCGCTCATGATAAGGCACAATACAGCTTAATCAGCCGGCTGCCTGTCCCCAAAGGCGGTTTTTAGAGGGTATCACTTAGGGTCCCCGGTAGGATAGTAAGTCCCTCATAACCACGATAGACCGGCTATCGTGGTATGCGTAATGCATTTTCCGCCTCCCTACGTATAGGGTAGCCCTTTAATTGCTTCGGGCGTAAAAAAACCCTTATAAGCAATGAATTTAGTTAAATATTTATTTGTAAAAGTTTCTCCAGTAACAGTTTCAAGGTATTTAATGAGTGGGTGACAGTAGGAATTCATAAGAGCAGACGAAGATTACATAATGAAAGATCAATAATCTTTCCGATACTTTTAGAGAATATGTCATAAGTATTATTATTATAAATGTTTAAAAGAGTGTGCTCCACAGTCAAATATTTACATTTTAGCAACAAAATAAGATTTCCAGCACCCATGGTCACGGGGGACTGAGATGACACGTCCCGATGTCATTGTTAAACCCGGAGTACCTTCAGCTTTTTTAATTATGGTTTATGGTCCGATTTATGCAAAATTAACTGACTATGTCCTGAGGTCTTGCAGTGGTATGCTTGGGTTTAGTTTTAATTTTATTGATTATAGGATCCCAAGCAGGTGGTAGTACCCAGCCTCCTTCTCTATTGAAATTAGGATGTTTTTTAATTTCAATAGCCTCACGTATCATCCTTGCTAGGAATCGGTGTTCTTTCGCGAGGATTTGTGGTCTATCAAATCTGATGTAATGGTTGGGGCTGTCTAGGATATTATCACAAACTGCAGACTTCCCGGAACGTTGATGCTTCACATCAGCTATATGTTCTTTTACGCGGGTTCTAATTGATCTTTTTGTTTGTCCTATATAAGAGAGACCACATTCACAATCAAGCTTGTATACTCCTGCATCTTGTTGAGGAATATGACACTTGACGGATGGTAGGAACTGACTAATCTTCTTCGGTGGCTTGTAGAATGTTATAATAGAAGCTCGCTTCAAGATGTAGCCAATCTTGTCTGTGACACCTCTGACATATGGTAGTACAGCAAGCACACGCTCGACTGTGGCCGGCTTCACTCGGTCACTGTGACGTAGGCGCGAGACCCGAAGCTTGTTGTCGTGCATAACTTGCTTGACGTGCTGAAGCTCGGCGGCCAGGTGTTTGCTGTCACAGATCCCTCGTGCCCTCTGTAACAAAGATTTGCCCACGGTAGCTAACTGTGAAGGATGGTAGTGAGATTCACCGTTTAAATATCGGTTTGTATAGGTCTTTTTCCTATACACAGTGTGACCAATGGTGTTGTTAGGATTTCGGATGACTAACACATCTAGGAAAGGTAAGGAATTATTTGCCTCTAACTCCATAGTAAATTGAATTTTAGAGTTTATGGAATTAAGATGTTCTAAAAATGCAGTTACTTTGTCTGATGGTAAAATTGTGAAAGTATCGTCTACGTACCGCTTGTAGATCCTTGGTGTAACAGGTGCAGTAAGGAGGGCTTTCTAAAGTCTTCCATGAATATATCGGCGACAATTGGAGATGCAGGTGAGCCCATCGCAACACGATCTACTTGCTTGTAAGACTCTTCCTTCCACAATAGATAGCCAGATGTAAGGCAATGTCTGAGTAATACTGCATATTCTGCTGGCATGTTATTTTCCTCTAGTTTCCTGGTTATAATTGAGATGCAGTCTTCAACAGGTAGGCATGTAAATAGAGACTGAACATCAAAACTGACCATGGTTTCATTGTCAGTAAGACGTAGGTCTTTTATCTCACTGACAAAATGGTATGAATCCTTAGTGTGTGCTCTTGTGTGTCCTCTGAGTGGTGATAATATTTTAGCTAAGTGTTGATACAATCTGTAAGTTGGCGAATCAATCTGACTCACTATTGGACGTAATGGAGCGTTCGGTTTATGTATTTTTGGTAACCCATACAACTTCGGTGGTTTGGCACATGAAGGTATTATCGAATTAACGTCCAGATTCAATTTCTCGGAGTATTTCTTAATTAGATCGCTAGTTGTTTTAAGCGTATTAGTTGTAGGGTCTGTTTTAACCGGGTTTAACAATGACATCGGGACGTCAGTCATCTCAGTCCCCCGTGACCATGGGCGCTGGAAAGCGCCCGAAACGTCGGGAATTAAAAATAAAAGTTATTAAAAGTAAAATAAACGCGATAAAATCCGTAAAAGTAGTTTTAATCAATGTGTAGTGTTCGCGTAAATATAAGAAATCATTACCTACAGCTAAATTAGTTTATTTTAGTTACTTTCATAGTGTCATGTTTTACGAAATTTTGCTATGGGGTAATATGACTGACTGTTTTGCAAAAGAAAGGCGTACGGGCGATTTATAACTTAAATTTTAAAGTCCCTTAGAGAAAATTTTAAAGAAATAAATATATTAACTTTGTCATCACAATATATTTACGAAAATGTAATGTATGTACAATGTACATAAAACATAAATAGCTTTCATAAGAACAAAGATGTTCATACTTTAAACACTAGAAACAAACATAAGCTTGTAATATCAGTTAAGTACTAGACTCGACTAGATAGAGCGGTAGAGCCATGATGCAGCTATATTAGTACAGATAGCGCGCGAGTTGAATGCCGTCGGGGCCTGAGGTGAAGAGCGGGAGCATCTCCCCCCGCCGTCCGCACGCCGCGTCTCGCGCGCCTGCAGTGTAGTGCTGTGCTGTCCTTGACAACTATCATACGCTTACTGTGTTATCGTGTTAATATAAAGTTGCAGCCGCGTGTTATTTTTGTCACAGATCAGGTCACAGAGGAAGATTGGCATGGCTTCGACTGTAATGTTGGGAGGTTCGAGGAATAAATTAAACGTCTAGCGGTCTTGAATGTAGGTTTATTACTAACGAATCTCTCTTATGCTATCGTGTATATATCTACATGTGCACATACACTACACGACGATCACGTCATAATTTTAGAAGAAAATTATTGACAAAGAGATGGATTAATGGAACAAACCATAGATCGATTCGTAATTGAGGTCAGCGATGGTGAGGATAGCAACACCGATTCAACCAAGTCTGCCATTTCAGAATCTGATGTTGCATAAATTATTTTTTTTTATTGATTTTTATGTGTAAAATAATAAAAAATGTGTGATAATTATTACCTTGTTTTTTCTAAACTTAAAACGTTAAACTTAAAACAATGTTGAAATTTATCGACATATTGTCATCATTAATTTTAATTAGGTCACAGCACTATCGCATTCCTGAGCTCGGCATTCAACTCGCGCGCTATCTGTAGTATAGTTGTAGCATGAATGTGTCGGCTCGACCAGGAAAGGACCACGTTCTCACAGAATACCAGAGTAAAATAGTAGGTTAATGCTGCTGTGTTTCGTATCGTAAGTGTAGATAACCGGAGACCCTTTTTACTGATGATGAATTTCTACTGATAGATGTCTATGGGCCGCACCAACCACTTACCATTAGGTGGACTGTGTGCTCGTTTTCAGGTATACAAAAAGTACTCTGTGGTGCTCGTTTGTCAGTTTGTCACAGAGATGGGCTGAGTGATGATTTTTCTTTATCAATGACTGCATGACAATGACAAAAAATATCAGTGACGGGAACAATGACAAAATCATCAATGATCTTTAACTGAGTATTAGACTGATCTTGTCACTTCAATTGTGACTAGATACTGAAATGATCGCGGAACGGCTTAGTTATCATTAGTTATTTATGGTCGCGTAAATACGCACCTCCAATCTTACCTTCATGCTTTTTCCAGGCTTAGGACTGGCAAAGTAATAGTACTTAGTAGGTACTTAGGTAATAAAAAAAAACTATCACTCTGCTTTTCTTTGGCGCATTTAAAAGATTGGTAAGTATATTTACAATGATCAATTATCAATAATATTTGTTATTTAATTTTTTTTTGTTTTTTGTATTTTTGTTGTTTTTTTTTTCTGTAGAAATATTTACATTTTCTTGCGCGTTGTACCGAATTATTGGCTACAATGGACGTTTAAAAACATTAGTTGTTTAAGTTTTGCAATTCCTAAACGAGTGCGTCTTTCAGTTACCATGGTACTCACTCGTGAAAATACCCTTTCACATGGCACTGATGTTTCTATCACACAGCATTTATTCAGAACTAATTTTGCCTTTAACGCTAAATGTGTAAACTTGGTTTTAAAATCAATGATATAGGTAACTTCACTAAACTAAATTCACTATAACGTATCAAAGAGCCAATTATAGCGAGAATACATTACACAACGTATTTCGTACGTGTCGTGTTGGCCGCTTTCGTCTAACTAAAACAATGATTCACGCGATACTAAATTACTAAATGCTAGATAAAATAGCATTCGTATTTTGCCATGCATTTCGCGCGTAAACGTAAACAACGCAAGTAAAAGCATTGTTTGTTGCCGTTCCGTGCAGTGTGCTGTGCACCCCCGCGCCGGTCATTTTATCGAAACTTGTAAGTTCTGTGACTTCAGCCAGTACCTATCGCCGATCGAGAAGTCTCGCAACGTCGCACGTCACACCGCAGCGCCCGAGGCGGCCCGAGACCGCCCGATCCGAATCACCGAAGCTCGAGTTCATTCAAGAAATGATTTAAAAGCATTGATGATTTTGTCGTTGTCATTTCATGATGACATGATTTTAAAATATCGATGATTTTTACCTGTGACATGATATCAGACTCATCTCTAGTTTGTCATCCTATCCTATAAGAAAGAGTTCACGGAATTAGTAGGTAATTCATGGAATTAGCAGGGATGGGAGATATGATAAGGATATAGAACGACGAGTGAACGCAGGAAACAGAGTAAATGGGGCCCTGCACTCTATTGTGAAGAGTCAAAATGTGTCAAAAAAGGCACGTATGGCAATTCACAATGCTGTGTTGGTCCCTACTTTAACGTATGGTAGTGAAAGTTGGGTATGGCAGAAGAAGCACAAGAGTAGAATAAATGCAGTAGAAATGCGGTCGTTAAGGAGTATGTTAGGTCTGAATCTGAATGACAGGGTGAAAAATTGTGTGATAAGAGAAGAGTGTGGTTTGCAAGATGATGTTGTGACCAGGATTAAGAAAGGAATGCTTCGGTGGTTTGGTCATGTGGAAAGAATGGATGAGGAAAGAGTGACAAAGAAAATTTATGTTGCAGAAGTGAATGGCAGAGTCGGAAAGGGACGTCCTAGGCGAAAATTTATCGACCAAATTGGCGATTTATTGAAAACGGGCCAAATTAGAAGTACCATTAACCGACGAGCATGCATGCGTATGTGTATGGATGTGAAGGAGGCGAGAGAGGTGTGTCAGGATCGTGCCAAATGGAAGTCTGTAGTCTCTGCCTACCCCTCTGGGTGACAGGCGTGAGTGTTTATGTTATGTTATGTTATGTAATTCATTTATGGGGTAATGTATCTTTTTACAAAATCCCAGAAAATGTACAAAATTTGTCATTAAACAAGTTTAAATGTTTTATCAAAGATAAATTGTACAAAGTGGGTTATTATAATATCAAAGATGACATAAATGAAAATAACCCCTGGGAATGAGTTGATCGCTACCATGCTGGTTCTATAAAAAAAATTGTTCATTTAAAAATTGTATGTGGCCGTTATGGCCGTATGGTCACGAGATATTCACTCTTGGAAGTTCTCTCTAACCTCCATGTATTCACCTTATGCAGTGTAGAAGTAAAGAGTACAGACTGTGTATTAAAAAGTGTCCATAGAAAACCGTTAAATAAGGGTGGCGCTACTATAACTACGGGGTATACTTTAAAGCAAGAGCAAGAACGCACCGAAAAATACTAGTGGGATAAACGACTTTTTCGAGGTTATATTTACTAAATAAAATTATTTTAGATTTTAGAGCTACTAAGTAGTTTAGCAGCACACTTAAGCCGTCGACAACTGATAAGTTCATTTCATCCCAGTAGCTACTCCAGCGCTGTTGGGGAGAGTTTCTGACCTGTTATTTACTGCTTACAGATGGCCACTTTTTCAAACTATGAAAGTTGGTACTCCTTGCTTCTACACTCCATAATTCACCTCCTTTAGTTTAGCAGTTTTTTTTAGCTTTGATATTCTTTTTTTATTAAGTTTCTTGAATTGGATGCTTGTTCTTCCAGCCATATTTTCATTTCATTCGGGATCTTAATTTTATAATTTTTTCTTCACAATATATTGTTGCGTCACATTGCGAAGTTTTTGGGAGATTTCGACGACAGCTCAACCCAGTGCACAGTTGATAACGACAGTTACTCAAGTTGAGTTTTACCACTGTAAATTGTAACAAAATTGTACCACTTTCACGTGTCTAAAACCACTATGAATAATTATTTAAACGATAAAATAGGAGCAACAATCCATGGACGGTTAAGTTCCCACCAGAACTCTACTTTTCTATTTAGGGAATCTGTGATGTAGACAAATCAAAACCTTAAGAGAGAGTTTTCAAAATCTTCTAAAAACTTCACAACGTGACGCATCACATATTGTGAGGAAAAATCTATAATAATCACAAACTAATAAGAATACTAACGTTATAGTAACGAAGATCCTGAGTGAAATGAAATATGGCTTAAAAGACTAGCATCTAAGCTTAGCATACATCAAACAAAAAGGAGCCCTAGAACCCTAGATTAGTATTGAAAATTGAAATCAATTTTATAATAAGATAAAAGTTTATTACATATATTATATAAATAAAGTCTGTTGTAGGTTGATTATTATTATATTAAATATAATTATACTTTTTATTATATATTCATTCAATTAAAATGCTATTTTTTAATACTTGCATAGTGCATACATTTTAGGGCTTATTAGATATAGTTACAGTGTGTATTTACATTATATCGTAGGTACGGAATGTTTCTAATTGCCTGTTTAATTATACTGTTATGTTCTTCGTATACCTATTGTACTGCTGATAGTCCCGATGACAAGTATGGACAAGGTACTTATTTCAAAGGGCATCAGTAAATAATGTACAGAACTAAGTCATGAATTTCATAGTTAGCATTTGAATCATTATTTTATTTTAGAGTTACTTCTTTGTCGTAAATGTGGTGCTGACGTGGCTGATTCTCATTATATATTTACCAAACAAAGCCCAGGAGCTCGAAAAACCGAGAAACAAAACTTATTTGGAAAGCATAATATAACAGTGCAAACGTTAGTTAATCCATTTGGCATCAAATTCGACATAATTACCACGGAAAAAGCGAAATGTCAAAATATAGGTCCAGTAAGTTCCCATTTGATTGTAGTCCATGAATAAAATAGACAGTATCATTCTGATGGAACATGTTTCTATCTACTACAGAGACAGCAGCTTTAAATAAAAAAAGTGCCCAATTGCCTCCAGTTGGTAGCATGCACAGCTGATGTAGCTAATTGTCTCAGTGTATGACTTCTATTGATCTAAGTATCTGTCAAAGTTATTGTTCTTGTTTTATTCTCTGTGATGAAAAATTTGATATATTTGTTTTTCATATTTTGTGCAGCAGTGTAAATGTAAATAATGATATAATATTCAGCTTTTTATATCCATTGATTTGGGATAAGCAATGTTTAAAAAATAAGTTTTATTTTAATTAAAGAAAAGCTGAAAGTTTTGTTTTCATTTAAATTGGGGTTCCAATGGGGTTAGTTTGCAGCCTTATTAAAGTCCACTGCTGGGCATAGGCCTCCTCCATAGATTGCTTGATATAATAGTTGTTAAGTAGGTTGACAACTTGAAACTTTTTATTATATTTATCATGTTGTTATCAGGAAGATGCTGCCCATCTCATACTGGCATCTTGTTCCCTACTAATTGACCACGATATGTCAATAAAAAACTTTGTGAATAACTACAAATTAATAATTACATATATTGGTAAATAATTAAGTTTAAGCATTAAAAGTTTTTTTTATTAACTTATATTAATTAGGGATGGGCCGAATATGGATTTCACCAAGTAAAAATTTTACCGAACCGAATATTCGGCCGAACATTATTCGGCATGATAACCTCGGGACCCAACCAATTTATGTCAAAACTTGTTACTGTAAAGCGCGCGGGATTAGCGCCGGACCCTGCCCCTCACTCCCCACTACACCTGACAGTTATTGCATCATCTAGTACTGAGAAAAATGGCCGGCACATGCTTGTTTTGACTACTCTTGTGAAAAAAGAAAAGTATTTCGTTGTTTTATTCTTAGTAAAATTTGATAATTATATGATAAAAATGAGGGGCAGGAGCTTTACTATTTACTAATTTTAGAGAAACTGACGACCAAAGTAAAGTGAAATGTACTAATGTAATGTAAAGTTTCTTTGTTTGATTCTAAAAATATTTTATCAAGTTTCTATTTGCTATAATCGGAAATAAATCTACAGTGCCTCAAAAACATAAATGTATAGATTTATGTATTCGAGGCACTCCAAAGTAGATTTAACCCATAAATAAAATATACTTTCAACAGTAAAAGACATCGCATTACTCATTTCAACACATTGGACACTATGAAAATGAATGTTCGGTGATTTAGCTGAATATTCAGCTGAATACGAATTCGGTAAAGCTGCCGAATACCGAATATAAAACGAATATTCGGCCCATCTCTAATATTAATCATATATTTAATCTCCTGTTGTATCCTTAGTCTAAACCTATTTCATCATAATTATGTAAATTATATTATGTCACTAGTTGTAATAATTTTTAAGGTTTCAGATTCTACTGATGACTGCAAAAATGAGTCTTAATTCCTTTTCTGCTAAATTGAGTTAAATTTTCCTATGGGTTGTATAAATATTATGTACAACTCGATAAGAGTTAATTCCAAACCTGGTGTCTATGATGTCATATCAATGCTCTGCTACGATGTACAGCTATACAATACTAACATGGGTTTAAACGCGGGGATGTGAGCAGATATGGGTGTGGCAGTACATTACAGTGAGGTGCAGAATTAATTCGATTACACAATATGTCCTAAAAAAAATTGTTTTAGATCTAAAAGTATTTATATAAGTGCAACTTTGGTTTGTGAAATGTATTGAATGATCGTCTATCTACATTTACTATCAATAAAGAATAAAAATGCAGATGTATTAAGAGGATATAAAGGATTAACAGAATAGCTTGGTAATAGCAAACAATATTTTTTAAATATCTTTACACTGGGATCTCTTGTATTGTGGAACTCTAAAATCTAATGAAAAGGAATGGCAGTATACTGTTATTTTATAGTGTATTCTTTGAAAGTTTAGTCCATTCCCAGTCAAGTTGACCTATTAATACTGCAGACATCATCTCTTGCAGACATCATCTCTGGCACAAGACTGTTGCTATGCCCCTGTCCAGCATCAGTGGACTGATTATTATTCATACTCGACCTTTAGAATTTAAACTTCATTTTAGAGATGGTTATCAGGAAGCATCAATTGTTGACTACTTACATTCTGTTCAGAATCAAGGCGCAGATTCTTGGTTTCCGGGGTATACATGGAGGATATGCACATGTCCACACTGTGGGCATCACTTAGGATGGACATTTGAAAGCAATAGCTCAATCAAAGACACTGAAGATGAAATAAATTCTTTTCATGGACTCATTTTAAGTAATATACTTGGAGAAAATTGTAAGTATGTAATTGTGTAATTTTTCATGTACTTTTGGCTAGTGCTTGTGAACAGTTATTTCTTTAAAACTCCATGTAAGTTGAAATCATTTTTGTTGTTCAAAACAAACAGTTGTTCTTAATCTAAGTAATTGAGTTTGTATTCCAAGACAACAATTAACAAAATACAAGAATTTTGAAGTAAATAATTATTTTATATCTGGTTTTATTAATTTATTGATACACCAATACACAGTACACCAATGATACTGGTAATTAAACATTATTAATTACCAGTATCATTGGTGGTTGAAATTCAACCAATGACTACAAAACTTTTTCTGCCATCAGGGTGGTATCACTTAAAAATAAGGTGTAATACTTGATAGATTTCATAAGGGGGAAGTTAATTTCTTCAATAAATGTAATATTTAATGTTTCTTTCTGTACTATTAGTTATATTTTATATTAATTGGATTAAAAATAGATAAACCAAACCACAGATATTCATAAAATAGAAAAATTAAAAAAAGGTTATGTATAATACTCTAGAAACTGGTTAACTTTCATTTAAAACTAACTTATCAATTAAATTACATTGGCAACATCTGGTGAGCGGGAACCTCATTCACAGCTATCAGTCTTTAAAATGTGATAAATGATTTAAGTTTCATTCCACTTCTTATGAAAAACTATAATATGGTATGTTAATTATCTATGTATGTTATGTGTAATAATCATTGCCCTTCTCATAAATCAAAGATAGTTTAAGAAATGCTTAAAGTAACTCTTTCTCTCTCTACTAAAAAAAGCTTTTAGGATAATGAATGATAATAATCAGCACTTATAAGTTATAAATTTTTGACGTCATGATTTTTATTTCTTTAGTTACAGATTCCCTTATAATGATGCCCAAAATGTATAGAATGTGAAAGGACTAAAATCATATCATCTCTACGGTTGAAATATTCTATTTATGGTATATAATATTACCAAGGTGTTACTATTTTTTTGTATTTAAAAAATATTAAATAAAATGATGTTTTCATCAGTACAGACAATGTTTTATTTTACTATTTTATAAAAAATATGATGTTTACAAACCATAAAAATCATCCTTTTTGGACTTTAGTTTTTAGTCAGAGTAGAGGACAATAAACACATGGTAAAATAAGAAAATTTGTACAACCATTTTCAATATGACCAAATCAATGTATTCAATGTGAATTTAAAACGCATTATTAAAGATAACTCAAAAACTACTGGTCAGATCTTGATTAAATTTATATGGGACCACAGAAGAAGCACCAGTTTTATGAGGTAATACATTAAAAAAAAGAACATACAGACTAATTGAATACCTCCTTTTTGAAGTCTGTAATGAATATTATTAGAACCATACAATGAGCCAATTATAAAAGGTGTAGTAAAGCGTTAAGGAAGCCTTTACAAAAAAAAAAAGAATAAACTTGTTAATAACAAAACAAATCTTAAAAGTGCATAGAAATGGCCTATTTTTATTTATTTTTTAAAATTCTTCTGTCCTAATATTTTTATTCTTAATGCTATTTAGTTAAACTTATAAGAAAATAGAAATTATTCTAAATTAAGCACTAGCAAACCTCTGATGTAAGGTTTGCCCAGTAGCAGCAGGTGTTGGAGTAAAATTCACACCACTTGGGACCTCACTTTGATTTGAGCTACTACCAAAACTTTTACCCTGTATAGCTGCTATTTCTTTTTGCAGTTTTGGATTGAGGATTTGTTTATTAAAAAATTTGCGTCCAACTCCACGATTGATTCCTCTGCGTCCACGACCCCTGCTACGACTTGATCTATTACTGGTGTTAGATTGATTAGAACGACTCGATCTATTAGATCTATTTGATCCTAGTGACTTAACACTGCCTGGTCCTCTTCTAGTGTTGTAAACACCAAATTGATTATTAAGTTGAGCTAAGCTTTGTTGATCCAAGTAATTTCCTACACTGTTCCTGCGTCTCTTTGCAAAATCATTAGCAACACTTACAGTAAGTTGAGAAGGTGAGTTGAAAGAATTGTTCCTCGATCTAGTAAAAGTCTGAGACTTTATAACAGAATTGTTTAACATTAAATTCTGACGTTGTTGTTTAATTATTTGATCAGATCTTAATCCAACATTACTGTATCTATTTCTCGTAGTAAAACCACGTCCACGTTTTGCAATACCTCTCTTAGCTACTGCAAGAGGACGATTGATATTATTAGTAGCTCCTCTATTAGTACCAATTCCCAATCGACTGTGTACTCCCATTTGTACATTTGAATTAGATCTGCGGAGTCTGTTTTGAAATCCACCTTGAAAGAAATAAATGAAATTCCAGTAAAATTGTAAATAAAAAGAGCAAATTTTTAAGGAAAATAATCACTTCTCACCTCTACCTTTTCCTCTATTAAAGTTGTTGGTTCGTACTAATTGTGGCATTTCTGTCTGTTGATCATCAAGACCTGCTCTGCCTTTAGGAGTTAAACCTCTTAGATTTGATCTTGATCTCGATCTTGATGCTGACCTAGCACGAGATGAAGACCGTCTTTGTTGACGCGAGCGGGAGCGGTTTCTAGACTGCGAACGACCTCGGGATTGTGATCGCCCGCGGGTCTGTGAACGGCTACGAGATTGGGACCGTCCTCGAGAACGCAAACGACCCTGTCGTGCTGCAGGAGTTCCAGAACGTGTAAGCCCGGCACCACCACCTCGACCTCTGCGGGCTCCACGTCCACCTCCACCCCGTCCTCGAATTGTTCCGCCACCTCTTCCGCGTGATTTATTCGTACGATTTTGTTTTATTATATCATCTGAAATTAAAATGAAACTGCATTTACAAATAGTATTAAAACATCTAGCAATATGATTTAAAATTGTAATAGTAATTACATTAACATTATTATTTTGTTATAATGTGGAAGGTTGCTAAATTTATAAATATTTCCTTACCTAATGACATATTTACTGAATCGGTCATTGTGTCACTATTATTTATATCCAACCTAGAAATATTAGACAGAACTGTAAGTTTTGTTTAACGCAAATAAACTATAGTAATAATTAAAAATAGAAGAAAAAAAGTATCTTTAATCATAAACAGTACGTATTGTAACCAATTGTAACTTACGTTTATAATATCGTAAATAGGTAAAATAAATGCGCTTTTATGAGCAGTGTGACCGTTTTAAAAAATGTGGTCAGCTAAAATCACAATGTTGTCAGTACTAAATAATACCAGAATACATGCAACGTGATTAACAATTAACAGCGGTAGAGCTACGCGGCAGCCTATGCTACTGCACGTATGGGCCGGCTCAAACTGGGGCGGTACCACAACCACAGAAAACCAACCCGAAGTAGAAGCTTTGCTTCTGCATTACGTCTGCCGAGTGCAAGTGGTCGGAGGTCCGATCCCCCCCCCCCAACATGATAGCTGAGTTTAGTATAACACTACCCCAGGGGAGTAGCAGCAGCACCCAAACTCCCCTATGTTCAGGCTGCTCGTATTCTGGGGGGGGGGGGGGGGGCGAAATTCCGCTCGAGACTAAACCTGCTCGGGGCAAACGTTGCAATAAGTCATAGGCACTCCCTGCCACGCTATCCGAGAATTTCTGCAACATCAGGGAACTTCATTCAAACCTTAACGCCGTCCAGTACCATCTGGAAACGGTGGAGCCGGCCTTGCTCTTTCTAACCGGGACACAGGTTTCCTCTCCGGCTGATACTTCATTTGCCTCTTACCCGGGGGTACAAATATAGAACACTCCTTTGTGCCCCGAACTGGAGTTTGCGTGTACGTCAGAGAGGACATCTGTGTTTGGCGCCTCGGCAGCCTTGAAGGTACGGACCTGTCCATCTTATGGCTACGCGTAGACAGCGACGACCGTCCCCGCGTTTACGGGTGCCTCTATAGGTCTCATAGCGGTAATGCCGACACAGGCCGACCGATCGACCACGTCCAGATGGCTGCAGACTCCGTGCTACAACAGGTCCCATCCGCAGAGATCATGATACTTGGTGATTTTAACACCCACCATGCTGGATTTCCTCGTTTGCGAATCAAAATGAAGATGCGTTGTCAGCCTTGAGGACTGAGATGAAATGCCTCTTTTCCAGTAAAAAGGGTCTCCAGTTCTCTACACTCACCATAGGAAACACAACAGCATTAAGCTACTATTTGACGATGGTATTCAGTGAGAGCGTGGTCCTTCCCCGGTCGAGCCGACCCATTCGTGCTACAGCTGTACAATTAATATAGTTGCAGCATGGCTCTACCACGTAAAAGAAATGGAAAAAAGGATAGCTTGATTCTCGTTTAACCGATCACGCGGGTAGATCTGTTTATGAAATTGCTTTGGCATACGATCTGACACAACTAGTTACCTCGCCTACGCTGATCCCAGATGTGGAAGATCATGTACCTTCCCTGTTGGACCTTTTGCTGACCTCTCATCCGGACGGATATCAGGACTCCATTGATGCCCCTCTTGGCCCCTCGGACCTTTGTCTAATCCGGAGTTATGGTGCCAAACACGCTCTCATCGCGGTTGTGTACTGATGGTTGCCGCCGTGTTTGGCATTATAGGTCAGTTTATTGGGAAGGGATGCGATCTTTTTTTCCATCCTACCCTTGGAGGCGGGTTTGCTTCTCGCCGGATGATTCCAGCGTTGTTGCTGATTCTGTCGCTGATGTGGTGCTAAAGGGAATGGAACTTTTTATTCCATCATCTGTGATACCTATCGGAGGCATAACACAGCCTTGGTTTGGTCGCTCCTGCAAAATTGCATTACGCCATAAGCAACAGGCCTGGGCTCGCACATCGACGTCTTGGGATGAAAATACCAGCGCTCTTAAAAAGAAGTGTAATTCTGCTTCCAGGTCCTTCAAAAGTGCTATTGTCAAGGCAAAACCTTGAGGATTACCAGCTGATCAGTGACCGCCAGTACGGTTTTCATCGCGGTCGCTCAGCTGGTGATCTTCTGTTGGGTTAGCAGCATAGCGAAGGCCTTCGATCGGGTTTGGCACAAAGCGCTTCTTAGGAAGCTTCTTTCCTATGGGCTTCCCGAGAAATTGTGCAATTGGATCACCAGTTTTCTTGCTGATCGGAGCATCAAGGTCGTAGTAGATAGTGCATGCTCCGATTACAAGGCCATTAACACTGGTGTTCCACATGGCTGCGTGCTATAACCAACACTGTTTCTTCTGATACGCATCAATGACATGTTGCAAACCGGTAACATTCATTGCTATTTAGAGGACAGCACTGGAGATGCTTTATACACCGGCCGTGCCAATATGTCTCGAGAAAACGTCGCAGATTACTGGGACAAACTTGTGTCTGAAGTCGAAACTTTGTTGAACAAAGTCTCGGACCGGGGGCGACTAAATCTAGTCCAGTTTAATCCCCAGAAGACACATGTTTGCGCGTTTACCGCTTAAAAAACCCTCTTCGTCGTATCTCCTCAGTTTCAAGGCACTCCCCTTGTTGACTCAGCCAGTATAGGAATTTTTGGCGTCGACATAGCGAGTGACGTGCAGTTTCGTGGTCACTTGGAAGAGAACGCCAAATAGGCCTCTAAAAAGCTTGGCCTGCTCAGCAGAGCGGGACAGTATTTCATGCCCGCTCACCGCCTGCAACTTTACAAGGCGAAGGTTCGGCCGCGCATGGAATACTGTTCTTATCTCTGGGCGGGGCTCCCCAGTGCCAGCTCCTTCTATTTGATCGAATCGAGCGCAGAGCAGTTCCAATCGCCAGCGAACGAACTCTTTCCGATCGGCTTGTCTCACTGGCACTACGAAGAGATGTTGCATCTCTTTTCATATTTTATCGCATCTGGCGAAATGTTCGGACTAATTCCAGCTGCACAATTTCACCATTGCACATCGTGACAAAACCTCCAATACCATCCATTCCATCTGGATGACTGGCGGTCCACCACCGTACGATTTAAAAGAAGTTTTCTTCCTCGCACAACTTCCTTGTGGTATCAACTACCAACTGAGATTTTCCGGAGCGATACGACTTAGGGACCTTTAAGAAAAGAGCTTATTCCTTTTTAAAAAGCTGGCAATTCATCTGCAATTCCCCTGGTGTTGCAGGTGTTCATGGGCGGCGGTAATTACTTACCATCAGGTAAGCCGTATGCTCGTTTGCCCCCTCTCTAAAAAAACGTACTGCATTATACCAAAAACATACTAAAACTAATTTCCACCCTATTATGGAGTGTAGAGGTAAGGAGTACAGACTCTGTATAAAAGTGTCCGTAGCAAAACGCTAAATAAGGGTGGCGCCACGGTAGCTACAGTCTAAATTTTAAAGAACTTTTTGTAATTTTTTATTGCGCAGACTTTCACCATAATTCTTTTTACAATAATTTTTTTATTGCTTTCAAAATGTTTATTTTCAAAACCACTGTCAAGGTATTTTACGGCGATTTATCATATCCTGTAGCTACTCGGGCGCTGTTGTGGAGAGTTTTTGAACTATTACTTACTTAGAGCATACATTACATGGAGGGAGCACTGTGTGAGCAGAAAGCGTGATCGGCGTAGAGAGAGAGAGAGAGAGAGACTGAGTACTAGGTAGAGTCTGTCTCTCTCGCACAGTCACTGTCATTGGCTGTTTCATTGGGCATGCGCTAAGCAAGGTGACGACACGAATCAGAAGCATGTGCGAGAGAGACAGACTCTACCTAGTACTCAGTCTCTCTCTCTCTCTCTACGCCGATCACGCTTTCTGCTCACACAGTGCTCCCTCCATGTAATGTATGCTCTAAGATTACTTACTGCTTACAGATGGACACATTTTCAACTATACCCTATGGGAGATTGCCCTCCTTACCTCTATACTCCACGCATCCTATGGTTTGCCCGCGTGAAGTTCGGTCTGATGTCATTTAGTCACGTGACGCTAGTCAAGCGATACTAGTGCCATGCATGTAAACATGTACTCCATGAGTATGATACTTCGCGGTAAACAGTAGCATATGTCACTCTCTAGGATATAAACAATCCCCATACAAAAATATCACCAATCCGTTTCCCCGCTGAATCGTGAAGGAAGGACAAACAAACAAACAAACGCACTTTCATTAAAATTTTATTTATTCAAAAAGTATGAACAACGCATGCATTACTTTGAAAAATTATATTGCACTTGTTGATTACAGGCAAAATATAATCTAAAAACAAAAAGTAGAGCTTTATTTGTTTGTTTTCAAAACTTTTATGTAAAGAAGTCTCGAAAGGTTATGCTCTACGAGATGTTCTTGCTGAAAATACAGTTTAAGTGCATTCCAATGATCTACTATGTGATTTATTCAGGCGTGTAGGGAGAGCCAACGTATGTCGTAAAGACGTAAAATATTGTGATGCTCCGACTCTACAAAAGACTGAAATTCTGCAAATCTCTTTTGCGTTAACTACTATGGCCAAAATAATTGTGAATTTCTTTGATAATTTAATCTAAAGCTTTAAGCAGCTTTTTACAGGCATAACTGACAGTTAATCTGACGAATGACGTGTTCATTTTACAAAGATACAATTAGAATTGATCGACTTAATCTTTGCAACTTAGCTATTATTTCTGCAAAATATTACATTCGTTGTATCAGCTGCAAATCCTAACATATTGTTACGAGCTTGAGGTTCGTGACAATAAAAATTGCCGATAAAATTACCTAAATTAACACTTTAATTTACTTTACACAAATTAAAGTTAAAACACTAATAATTAAACACACTAATTCACTTAATTCCGCTCCGAAGCTTCGCTTGTGTCGCCGAGTTCAACTCTGTCTCGATCGCATCTTGCAGCGCCTATTTATTTAAATTAGCAAAGAAGCGTCCCGAATATTCAAGTAAATACGCGCAAAGGGACGAGTTTGCGAGTATAGATTTTCTAGAAACTTAGTTCTTCGGATGGCGCTGTCGGTTGAGAGATCTGTGATGTCATTCTTTACACGCTCTACTCGCTCTCGTTCCTGTCACTAGATGGCGCTAGTATATCGTCGACTGGAGCGCGTAACACTGCCCCCTCCTAAGACATGCTCGTCCCGAGCATTATCGGTCCCATGATAACGCGCCAAGCGATCCACATGGACGATCTTAGGAGTCCCTCTTACGCCTTTCTGTAACGGCTCCGCAATGTCAAGGGCTGTCCTATCCCGTGGTGCACCAATATTGTACAATTTCGGTGCTCCTCTACTACGTGTCTGAGGTCCCCGCACGGCCGCACAACTTGTACATGTACGACACCAATCCTCGACATCGTCACGATAATGGACCCAGTAAAACTGTTCTCGGACCTTCAGTAGAGTTCGTTTAACTCCCAGATGGACTCTTGAACGACCATTATGGCACAGCTGTAGAACATTCGGCACTTTAGCTTTAGGGACAACCATTTGCAAACGACAGCTGTCTCTTCGACCATTGTCCCATTTACGGCACAGGACTCCATCCTGAAGCAGCAAGCTGTCCCATTGGGCCCAATAGCTTTTCGTGGTTGAACTCATCGCTGAGACGTCCCTCCACTTAGGCTTGGTAGCACGGGCCTTCATCCATCCCAGAATCGGCTTGATGTCTGGATCTTCCTGCTGTGCACGTCGTAGGCTGTCCTTCCACCCGTTGCTGAGGTGGTCTGTCCTGAGCATCCTCACGGATACCACTTCCTTACTCTCTTGCCTACTATAATGGTTGCAATCTTCCGGACAAGGTCTTCTTGACAATGCATCTGCGTTGCCGTGAGATTTCCCGCTGCAGTGTCTGATAGTAAAGTCGTATTCCTGCTGCTGCTGGGCGGTGCTGTTAGCCGCACTTCCTTCCTGAGACCGTTCGCCTTCCCTTCCTAGGGTGTGCTTAGGGCAGCTGGACCGAAGATGGCCCCTTTCCCCACAGCCATAGCACCTCGGGCTGTATTTTTTATTGTGGTCGCGAACCGTAACTGCTGTAACCTCCCTAGCGTGAGGTGAACGATGATCCTGTCGCCGCCAGGCAGTGCCGTTAGCTGCACTACCCTCTCGAGGTCGATCAACTCTCCTTTCCACGGTTCGCTTAGGGCAGCTGGATCGAAGATGGCCCTTTTCCCCACAGCCATAGCACCTAGGGCTGTATCCTCTGTTGCGGTCACGAACTGTAGCTGCTGCAACCTCCCTGACGCGATGGGAACGATGATCCTGCCGCACGGCTTCTACCTCCAGTGCATGGGCCAAGGCGTCCTTAAGCGTCTCGTGGTGCCCGAGCCTCACAGCAGCTCTGACTTCCAGGTCGCGGATGCCATCGATGAATGTTTGCACCAGGTTCCCCCCAATGAGCGCAGGTACAGACTGGTATGCTTTTCGAACCATCTTCTCCACCTCAAGAGCCCACTGCTGCAGGTTTTCGTTGCTGCGTTGCACGCGATCTTTAAGCTGCGCGCGAAAGACGTGTTCCAGGTGAGCGTCACCATATCTCGCCTCCAAGGCCTCAAGAAGCTGCTCATAGGTCACTTTCTTACCGAGAGCTTCCAACACAGTTAAGGCTTGGTCGCGCAGGCCTAGGGTGAGTGCAGTCATGGCTTGGCTTTTATTCCAGCCGTTCGCCTCCATGACGGCCTCGAACTGGATTTTGTAGGCCGACCAGGAAGAGGTCCCGTCGAAGGGCGGTACTTTGAATCCACGTAGCGAAGGTGCTGCAGCTACTACGGGAGCTGTAGTTCCATCCCCAAGTTTGAGGTCGTTTAGCGTTTTCTTCACGTCAGCCATCACGTTGTCAACCCGATTGTTCACATGGTTGATTCGGGTTTCATGTTCTTCGATTCGGGTTTCAGCTTCCGACAGGCGGTTGTCGTGTTGAGCAACCCTATCCTTCACCTGCCTTATCTCTTTCCCAAAGGTAGCGTGAAGGTCCTTCATGAGGAGCATCTGCTCTTCCGACCGACGAGCCTGTTCCGCCTGCTGACGGGCCTGTTCCTCTTGTCCACTCTGCAGCTGCTCTTTCAACTGACGGACCTGTTCCTCCTGTCGGCGAGCCTGTTCATCCTGTCCGCCCCGCAGCTGCTCTTCCAACCGACGGACCTGTTCCTCCTGTCGGTGAGCCTGCTCCTGCAGCATCACCATCAGAGCACCTAAGTCAGGTGCGGCAGATGTAGGAGCTACCGACGGGCCTGCAGCCGGTGGCTGGCCCTCCGACGTCTGCGGCGTTGCACCACCTAATCTTCGTTGGTCCGTCTCCTGCTGGCGTTGACTTCGGGTACGGACACCCTCCGTTTCCTCCTTAGGTAAAATCGGCATTATTTTATCCCACTTCTGGCACCAATTGTTACGAGCTTGTGTCGCCGAGTTCAACTCGGTCTCGATCGCATCTTGCAGCGCCTATTTATTTAAATTAGCAAAGAAGCGTCCCGAATATTCAAGTAAATACGCGCAAAGGGACGAGTTTGCGAGTATAGATTTTCTAGAAACTTAGTTCTTCGGATGGCGCTGTCTGTTGAAAGATCTGTGATGTCATTCTTTACACGCTCTACTCGCTCTCGTTCCTGTCACTAGATGGCGCTAGTATATCGTCGACTGGAGCGCGTAACAATATGTTCAATGTTTAAATTTAATTCTTACCAAATTTTACACGGTGAGTCAAAAATGTTATCAGCAGTTTCGCCTGATAGGTTTACAGAACACAAAAAATATGGTTTTCAGTGTATTATTAACGCTGTAACACTTTATTAATAGTAAATAATAGTAAAAAAGTTTATTAGTAGTAATTTTTCTTTTGTAATGTCTGTGCTTTCATATATAATTAATGGAAAAGTATTACCGGACAAACTTGGCGTATTCTTTATTTATCTGATAATTGTTTTTCAAATGATAGTGCCATTACATCGTAAGATAACTGTGCAGATTTAGTGCGTTTGCAGAAAAAACCCTGAATCTTGAATCTGAAAAATGTTTAATGATTTTCATTAAACATTTTTCCTAATAAAATGCTGAAATGAGCCATGATACTTTCGTATCATGGCTCATTTCAGCATTTTGACATATAATGTTCTGCCACCACTGCACAAAATAAGCTCTGCTTTTCTTACTTCTTGAAATATTGGCCCTTAACTTTCAAACAATATATCGATCTGAAAAAGTAAACCGTATTTTATTAATTATCTAATGAAAAATTAGTAAACACCCATTTCCTAACTTTGGAGACCAATGGCTCTAATGCAGTCACTTCGCATCTTAGTAGGTAGTTAAATTTTAAAATTTAGTAAGTGAGTTTGTAAATGTGTGCATTCTAAGTAATTTTTTAAAAAATAATGTTTTTTAAACAGACTTCAAGTTTGCTGCTAGTGTAACAACACAATTTGAATAATAGGATAAAATTCCTATCAATATCTACGTTAAAGAAGCGCTACAAGCGTACAGACCGCCACTACCGCCACTGGCCTGGAGCTCTAGGTACCTTATGAAATGGAATTAGACAAACAAACCGATAACATTATATAATTACTACAAAAGTAGATAGTAGCACAGATAATAATAAAGTACGTAGGTATTAGGTAAGGTCATTTTATACTGCCAAATAAAAACTATGGGACGCAATGCAGCTTTATCGTTTTTCTTTACCTTAGACTGTCCACTGAAGTGTATTTTTTTTTTATATAGAAAAAGGGTGACAAACGAGCGCACCGTCCTGATGGTAAGTGGATGCTGTAGCCAACAGACTCTACATCTATACTATCTACATTTATCTTCAATAAAAAAATCAAAATGCAGATGCGTTGCCAGCCCTAAGAACTGAGACTATAAGTCCAGCCCACACACCCTTTGGCAAATTGTACAGAAGTCCGAAGAGTACATACAATCTGCCACTTTGCCTGGCGTATGTGGACTATGAGAAAGCCTTTGATTCCGTCGAAATTTGGGCGGTGCTACAGTCTCTTCAGCGGTGCCAAGTTGACTGTCGGTATGTCGAAGTGCTGAAGTGTTTATACAATAGGGCTACGATGGCTATCCGAGTACAGAACCAGAGTAAGAAACCTATCCAACTGCAGAGATGTGTAAGACAGGGTGACGTTATTTCCCCGAAACTCTTCACCGCTGCATTGGAAGACGTTTTCAAGCTACTGGACTGGAAAGTATACGGTATTAACATCAATGGCGAGTACATCACTCACTTTCGATTTGCGGACGATATTTTCCTTATGGCAGAATTGCTGGAGGACTTAAGCACTGTGCTCAATGATCTCAATAGTGCCTCCCAACGGATAGGTCTTAAGATGAACATGGACAAAACAAAGATCATGTTTAATGTCCATGTCACACCTATGCCGGTAGTTGTTGGGAGCACTAAGCTCGAAGTTGTTGACGAGTACGTTTACCTGGGACAAATAGGCCGACTAGGTAAGTCCAACTTCGACCGATAGGTCAATCGACGGATTCAACTCGGCTGAGCAGCGTTCGGGATATTACAACACATCTTCTCGTCAGGCATATCTCATTACCTGAAAACTAAGTTGTACAACCAGTGCGTGTTGCCAGTGATGACCTACCTACGGAACCGAGACGTGGTCCTTCACTGCTGGCCGTATGAGGATGCTCAAAGTCGCTCAGCGAGCTATGGAGAGGGCTACGTTTGGAATCTCTCGGCGTGATTTTTTTTTATAGAAGAGGAGGCAAACGAGCATGCTGCTCACCTGATGTTAAGTGACTACCGCCGCCCATGATCAACCGCAACACCGGGGGAATTGCAGGTGCGTTACCGACCCTTTAGAAAGGAGTAAGCTCTTTTCTTGAAGGTCCCCAGGTCGTATCGGACCGGAAAAATCGCCGTTGGTAAACTATTCCACAGAAAGCTCGTACGCGGAAGAAAACTCCTTTTGAAACGAACAGTGGTGGACTGCCAAGCATCCAGATGGTGTGGATGGTATCAGGACGTTTGCTGCGTAGTGCAGTGCGTTCACGAAATTTAACGGCTGGAATTAATCCGAACAATTGCTTAGAGCACTCCTTATGGTATCATCATCATCATCATCATTACAGCCCTTCACAAGTCCACTGCTGAACATAGGCCTCCCCCAAGGTATGCCACAAAGCACGGTCATGAGCCACCTGCATCCATCGACTTCCTGCATGTCTTACCAGGTCGTCACCCCATCTAGTGGGGATTCGCCCTACACTTCGCCTACCAGTACGAGGCTGCCACTCGAGAACCTTTTTCCTCCAACGGTTATCGGTTCTTCGAGCTATATGGCCGGCCCATTGCCACTTCAGCTTACTAATCCCCATGAAATATGCGAAAGAAAATGCAAAGAGATGCAACATCTCTTCGCAGCGCCGGTGAATCGAGCCGATCGGAAAGCACTCGGTCGTCGAAGATTCGAGCCGCTCTGCGCTGAATGCAGTCAAGTGGAAGGAGCTGGTACTGGGGAGCCCCAGCCCAGAGATGGGAACAGTATGCCATGTGCGGCCGAACCTGCGCCTTGTAAAGTTGCAGGCGGTGTGCCGTCATGAAATACTGTCCCGCTCTGCTGAGCACGCCAAGCTCTTTAGAGGCCAATTTGGTCTTCTCTTCCAAGTGACCACGAAACTGCACGTCACTCGATATGTCGACGCTGAGGATTCCGATACTGGCTGAGGCAACAAGGGGAGTGCCTTGAAACTGAAGGGATACGACAAAGGGGTTCTTTTTAGCCGTTAACGCGCAAACTTGTGTCTTCTGGAGGTTAAACTGGACTAGATTTAGTCGCCCCCAATCCGAGACTCTGTTCAGCAAAGACTCGACTTCAGACACAAGTTTATTCCGGCACTCGGAGACGTTTTCCCGAGAAATATTGGCTCGGCCGGTGTAAAGAGCATCACCAGTGCTGTCATCTGCATAGCAATGAATGTTACGGGTTTGCAACATATCTATGATGTGCAGAAGAAACAGCGTTGGCGATAGCCCACAGCCTTGTGGAACACCAGCATTAATAGGCTAGTAATGGGAGCTTGCACCGTCTACAACGACCTTGATGCTCCGATCTGCAAGAAAGCTGGTGATCCAATCGCATAATTTCTCGGGAAGCCCATAGGAAGGGAGCTGCGAAAGAAGCGCTTTTTGCAAACCCGATCGAAGGCCTTCGCAATGTCCAAACTAACGGCCAACGCCTCCTACTTGGACTCTACTGCCTCCGCCCATCTGTGAGTTAGGTAGACCAGAAGATCACCAGCTGACCGACCACGGCGAAAACCGTATTGGCGGTCACTAATCAGCTGGTGATCCTCAAGGTACCTCATGAGCTGGAAGTTAACAACAGACTCCATTGTTTTGGAGAACAAGGAGGTGATGGCGATAGGCTGGTAGTTGGACGGGTCTGAGCGGTCACCTTTTTTAGAAGGCGAACTAGTTTCTCGCATATGTATTTCTGCATATGTGCCCTGACTTTGTCTTGGCAATGACTATTTTGAAGGACCTAGAGGCGGAATTATACTTCTTTTTTAGAGCGCTGGTGTTTACATCCCGGGACGTTGATACGTCAGCCCAAAATTGGTAGCACTCCCGCTTATAGCATGATGCTATTTTACAGGAGCGACCTAACCATGGCTGCGATTTGCCTCCAGTGGGCACCACAGAGGAAGGAATAAAAACTTCCATACCCTGAAGAACAACATTCAGCTCTGACGTAAACGCAAACTCCAGCCCGAGGCACAAAGGAGTGTTCCAGTTTGTACCCCGGGTAGGAGAGATACGAGACATCAGCCGGAGAGGACACCTGCGTCTCAGGTCAGAAAGAGCAGAGCCGGCCTCGCCGTCTCGAGATGGTAGTGGACGGCGTTTAGTTTAGAGTGAAGTCTCCCGATATTGCAGAAATTCACGGCTAGCGTGGCAGGGGTCGCCTTGGTCTTGTTGCTCCGTTTGCCCCGAGCAGTTGTGGTCTTGAGCGGAATTTTGCCCCTCCCCCCACCCCCAGAATACGCGGGGCAGCCTGAGCACCCACGCACAGGAGTGGAGAAACATGGTCGTGGATGCTCAGCGAGAGATTCTCTAGGGGTGCTGGGACCCTCCTGGGGTAGTCTATCATTTAATTCCGCTACCATGTAAATGGGCGGGGAGGGGGGGTAATTTAGGCTTCCGGCCACCCGCACTCACCAGACGAAACGCGGAAGCAGAGCTTCCATTTCACGCCGGTATTCTGTGAGGTCGTGGTACCACCCATTTTGAGCCGGCCCATACGTGCAACAGCAAAGCTGCCGCGTGGCTCTACTACTGTTAAACTGTGATAAACTTAGAAATGAGGATATCCGCAGTAGAACCAGAGTGACCGACATAGCCCAACGGATTAGTAAGCTGAAGTGGCAATGGGCCGGCCATATAGCTCGAAGAACCTTACAACCGTTGGGTAAAAAAGGTTCTCGAGTGTCAGCCTCGTACCGGTAGGCGAAGTGTAGGGCGACCCCCCACTAGATGGAGTGACGACCTGGTAAGACATGCAGGAAATCGATGAATGCAAGTGGCTCAGGATAGTGCTTCGTGGCATACCTTGGGGGAGGCCTATGTTCAGCAGTGGACTTGTGAAGTGCTGTAATGATGATGATGATAAGTGCTAGGCTAAGATTATTTGTGAATTCAAAATTTCTAGCTTTATGTATTTGTGTGCACGCGCTTTGTGTTTCAAACAGTATTAGCTACTACCAAAATAATTTATTATTTAGAATTTTATAACAATTGGACGGATCAGAGCGGTTACCTTTTTTAGGGATCGGGTGCACGAGGGCTGTATTACATGATTTCGGGACTACGCCGAAGGAGTACGGAGGAGGAGTACCGGAAAAGACGCGTTAAAACCAATGCCAACTCCGGAACACACGTTTTCAGCACAATAGGAGGGACGCCATCTGGCCCATTCGACTTGGTGACGTCCAGGGAGAGGAGTGCTCTGCGCACAGAGCGTTGGGTAAACACGACATCCTGCATGGAGCACTTACTTCACGGGATGGTCAGCGGTGTGTTTCCCCCGTCATCAAGAGTCGAGCTGGACACATAGGGAGAGCTCCGCAGATCAGCTTTCTCCATTGCGGCATGGATCAGTTAATCTTCCTCCCTGTGCAGAGATGAGAGAGATGGCTGACAGAAGTTCCCTTGGACAGCCTTGGCGAAAGTCCAGAATGCAATGTTCCCGAAGGAAGACAACTAGTTTCTCGCCAATTCTGACGACGTGCTCTGACTTTGCCTTGACAATGGCACTTTGACAATTTTATAGTAAATAAATGTAACAAAACTTTTAATATATGTATTAGACACATAGATATTATATTTTCTTTCGTGTAAAATTATAATAGCGCCACCTACTTCATTCTATAGGTAGTCACTTTATCGAACAACTGATTGAAACCCAAGGTGTTACGTACGAGTACTCGTAAAATAGACGCTAGATGGCCTGAATTTATGCAATCATGAATTTTCAATTAATGTTTTTTTTTCAATATTGTTAATTGTATTTATTTTTTACTGTTTACTGCCACTGCCACGTGGCTGCCATTTCTATATCAAAATCATAGATTATGATCTATGCAGATGGGAAACGCGCGAAACTACGTACTACCGGTTTTGATGGTTCTTTTTTATTCAAATTAGTATTACTTGAACTCCATCAAGTCCGGAGGTAAGGACTCATCATTACTAACAAAACAAGCTCAAACTCTGCACACCTAGTTCTACTCGGCGACGAGTTCCAATAGTGGTTACCAAGTACACTTTCATTCAGCTCACATCATCAAGTCCGGAGATAAGGTCTCATTATATCTAACAAAATGAACCAGAACTCGGCACACATAGCCCAGGTGTTTAAGTATTAGTTACCAAAGTATACTTTCAGGTCACTCCACCAAGTCCGGAGGTAAGGACTCATCATAACTAAATAAACGAGCCCAAACTCGGCAAACCAGCTTCTACTCGGCGAGGAGTTCCAAATGCGGTTACCAAAGTTCACCTTCAGGTCACTCCATCAATTCTCAACATCTCTCAAAGCCGTGATGCTTTACATTAATTGTATAGTTGTAGCACGAATGGGTCGGCTCGACCGGGTAAGGACCACGCTCTCACAGAATACCATCGTCAAATAGCAGCTTAATGCTGCTGTGTTTCGTATGGTGAGTGTAGAGAACTGGAGACCCTTTATACTGGAAAAGAGGCATTCCATCTTAGTCCTCAAGGCTGACAACGCATCTTCGTTTTGATTCGCAAACGAGGATAGATGTAGATGTCTATGGGCCACAGCAACCACTTACTACCAGGTGAATTGTGTGCTCGCTTGTCACCCTTTTCCTATAAAAAAAGAAAAAAAACTCCATCAAGTCCGGAGATAAGAACTCATCACAACTACCAAAATGAGCCCAAACTCTGCACACCTATTGAAACTACTTTTACGGATTTTATCGCGTTTAATTTTAATTATTTTTATTTTTAATTCCCGACATTTCGGATGCTTTCCAGCACCCATGGTCACGGTCACACCCAGAGTGTTAAACCCAGAGTACCTTCAGCTTTTTTAATTATTGTTTATGGTCCGATCTATGCAAAACGAACTGACTATGTCTTGAGGTCTTGCAGTGGTATGCTTGGGTTTAGTTTTAATTTTATTGTTTTTATGGTCCCGAGCAGGTGGTAGTACCCAGCCTCCTTCTCTATTGAAATTATGATGTTTTTTAATTTCAATAGGCTCACGTATCATCCTTGGTAGGAATCGGTGTTCTTTCGCGAGGATTTGTGGTCTATCAAATCTGATGTAATTGAATTGGGATGAATTTCTGATAGATATTATATATGGACACCCTGCACATTTGCCTTTAGTTACAATTTAAATCAATTATAATATAAAATATGAATATTTTTCAATGGCTAACAATCGAAAAAAGTATTACTACCATTGATATATTATAATATGTACTACGCACCAGATATGGCATTCCGAATACTCACTGTTATATTAGACTCTTATTATGAATTATTTATTATTGTTGCGCACCTAAGTTGACGTCTGGCACTAGCGCCATCTAGTGTCGCGTAACAGAGCGAGGCGAGCTTTCCAGAAAACGACATGACTAATCTTTCAACCGATAGTGCCATCTAGTATCGAACTGAAGAACTAAGCTTTCTAGAAGCCCTACACTCGACCTTTCGGCGCCTGGTTAATTGGCGCTCGTATTTACTTGAATATTCTGGATGTTTCGGTGAAAAGGCGTATTTAAAGGCGCTGCAATACGCGATCGGGGCAGTATTGAATTTGGCGAGACAAGCGAAGCTTCGTAGCGAAATAAAGTGAATCAGTGTGATTAATTATTAGTGTCTTTGAAGTTTTAATTAGTGTAAAGTGAATTAAAGTGTTAATTTTGGTAATTCTATCGGCAATTTTTATTGACACGAACCCTAAGCTCGTAACATTATTATAGTTTGTGTTCACTATGTTCATTTTTTTATTAACTGGCTTTACGGCTCTGGGTTCTAGCCCTTCTGAACCAATCATTTCTTTTTTATATATTTGTATCTTCATTTATTTATTTATTTTTTCTTTACAATATGCTAATGCGTCACATTACGAAGTTTTTGGGAGATTTTGACGACAGCACAACCCCACGGACAGTTCATGACCACAGCCACTCAAGTTCATAAGGCGCCCAAGCAATCAAATTAACTTGAGGTTTATATCAACATCAAAGCACTTGTTTCGTCGTCGTCGTCGTCTCTAACAGTTCACATGCGCAGACACTTAATGCACAAAACTGCATCACTTTTGTAAATTAAAATCCACTTCAGATCATTGTTCCCCAAAACAGGAGCGACAATGCGTCGACGGCCAAGTTCCCGCCAAAACTCCTCCCTATGTCCAACTAAACTGTACTGCAATCCGTACACCTATAATTGTGGCTTATATATTCATGCAGTGCAGAGCGGCGCTAGTAATTATTTTATATTAAATTAGCACATATACAAAATAAACGAACATTAAAAAATGTAGGTACTTGATTAACAATACAATCTAAAGAAACAACTATTTATTGACAATTTTCGCGTGTTTTTATAAACTGCATAAGCGCGACTCTACTGCATAGGTACGTGTATATACGCTCTACTGCATGGAGGTTAGAGAACAGGAGAACGATCGTCGTAGAAAATAGTGTCCCCGAAATATGGCCACCATTAGTGAGCGTTGTATTATGTGTATATATGTATATGTTGTATGTTGTTTTTGTATGCGTTGCGATCGCTAAGTTCGCTCAATAAAAGTCATTTTCAGTCTATTTTTCCGATCAGATGCTAAACTTGCCACTTGCACATCCACGCGCAATAAAATATTTCTCCGTTTTTTTGTTTCTTTTTGTCAAAAATTACAAAATTACGGAGCATGAAAATTTTCTCACCAATGCCGCGAAGAAAATTTGTACATTATTCAACTAACTTCATATACATGTACTCATAAACAGCTAACTTCGCAGTCACTACTCACCGACGTCAGCGCCACTATAAATTCTACAATTTTCTAGGATAGGGACAGGCGGGCTATGCTTTAATATGTAGCGATCGTTCTCCTGTTTTTTAACCTCCGTGCTCTACCGTTTCCCGCGCATGTGCGGAGTGCGGATACATAGTGCACATTTTTTATTTGGAATAGCTTCTCTAGTACGTAGTACAAATACTTCAATGATTACCACAGATTACTAAATAGGTATTACTCTGGTAGGGCTCGAACTGAGTTCTCCAAGATTTCGTTACTCGTGTATTTCACTGCGTATGCATAATCAATACGCTGCATTTATTACTAGGGAGATGGTGAAATATGTCATCCTTTTCTAGGATATATTCTTTAACTAGCTTCTGCCCGCGACTTCGTACGCGGAACCTGTTGCTTATGCCAGCGACAACGGGGTCGTCAAAATCGAAGATCTGAAACGTCTGATGTCGAATTCTAAGACCCCGGGGACGGAAAAACAACGTGATGCGCGAGACGTTCCAGATCTTTCAATTTTTTAAGTCGCGCTTCGTCAGAGCTTAAACGCGTGTCTCTCTGCGTGTAAGTCTCCGAAGCGCGAGATACTGCGTGGCGCTCGCGATCGCTTGCTTGGCGTGTATCGCACTCCTGACTGTTCTCGAGCGACCGAGCAATCTCAGTGCGGAAAAGCTGAAGACTTAATCTCTGCTCTCTCTCTGCATCCGTTTCAAGGTCACGCGCATGTCGTATCTCACGATCCTGACTGCTCTCAAGTGATCGAGCAGTCTCAGAACGGATATTCTGAAGAGTCAACCTCTGATCCCTCTGTGTAACCGTTTCTGACGTGCGAGACAAAGATTGATAGCTAAACGTGTTCTCGTTGTTCCACACTTTCCTGAGATCGAGAAGCAGTAGTGCGGACTCGTTTAAATTCTAGTAGTAATTGGCGCTGCGTGCTAGTTTCTGCGGCAAACTTAGTGCATTACGCCGCTCACGGTTAGCACCTAGCCGTTGTTCACGCTCTGCGTCGGTTTCGAGAAATCAAACTAACCTGCGCATCTTAGAAATCCTTGAGTTTCGAGACAGATTTGATCTTTTTCTAAAAGGCATACTGGCATAGCTAAAATTCCTTCTTAATCCGATACTAACGATATTCAAAACAATGGAAGTAATCGAATTAGAACGTTACAATTGCTAGTAAGTAGAAAAATAATAAATATTCGCAGGAAATTTAAACACATCAACCAATACAGACAACAAAGGTAACCCCCGTTTCTGTAGGATGAGAACGGACCATCGGCACCTATAACATCACTTTTTGGGAAGAAAACCATAGCGCGATCTAATTCGACGTCAACGCCATCTAGTTAGAAAATGGAAATTACATATTATTTACCGAAATAAATTAATTAAATTATGTATTAAAACTAAATTGTCGTTAATTTAACAGACAAGTACACTATTTTTGCATTAAAAATATGGTAACAGCAGCAAGGAACAAAACTAAGAATTACATACTTAAATCAATTACCTACAACAAATGTGCTCCGTAAGATTTATCTTAGAACCAAAAGTTTGACTTGACTTTATGATAACCTGTTGTACCACCAATCGGTTTAGTATTATTGGTGTGAAACTCTCTATACAATTAGATAGGACATGTAAAGTTCTCAGATTTCCAAATGCACATAAAAAATGCAAAAATTTAAAAAAAATTACGATTTTCCAAAACAATGTTATGGGATTTAAACTCGCACAATTTAATGCGGTAAACGGTCACCTGACCTTACCGCTAAATTCCCCGACATTTGTTTTATTGTATTGTTGTTGTTAAGAAAAACCTTTTAAAATCAATACTGCTTACCTCCTATAACATACGGCGTGATAATAAGTAGCCTAAAAGCCTTCCTTGGTTTACAAAGAACATTTTTGCTGAATTTCAATTCAATCTATTCAGTAGTTTTGGCGCGAAGCCGTACCATACACACAGACAAACAGACAAAAATTCTAAAAAGTCACTTTTTCTCATCAGTTACATTTTTCTAACAAAATCCACTTATTTTTTCTCGAAAATTCTCAATGTACAGTTTTTCTTTCGTTACTGTTTTATTATATGTATAGATTACAAAGTGAATAAAGGTACTTTGAGATATAAGTAAACAGTGGGACAATTCCTCAAATTGAAGGGAAACAAATTCTACTTGTTATTAGACTCAAACACTGTTTTAACACTTTAATTTCCTATCAACAATAGTTTGTCTTGGAAACATCACATAATCAACAACTTTTTATAAGCATTTGTCGATTAAGTGAAGCCATCATGTAGGTATGTTAGATGTCTAGGGTTGAAATGGTAACTTCATTCTTTTATCCTTAATATTATATATGTATGTATGTATATATATATATATATATACTTTATAAAGTCAAAATTATCACATCTTTATAGAATCCACTACCCGATATTTATAGGATTTCATAAGAGGCAACAGATAGACACTGAAACTGGAAATGGGTAGCAGCTTTTCTACAAATATTGGTTGGTAAGAGTTTCTGAAAGTTAGTGGAAATGCCAATAAATCGTCTCGTATGCGGACTCTATGACCTACCAGCCAAATAAACTGGTTTCCAAAGTCTTGTACCATATACTACATGTATACCCTTTGGCAACTATCCCACCAGAACTTACATGTAGGTAGCTGATAGACACAGATGGCTCAGAACAGTTGGTACTTTGTGGCAATCTATATGGGGAGGTCTATGTTCTACATTATGGAATGGGCTGTAATAATAACAATGATGAATTTATTTTGGCCAGACCCTCACATCATAATCGATAGTCACTGCTCCTGATCACCACAAAAATAACTAAATATCAATAAAAAAAATTAGATTATCCTTTACAGTTAGGGTTTCAGTTAAGGATTTTTTAATTATAGGAATTAAATAATTTTGATTAAAATTAAAACGCATGGAAAAATTTGGATATTTAACAGGACATATTTTATTATTATTTTTAATTTGTAGAATTAAAATAGAATAAGTGTGTATTATTTATTAGCTTTTGCATTACTTGGTTATAATTATAACAATGTAATGTCACTAGTCCTTCAGTTTTATGTATAATTTATATAAATGTATATCCAAATATGAAGAACAATAATTTTGTTTAAATAAGTTTAAGGATGCAAAAATCTCAAATTTTCTGATGGTAAGGTCATAACAGATATCTAATAAAGCTTTGGTAACCAACTTTCTTTATATAGACATCAGAAAGGGTCATATGGTAACATACCCTTGCATTTGTTAGTATTACATAAACATTTTTTTCTTTTACAATCAACATAATTAATTTCCTGTTGTAAATAATTGCAATTTTTAGACCCATAATCAATTGTTATTTCTTGATCAGGTAAAATATCACAAAGACTAAAGATAGCAAGCTTTGGAATTGGTGAGTTGATTCTTACCGGTACTATGTAACAGTTCGGATCACAGCTGTGATTAACATAACGACCAATATTACCAAAACGAGAAGGATCAACAAAAGTCTGCATTATTTGATTGTTAGAATGCTCATTTAAACAAAATATATAGTTTTTTTCCTTGTTAGCCACATTTGATCTATGTCTTTTGAATGCTTGTGATTTTGTTATAAGTTCTCCTGCATACTCACAAACAAATGAACCTTTAGTAATTAAATATTTTGTAAATAGACCAAAGCCTTTCTCTTGCAACTCACAACTCTTAACACTTAAACTATCACAAGGTCCTTTCTGGACTAACCGGTTTCCACAGTGACTTGAACACAAACAAACATCATTGCATTCAAATATAACTTTTTGATTGTCATTATCGTTGTTATAATTAAGTTTATAAGTTCTTAAGTTATGATCAATGGAAAAAGTGTAATTTTTACCCCTGGAACTATTAATACAAAAACATCCTGCATCTAAACAATGTCCTCTACATTCACATTTATAAACAAGTTGTGAATTAAAGTTGTTGATTAATTCTAAATATTCTTCAGTATCTTCTGCTGGTCCTGGTATATTTTCAATTACATATATCAACCGACTATCAGAGTGTATATAATTATCGTTCATAGTACTTTTACGATAGAAATAAAACAGGGTTGGATTTAGTTTAGAATAGTTTGGCAGGAATTTGGAGGAGTACGGTCGTAAATTACCATTGAAGATTTGAATTTGAAGATTGAATTAGGCATGTCGATCTAAAATCGATTAATCGCAAAATCGATTCTTTGGAGCAAAATAATCGATTTTAGATCGATTCGGAGCACCACATCGATTCACTGAATCGATTCAAAAACCTCTCGAATCGGACCGAATCATCTGATTCTAGAACCAGCGATAAAATTCCCAAACTGGCTGGGGTAAGATACCGCAGTTTTTTAATTTTTTGCTGTTGGGGGACGCAAAAACAACCGATCTTACTTGATTGATAATTTGAACGCAATATACAACACGAAACATAATTAACGCACTTTGAGAAAGTCGCTGGCTTGATACAGGCATTGGAGTCCCTTTATAGGGACTCTAGTGCTTGTGTTAGGATCAACGGGGTCTACTCGGACTGGTTTGACATCCATAAAGGTGTCAGACAGGGCTGTGTGGCTTCCCCGTGGCTGTTCAACCTATTTATGGACAGTTGTTTGCAAAATTTGAAAGTTGAAGAATGCGGATTAAGAATGGGTGAGTTAACCGTCAAATGCCTTTTGTACGCCGATGATCAAGTTATCCTTGCGTCGTCGGCAGCCGAGTTGCAAATGATGGTTACATTAATGAACAGTTCATTAAAAGAGAGGGGTATGAAAGTGAACGCAAGTAAGACGAAGGTTATGGTTTTTGAAAGAGAAGAAAGTAAAACGATTTGTGAAATAAGAATAGAAGGGGAGTTGATCGAGCAAGTAGATGAGTTTGTATATTTGGGCTGCGTATTTAGCAGGGACGGGAGATATGATAAGGATATAGAACGACGAGTGAATGCGGGAAATAGAGTAAATGGGGCCCTACACTCTATTGTGAAGAGTCAAAATGTTTCGAAAAAGGCACGTATGGCAATTCACAATGCTGTGTTGGTCCCTACTTTAACGTATGGTAGTGAAAGTTGAGTGTGGCAGAAGAAGCACGAGAGTAGAATGAACGCAGTAGAAATGCGGTCGTTAAGGAGTATGTTAGGGCTGAATCTTAATGACAGGGTAAGAAATTGTGTAATAAGAGAAGAGTGTGGTTTGCAAGATGATGTTGTGACCAGGATTAAGAATGGAATGCTTCGGTGGTTTGGTCATGTGGAAAGAATGAATGAGGAAAGAGTGACAAAGAGAATTTATGTTGCAGAAGTGAATGGCAGAGTCGGAAAGGGACGTCCTAGGCGAAAATTTATCGACCAAATTAGCGATTTATTGAAAACGGGCCAAATTAGGAGTACCCTTAACCGACGAGCATGTATGCGGAGGTGTATGGATGTGAAGGAGCCGAGTGAGGTGTGTCAGGATCGTGCTAAATGGAAGTCTGTAGTCTCTGCCTACCCCTCTGGGTGACAGGCGTGAGTGTTTATGTTATTATGAGAAAGTAGTTTGTTCAGAATTGTTTACTGAATCGATTCCTATCATTTTTAATATAGGTAATTTTTTGTCGCAAAAATAATTAGTACGTAAGTTACAGTCACACTAAATCTGTACAGTCGAAACAAACTGAAATGGACCGTAAATTAAGGCAATAAGACTTTTTTAAGAGTGCAGATTTATTTGTATTATTACTAATTCTGTCATTCAATAAAAATATAGATAAATGAACTTTATTTTAAGCACGTTAAAGTCTTTGCGTTCGTGGATTTGTACTGCCACACCATTCTTCCGGAATTAGTATAACTAATTTGATAAATAATCAGTGCATAAAAATGTTTAACTAAAAATTCAGTGTATGTATTATGGTTATAACATAATATACTAATTGGGGTGTCTGAGGGTGTGTGTTAATTACGTTACATATTGTATATTTGAATAAAATAAATATTTATGAACGCATCCAACAATATCAAAAAGTTGTCATTTCATTTTCATTTCTAAATTTCTAATTCTATTCTTGCCTGTGGAATGTTGGTCTAACTTAATCTGTGCTGTGAACAAAACTACATATACATACTTCAACTTAATATTATAGCTGTGAACCTGTTTGAACTGTGAACTTGCGAATTTACTTTATTATCAAAAACATACATACTGTGAGCTGTAAGTACAGACAGTAAAGAAATAACCAGTATTGGGTTTGTGTAGCATTCATTTCAATTTGATAAATAGTGAGTTATTAGATTGAAACAGATTTATCGAGAAATGTACGTTGCAGTTGCCCTTTTGTTAAAGTATTGTTGTTGTTTTTAGCCTAAAATGTAAAATAAAAGTGATACATGGAATCACTTTGTAAAAAAACGGATCGAGTGGCGAACCACCCCTCAAACAAGCGTTTCAAGCTTGCCGGGAGAGGTTAAAAGGAATATTAGTAATTTTAATTAATAACATTATTAATATTTTAATTTCAAAAAATATTAAGGTTCAATTAAATAAAAAATCGCAAATTCTTGAAATTTCATGTTTGAAAGTGTCGCGATTAATCGAAAGTCGATTTAATTAATAATCGATTCTAGTATCTTCGATTCAAATCGATTCAGAGATCGATTTTTTAAAAGTGAATCGACATGCCTAGATTGAATGAGATTGAAGTAATATGTACTTACGTACAGGTAAATTAAATCGAGAACAATATTTAATAAATTAAATTTATTTTGTATATTATATTTGCTTATTTAATATAATATTACATAATATTATATCACAATTACATTTTAATGATATTTTTATCTGAATATTTTAAAAGGTCAAATATAAAAATATACTAAATATATGTTTAACAAAACTTATTAACATAACATTTAAATAACAAATATATTTATTTAAATTAGAATAAGAATCTTTCATAAATGCTGGGCACGCGAGAATTAATAATGGACGAATTTATTCCACTTCGACTTTGATATGGAAACCTAAAAATAAAATAAAAGAATAATAATCATATATAAACATGAAAAATAAGCCTAATTATAATAACTTATATATGTTTCTACAAAAAAAAAATGTGTATAATAATATAATCGTCCTATACTTTAGTACCCACAAAAATGTCGCATCTGAACATATTAATTTCATAATCTATATTCCATGACACGAAATGGCGTCTTAGGAATTAATCTTAATCTTATTATTAATCTATAATACTTTTTATTTATTAAGTATCTTATTAACCGATTGAAAGTAATTTCTTGGTTATTACTGACATTTCTTGAATTATTTGTTCAATATCTAAGTACACACGACGGCATATTTTTATCAAGAGATTTTTTTAAATCAACACAACACGTGACAACTCTAAAAGCGTTGCATGTAGACGTGGTCGTTATTTCACGTCACTAGATACAGTAACTGGCTACGCGGCGTGTAACCGAATCACTAGTTTTGAGTCATGTTACAAGTAGTGATTTTTGTAAATGCGTGATTATGATTACTGTTACCCGTGATTATTGCGGGAGTCGACTGTCGGTCGCTCGAGCGCAAAGCGCACATGTGGCATACAACAATAAACAAACCATCGTAAGTAACAGTTTTATTGTACGTTTAATTTTCATACGTAAGACTATAGACATAAACAATAAAATAGAGTAATCTCTGTTTGTAGATATTTAACGGTTTGTGATTCCGGGAAGCGATTCACATTGAATTTAACTAAAATAATTTTTAAAACATTTTTGACGGAGTCATGAACTCGTTTATTCATAAAATTAAAATATAACTAAAAAATGAGTATAAAAAATTAAAAATTTTAAATGTTTATAATATTATAAAACTTAAAAACTGTGTGTAAATAGCCAAACAAACAAACAAATTAATTGTACAGTGTCAATAAAAGTGCAAAAACAAATGACAGTGAAAACGTTGAAAAAGTGTAAATAAACTGTACCTAAATATCAATAATCATTGTATATACAATCAAATTGACATGTAAATATGCATACATTAATAATTTTATGAAAATATTAGTGTCATAGTAAACGCAAATCAATCATAAATACATTTAATGCAGTCTGTCCTAAACCTGAATAAAGTATGAAGGGAAGTTAATTTATTGATTTAACAGAAAACAGTTACTGTATAGCTACAAACACGGATTGTGATTTTCGTTTCGTGTGTAACTGTATAGTTGGTGGTGATATTTATGCAAACAATCACAGTAGCCGAATAAAAGTAGCCAGTTACAAAAATCACTAGTTTCGAAACATGTGACGCCGATGAAGTCACTGGTTTCGTTACGTTTCTTGAAAATGACGTAACGACCCACGTCTAGTTGCATGCGTCGCACGCAAGCGTGCACCGCAGTTGAATGGAACATAGTAGCTGAATGCAGTGTCGCCTCTAGTACGTAGTACATAATAGCTCAATGTATATTACATAGAGATTTGGTCCCAGACTCCCCGATAACAACAATATCACTAGCATTAAAAGGAAATGCACTGTTTTCTAGAAAAAGAAACTTATAGTCTGAAAATGGGAAAGACGAAAAACGAATATAATCTGTGGAATGTGGAATGTAACAGTTTCAGTATATACAAATTACTCTGTGGAATATAATTAGGCATGTCGATTTGAGAACGATTCATTGAAGAATCGATTTCTTGTGACAAAAATATCGATTCTTAAATAGATATAGAGTACTGAATCGATCCAGTGAATTCATATCTCACCCTAGAAATTCGAGATCGAATCTTTTTCCGTTTTTATAAGAGCTATAAAATTATTTATAATTAGTTGTATTATTTTATTATTGTGTTACTTTACTTTTACACAAGCTGTAAAAATTTACAGTTTTTCTATTCAAAAATCGCAAAACTACTGTGTGCTTAGTTTCTTTCCCCTCTTGTTAATTGATTAAACAAATAAAAGATAAGTTACGTTTATAATCTGTTCTTTGTTGTATCTTTTGATATTGTAAATATAACATCTGAAAGCAAATCGAAAAACGTTATCGATGTTTGGGGAATCGATCTTTTAGACTTCGATTTTAAGTGAATCGATTTAATATATTTCGATTTGAATTGATTTACAAACCAGTCTTTTAAGGAAAGAATCGACATCCGTAGGAGCTCCTACGCACTGGCAACCATGGCCGTGAAGGTCAGTGAGTTTTGGATTTTATAAGCAATCACTTTGAGCCCCTGCGCACTTAGCGGAGCTTAGCGGCCAGCGATCAGCGGCCAACATTTACCGCGGCGTCCAATAGAATGCCGCGCGACCAGTGACCAACGGTGGCTGTCGAAATCATCACTTCTGTATTAAAATTCATTGTTAATACAGAACGGTTACGTGGGAATGTTATTAGACGGTGCTGATTATGTATTAAGGTCAGAGGTAGGAATTTTGAGCATTTATTGTAAAATGTTTTGTTTTATTAAAACAATTATTTCACAATCGTTGTTTTGTTTTTTCGTTCTAGAAAGATATTACAGTTACTCATGGCCATGTGTAATATCTTTTCAGAATCCCTATTGAATGAGCCAAAACTTGTAATACTGGGTCACTTTTTGGTAGAGTATTGTTTTCCACAGTGAGGTCCGAAGTAAATAAAAAGTTATGATTTGAGAAAAATAAACCTTAAAACTTGATGTCAATAATAATAATAATAATAATAATAATCCACAACTATCACACAACGCCATCTAGTCCCAAGCTAAGCAGAGCTTGTGTTATGGGTACTAGACAACTGATGAAACATACTTATATATTTCTAAATACATAAATATTATAGATAAATTACACCCAGACACAGAACAAATGATCGTGCTCACCACACAAACATTTGTCCTGGGTGGGAATCGAACCCACGACCTCCGGCTTAGCAGTCAGGGTCACTAACCACTAGACCAACAGGCCAGTCATCTTCAACACATGTTATCTTCAACACACCCAATAAACAATCACAAATAGCGTGTCTAACGCTAGGACTCATCAGTACCAATCTAGTAAAAATTATAAAAAAGATACAGTACGTAGATTTTTTCAAATTTTATTAAGAATTAGTAAAAAAAGTCAATTTTCTCATAAAACACAAAACAAATTATAATTCTGAACCTTAACTACCTCAAGTAGAACAATTTTTTGCAGCTGATGGCCATATATAACCCGTAGTTGCATTTGATCCACGACTTTATGGCCAACCTGTATATGTTATTATCATCATCATCACCAGCCTGCAGCAGTCCACTGCTGGATATAGGCCTCTCCCAAGGCCTTTTAGCCCGATCTTCGGCTACACGCATCCAGTTTCTACCAGCCACCTTGCGCAGATCGTCGCTCCATCTGGTCAGGAGGCGTCCCACACTACGTTTGCCTAGACGCGGTTTCCACTCCATAACACGTCTACTCCACCGGTTGTCACCTCTGCAACAGACATGACCGGCCAATTGCCACTTCAGCTTACAAACACGAAAAGCTATGTCAGTAACCTTGGTTCTCCGGTGGATTCTTCATTTCGAGTTTTGTCTACCAGAGAAACTCCGAGCATAGCTCTTTCCATTGCTCGCTGAGCGACTTTAAGCTTTTGGAGCAGACGTATCGTAAGTGTCCACGTTTCGGCACCATAAGTGAGTACGGGCAGAACGCACTGGTTGAAGACTTTTGTCTTCAGACTTTGCGGTATGGGCGACGTGAAAACCCGACGGAGCTTTCTAAATGCTGCCCAGCCCAACTGAATCCTCCGATCGGCTTCTTTCTCGAAGTTATTCTTACCTAGTTGCAATATCTGCCCGAGGTAGGTATATTTCTGGACAACTTCGAGAATTTCACCATCAACAGTAATTGGAACTGGCATGACGTAATCGTTGAATATAACTTTTGTCTTGTTCAGATTCGTGCACAGACCAACACGTTGGGAGGATTCATTTAGTCTGTTCAGCATATCCTGAAGTTCCTGCAACAATTCTGCCATGACGACGATATCATCAGCAAAGCGTAAGTGTGAGATGTACTCACCGTTTACGTTAATATCGCGTCCTTTCCAGTCTAACGTCTTCAAAACATCTTCCAGTGCATTTGTAAACAGTTTAACATCCCCCTGTCTCACTCCGCGATGCAACTGGTTTTGTTTGACTGTCCTGTACTTGGACGGACATCGTACTGGTGTTGTAAAGGCATCTCATTACTTGGATGTACCGCCAGTCAATTTGGCACCGCTGCAAATAATCTAGAACAGCCCAAGTTTCAATGGAGTCAAAGGTTTTCTCATAGTTCAAAAATGCAAGACACAGGGGCTGATTATACTCTGTTGTCTTCTGTATTATTTGCCGCACTGTGTGAATGTGGTCTATAGTGCCAAATCCTCCTCGAAACCCAGCCTGTTCCGCAGGCTGAAAGTCGTCGAGTCTTTGGGCGAGTCGATTTGTGATGACCCTCGAAAACTACTTATAGGCGTGGCTCAGAAGCGAGATGGGACGATAATTTTTGGCATAGTCTTGTCACCTTTCTTGTAAAACAAGACTGTAACGCTTTTGCTCCACGCCTTTGGAGTTCTCCCATCACGTAAGATGCAGTTAAAACCCGACAGAGCTCTTTTAGCAAGGGTTAACTCCCAGCTTTTAAGAGCTCTGTTGTAACTCCATTTTTCCAGGGGCTTTTCCATTTTTAAGTTGACCGAGGGCCAGCTCAATCTCCCCAAGGCAGATGTCTGGCAGCTCGTTGGTATAGTGGCGGGTCAGCATGGCTCTGGGATCATTGCATTTAGGGTCAGGTTGTGGCTCATGTGAGGCATATTGTTTGCCATAATAGTGTTCGATCTCAGAGAAAACCTCAGGCTTTGACGTGAGGACTTTGCCATCATGCGTCTGGAGTTTTGTGATGTGACTTCTTCCAAGCTCCCGAACGAAGATTTTGGATCCCTTGTTTCGCTCTATTGCCGCTTGTATAGCAATTGCATTAGAGCGACGCAGGTCCCGCCTCACAGCTTTCCTCACAAGCTTGGTTAGTGTCACCTGTTCCGATGGTGATGCTGTTGTTAACTCACGCCTTCTCTTCATAAGCTGAAGCGTCTCATCTGAGAACTTCGACTTTCGGCCCGTATGTTGCTTGCCACAAAACCTGTTGCCCTCATCCCGTAAGATCTTAATCACGCTGCTAAGGTCATATCTAAGGTCAATATCCAAAGTGTGTCTCAGGGCATCGAATCTATTTTTAAGTTCTAGTTGGAAGCGTTGGGAGCCAGTTACGGTTTGAAACAGATTTGGTCGAATCGTAGACTTCACCAATCGGGACCTTTCAAGCGTTAAATCGATATTCAGAGTACCTCAAACAAGTCGGTGATCGCTTCCGGAATTGAATTTGTTGATCACTGAGACGTCTCTGAATATATGCCTTTTGTCCGTCATGATGAAGTCAATCTCATTTTTTGTAGTATTATCGGGACTGCGCCAGGTCCACTTCCTTTGTGGCTTCTTCGCGAAAAACGTATTCATCAGAAATAGCCCCTCTTTCTCGAGGAAGTTGACCAGCATTTGCCCCCTGTGGTTCCTGCTTCCAAAACCGTGGTGTCCCAAAATCGATTTTCTACTTCGTCATCTGAATGTGCCGAGGTCGGGGCATAAACTTGTACGATCTTCAGAGAGTATCTCTTTGATAACTTAAGTAAAAGGTACCCGTGTCAACACTTGAGATTTCTACAATGTTGTTAGTGAGGATCCTATGAACGAGGAAACCTACTCCGCCTTGGGGTAGACCGTCTCCCTCACGAAAGTAGAGCAGATGGCCATATTGCAGGGTAATTGTGTCCTCTCCCTCTCTTCGGACTTCACTTAACCCTACAATATGTCATCTTATATTTTCCAGCTCAGCTTCCAGTTCATAAATGTGTCCGTCTTGCCGCAGAGTCCGTCCATTATACGTCACCAAGTCCAGTTTTTGGTGGTAACTTGTCCTCTCCAAGGGCAAGCGGGTTGGCGATCGCAGTGCCAGACACATCGCAACAGTGACGCTGCTGCCCATCACAGATCTGGGTATTTTTGGTCTGACGAAGACTGGGATGGTTATGCCACCATCCCTCGGAAGCCTCAAGTTCTCCTTTTTTTAAGGCATTTCCCTTTGTCGGCTCGTACGACATCCACGTGATGGAAAGGAGTGACAGTATTCTAGGCCGCTGCCACACAGCAATGTGTATGTTATAATATTAACTAATTATGATACTATGCCACAGTAAGCGACCATCGGTACTGAAGTAGTTTGCGAACATATTTCGATATTTTGTTGATGTTGTATTTGCTCTATTAGACGGACATGCAGGCATTTTTAATAAATTCTCGGGTACAGTCAAGCTACCTATTTTATATTGTTTGATTTATTAGAACTGTTACGAGCTTGAGGTTCGTGACAATAAAAATTGCCGACAGAATTACCCAAATTAACACTTTAATTCACTTTACACTAATTAAAGTTAAAAACACTAATAATTAATCATACTGATTCACTTTATTCCGCTCCGAAGCTTCGCTTGTCTCGCCAACTTCAATACTTCCCCGATCGCACCTTGCAGCGCCTATAAATATAAATTAGCACCGAAATTTCCAGAATATTCAAGTAAACACGCGCAAGGTACCGAGAGTTCGAGTTTCAACTTCAAGAAGTTTAGTTCTTCGGTTCGACACTAGATGGCGCTAGTGCCGTCGACTTTGCAGCGTAACACTGCCCTCTCCTAAGACATGCTCGTCCCGAGCATTATCGTCCCCATAATAACGCGCCAGGCGATCCACATGGACGATCTTAGGAGTCCCTCTTGCGCCTTTCTGTAACGGCTCCGCAATGTCAAGGGCTGTCCTATCCCATGGTGCACCAACATTGTACGATTTCGGTGCTCCTCTACTACGAGTCTGAGGTCCCCTCACGGCCGCACAACTTGTACATGTACGACACCAAGCCTCGACATCGTTACGATAATGGACCCTGTAAAACTGTTCTCGGACCTTCAGTAGAGTTCGTTTAACTCCCAGATGGCCTCCTGAATAATCATTATGGCACAGCTGTAGAACATTCGGCACTTTAGCTTTAGGGACAACCAATTGTCCCATTTACGGCACAGGACTCCATCCTGAATCAGCAAGCTGTCCCATTGGGCCCAATAGCTTTTCGTGGTTGAACTCATCACTGAGACGTCGCTCCACTTAGGCTTGGTAGCACGGGCCTTCATCCATTCCAGAATCGGCCTGATGTCCGGATCTTAATGCTGTGCATGTCGTTGGCTGTCCTTCCACTCGTTGCTGAGGTGGTCTGTCCTGAGCATCCTCACGGATACCTCTTCCTTACTCTCTTGCCTAGTACAATGTTTCCGATCTTCAGGACAAGGTCTTCTTGACAATGCATATGCGTTGCCATGAGATTTCCCGGCTGCTGCTGGGCGGTGATGATAGCCGCACTTCCCTTCTGAGATCGTTCACCTTCCCTTTCTAGGGTTCGCTTAGGGCAGCTGGATCGAAGATAGCCCCTTTCCCCACAGCCATAGCACCTAGGACTGTATCCTTCATTGTGGTCGCGAACCGTAACTGCTGCAACCTCCCTAGCGCGAGGGGTACGACGATCCTGCCACAGCCAGGCGGTGTCGTTAGCTGCACTACCCTCTCGAGATCGATCAACTCTCCTTTCTACAGTTCGCTTAGGGCAGCTGGAGCGAAGATGGCCCCTTTCACCACAGCCATAGCACCTAGGGCTGTATCCTTTGTTGCAGTCGCGAACTGTAGCTGCTGCAACCTCCCTGACGCGATAGGAACGATGATCCTGCCGCACGGCCTCCACCTCCAGTGCATGGGCCAAGGCGTCCTTAAGCGTCTCGTGGTGCCCGAGCCTCACAGCAGCTCTGACTTCCAGGTCGCGGATGCTGTCGATGAATGTCTACACCAGGTTTCCTTCAATGAGCGCAGGTACAGACTGGTATGCTTTTCGAACCATCTTCTCCACCTCAAGGGCCCACTGCTGCAGGTTTTCGTTGCTGCGTTGCATGCGATCTTTAAGCTGCGCGCGAAAGACGCCAACTTCAATACTTCCCCGATCGCCCCTTGCAGCGCCTATAAATATAAATTAGCACCGAAATATCCAGAATATTCAAGTAAACACGCGCAAGGTACCGAGTTCGAGTTTCAACTTCAAGAAGTTTAGTTCTTCGGTTCGACACCAGATGGCGCTAGTGCCGTCGACTTTGGCGCGTAACAGAACCATAAAAATACGTTTTATTTCATCATTATGTTTACTTCTATTCATCTGATAAGCTTTGTATCCCTTTTTTTCTAAGGGGACGTAATAAAGATTTTAAAATAAAATATACTTTTTTAATATAAAAACAATTAATTGTAGCTTAAAAAAACTCATTTTTATTGCGTATTTTAGGTAAAATTTCATATAGTAAGCCACACCAACCCGCCATTGCATGTTTGTGTGTTTATCTTTATCTAATCTTACGACGACGATATTGTTCGCAACTTGTGTAAGTGAGATAGATATAAAAATCATTTTGAACTTGGATGGAAACAACAGTTTTTGTACAAAATCATAAGTGGGAACACTTATTGTGACGGACGGAAACTATGGAACCCTACACTGAGCCTGGCCCGACACGCTCTTGGCCGGTTTTTTTATATTTATTTGTTACATCTATGAGTTAAAAATATCATTTCGTATTGTTGTCGATATTCCACGCATTAGAACTAAATGGTTTACTTCGACATTTTTAATTCGTACAGCAAAGGAGTGGAATAATTTGTCGGCGTCTATCTTTCCGTCCGAATACAATCTGGGCGTCTTCAGGGCAAGAGTGAATAGGCATTTGTTACGCTAAGACAGTGCGATTTACCCTCTAAGTCTGCATCACCACTTACCACCAGGTGCGATTGTGGTCAAGCACTGGCTTATAAAATAAAAAAAAAGATCCATTTGAATGATCGATCCGAATGTACCGGTACGCGTGACGAAATGTACACGTAAATAATTATATTTTGTACGCATTTCAATAGTTTTCATGTGGTTGGGTTTGAAAGTAAGTCACCGGAATTTGAGGATTTTGTCACTCTGGTTGGGTCAAGGGGTTCATCTGAAGCACCCCATGCGATTTTTGCTGCCGAACAGTGTCGAAGTATTTTTAATTTTTTTTTGTTATTGGTAAATAACTAACTAAGTGTTAAATGGAACGTACATTTAGCTATTATAAATTCTAACTTTTTTGATGTTGCATCTGTCAAAGTTATCTCAAAATGCGTAAAATGAATCGCTAGGCCGATGATTTTATTGACAGTGATCACTTCACGTCATTCCGTTGTTCCGAGTTTACGTGAAAGTGCTCCCTAAGTATGGAGTGTAGAGGTAAGGAGTACAGACCATTGAATACTATAATACGTAGCGTAGACAGAGAACTCTGTCTACTATTACATACATAATAGAACGGGGGAGTGAGCGGAGCCCGCATAGCCACTAAAATGTCACTAACACGACAATATACACGTGTAAATGTCAACACGAGATTTGTTTTGACGTTACAATCGTTTCCAAATTTCGCATGCAAATTATTTAAAAACTGCCAAATTGCTCCTTTTTAAAAATAAATTTACAAATAAATATGTATGTACAAATAAATATGTACAAAAAATGTTTTTTTATAATTTTGAAACAATAATTAAGTATTTACACAATTAAATTGTATTTAGCTGCATTTTTGAGCTTATTATAACGAGTTTATTGTTTGGAAAATAGACCACTAAGCGAACGTGAGCTGCTCATTGAGCATAGACAATTTCACTGCATAGTGCATACGACTGTGCATTTTATAAATGGCTGTGGATACTTACTGCTTGGGCTGACTTATTAAAAATTGTGAACAAAGGTGACGGAAAGGTCTATTATTTTGTTTTTGCGTGGTTTTTTTTTTCTTTATAATCATATTGTTTCTTTCGCAATAGAACTAGTTGATATAAAAACTACGTCTAAGTCGTAAATTAGGTCCCATAGTAAATTTTTTCATACCAGATTTGTGAATGTATAGAACATTTAAAAATCAAAATAGTAACATTTGTCATGATCGGCAAAAAATATTAGACTATATAGGGTATTTTTGAAACCCTCCCGAAAACGAAGACAGACGATAGTACCAACGATATCTTTAGATTTGGGACCAAAAGTAAGCGGATTCCAATGAAAAAAAAAATCTTTTCCCAAAGTTTTATTATCTTTATTCACGCTCCATCATATTAGTACAGCTAAATGAAACAATAATTTCATAAAAAAATTTATGAAAATACTGAAAAATAAATTCAGCAGTGAAAATTAAAATGGTACCAGCTGATTATTGGGTCAATAAACGCTCGGACGCTGAACTCTTTTATCTAGCTCCGTACGGAAGAATGCAATAGGTATTACTGTACTTCGCTAACTCTACCCTTCCCTTTCGCACACGCGCTGACGCCTCTCGGCCGACTAGTGTCACCTCGCAGTTGTAGTGGCGGGCTGCGGGCCGCGCACATATTGACCCCTTATCAGATGATGTTAGGTATTTGAAATTTCACTACTGGTTTTACGTTTAAGTATTTTCGTGTTTTTTTTTTTTTTTGAAATTATCGTTTCATTTAGCTGTACTCACATGACAGAGCGTGAATAAAGCTAATTAAACGTTGTAGGAAAACGATTTTTTTTCATCGGGATCGTTTTCCTTTTTACCCATCGTCAAAGGTATCGTTAGTATCGTCTGTCTTCGTTTTCGGGAGCGTTTCACAAACACTCGTTATAATAAATGAACTAGATATTTGTTAACATCTTCCAATTTTTAAATTACACAATTTTTTTTTTAATTTCTTTTATTTCATCAATAACAAACCATCAGCAATAATTTTTATTGTTATTTTTTATTTCTAACCTATTAAATAGGTACGTGTGCAAAAACCATCGATAATGGCCAACATCGATGTTTTGAGTCGATACAAACATCGATGTTTCTGTAACATCGATCATTCCTAGGTTGAATTGAATAGATGTGTGAATGTGAAGGACTGACTGAAAGAATGGGATAGGTTGGTGTGGTGTAGACTGGTGTAGATGTAGACTGCCTCTGGTCTGTAGCTCTGTCCGCGAATTTGCGGACGCGCAGGCGCAATGTCGTGACGTGACGTAATTGTCCATTCATACTTTTTGTTCATTCAATGAGTCAAAATAGGTATCTTATTCAATCTTATTGAAGATGTGTTGTGATAATCAAGCTACAACTCGGGACGTAAAACTAGAGCAAATGTGCTTTTATGTATAGTATTTGTTGTTGTGAAGTGAAATTTGTGTAATGTCTGTTAAAAAGTGCATTCATTGATGAAATTAGTGCATAATATAAGGCACATGCGCAATGCAAGGATGAATTCATAAGCAACTGCATTAGAAAATTTAATTGTACATGTAAACTCATAATTTAAAGAGTACTTTCCCACATGTGCGGACTTGAACCATCCAGTAATTTGTTGAAAAGAGGCTCAAGTAGAACATTACGACACTCCGGAAGTGGCGGGACAAGCCGGCCGAGGGGCTCGTTCCGAAAGAGATAACAGCGGATGAAAGAGATAAACAGTTATGGATTTAACATGGCGGACGAAACGCGTAAAGTGCGAGTCGAAGAAAGATTAAAAATAAAGATTGGTATGTATGGAATCTTTATTAATATTTTGCTTTTAATGCACCTTGTTTCGATATATAGGCATTACAAAACAATAAGTTCTAATGTGTTCGAAATCGAGTTGTCTAAGTTTTGTTGTCATTGTGTTGAACAGGTGGTGCCCAAGACTAGGTTTCGAAGTTTTACCGAAATTGCTTTAGTATTTGGTTTTAATTTAGATATCTTCAATAAGATGCCGACGTCCATACTGACTATTTATATATATATCTCTTTTATATTTATTTAATCTTTACACTATCCATTTGTTTTTGTCGTGATATGCTTTGACAGTTCGTGCAGTTTATGAATGAATCGCCGTGAACACAATGAACTCGTGTTTAGATCATATTAGATTAGATATTTTTGTTGCAGGTAGGTATATTGTTGTACATGTATTAAGGCATCTTTAGACTTTTACATTGTAATTTACTTACGGGGTGGGTGCTAAGAATAAAAGTGAGGAAAATACGAAAGTATTTAATTAGGTAAATAATATGTTTTTGTTACTTTTTACATGTTTTGCTATTTATTCAGTTGATAATCTTTCTACATGGAATTTAATTTTAAATTTTATCTACTATTATTGTAAAAATAAGTGAATATTGCCTGTTTAAAATTATAATTAATTAATTTTAAAATCTTTATGTAAAAGTTATTATTGAACAATATTACTAACTTTATTGAATATCAACAAGCAATAAATAAGAACATCATGATTACATATTTTTGAGTCATGATGATAAACATTAATAAAAACATACTGTTAATATATTGGGTAGTATTATATGTGTTGCCTTTTTTTTGCGGGTGTTTGTGGACTGTATTGGTTATTCTCAAAAATCTGGATGGGATATTCAACACTCTAGCCAATTGCAATATTTTTTAAGAGTTGTCAAAACAAAATAAATAATTCTATAAAAATCCTTTAAAACATATGAAAAAATAATAGCTTTTATATTCAAATATGTATTTGTTTACTTTAAAATAATAAAAATTGTTTTTTAAGATAAAGTGGATATTCAATTAAGATTTGAGACTAATATTAAAAGAGGCAAACTTAAATTATGTAGTTCATTATAAATTTTGGTATCAATTTCCAAATATTAAAGTATATTTAAAGCCTAAGCTTAAAAAGCCTTTATGCTAACACTTAAATAATGTAATAATAATAATAATGTTTATTTCTCACCACAAACAAAGTTACATTTAGAGTTATAAGTAGCATATAAGTAGTACAAACAACTTTGCCCGTGGATCGCTGGTGCCTATGGTGGGCAAGATACCCGTATTACAGGTTACCAGGTCTCCACCTCTATGAGGAATGCTATTTATATCTAAAACATTAACACATAAAGATTAACTCTATTTCCTTATTTGTCATACCTAATTGAAATAATTGGTTATGGTTAAGAAAACTTAGAAGTGTGTGTGCATGTTTGTGTTTGTGTTTTCATTAAAATCTTTGTAAGTAAATTTTTTTTCCTGTAACACAATTTAGCCTTTTATCCTCATCAGCCTATTAACAGTCCACTTTTGGACATGGAATTTATTCAAAGTAGCTATAGTATGCCTTGTCACTACTTAAAATTCTGGTTAGCAGTTTCTGTATGAGATTATTCATACCTTTGATGCTGGTTTATTTCATCGGTATCTTCTATTTATGTAGTGTGAATGTGAAATAGTAATACTTTCCATTACAGCAATTTAATGGCTAGGCTTTAATCTTAAGTCCACTGTTGAATATAGGTCTTCTCCATGTCTCATAGGAGGGATATTTACTATAGTCTCCATGCTTGGCAAGTGGGTTGAAAAGCACAGTTTTTTACTTTTAGTTGTTATTATAGGAAGATGGTGCTGCCCATCTCCTGAATTGTTTCCTCTTATAGCACCCTCGCGATGATATGAAGTAATACTTCCAAGTGTATCTAAATCCTCTTTAGCTCTTCGAGGACTTAGTCCCTTAATAACATCCACAGAATGAGATGGGTTGATGGAGTAACATCTTTGATATGAAATTATTTTTCATAACTTAAACACAAACAAAAAAGTTAGTTAATTTGCACATCATATATAATTTCATTGTTAGAATATTTAACAAGAAATCATATAATAAGAATAATTTATTACTTTATTAATAGTTTATTGAGTAGCTCAATTGTGCATTGTTCAAATAATTTAAAGAAGTAGGTACATCTATAACTGATTTGTGTAGGTGTCAGTGCGGGTGCATAAATCTGTGATAAGCAGAAGTATGTCTGTAGAGATAGGGATGCAGTATGCCTTCCGGGGCATGACATATGACCTAATCTCCTATGCCAACTTTATTATCACATACAATGAACCCTGTTTGATTGACCCTATCTAAACCCTAATTTAGAAGTTTGTTTATATAAACATCTATAAAATATATAGTCTTTTCTCTTTTAAGCCCTTATTTCAGTTACTTATTTGATTTAAATAACAAACAAAAGATGAGTTGTAACTGGAACAAAGTAACGGGAAATATAATAACTTTGGTTTATTATTGCAAATTCTCATAAGGATTTTTATAAAAATAGTATTGACTCTGTTTTGATTAAATGTAAGGGACAATTTTCTTATGTAGTGAACATACATTCCCCCCATGGATTGTTCATAGGAATACCATACCACCTCCCATCAATACTATAATTTCCACACTTGACAGGTATGTTGGCACTGCCATTTTTTATTTAGTTGTTACCAGGAAAATGGCACCTCATATGACTCTCGAGCAATAATAGTGGCTAGTGAATTTTCTTATGCTGATACTACACCGCCATCTCTCTTTTTTATAATATACTCTTCATTTTTTGATAGCAGAAATATTACCGTGAAATTCATATTTGCTTTTTGCAAATGCATATATTTTTGTAAGTTTTTCTTGATTATACATAGTATTGACAAAAGTATCATACCAAAATTTCGGTTTTGACCGGTTTCGGCCAAATAAACTGGCTTTGGTGCCATTTTGACTCGGCCGAAACTAACCTACGTAAGCTGTTGGATAAATTGGGGTGTTCCAAATGTTTAGATTGAATTATACCCTTTGAGCTTTAGTTTGCTACCCAAAAATAAATTGTCCGATGATGTCTGTTCATCGGACATCAAGTAATTCAGTTAGAACAAATGTAGAAAAACTTTATTTAAATTATTATTATTAGAGCTATGACTAAAGGAACCAAACCATGACTCTTCACTGATGGCCATATAAGAAAGCTCAAATTCACTTACAAGGAAACATTCTCATGTATTATTATCCAAATTTAATGATACTGTAAGTTTTGCTATATTTAAATCTTAGAGACACCCTAAGAATGTCCTTAAATATGAGCCAATAATGTGTTCATCCTCTAAACATAAGTTTTAGAAAATCCAAAAGACATATTTAATTATAATAATTTCCTTTTAAGCTGACTTGCTGACTGAAAAGGAAGAGGTTCAATTCAACTGGTTTTTTTTTGTATGCTTCTTATGCAATATTTTCCCATATTGAGACCGGATTTTGAAGTATCTTTTTTTTTAAATAGGGCTATATATAAATCAGGAGTGGTAGAAATAGAGGATGAAGTTTTTGTTGTAACTATTAAGGTAATTTTTTTAACGTAATATTCTTAAGTCCACACAAAATGATAAGAAAAATGCTGTTAAAAAGTAAAAGCAGACTTGAAAGAACTGAAAAGAATAAAATAATTTTAACATTCTGAAGTTGGGGCTCGAATTTTATCTTCTATACAACTATGGCTTAGCCTATTTACACTGCCAAACAAGAGTGCATCCATACGTTCATTACAGCCCGTAAAAGTCCACTGCTGAACATGGGCCTCCTACATAGATTGTTTCATAGGAATGATTGTGCCATAGTTGCACGCTTGGTAGGCGGGTTGGCAACACCAGTTTCTTATTATTTTGATTTGTTATTTGGACAACGCTGCTACCCACCTCTTTTTACGACACCCACGGTATATGGGATAGTGGATATTTTTAGACCACCACTACACAGTGCATGCACCGCACTAAATAGGTGAGAGGATGGGTTCTACCCAGACACGTCTCAGAGGCAGAAAAATAGTATAGCTATCTAATAGAAGTTTTACTTAGTTGTCTCTTAGTATTTAAAACAAATGACATACCTGAATGTCATCGAGGTCGGAGAGGGTCACCTGGAAATGTTTCCTTACCAGTGAGCAATGCGCTGCACGGAGTTTCTCTGCATGATAAAATTGTCAGTAAAACAAGAGTTACTGTGATAGCGCAATGGACCAGTGGGCTGAAGTGGCATTAAGCCATATAGCTTGAACAATCAATAATCTCAAGTTACAGATTTCAAGGTATAGTGAAAATTTGACAAAGCATAAGCTTTAGTGTCGACCCAAATTAAAATAGGATCCAAATATTTGATATTACTATTTAGACTCAGATATTATTATTTTTAGCAAATCTGGATTGGATACATCATATTTAAATTAATAAGTTTTGAGAAAATAAACTTAAAATTTCACAAAAATCCATGCATATGTCAACCATACAATATGCAAGCATTTTGGTTTGGTTTTGCGTATGGGCGCGAATAACATGGTTATTCGAGCCATGATATCTCTCCGAAGAAGCTCAGCAGTCCCTTGATGTTGCAAGCAACTTCGGGGAGCGATCCCGGCGTGCCGAGATGTTTAGCCCTGTATGAAGCGACTTCTGGACATGTCAGCAACACGCGAGCCGCCGTTTCTTCCTCTTCCATGCATGCATGCAACCTGCATCCATTATCCATCCATCCATTAGGGCCTATAAAAGTTTAGCCACTGCTAACATAGGCCTCCCCTATAGATTGCCTCAGCGTATGGGCGGGAATAACATGGTTATTCGAGCCATGATATCTCCCCGAAGAAGCTCAGCAGTCCCTTGATGTTGCAAGCAACTTCGGTGAGCGATCCCGGCGTGCCGAGATGTTTAGCCCTGTATGAAGCGACTTCTGGACATGTCAGCAACACGCGAGCCGCCGTTTCTTCCTCTTCCATGCATGCATGCAACCTGCATCCATTATCCATCCATCCATTAGGGCCTATAAAAGTTTAGCCACTGCTAACATAGGCCTCCCCTATAGATTGCCTCATAGCGAGGATTTTGCAATAGTTGCCACACCTGACAGGCAGATTGGCAACCGCATGCATCAGTTGCCCTCTGTCGCTTCGTATGACATCCACGGGACCGTATGGGGTAGTGGATATTCTTGAACCGCCACTGCACGGGATCTCCTAGGTAAAATCTTGAGTAGTGTCTATGTTACGGAAGTGTTTTTTAAAAAACGTTTTAAAGGAAAATTTTTCTCTAACTTCCTCTTATTTTACTTTTTTATTGAATTTTGTAAAAAATGTATTAATTGAATTTTCATAATTTAATAGAGGACCAGTGTAAATACTAACACAATGCAATATTTAATATTACAAGTGAAGGGAACTATAGACCCAACTTTTGTCAACCTGTTTAAAGAAAAGGCAATTGCCTCATATTTTGAGGATGACACATCTAACTCGTAAACCAACAAATTAATCTTATGGACTTTGAAATTTTACTTATTATTTATGAATTTAGAAATTGTCTTTATCATCCTTTTATTAAAAAAAAAAAAAACATCAAATAAATAACCAAAAAAAGTTCAGAATAACGTGAAATGTAATAATGGTAATAATATAATAACTTATATAATAATGATACTTTTATATAATGGTTATTAGTTCTTTACACGCTATGTACTTCGTGTTGTAGTTTATTTAAACTATGGTACCTGTGAATGCATATTGGGTAGGCGATAGTTGCGAGTTGCGACGCGGTGTTGCTCGGCCGATAAACGTTGCCTATACATAATATGGTAACTTCCGTCGTGCCCGCGCCTTATCTACACCACACCTTTGTTCTACCACCACTTAGTCAACTTATCCAAACATGCTGTTTTTAATTGAACATTATATTATGTTTTATACATGATTCACCTATATCAATGTAGTCTTTAAAAATCTTAGGCATATATGATTATTTTTGGAGTTATTTATAAGAATTTGGGCTTCAAATTATAAATGTAAGTTCTGGATGTGATAACAGCAACTTTAAGTTCACTGATTATTAAACTTAATTTTATTTATTTCACTGATTTAAATCATCAAGAGAAATACATAATATAGTCCCACATGAATGGTAAAAATTGTAACAATTGAAAATTAAGAAATGCAAGGTTACTTTACAATGCAATAAGAATTTATGTAATTTTAAAGGGAAAAATAACAGTTAATTTTATTCAAGCAACAAACTTAAATCTGTTAAACCTGTTATTTGAGGAAAACCTATAGTATACCAGCAAACATTTCTAAAAGCACCATCATTTCTGTGTTCAGATCTTTTCATTTTAAATACCTACTATAAAATAACAATAACATACTGAAAATTATCTACATCATTATCTCATGCTCATGTATGCATACAATTCATTAAATTACATTCTATCATTATCTTCACGTGTACATGCAAGTCCTGAAGTGTATAAGTTGATCCGCAAACCATTTTCTTATTCTGAAAAATATTACATATCATAGCATATTCAACAGTACCTACTTCTCAACACAGTATAAAACAAAGTCGCTTTCCGGCTTTCCGCCGTCTGTAGGTACGCTTAGATCTTTTGAACGGATTTTGATGCGGTTTTCATCAATAGACAGAATGATTCAAGATGAAGGTTTATATGTATAATACATGCTTATGTTGGCGAGCTTCAAAAATCACGCGTGCCAAGCCGGGGCAGATCGCTAGTCTAATGATAAGTCCTTGCCACATAGGCACAGTCTTACTACTTCCACTGTCTCCCTAAGTTAGATGACCCTGATTCAGATGAAGCTGTAAGAGTCGCATAGACTAACAGCAAAAACATCTCGAAAATAGAGTACCACAGTCTATAAATCCATATACATTATACTGTGCTACTACTAACAGTCGGTTATCGAAATCGAAAGCGTCTATACGGGGCAATTGTGCGGTGCGGGGCGAGACGCTGGTGGAGGGCTCAATCTAGGGTTGTCCTGTCACGTAAATAAATTAAAATAGTTCAAACTACATACATGTGCTATGAACAACTGTGGGTCGTCCTTATTTAAAGATAAGGAATTAAAGTTTCATCAGTTTCCACATAAACAGGAATTTGTTTAAACGTGAATTAAAATAAAATATTTTTTATTGCTTCCCGTTCTGACAACCCTAGCAATTTATTGTTAATATCGGCTTTTCCGATAACATCAAACGCGATGACTGATCGTATGTTCTTCACATAGGTTATGTTTAGATATTGTTGTAGTGTCTTTACTCTTTATGAAGCCAAAAGTGTTAGTAAAGTCATATTTGCGACAAGCTTTTCTCATGCTACTTTAATTACATGGTCTCATTTTTGTAATAATGGAAGCAATGTGAAGCAATCAATGTTGTATAAAAATAAATTTGTTATTTAAGAATATCTATTCCCATGAGTATGATCAGATTAATTTATAGACAAAACAAACAGAAAATTATTTTAGTTTTTTGGCCACTTTTTGTACCTGCCCTATTATTACTATTTAAAATTCTCATAATACTAAAAATCTAAATTACAAAACAACAAGTAAACCGAGAAGATAATTTGGAAAAATAAAGTTTTCGCCGTCATTCTAAGCAGGGCATAATCTCAAACCATGTCAATCAAACAAATAACCTCGGTCTATAGCTGCTCTTGCCATAGGAAATTCTAATTGAGAAGTGACACAACCTCTTACAGCGGAGTAGAGGTATTATCTCTATTGGATATATAAATATAAAGAAGAAATAGTAAGGTCTGAGAGTTGAGCCCTGAGAAACGCCCATTTGTACTATCGTCTCGTCCCGGAAAAACTCTAACCTTTGATAACAAACAACATTAGATAAAAACTTTTTGAGTTCCGTTACACAAATATGGAGTAATATATTTAAGAGTTACGTGGTAGAGCCATGCTGCAGTTATATTAGTAGTATTGTTGTAGCACGAATGGGTCGGCTCGACCGGGAAAGGACCACGCTCTCACAGAATATCAGCGTCAAATAGTAGCTTAATGCTGCTGTGTTTCGTATGGTGAGTGTAGAGAACTGGAGATCCTTTTTACTGGAAACGAGGCATTCCATCTAAGTCCTCACACATGACAGCGAATCAGCATTTTGATTCGTAATCGAGCATAGATGTAAATGTGTGGGCCACAGAAACCATTTACTATCAGGTGGACTGTGTGCTCGTTTGTCATACTATCCTATAAAAAAATATATGTTGTAATTTCCTAATTAATATCTCACGGTGAACAGTGAACACGATCTCAAATACATTAATATTAAACCTTTAGAAGGTCACAAAAATATCCAAAGCATCTTGTAAAATCTACCATGCATTGAAAATGTATTAAATCAGTTCGAGCTTCTATCGAGCTATCCCTTGTAAAACTGACCTGATTTTATGGAGCATTTCATTTACGTTAACCATAGTTAATATTTCATCTTAAATTATTTTTTTCAAACGGCGTAAGCAATTGCTCACGCCGCTCCAAAGGCAGTGATGCGTAACCTGTTGCTGCAAGTTTTTGGACCTTTGTTGCAGGAAAAAGGAAATAATTTTGGGTCAAATTGTTAGGGGCGATACACTTTAGTTCATCATTATGAGGCTGGTTCTAAACACCTTAGAGCTTTAGGACTCGATTTGGTGAAAATAGTGTTTCTACAACGGGCGAGTTCTACGAATAATTGAAAGCGTAGAACTCTACTGACGATATGAGGTAAAAAAGCGAGGAAAATTGAGCGAAGACAGACCGCTCATGCGCAAGAGAAAGAAATAAAGAAAAGAAACATAAAAAGATTTATTTAACCAAAGCACAACATTTAGAAATATACTCGTAGATATTCGTAGAACAAATTTCAAATTTGTAATTCATAATTATGTAGTTTAATGTCAAGACGCATGTTCTAGTGAAAGGGCTTTGAAGATTAGTAATACCCGCCTTGCAGTCCGGATATAGCCCCTAGCGATTATTCTTTACTTCTAAAATTGAGCAATCAAGATAAGATTAAAGAACGTTGTTTCGGTCCATTTTGTGGAGGAAGAGAAAGACGTAGAGAATTTTTCGACTGTATGAACATGATTAATATTACGTACCATAGGAATAGATTTAGAAGGAAACAATTTTACTCCCTACTCATGGCATATGCCTGTACAATAATAATGGGGTTTTATTAACCACTTTTAGCAATTATACGGTGATGTATCATGTCTATTGAGTTCCAGCATCTACTTACCATCAGGTATGCTGTGTGTTTGTCACCCTTATTATATAAAAAACTGGCCAAGTGCGCGACGGGCGACGCGTAGAAAGAAGTAGGGTTCCGTGGTTGCCCGTCACAATATGTGGGCTTTCTTGATAATGAGCGTATTAAGTGAGTCGCGTTTTGAACGCTATACCGACTAAAACGGGCCTAAATGGGAAGATGGTAACTGAAGGACTTATTTTCAAATCAGACTTATAGGGAATGGTATTCAAAAGAGATAAAAAACTTTTCTTATTTAAAAGTGATACAATTTACATCAAATCAATCACATGCAAAATCCGTGCAAAGATAGTTGACCATCTATTTATATATATTCCCGGCAGTGCAACCCTAAGATATATATGACCGTAACGAACCCTCACGCAAACCACCACTGCCCTAAATTGTTTTGAGGGTCGCCCGCTTAAACCAGAATTATGACGAATGAAACTGTTTTAAGAACTGTTGTATGAATACTTTGAATGAGACCTTAAAACAACCATCAACTAAAAAATAGCGAAAGTAGTAAGTAAGTAAGTCCTCCCTGCCCCTCGTAATGAACCTTGGAGTGAAAATTTTCGCGTTAAATTTATTTTGACCTGCCTACACAAATTTCATATAACCGCCAACGCCAAATTACAGACGAATATTAATATAGTACCTACCTCGCCAGGTTACTCGATTTGTCTATTTCAAATTAATTTTTTCTTGGCATTTCTTTTTTAGCCCGTTATGAATGAACACCCTAGTATTTTATCGTAAAATATATTGTTGGTGGTATTGTAAATATTGGATAATACAGTTAATTCACAACCTACGGGAAATGTAGGCGGAATGATCAACAGATATGCGTAGCACTCGAGTCAACGTGTCAAAATGGTATTGAGATAAACATAGCCATTAAGTAATTTGTTTATATACACGTTAAGCTCGAGTGATACTCCAGCAATAAGGGTCGACACGCCCGCTGAATCGTAATTAGTCTTTTTACTAACATTTTTCGGGTATGGAACAAAGGAGGGCATCCACGACTTTTTCTTCCATATTTGACAGTTTTCATACCGTGGAAGTTAATCTATTCCAAAAATGTAAAGGTTTATGTTCATTTCTGTACTATTAGTATTTTATAACAATTAGATTAAAAATAAATAAACCAAACCACAGATATTCGTAAATATAGAAAAATAAAAAAAGAGTTAAAAGTGTGCAAAAAATTAAAGGGAAAATCACTGAGGCATTGTTTTTTTTATATAGAAGAGGGGGCAAACGAGCATACGGCTCACCTGATGTTAAGTGATTACCGCCGCCCATGATCAACCGCAACACCAGGGGAATTGCAGGTGCGTTACCGGCCCTTTAGAAAGAAGTAAGCTCTTTTCTTGAAGGTCCCCAGGTCGTATCGGTCCGGAAAAATCGCCGGTGGTAAACTATTCCACAGAGAGGTTGTACGCGGAAGAAAACTCCTTTTGAAACGTACAGTGGTGGACCGCCAAGCATCCAGATGGTGTGGATGGTATTGGGACGTTTGCCGCGTAGTGCGTTCACGAAATTTGGCGGCTGGGATTAATCCGAACCATTCCTCAGAGCACTCTCCATGGTATGTGCGAAAGAAAATGCAAAGGGATGCAACATCTCTTCGCAATGCCAGTGAATCGAGCCGATCGGAAAGCACTCGGTCGTCGACGATTCGAGCCGCTCTGCGCTGGATGCGGTCAAGTGGAAGGAGCTGGTACTGGGGAGCCCCAGCCCAGAGATGGGAACAGTATTCCATGTGCGGCAGAACCTGCGCCTTATAAAGTTGCAGGCGTTGTGCCGGCATGAAATACTGTCCCGCTCTGCTGAGCACGCCAAGCTTTTTAGAGGCCAATTTGGCCTTCCCTTCCAAGTGACCACGAAACTGCACGTCACTCGATATGTCGACGCCGAGGATTCCGATACTGGCTGAGGCAACAAGGGGAGTGCCTTGAAACTGAGGGGATACGACAAAGGGGTTCTTTTTAGCGGTTAACGCGCAAACTTGTGTCTTCTGGGGGTTAAACTGGACTAGATTTAGTCGCCCCCAATCCGAGACTCTGTTCAGCAAAGACTCGACTTCAGACACAAGTTTATTCCGGCACTCGGAGACGTTTTCCCGAGAAATATTGGCTCGACCGGTGTAAAGAGCATCACCAGTGCTGTCATCCGCATAGCAATGAATGTTACGGGTTTGCAACATATCATGATATGCAGAAGAAACAGCGTTGGCGACAGCACGCAGCCCTGTGGAACACCAGCATTAATAGGCTTGCAATCGGAGCTTGCACCGTCAACAACGACCTTGATGCTTCGATCTGCAAGATTGTGTATTAATGTAATATTCTAAAACTGATAACTTTCATTTAAAACTGACTCCTAAATAAAATGACATTGTCTAACAAAAAAACTTCACCTCAGTGTAAAATAGCGACATCTGGTGAGCGGAAGATTATTAGCCTCCATTGCAACTACAAGCATCGCAATAACCCAAAGTATTATGCTTTTAAAAATATATTATATACATGTAAGTAAAATGTTTGGCATATAAGCTTTTAAATCTTTTGCCATTAATCATGCAATCACTCATAGTGCTATCGGTAGGTAGTATTGCTCGTAATCGCATCTTTCTTCACTCGGATCGTTTGCCTAAATCGACAAGCTTGACTGGCGGTCCGGCGTATGTAGCGTTCGTTGCCAGACTTCCGGATAAAGCCGGACACAGTTAGGCTTTTTGGTTGCGTGTCCGGCCGAATTAGACGGGGTCTGGCTTTTGTTAGGCTTTTTAAATTTGACCATTTCTTTATATTTTTCATATACTTACATTCATATTATTGCAATTATTGAAATTAATTTTGTACTGAATATTGAATAATTAATAATAAAGAAGACTGATTTATTCAATTGTTGTTATTTCGTTAGAACTTAAGATTTTACGGTAAATGTTAAAAAACATGTTTTACTTTAAAAAAGAAAGTCTTTTACTAAGACAAAAAAATAAGGGTGTCGGGCCTTTTTACCAAAATGTCCGGCTAAGCTCGCTGGTCTGTCCGGCTGTGACAGTGACTACAGACTTCCATTTGGCACGATCCTGACACCTCTCACGTCTATTTTACATAAATATAACAACGCATACATGCTCGTCGGTTAAGGGTACTCTAGTCACCTCTATATCCTGTATACTAAGGCTACCGCGCATCGTTTAGCATAAAGTTGAAACCGATGCCCTATAGAGGATCCGATCTCTTTACATTTGCAGCGTTTGGGAGTCTAATAGGTCATTGAACTTCAAATTCTACGTACTCCAGGTTCCTGCAAAATAAAAAGAGACATTCCTCGCTCCCGATTTCTGAACCTCTGGGGTAGTGTTTCGCCGATATAGGGGCGCGCCAAATAAGAATGTTACGAGTACCTAAATAGTGTTATTTATGTACTGTATTTTATTGTATAAAATAGTCTATTATTATAATTGATTCGCGAGTACTAATATTAAATATATAATATAATACTGTTTCTTGATGTGTACAAAGAAACGGTATTATAATATTACAACTATAAATACTTAAAACTCACGTTAAGTCGTTTATTAATAATTCTTTTCTTTTAGTGATTATGTTAAGAATAAAACACGAGGAGTCAAACTAGGAACGCCATATTATGTATGAAGTATTTTGTGATTGTGTGTGTGACTAAAAGATTGTGCGTAATGTAACCCGTTTTGTGATATTTCGTACGGTACTTTAACGTCCTCTTTGCGTGATTAAATTCCATGGCAGATGCGTTACCAGATATACCTCACAGAACTGTCTAGTACAGGAAACACGCATTATAATATTGGCAGTGAGTATTAGAGCTGTGGTCTTGTAAAGTCAATGAGCTATAGACTGAACGTGGCATTGACACTATCCGGTACCCGCGGTGATTCGGTCAGCGTTGCGTTTATAGATCTTGGTTAACTGAAAATATTGCTGTACGTTTTGTTACCCTCACGTTATTTTCGTATACTTAAAGATAGTTTCACTTTCATGATATCGTTGCATATTATTTTAAATTAACGCCAAACGTAACACTTAACTGACAATGAATATTTAGAATTTGAATTTGTTTCTTTTTATTATTTATGAACGACTCCGATCCGTAATAAATTTAACTAACGCCCAAACCCATTGAATAATTTAGGCAACGTAACAAGAAGTGTTTATATGTGACAGGCTCTTTAGACCAAAAACTGTGATCATCGTCATCATCATCATCATCATTACAGCCCTTCACAAGTCCACCGCTGAACATAGACCTCTCTCAAGGAATGCCACAAATGCAGTAGACTTGTACCGGTAGGCTGGCCCTGGCCCTGGAAATGTAGGGCGGCCCCCATCACTAGATAAAGTGACTTACTGTTAAAACAGTTTTACAGCTATAAAATTAATTTCGAGTACAATGGTGAGTGGTTGGTTACAAAAGTACGTTTGTGTATTTTGGTTTACCATCATCATCAGCCTGCGGCAGTCCACTGCTGGACATAGGCCTCTCTCAAGGCGCGCCGCTTAGCTCGATCTTCGGCTTCAGATCGTCGCTCCATCTAGCCAGGGGGCGTCCCACACTACGTTTACCTAAACGCGGTATCCACTCTATGACAGGCCTATTCCAACGATTATCGCTTCTGCGACAAATGTTTAGTTGTAGCACGAATGGGTCGGCTCGACCGGGGGACCACGCTCTCACAGAATACCAGCGTGAAATGGTAGCTTGATGCTGCTGTGTTTCGTATGGTGAGTGTGGAGAACTGGAGACCCTTTTTACTGGAAATGAGGCATTCCACTTAGTCCTCACGGGTGACAACGCATCTGCATTTTGATTCGTGATCGAAGATAAATGTAGATGTCCATGGGCCACAGCAACCACTTACCATCAGGTGGACTGTGTGCTCGTTTGTCACCCTATCCTATAAAAAAATATGACCAGCCCATTGACACTTCAGCCTGCAAATACGGAAGGCTACGTCGGTAATCGAATCTTTTCCACCAGAGAAACTCTTTCCATCTCCCACTAGGTGATTTTGAGTTTGCGGAGTAGTCTTACCGTAAGTGTCCACATTTCGGAACCATATGTGAGTACTGGCAGAACGCACTGGTTGAAGAATTTCTTCTTCAAGCTTTGCGGTATGGGCGATGAGAAGACCTGACGAAGCTTCCCGAACACTGTCCAGCCTAACTGAATCCGCCTATCGGCTTCTTTCTCGAAGTTGTTTTTATTTATCTGCTTTATCTGGCCGAGGTAGATATACTCCTGAACAACTTCAAGAATTTCACCATCAACGATAATCGGATCTGGTATGACATGACTTTAGTATTATTTAAATTCATACACAGACCGACACGTTGGGAGGCTTCATTTAGGCTACTCAGCATGTCCCATGTTCCTGCAGCGATTCTGCCATGACGACGATATCGTCGGCAAAGCGTAGGTAGATGTGAGATGTGTTCGCCGTTTATATTGATGCCGCATCCATTCCAGTTTTAAAAACATCTTCCAGTGCATTTGTGAACAGTATCGGGGATATTGTATCCCCCTGTCTCACTCCACTATGCAACTGGATAGGTTTTGTAAGACCACCCTGTACTTGGACGGATATCGAGCTCGAGTATTTAAATGTCTTAAGACATATATATATATATATATATATATATATATATATATATATATATATATATATCGCCAGTCAATCCGGTAACGCTGCAAGGAATTTATAACAGCCCAAGTTTCGATGGAGTCATAGGCTTTCTCATAGTCCACAAAGGCCAGACACAGAGGCTTATTATACTCATTCGTCTTCTGTACAATTTGCCTTACTGTGTGAATGTGGTCTATGGTGCCATAACTTCCTCGAAACCCAGCCTATTCGGGTGGTTGAAATTCGTCAAGTCCCCGCGCGAGTCGATCCATGATGACCCTTGCAAACAACTTATAGACGTGGCTCAGAAGCGAGATGGGCCGAAATTCTTTTACATTGTCTTGTCACCTTTCTTGAAAAACAAGACTGTGATGCTTCTGCTCCACGCCATTGGAGTTCTCCCATCTCGTACAACGCAGTTGAAAATTCGACAAAGCTCTTTAAGCAACGGTTGTCTCCCCGCTTTCAAGAGCTCTGTTGTAACTCCGTCCTCTCCAGGGGCTTTTCCATTTTTAAGTTGCCCGAGGGCCATCGTTGGGGGTTTGGGGTCAGGTTGCTGATTCTGAGAGGCATATAGTGTACCGTAGTAGCCTTCGATCTCAGCGAGAATTTCAGGCTTCGACGTGAGGGTTTTGCCATCACATGTCGTCAGTTTGTAATGGGGCTCCTCCGAAGCTTCCGAGCAGAGACTTTAGGATCCTTGTTTCGCTCTATTGCTTCTTGAATAAGGGTTGCATTAGAGTGCCACAAGTCCCGCCGTACAGCTTGCCTTACGAGTCTGGTGAGTGCCAACTGTTCTGGTGGCGCGGCTGTTGTTGCCTCACGTCGGTTTTTTATAAGCTGAACTGTCTCGTCTGAGAGCTTAGACTTCCGGCCTATATGTTGCCTACTGCACAACCTATTCCCCTCATGCCTTAAGGTCTAAACCACACTAGTGAGATCCTCGTCAATGTCCAATGTGGGTTTTAGGGCATCGAATCGATTCCGGAATTCCAACTGGAAACGTTGGGATCCCGCTACGGTTTGAAAGACCGGAGCGTACACTTCATCAGATGGGCTCTTTCAATCTCGAAATCGATATTCAAAGTGCCTCGAACAAGTCGGTGATCGCTTCCGATATTAAACCTATTGATCACTGAGACATCTATGAATATGTACTTTTTCTCCATCATGATGAAGTCAATCTCGGAGTTAAAGGCGTTAAAGTCCCCCATGACGACATTAAAGTTGGCTTTAGTGATGTGGTGTAAATCCTTCGCTATTTCTTCATACATAGCTTCAACTTCGTAGTCCGAGTGTGTTGAAGTTGGTGGGTAAACTTGTACAATCTTTACAGTATATTTTTCAGTACGTTTTAAAACAAGATACACTACCCTCGTCGACACACTGGAGATTTCTGAAGTGTTGTCACGGAGAACTCTGTTGACGAGGAAGCCCACTCCACCCTGGGAAAGATCATGTCTGTCATGATACTAGAGTAAGTGGCCTCATTCCAGGATTAGCGTGTCCTCTCCCTCTCTTCGGACTTCACTCAACCCCAGAACGTACTTCAACTTCGTAGTCCGAGTGTGTTGAAGTTGGTGGGTAAACTTGTACAATCTTTACAGTATATTTTTCAGTACGTTTTAAAACAAGATACACTACCCTCGTCGACACACTGGAGATTTCTGAAGTGTTGTCACGGAGAACTCTGTTGACGAGGAAGCCCACTCCACCCTGGGAAAGATCATGTCTGTCATGATACTAGAGTAAGTGGCCTCATTCCAGGATTAGCGTGTCCTCTCCCTCTCTTCGGACTTCACTCAACCCCAGAACGTACCACCATTGGGAAGTTTTGCCCTTAATAGTCACGCCGGGTAAGCGGGTTGGTTGTAGCAGTATCAGACACGTCCCACCTGTGACGCTGCTGCCCGTCACAGATCTGGATATTTTTGGCCTGACCAGAGAACTGAGATGGTTATTCTGCCATCTGTCGGATGCCAAAGCTTCTTCTTTTTTTGTTTTTTGGCTTTTCGCCCTTAGTCGCCTCGTACGACACCCACGGGTAGAGAGGGGGTGGTAAGATTCTAACTCCGCGCCGCTGCCACACGGCCAATATATTATATTTTGGTGATTTTGTCAATATGATATTTTCTTGACGATGCTGATCCCCGTATGACGAAGTTACATTAGAACTAGATTTATTGCGGCTTTAAGTTAAAGCAACAAATTTAATAGAATTCATTTAGAACACAGGTACAATAATCGTTTGAATAATCAATCAAATCAAAACATTTTTATTTGTTCTTTTGTTTTCACGCAGTCCATTCTTTACAGTCGAATATATGAATATCTTGATCACACATTTAAATGAATGATTCATTTGTAGTTTTTTTTATTCAAATGACTGGTTGCATTATTTCGCCTGGACTTGACCAATCTTTTATCATAATAAATAATGGAGGACGTTAAGTTACTGCGCTTGCAATGATGTATCAATTTTTTTTAAATAGATTATGTTTATAGGTGGCATCATATAAAAATAATGATGCAACTACTATGTGCTAGATGTGGACTATGTACAACATAGTCACAATTTTGTTTTGAATAGTACTGGGACGAATGCGTTTTATCGGCGTTCGAAAGAAGTTTCTAAGGCAATCTATCTTGTTAAGCTTCGAAAGTAAAATATCATTTAAATAGATAATTATCGCGTATCCTTAGATATTATGCCACCTATATAATAAATATTTACTTACAACAAAAGTATCATAATTAGAGTGACAAATCGGAGGTAAGTACTAAAACCTGCGGCCAATCTTAATATGTATATATAAATTAGGTAATAATAATAATATAATAATATAATAATTTTTGATTTAATAATATAATAAAGATTTAATAATATACTAATTAAATTTGCCGTGTGCAGTTTGGCCCAGCTTGAGAGATAGGATAGTTTTATTTTACCCATAAGTGAGCCACAATTTTTTTTTTTTGCGATTTTAAGGATTTTTAATAGGAGCTGACAAAGGGTCGTCGAAAAGGGCAGAACAACGTCTGCATGTCAAGAAAACGTTTTATCAGAACTCGGAAGTGGTATTTCGTCTTTTTTAATACTCTTAATTTTATTCTAAACTTAATTTTCTCGTGTATAAAAAAGAGTAGAATGTAGGTAAATGTTCCTTTTCATATTTTTTGTCGTACTACTTTTCTTCCTTCGAACGTAATATCTGCGAAGCTACAAATCTAGCTTTTATCTGTTAGCGATTTTAGCGCGCGCGGTAGCGGTCCGTCTGCCTTCGTGAATGGGGCGGACGAGTGTTTTCAATTCAGCGCGCCCATTCACGGAAACTTGGTGTTCCGTTAATGAAAAACGCGTTCATTTACGTTATCACCTCGTCGTCGTCGGCTGGTCGCGAACATCACGTGTTACGTTTGCATGTTTCCATTCAGAAAGTCTTATCCCGCTTTATCAACTATCGACGATAAGATAGAGATGATAAGGTTTATTATTGCGCCGTATCATATTCATGATATAGTAATTATAGTATATAAATAATGTTAGATAACCGATTGCTAATCAACACTACGGCTTATTATTCGGACGTTAACTCGTATTTATATTTTGTAATAACTATTATTTGTTGTTTATTAATGTTTTTTTTTTTTTATAGAATAGGCTGACAAACGAGCACACAGTCCACCTGATGGTAAGTGGTTGCTGCGGCCCATAGACATCTACATCTATCTTCCATTACAAATCAAAATGCAGATGCGTTGTCACCCGTGAGGACTGAGATGGAATGCCTCATTTTCAGTAAAAAGGGTCTCCGGTTCTCTACACTCACCATACGAAATACAGCAGCATTAAGCTACTATTTCAAGCTGGTATTCTGTGAGAGCGTGGTCCTTCCCCGGTCGAGCCGACCCATTCGTGCTACAACTATACTACTAATATAACTGCAGCATGGCTCTACCACGTAAAAATTATTAATGTATTTTAAACTTTGTCTATTGGGACTAGGAGTCGGTCTAGGTTGGTACTACTATTACCATAGAATACTATATTATACACAATAAAATGGCCGTAAATCTTATTTTATACGACGATAGGCATCGCCGAGAGCACACATACAAGCAATAACGTCGTATTATCACTACTACAAATCCGATTCGCTGTGTTGACAGACAGATTTTAATACATATTTATTTGTAAATAGCGTGCAATTTGGCATTTTCTATATAATTTGCATGCGAAATTTGGAAACGATTGTAACGTCAAAACACCTCGTATTGAGGTTTATACGTGAGAATTAACGTGTTAGTGACACTTTAGTGGCTACACGGGCTCCGCCCACTCCCACGTTCTATTATGTATGTATTATAGTATTCCATAGAATACAATAATACACAATAGAATGGCTGTCAACTTTATTTGGTACGAGTCTTGGCGTCGCCAAACCCGATTCGCTGTGTTGACAGAGTGAATAAATTTACACATTTTAGATTTTTGATTAATGTTCAACCATGACCAATGACCATCATTAAAAAACGTTTAAATTTTAATACATATTTATTTGTAAATAGGGTGCAATCTGGCAATTTCTAAATAATTTACATACGAAATTTGGAAACGATTAACGTTAAAACACATCGAGTTGACATTTATACGTGTGAATTGACGTATTAGTGACATTTTAGTGGCTACGAGGTCTCCACCCACTCACTCGTTCTATTATGTATGTATTATAGTATTCTATGACTATTTCCGATTTCTTTCGCCAAAGAGCACAGCTTGCACTGCTGTGTACCGGCCGGTCTATAGCTCTAAGGGCGCTTGTACACGTTAAGAAATTTCACCGTGTCTGCGGCAGATAATAACAATTCATCATGTATACGACAAGAGTTTTGTAGGATTTAGCCACGAAAATGTGTCGTGTCTGCTCCTAACAAGATAAATGGAGACATGCACACAATGAGATTAGTTTTCGGTCAGTCATGCGTAGGGTATGGTGCACTAGTTAATTTTGTTTGTAATGGATAGAATCATGTTAACAACGAAGCAATAAATGATTATTGCATATTATATATATATATATATATATATATATATATATATATATATATATATATATATATATATATATAAATAAAAAAAATAAAAAGTTCTTAAATACGTCCACGCATGTACATAAGTACTCAAATCAACTGAAGCAACTCACTTACTCCGCCCCTCTTTTCACCGCAACAACACAGAGTTCGTCTTAGCAGATAAGATTTTTTTCTTTGACAGCGCCGGACCATTGTATTTGTACACAGTTGGTGTTTAGAAACGACACGAATTCTTGTTTAGACCCGGCGACTTTTCTTAGCGTGTACAAGCGCGCTAAAGGGCATAGAGAGCCTGTATAATAACAGGTTGTGAGATTGTAGCCTTACGTGTCTAAAGATGGTTGCAGGTGTCCATGTGCTGCAGTAGCCACTTACCACCAGGTGGAAGTTCGTTTGAAAAAATTAAAATGTATGAAAATTTCAGTTTCTATTATTTAAAAAAATGCTGATTCCGGATTATTTACTAATTTTGTTATACTTTGTAAATATTCATCCTAGTGACGGGTGTCTATTCTATATTACTATTTCTGTGTTCTTTGTGAGGAGAACATGATTTTGAAACTGCTGCACTTGCCACTCGTACTTGTCACTTATCAAAATTTAAACCGGGCATTAGGCCTTTGTTTTCATAATCGTGTTCTCCTCACAAAGAAAACAGAAATAGTGAAAAGTGACTAATGTGGAAGTTATTTAACAATATTAGACATAAATTATACTACGTTAATACTTAAACATGTCTTATAAAAATCCAGCTATGAATACAAAATATTTCAATCATTAAATATAATTTAAAAAATATTTTATTAGGATTACCAAGAAAACATACATTTTATACATGGTGGAGCCACGCTACAGCTATATTATTATTGGTTGTAGCACGAATGGTTCCGCTCTGACAGAATACCAGCGTCAAATAGCAGCTTCTGTTGTGTTTCGTATGGAGAGTGGAGAGATTCGGAGACCATTTTTAATGGAAACGAGACATTCCATTTTAGTCCTCAGGTGTGACCTGCGTTTTCATTATTGATTGAGAATAAATGTGGATGTCTGGGCCACAGCATCTACTTATCATCGGGTGGACTGTGTGCTTGTTTATCTCTCTTATTGTATTAAAAAAAATTTAACATTTTATTACCACGTTATGTACAGCGGACGATCTAAAGATTTCATTCATTATGCTTTATTTAAGGAATAGGTTACTTTACTTATATATTGTCGACAGCAAGTACTTCAATTACATTATCAGCTTGTTGGCAGGATTTAGAATTCGTATTCTAGTGGGTGTCAAAATTCGTGCAAAAAGACTAGTTTTTGGGTCTAATTGGATTGTTGCGTTTAGGCTTAGATTCAGTGTTTAAGCCCAAGGACTCATTTATTACTTTAGCGTTGCGTCGGTTAGTTATGATTTATGATGAACTCGTAAGCCGTCGAAGCAGTGTTGCCTAATATCTAGTAGACTAGATATTTTTAGTACGTAGATATTTTAAAAAAGCGCTATAGGCCCTATAATTGCACTAGATCTAGGGCCAATTGCCCTAAAACGGCCACAGTACGTCGAAGTTGTCCGCCCTTGTCGAAATAGGCCAGAAAAAATTGAGAGACAAACATAAATAACATTGTCGATACAATAGATTGGCGTCTATTAAATGATTATAACACTTTCTTTTTGTATTTTAACTTAACAATTTATCACTACATGGAATATGTTGTAAGCAGCATGCTAACGACCTTGTTAATTACTTATCAACTGCGAACGTCGTGGACGAAACAGTTCATTTACATAATAATCAAGCCAATGAAATGGCTCAGTTGCAAATTACAAGTCTATTCACCGTTATTGTTGCGAAACTGTTACGTCTTTTTGCAAAAATACTCGTGTCTACTGGTTTTCGCAACCCACATGCGGTCGGAATCAAGTTGCCCTATGTGGGTAATGTGGGTGAGGGTCTAGATGGGAATGCCACATCTTGCCTCGGCAACCTAGGCAGCGAATGTCCAATTATGTAGAACAATCAATAAACTGATTTTCTTTACCTTGTTAATAAAATGTTAGATACCAGGATATTAGGAGGTAGTAGGAGCTTAAGTCTTGCATTTATAAATATGTTATGTGTGAATATTTTGCTTAGAAATGTATTTATATCTTCTTTCTGTTTTCACCGGAACATAAAAGTCTAATGCTAGACATAGACATTGGCATCTACAGTTGTAGGGAAGATCTTCATTAATCGCCACGCCTTGCAGGTGAATCAAGAATCGCATTACCAGTACGTTTCGTGCTCTGCTGCCGCAAGTCTTCGTTAAAATATAATGACATCATTACGAGCATGTTAATATAAAATTCAGCCGCTATAGTCCAATACGTGTCCAATATTCTAAATTGGATTTTACAAAAGAACTGCTAAAATGTTACTGCTATTAATTTTGCATTGAGTATATTTCAAATTAAACAATATTTTTAATGAATTCGTCAAAACGCAACAAAATCTACTGTAAATTATACAGCTATGAATACTAAATACAACAAAAGTTATATTACGTAAAGTGAAATGGAAACGGTTTATTATCATTTATCAGTAATGTCGTTTCAGTGCTAACTTGTTACTTCCTTTCGTCTGTAATCATTTATGCGAAAATAGCAATAAAACATTAATTACCATTCATTTGCGTGAGGCGTTACCGTGATGACTGCGGAATACGAAACTGTGATTGCATGTGCTAAAATTAAAAATTACCAGTTCCGGTATTGTCAATTTACACGATGCTTCAACACCAAAACAATTTTGACTTCATTGTTAAAACTCGGAATTTTCTAGACTTTTTTTTTTGGTTACAACATGCGTATTGTTCCGCAGTATGTATATTGAAGATAAAAGTGTAATAGCTCTTAATAAGAAAGGAATAAAAAGAAAGGTGTATGAATGTGAAAGAAGAAGACAGCAATAGGCAACGGTAAATGTGTGCCAGATATACGGTCTTATTCGTATTTCCAAGGAATTCAAAGGTACTACCTGTAGCATATGTACCTATATGTACAATATAATATTACGATGGTAATGGAACTTCTGCGCCGTTCGAAGTAGCGAGTACGACAAGGGGGTGAATAAAGCTGCAAATATTAACAGGCACAGGCTGTACCTTCACATTTTTGCCTTTTAATGGATTTAGAAAAGTAAATACTCTTGTAGTTTTATAGTACATTAAAGTAAATTTGTAGACGAAAAACTAAGAAAAAGCTCTTACAAACCTTTTACATAATTTTTTATTCTGTTGTTTTTATCAAAAATAAGTTGTATTGATTTGAACTAACTTATCACGGTATGTAATTTTTTATTTATATTGTTTTTTTGTTGTTCTTTTATTTTTATTAGAAGTTTGATTGCAAACATTATTTAAAATAATCGTCTTTTTCCTATGGCAGTAGTATTATAGTAAAGCTAAATTACACAACAGTTCATTTATCTGAAAATATTCCCATGGTCATAATGTTTTAGAAACGACTGTCGATTTCGAAAGGAACGACACGTATGTATGTGTGGAAACGTCTTAATGACCGTTCTCGTTAAATATCGCGTCTAAATAGTACCATAGTCCGCGGTAGTTGATGGTGCCATTCAATGTTTTCCGTTTCACTCCCACGATCCAATTCGATGGCGTGTGTTACTGTCACGTTGATGGCGTTGGTTGTTTTTGCATTAGCAATTATGTCGGTAGCAGGTTTCTCTCGTCAGACCAATTACGACGAATTTCTGAGATCGCAAACACGAGGTCTCTTTGTTTAGTTGCCCTAACAATCTTCACTGTAATCTTAGCGTACAGTAATTATGCGTAACAGTGAATTTCTGTTATGACATTATAGAGAAATTTAGTTTCTATTTCTCTAATGAGAGTCTCAATTGCGTGCCGTAGCAGGGTAAAGATTGCGGTCAACTGCTTGAAAGATTGCTTCAAAGATTGCTTCAAACCTACACTCGGTATATCCTGTTGATTTACGGACGAGATTCTGGTGACCGTGAACCCAAATTTCACCATACTTTAAAGCGTTTGTAAACGGGCTAGTTTTGTGGCAATTTCTATTGCAATTTATTGGCGTATTTATGCGCGCAGGCAGTGCAATGTTGTTTAACCTATAGCTTTTTAATATTGATTCGCGTTTATGAACTCAGTTGTTCGGTGGTACAATTTATTTATATTTATTTTATTAGTTTATACTATTGCTGGAAGTACTATGCAAAGTGTTGAACAAAAACATTCAAGTATCGCTGAGCTTACTGTAAGTGTGTGTGTGATAGCGGTGTAAGAATGTCTACTACCCCATATTGTCCTGTAGGTGTCTTTAGAGACAAAAACAAACAAACCAGGAGATGGATAACAACGTCTTCCTAATAACATAAAGATAATAAAGAACTGCGGCTTACAAACCGCCTGCCAAGTGTGGCATCTGTGGCATATGTTCAGCAGTGGGATTTTGATGTAATAGTGGTGATGTTGATAGTTCTCAGCAAGATGAAATTTGTTATAGCTCTTTTAGCATTGAGTTATATGTACTACGTACTAGAGAAGCTATTCCAAACAAAAAATGTGCACTACTCTGTATCTGCACATGCGCGGGAAACAGTATGCGTAGTTTATATAAACCCGTGAAAATAGTCATCGTAAATAATAGTTTATTTAGATTGTATTGTTAATCGAGTACATTTTTTTTAATTTTATTATCATTAGCGCCGCCCGGATTGCAGTACAGTTCAGTTGAACACGATGAGTGTTCGAAAAGCGAAATCTAGTGCGTAGTACATAGGTATATATCGATGCCTTTTAGTGATGGGGACTGGGGAGTAGCATATCCAGTGCAAGCGATACGACTTTAGGCGCTAGCGTGGTTACCTATTGATTATTTTCGTTGATGTAAAAAGCAGTTGTTTCTTAATAACCCAAGTTATACATTACTATCATCATGCTAGAAATAAAATAATAATAATCTGTTCCAAAAATTATTGCCCACTAAAGCTTACGAGATAAAACGGATAATGAAGCATTTAATTACTGTTTAAATTTACTAGTTGCACCAATTCTTGCATTGAACAGTGCAAGCGCTATTGTTTGTAATATTTTTATTCGGCAATGGTATCGTTTACTAAATATTTGACTAACGTTCCTGTGTCATTTAGTTGGTATTTCGTCATCCGCAAGGAAACCCTTTGTGTTGCTCGTATACGGTTACAGTTTAAAAAGTGTGTGAAACTTTTTGTTATCAATGGCTTCGCAATCTCAGTTCATGGTGAATCAGTGCGTGAGATTATCTTCGTACGCGGCAACTGAAACACATTGCTTTACTTATTTCCCCGTATTATTTTTTAGGGTTCCGTAGTCAACTAGGAACCCTTATAGTTTCGCCATGTCTGTCTGTCCGTCTGTCCGTCCTCGCTTAATCTCTGTGACAGTCACGCCGACAAAGTGGTAAAATAAAAATTGGAAAAAAATGTTTTATTAGGGTAGCCCCCCTACATGTAAAGTGGGAAGTGATTTTTTTTTAATTTCAATCCTAACGTGTGATATGTTGTTGGAAAGGTATTTAAAAATGAATAGGGGTTTACTGTAATCATTTTTTGATAATGTCAATAATTTCGGAAATAATCGCTCCAAATGTAAAAAAACAATGTGTCCCCCCCACTCTAACTTTTGAACCATAACTTTAGAAAATATGAAAAAATCTGAAAAGTAGAACTTTATAAGGACTTTCTAGGAAAATCATTTTGAACTTGGATGGAAACAACAGTACCCACTACCGGGAGCTGTTGCAGGAGCGCGGAGCGCTGCTGGAGCGCGAACATAATGGATACCCACCTTTAAACTCATAAGTGGGAACACTTATTGTGACGGACGGGAAACTACGGAACCCTACACTGAGCGTGGCCCGACACGCTATTGGCCGCTTTTTTAAAAATCATGAAAAATATTTAACGACTACAAACTTACATTTTCAGTTATAACATCGATGGACGTGATGTAAACCGATCTATGAATAAACAATATTTTAATGCAAAGTTAAGTTTGTCCTTCAATCCGATAAACCTTTTCGTTAGAGCAGTGTTCCATTCTTACCCTCAGTTATAATTAATGAATTTCGTTCAGTTAATTATTTTGGTGAAAGTAGGCACTTGTCTGACTGCTTACACTAATTTACGTACCCGTTGTGTATATGTATGATACCGTTACCAGTACGATTATATATGTTTGCGCTTATTTGTTATTGTTTTACATCATATTGTTACTCTTTTGGTTTTGATGTAACTTCTAAGGACATTTTACTTCCACTCTGAAATAGAAAAAACTATAGAAGATTTGCAGAACTGTTCAAAAACGCTATTTGTATTGAAAGAGCAGTATTCGTGCTATAAAAAGCTGGCTTTTTCAATACACCATGGCCTGGTTCTTTCAAAACATTTTCTGCGTAGATACATAACCTAAAATTTATAATTTAGTAAACAGTTTTATCATTTAATTATAGTACCTGGTTGACCGAGCTTTGCTCGGTATTTTTCGCTCGATTTTTTTTTAATTCGTAACATAAAACATACATAAACACTCACGCCTGTCACCCAGAGGGGTAGGCAGAGACTACAGACTTCCATTTAGCACGATCCTGACATACCTTTCTCGCCTCTTCCACATTCATATACCTACGCATACATGCTCGTCGGTTAAGGGTACTCTTAATTTGGCCCATTTTTAGTATATCGCCAATTTGGTCGACAAACTTCCGCCTAGGACGTCCCTTTCCGACTCTTCCATTCACTTCTGCAACATATATTTGCTTTGTCAGTCTTTCCGCATTCATTCTTTCTACATGACCAAACCACCGAAGCATTCCTTTCTTAATCCTGGTCACCGCATCATCTTGCAAACCACACTCTTCTTTTATCACACAGTTTCTCACCCTGTCACTCAGATTCAGCCCTAACATACTCCTTAGCGACCGCATTTCTACCGCATTTATTCTACTCTCGTGCTTCTTCTGCCACACCCAACTTTCACTACCATACGTTAAAGTAGGGACTAATACAGCACTGTGAATTGCCATACGTGCCTTTTTTGACACATTCTGACTTTTCACAATAGAGTGTAGAGCCCCATTTACTTTATTTCCTGCATTCACTCGTCGTTCAATGTCCTTATCATATCTCCCATCCCTGCTGAATACACATCCCAAATATACGAACTCATCCACTTGCTCAATTAACTCTCCTTCTATTCTTATTTCACATACCGTTTTGCTTTCATCTCTTTCAAAAACCATCACTTTCGTCTTACTTGCGTTCACTTTCATTCCCCTTTCTTTTAATGACCTGTTCATTAATGTAACCATCATTTGCAACTCGGCCGCCGACGACGCAAGTATGACTTGATCATCGGCGTACAAAAGGCATTTGATGGTTAACTCACCCATTCTTACCCCGCATTCTTCAACTTTCAAATTTTCCAAACAGCTGTCCATAAATAGGTTGAACAGCCACGGGGAAGCTACACAGCCCTGTCTGACACCTTTATGGATGCCAAACCAGCCCGAGTAGACCCCGTTGATTCTAACACAAGCACTCGAGTCCCTATACAGAGACTTTAATGCCTGTATCAAACCAGCGCTCAACCTAAATGCGTTCAGCGTTTGCCATAACACATCCCTGTCCACTCTGTCATAAGCCTTTTCCAAGTCCATGAACGCACAAAAAACTCTTTGGTTTTTCGCCAAAAACTTCTCCGCGATCATGCGCATGGAAAAGACTTGATCTGTACACCCCATTCCCTTTCTAAATCCCGCTTGCACATCCCAAATTTTTTCATCAGTTTCTTTCATAACTCTTTCAATTAGTACCTTAGCATACAGTTTTCCCACAATGCTAAGAAGGCTGATACCACGGTAGTTTTTACAGTCCTGCTGTGACCCTTTTCCCTTATATATTGGGACTATCACGGCTTTGCACCAGTCTCCCGGTACCCGCTTTAGTTCCCAACATAAATTAAACAAGGTGTACAGCAGGCCTGCCACCACGTCCTCTCCAGCCCTTAGCATTTCGAGTGAAACTCTATCATATCCGGCTGCCTTACCTACTTTCATGCTTTTCATTGCTTTCATTATTTCATCCATACTTATCTCCCTATCTCTTTCATCTTCTTTCGGAATTTCTATTTCATTTAGTTCACACTTCTCCTCACTCATAAATTCGCTTTCAAAATATTCCTTCCATCTCTTTAGACTCAACACTTCATCATTCAGGATACAGCCATTCTCGTCTCGTATCGCATTCAATCTAGGCTGTTTTGTATTTCCCCTGGTATTTCTTACGAGTTTCCAGAACATTTTAATATTTGCCTGGAAGTTATCCGATATTCTTCTATCATTCCTATCCGTTCTTTCTTGCTTTTTCCTTTCAACTAATTCTTTTACTCTCTTATTTAAACGTTTAAACTCTGCCTTTTTTCTTTCATTCTCATCATTCTTACCACCAGAGTTACCAGCTTTGGTCGCTAGTAAATCTAGCCATGCTCTCTTCTTTGCTTCAACTTCCATACGTACCTCGTCATCCCACCATAACGTATTGTCTTTCCTTTCATTCATTCTCTTACTAACACCACATACTTCGGTAGCTGCATCCACTAAACCTTTCTTAACATTATGCCACACATTCTCCAAGTCTAACTCATTCACACACAACTCATCCAAATTACTTATATTTTCTCTCAGTCTGCATTTGTACTTGTCTTTCACATCTTCATCTTGTAACCTCTCAATTCTTATACGCTGTAACGCAGTGGTAGACACAGATGTCCTATGCCGCCAACGTCTGAATAAACCCCTAATTCGGCATAAGACCAGGTAGTGGTCCGTCCCTACGTTGGACCCCCGGTAAACCCTTGTATCCACTACTGCGCTCCTCATTCTTTCATCCACAGTTATGAAATCTATCATGCTTCTATCATCACCTCTTTCCCAAGTGTACATGTGAATCTTCTTATGACGAAAGAAAGTGTTCGTCACAAAAAGATTCCTTTCCACACATACGGTGAGGAGGCTTTCACCATTCTCATTTATACTTTCATCACCAAACGTTCCCAATATCCTTTCATAACCAAGCCTCCTCACCCCAACCCTTCCATTAAAATCTCCTAGCATAATAATATTTTCATTTCCCTTACACTTCATTAGCACCATCCTTACCATTTCCCAAAACTGCTCCCGGATATAAGTGGGCTTAGACATGTCTGGGGCGTAGACCCCTAACACAAACAACTTCTTTAAGCCCACTTTCATTCGTATCCATAGCAGTCTTGGGCTTACACATTCATACTCTTTCACACATTGGCCCATTCGTTCTGAAAGGATGATTCCTACTCCCTGGCATGCCCGCTCGATCTCGTCTACACCAGACCAGTATGCGGTATACATGCCAAGTGCAGTGACATCCTTCCCCTTCCTTTTCGTCTCATTTACACATAATACATCTATTCCTCTATCATACATCATATCGCATACTTCATCCATTTTATCATTCATTGCCCCACATACATTCAACGTAGCCAGACGGGCCTCTGCAATCCACTTTTCGCCTCTCTGGGAGACAGAACGTGACGGGTGGCGAACCTCGTCGCCGGTTTTCCTCCCGGAGATTCTTCGCACCCCTGCCCCATCAAAGGGGCGCCGGGAACTCGGGGCCATTTCTTTTACTTTTTGCCTCATGGTGCGAAAACTAGGGCGTGGCATATTTTACGCCGCTACCACACGGCGAGTAGCCGAGTCTGTTCTTTCGGCTTTGTCGCTCTTTTAGCACCACCCGGGGGAAACGTTTTTAATTCGTGTGTTTTGGAAATTATATTTAGATACAAATTACATACTGATGAAATATAAATAATATTTTTTGATCTTAGCGACATAACAGAAAAAACGGAACTGGTTATTTGAATAAAAAATCATGAGTGCAATTATTTTAATTTAAATTTTCGTGTTTTTAAAAAATACTAAAAAAAGAGCTCGAAAAAATAGATTTTCTCAAAAAAGAAAGGAACTTGAAAAAAAAATTAAAAAAGTCGGTCGGTCGGTCCGGGCTCGAACCGGGGTTTTACGATTCTATGACCGCCCATTATACCAATTAAGCTATTTATAATCGTTAACAATCTGTCAAAATTTACCTTCTTATTCTAACGATATTGTAGCAGTTTTTCATTGCCTAAAAACAAGGACAAAAAGACATTTTCTAAAAATAAATCCTAGCTAGATCGATTTATTAACCCCGAAACTCCCTGGACACTAAATTTTATGAAAATCGTTGGAGCCGTTTCCGAGATCCCGATTATATATATATATATATATATATATATATATATATATATATTCAAGAATTGCTCGTTTAATCATTTAATTATAGTACCCGGATGACCGAGCTTTGCTCGGTTTTTTTTAAGTTACATTTAGATACAAATTACATGAATAATATTTTTTGATCTTGTTGACATAATAGAAAAAACTGAACTGGTTATTTAAATAAAAAATCATGAGTGCAATTAGTTTAATTAAAATTTTCGTATTTTTAAAAAAATACTAAAAAAAGGGCTCGAAATAATAGATTTTCTCTAAAAAGAAAGGAACTTGAAAAAAAAAATTAAAAACGTTGGTCGGTCGGTCTGGACTTGAAACCACGGAATTACGATTTAGTGACCGACCATTATACCAATTAAGCTATTTATAATCATTAGTAAACTGTCAAAATTTACCTTCTTATTCTAACGATATTGTAGCAGTTTTTCATTGCCTAAAAACACGGTCAAAAAGACATTTTCTAAAAATAAATCTTAGCTAGATCGATTTATTGCCCCCGAAACTACCTGGACACTAAATTTTATGAAAATCGTTGTAGCCGTTTCCGAGATTCCGATTATATATATGCATATATACAAGAATTGCTCGTTTAAAGGTATAGGAGATACGTTTATATAGCTTAATATATACACAATAATAAAGTAATATCGTTTCTGTACTAAGTCTTCTAATTATTTTTATTTTTAAAAATAATAGAATAAACACAAAAAACTTATCGCAACGAAATTTTTAGTAAAGTCCAGTGACGTCATTGATGCCACTATAGGACTGTCAGTTGTCGGTGAGATACCCATATTGCCATTTAAGGAATAAAGTTTACTTTTGGTAAGTTTGTTTAATAATAGGAGAAAATGATCTCGGCTCTTTCATATATTCCTTATACCTTTCCCTACCTGTAATCAATAAAGAGAAGTAATTTATTTTTTCATTTAAGTGTCAGTAGCGCGGTAAATAGATATTTGTAACTTTTACAGCGTATAAAGTATAAACCACGTAATCTGCGGCAAAGGAAAACATGAGTATACAATTTCATTTACCTGTTCTAGACATTCCTGATTTACCCATATTTCACATTTCGTTCTCTCTTCGTCCTTTTCAAATACCAGAACCTTAGTTTTATTAGCATTCAAACGGAGACCTTTAATTTCACATTCCTCTTTCATACACGTGACTAATGCCTGCAGTTCTGCTTCTGATGGTGCAATAAGCACTGTATCATCAGCATACAGCAGACAATTAACTTTTATGTCACCCAATTTCACACCCAAACAGCTATCTTTCAGCTTCTGTAAACAGCTGTCGAGATACAGTATGAACAGCCAGGAAGACATGACACAACCCTGTTTTACGCCCGCTTGGACGCTAAACATGGGTGACAGGTCATGCCCTACCCGCACACAGGCTTTACAGTCATAGTAAAGTGACTGCACAGCCCTTAATAATCGACCATCCACACCATATCCCGACAACAGTTCCCACATTTTCTTCCTTATAACCTTATCAAATGCTTTCTCCAGATCCACAAAAGCACAGAAAATCCTCTGGTTAACACTCAGAAGCTTCTCCGTGATCATGCGGAGAGAAAACATTTGATCCGTGAGTAGTTACGTTGTACCAGTTCTGGCGCACTTGTAGAAAGGTTGTACCAGTTCTGGCGCACTGAGTCACAAGTACGACGTTCGTCGACTCACGATCCTAAAAAAAAAAAAAAAAAAGGTTTTGGCATGCTCTGATCACGAATCTGCGGTCCATTTTTGCGTAGGATGCACGGTTCCGGAGATGTGCAGATCAATTAACTCTTATCTAATTGATATCCGCTTCGAGCCTCCACCGTCATTAGCGCTCCATTGTTCTTATCTACTTATCTATTGTTCATTCAATACCGTCATTATCTATTCTTCCTCAGCGTGGTGATATTGTTATATACTCCTTTGTTCCTATCTACACTAATCTGACTCATTAATAAAACACATTACCCAATTTTGTTAAAATTTTTATTTATAAAATACAAAATCTTATTACTTATTATCTATAAAATAGGAGCGAAACATCTCATCCACTAAAATATCGTTGTACAATGTGTTCCCTGTAAATATACTCGTAAAACTATGCATTGAACATCCCTGAAACTTATATAGCAAATACATTAAGCAATATTCGCCACAAACTGAAGTCCACTCATTCTGAATCCTATCAACATTCCAGTTCCATCTTTTACAATTTCTTTTAAAAAACTCTAGATGATATCGTACAGGTGCCCGTCCGAATGAATCAAAATATTGACCGACGTCATTCGTATCGATATATAAAGCTACCCAATGTGACCCTGGTTTATCATCTGTATCCAAATTGCATATTATATACGTTGGTACGTGGGTGTACATGGGTAGTTTATTGGCAGCATAAACATTATTTTCTAGAGTGGGGTGAATCTTTTTCAGATGTTGTTGTACATCTAGTGTATCCATAATATTACTGCTATTAGTAGATTATTACAGTACCAATCTACTCAATGACTAATATAGGAATGATCAATTATAGTGATATCTAAATATTAAATTACATTCTTTGTGTTATACAAATCGTATTTGAGTCACCAATACACTGAACAAGACACGACAGGAAGGACGTAGGAATGTAGAGATAAGCAACAGAATGTAAGGTAAGCTTGTTGACGCATAAAGATACTATCAATTCTACTGCAGAAATTCTTTAGATTAGAATTATTACTCACTGGTACTATATAAGACCAAGCAACTGCAGTCATGGAGTTAGTGTATGGTCGTTTGACCGCAGTGGATCTATCAATACTACGTTTGTGTTACTTCAACGCATCAAAGGCCATGGATGTAAGTGTTTATTCTATTGACAAACTTACTTTTCTTTCTGTTATTTTCTTACGTGTGTATGATTTAGTGTTAACAAATTATATTTAAATATTATGTGTGTGTATATGGTTAAGCCGTGGTAGCTCAGATGGTTAGCGCAAAATGTAAAATTCACAGTACGCGACCCGGGTTCGATCCCCGCCGGCACCAATTAAATTGTTAATTACAATTTTAAGTGTTAATTTACCACGTGCTCAGCGGTGAAGGAAAACATCGTGAGGAATGCATGTCTGAGATAATTTCGAAGGCATGTGAAGTTTGCCAACACGCATTGAGGTATCGCAGCGAACATTTCCTAGCCCTAAAACCCTCTCAGAAATGAGAGGAGGCCTATGTTCAGCAGTGGACTTTAATAGGTTGTAACTTTAGCTTTTTTAACTTTTATGATTAAGTGTTACCAAATTGATATTAACATGATAACTGTGTTGTTGCAGAAATCATTGAGCTTCGATGAAAATACATATAAACAGTATTACTACTCGCCACTCTCCCCTCAAGAAGAGAGTGATGACATCGTCATTAATAATAACACATGCGATGGTGGAAAAAGAAAATCGCAATCGATTGATCATTTTTTTGAAGCTGAATCAAAAATAAAAAAGAGGAAGCTGTTATCATCAACCGTAGCACGAGCCGCTAGAGATGGTGTATCATACATTTCTACTAATTCTGACGATGGAGACCAAGCGACGCATCTCATCAAAATTGAAATGTACGATATGAAGAAGCTATCCAAGATTCCAACTACTGATCATTGGAAACATGCTTCCACGAGGATTAAATATTACGTAAAGACTAATAAGGATAGCATCTACGACAACACAAACGCCCTCGTATACAATATTACAAAGACAATAGCAGAAAGTGAAAAAGTTAAAAAATACTTTTTTAACAATGACAGTCATTAGCTGATCATTAGTGAATGTGATTCTGTTTACTTAAATTGCTTCCGTGTACTCATTATATTCTATTTCTAATCCTTTGTTAGACTTAAATATCGGACATTATTTGAAATTTGGGTATCAGTTGGTCTACCAACACTGAACTGTTACTTACTCTGCTGCCTAATTTCTTCTTTACTATAAGGATGGCAAACTTCAGTGAAGTGTGCACCAGTGCTTTCTTTTCCACAACCATGGAAGAGAATACGGAACTATTCAACAGCGAATTAAATCAGGAGTTGTCTAAAGTTTGTGATGAAATGGAGAAGGATCAACTGTTCGATTCATCGTATGATGATGATTTGTATAATCACTGTGCGATGGTTGAAACACAGTTTAAGTAAGTAAAATAAACATTCATTTCGATCATAATTTACACAATGTCTTGTACAGTTTTTAATAAATTTAAACATTTTAGTAGTCAACCACTACAACTTGGAAGAGGAACGAAGCGAACGAGCAGCAAAGAACCCAAGATCATCAAAAAACCAACAACGGAAGCAGAAGCGCCTACCTCTGCAGGGAACAGTATCAGTAACGATGATCAAGTGGAATGTCTAACGTGTCATATATTTATCAAGAAACGGTATTTAGCTAATCATTTTAAAAGTAATGTTCACAAAAATAATCTTTTAAAATCACATAATTCTTTATCAAACGTTAGTGTTATTGAATCTGCTTTTGGAAATAGGATTTTAACTTATAAAATCAAGAGTAGAGTAGATAGTTCGACATTGGTAAATTTTGAAACTCCTGAACTATTTTTAAATTCTATTAAAGATGATATTTTATTTTTAATACAAGAGTGTATTCATCAACACATAATTTTTAAAGTAAACTTCATATTGCATGCTGATTTTGTTCAACAAACTAAAGATATTCATGATACGTTCGATTTTCAAACGATTAACTATATTATTTGTCAAGGAGATGACTTAAATATTTTTTTTTCATCTTTAAATGATACAATTACTACTAAAATTAGTGCATTTGAAAAAAAAGATAGTGGATGGAGTCTAAAAAACATAAAATCTATAGACATGAATGTTAATAAATTTAACCCCCTACGCGGTACTTCATACATAGATCTTCCTCGTGACATAAAATTAAAAAAGGCTGTTATAAATGTAAAAAGCAAGGATTATTTTTGTTTTAAATGGGCGTTACTCTCGGCGTTATATCCCGTAAACAAAGACGCGGATCGTGTATCATCGTACGTTAAACATGCAAATAAACTTAAATTTGATGGTATTTCCTTTCCAGTTAAAATTTCTGACATAGCAAAAGTAGAGAAATTAAATGATATTAGTATTAATGTTTTTGGGTTAGAATATAATAAAGAAAAACGATGTAATTCTATAGTAGGTCCATTATTTTTAACAAAGTGTCGTAAAGATAGACATATCAATTTATTATTTTTTTCCAAGGATACAAAAAATCATTATTGTTACATAAAAAATTTATCGCGGTTAGTTAGTAAACAAATTTCAAAAGACGGTCACATCATGTACATTTGCGAAGCATGTCTACTTCACTTTCCATCTAAGGAAAGTTTAAATAACCATGAACAATACGATTGTGCCCACATTTGTACAGAATTACCAAACAGTGAAACTTTTAAAAAAAAGAATTGGTTTGGTCAACCTATTTCAAATGATAAAATTAAATTTGATAGTTATGAAAAAAAGTTGAAGATACCATTCGTAGTTTATGCTGATTTTGAAGCATTTTTAAAACCAATAGAATCATGTTCTAACGATCCTTCCAAACCTTTCACACACAATATTCAGAAACATGAAGTACATAGTTTTGGTTATTATATAAAATGTTCATATGATGATAAATTATCAAAATATGTAACGTATTGCGGACCCAACTGTGCACAAGTGTTTATGGAAAGTTTATCTAACAATCTCAAAGAAATAAATAGAATTCAAAAATATCCTCCACTTCCGCTAACAAATGAAGACAAAAACCAAATTTCAAATGCAACCATTTGTCATATTTGTGAAACAGAGTTAGCAGAACATTTTTATGATTTTGATTGGTACACCGGTAGTTTTATAGGTGTTGCTCATGGATCATGTAGCTCGAAGTTCAGAAAACCTCGTTATATACCAATATTTTTACACAACCTTAGTCGCTATGATGCTCATTTTATTGTTCACGCGTTAAACTTTTGTGATGGTGAAGTCGAAGTTACATAAACACTCACGCCTGTCACCCAGAGGGGTAGGCAGAGACTACGGACTTCCATTTGGCACGATCCTGACATACCTCTTTCGCCTCCTTTACATCCATATATCTACGCATACATGCTCGTCGGTTAAGGGTACTTCTAACGTGGCCCATTTTCAAAATATCGCCAATTTGGTCGATAAACTTTTTTCTAGGGCGTCCCTTTCCGACTCGGCCATTCACATCTGCCATATAAATTTGCTTTGTCACTCTTTCCTCATTCATTCTTTCTACGTGACCAAACCACCGAAGCATTCCTTTCTTAATCCTGGTCACAACATCATCTTGCATACCACATTTATCTCTTATCACGCAATTTCTCACCCTGTCATTCAGATTAAACCCTAGCATATTCCTTAAAGACCGCATTTCTACAGCATTTATTCTACTTTCGTGCTTCTTCTGCCACACCCAGCTTTCACTACCATACATTAAAGTAGGGACTAACACAGCATTATGAATTACCATACGTGCCTGTTTTGACACATTCTGGTTCTTCATAATAGAGTGTAGTGCCCCATTCACTCTATTCCCTGCATTTACTCGTCGTTCTATTTCCCTATCATATCTACCATCCCTGCTAAATACACATCCCAAATACACAAACTCATCCACTTGCTCAATTAACTCTCCTTCTATTCTTATTTCACATACCGTTTTGCTTTCTTCTCTTTCAAAAACCATCACTTTCGTCTTACTTGCGTTCACTTTCATTCCCCTTTCTTTCAATTCCCAGTTCATTAATGTCACCATCATTTGCAACTCTGCCGCCGATGACGCAAGTATGACTTAATCATCGGCATACAAAAGGCATTTGACGGTTAACTCGCCCATTCTTAACCCACATTCCTCATCTTTCAAAGTTTGCAAACACCGGTCCATAAATAGGTTGAACAGCCAAGGGGAAGCTACACAGCCCTGTCTGACACCTTTTTGGATGCCAAACCAGTCCGAGTAGACCCCATTGATCCTGACACAAGCACTAGAGTCCCTATAAAGAGACCTTAATGCCTGTATCAAACCAGCGCTCAACCCATATGAGTTCAGTGTTTGCCATAACACATTCCTGTCCACTCTGTCATAAGCCTTTTCCAAGTCCATGAACGCACAAAAAACTTTCTGGTTTCTGGCCAAAAACTTCTCCGCAATCATGCGCATGGAAAAGACTTGATCTGTACACCCCATTCCCTTTCTAAAACCCGCTTGCACATCCCAAATTTTTCCATCAGTTTCTTTCATAACTCTTTCAATTAACACCTTAGCATACAGTTTACCCACAATACTAAGCAAGCTGATACCGCGGTAGTTTTTGCAGTCCTGCTGTGACCCTTTTCCTTTATATATTGGTACTATAACTGCTTTACACCAGTCATCCGGTACCCGTTTTAATTCCCAACATAAATTAAACAAGGTGTACAGCAGGCCTGCCACCACTTCCTCTCCAGCCCTTAGCATCTCGAGTGATACTCTATCATATCCAGCTGCCTTACCTGCTTTCATGCTTTTCATTGCTTTCATTATTTCATCTACACTTATCTCCATACCCCTTTCCACTTCTTTCGGAATTTCTAGTTCATTTAATTCATACGACTCTTCACTCATAAACACGCTTTCAAAGTATTCCTTCCATCTGTTTAAATTCGAAACTTCATCATTCAGAATACATCCATTCTCGTCTCTTATAGCATTTATTATAGGCTGTTTTGTATTTCCCCTGGCAGTTCTTACGAGTTTCCAGAACATTTTTATGTTAGCCTGGAAATTATCAGATATCCTTCTATCATTCTTATCCGTTCTTTCTTTCTTTTTCCTTTCAAACACTTCTTTGAAGTCGAAGTTATCCCTCAAAATAAAGAAAAATATATATCCTTTTCCAAAAAATTAAAAATGAATAACCACGAAATTATATTAAGATTCATAGATTCATTTAAGTTTTTATCATGTAAATTAGAAGAATTGGCCAAAAATCTCAGTAATGATCAATTTCAAGAATTACGTAGAAATTATCCTAATGATGAAGATTTCTTTCGTTTAAAACGGAAAGGCGTTTATCCATATGAACTTATGACTAATTATGATAGTTTAAGCCTAACATCGCTCCCCGAACAAAAATTTTTTTATAGCTCGCTCACAGATTCCCATATTTCAAATGATGATTACAATCATGCTAAAGATGTTTGGGAACACTTTGGGTGTTGTAATATGCTAGATTATTCAAACCTGTATTTAAAAACAGACGTTTTACTTTTAACCGATGTATTTGAAAACTTTAGAAAGTTATGTATTAATACTTATGATTTAGACCCTGCCCATTATTACACAGCACCCGGTTTAAGTTGGGATGCAATGTTAAAATATACAAAAATAGAATTAGAACTTTTAACAGATTATGAGAAAATTGCATTTATTAGATCAGGTATCAGGGGTGGTGTATCTCAATGTAGTAATCGTTATGCTAGAGCTAATAACAAATACATGGGGGATTATGATGCAGGGAAACCAAATTCATATATCACATATTTTGATGCCAACAATTTATATGGTTGGGCTATGTCTCAATGTCTTCCTACTGGTGGATTCGAATGGGTAAATCCGAATACAGAATTTAATGTGTCTGAGACATCGAACTTCGGTTTTATTTTAGAAGTTGATTTGGAATATCCAGATGAACTTCATGATTTACATTCGGACTTTCCTTTATGCCCCGAAAACATTTGTGCAGGCAATATTAATGAAAATAAACTAGTCCCAAATTTAAATAATAAAGATAAATATGTAATTCATTACAGAAATTTAAAGCAGTGCATAGAAATGGGGGTTAAATTAACTAAAATTCATAGAGTTTTAAAATTTAAACAGTCTCGCTGGTTGAAGATGTACATAGATCTAAACACAAAATTAAGAACGTTAGCAAAATCAGATTTCGAAAAAGATTTTTATAAATTAATGAATAATTCAGTCTTCGGTAAGACTATGGAGAATATTGAAAAAAGGGTTAACATAAAATTAGTTACACACTGGGAGAACCAGGGCAAAGCTTTAGGTGTTCAAGATCTAATCGCTAAACCACAATTTCATAGTCTTTCAGTATTTTCGGAAAACCTAGTTGCGGTTCAGTTGCGAAAAACAAAGTTAATATATAACAAACCAATTTATTTAGGGTTTTGCATTTTAGATATTTCAAAAACATTAATGTATGATTTTCATTATAACTATATGGTTAAAAAGTTTAGTAAAATCAAATTATTGTATACAGATACGGATAGTTAATCATATATTTACAGATGATTTTTACTCTGATATAAAACCTGACCTTTCATCATACTTTGATACCTCAGCTTATGATGCAAATAATATTTTTGAATATCCAAAATTAAATAAAAAGAAATTAGGTTTTTTTAAAGATGAAAATAATGGTAAAATCATGAAAGAATTTGTGGGTTTACGATCCAAAATGTACGCTTTTAACTTAGAGAATAAGACTATAGCCAAGGCAAAAGGGGTAAATAAATGTATCACTAAAAAGATGACCATGGATAATTATAAGTCTTCTCTATTTAATAAAAAAGTGCAATATTATAGTATGCTTAGATTTAAATCAATTAAACACACAATTTTTACACAAAAATTAAATAAGATTGGTTTATCATATAATGACACAAAGAGGCATATTTTAGATAATAATATGGAAACATTAGCTTGGGGTCATTATAAACTGCGTTAAGTGTTGATAGTTTTTAATTTTATGTCTGCATGTAAATAAAATTTGTATTGATTGTAAAATAATGATAATAGTATAATATGACGTAGAGTTTATTACATATTTAATCGTTGTTTTATCGTAAATAATTTAAGTTAATTGTTGTTTATATTTGTGTGCGTGCGTGCGTGCGTGCGTGCGTGCGTGCGTGCGTGCGTGTGTGTAAGTGTGTGTGTGTATTTATTTGAGGTTGAGTTGATTGTAAAATTATGATGTACTAATTGTGTTAGAAATAGTATACAGATCATTCTGTTTTATATAATGTTTGCAATATATATTAATTGTTAACACCAACACTTTCATTTTTTATTTCACCCCTTAGTACTTTAGACGTGTGTAATGTTTCACTTTATCCATCCGTTTACTGCTATTGTGGCGGGGCCAAGTGGATGTGGGAAGTCAAATTTTGTAACAAATTTCATAAAATCAGTTACAGAAATATGTAATTGTGATTTTAATCAGATCACATGGTGCTTTGATGAAATGCAACCTTTATATAATTTACCAAATGTTAACTACCATCAAGGAATTCCAAATGTTAATATGTTTGACGGTGAAAACCCACATCTTGTTATTATTGATGATCTAATGAGAGAGTCCGATGGAAGAATTGTGGATATATTTACAAAAGGTAGTCATCACAGGAATCTTAGTGTATTTTATTTAACACAAAATTTATTTCATCAGGATAAAGGGCAAAGAGACATATCCTTAAACTCAAGTTATATAATATATTTTAAAAACCCTCGAGATAAAACTCAAATAAGATATTTAGCACGACAAGTGTCACCAGATAACCCAAAATTTATTGAAGATGCCTACAGGGATGCAACTCTAGAGGCGCATGGATATTTAATGGTAGATTTAAAACAGAATACCAATGATTTTTGTCGTATCAAGACAAATGTCTTCCCATTTAATGGTTTCTGCACAGTCTACGTTCCCACAAAAGAGTTTAAATACACCAAGAATCAAACATTTCAAATCATTGCTAAATGATGCATCGTCGACTCACAACGCATAAACATTTGCTAAACGCTTTGCATACGCTTAAACCAAAATATCAAAGAGCATTACTTAAAACGTGTGATGAAGTAGAAATTAACTGTATTTGTGAGTGTATTCATAACGTTTTACAAGGAAAAGTACCTCTTAAAGATCAAGATAAACAAAAATTGAATAAACACAAAAATATACTCCGTCAAATAGTGCGTAAGTGTAAACATAAACTAAGAAAAAATATAATTATACAAAAAGGAGGGGCTTTCTTACCAATAATATTAGGTGCAATATTGAGTGGATTAGTGAGTGGACTAGCCAGTTAACATGGAAAATGCAAAGAAAATGATACTATTCGAACCTGGATTGATTGAAAAATTAAAACAAGAAAATAAGGTTAATACGAGTAGTAGTTTATCTCGATTAGATATTGAAATGCAAAATATTATGAATAGTAAGACGGAAGACCGAAAGAAATGGATGTTATATTTACAAACACTGCAAAGATACCTTCATTTTACCGAAGAGGATCGTCAACCACTCAGATTACCAATTTATTCTGATACATCTAATGAAGATTCAAACGAGTCTAAAATTGGTTTTAAAAATAAAGATAGAGATCTAAAAACTTCAGTTGATGCTGAATCTTTGTTGGAGGAGAATCGATCCATCAAAAGTAAAGAAAATGTTGAAAATCCACTTTACACACCAGCTCAAATACTCAGTTTAATACCAAAAACTTATAATAAAAAAGGACAGTTATTATTAAACTTAGTTGAAACAAGTAAAGGTAAAATACATTGGGATAATGAAGGTATAGTCATAATTGATAATGAAAAAATTCCTGGAACTAATATTGTTGATTTAATAAATGATTCACTAAGACCCTTAAAAAGAAGTGATCCAGTAGGGTGGGATAGATTTGCTGAAGCATTAAAAGATATTAAAGTACCACTTACTTATATTGGAAATCCAAAGAGATGTGAGTTTATTAACCAACTTCAAGCAAAAGATCTGAACAAACCCTCTGAGATTGAATTTCAAGAGTTTTCTACACCGAGCAGTAGAGATAAAAAGTCTACAACTAAAATACGTAAAAGGCTTGAGTGGGAAAAATGGACCCCGTACTAGAAGAAATTAACAGGATTTATTATGATCCATCTAATCCCGCTGGTTTTGGTAGTATTGATAAATTATCAAAAGCCATGAAGGGTAAAATGAATAAAAAGCAAGTAAAGGAATGGTTAAAATCACAAGAAACATACACATTACATAAACCCATTCGAAAAAAATTCCCGCGTAATAGGTACATTCTATCACATATTAATGAACTGTGGCAAGCTGATTTAAGTGATATGCGAACTTATTCTCAATATAATGATGGTTTCAAGTATATACTTTGTGTTATTGATGTATTTAGTAAATATGCTTTTGCAAGACCAATGAAAAAGAAAAACTCAGAAACAACTAAAGAATGTTTTGAAAGTATATTTACTGAAAGTAATTTAACACCTACTCACATACAATCTGATAAAGGTACAGAATTTGTTTCAAAAGATGTACAAAAATACTTTAAATCCAAAAAGATTAATTACTATACCACTAACAATCCTGACATTAAGGCCAGTATTGTTGAACAATTTCAAAGAACACTAAAAATGAAAATGTGGCGTTATTTCACTCATAATAATACTTATAGATATATAGATGTTTTACAAGATTTAATATACTCTTACAATCACAGCTTTCACTCTAGTATTAAGATGTGCCCATGTGATGTAAATTCCAACAATATTATGACAGTTTGGACTAATCTTTATGATAGACGGTCAAACAAACTTTCTTTAGAAAATCCTAAACCAAATTTCAATGTGGGTGATTATGTTCGAATAACTAAATATAAACATGCTTTCCAAAAAGGATATGAATCAAATTGGAGTGATGAAATATTTATTATATCTTCAATAATTGATAGATCTCCATGGGTTGTTTATACAATAACAGATTTACAAAATGAACCAATAGTTGGTACTTTTTATGAAAGAGAATTACAGAAAATCACTTACAACCCCACCTCACAATATAAAATAGATAAAATAATTGACACTCGTTACTCACGTAACAGAAAAGAAGTATTAGTGAAGTGGAAAGGTTATCCAGATAAATTTAACAGTTGGATTTTAGCTTCTAGTTTAAAAGAAATATGAATAAAGAAAGTTTTTATTTAACTTTGCTCAGCAATAGTTCAATGGAATACTTTCCTGATAACAAGACCACAAATTTTTCAACGAAATTACCGAAAGCTATTAAATTAGAAGGTGAATGGTCGGTTGGAGTTGTCGAGTTTCAATATCCATGTACCATGTTTACTGTTCAAGATCATGAAAATGTTATATACATTACAAAATCTATGTTAATGCCTAATGAAGATAAACCATCCACAGTGTACTACAAAAAACATATTCCAGCTACCAACTATGATAACGTTGAGCATATTTTAAGAGTGTTAAATGGTATCGGAGAGAACTTGAAATTTCGCTATGATGAAATAACAAAATTTGTGTCTATTTCTGTTTTGGATAAAAATATAACATCCGTAACATTATCACCCAAATTAAGTTTACAACTAGGTTATGAACCAAATAAAAATCTCCTAGAGAGAAATTTTGGAAAGTGTCCTGCTAATTTACACTTAGGGTTACCATCTCAACTCTTTCTATATTGTGACATTATCGATCCTCAGATTGTGGGTGATGTTATGACTCCTTTACTAAGAGTCATTTCATTAGATCCTACAAAAATACATTTATGGTGCAAATAAAATGCACGTTTTCTCTCAACCTCATTACTTACCTGTTATGCGAAGAGAGTTCGATACGCTGGAAATAGTTATAAGATCGAGCACAGGACAAAAAATACCATTCCAGTTTGGAACCGTGTGTATTAAACTACATTTCCGAAAATTATTATAATGAATTCTCTTCGTGATCATCATAAATGTCCATATGAAAATTATTATACACATCAAGCTGGGTCAGGAGTTGGAGTAATTTATAAGGGTGCACCATACCAACGCGGTCATGGTATTGGGAGCTTCTTAGGGGGGTTATTTAGATCAGTTTTACCTTTACTTTCAAGTGGTGCTCGAGTGATTGGTAAGGAGGCATTAAACGCTGGAGTAGGACTTTTATCGGATATGGTTCAAGCGCGTCCTATGGAAGCCTCAATAAAAGATCGTCTAAAGCAAGTTAGTACGAATTTAAAACGAAAGGCTGATGAGAAAATTGATCAATTTAACATGACAGGATCTGGGTATAAAACTAAAAGAAAACGATTGACCTCGTTCATTCCACCATTAACTGCTAAAGTGAAAGCTGCGAAAAAACTTGGTCTAAAACCAAAAAATAACAAAGATATATTTTCAAATTAAATATGTCTTTCCTTCATAATCATTCTTGCGAGTGCGTTAAGTCAGAATTGGATTTGTTTGCACTACCGTCTACACAAACTAGCATTGAAAATGGATTGTGGATTCATTATAAACCAATTTCATCTCTTGGTGATGATGGACCTATCGAGTTTCAAGTTCCTGGGACAGGCGATGACTACATAGATTTGTCTCATACATTACTCCACATAAAGGCAAAAGTATTAAATCAAGATTCAACTAACTTGATATCTACTACAATAGTAGCACCTGTAAATAATTGGCTGCATTCACTTTTTAGTCAACTTGATGTTTATTTAAACCAAAAACTTGTATCACCACCTAATAATACCTATGCATATCGAGCATACATGGAAACCCTTTTAAACTATGCTCCTGCTGCTAAACAATCTCATCTTACTTGTAGTCTTTGGTATGATGATACAGCAGGAAAAATGGATTCTACGGATGGTAAAAACATGGGATTTGTTAAAAGACAGGAATTGATTAGTGAAAGTAAGGAAATAGAAATGATTGGTCATCTTCACGGTGACATTTTCAACCAAGATAAATTTTTAATTAATGGTGTTGAAATGAGTGTTAAATTGGTTCGATCGAGAGAGAGCTTTAATTTAATTGCTGGGTCAAACGATGTAAAGTTTAAAGTTTGCATTACGGATGCAACTCTTATTGGTCGACGAGCACGAATTAATCCAAGAGTATTACTCGCACATCAAAAAGTTTTAGCTTCTACCACTGCTAAATATCCTATTACTCGAGCTGAAGTAAAAGTTTTAACAATTCCATCGGGTGTTCAAGGAAAAACTCTTGATAATATATTTTTAGGGCAGGTACCCAAAAGATGTATAATTGGATTTGTGAACAATTCTGCATTTAATGGTTCCCTTACTAAAAATCCATTTAACTTTGAAAACTATGGTATTAATTCTTTCAGCTTATATATTGATGGTCAACAAATACCTTCAAAAACTTTGCAACCATCTTTTAATAAAAGCATATTTACATCAGCATATCATACTCTATTCTCGGGAACTGGTATTCACTTTCTTAATGAAGGAAATGGAATCTCTTGTGAACAGTATGCCAAAGGTTACTGTCTATTAGCATTTGACTTAACTCCTGATTTATCAGCCAACTCATCAGCTCATTGGAATCTCATAAAGCATGGTAGTGTATGATTAGAAGTACGATTTGAATCCTCACTAATACAAACAATTAACTGTATAGTTTATGCTGAGTTTGATAATATTATTGAGATAGATAAAAACAGAAATGTTACTGTAGACTATAGTAGTTAAGGTTATAATATGTGTTGTGTGTTAGATTTTATGAGTTATGTGTAATGCATTTTGTGTGTATGTAACTATGTGAAACATTATAAAATTAAATAAAACAAATTGTATGCAATAAATTATTTTTTATTTCTTTATAAATATTCTATTTAATCTAATACAAAACTCTGTTCGAGTTTAAATTTTACATAAGCACACTGACTAAACCACTGAACATGCTGCTGCCAAGGATCATCATCATCTTCCCAATCTTTTAAGCCACCACCACAATGGAAACACTTGGTCCTGTCTGCATGGCCAGTATAAAAGAAACCGGCTTCTGCAAGATCTTCAGGTTTCTGTCGCATAACGAGAGGCCAGTTTTCGAAACTGAGCAACCGGCTAGATTTTGAACTGAAGAATGGATATTCGGCTCTTGAGTACTGCATATTCTTCTCGTTTTCATCTCCACTCAGTGTTGTAGTTTTGTTCTTCAATTATGTGTTCTGTACACGTATGCCACACTCATCTCTTTCTTCTGCTCTTGTCTTCCTGTAATTTAAGTAAACAGAATCACATTCACTAATGATCAGCTAATGACTGTCATTGTTAAAAAAGTATTTTTTAACTTTTTCACTTTCTGCTATTGTCTTTGTAATATTGTATACGAGGGCGTTTGTGTTGTCGTAGATGCTATCCTTATTAGTCTTTACGTAATATTTAATCCTCGTGGAAGCATGTTTCCAATGATCAGTAGTTGGAATCTTGGATAGCTTCTTCATATCGTACATTTCAATTTTGATGAGATGCGTCGCTTGGTCTCGATCGTCAGAATTAGTAGAAATGTATGATACACCATCTCTAGCGGCTCGTGCTACGGTTGATGATAACAGCTTCCTCTTTTTTATTTTTGATTCAGCTTCAAAAAAATGATCAATCGATTGCGATTTTCTTTTTCCACCATCGCATGTGTTATTATTAATGACGATGTCATCACTCTCTTCTTGAGGGGAGAGTGGCGAGTAGTAATACTGTTTATATGTATTTTCATCGAAGCTCAATGATTTCTGCAACAACACAGTTATCATGTTAATATCAATTTGGTAACACTTAATCATAAAAGTTAAAAAAGCTAAAGTTACAACCTATTAAAGTCCACTGCTGAACATAGGCCTCCTCTCATTTCTGAGAGGGTTTTAGGGCTAGGAAATGTTCGCTGCGATACCTCAATGCGTGTTGGCAAACTTCACATGCCTTCGAAATTATCTCAGACATGCATTCCTCACGATGTTTTCCTTCACCGCTGAGCACGTGGTAAATTAACACTTAAAATTGTAATTAACAATTTAATTGGTGCCGGCGGGGATCGAACCCGGGTCGCGTACTGTGAATTTTACATTTTGCGCTAACCATCTGAGCTACCACGGCTTAACCATATACACACACATAATATTTAAATATAATTTGTTAACACTAAATCATACACACGTAAGAAAATAACAGAAAGAAAAGTAAGTGTGTCAATAGAATAAATACTTACATCCATGGCCTTTGATGCGTTGAAGTAACACAAACGTAGTATTGATAGATCCACTGCGGTCAAACGACCATACACTAACTCCATGACTGCAGTTGCTTGGTCTTATATAGTACCAGTGAGTAATAATTCTAATCTAAAGAATTTCTGCAGTAGAATTGATAGTATCTTTATGCGTCAACAAGCTTACCTTACATTCTGTTGCTTATCTCTACATTCCTACGTCCTTCCTGTCGTGTCTTGTTCAGTGTATTGGTGACTCAAATACGATTTGTATAACACAAAGAATGTAATTTAATATTTAGATATCACTATAATTGATCATTCCTATATTAGTCATTGAGTAGATTGGTACTGTAATAATCTACTAATAGCAGTAATATTATGGATACACTAGATGTACAACAACATCTGAAAAAGATTCACCCCACTCTAGAAAATAATGTTTATGCTGCCAATAAACTACCCATGTACACCCACGTACCAACGTATATAATATGCAATTTGGATACAGATGATAAACCAGGGTCACATTGGGTAGCTTTATATATCGATACGAATGACGTCGGTCAATATTTTGATTCATTCGGACGGGCACCTGTACGATATCATCTAGAGTTTTTTAAAAGAAATTGTAAAAGATGGAACTGGAATGTTGATAGGATTCAGAATGAGTGGACTTCAGTTTGTGGCGAATATTGCTTAATGTATTTGCTATATAAGTTTCAGGGATGTTCAATGCATAGTTTTACGAGTATATTTACAGGGAACACATTGTACAACGATATTTTAGTGGATGAGATGTTTCGCTCCTATTTTATAGATAATAAGTAATAAGATTTTGTATTTTATAAATAAAAATTTTAACAAAATTGGGTAATGTGTTTTATTAATGAGTCAGATTAGTGTAGATAGGAACAAAGGAGTATATAACAATATCACCACGCTGAGGAAGAATAGATAATGACGGTATTGAATGAACAATAGATAAGTAGATAAGAACAATGGAGCGCTAATGACGGTGGAGGCTCGAAGCGGATATCAATTAGATAAGAGTTAATTGATCTGCACATCTCCGGAACCGTGCATCCTACGCAGATTCGTGATCAGAGCATGCCAAAACCTTTTTTTTTTTTTTTTTTTTTTTTTTTTTTTTTTTTTTTTTTTTTTTTTTTTAGGATCGTGAGTCGACGAACGTCGTACTTGTGACTCAGTGCGCCAGAACTGGTACAACCTTTCTACAAGTGCGCCAGAACTGGTACAACGTAACTACTTCCGTGCATCCTCTTCCAGGTCTAAATCCGCATTGTGCCTCCCATAAGAATCTTTCCGATTTCTCTTGCATCCTGCGTGTCAAAACCTTCGAATAAACTTTACTTGCTAAACTGGTCAAGCTGATCGCCCGATAGCTCCCGCAGTCAAAATCTGAACCTTTACCTTTATATAAAGGCACAATGACCGCGGATCGCCAATCATCCGGGACATCTACCGTCCGCCAGCACAAATTGCACAGCAGATGAAAGCTGTCCCAGACGCGAGGCCCACCGTACTTGACCATTTCAGCAGTAACTCTGTCTAGTCCCGCAGCCTTACCACATTTCAAACTTCGAATCGCACGTTCAATCTCTTTCATGCTGATGACCTCAGTGTCATCGAGGTCCGTGTCTGGCGTGCCAGTCACGGCGTCACCCCCGGATCCTTCACTAAGATCATGACACGCATACAATTCTCTATAAAATTCACTCCATCGCTGCATGACGTCCGATTTTTCTGAGAGGACGTCATTGGTTCTCGAAAGCACTTTGTTCATTCTTAAAGCTGTCGCACCACTCCGGGACCTTCCAACCTCTTTCCAGAAGAGTTTGGAGTTTTCCCTAAAGTTGTGCGACAACCTCTCGTCCGCTTCTATTCTACACCTTTCACGTACTTCCTCAATCAATGTTTTCGCATGAACTTTCTGCAGCTTATATCTTTCTTTCATCTTCTCTCTCATATGCTCATCGTTACTAGAAGCTAAGTTGTCTAACCATGCTTTTTTCTTCTTTTTTACAGCTTCTTTCACTTCGTCATTCCACCATGCATCTCTTCTTTTACTACTACCTCTTTTTGTCGTACCACATACTTCTTCCGCTGCACTTACCATTCCATCCCTAAGGTTCTGCCATGTTCTCTCCACACATTCTTTCCTGCCATCGATGGTGTCAAGCTTTTCGGCTACCCTCGTGTGATATTTGTCCCTAGTATCCGCTTCCTGAAGCTTCCAACTTCGGATGCGACAGACCGACTGTGGTTCTGTTACTGCCGTCCGGTGGCGCCAACCCGCGAACAAACCCCTAAATCTAGTAATTACTAGATAATGATCCGTTCCCAGGTCAGCACCCCTGAACACTCGTGTATCCATCACCTGTTTTCGCAGTCGGTCATCCACCAGGAACAAATCAATCATACTTCTCTCATTCTTTCTTTCTCTAGTGTACATATGGATCTTCCTGTGATTAAACATAGTGTTTGTCACAAGAAGACCCTTTTCCTTGCATACAGCCAGTATAAGCTTGCCAGCATCATTAACCCTTTTATCTCCAAACTTTCCAAGCACCGACTCGTATCCTGGTCGAGCGATGCCTACCCATCCATTCAAATCACCACATACAACAGTTCTTTCGTTTCCCTTAACCAAATCTAGAACTTCTCTTACATTCTCCCAAAACTCCTCCAGCTCAGCCCTGGACGACGAAGCTACCGGCGCATAAACAGCCACTTTACTTTACTTTGTCGTAGATATTGAATATGAAAAGGACAATAATAAGTATTATTTATCCAGTTCTTTTTGCGTGAATTTATTCGATAAGGCCACATGTTGATCAACGCTTAATTCTATAAATAAATGTGAGGCGATATCACATTTTTTTATAGAATTAAGTTTAACAAACGGGCGCACAGTCCATTTCATGGTACATGAATTTTGTTTACCCTTTTTTGAGTTCAATTTACTTAACAAAATTAACGTTGATGGTGTATGATGGTGATGCAATTTTTTTTTTAATTTATTTGGAATAACAAACAGTTGCACGAGATAATAGTAATAACAGAGCCTTAAAATGCAATTAACTAACCGTTATTTACTCTTTGTTGTGGCAAATCGCTTTAAAAGGTGGTAGGACTGCGTAGGAGATCGTATCTTATCTATTTCTGCCGCCAAAGACAGTGCTCGCACCGCTGTGTTCAGGTCTGAAGGGAATAGAGACACAGTATAATTATCTTATCTAAGTCCTCAGAGGTGATAACACATCTTTAGTCTTTTTATGTTAAGTTGTTTGCGGTTTTCCATGGGCTGCATTAGTTACCATCACCATCAGGTGGATTTAGGGTTGCCAGATTGGAAGAGCAAAATATCTGGATAAATTTTGGAAATACCGGGATTTTGGGGTTGTTGTCGGGAGAAATAAATATTAATAATAAAAAGATTAGTTTTTTTTAAAAGGCCTGCAAAAACACTTAACAAAAAGACTTAATATTGTTGACTCAATTTTTAGGTTGCCACATCTATATGGCATTGGACAATTTGGATCCTTTAGTAGTATTGAGGAAAGATTTAAAACAACTTACTTCATAATTCAGTCAAATAACTAACTCATCGTTTATTAAATATAAGGCCTTCCGTTAACTTTTCGAAAAGTTGTTTGTCTGGAGATTTTGAGTTTTGTCGGGAGTTTTTTTTTTATATTTATACAATAGTAGGCTTTCCATTGCTAACTTAGTATTGAACATTATTGTATTAATTTATGTTTAATATATGTACATAATATATAAATATTTTGATTGAACTGTAAGGAATCGCAACCATTTTTCTAGGCTTTTGACCATTTTAGGGTTACGTACCGCAGAAGGAATAAACTGAACCCTTGTAGGATCACTTGCTATCCGTCCGTCAGTCTGTTCGTTTGACAAAAAAAGAGTAATAAAGGTATCTTTTACCTGCGTTAATTTACGGCATTCGTGTATTATCGGTAATCATAAATCGTCGTTACTTGATTCCCGGTATGTATGAACTATCTACATACCAGGCGGTCCCATAATGAACTGGCCTGATATAGTTCAACGCGACATGTCGCTACATGTTGTGTTGCATTAAATAGTACGTTTATCGTGCACTTAATATAAGAAACATGTATCGACATGAAATGCTTAGTCTTAGTTTAACAGGCATTTGAATAACGAGAGTCGCGTATTTTTTCAAAATGTCGAAAACTGAGTATCGAAGTGTCATAAAGTTTCTGTTTAAAGAAGGGTTATCCCCTGCCCAAATAAAAGAACGATTGGATGGCGTGTATAAGGAGTCTGCCCCCTCCTATAGCACAGTGAAAAATTGGGTGAAAGAGTTTCGCCTCGGGAGAGAAACCGTCGAAGACTTTGGCCACGACGGTCGACCTGTGGAAGTGCTCACTCCCGAAACGATTGCTCTTATCGAAGAGGAGGTTCTGAGTGACTGCCGTTTGAAGATTAGAGAAATTGCAGCAAGGCTTGGGTTCTCTAAGAGTACCGTTCATCGCGCGATCCATGAACATCTTCACATGAAAAAAGTGAGTGCAAGATGGGTACCGAAACTTCTTTCAGCGGTACAGAGACAGGAAAGAATGCGCTGCGCTTCGGAGTTTTTGGATCTTTGTGGCGAAAATCTAAAGACTGTGATCGAGCGGCTAGTGACTGGTGATGAAACTATGATCTTGTATTATGATTCAAAGGAGAAAGCCGATCTTCTAGGCTCCTTCTTTGCGTCTAACTCGACTCTCGATGACGGGGGGAGTACGCCGCCGACCATCCCGCGGTGTGAGTGCTCCATGCCGGAAGTGCAGTTCACACAGCGCTCGGTTCGCAAAGCACTCCTCTCCCTGGACATCCACAAGTCGAGTGGGCCTGACGGAATCCCCCCAATTGTGCTGAGGACGTGTGCTCCAGAGTTGGCACCGGTTTTAACGCGTCTTTTCCGGTACTCCTACTCCCTAGGCGTAGTCCCAAAATCGTGGAAGACGGCTTTCGTCCACCCGATCCCTAAAAAAGGCGACCGCTCAGACCCGTCCAACTACCGGCCAATCGCCATCACCTCCTTGTTCTCCAAAACAATGGAGTCCATTGTAAACTGCCAGCTCATGAGGTACCTTGAGGATCACCAGCTGATTAGTGACCGCCAATACGGTTTTCGCCGTGGTCGGTCAGCTGGTGATCTTCTGGTCTACCTCACTCACAGATGGGCGGAGGCAGTAGAGTTCAAGGGGGAGGCATTGGCCGTTAGTTTGGACATTGCGAAGGCCTTCGATCGGGTTTGGCACAAAGCGCTTCTTTCGAAGCTCCCTTCCTATGGGCTTCCCGAGAAATTGTGCAATTGGATCACCAGCTTTCTTGCAGATCGGAGCATCAAGGTCGTTGTAGACGGTGCAAGCTCCGATTGCAAGCCTATTAATGCTGGTGTTCCACAGGGCTGCGTGCTATCGCCAACGCTGTTTCTTCTGCATATCAATGATATGTTGCATACCCGTAACATTCATTGCTATGCAGATGACAGCACTGGTGATGCTCTTTACACCGGCCGAGCCAATATTTCTCGGGAAAACGTCTCCGAGTGCCGGGACAAACTTGTGTCTGAAGTCGAGTCTTTGCTGAACAGAGTCTCGGATTGGGGACGACTAAATCTAGTCCAGTTTAACCCCCAGAAGACACAAGTTTGCGCGTTAACCGCTAAAAAGAACCCCTTTGTCGTATCCCCTCAGTTTCAAGGCACTCCCCTTGTTGCCTCAGCCAGTATCGGAATCCTCGGCGTCGACATATCGAGTGACGTGCAGTTTCGTGGTCACTTGGAAGGGAAGGCCAAATTGGCCTCTAAAAAGCTTGGCGTGCTCAGCAGAGCGGGACAGTATTTCATGCCGGCACACCGCCTGCAACTTTACAAGGCGCAGGTTCGGCCGCACATGGAATACTGTTCCCATCTCTGGGCTGGGGCTCCCCAGTACCAGCTCCTTCCACTTGACCGCATCCAGCGCAGAGCGGCTCGAATCGTCGACGACGGAGTGCTTTCCGATCGGCTCGATTCACTGGCGTTGCGAAGAGATGTTGCATCTCTTTGCGTATTTTATCGCATCTATCACGGGGAGTGCTCTGAGGAATTGTTCGGATTAATCCCAGCCGCCAAATTTCGTGAACGCACGACACGGCAAACGTCCCGATACCATCCACACCATCTGGATGCTTGGCGGTCCACCACTGTACGTTTCACAAGGAGTTTTCTTCCACGTACAACCTCTCTGTGGAATAGTTTATCATCGGCGATTTTTCCGGACCGATACGACCTGGGGACCTTCAAGAAAAGAGCTTACTCCTTTCTAAAGGGCCGGCAACGCACCCGCAATTCTCCTGGTGTTGCGGTTGATCATGGGCGGCGGTAGTCACTTAACATCAGGTGAGCCGCATGCTCGTTTGCCCCCTCTTCTATAAAAAAAAAAAAAAAAAAAATTCACAAAGCAAGCGCGAATCAATGGAATGGCGTTATAAGGGTGAAAAGCACCCTAGAAAGGCAAAGGTGCAACAATCGACTAAAAAACTGATGTGCACAATATTTTGGGATTTTCAAGGCATTTTGATGGTGGATTTTAAAGAACGTAATACAGTCTTGAACGGCGAATATTATGCTTCTTTAATATATAAATTACGAGACAAGAAAAAGGAAAAACGAAGAGGCAAGTTGTCTAAAGGTGTCCTGTTGCTCCATGACATCGCCCCTGTTCATACCGCTGGTGTTTCGAAGGATGCAGTTCGTCAATGCGGGTTCACAGAAGTTCAACATCCACCTTACAGTCCAGACATGGCCCCGTCCGACTATTATTTATTTCCAAATTTAAAGCGGGATTTAAGAGGAAGAAAATTTTCAAGCGATGAAGAGTTGCAGGCGGCCGTCTTCAGTCATTTTGAGGATAAAAAATGTGATTATTTTTATAAAGGTTTAGAGATGTTGATTGACAGATGTCAGAAGTGTGTTAGTATTCATGGTGATTATATTGAAAAATAAAATTGGTTTCGTTTCATTTCCTTCATTGGTTCATAGTTAGGCCAATTCATTATGGGGACCGCCTACGTACATACTCGTACGTAATAAAGTTCATTCGGGACCCTAATGTCCTCCTTGCTCTTGTCCGATTTTTGCATTAAGCATACTTTTACTGTTTAATTACTATACATTGTATCTAAGTTACCTAATAATAATTGTTTATGTCTAAGTACAAAGTTGGTGAATATGTCATTAAGTTTAAACTCGGAGCAGGAGCTGTTTATTTATGGTCCGGTGGTCACCTTGCCTTGGCTGACCGTATAAAGATATTTCTGACGAGGTCGCTCGGTTGCCCCACAGACGTTTGAGTAGCTTTTTGTGCCATCATTTGGTTCCTTATTTAAAATACATATTAAAATTACGTCGATAAAGTTATGTGAGTGACGGGCAAGATGTACAAAAAAAATAGGTGACCTTCCCAGACGATCTCCTACTTTTGGAGTCCTACCTCTTTGTGAAGTGATTTTTTAACGTGTTATAGCCATACAGTGATTGTAGCTCGAATGGGTCGGCTCGACCGGGGAAAGACTACGCTGTCACAGAATACCATAGTAGTAAAGCAGCAGTAATACGGCTGTGTTTCGTATGCAGAGTGTAGAAAACCCGGAGACCTCTTTTTACAGGGAGCAAGACCTTCCATCTTAGTTCTCAGGGGTGACAGGAACTTTAAGCCACAGCTTCCACTTACCATCAGGTGAACTGTGTGCAGTGCGTCATTTGAGATGTTAAACAAATTATTCCAATGATATTTTTTTAATATCAAAGTAATTTTGTGATACTGATTACAACTTTTTTTTTTTATAGAATTATACATAATACGTATATAGATTTGCTATCGTTTTCGTTACAGACAGTATTCCAATTTTATCATTGAATTGGCTCTCGCACGCGAGATGGTTAGTGTGGAAATAAATAGGATTCAGTTAATGAGGCCTTTTTACTTCTCCTCCAATTTAGTTAATCGTTCGTGTGCATATTAAGTAAGTGTCGAGTACTGTTGCTTCCTCTGATGTATGCTAAACCAACGTGAAAGCATAGTCGTTTATTAAAACTATGCGAGGTCGCGTTTAGTAATACTCAAGCGTAGTAGTTAGATAATGAAATAATGATGCTATGAAATATGTATTTGTATTTAGAAAAAGAAAACGAGAATTATTTTTGCTTTCAAACAAAGTTTCGTTTTTGTTGTGTTAGCTATTTTAAACAATTTTAAACTTTCATCATTATCACTTCTTCACAAGTCAACTGCTCAACATAGACCTCATGTAAGGAATACGCTATTCATAGAGGCTATATTTTCCATCGTTGTCAACGCTTGTTAGCCACTGGCACTTGGCACACTTAAATTAGTTCCTATATATTTTTTTAATTATTATATTATGTTATGAGGGAGATGCTGCTGATCTAATTAAGTTTCCATCTGGCGTCTCTTACTTATTACATTATTGTATATTAATATTGTTAGCTCCGGATAGGCCCCCGATAATGATGCGCAGACATAGTTGTCCGCCCAGCCCAATGGAGTTCCATTATCGTAACTATTGTGCGCTTACGCAAATGACACGATGACGCCATGCACTGCAAAGGCAAGACGGGTAGCGGAGTGGTGCTATTTGGTATGGAAAGGACATTGTTTTCGAATGAAGGTGCAAATTCAGATAGTCTTTGTTTTCTTTTCGAAGACGTTTAAATTCCAATGTCATCTCACTGACAATCGTAAAACATGTAACCTGCAATCACATAATTAAAAACTTCTTGTTAACCTAAACTACTTCTTAAAAACACACCCTTTCGTGTGTCACCACGCAAACTATTATTATTATTAATATATAATATAAATAAAAAATAATAACCAATATTGTTATTATTTATATCGTATGCAATAGATACTATAATAAGATAATTCGTTCTACTTTCCTTGTTTTATCAGCGCAGCTACTCACTCTTCTGCTAAATGCCCGCTTAGATAAAATTGGCGGTATTGTTGCTTAGAGAGAAAGTAGATTTTAAAGTGATCTGTAATATGCACTGCTAAATATGCATATAAACTCATTCGTTGCAGAGATGATTTATAATGCCACGTTTGACAGGTGCATTGAGTATCGCACCAGACGTCTCGCACCTTAGAAGTTGCTTTCCGTCGCGGGTTCTCTCTCGTGAAAGTCTCACGTGAAAGCAGCGATTCCTGCCATTATATGATGAAATAGAATGACGGATTCTCTTTCCTATTATGTTATATAATATCTTATTCTCTCTTCTGTGACCCTGAAGTTAAGGGATTATATATAAAAATCACTAACTTAAGCGATTAATAATAAAATTATATATCTAAAAAATTGACAAAATGTAAAAAATTAATTTTTATTAATTTTTTTCTTGTTTTATTTATATTCTTAAGATATTTTACAATAGTAAAAGAAAGAATTAATTTATAGGACTTGTTCAGGTATAAAAGCCTTTCTAAATATTTAAGCACTAAGATTTTTTTGAAACCAGTGTTAAAAGTACCAACTAATAAATGACTGTAACGAGTGAGTTTGCGGTTTTGCAGATTTTGGTAGTTTTGTGTATTATAATTAATATGTGTACACATTTTGGTACGTAATATACTTTAATGGTTTTGAGTTTCTTTTTTTAATTTGATAAAAGTACAACACATAACTTTGACGATATTTTACGTTGTCATTATTTATTGGTGGTAGTACTTATTTGAGTCCAAGAGGTCCATATGTTTGTGTACTACACTAACCATTTTTTATTTGCAAAAAGTAGTGAATCCACTAGATCCACTAAGTGGTCGTTATCATCTGTCGCCTCTTACTTACGACACCCACGCCACGATGTGGGGTAGTGGATATTCTTAAAGCGCCACAACACGTCCTACTCACGTGTAATCTTATTAGGTGACGTATATATGCCAACAGCACCATAACCAAGGTACTTATTTATTGCAGGCGAAGCCAAAAACTTGCCAGCTCGTAACAATGGCGCGGCGTGCCACCGCGACATATACTGCGTGTTGTCACTCGACCAAGAAGAGATATTTCGCACTTCCACCATGGAGAGGACGCTTAAGTGGGTACAATTTATATTAAAACTATAACAAGCAATATTCTGTAGTAATAGCTAGGTTTTGTGAAATTACCGTGACGGTAGCTCAGGGTTATAACCGCTTGCCGTAAACTATTATAGTACGCAAGCGTATTGCGTTCGATCCCCGTTGGCACTACTGTAATTGTTAATTGTAATTTTACCACCTACTCAGCGTTTAAAGAACATGATCTAAGGAAACCTGCATTTCTAAGAAATTGAAAAACATATTGAGAACATGCTAAGTCTGGCTACACAAAATGGGTCTTCTAGGTGGACTTTCGTCTGTTGTGAGACGTTTATGTCTGTTACTTTATTTTAGTTTTTGTAAAAAAAATATTACCCATTGTCGGTTATTTAAACGGTTAACAGTCATAAAATATGGTTCATATTTTTTGTAACCGTTCATACATATATATAAGAATAGCGTGGTCCTTTGACCGGAATAACGGTCGCTTTGTTGAATATCCGGACAGGCTTCCGGTATTATCTATAGGACGGGGGCGATTGCCTGCATATTTAGGGAGCAAACAAATTTACTGGGTCAAGGCTCGTCCAGTTGTGAATGAGTAAAAATTAACGGCCTTTAGGTTGAATTAAGAAAAATTACTGCGAGTACTATACACGAGTACGTACAAGTTGTTTTCCCTAGCTTGGCTCTTTGGTATTTAGTACATAACCATATCTGGCTGGCTATATTTACAATTACGAGAACTGCTGGGTGTCAACTTTGCTCAAGTTTCATGTTGCTTTCGATAGTGCGATGAATACTTACTAGGTGTCGTAGGCAGTTGCCTTATCAGGTACGCGTTTATTCACGAATGATATTGTAGACTTCTGTTTCATTGATGGCCCGCTATTAGGTAAAACTCGGACGTTTGTTGTGTTGACTCATCTTTGTACGTGCAGTATCATTTGTATTCTATTTATTTTATTACATTTAAATTTCGCAACTTTGAAAAATATTTCTGACACAAATATGTTATTTATTACAAGCAATAACACCTCAAGAAAAACTAATTATTTGATTGAGCATGTTAAAAAAATTAGTATCAAGCATCAACAAAACATACCCCAAACTATTATTACATATTTACTTCAAATATAAAGCCGATTAATCGGCTAAAACCGCCGATTAATCGGCTTTTTATTTTATTAATTTCAGCAAAGGTTTTTGGTGATTTTCTGCGTGGTAAGAGCGGCTACATTGATATGAGTAAAGCTTTAAATTTAAGAAAAGAATAGGTAGTTTCTTTCTCATGCGTAAAATCACGTCAGATTTATATGTAGGTAAATCAAATAAATAATAAAATAAGTAGGTTCGTACATACGTTTTATTGCAAAATCAGTCTCGCATGTTTTAATGTTAATTATTCTTGACATAGGAACTTTGGTAAAAAAAAAGAATCTGAAGTAGCTATTTAAATTTAAAACTAAACAAAAACCAAAGTACTATTACTATTTTAATTCTACTTTTTAACTTTTTCTAATCGTAATGCAAAGTAGTAACACAACAAAATAAAATATTAATAATGATATTCTAAATATAAACTTAAAAAAAAAACTAATTTTAAGTCTCTTCAGTGCATAACAAAAAAAACTTAATTCTTGAATAAAGATTGTTTTTTCCTGTAATGTTATTAAGTAAAGAATCTCCAATCATCTTCATCATCAACAAATGAGACCTACATTTCCCGAACGCCGCTGAAACAGGGATCGTCTGAGCCGATTAATCGGCTAATCGGCCAATCGGCCGAAGTACTAATCGGCCCAACTCTAATAATTACAAAAATACACAATTTTTATTCCTTATATCAAGACTGAAAAACCATAAATTAAAATTGTCTGTTGCTTTCTGGGTGATTCTGCCAAATTTCCTTTAGGAAATAAACAAACATACAATAATTGTTATATTTTTATGTCCGTATTCAGATGTGTCTCGGATTTTAATATAATATGTATAATACCTAATGACCAGAAAGCGAGTCATGTTACCAGATACAAGGTATTACTTGTACATTTGTACTTTGCCCTGTCTTAAGTTAATGATTATTTCTGGTCTTTATGAGTTTTAAATGTAATTTACCATGAACTTTATTAATAAAGACAAGCGCACAGTTCCGGAAAACACTAAAGAGATAGCCGTGTCACATTCTAGGAATTGCTTATTTAGGAGTACTCGACACGGGAGGCATCATGTTTGAGTATAAATATGCAACATGTCTTTGTATACGTTTTATAAAAGGAAATTGTGTCGGCTCAGTCCGTGAGTTCGGTGTAACAAATTAATTTTAAATAGAAGTTTATTTCTACCTTAATAATGCGTATATCTCCAAGCTTTGAATTTACGAATACCTATACATGTAGCCGTGGTAGCTCAGATGGTTAACGCTCGCTGTAAATATAACAGAACGCGAGTAACCAGGGTTCGATCCCCGCCGGCACCAATGAAATTGTTGATTGCAATTTTAAGTGCTGATTTACCACGTGCTCGGCGGTGAATGAAAACATCGTGAGGAAACCTGCGTGTCTGAGGAATAAGAGAAAAAAATGTTTCGAAGCCATGTGAAGTTCGCCAACACGCATTGGGGCAGCGCGGCGGACACTATCTTGCCCTAAAACCCTCTCAAAAATGAGGGGAGGCCTGTGCCCAGCAGTGGGACGTATGTAGGCTGTAACTTTACTTTACTTTATACAAGTAAAGGTTTCTAGTTAATTTGAACCCGTAACTTTCTTGTTTGAATTACCTTCCACTACATTAAAACTATGCCGTTGCTTTACATCCGACATTCATCTTTATTCTTTATCTTTTTAAGAATGCGCAAGCTGGTAAGCATTCCTTAAAAGATTACCTTATACTCACTACGCTGCGGCTGGCCAAGCGAGCTAGTGATTTTTAGAGCTAGAGCGCATTACCGATGTAATCACACTGGTAATGCAGTTCTCAATCAAGAGTAGATTATGTTCAGCATTCCTAGATGTACTTTTCGCAATTGTACAATTCCTAGAGCTTCGTCTTTCAATCAGCAGGTTTTTTGTAAAGGGGGGGGAGGGTGACTCTTGATATAAGAAGGATGCTGCTGCCCATCTACTGTTATATTTCCCTCTTCGACTCTTGCGACACCGATAGGACGATATGGGGTAGTGCATAATGTTACGTGGTGGAGCCATGCTGCAGCTATATTAATTGTATAGTTGTAGCACGAATGGGTCGGCTCGACCGGGGAAGGACCACGCTCTCACAGAATACCAGCGTCAAATAGTAGCTTAATGCTGCTGTGTTTCGTATGGTGAGTGTAGAGAACCGGAGACCCTTTTTACTGGAAAACAGGCATTCCATCTTAATCCTCAAGGCTCACAACGCATCTTCATTTTGATTCGCAAACGAGGATAAATGTAAATGTCTATGGGCCACAGCAACCACTTACCATCAGGTGGACTGTGTGCTCGATTGTCACCCTTTTCTTATTACACCGCCATTAGCGGATTTCTACTATTTATATTTTTCAAATAATAAGTAATTTTACTACACACAATAGACATTTCAAAAGAACTTTAAATATTTTAAGAATGTTTATTAACCACATTGTTCTTGTTTTAAATATTTAAAGTTCACTTGTTCTTCAACCAACCTGTTGTCCACTCCAATCCGCTACCTATACGATAGCTGTTATCAGAAGCTGCACGGTAACAAAATGACGTGGGAGCGCGTTGTTTCGGGATTAGGAAAGGGGAGGTTTCATTGTGCGGCGCTGCGGCGCGCCACGTCCCGGATGCATTTCCGGTGTACGCGCCGACGCGGAACGGCCCTTCCGCTCCAACCCTCCACGTCGCTTTTTGAATTCAATGGGATACCGTCACTGTATTAAACGCTCTAATCTTCCTGCTTTTGGGAGCTTAATTGTCGTTGGGAATTGTGATTAGTCTCAGCCACTAGGATGCTATGTATATTGTTTTGAATTATTTAAGACATACTTACTATATATATACTTTACAGAAACAAAATACTATATATATATATATATATATATATATATATATATATATATATATATATACTTTACAGAAACAAAATCTTTTGTATTCAATATAGATTATAAATAATAATTGTTGAAATCACTCTTTTCTTTAATTTATCACTGGTTCGGAAGAAAACCAGCGGGGTTGGTTAAAAAACAGCTTACAATCATATAATATGTTACACAAATATCAATACAAAACAAATTACAAATAGCTTTTTAGCGATCAGCTCATTCCCAGGGGTTATTATCATCCATAAATTACTTAATGTTATAATAAAACTTTTCTATACAAACTTAGTTTAAAAGTTTTTGAACTTTGAGGAGGTCAAATTTTGTATATTTTCTGTGATTTTGTTGTTAAAGCCTATGTACATCGCCCTAAGAATGAATTACTGACTCGGTGGGGTTTGCCTACCTAGTGTTTTGAGAGTTCCCATACGTTTGTCGCATGTTGCTTGCAAATCTTGTTAAAAATATTTTCCATGCATTGCGTAAAAGTTAATTATTATTGTAAATATAGCTTTTGTATCCTTCGATTCTTACAATAATTAACGAGTATTAATTTATTATCCGATAACCATCCGATGATATCACGAACTTTAGTTTAACCAAGATTGGAATAATTCGCCAGCAATTTTTGGGACAACCAACGTCGAGTGAAGAAGATGGGATTATAGAGCTTCAACAAGTGGTAAAATTAAATATTTCGTACAACCTACTACAATATAAATAAAGTGAGAAAATCTATTGTATAAAAAAATCAATGTAGTCGTAGTCAACTAAATACACATTATTAAGGACAACTCAAAAACTACTGGTTAGATCTTGATCAAATTCACGTGGGACCACATGAGAAGCACCCCAGCTTTAAAAAAAGAATCTTCAAAATCGGTTCAAATAGAAAAAGTTCTGAGGTAACACAAAAAATACAGTCGAATTGAGAATCTCCTGCTTTTTTGAAGTCATTTGAAACAGGTGGGGAACGGATACTTAAAGTCCTTCTGAAACTAATTCCGTCCTATACAGCGGTGCTACGCCGTAAACGTGGTACAGAAGTGCAGTAGTTATGTTCTTCAAGAAAGATGGTAAAACCGAGATGAAGAAATACAGGCTGATTTTCATACTGAGCCGCGGCTACGTGCTGTTTTCGAGAGTTATTATGTATCGTCTTGAACGACAAAATATCCGAATAACTAAGTCCAACTTCGACCAAGAGGTCAACTAGCGAATCAAACTCGACCAGATAAGCGGTTCAGGAAATGTGATGAATCTTGTTAAGGGGAAATATAATGTCAAATGGCTTAGCAAGATCCTTCGTTATGCCGAAAATATTGCAGCATTAATTTTCAAATAAATATATGGTAAAGTTGAGGATTAATGTTAAGGATTATGTTAGACGAAAACACGATTTCGTAAAATTTTTTCGATAGAAAAAAATCCAAAGTTACCTCCAAAATAAACAATAAACCGCTGTTATTCATAAAATACTTTAAATAAGATCATGAAACTTTGCATACTAACTGAACTAACTATAAAGCAGTGCTTATGTTATTTACTTTTTTAAAATACCATTATTTTTACTTCAAAAAGAAATTACCTAAACTATTGGCCTTTTGAAGCGTGATTCCTGCAGCACGGTCACTTCGCCTCGGCCTTTGGACGGGGAGGTTGTGTCGTTCACGATCAGAATATACATTACGCAACAGTACGACGTAAAATTAAAATGGGAAATAACCGTGATAAAAATAAGAAGCGGCTGCCTTGGCGTTAAGAAACAGGCATAAATATGATAAACCTAATGAAATAAGTGTCTAACGACCTTTCTACTTACAGTATTAGTGATTACAAACATGTCGGTACATAGCATACGACGCGCGGGCAAGTGGGGACGAAGTTAGAATTTGAGCTGACTTACTCTATCCTCTTAACCAAGAGCTGTAAGACAAAAATGTACAACCAGTGCGTGTTACCAGTTATGACTTGCGGAACATTTACGGTGGTCCTTCGCTGTTGACTGTATTAGGTAGCCTAAGGTCGTTCAGCGAGTTATGGAGAGGACTATCTTCGAAGTTTCCCGGCGTTATAGAATTCGTAATAAAGCTATGCATAGTAGTCCTAGTAGTAGTAGATCCGGAAAATATATTCATTTCCTTAATATCCCAGGCCCAGGTTCTGCCTCACAGTTAACTATAGATTACTACGAGACGAACAGATTTAGTTCTGCATTATTAGACCTTGTTCAAACTGACAATAACGCTGTTATAAAAATACTTCAAAATTTAAAATCAAACGCTCTAGGTGTAGATGGTTTCTCATTGGAAATGCTACTGTCGAGTCTCCCCTATTCCATAGGTGCTATCACAAAGATTTTAAAGATGGCTCTCACTACAACAAGGTTTTCCCTCTATGGCAAATGGCGTTAGTGAGACCAATTCCTAAAAAAGTAAATATTATGGACTTTAAGGGTTTGCGACCAATAAGCATACTGCCGTGTATGTCTAAAATTCTAGAAAAAATTGTCTGTGATCAACTAACGCATTACTTAAACTTGAATAACATCCTACCAAACGTTCTATCCGGTTTTAGGAAACAGCATAGTAAAACAACAGCCGTAGCCGATGTGGTTGATAATATTTTAAAGGTAAGGCTACTATTTTAGTACTTTTGGACTATTCCCGCGCATTTGACACAATAAATAGACGTCTACTGCTAGCAAAATTTATGTATTATGGGTTTAGTGCCGATACAGTCGACTGGTTTGCTAGTTACTTCAGTGATCGTAGGCAGATTGTCGAAGTAACGGATAATGACGGTTCTAGAACAGTTTCCGAATGCTCTTCTGTTGCGATAGGGGTGCCGCAAGGCTCAATACTGGGTTCTTTGATTTTTGCCTTGTATAGTGCAGATATTACAAAAAGCATAACAAACTGCAAGTACCACATATATGCTGACGATGTGCAGCTATATATTTCCTTCCACCCCAGTGAAAGTACTGATGCAATACAAAAGTTGAATAATGATCTAAATCGCATAGCAGATTGGTCTGAAGCAAATACCTTAGTTTTAAATCCTAATAAATCAAAATACATGCTACTCGGTACTAAAGCACAAATCAGTAAAGTGTTAGCTACCCACCTATTGGTTGAGCGTGTTAACGAGGCGAGAAACTTAGGAATAGTAATGGATGAGCAGCTGAGGTTTGAAAAACAGATAATTAATACAGCTAAGAACTGCTTTTACCGGTTAAAAGTTCTGTACCAAATCAGAAATGTTTTATGCACTAAGGTGCGTAAGAAATTATGCGAATCGTTAGTACTATCTAAATATAACTACGCTGACACGGTATTAGGGCCTAGACTTCTCGCGCGTTCAAGGAAACTTATACAGCATGTTCAAAATGCCTATGCCCGCTTCTGTTATAAAATCCCTCCACGTGCCCGTGTAACACCTTATATTAACAACGCAAGAATGCTTAAAATGGATTACCATTGGCAACTACATTTCGCCACTTTATTGTTTGACACTATCAAAACGAGAACACTCTCCTATCTTTATAATAAGTTACAATGGGCACGAGGTAATGCTACAATTTCGACACGAACTTCGGCGTACAAGTTGCTCATACCCATACATCATTCTTCCGCATTCCGAGGGAGCTTCAGACATGCCGCAACTAAGTGCTGGAATAACTTTCCACCGCCTCTTCGAAACCTACAATCACTGTATAGTTTTCGTACAAAATACAAAGCTATACTATTAAACGAACAGCTACGATCGTAGATTATCAATTTAAAGTTTTATGTTTTTATGCTTTAGCGTGTATATCTATGTATGTTCCAGTGCGTATAATTGTCATTTTTTTCCTTCATACGAGTGTTAATTATATTTTCTTTCCATTGCGTGCGTAGTGTAGATAGATCCCAGGTTCTGTGATAAAATATGCTAAATGGATGCGGCAGCGTGTTATGTTGAACATATCTCTCCGGTTGCTATTGTGTATAAGTGTTTTTATATGAAATTTAAATTATTTTTATATCCTCGGTTCTAGTTATGCAATGAAATTAACATTCATAAACATCCGGTATAGCACTACAAAGATAAGGCAGTTGTGGCTCAAAAGTAAATATAAAAAGAATATTAAAAACCTACCAATCGTGTATATACTTAAATTATTAATCCAATTAAGTATATATTATATGTATATATAGAAAATATGTGCCCGTGTGTGTATATATTTATGTATGTATGTGTATATATCGATGTATATGGATATATATTATATGTGTGTGTATCTTACAGGTAGCCACTGAAAATCAGGGCTAGGATGACACATCTTAGCGTTTCCTGAGTGGCAGTCCTATTTGGACCATTTCCCATTTTAGACTATTTAGTACCAGAGAAACTGACATAGCTTCACGGATCAACATAAGCTAAAGTGGTAATGGGCCGGCCATATAGCTTAAAGAACCGACAATCGATGGCAAACAAAGGTTCTCGCGTGTGAAAATAGACGGAGTGACGATCTGACAAGTACGACATAAGTAAGTCGATGTATTCAGGTAGCTCAGGGCTGTTTTTTGGCTATCTCTGAGGAATCCTATGTGGAGTTGTGACGGGATAGTGATAGCATAGTGAACAATCGAATAAAGGTCGCGACATCTTCACGAGATCTTCAATTCTATCGCACAGGAAAGAGTTATTTATTTGTTAAGCGGTCGAAACGGAAGCGCGATAATGATTTAGTGACCCTAGAGGTGAGCAGGACGCGATGGCGGATATCGAAGGAAATGTCACGTCACTCGTAGAGCGAACCACTTAATGGGTTCTTTGTCTCACGATACCTTATCGCTTTGTGTCTGTTCAAAACGTACCTATCTATGCATTTAGGGCTGATACGGGTCACCACACACGCACACTTGCTCTCTATATGCTCACACTTTACAAAAGAGCCGTTATTACGTCATTACAGAGTAATCAGTGTGAACTAAAAATAATTGCCCGATTGACGTGTTAATAGTAACATTAATGTTTTATTAGTTGATAAAGTAGCTACAAGAAAAAAACAAATGAGTTTAACCCCCCGTATAGCGTAAGTACTTTTAAGAGTATAAAGTCGTTTCCAACAGCGCGGTGTTCTCGACGTTCTCATAAAAAGAGATCAGTTGATGTATTCTCCTCTAAAAGTCACCTTTATACGAAATGTCATCTAACTCGGTTTTGCCATTTAAACATGAAAAGCTTATTACAGAATTTAATCCACATTCATCCCAATGATGCATGCATTATGAAATAGATTAATAATATTACTTATACAAAACCATCATTATATCCCAAATAGCTGTGTTAAAAGTTCATTATTGCTGTGATAGCGTATCTAGTCTATGTGTCACATGTAATATCCTTCAACCACAACATAAATGATCGAAAATAATATGCATATGCATTGCTTTATCTGAAAGTGTTTGTTTTTTCTTTAATTGAACTGAAATGTTCACCTAAATAAAATCGTGGCGTACCGAAACGAATGAAAGCGCTTTTATAGCTAATAAAGGAAACTGAAATGTCTAAGTTAGGGTTTAGGGTTAGGGTTTTTGCTTGTAGTAACGGAAGTTATTAAATGCTCTTTCCCTTTTCATTACATTCTTCTAGGAACGCTCCTAGATAGTATCTTACTTATATGGCACGTTTTAATTTTAAGGTAACACACAAAGCATATTGAATGTGCAATTTGTAGTGTAAAAGCTTAATAATCATCGATTTGATACAGTTTTACAGCATCGTAAGTACATATGCCACGAAATTTATTAGATGTTTTCTAAAGAAAGAAGTCATTTGAGCGTAAAATATATGATTTCAAATCAAATCATGTATCGGATCGGTGATTAGATCTAGTAAAAACGAAATTCAAGTTCATTCAAGCGTATCACGTTAAAGCAATTATAACTCTAAACATATAAATATCATTACACACAATAAAAAAGAACTTCCGTCCGCGCTCAACTCTCCTCTCTCCTTCAGATTCGTTAGTAAATCTCGCGCCACAGTAGCGTCGAGCGGAAGCTTTCAAGTGATAAATTGACGGCGGGAACCTCGTAGCGCGTAAAATGATCATCAATCGCGTCGAAATAGGCCACGGAGCGCCGCCGGTAAGTTTAAGTGCGCCTCTGTTCCATGTACAGACGACGCCACGGTCGGCTGTACGACTACGCACAACGCAACGCAGTGTAGGTGTGGCGTGCTCCAATTATTGAATAGGCTATTTAAAAAAAAATACCCGTCAAGAGCCAACCGATGAATCACCGTTTCAATTATCGCAATTATGGGATAGTTTTATTTTAATTTTAAAAGGACACTTATCGTTTTGAAAGCACTATATTGAGCGGTTTTGCGATGCGGTCATGAATTACTTTATTGATGACATTACATTATAATTTAAATAAACTGCCATGTGCCATGGGGCGGTGTAAATGAATCCATCGCCATTTAGCTACGTAACTATGGTAAGAACATCTTCTTGATAATTACTCAAAATAATAAAATTTGTAGCTGCACAACAACACCTGTAAAATAATTATAAAGTACAGATTTCACGCGAACGAAGTCGCGGGCAAAAGCTGTGCCCGTGACATCGTATTGTATAAAATGCTATCTTTTAATACAAAATATTTTATCTTTTTACTCGGAACTATGTTATGGTTGTAGCACGAATGGATCAGCTCGACTGGGGCAGGACCACGCTGCCACAGAATACCAGCGTGAAATAGCAATGATCCTGTGTTTCGTATGGTAAGTGTAGAGATCCGGAGAACCTTTTCTACTGGAGACGAGGCATTCCATCTTATTCCGCAGGGGTGACGACCCCTCTGCGTTTTGATTCTTAATCGAGGATAAATGTAGATGTCTAAGTATAGGCCACAGCATCCACTTACCATCAGGTGGACCGTGTGCTCATATGTTACCCTTAATCTATAAAAAATGTTTTCTATATAGGAGTTGGGTACCATTTTATTATTGTTCTAAAAATACCTCCTAAATTGCCACCAATTACATCAAAATCGGTTGACCCGTTCGAAAGTTCTCGTTGTCAAAAAAAACTTACTTTTGATCAATGTCAACAGATTTTAATAACTACTAATCATGATTAATTAGTGATATGCAGGCGCCCGCTCTGTTAGTGGCAGCGCCGCCTCCGTTTTATAAATACCAAGTTAGCGCCGGATGTGACCGCGTGCCTGTACCCTGCACTACACCGTTGTTACTTGTAACTATGATCAGCCACAAAACTTACGTTACTTAAACTTACTTAAACTTACTTCTATAACTATTATGATGTCGGTAAAGGCTTTAAATGATTTGTTACTCTTCATATTGTTATGGTACCATTGAACACACCAAACACTCTGCTGCTGACCATTCATGTAATCATAGCCATGATAAAATGACAATTTGTTTTAGCTTCTAAACCACTCGTTTTATACGTACGTTTATATACGTGTTGGGGTCACGCTGCTATATTATGGTTGTAGCACGAATGGGTCGGCTCGACCGGGGAAGGACCACGCTCTCACAGAATGCCAGCGTAAAACAGCTTAATACTGCTGTGTTTCGTATAGTGAGTGCAAAGATCCGAGGACCGTTTTTACTGGAAACGAGGCATTCTTAGTCTTTAGGGGTGACAACGCATCTGCGTTGTGATTCTTGATCGAGAATAAATGTGGATGTCTATGGGCAACAGCATCCACTTACCATCAGGTGGACTATGTACTCGTTTGTCACCCTTATTCTATAAAAAGAACTTGGTTTCTTTTCTTGAACTGTGCTTTTTGTACTCTTATCCATCTTATTACAAGAAGTGGTTATAGTCCCAGGTTTAAGAAAGAGTCTACAACAAAGAAGAAGTGCCTGCCTCGGAGCCAGTCTTCGCGAAATTAATATTTACTGTGACTCCTTTGATACTGAGACTAATCATGAACTACATTTAGTATTAAGGTGGAATAAGTTTAGAGCGCTTTTAAACGAAATTACAATATTGTTCGATTCATTTATTTTCAGTGAAAGCAGAATTAACAGAACTTTTCCAAATTAAAGTGGAAATATGTCTTATTGCGGCTTTTTGTTTTATGACGATGCTGCAAGCACACTGCGAAAGCACCAGCAAAGGTTGTAATGAGCGAGGACATATAGGAGAACGTATAGGATTTTATTAGGATTGTTAGGTACTCGATGCGTGTGAACCACAGAAATCGATTTTTATTACGATTTCTGCGGTGTGAACACGCTTGCTTACCATATTGTAAATACAGAGCTCCGTAATGTTCTGTAAACCACCTTGATAAAATTTACCGTACTTATTTGTGATATAATATTTTTATATCTAAAAGTCTAAGTCTAAGTCACTCTTTATAACATCAACTATATGCCAGTGAAAATCCCGTGAAAATTAGTCCAGCCGTTCAAGTTTGATGTTTTTAGGGTAATGTGTGAATGTTTTATGTCACAATCAATGCGGTTTTCTAATCGTATAATACTTCGGCTGTTGAATCCAGTAGTCCAAATCAGATTCCAGCCGTTTGTCTTTCGAATTCGTTATCTTATTGTCGTTATAGTCTTATACGGAATCGTTTTATATTATAGCTTTTGTTAGTTTAATCTGCGTATCACATTAAAAACGATAGTATGTTTTCAATACAAACTAGTATTTAAATAATTTTCGCTGCCCTATTGCAAAAAAAAAAAATAAAGTACTATATTATATAAGTAAGGCATCTTTTATTAGGATTATTGGTTTAATGCATTAAAATATGGAATTTTTACTAAATGGTACTGTGTATTAAACCTCAATGCATTTGTTATCTCACTATCAATTATGGCGCTATAATAAAAAGAAACGGAAGGACATTTTTATCACTGTTCTGTGTCGGCACAGTAAATAAACATGGATTGATGACGACGTAGGATTCAGCCACTTCAGATTACCGAGACAATATCACACGCAAGCTATTATTTACCTAAACAAAACATCGTTCGTATTATGAGTCGCTAAGCTATAAACATGGACTACCTGGAATTATTTTTAAAATTGAATGCAATCCGTAATAAAAAATCCAACAATAACTTAAATTATGAATCTGAAGAAGCCTTTTGTTTGTCGTTTTTATTTAACCCTATACTATAAGTGAGCAATTCTTGTTTAATTATTATATGAAAATTTTTGAAATTGGTTTCTTGGAAATGACCTATCGGTTTGGATGAAATTTTTTATTTAAGTAAATATGCAATATTTACCTTTTCAATATTATCTAGATATGTGTCATCAATCATCATCCCTAAGAAATTAACATATTTTTTCTTACACAGCATAGCTCGGTGGTCCAGGGTTAGTCCGTCAGCCAGCCAGTCCCTAAATAAAAACAACAATTTGATCGATTGACTATCTGATTCGGGGCGCTCAACATACGAAAATATAGATATAGTTCTATTCTAAGGCAGAACTCGTTAAAGTTACAGCCTATATACGGGACGTATATAGGCTGTAATACTGCTGGGCACGGACTTCTCATTTCTGAGAGGGTCTTATGGCAAGGAAGTGTCCTCTGCGCTGCCCCAATGCGTATTGGCGGACTTCACATTCACCTGTTTCCGAAATATTTATTTTTCTTATTTTTAGACATGCTGGTTTTCTAACGATGTTTTCCTTCACCGCCGAACATGTGGCAAATCAGCACTTAAAATTGCAGTTAAAATTTCATTGGTGCTGACGGGGAATCGAACCCGGTTTGCTCGCGTAATGTGAAATTTACAGCGAGCGCTGACCATCTGAGCTCCCACGGCTCATCTGAACTCGTTATCATGATTTATCTATGGTTGTTTATCAAGGCAAATATGGTCGCAGTAATACGTGTATGAATGAAATCCGTAAATTCTAAAATATTTTTTGTGTCTTGCTAACTTACGGATTGGATATTTTTCAATATAATCCGAGGACCTAGATTTGCCTTACTTCTTTCTTGTATGTAAATTAATTCGTCGAAGTGACAACACTATTTCCAAGAATGGAGGAAGAAGCCATATCGTAAATTGTGTTATGCCTAAAGTAAACAATTTGTTCTCGCATTATTTCATTTCTTACGAAATTTTAATTTTAACGCAACAGTCTCAGTATTACACATTAGTTCAAATTTAATGTCGACGCTTTATATAGTACGGCTTAACTTTCACATTTGCCGCGTAGTAAACCCACGTAGATTTTTGTCTCGATTGTTGATTCAATTGTAGGCAATTTCGCTGTTATAAGACGTAAATTGTTTTTTTTATTACAGATACAGAGAACATTTACGTTTTAAACAAGCCCAATGGTTAACACAGTAATTAAAAAACGCGACTGTGTACAGAGTTTACTGAAAAGATATTTTTTATATCCTATGACGCTCCCACAATTAAGACAAATGAGTCAGAGCGTGCAAAAGAAATACACATACATACATACATACTCTGGATAGACATTACTATCCTTCTGGGGCAGTCGGTTAAAATGTTTAAATTAACCATTTTAATTTTAAGGTCAAAATATTAACTTCTAGGGTAATTTTTTAATTATCAACATGTTATTTTTGAACGAACTTAACGAACGAACAGAATTACAGGCTTTAACAATATGGAGTATATTGTTAAAGCCTGTAATTCTGTATAACGTATATCATTCATACCAGGAAAAAAGAGCAACTCAATTATTTTTCAATTTAACCTTCATATCATATCTTCATCGGAACACATCTTATTTAAAATCTTTTCAAATTTGGTTACAGATAGAGATTTCAAAATAATGTAGATTTTAGTCTTAAACAGGATGGTAACCTGTGAGCATTACATTTTATTTTTTTTGGAGTGGTTCAGTACTTACATGCAACGATATCAGTCATGATTTCATAAGATAAAAACTATTTCATTTATTTTTTAATAAAAAACAATAAATATTTAAAATTTTAATCACGTATATTTCCTTTATTACATAGTAATTAAAAAAGTAAGTAAATCTACTCAAGTTTGACGTAATATTTTTAAACTTGATTGCATTCCAGTCCATACCTACGTCGGGGTTTAAGCGATTGGTATTGAGGTCCTTGCTTGGTACATGTTTTTAGTGATTCATCCCAACAGCTTACTGTTAATAAGCTATTATAACACCAATTGTTAACAAAAATTTTCGTAATAACATCAGTACAGAACAATAAGGAACGGAGTTTATTGTACGTTATATTTTAGTTCTAAGAATTCAAATGGCATTTTTCTTTCTTTTTCAGCCCTTTTTTTGGTGAAGAGTTCCAGTTCGAAGTGCCCCGAAGATTTCGGTACCTCTCCATATACGTGTTCGACCGCGACAAACATCTCAAACAGGACAAAGTGCTGGGCAAAGTGGCCATCAAACGCGAAGACTTACAACGGTACAACAACAAAGACCATTGGTTTGCATTGCGACCGGTCGATGCAGACTCCGAGGTGCAAGGCAAGGCGTACATCGAGCTCACCCTCGAGGATTCAAGAAAAAGGTTACGAATGGACCCGAAGCCGCCGGACCCGGACCCGGCGGCGGATAACTCGGCGAAGGCGAAGGCCAACAATCTCATAAGGCTGTCCGAATATTGCAAGGAGAGCATGAGGTTCGGCTCCTGTTCGAGTTCCACGAGTAAGAAGCTGCTGAGCGCAGTAGCGACGGAGCCTACGTTGGCGTTGTCGCGATCGGAGAGCCTGAAGGATCGAGCACAGTGGGCGGTTCGATCGAAGCCTCCGATGCATACGATGTTCGAGCCGGATGCGTCGCCCACTCCCACCGCCGTCGACTACTGGTCGGATCCTGAGAGGCATTGCGCAGCACGCGTGGGCCCCGACACCCTACGCCTGAGGGTGCTCGAGTGCTCCGAGCTTACCACAAAAAACGGCCAGTGCGATCCGTTTGCTCTCGTCACGTTACTTTACTCCAACGGACGGAGAGTAGAGAAACGTACGAAACCTAGAAAGAAAACTGTCAATCCGCAGTTCGATGAAATTTTTAGTTTTGATCTCGTTATGGAGGCTGATCCCAAAGACAAGGATGGCTCCCAATCGGTAAGTCCTTTAAAACTTTATATTTTTATATCAAATACGTTTTGAATAGTATGAATAAATAAGTTAGTTTTTTTTTCTCTCGGGGCTCTACCCAGCTGTCACCACACTACAAAAGGTTAGCTGGTAGAGAATGCCTTTTCGGCATTAGATTCGCCTTTGTACCAAATTGTTTTTGTTTGAGTGCAATGTAGAATTTTCTATCTTCTATCTATCTATCAAAAACTTTATTATGTATGTATTGTATGTAACCACAAAATATTCATCCAATAGTATAATGTTTACCTTGGATATTGTAAAGTTGTAAAGTGTTGTAGGGGAACTTCTTTTCTACCTCGGAGTCCGTCTAGGAAGGTAGGCTCTCTTTATTTCTGCCGGCATATGGCAGTGCTTGCATTGCTACGTTACGGTTTGAAGAGCATAGTGTCCATAGAGTGAAGTATTCACTTGCAATCAGGTGGAATGTAAGTAAAAAATGAGACGAGTGTTGTCAGAAACTCATCGTAAGTTAAAAATTAAGAAACTTGTGTGCTTGAGACTAAACATGAGTGACAAGAAATTTTTACATATTATAAATGGAATGTGGATGCTAATGGATTGTGGATGCTTATGACCCATAAATATCTTCATCTATCCTCGATTAAGAATCAAAAGAAACAGATGTGTTGACACTTCTGAAGACTTAGATAGAGAATTAGAATTAGAGTAACAAACGAGCACACATTTCATCTGATGGTAAGTGGATACTGTGGCCAATAGACATCTATAATTTATCCTCGATTAAGAATCAAAATGCAGATGCATTGTCACCCCTGAGGACTAAAATGAAATGCCTCGTATCCTGTAAAAAGGGTCTCTGCTTCTCTACTACTCACTGTACGAAACACAGTAGCCTTATTATATAACCATATTCTGTCTAAAACACATTTGAAACACGAACTAATTAAATTCAATAATCTGCATATTTAGGCAGGCGTGGCGTGTGAAGCGCGCGTCTCCGTGTGGCACGACGCAGCCACGCCCGTGTTCCTCGGCGAAGTGCGACTGCAGTTGCGGCAGCCCGAGCCTTCTCCTATGTGCGCCTGGTACGAAATTACTATTAAACTGACTTTATATTTTAAGCTCGTTTAGTTATTTGAATAAGCACTCATCAATTATTACTATTTTTTATTTGCCGACTAACGGCTTTAATACATAATATCCCTTAAAGTATATTTCTAATCTTCATTAACTAAAACGCTCATTGGCGAACAGTCAAGTATATGAAATAATCATTGGGTGAGCTTTAGAATATCATAAAAGATGCCACTGTTTCCATAATATAATTTAAAAAATAATAATTCTTTGCCTCATAAAGAGGGATATGTGCCTTAGATATGTGCCTCATTGGCGGGGAGTTGGCAACTGCGGTTTTTTTTATAATTTTGTGTTGTTATCAGGAAGACACTGCGGCTCATATCCTTTTCCATTTTTTCTTTTTCTGTTCACTCTCTGTCGTATGTACGGCACGATGAATAATAATAATAATATAATATAATAATATAATAATATTCCACAACTATCACACGACGTCATCTAGTCCCAAGCTAAGCAGAGCTTGTGTTATGGGTACTAGACAACTGATGAAACATACTTATATATTTCTAAATACATAAATATTATAGATAAATTACACCCAGACACAGAACAAATGATCGTGCTCATCACACAAACATTTGTCCTGGGTGGGAATCGAACCCACGACCTCCGGCATAGCAGTCAGGGGCACTAACCACTAGACCAACAGGCCAGTCAATGAATGAATGAATGATGATATATAGTACAGTTTATTTATTTTAACACTTACGAATTACAGGCGGATTAAATTATATAGGACAAGTTGGTAGTACTCTCCTTTTGCCTAAGAGTTATAGCTTTTTTAGCATTAAATTGCTGTATTCCGTCTATTCTTTTTTCTTTGTATGAAGTTGGCTGTAAGAGATTTTTTGTTTGTGTATAGAATAAGAAAGACAACGAACACACAGTTCACCTGATTTTAAGTGGATGCTGTGGACAATAGACATCTATCTTCAATTAAGAATCGATCCATGCCGTCGATTCCAGTAAAAATGGTCTCTGGTTCTCTACACTCACCATACGAAGAACAGCAGCATTACGGTGCTATTTTAAGATGGTATTCTGTGAGACATTAAAAGATTGCAGCTGACATCCATCCAGTTCATAGACTGCAGTAGGCACTTACCATCAGGTGGATTATAAGTTTGATTGTCACTTCGGTTTTATATATGTAAAAAGAGTGCATAAATATTTAAGTAAACAGTTCTTATACCCGACCTGATGGAAAATTGACAAAAAAACTAATTTAATTATTGGTTTTGTGCACTTAATCCACGTCGCACATCCGCGCACATCCACGGCGCACTCTTTGGCGCAAAAATCTAGTGTACCTTCTGTGTACTAAATATCGGGAATTTGTCAATAAAACAAAAAATACAAATTATTCATCAAAATTTATTTTATCGCCTTCAAAGTAGGCCCCATCGCTTGCAATACAACATCTCCAACGCTTCACCCAGTCTTCCATACATTTTTCATAGGCTATTTGCGGTATGGCCTTTAGCTCATTCAGCGAATTTTTTGTTATGGCTTCTATCGACTCAAAACGTTTTCCTCGAAGTGGTAATTTTAACTTGGGAAATAAAAAAAAGTCAGACGGAGCCATATCAGGTGAATACGGTGCTTGGTCGAGAACTTTTGTTGAATTTTTCGCTAAAAACTCTTTCACTATAATGGCTGTGTGGTGATGGTGCATTATCATGGTGCAGCATCCATGAGTTGTGTTGCCACAAATCTGGACGTTTTCGGCGGATACTCTCACGCAAACGCTTCATGACGTCTAAATAATATTCTTTATTCACTGTTTCTCCCTTTGGAAGGAATTCGGAGTGAACCACACCACGGTAGTCAAAAAAAACTGTCAGCATCACCTTGATTTTGGAGCGACTTTGCCGCGGTTTTTTGGGTTTCGGCTCGTTTTCGAGACGCCATTCTGAAGACTGTTGGCTTGTTTGCATGTCGTACTCATAAACCCATGTCTCGTCGCCAGTTATTATACGTTTCATTAAGGTCGGATCCGTAGAAGCTCGGGAAACCATGTCTTCTGCGACATGCTTTCGCTGCACTTTTTGAACAAAATTGAGCTCTTTTGGAACTAGTCGAGCGGCGACGCGTTTCATGCCTAAAATGTCAATGAGAATGTTGTGGACGGACTTAAAAGATATGTTCACCTCACTAGCCAACTCAGACTCATACGTCGATTTTCGAGCACTAGCTTCTTGATTTTGTCGATGTTTTCTTTGGTCGTAGCGGTTGAAGGTCTACCAGAACGAGGCAAGTCTACTACTACTTCTCGGCCTTCTTTAAAAGCCTTATACTATTCATAAGCCCTTGTTTTCGATATACACGATTCGCCGTAGGTATTTCGCAACATTTTTAGTGATTCACCACATGAAATATCATTCGAAACACAAAATTTAAGGCACACTCTTTGTTCAACAATATTTTCGATTGTAAAAATCGCCGAGAACTCAAAACTATGACCAACAAAAAGTGTAGTTTAAAACAAATTAAATGACAGATCCCGCTCAAACTTTGCGCGCTAAATCAGTACAGTGCTACCAACATGCAGTAAAAAAATGGAACGACCTCTTTTACGCGGGTCTTTTTATTGACATATTCCCGATACTTTTTACACAGAGTAGTATTTGTGGCCGTGAAAGGAAAAGGGTGGATTTCCCGCCGGAGTGCGGCCAACGCTTCGTGTTCAAATTTGGAGCAGTTCTGTATATAGCGCGGTAGCTTCGGAACTTTGATAACGCGATTTAGGCTTCGGTGCGTTTCGCTTGTGGCGCGACGACAGTGCCGCCGCAATTTTATTGAAAAATCGAAAAGCCCGACATTTCCAAAATCCGATCGCAATCCTGAAAAGAGCCCAAAAGTCATGACATGTGAGGACAAATCCTGATATATCGTTACTCTAATTTCCTCACTGATCTGTGTGTCTGTCTGTGGCGTTTGTTTGAGGAGTGTCTGTTTGAGGTGTTTTAATCGAGAGTGTTCTTAGCATTTTCACGAAAACAGCTTTGAAGATCATGAGTTTTTTTTTGTTTTTAAGAATTTTAATTTAAGTTATACCTTAATAATTGTCAGGTTCTTTCTCACGTCGCGGGCTGGCGGAGCTCTGTCCCGTGGGGCGACGCCGCCTGGGACGCGGCTGTCGGCGGCGGGCAGCGCCACGCTGGGCTCCTTACGACTGCTGTTGCAGTACACTGTCGACCATGTCTTCCCCATACACCACTATCGACAACTCGAGGAGCTGTTTCTAAGGAGTGTTCACCAGAAGGTAAGGCCTCACTTAAATTATTTAGTTAAGCTAAACTAAATAAGTGATAAACGATTTGAAATACTAATTGAACGGGAAATTATTTCTGCGAGTTAGCAAGATAATTAATTAAATTACTAAAAAAATCTACAGAGTTATGCTCAAAGTTTCCCTACGTGATAAATTTTGTAATGAGGTTTTCTGTAGTAGAATCAGAGTAACCGCCATAGCCCAACATATAGGTAGGCAGTAGTGGTTACGGACCTTTGATATATCTTTGAGAACCGACATCCAATTGGAAAGAAAAATTTATGAGTGGGACAGCCTTGTACCGGTAGACGAAGTGTAGGTATAACGTGCAGGAAGTCGATGAATGCATATAAGTCGGGACCGTGTTTTCGGACATTCCTTGGGGGGGGAGGGGAGGCCTACGTTACGCAGTGGACTTGTAAAGGGCTGTAATGATGATGATTTTGCTTAAAGTTCGTAAATCCTTTTACAAAAATGCTTATGATAGTAAAGAGAAGAGCGAAATATATATTTGCCAAATTAATTGCTACATCTTTGTTAAACTGTTGCAAAGAATAATAATAATAATAAAACTTTTTCTAAGTTTTCTTCTTTTATTGAATAAGGGTGACCAACGAGCACACAGTCCACCTGATGGTAAGTGGATGCTGTAGCCCATAGACATCTACATTTATATTTGTCACCCCTGAGGACTAAGATGGAATGCCTCGTTTCCAAAAAAATGGTCTCCAGATGTTCTACACCGACCTTACGAAACACAGCAGTATTAAGCTGCTATTTTACGCTGGTATTCTGTGAAAGCGTGGTGTTTCCCCGATCCAGCTTACCCATTCGTGCTACAACCATAATATAACTGCAGCATGGTTTTACCATAAGATTCAGCACTAACTATTATTAAATACTTTTGACAATTTCTTAAAATATTATCTGTATTTATATCGTTTATTTCAGCCCATAACGGCGTCAGCAGTGTACATCTTGGGTGAGATAGTATCAAGTAAGACTGACGCTGCACAACCTCTAGTTCGACTATTCACGCATCACGATCTCATTGTGCCTATCGTCAAGGAACTCGCTGACGCTGAAATTTCTGTTCTCACGTAAGTGCTTTTAAGAAGAATATGTTTTCAATGTAAATAATTTCTAGTTGTGGAAACTCTACGTGTCAAAATGATTATGAATTTTGAGCGGCCGAGATATGAATTGATTCGACTGGGGAGCTTTCGGAAAATTGTGAAATATTTTTCATTCAGTTGTTCCACTTTGGTAGTGATGATATAGGACTGTAGATGCCTCAAGTATGCTTAGTTACAACCTATATACGTCCCACTGCTGGGCACAGGCCTTCTCTAATATCTGAGAGGGTTTTAGGGCAAGAAAGTGTCAGTCGCGCTGCCATGCGAGTTGGCGGACTCCACATATCTTCGAAACATTTTTTTCTTATTTCTCAGGCGTGCAGGTTTCCTCACGATGTTTTCCTCCACCGCCGAGAACATGTTAAATCAGCACTCAAGTATGCTTGAACGGTAAAATTTCTGTGGAAGTGACAAACTAGGCGAGTTGTGTTGTGACGCTAATGTCATCATCCATTGATAATGCTTGTCTGGAATATGGTGTCACACACATTCAAGTAAATTTGGACAATCGGCATTTTGCACAAGTTTGAAATCGAAAATTGAAACTATTCTAAAACTTGAACCTGTCTACAATTAGCCCAATATTCTTTCAACACACGTTTTATAATTGTGCAAGTCTAATGCGCATGAATTTCGTTACGTGTGTGGCTCAAAGATAGAAACTGTGTTACAGCTGTAGATCACGTGGCCGCGTTCCGTCGTACTGGGCGGAGCTGGTACGGTAAATATGCTACTCAGCTGTATTTTATTTTACGACAGTTACTGATTTTAGGCCAATACGAAATAATAATTACATATTTATCTGAAATAAACTTCGAATCACTTTGTCGAAGTGCGCATATAAACAATAACATCGTTTTCTTCGCAACATTAAACAAAGTCAGTGTTATATTGGCTGCGTTTGGCAGAAAAAAGCGCTAGGAAGCGCTTGTAAACAAAATGGCGATCGTAAGCGGTAAGCGCTGTCAAATCGTAAGTAGCTATTTTCCGCTAGGACACGAAGTTAGCTTTAACCGGGGAACCTAACATAATTTAAATATATGTTTGTAAAGTATTCATATTAAAAACTTACCAATCATGAATTTTTAATAACATGTATAATAATATGTTTATTCATGTCATTATATTATTTGAAACTAATATTGCACAAAATAACTTATAAACTCTACTTCAAAATAAACAAAGTTAATAAGCAAAATGGCGGATTGTGTTAGCGCTACTGAAGTTAGTAAACGTGTCCTGGCCGAAAACTGTTTAGTTTCGCCATTTTGCTTACAAGCGCTTCCTAGCGCTTTTTTCTGCCAAACGCAGCCATTGTAGAAAACATCTTTGTTTTCGCAAGGAAGTAGTCATTTCGCCCGCACGCAGTCGACTAAAGGAAGATAGGTAGAATTTACTGTAACTTAGTGCGCAATCTAATAAAAGTGTTTATTTTATACAATAAGTGTGACAAACGGGTACAAACCATCAGATCGAACTTGATGGTTAATGGCTGCAGTGGCAGTAATGCGTTGTCACTTCTGAGGACTAAGATGAAATGCTTTCTTTCCGGTAATAAGAGTCTCCGGTGCTTCACACTCACTATTCTGTGAGAGCGAGGTCCATATCCGGTCGAGCTGACCCATTCGTACTACAACTGTAATATAGCTGCTGCAGCTATATTATAACGAGCACCGTAGCGCCCGCTTAGTAGCAAACATAAAAATGTGTTTGTATAAAACGTGTATGATCCGTAGGGACGCGACAACGATCTTCCGCGGCAACACGCTGGTGTCGAAGATGATGGACGAGGCGATGCGGCTGAGTGGCGCGGCGTACCTGCGCGCGGTGCTGCGGCCCACATTGGCCGCCGTGCTGGCGGAGCGCCGCCCCTGCGAGATCGACCCCGCGCGCGTCAAGCCCTGCGCTGCCGTCGCCGCCAACCTTGCCACGCTCAAGGACTACGTAGAGCGGGTACGTATTGTTGCGTGCCTAAGTGGTCGTTTGGTACCTGGCACTAGCGCCATCTAGTGTCGGGGACCAGGGCGAGGAGGGCTTCCTAGAAAATGTCAATCTTGAACTTTCCACCAACAGTGCCATCTAGTATCGAACAGAAGAATTAAACTTTCTAGAAGCCCCACACTCGAACTTTCTGCGCCTGGTCAGTCGGCGCCCGTATTTACTGGAATTTTCTGGTTGTTTTGGTGGAAAAGGTGTATTTAACGCGATCGGGCAGTATTGAATTTGGCGAGACAAGCGAAGTTTCGGTGCAAAATAAAGTGAACTAAAAGTGATTAGTGGGATTAATTATTAGTGTTTTTTAAGTTTTAGTTTGTGTTCGGTAATTGAAGTGTTAATTTTGGTAATTCAATCGGCAGTTTTTATTATCACGAACCCTAAACTCGTAACAGTATCGTGTTGCACTACGAAGTATGGTTATTGGGTCCGGTATGTGCACTGTTGAGTTGAATGTTCTTTGCTTACGAAATATTTTCATTGTTGGGGAAACTTGCCAGATTGTCGATTGCAGCACCAGGTGTCTCGCACCCTTGCTGCTATTTTTCGTCGCCGGTCTTACTACTTTGCGTCTGGGATGAACATGATCGTAAGATGCAGTGGGAGGGGTCTAGTGTCCGAAATTCTGGAATGTAACGGATTGATAAATAAAGAAAGAAAGAGCAATATGGTGTTTGTATAATTTTATTAAAGGTAGCACTCTCGCCCTGAGGGTTTCGTAAAACCTAATTATGTATTATTACTTACTTATCTATCCCGGAAATTATAGGAAATTAAATAAGCGCTGAAAATTGTTCTAACGATATGTTTAGTCGGATTGAAGGACAAGTTTAACTTTACAGTGTATAAGAACATTATTTCATATCAATCTACATCACGGTCGATGATGTGTGACAAATGAAATTTTATATAAAGATGTATAAAGCATTTATTTAACAGCGATAAAAATGATTAACGGTATGGTTGTGCGTGTCGTGGGCAGGTGTTCGCGGCGATCACGTCGTCGTACGCGATGTGCCCGGCGGTGATGTGCCGGCTGTTCGACGCGCTGCGACAGTGCGCCGTGCGCCACTTCCCGTGCAACGCGGAAGTGCGCTACTCGGTCGTCTCCGGCTTCATATTCCTACGCTTCTTCGCACCCGCGATACTCGGCCCGCGTCTCTTCGATCTCACCACCGAGCAAATTGTGAGTGTTTCTTTATTTTATGAACCGTAATATTCTTTGCAAAGCGGAGAATTTTTATTTCCAGCCGAACGCTGTGTTTAAAACTATACAAAGCAAAGGTTTAGATCATCAGAATTCGCTATTAGAAAGTAATACTCAGGTCTTGTAATATACGGCAATAATGTCAAAGATGATGCCTAGTCATTAAGAAAAAACGAGATTTAGTAATTCCTAAGTTTATAAGTTAGTCCAACGGATTAGTAAGCTGAATTGGTAATGTGCCGGCCGTATAACTCGAAGAACCGATAGGCGATGGGGAAAAAAGATTCTCGAGTGGCAGCCTTGTACTGGCAGGCGAAGTGTAGGGCGTCCCCCCACTAGATGGAGTGACGACCTAGTAAGATAGGCAGGAAGTCGATGAATGCGGGTGGCTCATGACCGTGCTTTGTGGCATACCTTGGGTGGGGCCTATGTTCAGCATTGGACTTACTATCATAATGCTTATGCATCAAATAGACCTTCTATAATAATATTTTTGTATCATAGACCTTACTATTATATATCTTTAATATACTTCGAGACTTCAACTCACAACTCTACTATTGTAATGCTTATGGATCATTTCTATAATAATGCTTTAGTATTATTTATATATCATATATACTTGTGAAGACCTATAACGAAGATGATGATGATGATGAGATTTAGTAATTAATTCACGTAATTGACTGGCGTCTATTCGAAGAACCACGCTCTCACAGAATACCAGCATAAAATGTTGCGTATGGTGAGTGTAAAGAACTGGAGACACTTTACTGGAAACGGGGTATTCCATGTTAGTCCTCAGGGGTGCCAATGCATCTGCATTTTGATTCTTAATCGAGGATAATTGTTTAAGGACCACAGCATCCACTTACCATCAGGTGGACTGTGTCCTCGTTTGTTACACTTATTCTATAGATAAAATTATCAATAGGATTTAACTTATTGATAATTTTATTGGTATTTATTTATATAAGGTAAATTCTTTGGCCTCAGGATCCACAAACAAATCGAACGTTGACCCTGATCTCAAAAACTATTCAGTCACTGGGCAACCTCGTGAGCAGCCGCTCCGCCCAGCAGGTGTGCAAGGAGGAGTACATGGCGGAACTGTATCGGAGCTTTTGCACTCCCAGACATGTTGGTATTCATTATTGTTATTGTATTTAATCATTTGTTACAATTTTCTTACCAAATAAATAAATATATTTTTATGTTTTTGTAAATAATATTGAGGTATAAGTCTCTCTGCGGGGTAACTGGAGTTAAATTGACTACTCGTTGATGGAAATCCATTCAAATACACATTATTTGACATTAAGATATGTCATTCTCGTTCGTTTTAATAGTTTTCTACTAGCGTTAACGATTGTAAAAAGTCAACTTGGCTAATCCCACTGTTACCCATCTACTGCCATGGGTATTGTAAAAGTTGACGTTACATGTTAATGCCGTTGTTTCCGTATATCCCGTAGAAATGTAAATGTACAGAATGGCTAAGAGTTGTAGCGTCATCAAGAATTCCGCGAACGTCCCTCGACAATGTATTTGTCAAGTGCGACAATATCGAAAATTTTATCGAGCCATGCTGCAGCTATGTTATGGTTGTTGCAAGAGTGGGCCCACTCGATAGGGGAGGCCACACTCTCACAGAATACCAGTACAAAATAGCATCTCATGCTACTGTGTATGTAGAATAGGTCGTATGGTGAGTATAGAGAACCATTGATCCCTTTTACAGGATACGAGGCATTCCATCTTAGTCTGTGGGCCACAGCATCCACTTACAATCAAGTGGGCTGTGTGCCCGCTTGTCACCCTTATTTTATAAAAAAAAAACAATAATGTTCAATACTTCCTACTGGCATAGATTGGTGATACAGATGTCTGAGATACTCATTGGGTGCGTTTGGCAGAAAAAAGCGCTAGCGAGCGCTTACTAGCGCTAAAATAGTTTTCAGCCAGGACACGATTGCTACTTCAGTAGCGCTGACACAATCCGCCATTTTGCTTATTTAATTTGTTTGTTTTGAAGTAGAGTTTATAAGTTGTTTTTTTGCAATATTAGTTTTAAGTAATATTATGACATGAATAATATGTCATAATATTACTTAAAACTTGTAATGAATAGTAATATTATGGCATGTTATTAAAAATTCATGATTGGTAAGTTTTAATATGAATACTTCACAAACATATATTTAAATTAGGTTAGGTTCCCCGGTTAAAACTAACATCGTGTCCTAGAGGAAAATAGCTACTTACGATTTGACAGCGCTTACCGCTTACGATCGCCATTTTGCTTACAAGCGCTTGCTAGCGCTTTTTTCTACCAAACGCACCCATTGATTCTCATTAGTCTAGGGACAACCTGGGCTAATGAAGATGCATGAGAATGAAAGAATGAATATTTTTAAAATAGTCATGAAGGCAATTTTTCAGTACATTCACGTGATAGACAAACTAACAGTATATGTGATTGTGACTGATTACAGTACCATTACCATACCAGTACCCATGACCAACCGACTGAAAGAGGCCAAAGTTTTAAAAATATTAAAGGGACTAAAGCATGCTTCTATTGCATTGTTATCTTTGAAAACTACAATGCAGTTCTTCAAACCCTGTAATTATATTGCTTTTTCGTACTCTTCAAGTCGGAACACAGCAGTAAATGCACCGTTACCTAACGGAAGAAATATCAAAAAGCCCAACTTTAAAAGAAAAGAACATCTAATAACACACAGAGATGTAGCGATTTTTTTGTTTATTGATTTTCTGCTGTATATCAATTAGATAAAAATCGAATTATACATAGGGGTTATTTGATTTTGTTACAGGTGCAGGCAATTAAGCAGTTTCTAGAAATCATCTCCACTAGTTCTGACACCCAAAATAATAATGTTCAGGAATCGCCCGTTTTACTCAAAGAAGGGTAAGTTTAAAATGATAATGAATTAAAACAAAAGACTTACATATTGTCACTAAGAATAATAATCATTTTTTATTCTTGCATCATTTGGATTAGATATGGGTATGTTTTTCTCTCCTTTCTATATCTCACATCATCGATCACTAATAAAGAACTAGATACACAATCCCATACAAAAGTCCCATACAAAAAGACTAAAAACTGTCGCCAATTGTTGCGACGTAATTCTTGTTGAAATAAATATACATTTATGTAAATTCAACCTTAAACACATTGCCTATAGTTTTATTCACAAAGATACGTACGAAAAGCAATAATTTTTTATGACCGAGGCTCGTAGTTGGGGCAAGGAATCATTGGAGTCGAACTGCCCAATATTTTTTGTTATTGTTATTTTAATTTTAAAATGTTTCAAACTTGATTTAATAACTGTTGTACATAAAACATATTCTCTTCTTTTCTATGGTGTATTATATGTAATGGTTATAATTTACCTGAATGTAAATACGTTTTTGGATAGGACACCACATTCATTTAGTAACGAAAGTACTTGAAACAGTCATAATTATTTATTTATTCTTCATCCTGTGTCAATAGTTTAAAAATATTGCTTGACAAAGAACTTAAATCTAAATTCAATGGTTACTAAATATAAAAAAGTATGTACAGAAAGTTGTAAGTCGTAGTCACATGTTCATCACTTTTATTATGCTTCGAACATACAATGCTTCCTTGGGTCGGCTTGAAGAATTCTTCGGACCTTTGACATGCTAGGACTGAAATCCGTTCCGAACTGGATCTCGAGGAAAGCTGAAAAATTAAAAATAAAATCTCACATCTTTAAATTTACTACATGCACATATTCAAAATTGAGTCTATAAAATGTTACTATAGTATTTAGAGAAACTATAGAATTCTCATAAAAAAAAAACAATCATACTTTAATAATAAAAAATAATAACGTCTCCAACAAATGGAACAGAGTCAACGAACAATTATGACTTATTTTATTAAGACTTAATTTAAAAAATGTTTTACGGAGATTTCTTGACAAAATATAAGTATTTACAATACAGTGATAAGAATTAAATAATATTTATATTGATACGTACCGAAATTAGAAAATTCCATCCTTTTTTAGCGTCCTGAATGTGTGATTTTTACACTTTTTAAACGAGCACTGAAGCATGTTTACCGTCGGGGCGTTCGAATGTAACTAAATTAAAAGCGCACCCAAATGTTCGAATGGGTGCTCATTCGGTGAGGTCGTTTTTTGTCACTGATTGTGTATCTAGTTTTTGTTAGTGATCGATGTCTCACATGAATTCTATTGCCTTGCTATTTTGCTTTTTTTTTAAATCCTTTATTGAAACACACTCAACTAGACGTTACAACGGGCGGACTTAATGAATAACATGTTCTTCTTGATAAGTCCATCCTGGAAGAAATAGGTTTTTATTTTTTATGAAAATTTTTTTGAAAATAAAATATCTTTTGATCCGTACTCTTACACACTATTCAACAATAATAAAAACAAAAACGGTGTTGCGGGGAATATGTCATTTTTAAGTACAAACTACGCACACTCTGTGCATCATCATGGTGTTTGATGAACGGGGCTCTAGTGACTGGCTAATGGCCGCAAATCTATACAAAAACGCCGATTTAAAATTTCACATATAGGTGAAAAAGCATTATACCCACCCGCCCAACAAGGTTAGTATGGGCAAATCTTCCAAGCAATACCAGCTGGTCATTCTAGAAAACGCCTAAGTGCCGCAGAAAAAGCTGTTTGACGTGTGTGATAAATGTTACGGCCTATCAAAAGTCCACTGCTCAACATGGGCCTGCCGTAGTTACCATGCTTGGCATGCTGCATGTTGGCAACCACAGTTTTATTGTTATAGGAAAAACAGTAGCGTTTTCCTTATAAGAAAAAATACTGGATACCAACAGTCCATCTCCTGGCTACACGATGTATGTGAAGAGAACATTAAACATAATTTAATTCTTATTTTCTTACATGGTAGAGGCATGCTGCAGCTATATTATGATTGTAGCACGAATGGGTCGGCTCGACCGGGAAAGAAGGACCACGCTCATACACAATACCAGCGTCAAATAGCAGCTCAATGTTGCTGTGTTTCGTATGGTGATTGTAGAGAACCTTAGACCCTTTGTTACTGCAAATCAGGCATTCCATCTTAGTTCTCAGGGGTGGCAATGAATATCTGCATTTTGATCCTTAATCGAGGAATGTCCACTTACCATCAAGTGGTGATCGTTTTCAATTAAAAACAATTAGTTAAATTACCGATTTCATTTTAGTACAATGATCAAGCGGTCAGAAAGCGCCCGCGCCGGGTCTGGTTCCCCGAGACGGAGATGGAAGCGCGCCGCTCATGCGCCTTCCAAACGGAGGCATTTTAGACTCACTAGGTAAGTTATTCTAGCACCTTGATAGTTTTAATGTTTTATTTATTTAAATTTATAATCTAGATACAAAATCTTTAATACAAGTACTTCCATTTCAAGTATTTCCATTTTTTATTAGACAACTGCTCAATTTTACGTATGATAATTTATCAGCCTATTAATTTCGACTAGAGGCCTCACTATTTTCATCTTTTGAAGCTTCTAGCTTCTAGTATGGTAATTTGTTTTAATAATTAATATGAATTTAAATGAAATACTATGTAACGAAGCAAAACATTACTTTTAGATTATTATATTAATAGTTCTTACCGAAAATACGTATATATAAATATAAATCGTTTTTGCTCGTGTTTACAACGGCATTTGGACGTGTTTTAAGTCGCTCGACAAAACGATGACTGTCGCGCGATTGGAGCTCCTTTTGAATTTGGGAACTCTTTTGGCTCTGACACTTGAGCGCGCACCCGAGGTCCATTAACAGTAGGTAAATGATTAGCTGTGATTAGAAGATGTTAATGTGTGTGCGTATTGTGTGGTGGCAGCGGCGAGCTGTCGTGGTCGCGCAGCGGCGGCAAGGCGCCGGCGCACCGGCTGCCGCTGGCGGGCGTACTGGCCGTCGCCGCCGTCGACTGCCCTCCGGCCGGCGCGCCGCTCGGCGCCAACAACATCTTCCAGATAGGTACACTCCCACTCACTCGTCATTCACTACTTTTATACTACTGCTTGTTCATTATAGTCTCTTCACTAAGATAAGTGTCGGTAAAAGTAAAAAAGTAAAGTTACAGCCTATATACGTCCCACTGCGGGGCACAGGCCTCCGCTCATTTCTAAAAGGGTTTTAGGGCAAGGTATTGTCCGCCGCGCTGCCTCAATGCGTGTTGGCAAACTTCACATGTCTTCGAAATATATTATTTTCTTATTTCTCTGACATGCAGGTTTCCTCACGATGTTTTCCTTCACCGCCGAGCACGTGGTAAATCAGCACTTAAAATTGCACTTAACATGTTCATTGGTGCCTTCGGGGGTCGAACCCGGTTTGCTCGCGTACTGTGAAATTTGCAGCGAGCGCTAACCATCTGATCTACCACGGCTCTGATAGATAAATATCTGATGATAGATAGTGTCGGTGCTTTTATTTTATTATTTTGACGTGATAACGTCTAATAAATCGATGAACGCCGACTGCACGCACGAAAAGTGATGACTCATTGTAACGTTACGATCGGAGCGAGAGGCACGATTTGCTTGAGCGTTCGGCTTGCGCCGCATCTATCTCTCTTCCACAAAATCATTTCTTCAATGTTTTGTTATGACATTGTCACGTTAAACTATCTTCCGTAAACCGACTTTACTAAAGCTACTTTTATTTTTGTAAAATAAAAGTAGCCTAAGTTAGTCCTTATAATATCAGCGAGATAAAAAAAGCGACAGTAACCTAATGGCAGGGCGCGGACCGCGAACTCAAAAAGGTAGTGGGTTCGAATCCGCCGAATGGCGTGAACCACTCGTAACACAAGCAATTTAAGCTTACCACGCGTGGTTAAGGGGAATATTAGTAATTTTAATAGCATTGTTAATATTCTTTAAAAAAATAAAAAAAGCTTTCTGCCAGCGTAAGCTCCGTCAAAATCGGTCCTGCCGTTTCGGAGAATAACTAGAACAAACAGACAACAACAATGTTAAAATTAATGATTTCTTAAATTTACGCGAACATTACACATTGAATAAAACTAAATTTACGGATTTATTCAATGTTAAAATTGTTTTTTGTTGTAAGTACCATATATACTTCATATGCATTAAGTAAAAACCTGTTATTTTGACATTACAAACAGACTCTTCAATTTTATTTATTTGTATAGATGTATACTCGTAGATAGCGTCATAGTTACGCACAAAAAAAGTTCCTGTTGGAGTTGGAACTCATTTTGTTTATCATTACGGTTAATCGCTATAGAAAAAAACATTCGTGAACTATACAGCACAGTCAAGATAGCCGTCACGAAAACTTTTTGACGTTACGGTCTGTAGGAAACCACGCTATCTTGTAGACAACGTTACAATGACGTCATTCACAGCTTGCAGCGGCACTGCAATCCTTGGAATTTAATGTAATGATTGATCGTAACGTGTTGGTGCAGTGCACCGCGAGCGCGTGCTGCTGGTGCAGGCGAGCAACTGCGTGGAGCGCGCCGAGTGGGTGCGGCTGCTGAGCGCGCTGTGCCGCCGCGCGCCCGCCGCCGCGCACCGCGGGTACTACGCCGCGGACCGCTGGACCTGGTGAGCCCACCACCACCACATCACATATAAATAAACTCGTCGACCCATGTTGCAGCTGTATTGTAGCTTAATGCTCCTGTGTTTCGTATGATGTGTGTAGCGAACCGGAAACCCCTTTTAATAGAATCGAGACTTTCCATCTTAGTCCTAAGAGATGACAAGGATTTTGATTTTTAATATACTCATCTATTATTATATTACAATTATTTCAATAAATTTTTCATTTTTAAATCAGTTAAAATTAAATATCAATTAATTATTTTGTCTCCGCTTCTATAAAAAATTTATGTCCCTCAATATTTTTAGTTTTAATACATTATTATTATTGGGGGGAGGATGCATAAATATTATATCATAATAACTTAAATAGCACTTCATGTAATACGAGGGCGACGCTAAAAGTATTTAGAACTGGCCACTTGTAAACGATATGATAAAAAAGAAGTTCAAATTTTGAAAATGGAACTCTGCCAATATTATCGTGAATATTTTTTATTATTTTGTCATTTGTTTACGATTTGGCAGCAAATTGAAAATTGTCTGTGTCACGTCAGCATGAATTAAACGCGAGAAAATTTTCGTATGATTTTTTATGACTTTCGATGTCATTTAAGTCAACAAGAAAGTTATGATAGACTTCGATTGGTGATAAAGCCCCATCTCGTGTCACTGTTTACAACTGGTTTAATGAGTTTAAACATGATCGCACTTGTCTCACCGATGATCTGCGTGAAGGACGGCCTTCTACGGCGACGACTGAAGATAACATCAGTGTTGTGCGGCGAATGATAGAGACTCACTAGAGTGACTTATCAGCACATTCGGACAAGCTTAGGCATCGGTATGGGTCAAGAACACAAAATTCCCAAATTTAGCGGTCAGCAAGCTTTGTGCCCGGTGGATACCTCATAATTTGACAGAGGCCCAAAAACTCCGACGTGTTGATTGATGTCGTGAAATGGTTCAAAGATGTAACAGAGGTGACTCAAATGCTGTGTTCGACATACTTACGTGTGATGAAAGCTGGATTTATTGTTACGATCCTGAAACTGAGAGACAGTCTGCTGTCTGGGTGTTTCCGTCCGAGGAGTTGCCAACTAAAGTGAAGAGAGGTCGAAGCGTGGGAAAAAAGATGGTGGCCTCGTTCTTCGGAAGGACGGGTCATTACGCAACAATTGGTTTAGAGGATCGAAAGCAGTTACTGCAGAGTAGTGCACTAACAATTGTTTACCGCTTGTCTTGGAAAAAGTTCGAGAGAAACGACCTCGCAGTAGTATCCTCCTTCACTACGACAACGCCTCGTCGCACATCGCCAAACAAACAATCGACTACTTGGCGACGTCAGACGTGGAATTACTGGGTTACCCCATATAGCCCCAAAAATAAAAGAAAAACTTCGAGAAAAACGTTTTATGGACGCCGAGGAAGCAGTGGCTGTGTTTCGAAATGCCGTCGAAGAGACCCCTAAGGACGAATAGACAAAGTGCTTTTCTCAGTGGTTACATCGGATGCAGCGATATGATGATGTATAGTGTAGTGAAATTGGTGATAAAAAATAAACTCACTGTTCACTGCTACAATGTTTATTTCTAGAGTTGGGCCGATTAGTACTTTGGCCGATTGGCCGATTAGCCGATTAATCGGTTAAGAAATGGCCGATTAATCGGCCCAGCTGATCCTTATCCGATGACAAATTCAAATGGTGGAACAAAAATTCTTCCAGATATTCAGAAATGTCCCGTTTAACCAAAGCTTTTTCAAGAGATTTTGGCCTTTATGCATCACAATTTGCCACTGGTTAAAATAACAAATACCTACATTAAATATTTTCTAAAAAGCCTTCAATACTTTTTCAAATTGAGTATTTCTTTTTAACAAATTATTAGATGATTATAGATTATTTATTTAGTAACATTACATGGAAAAAAAAACAATTCATTGTAATTGTAAGTACAGAAAAATAACAATTTGACTTAATTTTTAGTACAAAAACAATAACAATTTAGTTTTTAGTACAGAAACAAGTATGTTCTATTTTTCTTAAAAATCTATATGCGTGTAGTTTAACAAACTTTATTCAAGTATTAAGTTCTTTTTTGTTATGCAAAGGGAGAGACTTAAGATTAGCTTTTTTTAAAGTTTATTAAGAATAATATTATTATAGTCAACTAAATCTAAGAAATACATTTTGACAGCTGTCAGACTTATTGCACCAAGCATGCCAACCAAAAAATGGGAACGTACAATATTCGATTCATAAAAAAATCGATATCGATTATTTAGAGTTGGTAATCATTTACAGTTTGGTTTGAATAATACCAGAATAAATGAAAAACGGATAATATATAACACAAGATTTATCAGTTTCTTCGTATTTGTTATTAGTGCTTATTTCTAGAGGCACATTTATAAAAATTTAAGATTGAAACTAGATTAAAAATAAATTTATCTAATCACTTTCAGTACAACTAGTAGGGATGTCTTTGTTTATATTAATTATTATTTGATTTTCAATAATGCAGTCAAAATTAATGTCTCTTTCAAAGTCATCCATAATCATTTTTTGTTTACCACTTTTGCCCAGTCATCCTTTGTGACATGTGCACGTGAATAGTTAGGTTGTACCAGTTCTGGCGCACTTGTAGTTACGTTGTACCAGTTCTGGCGCACTGAGTCAGAAGTGGTACAAGTACGACGTTCGTCGACTCACGATCCTAAAAAAAAAAGGTTTTGGCATGCTCTGATCACGAATCTGCGGATCTTGCGAATTTTTGCGTAGGATGCACGGTTTCGGAGATGTGCAGATCAATTAACTCTTATCTAATTGATATCCGCTGCGGGCCCTCCACCGTCATTAGCGCTCCATTGTTCTTATCTACTTATCTATTGTTCGTTCAATACCGTCATTATCTATTCTTCCTCAGCGTGGTGCTATTGTATTATACTCCTTTGTCCCTATCTATACTAATCTGACTCATTAATAAAACACATTACCCAATTTTGTTAAAATTTTTATTTATAAAATACAAAATCTTATTACTTATTATCTATAAAATAGGAGCGAAACATCTCATCCACTAAAATATCGTTGTACAATGTGTTCCCTGTAAATATACTCGTAAAACTATGCATTGAACATCCCTGAAACTTATATAGCAAATACATTAAGCAATATTCGCCACAAACTGAAGTTCCACTCATTCTGAATCCTATCAACATTCCAGTTCCATCTTTTACAATTTCTTTTAAAAAACTCTAGATGATATCGTACAGGTGCCCGTCCGAATGAATCAAAATATTGACCGACGTCATTCGTATCGATATATAAAGCTACCCAATGTGACCCTGGTTTATCATCTGTATCCAAATTGCATATTATATACGTTGGTACGTGGGTGTACATGGGTAGTTTATTGGCAGCATAAACATTATTTTCTAGAGTGGGGTGAATCTTTTTCAGATGTTGTTGTACATCTAGTGTATCCATAATATTACTGCTATTAGTAGATTATTACAGTACCAATCTACTCAACGACTAATATAGGAATGATCAATTATAGTGATTTCTAAATATTATATGTATATAATATATGTATTTGAGTCATCAATACACTGAACAAGACACGACACAGGAAGGACGAAGGAATGTAGAGATAAGCAACAGAATGTAAGATAAGCTTGTTGACGCATAAAGTTACTATCAATTCTACTGCAGAAATTCTATAGATTAGAATTATTACTCACTGGTACTATATAAGACCAAGCAACTGCAGTCATGGAGTTAGTGTATGGTCGTTTGACCGCAGTGGATCTATCAATACTACATTTGTGTTACTTCAACGCATCAAAGGCCATGGATGTAAGTGTTTATTCTATTGACAAACTTACTTTTCTTTCTGTTATTTTCTTACGTGTGTTTGATTTAGTGTTAACAAATTATATTTAAATATTATGTGTGTGTTTATGATTAAGCCGTGGTAGCTCAGATGCTTAGCGCAAAATGTAAATTTCACAGTACGTGACCCGGGTTCGATCCCCGCCGGCACCAATTAAATTGTTAATTGCAATTTTAAGTGCTGATTTACCACGTGCTCAGCGGTGAAGGAAAACATCGTGAGGAAACCTGCATGTCTGAGAAAATTTCGAAGGCATGTGAAGTTTGCCAACACGCATTGAGGTAGCGCAGCGAACATTTCCTAGCCCTAAAACCCTCTCAGAAATGAGAGGAGGCCTAAGCTGTTATCATCAACCGTAGCACGAGCCGCTAGAGATGGTGTATCATACATTTCTACTAATTCTGACGACGGAGACCAAGCGACGCATCTCATCAAAATTGAAATGTACGATATGAAGAAGCTATCCAAGATTCCAACTACTGATCATTGGAAACATGCTTCCACGGGGATTAAATATTACGTAAAGACTAATAAGGATAGCATCTACGACAACACAAACGCCCTCGTATACAATATTAAAAAGACAATAGCAGAAAGTGAAAAAGTTAAAAAATACTTTTTTAACAATGACAGTCATTAGATGATCATTAGTGAATGTGATTCTGTTTACTTAAATTACAGGAAGACAAGAGCAGAAGAAAGAGATGAGTGTGGCATACGTGTACAGAACACATCATTGAAGAACAAAACTACAACACTGAGTGGAGATGAAAACGAGAAGAATATGCAGTACTCAAGAGCTGAATATCCATTCTTCAGTTCAAAATCTAGCCGGTTGCTCAGTTTCGAAAACTGGCCTCTCGTTATGCGACAGAAACCTGAAGATCTTGCAGAAGCCGGTTTCTTTTATACTGGCCATGCAGACAGGACCAAGTGTTTCCATTGTGGTGGTGGCTTAAAAGATTGGGAAGATGATGATGATCCTTGGCAGCAGCATGTTCAGTTCTTTAGTCAGTGTGCTTATGTAAAATTTAAACTCGAACAGAGTTTTGTATTAGATTAAATAGAATATTAATAAAGAAATAAAAAATATTATATTGCATACAATTTGTTTTATTTAATTTTATAACGTTTCACATAGTTACATACACACAAAATGCATTACACATAACTCATAAAATCTAACACACGACACATATTATAACCTTAACTACTATAGTCTACAGTAACATTTCTGTTTTTATCTATCTCAATAATATTATCAAACTCAGCATAAACTATACAGTTAATTGTTTGTATTAGTGAGGATTCAAATCGTACTTCTAATCATACACTACCATGCTTTATGAGATTCCAATGAGCTGATGAGTTGGCTGATAAATCAGGAGTTAAGTCAAATGCTAATAGACAGTAACCTTTGGCATACTGTTCACAAGAGATTCCATTTCCTTCATTAAGAAAGTGAATACCAGTTCCCGAGAATAGAGTATGATATGCTGATGTAAATATGCTATTATTAAAAGATGGTTGCAAAGTTTTTGAAGGTATTTGTTGACCATCAATATATAAGCTGAAAGAATTAATACCATAGTTTTCAAAGTTAAATGGATTTTTAGTAAGGGAACCATTAAATGCAGAATTGTTCACAAATCCAATTATACATCTTTTGGGTACCTGCCCTAAAAATATATTATCAAGAGTTTTTCCTTGAACACCCGATGGAATTGTTAAAACTTTTACTTCAGCTCGAGTAATAGGATATTTAGCAGTGGTAGAAGCTAAAACTTTTTGATGTGCGAGTTGGATTAATTCGTGCTCGTCGAACAATAAGAGTTGCGTCCGTAATGCAAGCTTTAAACTTTACATCGTTTGACCCAGCAATTAAATTAAAGCTCTCTCTCGATCGAACCAATTTAACACTCATTTCAACACCATTAATTAAAAATTTATCTTGGTTGAAAATGTCACCGTGAAGATGACCAATCATTTCTATTTCCTTACTTTCACTAATCAATTCCTGTCTTTTAACAAATCCTATGTTTTTACCATCCGTAGAATCCATTTTTCCTGCTGTATCATCATACCAAAGACTACAAGTAAGATGAGATTGTTTAGCAGCAGGAGCATAGTTTAAAAGGGTTTCCATGTATGCTCGATATGCATAGGTATTATTAGGTGGTGATACAAGTTTTTGGTTTAAATAAACATCAAGTTAACTAAAAAGTGAATGCAGCCAATTATTTACAGGTGCTACTATTGTAGTAGATATCAAGTTAGTTGAATCTTGATTTAATACTTTTGCCTTTATGTGGAGTAATGTATGAGACAAATCTATGTAGTCATCGCCTGTCCCAGGAACTTGAAATTCGATAGGTCCATTATCACCAAGAGATGAAATTGGTTTATAATGAATCCACAATCCATTTTCAATGCTAGTTTGTGTAGACGGTAGTGCAAACAAATCCAATTTTGACTTAACGTACTCGCAAGAATGATTATGAAGGAAAGACATATTTAATTTGAAAATATATCTTTGATATTTTTTGGTTTTAGACCAAGTTTTTTCGCAGCTTTCACGTTAGCAGTTAATGGTGGAATGAACGAAGTCAATCGTTTTCTTTTAGTTTTATACCCAGATCCTGTCATGTTAAATTGATCAATTTTCTCATCAGCCTTTCGTTTTAAATTCGTACTAACTTGCTTTAGACGATCTTTTATTGAGGCTTCCATAGGACGCGCTTGAACCATATCCGATAAAAGTCCTACTCCAGCGCTTAATGCCTCCTTACCAATCACTCGAGAACCACTTGAAAGTAAAGGTAAAACTGATCTAAATAACCCCCCTAAGAAGCTCCCAATACCATGACCGCGTTGGTATGGTGCACCCTTATAAATTACTCCAACTCCTGACCCAGCTTGATGTGTATAATAATTTTCATATGGACATTTATGATGATCACGAAGAGAATTCATTATTATAATTTTCGGAAATGTAGTTTAATACACACGGTTCCAAACTGGAATGGTATTTTTGTCCTGTGCTCGATCTTATAACTATTTCCAGCGTATCGAACTCTCTTCGCATAACAGGTAAGTAGTGAGGTCGAGAGAAAACGTGCATTATATTTGCACCATAAATGTATTTTGTAGGATCTAATAAAATGACTCTTAGTAAAGGAGTCATAACATCACCCACAATCTGAGGATCGATAATGTCGCAATATAGAAAGAGTTGAGATGGTAACCCTAAGTGTAAATTAGCAGGACACTTTCCAAAATTTCTCTCTAGGAGATTTTTATTTGGTTCATAACCTAGTTGTAAACTTAATTTGGGTGATAATGTTACGGATGTTATATTTTTATCCAAAACAGAAATAGACACAAATTTTGTTATTTCATCATAGCGAAATTTCAAGTTCTCTCCGATACCATTTAACACTCTTAAAATATGCTCAACGTTATCATAGTTGGTAGCTGGAATATGTTTTTTGTAGTACACTGTGGATGGTTTATCTTCATTAGGCATTAACATAGATTTTGTAATGTATATAACATTTTCATGATCTTGAACAGTAAACATGGTACATGGATATTGAAACTCGACAACTCCAACCGACCATTCACCTTCTAATTTAATAGCTTTCGGTAATTTCGTTGAAAAATTTGTGGTCTTGTTATCAGGAAAGTATTCCATTGAACTTTTGCTGAGCAAAGTTAAATAAAACTTTCTTTATTCATATTTCTTTTAAACTAGAAGCTAAAATCCAACTGTTAAATTTATCTGGATAACCTTTCCACTTCACTAATACTTCTTTTCTGTTACCTGAGTAACGAGTGTCAATTATTTTATCTATTTTATATTGTGAGGTGGGGTTGTACGTGATTTTCTGTAATTCTCTTTCATAAAAAGTACCAACTATTGGTTCATTTTGTAAATCTGTTATTGTATAAACAACCCATGGAGATCTATCAATTATTGAAGATATAATAAATATTTCATCACTCCAATTTGATTCATATCCTTTTTGGAAAGCATGTTTATATTTAGTTATTCGAACATAATCACCCACATTGAAATTTGGTTTAGGATTTTCTAAAGAAAGTTTGTTTGACCGTCTATCATAAAGATTAGTCCAAACGGTCATAATATTGTTGGAATTTACATCACATGGGCACATCTTAATACTAGAGTGAAAGCTGTGATTATAAGAGTATATTAAATCTTGTAAAACATCTATATATCTATAAGTATTATTATGAGTGAAATAACGCCACATTTTCATTTTTAGTGTTCTTTGAAATCGTTCAACGATACTGGCCTTAATGTCAGGATTGTTAGTGGTATAATAATTAATCTTTTTGGATTTAAAGTATTTTTGTACATCTTTTGAAACAAATTCTGTACATTTATCAGATTGTATGTGAGTAGGTGTTAAATTACTTTCAGTAAATATACTTTCAAAACATTCTTTAGTTGTTTCTGAGTTTTTCTTTTTCATTGGTCTTGCAAAAGCATATTTACTAAATACATCAATAACACAAAGTATATACTTGAAACCATCATTATATTGAGAATAAGTTCGCATATCACTTAAATCAGCTTGCCACAGTTCATTAATATTTGATAGAATGTACCTATTACGCGGGAATTTTTTTCGAATGGGTTTATGTAATGTGTATGTTTCTTGTGATTTTAACCATTCCTTTACTTGCTTTTTATTCATTTTACCCTTCATGGCTTTTGATAATTTATCAATACTACCAAAACCAGCGGGATTTGATGGATCATAATAAATCCTGTTAATTTCTTCTAGTACGGGGTCCATTTTTCCCACTCAAGCCTTTTACGTATTTTAGTTGTAGACTTTTTATCTCTACTGCTCGGTGTAGAAAACTCTTGAAATTCAATCTCAGAGGGTTTGTTCAGATCTTTTGCTTGAAGTTGGTTAATAAACTCACATCTCTTTGGATTTCCAAAATAAGTAAGTGGTACTTTAATATCTTTTAATGCTTCAGCAAATCTATCCCACCCTACTGGATCACTTCTTTTTAAGGGTCTTAGTGAATCATTTATTAAATCAACAATATTACTTCTAGGAATTTTTTCATTATCAATTATGACTGTACCTTCATTATCCCAATGTATTTTACCTTTACTTGTTTCAACTAAGTTTAATAATAACTGTCCTTTTTTATTATAAGTTTTTGGTATTAAACTGAGTATTTGAGCTGGTGTGTAAAGTGGATTTTCAACATTTTCTTTACTTTTGATGGATCGATTCTCCTCCAACAAAGATTCAGCATCAACTGAAGTTTTTAGATCTCTATCTTTATTTTTAAAACCAATTTTAGACTCGTTTGAATCTTCATTAGATGTATCAGAATAAATTGGTAATCTGAGTGGTTGACGATCCTCTTCGGTAAAATGAAGGTATCTTTGCAGTGTTTGTAAATATAACATCCATTTCTTTCGGTCTTCCGTCTTACTATTCATAATATTTTGCATTTCAATATCTAATCGAGATAAACTACTACTCGTATTAACCTTATTTTCTTGTTTTAATTTTTCAATCAATCCAGGTTCGAATAGTATCATTTTCTTTGCATTTTCCATGTTAACTGGCTAGTCCACTCACTAATCCACTCAATATTGCACCTAATATTATTGGTAAGAAAGCCCCTCCTTTTTGTATAATTATATTTTTTCTTAGTTTATGTTTACACTTACGCACTAGTTGACGGAGTATATTCTTGTGTTTATTCAATTTTTGTTTATCTTGATCTTTAAGAGGTACTTTTCCTTGTAAAACGTTATGAATACACTCACAAATACAGTTAATTTCTACTTCATCACACGTTTTAAGTAATGCTCTTTGATATTTTGGTTTAAGCGTATGCAAAACGTTTAGCAAATGTTTATGCGTTGTGAGTCGACGATGCATCATTTAGCAATGATTTGAAATGTTTGATTCTTGGTGTATTTAAACTCTTTTGTGGGGACGTAGACTGTACAGAAACCATTAAATGGGAAGACATTTGTTTTGATACGACAAAAATCATTGGTATTCTGTTTTAAATCTACCATTAAATATACATGCGCCTCTAGAGTTGCATCCCTGTAGGCATCTTCAATCAATTTTAGGTTATCTGGTGACACTTGTCGTGCTAAATATCTTATTTGAGTTTTATCTCGAGGGTTTTTAAAATATATTATATAACTTGAGTTTAAGGATATGTCTCTTTGCCCTTTACCCTGATGAAATAAATTTTGTGTTAAATAAAATACACTAAGATTCCTGTGATGACTACCTTTTGTAAATATATCCACAATTCTTCCATCGGACTCTCTCATTAGATCATCAATAATAACAAGATGTGGGTTTTCACCATCAAACATATTAACATTTGGAATTCCTTGATGGTAGTTAACATTTGGTAAATTATATAAAGGTTGCATTTCATCAAAGCACCATGTGATCTGATTAAAATCACAATTACATATTTCTGTAACTGATTTTATGAAATTTGTTACAAAATTTGACTTCCTACATCCACTTGGCCCCGCCACAATAGCAGTAAACGGATGGATAAAGTGAAACATTACACACGTCTAAAGTTCTAAGGGGTGAAATAAAAAATGAAAGTGTTGGTGTTAACAATTAATATATATTGAAAACATTATATAAAACAGAATGATCTGTATACTATTTCTAACACAATTAGTACATCATAATTTTACAATCAACTCAACCTCAAATAAATACACACACACACACACACACGCACGCACGCACGCACGCACGCACGCACGCACGCACGCACGCACGCTCACAAATATAAACAACAATTAACTTAAATTATTTACGATAAAACAACGATTAAATATGTAATAAACTCTACGTCATATTATACTATTATCATTATTTTACAATCAATACAAATTTTATTTACATGCAGACATAAAATTAAAAACTATCAACACTTAACGCAGTTTATAATGACCCCAAGCTAATGTTTCCATATTATTATTTAAAATATGCCTCTTTGTGTCATTATATGATAAACCAATCTTATTTAATTTTTGTGTAAAAATTGTGTGTTTAATTGATTTAAATCTAAGCATACTATAATATTGCACTTTTTTATTAAATAGAGAAGACTTATAATTATCCATGGTCATCTTTTTAGTGATACATTTATTTACCCCTTTTGCCTTGGCTATAGTCTTATTCTCTAAGTTAAAAGCGTACATTTTGGATCGTAAACCCACAAATTCTTTCATGATTTTATCATTATTTTCATCTTTAAAAAAACCTAATTTCTTTTTATTTAATTTTGGATATTCAAAAATATTATTTGTATCATAAGCTGAGGTATCAAAGTATGATGATAGGTCAGATTTTATATCAGAGTAAAAATCATCTGTAAATATATGATATATTAAACTATCCGTATCTGTATACAATAATTTGATTTTACTAAACTTTTTAACCATATAGTTATAATGAAAATCATACATTAATGTTTTTGAAATATCTAAAATGCAAAACCCTAAATAAATTGGTTTGTTATATATTAACTTTGTTTTTCGCAACTGAACCGCAACTAGGTTTTCCGAAAATACTGAAAGACTATGAAATTGTGGTTTAGCGATTAGATCTTGAGCACCTAAAGCTTTGCCCTGGTTCTCCCAGTGTGTAACTAATTTTATGTTAACCCTTTTTTCAATATTCTCCATAGTCTTACCGAAGACTGAATTATTCAGTAATTTATAAAAATCTTTTTTCGAAATCTGATTTTGCTAACGTTCTTAATTTTGTGTTTAGATCTATGTACATCTTCAACCAGCGAGACTGTTTAAATTTTAAAACTCTATGAATTTTAGTTAATTTAACCCCCATTTCTATGCACTGCTTTAAATTTCTGTAATGAATTACATATTTATCTTTATTATTTAAATTTGGGACTAGTTTATTTTCATTAATATTGCCTGCACAAATGTTTTCGGGGCATAAAGGAAATTCCGAATGTAAATCATGAAGTTCATCTGGATATTCCAAATCAACTTCTAAAATAAAACCGAAGTTCGATGTCTCAGACACATTAAATTCTGTATTCGGATTTACCCATTCGAATCCACCAGTAGGATGACATTGAGACATAGCCCAACCATATAAATTGTTGGCATCAAAATATGTGATATATGAATTTGGTTTCCCTGCATCATAATCCACCATATATTTGTTATTAGCTCTAGCATAGCGATTACTACATTGAGATACACCACCCCTGATACCTGATCTAATAAATGCAATTTTCTCATAATCTGTTAAAAGTTCTAATTCTATTTTTGTATATTTTAACATTGCATCCCAACTTAAACCGGGTGCTGTGTAATAATGGGCAGGGTCTAAATCATAAGTATTAATACATAACTTTCTAAAGTTTTCAAATACATCGGTTAAAAGTAAAACGTCTGTTTTTAAATACAGGTTTGAATAATCTAGCATATTACAACACCCAAAGTGTTCCCAAACATCTTTAGCATGATTGTAATCATCATTTGAAATATGGGAATCTGTGAGCGAGCTATAAAAAAATTTTTGTTTGGGGCTTAAACTATCATAATTAGTCATAAGTTCATATGGATAAACGCCTTTCCGTTTTAAACGAAATCTTCATCATTAGGATAATTTCTACGTAATTCTTGAAATTGATCATTACTGAGATTTTTGGCCAATTCTTCTAATTTACATGATAAAAACTTAAATGAATCTATGAATCTTAATATAATTTCGTGGTTATTCATTTTTAATTTTTTGGAAAAGGATATATATTTTTCTTTATTTTGAGGGATAACTTCGACTTCACCATCACAAAAGTTTAACGCGTGAACAATAAAATGAGCATCATAGTGACTAAGGTTGTGTAAAAATATTGGTATATAACGAGGTTTTCTGAACTTCGAGCTACATGATTCGTGAGCAACACCTATAAAACTACCGGTGTACCAATCAAAATCATAAAAATGTTCTGCTAACTCTGTTTCACAAATATGACAAATGGTTGCATTTGAAATTTGGTTTTTGTCTTCATTTGTTAGCGGAAGTGGAGGATATTTTTGAAGTCTATTTATTTCTTTGAGATTGTTAGATAAACTTTCCATAAACACTTGTGCACAGTTGGGTCCGCAATACGTTACATATTTTGATAATTTATCATCATATGAACATTTTATATAATAACCAAAACTATGTACTTCATGTTTCTGAATATTGTGTGTGAAAGGTTTGGAAGGATCGTTAGAACATGATTCTATTGGTTTTAAAAATGCTTCAAAATCAGCATAAACTACGAATGGTATCTTCAACTTTTTTCATAACTATCAAATTTAATTTTATCATTTGAAATAGGTTGACCAAACCAATTCTTTTTTTAAAAGTTTCACTGTTTGGTAATTCTGTACAAATGTGGGCACAATCATATTGTTCATGGTTATTTAAACTTTCCTTAGATGGAAAGTGAAGTAGACATGCTTCGCAAATGTACATGATGTGACCGTCTTTTGAAATTTGTTTACTAACTAACCGCGATAAATTTTTTATGTAACAATAATGATTTTTTGTAGCCTTGGAAAAAAAAATAAATTGATATGTCTATCTTTACGACACTTTGTTAAAAGTAATGGACCTACTATAGAATTACATCGTTTTTCTTTATTATATTCTAACCCAAAAACATTAATACTAATATCATTTAATTTCTCTACTTTTGCTATGTCAGAAATTTTAACTGGAAAGGAAATACCATCAAATTTAAGTTTATTTGCATGTTTAACGTACGATGATACACGATCCGCGTCTTTGTTTACGGGATATAACGCCGAGAGTAACGCCCATTTAAAACAAAAATAATCCTTGCTTTTCACATTTATAACAGCCTTTTTTAATTTTATGTCACGAGGAAGATCTATGTATGAAGTACCGCGTAGGGGGTTAAATTTATTAACATTCATGTCTATAGATTTTATGTTTTTTAGACTCCATCCACTATCTTTTTTTTCAAATGCACTAATTTTAGTAGTAATTGTATCATTTAAAGATGAAAAAAAAATATTTAAGTCATCTCCTTGACAAATAATATAGTTAAGCGTTTGAAAATCGAACGTATCATGAATATCTTTAGTTTGTTGAACAAAATCAGCATGCAATATGAAGTTTACTTTAAAAATTATGTGTTGATGAATACACTCTTGTATTAAAAATAAAATATCATCTTTAATAGAATTTAAAAATAGTTCAGGAGTTTCAAAATTTACCAATGTCGAACTATCTACTCTACTCTTGATTTTATAAGTTAAAATCCTATTTCCAAAAGCAGATTCAATAACACTAACGTTTGATAAAGAATTATGTGAATTTAAAAGATTATTTTTGTGAACATTACTTTTAAAATGATTAGCTAAATACCGTTTCTTGATAAATATATGACACGTTAGACATTCCACTTGATCATCGTTACTGATACTGTTCCCTGCAGAGGTAGGCGCTTCTGCTTCCGTTGTTGGTTTTTGATGATCTTGGGTTCTTTGCTGCTCGTTCGCTTCGTTCCTCTTCCAACTTGTAGTGGTTGACTACTAAAATGTTTAAATTTATTAAAAACTGTACAAGACATTGTGTAAATTATGATCGAAATGAATGTTTATTTTACTTACTTAAACTGTGTTTCAACCATCGCACAGTGATTATACAACTCATCATCATACGATGAATCGAACAGTTGATCCTTCTCCATTTCATCACAAACTTTAGACAACTCCTGATTTAATTCGCTGTTGAATAGTTCCGTATTCTCTTCCATGGTTGTGGAGAAGAAAGCACTGGTGCACACTTCACTGAAGTTTGCCATCCTTATAGTAAAGAAGAAAATAGGTAGCAGAGTAAGTAACAGTTCAGTGTTGGTAGACCAACTGATACCCAAATTTCAAATAATGTCCGATATTTAAGTCTAACAAAGGATTAGAAATAGAATATAATGAGTACACGGAAGTAATTTAAGTAAACAGAATCACATTCACTAATGATCAGCTAATGACTGTCATTGTTAAAAAAGTATTTTTTAACTTTTTCACTTTCTGCTATTGTCTTTGTAATATTGTATATTGTTTCGTCTTGTCGTAGATGCTATCCTTATTAGTCTTTACGTAATATTTAATCCTCGTGGAAGCATGTTTCCAATGATCAGTAGTTGGAATCTTGGATAGCTTCTTCATATCGTACATTTCAATTTTGATGAGATGCGTCGCTTGGTCTCCGTCGTCAGAATTAGTAGAAATGTATGATACACCATTTCTAGCGGCTCGTGCTACGGTTGATGATAACAGCTTCCTCTTTTTTATTTTTGATTCAGCTTCAAAAAAATGATCAATCGATTGCGATTTCCTTTTTCCACCATCGCATGTGTTATTATAAATGACGATGTCATCACTCTCTTCTTGAGGGGAGAGTGGCGAGTAGTAATACTGTTTATAGGTATTTTCATCGAAGCTCAATGATTTCTGTATCAACACAGTTATCAAGTGTTAACACTTAATCATAAAAGTTAAAAAGTTAAAGTAACAACCTATTAAAGTCCACTGCTGAACATAGGCCTCCTCTCATTTCTGAGAGCGTTTTAGGGCTAGGAAATGTTCGCTGCGCTACCTCAATGCGTGTTGGCAAACTTCACATGCCTTCGAAATTTTCTCAGACATGCAGGTTTCCTCACGATGTTTTCCTTCACCGCTGAGCACGTGCTAAATCAGCACTTAAAATTGCAATAACAATTTAATTGGTGCCGGCGGGGACCAAACCCGGGTCGCGTACTGTGAAATTTCCATTTTGCGCTAACCATCTGAGCTACCACGGCTTAATCATATACACACACATAATATTTAAATATAATTTGTTAACACTAAATCATACACACGTAAGAAAGTAACAGAAAGAAAAGTAAGTTTGTCAATAGAATAAACACTTACATCCATGGCCTTTGATGCGTTGAAGTAACACAAATGTAGTATTGATAGATCCACTGCGGTCAAACGACCATACACTAACTCCATGACTGCAGTTGCTTGGTCTTATATAGTACCAGTGAGTAATAATTCTAATCTAAAGAATTTCTGCAGTAGAATTGATAGTAACTTTATGCGTCAACAAGCTTATCTTACATTCTGTTGCTTATCTCTACATTCCTTCGTCCTTCCTGTGTCGTGTCTTATTCAGTGTATTGATGACTCAAATACATATATTATATACATATAATATTTAGAAATCACTATAATTGATCATTCCTATATTAGTCATTGAGTAGATTGGTACTGTAATAATCTACTAATTGCAGTAATATTATGGATACACTAGATGTACAACAACATCTGAAAAAGATTCACCCCACTCTAGAAAATAATGTTTATGCTGCCAATAAACTACCCATGTACACCCACGTACCAACGTATATAATATGCAATTTGGATACAGATGATAAACCAGGGTCACATTGGGTAGCTTTATATATCGATACGAATGACGTCGGTCAATATTTAGATTCATTCGGACGGGCACCTGTACGATATCATCTAGAGTTTTTTAAAAGAAATTGTAAAAGATGGAACTGGAATGTTGATAGGATTTAGAATGAGTGGACTTCAGTTTGTGGCGAATATTGCTTAATGTATTTGCTATATAAGTTTCAGGGATGTTCAATGCATAGTTTTACGAGTATATTTACAGGGAACACATTGTACAACGATATTTTAGTGGATGAGACGTTTCGCTCCTATTTTATAGATAATAAGTAATAAGATTTTGTATTTTATAAATAAAAATTTTAACAAAATTGGGTAATGTGTTTTATTAATGAGTCAGATTAGTGAAGATAGGAACAAAGGAGTATAATACAATAGCACCACGCTGAGGAAGAATAGATAATGACGGTATTGAACGAACAATAGATAAGTAGATAAGAACAATGGAGAGCTAATGACGGTGGAGGCCCGCAGCGGATATCAATTAGATAAGAGTTAATTGATCTGCACATCTCCGGAGCCGTGCATCCTACGCAAAAATGGACCGCAGATTCGTGATCAGAGCATGCCAAAACTTTTTTTTAGGATCGTGAGTCGACGAACGTCGTACTTGTACCACTTCGGACTCAGTGCGCCAGAACTGGTACAACCTAACTACTCACGTGCTTCAACGAATTTTTTTGTAGCATTGGGTGACAAACAAGAAACGAGCACACAGTCCACCTGATAGTAAGTGGATGCTATGACCCATAGACATACATATTTATCCTCAATTAAGTATCAAAATGCAAATGCGTTGTCACCCCTGAAGACTAAGACTCGATTCCAGTAGAAAGGGTCTTTGGTTCTCTTTACTCACCATATAAACACATCAGCATTACACTGTTATTTTACACTAGTATTCTGTGGGAGCGTGGTCCTGCCCTGGTTGAGCCGACCCATTCGTGCTACAACTATAATATAGATGTAGCGTGGCACTACCACGTACAAAAAGTTATTAATAGAAGAAACAGTCCAAAAAGTTAAAGCTGAGTCACAAAATAAGAATACAAACACAAAATTACAAAATTACGCACAGTAAGCTCTCGAAACAGAAACAGAAACTTCTTTATTCAATATAGATTATGAATAATACTTATTGAAAGTCACACACACACACAGTCACACACACAAGAACCAGCAAGAAACCCAGCGGGACTAGTTTAAAAAAAAATAAGAGCTTACAATCATGCGTGTTACAATTAACAACACAAAACAAATTAGAAATAGCTTGGTAGCGATCACCCTTCCCAGGGGTTATTATCATCCATAAATTCCTCAATATTTAAATAACCCTTTTATACAAACTTAATTTAATAAAGTTTTTGAAATTTGTGTACTTACTTCAATTTTTGTATATTTTCTGCATTTTGTTATAAAAGCGTATACATCGCCTCAAAAATTAATTACTGATTCTGTGGAGTCGAGTAACGGTAGCGAAATGGCGGGATATTGAAATTATGTAGTGGTTATTTTAACACGGCCTTGTATGAGTTTTTTTCGTACAAAAATTTACTTTGACAAAGTGAAAAAAATAAACTTGTTTTATTCATGATTCATGTAATTTAAGGAATTTTTAAAATAAAAATTAAATTAAACAAATAATACATTAAAGAAATTAATGATTCGATTATTAGAATATTTTTACCGATTATTTGAATGTTTTACCGATTATTCGCATAACAATAAATTTTAATCATCCAAACACTACGGTAATATACATAGCGACATGTCATTGAAACGGCTAGTAAAAAAAGTTAGTACTGGTTATTTTTTAAATATTTTGCTTTATTTGAAAAATTCAAATTGAAATAAGTGATACAAAACTATACAAGTTGTAATGAAATATAGATAACTTCATAATTCTTCGGATTTACGTAAAAGGTTATTTTAAAAAGTGTGATTACGCTTGTGCAAAGTTATAACGGAATGATTAATGTGAAACGTCAAAAGGAATTTTTTAGATTTGGTTGACTATAATATTTTATTTTGTTGTATCACTAGTCTTCATTACGTTTAGAAAAAGTTAAAAAGCAGAATTAAAATAGTAAGTACTTAGCTAAGCTACCTCAGATTATTTTTTTTACCAAAGTTCCTATGTCCAGAATAATTAATATTAAAACATGTGAGACTGATTTTTCAATAAAATTTATTATTATTTATTATTTATTTGATTTACCTACATATAAATCTGACGTGAGTTTTCGCATGGGAGTGAAACTATACTTTTCTTAAATTTAAAGCTTTACTCATATCAATGCAGCCGCAGTTACCACGCAGAAAATCACGAAAAGCCTTTTGCTGAAATTAATAAAATAAAAAGCCGAATTATTTTAGAGATTTTAGCCGATTAATCGCCGACTAATCGGTGACTACAAATAGGCCGATTAATCGGCTTCACCGATTAGTCGGCGGCTAATGGGCCCAACTCTATTTATTTCCCTTGTATACAGCTCCACAACTCACAATATACACAGATTAGAGTTTATTGATTATAATAATAAATGTTCATAAATTGAGAATAACAAGACAAATACGACACAGATTTCTGACAGAATACAAACGCGTTTAAAGTTCACACTATTAGTACATTTACTACCACAACACAGTTTATCATCATCATCATCATCATCATTGCAGCCTTTCACAAGTCCACTGATGAACATAGGCCTCCCCCAGTAATGCCACAAAGCACGGTCCTGAGCCACCTGCATCCATTGACTTCCTGCATGTCTTACCAGGTCGTCACTCCATCTAGTGGGGGGTCGCCCTACACTACGCCTACCGGTACGAGGCTGCCACTCGAGAACCTTTCTTCCCCATCGGTTATCGGTTCTTCGAGCTATATGGCCGGCCCATTGCCACTTCAGCTTACTAATCCGTTGGGCTATGTCAGTCACTCTGGTTTTACTGCGGATATCCTCATTTCTGAGTCTATCACGCAGAGAAACTCCGAGCATAGCCCTCTCCATAGCACGCTGAGCGACCTTGAGCGTCCGCATACGGCCAGCAGTGAAGGACCGCGTCTCAGATCCGTAAGTCATCACTGGCAACACGCACTGGTTATACACTTTAGTTTGCAGAGATTGAGGTATACCTGACGAGAAGATGTGTCGTAATTTCCCGAACGCTGCCCAGCCGAGTTGAATCCGTCGATTGACCTCTCGGTCGAAGTTGGACTTACCTAGTCGGACTATTTGTCCCAGGTAAACGTACTCGTCAACAACTTCGAGCATAGTGCTCCCAACAACTACCGGCATAGGTGAGACATGGACATTAAACATGATCTTTGTTTTGTCCATGTTCATCTTAAGACCTATCCGTTGGGAGACACCATTGAGGTCATTGAGCATAGTGCTAAGGTCCACCAGCGAATCTGCCATAAGGACTATATCGTCGGCAAATCGAAGGTGAGTGATGTACTCGCCATTGATGTTAATACCGTATCCTTTCCAGTCCAGTAGCTTGAAAACGTCTTCCAACGCAGCGGTGAAGAGTTTCGGGGATATAACATCACCCTGTCTTACACCTCTCTGCAGTTGGATAGGTTTCGAACTCTGGTTCTGTACTCGGATAGCCATCGTAGCTCTACTGTACAAACACTTCAGCACTTCGATATACCGACAGTCAACTTGGCACCGCTGAAGAAATTTCGACGGAATCAAAGGCTTTCTCATAGTCCACATACGCCAGGCAAAGTGGCAGATTGTACTCTTCGGTCTTCTGTACAATCTGCCGCAGGGTATGTATGTGGTCTATGGTACTGAAGCCTTTTCGGAAACCGGCTTGTTCGGGAGGCTGGAAGTCGTCGAGTGTGCGTGCGAGACAATTCGTAATGTCTCTCGAAAACTGCACGTAGACGCGGCTCAGAAGGGAAATCGGTCTGTAGTTCTTCAAGAGAGCGTTGTCGCCTTTCTTAAAGAACAAGACCACCGCACTTCTGCTCCACGCCTCCGGAGTAGTGCCACCATGGAGGACGGAATTGAAGAGCTTCTGAAGGAATTCAAGTACCGGTGTTCCACCCGCTTTCAGAAGCTCCGCTGTAATTCCATCCTCGCCTGGGGCCCTGCCGTTTTTAAGGTGCTGGAGAGCCATTCTAATCTCGCTCAGACTGACGTCCGGGATATCATCGGAATAGTATCGGGTAAGTCTTGCTCTTGGATCGTTACTCACACTTGCGTATGGCTCCAACGATGTGTACAGCTGCCCATAGAACCTCTCAATCTCTGTCTTGGAAACGATGCTGCCACACTCAGTCTTCAGCTTTGACAGTTGGCTCTTTCTGGCGGACAGATCTCTGGCAAAGACTGGAGCCCTGGTTCCGCTCGATCGCTTCTTTAATACGAGCAGTATTAAAGTTGCGTAAGTCTCGCCGCATGCATTTGGAGATCTGTCTGTTCAGTTGCCTGTATGCTGTCAAATCTGTTGACGATTGCAGCCTCATCTCCCGTCCAACAGCCATGAGTTTAAGAGTGTGATCGGAGAGTTTTTGTGTTCTTCTGCGGCGGGTCTTGCAGAACTTAGCTCCGACCGCATGGACAGTTTCCTCGAGCTTGTCATTCATATCGTCCACTGCATTGCAATCTTCTAGGCACTGAAAGCGGTTACGTAACTTGAGCTGAAAAGTCTCGGGATTCTGGATTAGAGCACGAGGGGGACGGAGCGTTGACTTCATTAGACGAGACCTCTCCAACTTAACGTTTAGGTTCAGTGTGCCTCTAACCATTCGGTGATCGCTGCCGGTTTTCACCCTTGCAATCACTGAGACATCACTGAATAGTTGGCGTCTGGTCGTCATAATGAAGTCAATCTCATTTTTTGTCGAACCGTCGAGGCTCGACCAGGTCCACTTCCCGTTGGGCCGCTTCTGGAAGAAAGAGTTAATCATAAAGAGTCCCTATTTCTCCATAAAGTCAACCAGCTGCTGGCCCCTACGGTTCCGTTGCCCTGCTCTAAATTTCCCTAACTTCAGCTCACCGCCTTCTCTTGTGCCTAGTTTTGCGTTGAAGTCTCCAATCAACACCGTTTAGTGGGTTTTGGAGGAATGCATGGCTCTAGAAATATCCTCATACATTTCCTCTACCTCCTCTTCGGGATGTGCCGAGGTTGGTGCGTGGACCTGTATGACGTTCAGCGAATACCGTTTGGTGATTATGAGTATCAGGTACGCGACCCTCGTCGACACACTCCCAATCTGTACAACTTTGTTGACGAGAGACTTGTGGACGATAAATCCGACACCTCCTTGGGACAGGTGGTCGCCCTCACGGTGATAGAACAAGTTGCCGGACTCGAGGATTACCGTGTCCTCCCCCTCTCTTCGGACCTCAGATAATCCAATAATATGCCAGCGCAACTTGTCTACCTCTTCTTCCAGCTCCAGTATCTTCTTGTCAGTCCTCAGGGTGCGTGCGTTATACGTTGCCAGGTCGAGTCGTCGTAGGTGGCAACCGAACCTCCACCGGAGATTCTAAGCACCCCCTGCCCCGCTGTTACCGTGGTCGCCACCGTATCCAGGAATAGCGGGGTCGCCGGGGACTGGGGGCCGTTTGTTTGCGTCGTTGCTCATGGGGGGATATTTGCCATAGTTGCCACGCTTGGCGAGCGGGTTGGCAACCGCAGTTTTTTATTATGTTATTGTTGTTATCAGGAAGATGCTGCTGCCCATCTCCTGCCTGTCTCCCTCTGTCGCCTCTTACGACACCCACGGGAAGATATGGTCTAGTGGATATTCTCAACCGCCACTACACGGCATTACATACAGTTTATAACAACACAAAATTTTTAAGCTACAGGCTAACTCATTATTTTATAGAATTTAAACTTTAATACTCATTTAGCAACTAGAGTTTATTATAAGGAAACAAAGTTATTAGCGCTCATGACTGACAATTGTCAGACAAATATTTTTAATTTTTGACATATATTTATGTGACTACGCCACGGATGTAAATGGACACTATTTTGAAAAAATAAAGATAAAGAACTAATAACTTAATAGTTTTACGATTTTCTAAGAACTTTCAATTTCACCTTCGTATATAAAGTTTAATCATTACATAGCAATCCAAAATTAAATCCTTAAAAGTTTAAATTCCGTTTTACAATCACGTTACTGGTTATTTGATGAATCAAAGTCTTAAGTTTGTAATTCAACAGCTGTGGCCGGCCGGAAGCGGACGCGGAGGGTTGCAGCGGTGGCGAAAGTGCGGAAGAATGCGGACGTAACGCACCTGCAGCGTTAGCGCTGCGCCTGGACCCCGCGCGTGACTTGCAGCGGCTGCACGCGCTGCTGGTGGCGCACGCACAGCGCCTCGACGAGCGCCTGCATCGGCCGCACGGTGAGTGTGTAGTAGAATTTTTTGCTAGAATCAACTAAACTGTATAGCCGGGCAATACATGTTGGCCGAGCAAAGGCTATCACCAATCACCAATGTATAGACAGTCCGTTTGTCCACACATGCCATTGCCCGTCGACGTTCACCTAGCTGGCCGAGTGCAGATGAACGCCAACGTGTATACGGTTCGTTTGGCATATGCCTAGCCGCCACTCGGGATCGCTTGCTACGAGTCGACCACTTCTGAACAGTGTCGCTTTTTGTGATCAAATCAAAGGCGCTCGCCTGCACTCGGCAAGTCACATCTACATGTTAGGCGCCCATATCGGTTACAGTTCGGCGTCCGTCTCGGTGAGATATTGATTTAATTAAGTTGCAACTTTAAAATGATATCGACAATTTCACTATACTAACCAGGACATCTTTACAAGTGCATTTCAATTTGTGAAAAACGTCTACTGAAGAACTCGTAATTACCGAATTATTTGACCAGAGTGAAATTGACTGAAAGTCAATTTCACTCTGGTCCTAAAGCACTGTGAATTAGAATCATGACAAAATAGCCCTGTACTCTCGTAATGACTTTATGAACTAAACCTAATTTACATTTTAATTTGTTTAGATGGTTCAACACTTGAAGAACGTGAGGCTGAAGCAACGACACTACGGGAACTGCAGAAAACTATATTTGACCTTGAACACCAACATTGCATATACCGGCGGTCGCTTGTCAGGGAAACCAAATATGGCAGCAAGTAAAAACCTTTCAGTTTTAATACAAACTATATATATCGTCGGACCCCTTAACTTCACCTATTTTAGAAAATAATAAAAAAGTTAAGTTAAGTTACAGCCTATATACGTCCCACTGCTGGGCACAGGCCTCCGCTCATTTCTGAGAGGGTTTTAGGGTAGGGAATTGTCCGCCGCGCTGCCTCAGTGCGTGTTGGCGAACTTCACATGTCTTCGAAATATTTTTTTCCTTATTTCTCTGACATGCAGGTTTCCTCACGATGTTTTCCTTCACCACCGAGCACGTGGTAAATCAGCACTTAAAATTGCAGTTAACAATTTCATTGGTGCCGGCGGGGATCGAACCCGGTTTGCTCGCGTACAGCATACTACAGCGAGCGCTAACCATGTGAGCTACCACGGCTCTCTAGAAAATAATAATTAATGCGAAAATGTATTTTTGCTTGCAACACTTGCAACAACTTGACTTCACTTGATGATATATGGTTTTTTCGGTGAGCGGCACTGGATTTATTTCGTTTGACGGACAAAACTTTGATTTGTGAGGATCATGGACAGAGGGTAGAGTCTAACTTTTTAATATATTATAATCAGTTTTGTCCTTCTTACAGACAACGCAATCGTTTTTATTATAAATTAGTAATTAAAGATAAATCGAAAGAAATACTGCTTAGGGAGCCGCGGCAGCCGTTGGCAGCAGTTGGCACTTTGAATGCGGTTTATGGGCAAACTCCAATAGTTTTTTTTTTCTTTTTTTTATGTAGCCGATCGTGTCCCATTTTTTAATTGGAAAAACATTGTCCTGGTCCTGCCGACCGATTTTCCGCCAAGGCGGCTCTCATTGAAATCTCATTGAGATCTCATTGAGATCAAGCACTGCGCAGGTCTTGTTTTTAGTGTCCGAGTGTATGCGCATTACACAAGTGTACTCTCTAATCCTTCACCCTCTAATTCCAATGAAAAATGGCAGACCGACACGACCGGACAAAGGTCAGGCGCAGAACCAACGGTTTAACTGCGTAAAAAAAGGAAAGACATTTTGGAAATGGCCACTCATCAAAGATGAGCAAATATAATCTTTGAAAGACGTATTGCAGAAAATTAAATTTCCGAAATTCGTAAAGAAGGTTTTTTTCTAATTAGATAATTAAAGGTTGCGGATGCCCAGCCGCGCTTGCAGATTGTAAATGGTGCTAATTCCTGCAGACACTATCATAAGATACATTTAAGTTAGTTCCGTAATTTTCTAAAACGTCAAAACGAAAGGGGATCTCAGCTGAATTAAGTGCCATGAACTTAGATAGCAAACGTCATGTTTTAGTAGGTATGCAAACGTCACATTTCAAACAGCTTGTCTCTGGGCAAAAATTGAAGCTTGCAACCTAATCTGATAGTTCTAAAATTAGGTGTTCTCCCAATCCCCTTCCGTTTTGACGTTTTAGAAAACTACGGAACTTAAAATTATCTTTATTTGTGTCTGGTCGAATCAGCATAAGGTATCCAAAATGAAAGCCAAATAGTAGTTTAAGTAATAAATAAAATAAAGTAAAACCTAATAAAAAATACTTTAATTTTTATTATTCTTATCTCTTTGGGTTTTGACAACCCTAGACAAGTCCCAAGAAATGTATGAAACTAACTTCAGACGGGTTCCAAACTTCGCCTGCTTGTTTTTTTTTAGAAAAACCAACTCTATGGATATTGATAATTAAGTTCAGTTTTGCTCGAAATTTTATTTAGTATGACAACTACACTTGGACAACTAGACAGGTACCTATATCATTGATAAATACAAGGCAGGCGAAGATAGGAAACAATGTCTAAACTTCGCCTGTTGCAGTTGCGTCGTTTTCCAGTCATTTGTAGTATGTGTTATTAAGTATTGATGGTCTATAGTTGTAGTCCTAAATAAAACGAAATATTTTTCATTTGGTGTCCCTTAAGAGCCGCCTATATTCAATTGTGCGCAAGTCAAAATCGCTCTGGAACGGCGTAATATTAAAGCACACTACAATGTTTTATGTGTGTGTAACTGCTCGAGGTGGGGCGAGCGCAAGGTTACTACAATAGTTGTATTCAAAGATTTTTGTATCTAACACGAATCGTCTTGACACTATTGGAACTAAGAGAATAAAATAATTTCCACATAATAGGTTATTAGGTCGTAGCCAAGACATGGTGTATATAAGAATTAATATCCGATCTAGCCCTGATATCGGAAGCTAATATGAATAAATTATTTTATTTTTTTAGTAAATTAAAGTCTGCTTTTCTTTTTTACTCTATTGAATAGACTAAGGAATCTCACAACGCCTAGTTAGTTAAGAACTAGAAAGGGGTAAGTAATATATGTTCGAATTGAAATATATGTAGATATTATATAAAATAGATTTCGTTCGATAAACATTTATTCTGTTTCATAATGTAAAGATAATTTATCTAAATAACAATTTCATTGGGATCGGCAGGGATCGAAACCGGGTCGCTTTACGGCGAGCACTTTGCCCTTGAGCTACCATGGCTGTTCTGTTCTGTTTTGTTTCTATTTTATAATAACGCCACCTCCACTATATAGTGGAGGCGGTTTTAAGCATATTATAAGCAGCAACATAAGAACATAAATTTCACAAGGACAAACATCCAGACCCGGAACAATTATTTGTAGGTTTACAAATTTTTGTTCCGTGCGGGAATCGAATCCACGGCCCTTAGAGTTAAACTTATTGCTAAGCCACTCTGCCACGGAGCCGTCAAATATATCTTTTGTAGGGATAAACATTTTAGTTATAAATTGCTTACTATTAAATAAACTTGAAAAATTATTAATAATTAATTTAAATAATATCATTTAACAAAGTATCATTCCTTGCGTTGTGTTGCGCGAACTATTGTTTATTCTGTAGCTATGCGCCTTCATCGTTCACGATAGTGTGTCCATATAAAATTAGGAGTTTGGTTTTAAAACCGGGACAATTACAATAGCTACAAAAAACCGGCCAAGAGCGTGTCGGGCCATGCTCAGTGTAGGGTTCCGTAGTTTCACAATAAGTGTTCCCACTTATGAGTTTAAAGGTGGGTATCCATTATGTTCGCGCTCCAGCAGCGCTCCGCGCTCCTGCAACTGCTCCCGGTAGTGGGTACTGTTGTTTCCATCCAAGTTCAAAATGATTTTCCTAGAAAGTCCTTATAAAGTTCTACTTTTCAGATTTTTTTCATATTTTCTAAACTTATGGTTCAAAAGTTAGAGGGGGGGGGGGGGGGGTGACACATTGTTTTTTTACTTTTGGAGTGATTATTTCCGAAATTATTGACATTATCAAAAAATGATTTTAGTAAACCCCTATTCATTTTTAAATACCTTTCCAACAATATATCACACGTTAGGGTTGAAATTAAAAAAAAATCACTTCCCACTTTACATATAGGGGGGCTACCCTAATAAAACATTTTTTTCCAATTTTTATTTTACCACTTTGTCGGCGTGATTGATACACATATTGGTACCAAATTTCAGCTTTCTAGTGCTAACGGTCACAGAGATTAAGCGAGGACGGACAGACGGACAGACAGACATGGCGAAACTATAAGGATTCCTAGTTGACTACGGAACCCTAAAAACGATTAAACATGATTGATATCTGCATCCTGCCATGCCATCTCATTACGCGTAAAGCAAACTTTGATGTTGCCTATTCAGTCCAAGTTTGGTGGTAAAATATGCAAAGCAAAAGTTTTGCTGTCAAAATGATCGATCGAAATATAGACTAGTGAAAATTCGGGAAATTTGGCGTTCCGATTTATCTTTGATCGGGACCAATCCCGCACAAATCGGGACACTTGGCAATACTATCTTATGCTATCGGTGTGAATTAACACGTACGTAGGCTGTGGCGGGAAAAGTGATACGTGCTATCGTTGGGAAGACCCGAAGCGTAGGTACTGAATCGGACGGCGTTTGCGTGTGATGATTTATAGTATTTTAAAAATAATCATATAAAATAATTGACTAAATAAAACGAGCTAATTTTTTTTTTTGGATATTTAACATTACTTACCTGTATTTTGATAAAATAATTAAAATAGATAAGTTTATACCCCAATACACGGACAAAAATGACATTGAAGTGGACAGTTTTGGTGATCTTATAGTATTGTTTTTTAATATTAAATCGAAATATTTTCGTAATTTAAGCTTCGCTATGCATTAAAAGACTATATATTCTATTATAATAATGTTTAAAATAAAGTATTTTAGCTTATAATCACGGTTGTATTCCACATGAAAGATTACTCTGACGCATATTTTCGTAAAACGCTATGAAGGGATTTTTTTTTTTTTTTATAGAAGAGGGGGCAAACGAGCATGCGGCTCACCTGATGTTAAGTGACTACCGCCGCCCATGATCAACCGCAACACCAGGAGAATTGCGGGTGCGTTGCCGGCCCTTTAGAAAGGAGTAAGCTCTTTTCTTGAAGGTCCCCAGGTCGTATCGGTCCGGAAAAATCGCCGATGATAAACTATTCCACAGAGAGGTTGTACGTGGAAGAAAACTCCTTGTGAAACGTACAGTGGTGGACCGCCAAGCATCCAGATGGTGTGGATGGTATCGGGACGTTTGCCGTGTCGTGCGTTCACGAAATTTGGCGGCTGGGATTAATCCGAACAATTCCTCAGAGCACTCCCGGTGATAGATGCGATAAAATACGCAAAGAGATGCAACATCTCTTCGCAACGCCAGTGAATCGAGCCGATCGGAAAGCACTCAGTCGTCGACGATTCGAGCCGCTCTGCGCTGGATGCGGTCAAGTGGAAGGAGCTGGTACTGGGGAGCCCCAGCCCAGAGATGGGAACAGTATTCCATGTGCGGCCGAACCTGCGCCTTGTAAAGTTGCAGGCGGTGTGCCGGCATGAAATACTGTCCCGCTCTGCTGAGCACGCCAAGCTTTTTAGAGGCCAATTTGGCCTTCCCTTCCAAGTGACCACGAAACTGCACGTCACTCGATATGTCGACGCCGAGGATTCCGATACTGGCTGAGGCAACAAGGGGAGTGCCTTGAAACTGAGGGGATACGACAAAGGGGTTCTTTTTAGCGGTTAACGCGCAAACTTGTGTCTTCTGGGGGTTAAACTGGACTAGATTTAGTCGTCCCCAATCCGAGACTCTGTTCAGCAAAGACTCGACTTCAGACACAAGTTTGTCCCGGCACTCGGAGACGTTTCCCGGAGAAATATTGGCTCGGCCGGTGTAAAGAGCATCACCAGTGCTGTCATCTGCATAGCAATGAATGTTACGGGTATGCAGCATATCATTGATATGCAGAAGAAACAGCGTTGGCGATAGCACGCAGCCCTGTGGAACACCAGCATTAATAGGCTTGCAATCGGAGCTTGCACCGTCTACAACGACCTTGATGCTCCGATCTGCAAGAAAGCTGGTGATCCAATTGCACAATTTCTCGGGAAGCCCATAGGAAGGGAGCTTCGAAAGAAGCGCTTTGTGCCAAACCCGATCGAAGGCCTTCGCAATGTCCAAACTAACGGCCAATGCCTCCCCCTTGAACTCTACTGCCTCCGCCTATCTGTGAGTGAGGTAGACCAGAAGATCACCAGCTGACCGACCACGGCGAAAACCGTATTGGCGGTCACTAATCAGCTGGTGATCCTCAAGGTACCTCATGAGCTGGCAGTTTACAATGGACTCCATTGTTTTGGAGAACAAGGAGGTGATGGCGATTTGTCTTCGGTCTGAAAAACCGTCATTAAAAACTATGATTTTCCATTGCAATGTAGTAAATAAAGAATTTATCTTTCTAAATCCGTAATTTTCTGCAAATAATTTGCTCACATCGTTACGATATCGTCCTTGAAAAAACCCTAAAACATGAAGTTTTTGACGCAAATAGCATATGCCCTCTTAAAATACTCCACAATATGAGAGAAAGCTAGAAAAATATATCAAAAACCAAGGCGAAATTAGGGGCTCGACAGTACAGACAGTATATATATATATATATATATATATATATATATATATATATATATATATATATATAATTATAATTATAAATAATTTCAAAACTTAATGTTTGTACTCATTTATGCATTTAATTTTTAGGCAAGCACCTATAGGCGACGACAATTACCTCCATCTGGCGGGAGCGGCAGGTAGCGTGGACGGCGGATCGTTCTTCTGGCGAGCGTTTAGAGGCGACATGTCACCCACAGTCGATCTAGATGGAAAAACGTTACCCCTACAACAGACGTCAATAGACATTGGTTCCAGTACGGAGTCACTCAAATTGGCGCGGCTTGGTGACGAACGCTCCTCTGGCAAGTCCAACAAGTCCACCGGCAGCGGTTACCTCACCATGTCCTGTTTAAAGCACGAGCCGTCTGAAGACAGCGACGCCTCCAATGACAAACCAGCGCGGCCGCCCAAGCCGGCCCGCCTGTCTCCTTCCCGCACTTTCTCCCCACCCGCTCCACTTTGCGAGTACGTCGATGTGGAGCTTAAGCCGCCGCGACGGGGCCCTAAACCTGAATTTACACCGAAACGATCCGACGTTAACATTTCGAATCGCTGCAAGGAGTACGAATTGATGGCGAACTTTATGAGTTACGCCCACGCGTCAGACGAGGACGCTCCACCAGCGGTACCACCGCGAGGCAACACCGCCGCACGAGTAAGACTGCAGCCCAAGCCCGTTGATGTGGAAATTAGACGGTCAAGTGAACTATCCACAACTTTGAAACACGTCATGAGCAGCTCCACCAACAGTCTACCCAGCGACGGTATCAACGTGGACGACCATCAAAGCCCAGTGGAAACGACTCACACGCGCCCTCTAAGCAAAGTTGATACGGTCTCAAACGATGACAGTTTGCTTGCCGAACTGCAACGTGACACGTACTGCGTGCTAAAGGTGTGCGAAGATGAGCTACAGGACCGTGAAATTTGCGGAGTGGAATCTGAAGACCGCAAGGAGAAGGAGGAATATGGAATGTTTTCTAGAATAAGTATACAAAGGAAGTCGAATCCTATAAAGAATCAGCCTTCTATTAAGCCACTGAAGACGTCTAGTTCGACGTCGAACGTACACGATGCGGGTACTAGCACGTCTCGGCCCTTGACGGAGCGATTGACGCCGTTTTTTTTGAAAAAGAAACCGAAGCCTCCCGATGATACGCAAGCGACGAAATGCACTCGTAAAGAGGACAATCTCATCGGGAGGTTGACGCCTCGGTTCGGCCAATCGCGACTATATGGGCGAGGACAGTCGCTCGAACTGGCGCCTTCGGAAAGTCGCAACAAGCGTATTGAGCGATCTGCGACCACCGTTAACATACAGACGAGACCGATCAATTCTTCTATAGTAGCCAACTTCAAGTTTCTGAGTTTACACAGGTACGGTCCGCAGGACGACGTGCAGTGTCATGCGTTTGTTCGCAATGAAGATACCGAACACATGCCTAAAGGGGACTCCTCGAGTGGAACTACAGAAAGGGAACCGCCTGGAGAAACGGGAGAGACCATAGGGTATATAGTGAGTGAAGAAGATGCCTTGAACAGTGCCGCGTGGCGACGCAATCACGGTCCTTTACTGGCCGCTGCCACGAACGATATTAGACTGTAGAGGTTGTAGTGTATGTTTACTTGTGCAGTATTTGCATGTGTGCGCTGCGTCGTCAGCGATATTGGTGCGATTGTAAATTAACTAGACTAGGATTATATTTATTTTTATATTTTTTGAACTCTTTTTCGTCGACCTGAAGTATGTGCCTCCTCTAGTTAATGGTGGTGATTTCTGTATGAATTGTGGCTTCTTGTGTCTATATTATGATAGTGTTAATACTCAAAAGGTGCCAAGTGTTGTGCGACCTCGTTATCGAACGAACTGACTCTCATTCCTCAAGCACAATAATATTACGAAACTAAATGTAATACTAAAGAGCTAGATATATTTTTTCTGTGATTTGTTTCACTGTCCAATGTTGAATCTATCGTAAGAAAGTAGAAGCTGTTAACGTATATGTACATTTTCTCGTGTATTTAATTTTAAGGAAGGATGCCATGGTGTAAATAGTTTGACGGGTTGCTAGGCTTTCGCCCTCTGACCTTATTCTCAATATATTAAACGAAATTTATTTTTCGTTTCTTTCTTATTTAACATGGAAATACTGAACTTTATATGCGATATTTTGTATGTGGTAAGATAGTATTTACATGCAAATTCACTGTAAATTTTGACAAAAAAACTGCACTCTAATGAACAGTTTTAAATGTTCAATAACTCAACAAAATGCAAATCGAGTTATTAAACATCATATTAATTATAAAGTAATTGTACCTATGTACTTAAAGTTTGATATTATTAAAATAATTATTTCATTTGTTTTTGCATATATTGTAAATATTTATTCTAAATATTTGAAAAGACGGGATTTAGCGAAGTTATAACGCCTACAACCACGGCCTTCGGGAACACCATTACTTAGCTGTGATTCTCTTTATAAACTCAAATCATATTTTATGTAGTAATAATATATATAGTATGTAAACAAGCAGTCAATTGTGCTAATGATTGTAAACATTAGATATGGATGTTGTAGAGCTATATAAACAGTACATACCTATTATTAGCAATTTCAAAAATGTTTATTATATTTAACTTCCAACTGTAATTTCACAAAAATTCTTTAAGAAATTGAAATTATATTCTAAAAACATTGTTGTTCTATTTCTACTGAGAAATTATTTATAAGAGGTATATCGTTAAGAAAAAATAAAATAATGTACAAATTAATATTTCTTTAAAATATAATAATATGTTATTTATTTCACTTATTTTCATTTTTTGTTAATAAAATCACACAGTAGTATAAACTTGTCCGTGTTATTATTGTGTACTTCAATACGCATCAAAAATTGTCGCTCTTTTTAGTATATTATGATAAAAGGCAGGGGTGTGGAGTGTAGAAGTAAGGAGTACCAACTCCAATAGTAGAGTAGTTGAAAAAGTGTCCATCTGTAAGCAGTAAATAACAGTTCAAAAACTCTCCTCAACAGCGCTGGAGTAGCAACTGGGATGAAATGAACTTAGCAGTAGTCGACGGTTTAAGTGTGCTGCTAAACTGCTCAGTAGCTCTAAAACCTAAAATAATTTTATTTAGTAAATATAACTTCAAAAAAGTCGTCTATCCCACTAATATTTTTCGGCACGTTCTTTAAAATTTACCCCGTTGCTATAGTGGCGCCACCCTTATTTAACGGTTTTCTATGGACACTTTTTAATACACAGTCTGTACTCTTTACTTCTACACAAGATAGGCAGGGGGCTAAAACTTCATTTGAAAGGAAAATATTCTGCCAATGAATTTCTGAATGAATAGATGTGCAGAAAAAAATTAGGTATTGTAATATGTTGCCGTGATGTCAGGTAAAATAAATTAATTGGAAAGTTTAAAGAAGCAACATTCACTACTCTACCCTCTGCACTCTGCAATGGATTCATTATTAATAATTTTAAAATTACGAAATCAATTCATTGTAATTTCTTTAAAAAAAAAGCGTAAAAGAACATTACGTAAAAATAACCTGGTTTTAAGTGTGCCTATTAGTTTCTATTAGATGCAAACTAAACCAAAGCTTGAAATAGAAGGAGTTCCGCTATTTTGATGTTGAATAGTCTTTGGTTCAAACTTGATTCCACGATTTTACACAAATTCCGAATATTAAAATTGTTTTGTAGAACTTGTAAGTAACATGAATTATCATTTATCATAAATAAAAATCATTTCGCTGCTACCACAAGTTTTTCCCTCCAAAAATAACAATAAAACGCAAATATCGTTTTAAAAACCTTGCGAGTTAACTGCCGAAATAAAATTGACTTTCAGCAACCAGGGCGGCGCAACTTATAAATGAGGTGTAATATTTGACGAATATCGTTGTGGAAAAGTTAATTTATTCGAAAAACGTAAAGGAACATTACCCTTTACTATTAGTTAAATTTCATATTAATTAGATAAAAAATAAATGAACCAAATTTCATAAAAGAAAAATTAAAAAAAAACCGGTAAGAAATGTGCAAAAAATTAAAGAGCAAACAACTGAGGCATTGTTTTGTGTATAAAAGATATAATACTCTAGAAACTGAACAAAAAACCATGAAGGTTATAGAACAGGAGAACGATCGCCGTAGAAAATAGTGTCCCAGAAATATGGACACCATAAGTGAGGCGCTGCGAGCATGAAAATTTTCTACGAAAAAATGAAATGAAAACTTGTACAATATTCAACTAACTTCACCTACTTGTACTCATAAACAGCTGACTTCGCAGTCACTACTCACCGACGGCAGCGCCGCTATCCATTCTACAATTTTCAAGGACAGGCGAGCTATTGCTTTAGTACGTAGTGATCGTTCTCCTGTTCTCTAACCTTCATGCAAAAAACTTTACCTCAGTGTCAACCATATCTATTTATCTATGGTGTCAACTAGCGATATCTGGTGAGCGGAAGGTTAGCCTTAAAATATTTCCTAGTTTCACTTTAGTTCACACTATTCCTTTCCTTTGCCAAAAATATTTCGGTTCTGCCTGCTTCAATATGGATGAATGAGGTCGTGTAATATTTTACTGATACTATTTCACACTGAAATTGAAATTAATCTTTGGCCACGGCATTATGATTTTTTAGATCAGGCTGATTCGGCTAGATTAACTGTATGTATAATGAGGTACTGAAGGTGTATGAAAACGGAGCCAATGTCCCATATATCTTTTTTATTTGCTGTTTGTTAGACTCATTAAAGTTAAAAACCGCTCCACCGATTTTGATGAATTATATATATATATATATATATATATATATATATATATATATATATAAATATATGTATATTTATCATCATCATTCATCATTACAGCCCTTCACAAGTCCACTGCTGAACGTAGGCCTCCCCCAAGTAACGCCACAAAGCACGGTCCTGAGCCACCTGCATCCATCGACTTCCTGCATGTCTTACCAGGTCGTCACTCCATCTAGTGGGGGGTCGCCCTACACTACGCCTACCGGTACGAGGCTGCCACTCGAGAACCTTTCTTCCCCATCGGTTATCGGTTCTTCGAGCTATATGGCCGGCCCATTGCCACTTCAGCTTACTAATCCGTTGGGCTATGTCAGTCACTCTGGTTTTACTGCGGATATCCTCATTTCTGAGTCTATCACGCAGAGAAACTCCGAGCATAGCCCTCTCCATAGCACGCTGAGCGACCTTGAGCGTCCGCATACGGCCAGCAGTGAAGGACCGCGTCTCAGATCCGTAAGTCATCACTGGCAACACGCACTGGTTATACACTTTAGTTTGCAGAGATTGAGGTATACCTGACGAGAAGATGTGTCGTAATTTCCCGAACGCTGCCCAGCCGAGTTGAATCCGTCGATTGACCTCTCGGTCGAAGTTGGACTTACCTAGTCGGACTATTTGTCCCAGGTAAACGTACTCGTCAACAACTTCGAGCATAGTGCTCCCAACAACTACCGGCATAGGTGTGACATGGACATTAAACATGATCTTTGTTTTGTCCATGTTCATCTTAAGACCTATCCGTTTGGAGACACCATTGAGGTCATTGAGCATAGTGCCAAGGTCCTCCAGCGATGCTGCCATAAGGACTATATCGCCGGCAAATCGAAGGTGAGTGATGTACTCGCCATTGATGTTAATACCGTATCCTTTCCAGTCCAGTAGCTTGAAAACGTCTTCCAACGCAGCGGTGAAGAGTTTCGGGGATATAACATCACCCTGTCTTACACCTCTCTGCAGTTGGATAGGTTTCGAACTCTGGTTCTGTACTCGGATAACCATCGTAGCCCTACTGTACAAACACTTCAGCACTTCGACATACCGACAGTCAACTTGGCACCGCTGAAGGGACTGTAGCACCGCCCAAATTTCGATGGAATCAAAGGCTTTCTCATAGTCCACATATGCCAGGCAAAGTGGCAGATTGTACTCTTCGGTCTTCTGTACAATCTGCCGCAGGGTATGTATGTGGTCTATGGTACTGAAGCCTTTTCGGAAACCGGCTTGTTCGGGAGGCTGGAAGTCGTCGAATCTGCGTGCGAGACGATTCGTAATGACTCTCGAAAATAGCATGTAGACGCGGCTCAAAAGGGAAATCGGTCTGTAGTTCTTCAAGAGAGCATTGTCGCCTTTCTTAAAGAACAAGACCACCGCGCGTCTGCTCCACGCCTCTGGAGTAGTGCCATGGAGGACGGAATTGAAGAGCTTCTGAAGGACTTCAAGTACCGATGTTCCACCCGCTTTCAGAAACTCCGTTGTAATTCCATCCTCGCCCGGGGCCTTGCCGTTTTTAAGGTGGTGGAGAGTCATTCTAATCTCGCTCAGACTGACGTCCGGGATATCATCGGAATAGTGTCGGATAAGACTTGCTCTTGGATCGTTACTCACACTTGCGTGTGGCTCCAACGATGATGTGTACAGCTGCCCATAGAACCTCTCAATCTCACTCAGAATCTCAGGTGTCCCAGAAACGATGTTGCCACACTCAGTCTTCAGCTTTGACAGTTGGCTTTTACTGGCAGACAGATCTCTGGAAAAGACTTTGGAGCCGTGGTTCCGCTCGATCGCTTCTTCAATACGAGCAGTATTGAAGTTGCGCAAGTCTCGTCGCATGCATTTGGAGATCTGTCTGTTCAGTTGCCTGTATGCTGTCAAATCTGTTGACGGTTGCAGCCTCATCTCCCGTCTAACAGCCATGAGATTAAGAGTATGATGGGAGAGTTTTTGTGTTCTTCTGCGGCGGGTCTTGCAGAACTTAGCTCCGACCGCATGGACAGTTTCCACGAGCTTGTCATTCATATCGTCCACTGCATTGCAATCTTCTAGGCACTGAAAGCGGTTACGTAACTCGAGCTGAAAGGTTTCGGGATTCTGGCTTAGAGCATGAGGGGGACGGAGCGTTGACTTCATTTATTTTATATATATATATATATATATATATATATATATATATATATATATATATATATATATATATATATATATATATATATATATATATATATATATGTATATTTATTAATTAAAAGTATAGTATTAATTAAAAGCTGTAAGTTTTCCTGTTGTAAATAAATAAATAAATATATTGAGATGGGACGAATCATTGAGTTATACAACACTAGAGGAGCAAACCACATTACCGCGTGTCGAAAAAAGTGTAACCACTATCCAAACGCGACGACGTAGCTTTGAAACTAATAACAATTTTAAATAAACATATATCTATCTCACTTACACAAGTTGCGAAAACAATATCGTCGCGAAGATTAGATAAAGATAGACACACAAACATGCAATGGCAGGTTGATGTGGCTTACTATATGAAATTTTATCCAAAATACGCAATAAAATGAGTTTTTTTAAGCTGCAGTTAATTGTTTTTATATTAAAAAAGTATATTTTATTTTAAAATCTTTATTGCGTCCCCTTAGAAAAAAAAGGATACAAAGCTTGTCAGATGAATAGTAGTGAAATAAAACATATTTTTATAGGTATTTTTATTGTACTAATAAATCAAACAATTTAGAATAGGCAATAAAATATAATTAATATAAAATTTGTATAAAATTATTAATATAAAATAAGTAGGTAATAAAATATATTTAGTAGATAATTCATGAATAAACTACAATAAGATTAATTGATTATTTTGTATGAAAGTTAAAACGTAGTTTTTATTATAATTTCCAAAATATTTAAAATCAGAGATAACAAATTAACTTACTACATTAATTATATAGTCTCCCATTAACGTAGGATAATCACAAATGCGGAAAAGTGGCAATAGGTATTGAACTCAAATGGCAATATTCGATAATTTTATTTAATTATTTGAGGTTTTTTACGTTTATATGAAAACAAGAACTAAAAATTATGTGTTGAAAGTGATCCCGCTTGATTTATTACGTTTTTGTGACTGGAATAGCATTCTTTCACTACGCATTAACCCATTTTTTGTCGCGGCTCAACTCTCAGCGTCACATTGAACACTGAACTGACGTTAGCTAGGAATATGGCTGTGGCCGTATGTGCAGTGGCAACGCTTTGGCGCGGTTATTACTGATCTAGTGTAATATATAAATCAATGGGAAGAATATTCGTTTCATATTCGACATATTCGGCACTCTTGCCGAATATTCGTTTTAAGTGGTACTCAGTGTCCACTATATTTAAATGTACAAATTGAATAATGCCATGTCTTTCATAATTTAACTGTTGAAAGTATATCTTATTTATGGGCTAAATCTACTTGAAATGTGAAGCACTCACTCACACTCACCAAAATAGTCAAAACATAAGCATGTGCCGGCAATTTGCTCAGTACCATATGGTGTAATGACATGTCACGTGTGGCAAGGAGTGAAGGGCATGGTCCGGAGCTAATCCCGCGCGCTTTACGGCAACAAGTTTCGACATAAGGTGATGCTGCCGAATAATATTCGGTTCGGTAAAAATTTTACCGAATATGGTATATATATATATATATATATATATATATATATATATATATATATATATATATATATATATATAAATTACGTGTCACGTTGTTCGTCTGCGATGGACTCCTAAACTACTAAACCGATTTTAATTAAATTTACACACCGTGTGCAGTTTTGGTCCAACTTGAGAGATAGGATAGTTTATTTACGAATTTAAGGGAAAAAGGCGGAACAACATCTGCCTGGCAAGTTATTATATACATAACATGTCAATGTCACTTTGGTTTTCACATGTCCTCGAAATGTGATCATTTTAATTTTTAAGACAAGCCAGTTTCCTTACCACCTTTTCTTTCAAGGCTTAATGGAACGTACTAAATATCCGGCCTGCAAGATTTCTGTTTTGGAGTTTTTGAGAAATGCTTAACAAAATCGACATAAACTACTGTAAAGCACATGAAATATACTTAGATGATAACGCCTTGTTTCTATTAAATTCTGCAGCGTGGTTCTGTTGTAGCGACGAGGACACGTCGCGGCATACCTCAATGAATTGCAAGGCTTGGACTAAGCTGCGTATTGATACTGTGGCTTTAGTGGGTGTCGGATATCTTCCTCCTAGCCTTGATTTAAAGTAAAGTAAAGTTACGGCCTATATACGTCCCACTGCTGGGCTCAGACCTCCCCTCATTTCTGCGAGGGTTTAGGGCAAGGAAGTGTCCGCCGCGCTGCCCAAATGCGTGTTGACGAACTTCACATGTCTTCGAAATATTTTTTTTTCTTATTCCTCAGACATGCAGGTTTCCTCACGATGTTTTCCTTCACCGCCGAGCACGTGGTAAATTGCTCCTTGATTTAGATTATGGTTGAATGCAAGAAGTTGTAAAGCAGTGCTGCTACCTTTGCTATATAGTACCAATACGCATCCGGAGAGTCGGACGCTCTAAATTAAGATCTAGACGGAGGTCATGGGGGTACTCCGTTGCTTAAGGGGTACAGTGGACAAATATGTATAATATAATAGTATAGTACCTGTGGGTAATAAGTTCTAGCTAAGGAAGTTCGAAAAAACATGAGAAATATCCAATTTGCTCTACAGATTTTAATAAAACCTTTGGCCTTATACGGTTTCTATAAAGTATGAACTCAAATTGTAACATTTGCCATAAAAAAATACAAAATTAAACATTTGTAAAACCTTGCTAGTAGGCCTTAATGGTAGGCTAATAAGGCCTACTGCTTTGACGAACTCGAATAATCAAACTATACGTAATATAAGTATTTAATATTTATGATCAATAATCATAAGAATGCAGCAATTAAGACTAAAAGTTCTAAAAATATATAAATTTGCTCGCCTAACAGCCTTTAGTCATTAGTATAATGATTTACAAACTGACAAACAAACACACTCCGCGTGTTTATCATCAGTGCGTCGCTTGTGTCTCGAGTTGAGATAAATGTTAGGTTGAGTTGAGAGTTGGGTTGAGTGTCAGTCTCAGGCCATTCTACACGGAGACTAGCCTATTTGCACAGTACTATTACATATATAGTGTCCGAATGTATGCGCAAACACAGGTGCACTCTCTATTCCCTCACAATCATCAAATCGCAACCCTACACGGTCTGAGAGAGCTTAGGCGCAGGACCAATAACTTACACATAATTTAATAGCTTCTAATGTTAAAGCCCTAATTTTTCGATACTCTTTGTCTTTGCATTGTTTCGACGGCTGAAACCAGATCGTTTGCTGACTACGACGTTGGTAATAAAAGCGTACGATTTATTTGCATTTATAACATTATAAAACAAAAAAAAACTATACATAGAAGGAGTATAAAACCTATGGTAAAATGTTTGTAGGCCATAATTACCGCCGCCTAAGTATTTAAGAAAAACTAAATTTAAAAAAATTGACGACGATACGTTATTCAAATCTTAAAGATCAACAAAGCATTTATTTACAAAGATAAAAATTGTGATTTCAGATAGCTAATTGTAATATTACAAAACATACTTATCTAAGATTTATTTGGACTGATTTTTATTATTGGTGCAGTGCGGTTATATCTTATGATTATGATAGATAATGCAGCTCTGCTCTGGTGGCAGTACGCGGGGTAGCGCGTCTCTGCAAACTTTTAGAGACGTTATCGTGTAATAGAAGTCTGTTGTTATCTCCTTGAGCGGGAGCGGTTATTATATAAACACGATTTTTGATACTTAGGTCTTATTAGCCGACCCGCCTTTATTACCCACAGGCACCTTATCGGATAATTTTCATTCAATATATTTTACAAGAATACTTATTAAAACTTGAAAGTTGTTTGAGATTTACCATTCGTTCGAAACCCAGCAAAAACTTTTTTAACAATAAAATGTATACGGGTGTGAAAACGTTTAGAAACAGCTTGCTATAACTTCAGTCCCAGGGGTTATTATCAATTATGCATGTGTTCTGAAATAGAACACGGTATACTGGCCAATGCCAATGACGTTATAAATCGACGCCATACTTTTGATTCGTTTCATAACATTGGCCAGTATATGACATCATACGTGCTCTTGACCACTCTTCCTCAGTAACAAAAAATGAGTATGATTTCACTTTCACATTATCTTCATCGTACAGATTTAACTATTTAAGCTCTGCCATTTTTTGTATTTGAATAAATAAAAACAAATTCTGGCATGCTTCATTCAGCGTACACACAATTAAAAATTGTTTTAATATTGCGGGATATCCGACAATATGGCGGCGGCATGCCAGTACAATATGACGTCATTTGTATTCGCCAGTATACTGGGTTCTATTTCGGAACACAGGCCATAGATAAATGTATATACGGGAAACACAGGCCATGTATTCTTTAGTAGTACCACCATCATCTTGTGGCAGTCTAGTGTTAATTATTAAGAAGTATAATAACCCTTAATTTCAAAATTTACACAATTGCCCCATGAACATTGAGTTACAATACCTATAGAGTCACAAACAGACAAATAAAATGTCCGCGCCAAAACTCGGCGCACGCTGCGAAGTGCGCAGAGTTTTTGTTTAGTTGTAAGGCGACCACAATCCTCGTACAACGTCCGCGATGCCAAAGTGTTCGGTGATTTCATGCCCAAATAACAGCAGACACGTGCGAAAAAAGGATGGTGTTTCATATTTTAGGTAAGTATCATACCAAATTTACGTATTTATGTATCCACAGTGCATGTTTTCATTTAAATTTCAATAATTTTCATTTTATTAGCAAACTAAATCACTCACCGCCGACCGCGCGGCGCCGCGATAACGTGCCCTTGAGTGAATGATGATGACATTGCATACGAGCGACTTTGAACATTGTACAAGCAGGTTAACGTCTAAATTCGAGCAAATGTCATTTTGAACTATATAATATCAAAATATATAGGTATATGGAACGGCGCTCGGACATTTTTTGAGTATTGTCAGTTAGAGATTGTGACTCTATAGGTATTGTAACTCAATGCCCATGAAGGAATTACTGACTCTAGAGTCGAGTAACTAGTATAACTAGCTTGTGCTTATCCCTAGTATTTAGAGAATGTATATATTAAATTACTATTGCTATTGCCCCTTGCCCATAGAGTAGAGTAATATATACAGAAACCCTGGCCCACGAACCTTTGATGAGTACAGACGCGTTTTAAACCAAATCTCTTGTAGTATATTGTAATATAGTCTTGTAGTTTAAATTTTGCCAACAAACAGCAAAGAGCTTACACCGTCCGCGAGTTCCTGGTACTTGGCGCGTTGAATCATCTGCTGCATCGTCACCGCCCATCGTTGCTTACTCCGCTCCGATAGACTTAACATCGCCTGACCAATACCATACATTGTGCCAATACAGTGCACGTACACCGCTTGTCCTCTGCATCTCATCGGTGGGTACTTCGTGAATCGTCGCCACCCCATATCTCCTGGTACAAATGCCTCTTATTAGATCGCCTTAGCGCTCTGTGACTCAGCGCCAGACATAATGTATGTACGCGAGACTAACGAGGAACCGTCGTCAAACATTACAAACCGTTTAAAACGACAGCGTCAATATGATGATCTGAATGATTTTATGAAAGAGATTCAGGAATCGTTTAAACAAATTAGACAACAACAAGATGCTAAACTAAATTCATTGATGTCTACGATTACTCAAATTAAAGAGCAGAATAAAGATTTTTGGAATTCTGACTTTATGTCGACTAAATATGAAGAAATAAGAGTAAGATTGGAAGAAATGAAAATAGAACGTATCAGCAATTTTAAATATACGTGGGTGGATTGAAAAGTACTCGGCCTAACCAAGAAAATAAACACATACTAAATCAGTTATATTTTTATTTTTCTACATAATCACCATCAAGTTCAATACACTTTTGCCACCTCCCCTTCCAAGCATTTAGACCGTTGAAAAAAAATGATTCTTCCTTAGAGTCAAAATATGCGTCTACAGCTGCTTTGACCTCGTCGTTTGTCGAAAATCTTTGACCTCCCAAGTGCTTTTTTTAGGTTAGGGAACAGAAAGAAGTCTGATGGTGCCAGATCAGGTGAATACGGCGGATGCGGTAACAGTTCAAAGCCACAGTTGTGAATTTCAGCCATTGACTGTACTGACGTGTGAACACGGGCGTTATCTTGATGAAACAGGACTTTTCTTCTGAGCATTCCTCGACGTTTTTCTTTTATTTCCTCTCGTAAACGACGTAGTAAGGTGCAGTAGTAATCAGAGTTTATAGTCTGACCCCTTTCAAGATAATCAATCATAATCACACCTTTCGAGTCCCAGAATACTGAAGCCATCACCTTATTTGCCGACAAAATCGACTTAGCCTTTTTAGGGGGTGGTGAACCAGGTCTTCTCCACTGTTTTGATTGTTGTTTTGTTTCCGGTGTACAGTAATGAACCCATGTTTCGTCCATATTAACAAAAGGATTCAAAAAATCATCTGCATCGGCTTCAAATAACTCCAAACAGTCGCGTGAAATAGTCAATCGCGTCCTTTTTTGTTCAACTGAAAGCAGTCGCGGAACCCACCTCGCAGACACCTTGTGAAAACCCAACTCGTTGACAATGATGTTTTGAGTTCGTTCATAAGAGATGCCTATAATCTCGGCTATCTCTCTAATTTTTAATCTGCGGTCTCCCATTATTAAATCAAGTACTTTTTTAATATTTTCGTCAGTAGTTGACGTCGAAGGCCTTCCAGAGCGGGGTTCATCTTTCACACTCTCTCTACCACGCTTAAATTCTGCTATCCATTTTTTGACGGATGAATATGACAGAGCACAATCGCCTAATGTACTGACCATGTCATCATGGATGGCTTTTGATGATAGCCCCTTCTTATGGAGGTACTTAATGACGGCACGCTGCTCGATTTGCTCCATTCGCGGAAATTATGTCCGATTACTTTGTTAATAAATTTATAAAATCACAACTAATTATCGCACACGTTTTGAACTTCACACAATGAACTAGTCTGAATTGAACTAAATAATGTAGGTAGACTTGATTTTTAGAATTGAATGGATCTGTGTTAGGCCGAGTACTTTTCAATCCACCTAGGTATTAAAGTGCTGGAACAAAAAATTGAAAACCTAAAACGCGGGTCTCGAACTTCGAGCAGTGAACTACCCAATATTCTACATACGAAACTGAAGAAAAGAGAACCTCATTAAAATAGTAAAAGGAGTTCTTTTGGTTACAAATTTACCCATGCAGACATCAGACATTAATGTCATTTTCTGGACCAAACTGGGTCCCTCAAACAGCAAACCCATCATAGCCAAATTCACATCAGTTATGACCACAGAAATCGTAATAATAATACAAATTATTACGATTTCTGTGGTTATGACTAATGAGAGGCTTCTAAATTCTGTAAAATAATTTTTTAAAAACACTGGGAGTTTACTACTGCAACTATAAAAATTAAAGGGAAGTCCCGGCCCATTTACTTTTCCTACACCTAAGGCCAAGCGCATAAAAAAATAAAAATTGCAGATATTGCTGGGTTATAGAGTTATATATTGCATCGTTTAGAGTTATTTATTTGAGAAAAGGAAGAAGAAAGGAAGTAAGGGTTTAATCGCCTGCCTTATGGATATGCGACACAGTGGCTTTCTTAAATATCTCATGGAAAACTGATAAGGAGCTAAAATTACATAGATGCGATATTAGCTCCGCTACAATACGATGGAACATTTTTAACTTTCTTGTAGGAAGTTTTGTATTACCTGCAGCACTATTATTGTCGGCAAGGATTTTACCAATCAATGTGAAATACTTATTGACCTCGCGTAAGGGAGTCAATTGGATTTTCTTTAATCGGTTTACTGAGATTACACAATTCTATTATGGTTTTCTGTTTCTTTATTATTAGTAAGTATTTTTCGAGCTGAAGTTGGTAACAGTTGTACTTTAATGTCGGGTCGGGTCAAAATTAGTTATTTGGTTTTATTGACAAGAAATTCGTAGTAGCAGGCCGGAGTCAGAAGGTTTTTTTTTAAAGAACAAGAGTGACATACGACCTACAAATAGACATCTATATTTATCCTCGATTAAGAATCAAAATGCAATTGCGTTGTCACCCATGAAGACAAAGATGGAATGCCTGGAAACGAGACATTCCATCTTAGTCCTCATGATCCAGATACCCCTTTTTACTCCCAGTAAAAAAGGGTCTCCGGATCTCTACACTCACCAAATGAAACACAGCATTAAGCTGTTTTACGCTAGTATTCTGTGAGAGCGTGGTCCTTCCCCGGTCTAGCCGACGCATTCGTGCTACAACCATAATATAGCTGCAGCATTGCTCTACCATGTATATAGTAGAATAATAGGAAGCTGGCGATGTTTCAACCCCGTGCCTCGGAAAGCACAATGCCTTTGGTCCTGCGCCTGATCTCTGCGGTTGTCTCGGTTTACCGTCCCACCGGACTAAGAGAGTGAGGTTATAGAAAGTGCAACTGTGTTGTCTCCGTGGTGACTGGCCATATTGACCGAAATTCGGTCTGGTGGAAATTATTACAACACATTATAATATAAACACAAGAAATTTACAACGATTTTTTTATTTATACTAGTGTTGCCTATAGTATGATATAGCCTAAGAAGTATTATAATCAATAAATGTGTGTGAATAAAAGGTTATATAAGAATTGAAGAGCACTGACAAATATTAAAAATTAATGAAAATTGCATTGGGTATATCTATCCGTCGCATAGGTTTTTGATCATAAACCTAGACTTTTCATTAAAAACCGAAAGAAAAAAGTTACAAGGTTACCATCTTTTTGTTATTATTAGAGCGATTTAGTTTTATGATAAAATCAACCTAACCTAAACTTAAATTTTGTCATAAACCTAAACAAGTTTATGTTTTTGATCAAAAAACAGGAGTTTAGGTTGACAAGATTAAGTGATAACTTGGTCTTCTTCCGATTCTTAATTAAAAGTTTAAGTTTTGATTAAAAACCTAAATTTATCATAAATCTGCGATATATGCATTAACATTTGAACTCTATTTTAGATTATTTTTTTCAAATAAGTGAATAGAAATAAATTTAATATTGAAAAGAAAGATGAAAAAGCCAAAAAAGATGAAAAATTACCATTTCTTTAAATTAAGTAATAAAATAGCAAACGTGCATGATCCTAGCCATCTATTTCTCTACCTAAGTAATCAATATGAATATCAGTCATAACAAAATAAAACTGTTCGTGAGAAACAGTCAATTTTTTGTTTCGTATTGTTTTCAAGGACCAATAGTCAGACGTTCGAGGAAGTTTTACGTTTTTTGTTAATTAAACTGATTTGCATATTAAAGATGTGCCGAAATATGAAGAAAAATTATTTTATAATATTCATTTCTAATCTTTTAAAGGATCAGCAGACTTTGTAAAGTCTTTGAGTGAAAGGGTGCTCCAGGGGACATAGTTTCTGAAGAAACCTATTTTACTCTATTTTGAAAATTTAAAAATGTAAATTAAAAAATACTAACCTTCAATGGTGGTGTAAGTACCTATATCCACTAGCTCATATCATCCCGTGGGTGTCATAAGACGCGACAGAGCGGAAGTGGAACAGAAGATGAGCAGCAGCATTTTCCTTCTAACGACTCAAAATTATAACAAAACTGCGGTAGACAACCAGCCTGTTAATTAATAAAAAATACTAACCTTCAATGGTGGTGTAAGTACCTATATCCACTAGCTCATATCATCCCGTGGGTGTCATAAGACGCGACAGAGCGGAAGTGGAACAGAAGATGAGCAGCAGCATTTTCCTTCTAACGACTCAAAATTATAACAAAACTGCGGTAGACAACCAGCCTGTTAATTAATAAGAAATACTAACCTTCAATGGTGGTGTAAGTACCTATATCCACTAGCTCATATCATCCCGTGGGTGTCATAAGACGCGACAGAGCGGAAGTGGAACAGAAGATGAGCAGCAGCATTTTCCTTCTAACGACTCAAAATTATAACAAAACTGCGGTAGACAACTCGCCTTTTAATTAATAAAAAATACTAACCTTCAATGGTGGTGTAAGTACCTATATCCACTAGCTCATATCATCCCGTGGGTGTCATAAGACGCGACAGAGCGGAAGTGGAACAGAAGATGAGCCGCAGCATTTTCCTTCTAACGACTCAAAATTATAACAAAACTGCGGTAGACAACCCGCCTGTTAATTAATAAAAAATACTAACCTTCAATGGTGGTGTAAGTACTTATATCCACTAGCTCATATCATCCCGTGGGTGTCATAAGGCGCGACAGAGCGGAAGTGGAGCAGAAGATGAGCCGCAGCATTTTCCTTCTAACGACTCAAAATTATAACAAAACTGCGGTAGACAACCCGCCTGTTAATTAATAAAAAATACTAACCTTCAATGGTGGTGTAAGTACCTATATCCATTAGCTCATATCATCCCGTGGGTGTCATAAAACGCGACAGAGCGGAAGTGGAGCAGAAGATGAGCCGCAGTATTTTCCTTCTAACGACTCAAAATTATAACAAAACTGCGGTAGACAACCCGCCTGTTAATTAATAAAAAATACTAACCTTCAATGGTGGTGTAAGTACCTATATCCATTAGCTCATATCATCCCGTGGGTGTCATAAGACGCGACAGAGCGGAAGTGGAGCAGAAGATGAGCCGCAGCATTTTCCTTCTAACGACTCAAAATTATAACAAAACTGCGGTAGACAACCCGCCTGTTAATTAATAAAAAATACTAACCTTCAATGGTGGTGTAAGTACCTATATCCACTAGCTCATATCATCCCGTGGGTGTCATAAGACGCGACAGAGCGGAAGTGGAGCAGAAGATGAGCCGCAGCATTTTCCTTCTAACGACTCAAAATTATAACAAAACTGCGGTAGACAACCCGCCTGTTAATTAATAAAAAATACTAACCTTCAATGGTGGTGTAAGTACCTATATCCATTAGCTCATATCATCCCGTGGGTGTCATAAGACGCGACAGAGCGGAAGTGGAACAGAAGATGAGCCGCAGCATTTTCCTTCTAACGACTCAAAATTATAATAAAACTGCGGTAGACAACCAGCCTGTTCACTACACCTGACGGCAATATAAAATAAGAGGAAATCTTTGTTATCTAAGTTAAAGTTAAGTGTAACTTGATAATAATATTGTTTATATTGATCTTGCGGCTTCTAAGAAACCAAAGTGTTCCTCAAATGTTAATCAACATTGCCGTATCTAATATTAATTGGTCGATTGGGTAATCCCGAATGAATTATTTTATTACTAAGATTATTCATCGGCATTAAAATATTATTGTTCATATATTTCAGAAAATAATTCAATCCATTCCATGCCATTGCAGCCAATAACAATTCAACTGCTAGACGTAGGCCTCCCCCAAAGATTTCCTCTTATATTATATTAGTAATTAACAGGCAGATTGTATGCCGCAGTTGTAATATAATTTTGAGTCGTTAGAAGGAAAATGCTGTTGACCCACGGGACGATATCAGGTAGTGGCTATACTTAAACCGCCATTAACGGTTAGCACTAACTATAATGACTGAATTAAAGTCATATGAAAAAGTATTTATCTATCGACAATGAAACATGTTAGATTTTTTTAAATTGTGAATATTTTAATAAATACAATTTTTGACAACAAAAATAAAATTACAATTAATGACTTTCGATAAGATGTATGATGATTAATTTTTCCTTGATGGCTAAACAAAATGTCTCGTACATCACCCTCGCATGGTTTCAGTGCCGTCTTTAAGGCAGGGCCCGCAGGGCCCTGGCCCGAGGCCCCGAGGTAGGCAGGGGCCCCACAATTCTGAAAATTTTCGATATACAACAACAAATTTTAAATTTTATAACATAATAAGAAAAATATCAAATCACACACTTGGTAAAATAGAAACAAGATTTAGAAAATTTGTTTAAAAATTTATTTTTGCACTAAAATAACAGTAATTATATACAGCTTAAAAAACTTTTTTTCCTTACATAGGCCCCAGCCAGTACCTTGGCCCATAGCCTCGTTGATCCTAAAGACGGCACTGCATGGTTTGGTGGTAACCAGTTCTTGAAGTTCGGGAACATCAATTTACATTTTTATGATCAAGTAATTCAAAATACCAAAAACAAAAATTACAAACTAAACGAATGTTGAAAATCTCTTATTATGAGCAGCTTCATTCAGATTCAGAATACTACGATGGAACTGTCCGTCTTACCAGCTTAAACTAATTAAAGATACCTTTGTGACCGTCCCAAAGTTTGCTCAACAGATATGCTTTTCTTTTCCGACTGACAGCGTGAAAGTCGCCAGTTGGAATACAGAACTGATTTATTGAGGCAGCAGCAATACCACCTTATCCACAGATCGTTGACATATATGTATTAGGCGATCGAGTTTTCGACTTTTTCGAAAAACCCTTGTCAGGAAATAGATTCTGTAAAAGATACATACAAATAAATGGTATCTTTTTTATTTAACGCAGATGATATAATTTTACATAGTTTATATTTATATACTTACAAAGAAATTAGAGCAGACTTACTTTTAACTTCATTATATTTTCAAAAGGAAATCAAATCAATGTTATGCAAATGCAATATTGAAAAAATACGTGCATTTATTTAAACAGAGATTTTCGGTACCTAATGATTAATGAATATAATATACATTAAACTTTGCCATCTACAAAATATGGTTAATTAAAATAAACCAATGAATAAGTACGTATGCCATTTTAAAAATATATTTTCATAAACCAGTGTTTGACTTCCTATCTGACTATTCTATCCGATAGTAATGGTGATGTAACCGAAGATGGTATAGCGCACTTTTTTACACAAAAGCCTATTAAATCTTGTCTGGAGGATACTAACATTGTAAATTATTTGTAGGGAATACATAAGCCGTGGCATATTTTTAGTTGCCGCCATATAGTGCCATCAAAAGGCGAAATTAAGCTTCTAGCGTGTTTAAAAACAATAGATTACATATTTATTTTACATATGTAACAAATATTTACTAAACTTGTTCCTACCATAGTAAATAGTCAAAACACAAAGCGTACCAAACTTGAATAACAAACAAACTGTTGTGATAGTCTATTTCAACAATTAATTAATTTGTCTGTTATTTACAAAGAACTGGCATGTTAGTGAAAAGGTCAATACAACAAACACCGATAACTGTAGTAATCATTTATCAGAATTTGTTTATTTACTTATAGAGCGGTTAAAGTCTGGGCTTCTCCAAATATACAATATGTAACAAAAACCCGGTGGTTCCCGTTAACTGCGTTATCAGAATCAGTATCCAAGCATATGGAAATAATTTTTTTCCAAAAAAACGCATTTAAAAAATTAATTTTAATGTAAAAAAATTTAATTTGCAAATTTTATGTAGTATTATCTTTGCATTGGCCGAGGAGTAAGAGGATTGTCAAAGACCCCGCATTACCGATACTTGTTTGAGTTAGAGGAAATAAAACCACATGCAATTAGCAAAATAGTATTTTTTCATTAAAATAAAAAATAATTAAATGCGTTTTTTTGAAAAAAAAAAATGTTTCTATACGCTTGGCTGCTGATTCTGATAACACACTTTTCACTGGAACCACAGGGTTTTTGTTAAATATTGTATATTTTAATTAAAACTCCAATAATTTATGATAACAGTTATTATACTCATGAATTTTTAGCCATAAATTAGAATTTACCGTATTGATACAGTTTGAGAATCACTGTAGGAGAAGTGTAATAACGCGCTGGGAAGCCCGCGATTCGACTACATAGAGGCGTAGACTGTAGACATAATAGTGCTAACACACGGTCGAATTTAGTCCGCTTCGAACTTAATCCGCCCGTATATTGCGTCGAACCGGAGAAATATCAAAGACAAATCACCATTTGTCACGTTCGAAACGTCGTGTAGGTAGACAATGCGTGCGCGCACGTCAAATACTATTACGACATCTAAAATCTAAAGATTTTTAAATGTTATTTGTACCATTTATGATTATTTAAATGATATAAATGATAAATTAAACATTCAAGAGCACAATATTATAACAATGAATATTTTTCTAAACACTAAATTTAAAACCGTGTAATGGCGCTGTAAGAATATCCACTACCTCGTATCATCCCGTGATTCTCGTAAGAATAGACAGAGGAAAACAAATCAGGAGATGGGCAGTAGCGTCTTCCCAATGACGACTACTATAATATAGTCAATAGGAAGTCGTATAAGTACGGCAAATATCCCCCTTAAAAGGCAATCTATGAGGCCTATGTTCTAATAATAAAATAAAAACAAAATATTAGCGGTAAATACATTGAACATACAGGCATTACATACTTCATACTTGATTTAGTGTTAGCAAGCGCAACTTCTGATCATTTGTTCTTAGCTCCAAATCCAGGGTGGGACAAAAATAAGCTATTGGTTTTTATATATCCATATACATAAATAAACCTAGTTCCCTGAGGGATAGGCAAAGACTTCCGTTTATTTCCGTCCGACATATTTCTTTAACTTCTTTCACATACATAATATTTCTACATAAATAATAATATAACATAGTTAAGGGTACTTACTCAAACTAATAAGAAGGGTGCTCTTAACGTGGTCCATCTTCAATATTCAAAATATGGGGTTTTCTATCAAGTAAATATTTATAATCATGCTACATATAAATGTTACATTAGTCAGTTAAGTGTTAGATTATTATCAATTTTTACAAAGTTAATTGGGAATTTAATCTTATATTGATGTGCCCAATGTCTATTAATTGTACACTTAAGTTTTTTTATGTATAATCTTATTGTTGCTGCGCCCAAAAGAGGCCCGTACCCAACATTGACCTTTTACGGACCGATGAAGAAGAAAATCGTGCAAAGGCAAGAGGGAAATAAATTTAATTTAAATCAAATATAGAATACCAACGAGATCAGAATAAACCACATACGCACCTAAAAAACAGCAAGGCCCCGGGCTAGGATAAAATTACAATGAAGTTTTAGAAAGCGGGTGGAAAACCAGTACTTGAAGTCCTTCAGAAGCTCTTCAACTCCATCCTCAATGGTGACACTACTCCAGAGGCGCGGAGCAGAGGTGCGGTGGTCTTGTTCTTCACGAAAGGCAACAACGCCCTCTTAAAGAACTACAGATCAATTTCAATTATGAGCCATGTCTACGTAGTGTTTTAGGCCCATCACACACAACACACGGATTTCCGTTTCGGGATTCCGGAACATACGTCATCCCACACATATACGGAATCCCGTTTTACCCGCAAAATTCCGTACGGAAAATTACCGTAGGTTTTTCTATATTTTCTTTCTATAGGATAGGGTGACAAATGAACACACAGTCCACCTGATTGTAAGTGGTTGCTGCGACCCATAGATATCTACATCTATCCTCGATTACAAATCAAAATCATCTGCATTTTCGTTGTCACCCGTGAGGACTAAGATGGAATGCCTCGTTTCCAGTAAAAAGGGTCTCCGGTTCTCTACACTCACCATACGAAACATAGTAGCATTAAGCTTCACGCAGGTATTCTGTGAGAGCGTGGTCCTTCGCCGGTCGAGCCGACCCATTTGTGCTACAACTATACTACTAATATAACTGCAGCATGGCTCTACCACGTATAAAACTGGAATTCCGAAACGGAATCCCGAAACGAAATTCCATATGTATGTGGTGGGCCTTAGAAAGTTTAAAATTACGAACTTTAATTACGACTTCTGGCCTCCCAAACATGTCGGTTTCTGAAAAGGCTTTACTATCATAGACCACATATATAATCTTCGGCAAATTGTACATAAGACCGAAGAGTACAATCTACCACTTTGCTTTGCGTATGTGGACCATGAGAATGCCTTTTATTCCGTCGGAATTTTGGCGGTGATCAATCCCTTCAGCGGTACCATAATGAGTGTCAGTATATCGAAGGGCTGAAGTATTTGTACTGTAGGGCTACGATTGCTATCAAAGTATAGAACCAGAATACGAAACCCAACTAACTACAGAGCGGAATAAGACAAGGTGAAGTTATATTCCCGAAGCTCTTGACTGCTGCATTGGAAGAAGTTTTCAAGCTACTGGACTGAATAGGATACGGTATTAACATCAATGGCGAGTACATCACCAATCTTCGATTTTCGATTTATAGCAGAACCGCTGGAGAACCTTAGTACTATGCTCCTATATATGTATATATAGGCCCCCATTAATTCGAGTGACGATCTGGTAAGACATGCAGGAAGAAGATGGATGGTCGCAGTGGCCATTCCGGCATTCCTTGGGGGAGGCCCATATTCGGCAGTGGACTTGTGAAGGGCTGTAATGAAATATTGAAGGCGTGACTTTCGAACATTGATACGCTCTCAAGGTTACTGAATTAGAAGAGATTGAAAGTAAAATAAGCTTAGCTTGTTACGTAGGTACTAAGAAGCTTATGGGATGAAGCGGATCTTAGACATCTAAAACTGGTTTATTACGCATTGGTGGAGGCAAGACTACGTTACAGTATTTTATTCTGGGAGGGAGCTTTAAGTATAATGTACACAAAGCCTTTGTTCTGCAAAAAAGAGCAATCAGAACCATGGTCCGGATAAAACAGCAAGAATCATGTCGCATACATATTAAAAGACTTGGAATCTTGACTGTTCCATGCCTGTATATACTTCAAAAAAGTTCCTACTGGAAAAATGTTATAGTGTTGACGAGTTTCTACATGCTAATGCTATTATATAAAATTCAATGTTTTTAAACTTTTGATGACATTTTAGGAAATAATTGTATTTTTTTCTAACAAATATATATAGTTATTATTCTTTTGTGATATTTAATACTTTAAATTTTATTGATAGTGGTGAGATTTGACTTGTAATTTTTATATAATTGTAATTTTATAGTTATTGCCATTTTATATAACTTAATTGTATACTAATTATTGTAATTTTATATTTTTATTGTAATTTTATATAGTATTTAGTTTTACAATTGTATTTTTATATAGTTTTTCAATTGTATTTTTGCATGAATTATTCAACACAATTTGTATTGTTCAGAATAAATAAATAAATAAATAAAAAATAAAAATAGATACTGCCAGGTCCGGCCGTTTGATGCGCACAGCGGGCCCAGTCCGTCGCACTAAATAATCTTGTCTGGCTCCAACTAAATTCGGTCATGTGTTAGCAATATAAAAGTCGTCCCCACTGTATTTTTAACGAGTTTCGCTACGGGCAACGACGAGGACACACGTCTTCTTCATATCGTCGGTTTATATTACCTTTGCTTTGGCAAGTTGGCTCCGAATACGGAACGTGCCAGAGCCCAAGCGGCAATTGGTGCAATCATCTTGTTGAGCGTAAACAAACGAGTGAGTATGAATATGATTCTCTTTATGTAACTTCGGCCTTCTGTGCGCTGCCGGCCGGCAAAGTGGAATTTTCTTTTTTTACCGATCAATTTGACTAATCAATCATATACGTACACAGTAATAAGTGCAGATTGAACAAACGCACCATAATATCTTATTTGCATATTTTTACCGTAGGATTTGACTTAGAAACTTTAATCTGAGTAATAAAATTTTACAAATAATGTAGAGTTGTTCTGTTGTGAGGCATACAAATAAGTTAGTTGCGACTTTAAAAGTAAACTTTAACAAAGTTGTCTAACGGGATGCCATACAAAACAAGTTACGTCAGATAGGTACCTATGTACATATTTAATAACAAACTGAAGACCAAACATACGTGTAGTTTTTATAGATTACACTCAATGATTATTTGTAACTTGTAATTGAAAATTTTAACAATAGTACTATGTTATAATATTAAGTACATATAACATGCACCTAGGTAGAATCGGAATAACCTTTTATTAATAATCAGATTATTAAGAATCAATTACAGAAAAGAGTTCAGGGAACATCTAAAAGCGTTTAAAAAAATTAATGCAATCGGCAATCGCAAACCTGCAAGAGCAGATTGCGACGAAGTCTTTGGAGGAGGCAATTTCAACAGTTTATTGGATCTTAAAAGATTAGAAAATAGAAGATTAAAAAGTATTTATAAAATGGTAAAAACTTAAAAAAATCTTTGCTTACTTTTCTAACCCTAATTAAATAATATGAAATAAATTAATAAGGAGATTTTAGCTAAACGTCATGAAATCGACATAAATTTGCATTCGGTCAATCTTGTAGGTACATATAGGCATTGAGTTATAAATATATAAATCAATGCATATAGGTATTCGTGGTTTCATAACCTGGTGTTGTAAAAAAATTCGCAACATGTACCTAATTAAAGATAATTCTGTATAGTTGTGTGTTTATTGATAAAAACCTATTATTTATGATGTGTATTAAATATAAAAATTAAAAGTCCTTAGCGTAGTATAATCGCAGCGCTGCCGCAGCTTACGAGTCAGATTTACTTTATAGAATAGGAAATTAAGTTTCATTTCAGGGAATCGGACTCCATTTTAGAAAATAATGCTAATCACATATAATTAAATTAAATCAAAATTATTACCTTAAATTGAGTCGACGGTGTTAATTGTATGCCATTAAGACATAAATATGAGTTTTTACAATTTTTGTCTGCCTGTTTGTCTGTCAGCTGATCTTCGGAACTATAATGAAACTTAACGAACATATAGAAAGCACGGCCAGGAGTGATCTAGCTAGATTAAAACAGAAAAACTTAAAGATTTTTTCAGGATTAACGAAATATAAGACTAAATAACGGCACATTTATCCTACTCAGACAAAACCGGGGTCGGTCGCTAGTCTGAAATAATAATAATATTAAATAAGCAATAATTTTATAGTATCGAGTTTAACTTTATATTAAGTATTTTGCTAAAATACGGTGTTTATATTATTATTTATTATACTCTTTGTATTATCTCAACGTACCTACGATTGTAGTTGATGTGGTCTTCACCTGGACTTCACTGTTGTTGGACTAAAGTCTGTTATTTTCACTAGTTTCGTTTTACCAGTGCGTGCTGACGATCGCTAAATTTATACTTTATTCTCTCTTATTGATCGTTAAGAGTAATTGATACAACCAACAATAATCTAACTTGTATGTTAAGTCGATGTAAAGCCACATCGTTGGTTTTTCTTGCTTAATTGTTGTAGTTGACTGCCTCTCCACATATCAATCGACAGCCTAATATCTAAGTTACAGCCTATATATACGTCCCGCTGCTAGGCACAGGGTTTCTCTCATTTGTGAAGAGGGCATGGAAGTGTCCGCCGCGCTGGCACTCCCGATTGAATTGGAATTTGACATCCACTAAGAAAGGATTTTGGAAATTTAATTCCTTAGGGGGTTTATAGGGAGTTACAGCTTGATTTACATAAATAAATACATGCAGGTCAAGTTTGGAAATGTCACATAATAAGGATATAAAAACAACTCGCATTTTGGTTCGTAGTCGGATACAAGTAAGGGATGCGAGAGTTAGGGACTATATGGAGAGAACTTTTTGTTGAAAGCTCCACTTAAATTTTTCTAGATGTTTCTACATAATATGTGTCCTATTATGGAGCTGGGCAGTGGGATTGTATATCCTACTGCCCAGCTCCATAATAGATAGTGAGTTGATATAATATATTTTAATCACGATCATACGAAACACTGGTAGCACTTTTTAGTGAGCGTACCAGTGTGGTGCTCGTTCAGACAGACAGACAGACCATGTTTCCGGAATTGTGGTACGAGGATGCATTGATGAGTTTGGCACAAAATCATAGAAAACTAATTATTAATTAAAAAAAGATCTCAACATAATCTCCATTGAGCTCGTGACATTGGTTCAGCGAGATTCCAGTTACCTACCAGTTTTTATTCCCTCAGATATATATCACTTGACATTTGAGCACAATACTCGATAACGAGAGACGGGTTAACTCGTTATGTTGTTTTAACACTTTAATTGTTTTTATTATTATTTGTTCACATTTATTTTTAAACCGATATTACACAATTTAGGTCCAAGGACACATCTTAGGTATAATTCGCGATTCATTTGTCATAAGTGAAGATATACAAATAAATTAAATGATAACTTATCACATTTGAACCTTAAGGTTCACCATCGTGTTTATTTTCAAATCTTTATTATTACTCCGTGATAATGATACTTAAATACTAACCATGATGTAACGGAATCTTTTAATGTAATTTTCACCAACTTGTAGACTTGAAAATTTGCAATAAAATAATTTAATAACTTTATCCTAATATCCTGATGATGCTGACCAGACTAAATTAAAACAATTATTGAGGTAATCACAGCTCATGAAGATTCTTAAACTCATAATATTGTTATTAGGTTTCCACGAGGTAGTGACATACTTATTGATTTTCATATCAACTTCGACGTTGACACCATACAAATTATGTACGAGTAGATAGACACTCATTAGTTAGGCACTATTTTCCTTGAATTTTCGAAACCAGTAATTCCCAGAGGCAAGCTCTACTTTATTTATTAATAAGTTCTTTTGAAATTTGGGGACTGTCCGAAATTTAATAACATTTTATATTTGCAACCACTGCCTCGTTGGTCTAGTGGTTGTAGTAGTGCGACTGCTGATCATGAGGTCCTGGGTTCGAATCCCGGGTCGGGCCAAAAAATTAATTATTGAGTTTTTCCGTCAAGAAATTCTCAGTAAATGCCCGGAGTCAGGAAGTTGGCGGTGTCTCACCCCCGTGCCTCGGAAACGGCCCGTTGGCCCTGCGCCTGATCTCTCTCCGGTCGTGTCGGTTTACCGTCCCATCGGATTATGAGAGTGAGGGAATAGAGAGTGCACCAGTGCTTGCGCATACACTTGGGCACTATAATCCTGTCCTGCGCCGATGGCTAGCCTCCGTTGAGGCAGGTCGCCGTAGCCGAAATTTGGTCTGGAGGGAAGACATATTTGCAACCAAAATACCGACACCCAAAAAATACATATTTTGCCTACTAAATAAGCAATTACATTCGATTTACCAAAGTACCAATACCAACACATAAATTATAGTTTTCTGTCATAATATTACACTGTAAATAATGCTAAATGCTTTATAGGTAACTGGACGCGTCATTTTGTTCAATACTTAACTAATGGAACACTATAATATAACATTGAACTGAAATTATTGTTATAATTATCCTTTTCTTCATAACTATCTTTGCTGGGCAATTGCTTCTTGTATTACTGTAGTTGTGAGATGATATTGGACGATTATTCTCTTACGCTGCGCTATTGCCATATTGCGTAATAAATTACTTTTTAATAATAATAAAAAATATACCATTTTATTATAACCTGCAATAATTATTCTGATCGGTTACGAGAAACAGTGCTTAACTTACAATTGCAACAAATCCAACATGCGGTTCCAGTATTCAACTGCACTTACAATATAATGATAATATATAAGCTATGCTGATGATGATGTCGTTAAAAGTACCTTCAGATTATGTAATAAAAAATCACTTTTATTTTTAGGTGCAGCATGATGGCTCGGCGATTGAAAATGTTGATTTGCCTGAGCATTATCGTGGCCACCGCATCTTCTCACGCTTTGCCTACTCAAGAAACGTTAGTGATAACTAAATCAGATGACGGCGTAAGTATTGTTCTCTTTACTGATTATGAACTCAAAATTCTATACTTTTTTGAATTTATAATATCACCTGACGCTATTTAAGTGCAAAGTCTCGAGCATTCGGCTACAGTATATTACAGATCAACTTTGTTGTGGTCTACCAAAGCTTGTTCCTGTCACTATATATGTAGGTCGAAAGTTCGAACTCACTTGTATACTTTACAATACAGATAATTGATTTGTGGTTTGTGTCTTATTGTTGCTTTTGCTACCCTAAATCTGCACCTAATCCTTACTATGATCATATCCCGTAAGCTCTACATCGTATCTGGGAAGGCGGCGAATAGCAAGTGTCGTTTTCTGGTTATTAATAGAGACGTGGTCCTTCACTGCTGGCCGTATGAGGACGCTCATGGTCACTCAGCGAGCTATGGAGAGGGCTATGCTCGGAGTTTCTCTGCGTGATAGACTCAGAAATGAGGATATCCGCAGTAAAACCAGAGTGACCGACATAGCCCAACGGATTAGTAAGCTGAAGTGGCAATGGGCCGGCCATATAGCTCGAAGAACCGATAACCGATGGGGAAGAAAGGTTCTTGAGTGGCAGCCTCGTACCGGTAGACGTAGTGTAGGACGACCCCCCACTAGATGGAGTGACGACCTGGTAAGATATGCAGGAAGTTGATGGATGCAGGTGGCTCAGGACCGTGTATTGTGGAATTACTTGGGGGAGGCCTATGTTCAGCAGTGGACTTGTGAAGGGCTGTAATGATGATGATGATGAATAGAGACTGTCACAGAGTATCCGCTAGGACAAAAAAACATCGATATCATTACAAAATCGTCTTTATATATTTTAAAAATACAGTCTGGTGAGATGTTTAGTTCTCAATGTACTTCAACAATAAAGATGTTTTAATTTAACTGTAGTGTACTGTCTTTTACATGTGCAACATAATTTCACTGAGATCATTTAATCCACTTATGCTGTATTTATCTAACAAAATACAACGATTATTGGAGTCAGTTCTGTTCTTCAATAACAATTTTTTTTAAGTAAGAAATTAGGATAGTAGTGCCATCATTAAATTCTCGTTCAAAAATTGGTTTTCCAACAAGATGCGGAAATAAGTACCATAAGGGAACCCTACAACCATTCTTTATGTAAATAAACTGATCAAATTACTCTATTTTTAAAAATGTGTTAAAATATACATAAAGATTAAACAACGGAGTGCGAGGTATTTCATTAGACCTTGCAGTCTCGATACTACATGTAATTAGCCGCAAGTATCGCATAGTACGAACTAGAGCGGTAACATCAGATCATACTCGTAATATTTTGCACATGGCAGGTTCGCTCGACCAAGGAAGGATCCCGCGCTCGCACAAAGCGAGCGAGAAATAGCAGCTTAATCCTAATGTGTTCAGTAGAGAACCGGACTCTTTTTACTAGAAACGAAGCATCCGTCCATCGTCCATCTTAGTTCACAGGGGTGACAATGCGTTTGCATTTTAATTCTTAATCGACCATAGATGTAATGTCTATTATGGACCACAGAACAAAGATGATTGTCAGCTCGTTTGTCACCTTTATTCTATATATATATATATATATATATATATATATATATATATATATATATATATATATATATATATATATATATATATATATATAAGTAAACTAATTAGTTATATAAAGTTATAACTCATGTAAGTAAAATAATTAAAATATTAAAATAAAATGTGAAATAATATTGTATACAGGCGACAGCGTCAGACGCTTCGACCACTGTGGTGACGACGGAGGAGCCTAATGCGCCCATCAAATTAACGGAAATGAAGGTTCGATCCGAAATCAATATGCGGTACGCGCATACTGCGATCGTGACCCACGTCAACAACCCCGCTAAGCGGTCACAAGAAGCCACCTTCAGAGTATTGCTGCCAGAAACCGCTTTCATCAGCGGATTTGTTATGTACGTGTCTAATTTAGCATTACATTTACATGCACCCTTAGTTCTTCGTCAGTTTCAATACATCTAATCTTAATTGATAGAATCAGGCGTTACTTTAAGCTAAGACTTAGCGGTCAGCCGCCGTAGAGTCTACATTAGATGGTGTGTCTTACCTGGAATAGTGGTGTTGGGAGTAGTGGTGCTGGGACTAGGGATGACGGAGTTAGTGCATGCAATTGAGGGAGGGCGGGGAGGTGCTCTTCAATCCAGGTAAGACACATCATTGTGTTTATTTAGCGGAAGGTTGCAAAGAAATTTATATTTTTATTTTTTACATCTAATCTTTATTCTTTATACTTCCTCGTCATTCTTTCAATTGTAATTAATAGCTTTATTGTCACCTTTACTTCTTATAAAAATAGAAGCGGACAGACACGTGGTTCTATCCGCGTGGAATCTTTAGACCAAAACAGAAAGATTGACGGAGCGCTCGAACATTTCAAGTTGCGCCGAAACCGAGCCAAAACAACGCTTAATTTGGTGTAAAAATACAAGAACTTTTGAAGGCGGTTCGTTCTCCCACGATGAGAAGTCTCAAATCCTATATATCCAGGATATAGTCATCTACAAGTCAAATCGCATCTAAATCCAATCTGTTTGGATTTATCAATAATATAAATTATTAAAACCTATTCACAAACTTTCTCTAATAGATATAATATTAGTAATATGTAGATTTCAAAAGTATCGTTCTACAATAGGTGAGCTCATTTTATTCTTTTTATATTTGAGGAAGAACTTCAGAAGAATCAGACCTGGAAGCCTGGGACAGCGATTATTCTATAAAAAAATTATTTTAAAGAATTCTTTTGCAACTACATCTTTAATAACACATTTCATTAATGATGTTTAAATTTTTCAGGATTTTAGATGGAAAACCATATAAAGCGTACGTGAAAGAGAAAGAAGAAGCTAAAAACATTTATAATCAAGCCGTCTCGCAAGGTTTCGGAGCCGCTCATGTTGCTGCCAAGTAATTAATATATTTTTGAAAATTCGCAAACAAAAGTAGTGCTTGTCTAGTTCCATAAAAATACCAATACACCTTTACGTTTGCTTTTCGTTTATTTTTTTGTAACTTGTAGTTCTCGAAAACTTTAGTTGTAGATTGATTTGTTTAAAAAGTATGTCTTCTGTTTCTAAGGGCCCGCGATTCGAATATATTCACAGTTTCGGTAAACGTGGAACCAAACTCAGAAGCAGTGTTTAATCTGGCGTACGAGGAACTGTTGAGCCGCCGCAATGGTGTATACAATCACGCTGTGAATTTGCACCCTGGTGCCCTGGTACCTAAGCTGACCGTCACCGTTCACATCAAGGAGACGCAGAAAATAACTGTACTGAGGGTGCCGGAGGTTCGCACTGGCAACGAAATCGATGCTACCGAGGAAGATGCTCGTAAGTATATTTATATAAAAGGTGGAGGTAAGTTTTTAGTATTTCGTGGTGATAAAGCTTTATGTTTAAATGCGTTATGAATTCCTGATGATTCAATTTATTTTTTGATTGTAGAGAATCCGAATGCAGTAATTGAGCGAGATGCTAAGAACCGTGAGGCCACTATAACATTCACACCAGATCTCGAGGAACAGAAGAGATTGATACAAATTTATAAAGTACGTATAATTTTTTTATATAATTTATAACTTTCTGGCGAAATTATGTGTTCATGTTAAAAATATAGCTAAATTGTGACGGTCGGGGTAAAGATGATGAAATTGATGATAATGGCGATGAAGCGACCAAGTCGAGACACTAGGACACTTATTATAAATCAACAAAGACAAATAGTCTGTACAATTTATATTAAAAATTGAAATATTAAGATTTTTAGCCATTTTTGTAATAACCTTATATTTTTTACGTCCGTCCTTGCGATGTTAATAAAGCATACGATAAAACGCTGAAATCTCTACGACACGGCATTGCAAATTTAGTAAAAGTTAAAATTGCATTTTTGTAAAGAATTGCCAGCATCTGAAACGGTGAATACAACAAGTAAAAAACGGCGATAAATATAATTTCATGTAATTAAAATATAAAGTCGCAAATATTGTAATAACACTTATTTTATTTTAGGAAAAGTCAAGAGAACACTATGTGGATAGATATCGATTCGATGATCAAAACCAAACACCTCAAGATGGAGTGTTGGGACAGTTCGTGGTGCAATATGATGTTGACCATTCCAAAAGCAGCGATATCTTGGTATGTTCCTGATCTTTGTTACTGATTAGTATGATTTTCTTGGTAACTACTTTACATAGGACACAGTTTATACTAAGTCATCAAAATAAGACATTTCCCTGATGAGATCTATCTACAGTCGCATTTTGAAACATTAGGTTAGGTACCGTCAAACCGTCCAATTTTGCCAACGTTGTATATTTAGCCCGCTATGCCAATTTTAAGCTCAATCGCAAATTTAAAAACTACTATTTAATTTAGGTTGATTTGTTTTGTTTTAAATAAATGTAGACTATGTTTCTGGCACCAATGGGAATGGTTCTTACTTTTGATGACACTCAGTTGCTTGTCAGGATCAGTCAAAGTGCACGTCTGTTTTGATGCGGGTCAATTTAGCCTCAGTGTTTCTTGGTGTGCTTCACAATAGCGAAGACAAAGGTGAGTTTATCTTGTTACATGGTCTAGAAAGGGGTTTCTAGAAACTTTTTCTTGTGTATTCTTTCCTGTCAGTATTTTAAATAGAGAATGATGACAGTGGGCAAAATAAGCCGCATAAGTTGCGTCTCCCGGTTGTCAATTTTGCCCATCCAAAAAAGTGTACAAGGGTTGTCACTCTCTTATTACCCGACAGCCTAAGAAGAAGAGATCTGTTTGTGAGCTCCTATGTAACCTCCTGTAGCTTAACCAGCTTGGCGATTTTAGTGTGTAAGGTGTCATTTTTGCCTCAATGTTCGGAATGTCTACATGTTGGCTACGTGCTGTGGTTCATATTAATGTGAAAATTGAAAAAAAAATTCAGCGTCTTTTACATGCAGTTTGGTTCAAATTAATTATACTTGTTTTACATAATAGATTTAACTCTTTATATTGGTCTTGCGAAAATAAATATATATTATCTATTTTAAATTTATTTATTATCTATTTTGAGGGTAACGTTAATCGAAGCTTCTTTAATATTTATTTTTTATATGAACAAATCAACTACCTCAAGGATAGTTTGCAAATAATACAATAAAATATAACCAATTTCTTTATTCACTTTTTCCTAAAAGGGAAGGGCAACAAAAACCATTGTGATTATGTGGAGATATATATTATGATTTTGGTTTGCTTTTTAAATTCTTGTTTTATTTTGGCACTTATTAATATGTTGTGTTTAAAAAGAGGTATATTGAGCTAAGCATTTCATTTACTTTTACACTTAATTTAATTTACTTTAACCTTTCCGATTTTTCAAAAATGTTTTTTTCCTATGTAGATATTTGTTTTATTTGTACATTGATTTTCAAAAAAAAAAAAACACAATCCAAATCCGCAAATCAAGAAGAAAACTAGGTACACAAGTTTTGATTTCTATAATATTACGAAAAAATGTTTTATAGTGAATCTATTGTGCAAAAGCGTTTAGTACCGTGACAGAACGTCCACTTTGCCTTTAAACTTATATTAGTTCTTTGACAAGAATGCCATAGGAGCTATAGTTCCGCAAATAATGAATGCGGGCAAACATGGACAAAAATAAAGTTAAATTTGCCAGTCATCAAAATTTCAAATAACTTGAAATTTTATGTAAATAAAACTGAATTTACAATCGTTACACAATTCCATAATCGGCTAGGCCATCCTTAGAAATTGAGAAGTATAACTTATCATACAATTTTTTTTAGGAAAATCAACATAATTGTAAAAAAAACGGGCAAAATTGGACGCTTTGACGGTATCTTAAATTTGGATCTACGTTAAAAGTATTTTCCCAAATCTTTTTATAATCTAATCTTGTTCACCTAAAAACACTAGAAGTAGCAATATGTGTCACTAACACATGACAACCCGGACAAAAGAAAATTCTAAGAGTTTCTTCTCTGACAGCGAAACCCTAAAATGTGTTACCGCCTTTGTTGACTTATTCCTGACTATGAAAAATAAGTCCTTCTGGCAAATTTGCAACATTTAGTTATGTCTATTAATAAGTATCAATTTTTTTCAAATGTTCCCAGGTAAATGACGGATATTTCGTCCACTTCTTTGCGCCAACCTCCTTACCACCATTGAGCAAACATGTTGTGTTCGTTTTGGACATATCGGGTTCTATGGGCGGTCGCAAAATGGATCAACTAAAAGAAGCAATGCAAACAATTCTCAGCAACTTAAACAAAGGGGATGTCTTCAATATAGTACAGTTTGAATCCTCAGTCCAGGTATAATGCATATAGTAACCGTTGTTATGGTGCGTGTGACCACATGCTTACACGCTTGTTAATGTGCGTATTTGTTACTGCGTCTTCATTGTTTTATTTTACTATACTTTTTCAGGTCCTTGATATAAAATCAGCGTCTGAATCGACTCAGCCCGTAGAACATGAGAATTACTTCTATCGTGAGACTTCGTTCGATATACCGCCATTGCTGCCACCTGTTGAAGCCACACCAGAGAATATAGCTAAAGCCAAGTTTTTGGTATCAAAATTAACGGCCAGTGGCGGTACGTATTCCTTAATGTTTGCATATTAGTTTAAAATGAGGGTACTCTTAAATTTTTATATTTCATAGGAAATAAAGTGACTGCATTGTATTCACTCTCGCAGCATCATGTACTGATTTTCTATCTTTAGGAACAAACATCGGTACTGCTCTAGATGTAGCGATCGCACTCATCCAAAGGATCCCGAAAGCAACTAATTCTACTATTGATATTACTACACCGAAAAAGGAAGAAACACAAGTCACCTCCAATGACACTAAAGTGTTAGAAACTCAAGATTCTGCTAAGTCAGAATTAGCTACAGCTAAGGAAACAAAGATTGAAGATAAAGATGGTATGTAGATGTTTGTTTTCTTACATTTTATATCTCATATTTCTAATGTAATGCTATTGCCTTTCTGACTATACCTGTTTAAAGTAAACAACATTCTAACTTTCTCATCGATCATGGTGTAAATATTAACTAATGCAGTTTTCATTTAACTGGATAGAGATAACCATAGCTATGGACGATACCAAAAATATTTTCAAGAAATTAATGAATTATAAAAAATTAATTGTGATTTTAAGTTATTCAGGCGCCGCATATTCAGATATATTAAATTTCTTAGAAATAAAGAAATAAAAATAACTTCCAGACGAGAAGGAGCCGATTATTATCTTCCTTACTGACGGAGAGCCGACCGTAGGTGAAGGAAATCCGTCGAAAATCATCCGAGTGGTCGCTGAAAAGAATTACGGAAAACGCAAAGCTTCAATTTTCTCGCTAGCTTTTGGTAAGCTTTTAGTTCCAGATTTAAATTTATTTTAAAAAAATGTTTAAAAGAAACCTTAAAAGGTTAACATGTTAGAGCTACACTGCAGCTATATTATGGTTACAGCACGAATTGGTCGCCTCCACCGAGGAAGGACCATGTTCTCACAGAATGTCTAAGTAAATTAGCAGCTTAATGCTGCTGTGATTCGTATGGTTAGTGTAGAGAACCGGAGGCACTTACTGGTAACGAGTCATTCCATCTCAGCCCTCGGAGGTAAGAATGCATCATTTTTAACGAAGGATGCACTTACCAAGTGGACCGTGTGCTCGTTTGTCACCCATATTCTATAAAAATCCATGAACACCAGCGTAAAATATTAACTTAATGCTGCTGTGTATCTTATAGTGAGTGTAGAGAACCGGAGAACCTTTTTACTGGAAACGAGGCATTTCATCTTAGTCTTAGGGGTGACAACGTATCTGCATTTTGATTATTTATCGAGGATAAATTTAGATGCCTATGGGCCACAGCATCCACTTACCAACAGGTGGATAGTGTGCTCGTTTGTCATCCATATTCCTTAAAAAAGATATATTATGCGTCACGTACAGGGTTTCACTTCTTATCGGAACTGTTACCGTTACTGTGCTCTATATCTTCACGTATGGATAAGTGTATAGAGCTTTTTAATTGCTCTAATACTTCATTTGTAGCTCATAATAAATATGAAGAATAATCAGCACCATGGTGAGAAATTACTTAAGTTTGCGAAATCTACAAGTATCTAATAAAAATGGCTTCTAATAAAAATTCTATTTTTGAATATTCCCTGTGGATTCATTATTTTAAAATAACACAAAATGTGAAATGTATGTAATATTTTTGTTGCATCTTATGACTAAAATTTGAAAAAATTGAACCAACTTTGAATTATCTTTAGATATTTTACTAATTAACCTTCTAAAATTAGCACATAGAACCATTATTTAATTTTGTATTCTTTACATCCATAAATGGTATCAATAGAGGAAATTCGTAAAACGTATATGTAAGGTAAACCAAAATTTCAGGTGTTTGTAGGAAAATAAAATGCAAAGTGTAATACCATATTTAATTCCGTTTAGGTGAAGATGCCGACCGATCTTTTCTACGCAAGTTATCTCTGAAGAATGACGGCTTCATGAGGCACATTTACGAAGCGTCCGACGCATCGCTACAATTGAGAGACTTTTACCGACAGATTTCTTCTCCGCTCCTTGCCGACGTGAAATTCGTTTACCCCACTGAGCAGGTCGGCATTTTACTTATAAATAATTTATTAGTTAATGGGCACGATTAGATGAATTAATGTATACAAATCGATTAAAAAAATGTTACACCACGCTAGGATTTTCTCTTGTATTGCACAGCGAAAAACTTACCGGGATAATTATTAACATAACGGAACATGCAAACATGCCTAAACCTGGACATGTAATATGCAGTGGAGTTCATTAATTAGTTCGAATCTGAGATAACATAACATTATTATTTAGAACCAAACGGTTCGCTTCGTCTTTTGTGATGCGTACAGCAAAAGAGTGAATTAATTTGCCGGCGTCTATCTTTCCGTTCGAATACAATCTGGGCGTCTTCAACACAAGAGTGAATAATAAATAATAATGGCTTTTGTTGCACTAAGACAGTGCCATGTACCATCTTGGGCTACGTCTCCACTTAACACCAGGTGAGATTGTGGTCATGCACAGGATTATAGTAAGTTAAAAAAAAAACTCTTAGTCGAACCAAACTTATTGATTTCTTTGTGCATCATCGTAGCTCTGGAATTTGACTTTGTGTTTTAAACTACCTTTTTTTGTAATAACAATGGCTGAGTTTGGCAGAAACGCTTGTAAGTAAAATGGCGATCGTAAGCGGTAAGCGCTGTCAAATGGTAAATAGCTATTTTCCTATAGGACACTAAGTTAGCTTTAACCGGGGAACCTAACCTAATTTAAATATATGTTTGTAAAGTAAAGTAATATTAAAAACTTACCAATCGCGAATTTTTAATAACATGTATAATATGTCTATTCATGTCACTGTATTACTTAAAACTAATATTGCACAAAACAACTTATAAGCTCTCCTTCAAAACAAAAAAATAAATAAGCAAAATGGCGGATTGTGTCAGCGGTACTGAAATTAGTAAACGTGTCCTGGCCGAAAACTGTATAGTTTCGCCATTTTGCTTACAAGCGCTTCCTAGCGCTTTTTTCTGCCAAACGCAGTCTATCTATCTTGTTTACGTCTATGAAAATCCTCAATTAATTTAAATGTGATTATTTTGATTTAGCTAATGTTGTAAACCTTTAAATACATTTAATTTGCATCCGTTTCAACACGCATTCTTAAACGAGACAGATCTTATACGAGATAGAGTTTAGGAATGAATTAACTTATAGTGTTTAATTATAAATAGGTGAAAGAAGGTTCACTCACGAAGCACAAGTTCCGTAGATTCTACGCAGGCTCTGAGACCATAGTCGCGGGTCGTGTCGCAGATAACATTGATGAACTGGCGCCTCATATATACGGCGTTTGTGGAGTTGGTTTAGACGACGTCGGCAGAGTAAGTGTTAAAATAAAATTTATTTAGTATAAACATCACTTATCCAGTATTCGGCTTTATTTGTAGAACCTAAAAGAACTGTGGTAGCTCAGGGGGTAAACTTTAGTTGTAAATTTCACAGTTCGCGAGCAACCCGGCTTCGATCGTCGCTGGCGCCAATGAAATTATTATTTGCAATTTTATGCCCAGGACCTCATGATCAGCAGTCGCACTACTGCAACCACTAGACTAACAAGGCAGTCAGTTAGGTATTAATGGACTAATCACCAGAGCGACCATTGTCTCATTATGACGTTTATATACTATAAAACTCAACAATTTGTGTTTTATCAGATATATTAGATTCTCGTGGCATAAGAATCGGTACTCTGACTATCTAAGTAGATCATTCCTACAATGAGGGAGGTCCGTGTCCAGCAATGTGTAAAAGATTGAAAAATTATTGTTCATTGATAACTTCCCATTTGAGATTTGGGTTAGTGATGGGCTTGTTGTGTTTTAGCTATTAGATTCATATTTCTAAATAAAATAATAATATATAAATGTTATAGAAGCGTTACGACATAACCACGAAGACGCCAGTGTCGCGCGACCGTGACAATTATCTACCTCTAGAGCGGCTGTGGGCCTACCTCACCATCCAGCAGCTACTCGACGAGCGCCACATCACCGACCTCAGCGACGACGACGAAAAAAGTCCTGCCAAGAAGGCCCTCGCTCTTGCTCTTAAGGTATTCATCCCTTTTCTAACAAGAAAGTATAATTTGCTGTGCGTTGCTAATCTAGTAGACATGTGCCAATCATTAATGATTCGTTCGTTTGAGCCGGTACACTTAAAAGTATTGATGGTTCATTCATCTGGTTTTGAATGTTCCGATACAACCAATCAAACAATTGACGGAACCTTTATAACTCATGATTGGTGCGAATTGTGGATGAGTCGAAACCCGACCGAATCCCGAACGAGCTTAATGAATTGTTTTTAGTGTAGAGTACTGTAGCCCGAAATGATCCATTTGAATGATCGAACCGAATGTACCGGTACGCGTGACGAAATGTAGTAGAATGATTCGGTCATGAGAAATGAATGATTGACACATGTCTATAATCTTAAACTTTGTACTTCTTTTTAAGACTTCATCACTGAGGAGTGAAAAATAATTTTAACGGACGTCGAACACCTCAGTCGCCCCGTGACCAAGGCTGTTAAGTGTTCGAAACGTCGGGAATATAAACTAAGTTAATATACGCGATAAAACGCGTTAATACTAGTTTCCGTCCGTTAAAATGTGTAGTGTAATGTTCACGTAAATATAGAAAATCGCTTTTTTAATTTTTGCTGAAGCAACTTCTTTTAATCAAAATTTTCTTTAACAATTTTAAGTATGAGTTCGTGACGCCGCTGACGTCGCTAGTGGTGGTGAAACCTAACGCTACAAGTGCCGTGGATGCGGAATCTGTAGATAAAGGTAATTGATTCATACAAATAATATATTATATTTACTCTGTCATTCATAGTTAAAACAAAGTAAAAAAGTGATAACAGTTCACGGCTGCTCATGTTCAATCCAGATGTAACAATCTCCAGCTTTGTGCAATACAGGCTGCTGGACTTATTTTATCAATATAATATATAGAATCAAATTGCAGATCCGTTGCTACCCCTGAGGACTAGACGGAATGCCTCGTCTCCAGTAAAAAGAGTCTCTGGTTCTCTACACTTATCATACGAAACACAGCTGCATTAAGGTTTTTTTCTGTGAGGGTATGGTCCTATCCCGGTCGAGCCAGAACCATTTGTGCTACAACCATAACATAGCTGCAGCGTAGCTCTACCACGTAAACATAGCAGATACAGCGTCCGAGAGATAGCAGTATAACTTTTATGTCAGCCAAAAAATACGCAAATTGGCGACGGGCAGGAGCGTCAAGTGTGAGACGTGTGGTACTGTGATCGTCTACCCGTCTGCCAAGCGTCATGATAAAAGAAAGTCTTCCCCACAACGGTGAAGGCCCACGCCCAGCAGTGGACTTTTATAGACTGATAAAGAGAGAATTAAAAGATTAAGGGTACATCCCATTTTAAATTTCATAAAAGTACCTACACAAGTAACACGTCAAATGTAGTCTCAACGAAAACAATGCGTTATCGGTGGACGCCGCGGTAAGTGAACGTTTAGTTCAATGAAAGGGGGGATAATTCCCAGAGGAGAAAATTCTAGTACTAAAGAAGACAATCAGTATTAACTAATTCTTAACTCGGGGTAGGAAAAATACGCGCGATCTGCGTGCTTACTGTGATGAAAAAAACGCAAGTGTAAAAATAAAATCAATTTTCTTTGTTTGATTTCAGAGGCAGACACTCCATCCTGTAAGTAACTTTTATTCTTTAATTTTTCGGAGTTTTTGACAAAATTTTTAGATCAATAGAATAAAAAGTAAAAACTCTTTTACCATTCGATATATATAGAAAATAAATAATTAGCTTCAACCTGCTAGCATACACTTAATAAGAAATTTCATATTACAATTTAAAAAAATTTACTGTTGTTTTTTCAGATTCAGGTTTCTCTCCCATACAACGACCTATTGCCGGTTAGTTATTTTTATATTTTTTTATTGTTATAAAATTGTTTTAGATGGGAATTTAAATAGTCTAAATCTTAGTTAAATCATCATCATCATTATTGTTATTATCGAATGAACTGGTATTGTATCTCTGTCCAACTAATGATGAACTTCCCGAAGAGAACTAGTCACATGTAGTGGCAATGTAAGAATATTTACTAGCTCACATCATCCAGTGGGTGCCGTGAGATGCAACCGTGGGAACAAACCAGTTGATCAGCAGAAGCGTCTTCCTTATAAAAAAAATACTGTGTTGCCAACCCGCCAGCCAAGCATGACGATTATGGCATATATCCCCCTTATGAGACTAGGCTATACATAGCATTGGACTTTTAAGGTGATACCTCGAAAATTTGGTGGTTTTTCTATTTAACATATTTTTTTTAAATTTTATAGATTACAAACCAAAATTTTAGTATATGATTTTTGACTAGGTATATGACCCTGGAATGCATAAAAGGAAAACACGATATCATGTAATTTTCTCGATAGAAAAAAATTGCAAAGTTTCTCGATGACATCACAATATTCTTACGAATAAGTAGATGGAATTATTTTTAAGGCATAGTAAATAATCATATCTAAGTTTTCGTAAACCAGATTTTTAATCCATAACGAAGTTTCGTTAAAATAAATAAAAATGTTGTTTGGCGCTTACGTAGTTTTTTCCGAGCGCTTGCTCGGTATGGCTATCTCATAATTTGCGTACAATGAAGTCATTGCATCACTTTCATTTTGACACTCCCTCAGATGTCCGTTAGCTTCACCGACAAAGGAATAAGCCACGCCCCCAAAACTTCAATTCATTTTCAAGGTATCCGTATCCTCTTAATAGGCTGCAAGGATTTTGGTCATTTCCAAGTTGAGTTGTCGTGTCGTATTTGAGCAAATGAAGCGTATTGATTTTAAAGTCGAAAAAAGAGTATATGTATTAAAAAAAAGAAATTAAAACTTTTTTTTATATTAAATAGGGATGACAAACGAGCACACAGTCCATCGATGTTAAGTGGCTGTTGTGATCCACAGACATCTTCATCTATCCTCGATTAAGAAATAAAATGCAGATGCATTGTCACCCGTTGGCATCAAGGAAAAAAAATGGAATGTGTCGATTTAAGTAAAAAGGGTCTCCACACCTTTAACTCTACACTCACCTACATACGAAACATAGCATCATAAAAGTGCTATTTAACACTGGGAGTTTTTGAGAGCGTAATATTTTCCTGGTCGAGCCGACTCTTTCGTGCTGCAACTCTATAATATTGTTGCAGCATGACTCCTCTACCACGCTTAGTTTAGTAACAGTCTCCTTTCTCACAAGACTGTGGATTTATTAATCCACCGCACCTACCAGTCCCAGTTGGCAGATTTCACATCTCTCCGAAATATTTTATCCGGTTTGATGCTATCCGTTAATACGTTAAATTACGTACAAACTTATTTCATTTGTTTAAATTGAATATATTACTTAGTGAAATTACTACTTTAGCGTACTCTATTGCTCTCATCAAGGTGTCTCAAAAGGGAGTTTATTTTTGAATAACACATTGCGCTCAAGTAATAAATCTGAGGGTTGCGTGGGATATATGACATAGGAATTAGGAATTCAGTCTCTACCTACGGGGCGTTTTCGCAGTTCGAAGAAAACACATTAACGGAAGCTGACCGGAAGAATTTAAGAAATAGTGATTCGGCGACTATAGCACGGAGGAAGTTTTGCAGCCATCGTGGTTTGCATAATTTAAACGATGCTTCAAGTATTTCCCTTATTATGAAATGTATCAAAAAGTTTGAGGAGAGCGGTTCAACACCGGAAAAACGAAAATCCGGGCGACCAAGGTCATTAAGAAGGGACGACACTGTAGAGCACATAATCCAATTGGTATAATCAATGACGTATTATATATAGACACGTCATGAACGAACATCGCGGTGCTTAAAAACGGCAAAAATACTACTTGTACGCATAAAAAACTACTTATACGCATGAAGAGAGAGAAAGAAAATATGACACCGTACGGCGGGATGCCTATTGCTAGAGGGAGACTGCATGCGCCGGCCGCCATTAGACGGCGTCGTCGAATAAAATGAAATGAAAATAGGTAGTTTTGTGAACTTACGCATGAAATGACACATTTTTGTCTTTAACTTTTATGGTATAATTTGTACATCGTCTGAAAACACACGACGGCGTATTTTCTTTATGTTTTGCACAGGTTTACACACACGAATCACGATATAATAAATTAAAAAGAAACGTAGCGTCACGCGACAGGTTGGTGCGTGACTAAGCGCGATGTGGCCAATTGGCTTCATTTCATGTTGCCATTTTAGAGTGCGGACAACGTATCTATAAGTTTATACATCATTGGGTATAATGGTTATATAATACGTGGTAGAACCACGCTGCAATTATATTAGTAGTATACTTGTAGCACGAATGGGTCGGATCGACCGGGGAAGGACCACGATCTCACAGAATACCAGCGTTAAATAGTAGCTTAATGCTGTTATGTTTCGTATGGTGAGTGTGGAGAACCGGAGACCCATTTTACTGGCAACCATGCACTCCGTTTATTCATTTAATTATCGCTTCATAATCCTCTTAGAAATGAAAGAAGGCCTATGCCCTTCAGTGGAACGTGTATAGGCTGTAATTCACCGTTTTTAACTATAATAATATAATAAAATTAAAATAAACGTCAATTATTATAGTCTTCGTATTTTTTGATGAATACTATTTGTTTTGTTGTGTAGCTCAATCCGGCGCGTTCAGTGGTGTGCCAGGATACCCCGCAAGTAAGCATTCTTTTTAATATACGTAACAGTAGTGTGTTTGTTCCAGTTCTGGCTCACGAGCCAGAACTGGAACTAACCAACTCTCGTGCCCTGCCGATGGGACGACGGATCCTAAAATGAAAGAAAGGGTTTTGGCATGCTCTGGTTACGAATCTGCGGTCCTTTTTGGCGTAGGATGCGCGGTTCCTGAGATGTACAGATCTATTAACAAATATTTAATTGATATCTGGTGAGCCTGCACCCTCATTAGTGTTTCCATTGTTTCCAACCTATCCTCTTATATATTGTTTCTAGAAGACCGTCATTACCGCTCCTTATCAACTCGTGTACCCTGCTTAGTCCTATTGTATTATATTTCTTTGTTTAACTACCACGCTATTCTGAATCACCAATAAAACATTCCTTAATTTTGTTACAATTTTTATTTCTAAAATTTTATTACTTATCATTTATAAAATAGGAGCGAAACATCTTATCCACTAAAATATCTTTGTACAGTGTGTCCCCTGTAAATAGGCTCGTAAAACTATGCATTGAACATGCCTGTAACTTATATAGCAAATACATTATAGCAATATTCATCACAAACTGAAGTCCACACACATTCTGAATCCTATCAACATTTCAGTCCCACCTTTTACAATTTCTTTTTAAAAACTCTAGATAATATCGTGTAGGTGATCGTCCGTATGAATTAAAATATTGACCGATGCCATTCGGTTATATAAAGCTATCCAATGTGAGGCCGGTTTATCATCTGTATCCAAACTGCATATTATACAACGTACCGTGAAATGTGGCAACTTGACCACATTTTTTTAAAGTTTTTGATATACTTATAACCCAGACAGACTTCTTTAACATTTTATTATTTGTTTATAGAAACAATGACTTAAGCATCTATTTTCAGTAGTTATTTCTTTGAAATTCATTTAACCTGACATTCTATTTAAAAAAACAGAGGTCAAGTTGACACAATTGTGGCATCTTGACCTACTTACCAATTTTCATGGGTGCATGCATTTCATTTCCTTCTGTAGGTCAAATCACCAATATTTTTACGTCTTCGGATTTTGAAGCATGTTAACCCAATTGGATTTATAATAAAATTTGGTAAACCTGGATACTAGGTCAAGTTGCCACAGAATCGGTAACGATTTTCATACAAAATATGCATATTGGATCACAATAAACAAGACACTAGTGATAATAAACTATTTATTTATTTTATAAACTTAATTAAAAAATGAATATTTTACTTAGATCTAATAGTTAAGATAACATTACTTCATCTTTAAATTTTAAATAAACTTCGTCATCGTCGTTGTAAAGAATATTCTTTACTCGTCCGGATTTTTCTGATATTTGCAGTATATTTATAGATTTTACAATACAATTTTCAGGCAGTTACGAATCTTTATATACACATTGGGGTTTTAAAAATTTAATATTATTATTCATATACTTATCGCCACTTCTGAAATTTTATTTATTATTTGTGAGTCACTCATGTCACAGCCTGCCAGTTCTGTATCTCCCTGATCTATCTTTGCTATCCTTTCAAATATTCCTTTTCAATAATATCCATATTTCTTGCTACATCTTCTTCCGAGTCAATCGGTAGATCTGGTGATTAACTATCAACATTTTTGTTCAAGTAATCTTCTTCTTCAAAATCAACATGTATAATGCACTGTCACTATGTAAACTAATTTTTATATCTTCTGTAGTTCACCCGCTCTCTACGTTTCTTGATATTTTAATAGGTTCCTTCTTTTCTTTCTTGCTATGTACCTTTTTATTACGCTTTTTTATTCTATCCACTAGAAGTAGCTTCGTATTGTTTTTTATTTCTGTCATCAGGATTTTCGATGTCACTTAAATTTCCACAGACTGACGGGGATTTTACTTTGCAGTCCAGTAAATTCATCAATTTTCATTTTCTTAGTTCCAATTTTTCAGACGTTCTTCGAGGAATACCTATATTATATACATTTTTATTTTGGACCTTATTCATTGCTAGTGACAACATTTCGTCGGCGTAGTTTCTGTATAGTCTTGCCCCGGGTTTCCTACGATCTCGTTTTCTTGGTGGCATTTTATCCTAAAATAAATAGAGCTATATAGGTATGCGTAGGTCATTTTAATATGTATTTTAGGTATATAACGTGAAATAATGTTTGTCTGGAAGCTAAAGTGTACCTTTCTAATGATTCTAACTATCAGTTTGCATAAATTTTGTTATGGTTTCTTCTAAGCTTTCGTAGTTTGTGAACATATTTATTTTATTTCGGGTCTTAATTTGTTTGCCTTATGGATACCGATAGGGCTAAGAACCGAAATAAAATTAACAAATTTCACTACGAAAATCACTCGAAATAGATGAAAAATATTGTCTTCTCCGTACATTTGACAGGCCTGTTGGTCTAGTGGTTAGTGACCCTGACTGCTATGCCGGAGGTCGTGGGCTCGATTCCCACCCAGGACAAATGTTTGTGTGATGAGCACGATCATTTGTTCTGTGTCTGGGTGTAGTTTATCTATAATATTTATGTATTTAGAAATATATAAGTATGTTTATCAGTTGTCTAGTACCCATAACACAAGCTCTGCTTAGCTTGGGACTAGATGGCGTTGTGTGATAGTTGTGGAATATTATGATTATTATTATTATTTGGTCAATACTGGATCTACCAAACGGTTCCGGTTTCTAAACGTGTATAACTTCATGTTGTACATATATTAATTATTCTTATATAAAAGGCTAGATACCACTTTAAATCTTAATTTAATAATAGAAATCAAGTAAGTGCTACATAGTCGGACAATTTTTACGGAAAGCCGAACATGAAATATGTATCTATCCACAGTGAATAAACTTTAATTTTGTATCAACCCTGGGTGTAGGTCAAGTTGCCTTTGACAACTGCGTGGTGGTGCGTGGTATCTAGCTTTTTATATTAGAATAATTAATATACTATAACTGTCATCACTAATCACTGCTTTAATTTGTCTTTATTTTAAATTTTCTTGTTTTCAATAAGACCACCTTGTTGGCAGATACAAAGAACTAAACGGTGTTTCATGTTTTCCCGCACATTTGAAAATAAATTGTCACTTATAGCCATTGCCCTCAATTTCTCAAACGCATTTATTATTCGTTGGCGTAATTGTTCCACCGAATCCACGTTCTTTGCGTATACATTCTTTTTGATGCACCGCCAGAAAAAAAATCGAGTGGCGTGAGGTCTGGCGATCTTGCTAGCCACCTACGTGGTCAACGCGTAAGAAAGTACGCGTAAGAAAACAACAGAAAGAAAAGTAAGTTTGTCAACAGAATAAACACTTACGTCCATAACAATTGATGCTTTGAAATAATACTAGTTTTTACGGAATTTATCGCATATATTTAACTTTTTAAATACCCGACGTTTCGAGAGCTTTACAGCACCCATGGTCACGGGAAGGAACAATTGATGCGTTGAAGTAACACAAACGTAGTATTGATATAATTCACTGCGGTCAAACGACAATACTAAAAATTGTAACAAAATTAAGGAATGTGTTTTCTTGGTGATTCAGAATAGCGTGGTAGTTAAACAAATAATTATAATAGAATATGACTAAGCAGGATTTATAAGAAGCGGCAATGATGGTCATCAAGAAACAAGAAGAAAAAAAAAGAAAAAAGAGAAAAGGTTTGTAACAGTGGGAACACTAATGAGCGTGCAGGCAAACCAGATATCAATTAGATATTAGTTAATTGATCTGCACATCGCCGGAACCGCGCATCCTACGCAAAAAAGGACCGCAAATTCGTAATCAGAGCATGCCAAAAGTCTTTCTTTTTTTAGGATCTGTTGACCCACTGGCAGGCCACGAGAGCTGGTTTGTTCCTGTTCTGGTTCATGAGCCAGAACTGGTTTATAAGCAAAGGGGGTTCTCTAACTTTTCATTGTGCAATATGATTAATGTGGGTTTTATCATATTCATTTCACCTATTTAAATTTTAAACACATTTGGGTATAACACATCTACTACACTTTATTCTGTCTCCGACATTTCCTTCTAACATCATGTTCCTCATTTTTACTGGGTGTTTAATATATGTATATACATTAAGCATCAATTCATTAAATCAGTTGAAATTTCTTTTGATTAATGCTATAGTAGGTAAAGTAGAAAAGTTTGTTGTGCATTTGTATAAGAATTAAAAGAAACGCAGTGAATATGTAATAAACATACTTAAGGAATTCCCGTTATCGTAGGCTCATATCCAATAGCGCTCAGTGGTCTTCCTGCACCACCAACAGCACTTTACGCTGCTTACGAAGAGGCTGATATTGAAGAAGATTATGGTGAGAAATAAAAATATCTCAAAAGCTTTTTTACGTAATTATGTAAATTAATCTGAAGTTTTGTTTGCATTTATATTCTTTAAATGACAAACTATTTAACTTTTATCATTGGCGGCAGCATAAACAGGGTTATAATTTGTAACGCGGTTGTTTTCATCTGGAAGCTTAGTAAATCATTTTGGTGGCTAAAGTGCTGGGGCAGTTTTACTTCAGTGTGCTTCCAACAGACCTCGATCCAGCAACTCACGGGTAACTAACTATTTTATGTTCATTTTAAATTGTTATTGACTTAAGAGATGATTTAGTGCACAATTTTCGAAAATATCATTTTAAGTATAAGCTATTAGTAGAATACTGTTTAAACTTTAAACAAATATTTCGCTCTAGATATTTAAGATTTTCGCTCATATTAATTATATTTACTTATATGCATTATATAAATAGTCATCATATAAAAATTTATATGGAACTCGTGAGCCATAGATGTTTTGAAGTAGGTATGCAATCACATCTAACGAGCAATGTAATGCAGTCTTAGCGACACAGAGATAGTCTCTACAGCTAGATTTCTAAACGATAATTTATACACACAAGTACTGACATTTGTATAAATTCCTATAATCTCAATCGGGTTAGAGCACTGACCTCTATATACAAGTACGCTGGACTGGCTATACACGTGACATGCTGAAGCGATTTGATTTCCGCCATTTTGGCGCTGACAGCAGAAGTGCACGTCCACGGAACTAATAATAGGGATAAGACAGTGTACCAAATTATATCGATAAAAATTCTATACCCTACCTATACCTAAATAAATAGAATGGACTCTATGGATAGATGGACTCTACCCGTAACGTCCATTCCATTTATGTATCATATTAATATAATGCCATTATCATTCGTCATCTTTAAAACCCTTCACAAATCCACTGCTGAACATAGGCCTCCCCCAAGGAATGCCACAAAGCATGGTCCTGAGCTACCTGCATCCATCAACTTCTTGCATGTCTTACGAGTTTTTGACTCTATCTAGTGGGGAAACGTCCTACACTTCACCTGCCAGTACGAGGCTGCCACTCGAGAACCTTTTTTCCCTATCGGTATTCGGTTCTTCGAGCTATATGGGCGGTCAATTGCCACTTCAGCTTACTAATCCATTGGGCGATGTCCGTCACTCTGGTTCTGCTGCAGATATCCTCATTCCTAAGTTTAAGCCCCTGAGCATAGCCCCCTTCATAGCTCGCTGAGCGACTTCGAGCTTCCTCATACGTCATCGAGGTCATCACTGGCAACACGCACTGGTTGTACAATCTAGTATTGAGGTATTCCTGACGAGAAGATGTGTTGTAATCTCCCGAACGCTGCCCAGCTGAGTTCAATCCGTCGATTGACCTGTCGGTCGAAGTTGAACTTACCTAGTCGGACTATTTGTCCCAAGTAAAAATACTCGTCAACAACTTCAGCTAAATGCTCCCAAAAACCACCGGTATATGTCTGACATGGACATTACACTCGACTTTTGTTTTGTCCATGGTCATCCGTAGGGAGACACGATTGAGGTCATTGAACATAGTGCGTAGGTCCTCCAGCGATTCTGCATTAAGGACTATATTGTCGGCAAAACGAAGGTGAGTGAAGTACACGCCATTGACGTTAATATCGTATCCTTTTCAGTCCAGTATCTTGAAAACGTCTTCCAATGCAGCGGTAAAGTATTTCGGGGATATTACGACACCCTGTCTTACACATCTCTACAGTTGGACTAGTTTTGTACTCTGGTTCTGTACTCGGACAGCCATCGTAGCCCTTAGACCATTCAACTAAAAATTATTAAGATTAAACTAACTACACAAAATAAAAATAAAAACATAATATCTAAAATAATTTATTGTCAACCGTTCATTTAGTTCTGGTATTATAAAAAACAAATCAGCTGCTAGAATAACGCCTATTATAATCAACTACAGGTCTGTCCATAGACAGTAAAATATTTTCTACTATATTAAAATGTATGTTTGTTCGTACTTTCTACGATGCCATACCGTTCATCGGATTGCGGTCAAACTTAGTCAAGTTATTGGTTGTACTTGTGCGAAGATTATACGCATGGTACAATTAACTGACACTAGGTGGCGTGCGTATCATACCGACTATTTATTTGAAAGTTATAGAAAGTTATATATTATTCTAATTCAATGATTTTATTTTCATTCCTAATTATACAATATAACTGTTCCACATTTTAACGATATTTCCACAATTATTTCTTCTGCGGCAGCTATGGCAGCCGGGTACGAGCTAGCAAGATAATATAAAAATACAAACTTTGAATTACATAGTTATCAGTTATTAACAACGTCATTTTCGAAATTGAAATTACAATATAAAAAATAACTGAAACTATCATAAAGTCCTACTTTCTGTGGTATCGTCCCAAGAATGCTGGCTACGTGTCCTCACTCCTCACTGAATGGCTATACTTAGCCTTCACGCGAGGAAACAACAATCTAAACAACTTCTTATTACCAGCAGCGATGATCAGTCGCAGATACAGTTTTTTAGGAACTACACCGCACGTGCACCCTACGGACCAATAGTCTCTACAGCAAATTGCACAAATATGTACTTATCTTCCAGATACTCTGGGCTATTTACTTGGTTCAGTTGCCTCTAATGCCACCCCTGCTTTAGACGAGGTACTCCTGAGATGGGATGCTGTCAAAGTGTTCGCAAGTAGTATCCCACACTAAAGCTTTATCTCTCTCTCTCTCTCTCAAGTAACCAAACCCATACTGTTGGGTCTCCTGGTATTGTCTCTAAATATTCTACAAAGATCTTAACCGAGGAAACATTTATAGAGATACGAGCTGCACTATGGACTCCCCGTGCCCGATATGTGAATGGAGCCAGGGAAAAACGAGCACTTGGAAGCATCAAGTGGTGCAGCCTCACCGAAGTCGCGAAAGATAGTCAAGTGGCGCATCGCCAATCGCCATACCAACACTCCTTTTCCCTTACGACTCCACCTCGACTACAGCGGTCCAGGGAGAGGAATCTCCTCTAGCCGCAGCCCACTAACACACATCCAACGTGGCTCGACATCATCAGGCGATTTTTCGACACTTGGCTATGGCCCTTGAGTTTAGTGGAAAATGAGGAAAGAAGAAATAAAAAAACATTCGAAATAATAATCTATTTGTTCCAAACATTATCATTTTGTTTCGGACGCCAATTCACAATATTTATGCTTTTAAGCCATAATTTTAGTCTAGGTTCAGTTGGAAACCTGTTAATTAATAAAGATTTGATAATCATCCGTTGTTGGCGACTTTTTTTGTTAACACATATGGGTAGGAAAGAACATCGAGAAGTATTATAGACAAGGAACTCGACAACCCTATTTAATTTTATTGTTTATCAAAACTCAGTAATTAAACATGTTGGTATATATGATATTAAGATTAGTAACAAATTTTTAAGTACTTATATTACCAAATAGTTTTAATTTGTTTAATATTTGCTGCAAATTCACTTACTTGTGAAATGTTATACAACTTTCCTTTAGGTAACGAGTTTTACAGATTACGCACACTCTCATTATTAATAAAAATAATTCTTATTATGTAACTAATATTATACACAATCAAACAACAAAATACTTTCGTTTTTTAGTTTAAAAGTTCGAAATACAGACTTATGAAATAAGACAATATAAATAAGACAACAGGCTTTGGCATATTACGTCAATTTTATTTTTCAAGACATCCTTTAGCGGCGCTTCAAATTGGCACAGTCATTTTGTATGGTATAGCCAGTCCAGCGTACTTGTATATATAGAGGTCAGTGGGTTGGAGACATATGACTTCCGCATGACGGTTGCCCTGCACTTTTCAGGAGAAGCGTTATACAATGGGTAGAGCCAATAAATTTGACGCATGAGCATTGTTATTTTTTAATACTACCTGTGAGCGTTTCATCTAAGTTTTTTCTAGGAATTCTGGTAATACCCTATATTGTTATACCTTGTTGGATAGCTGACAAAACTTAGATATTTTAAGTAAATCTGCAAAATACCCGCCATAATTTTTTTTAAATATTCCTCAAAGAAAAATACTTTGTTTGTACAAATTTATTTCTTTTTTAACAATCTACGACCCAGATTGTTTATTTACTTAAGATCTTGGTATTCAAAATAATAACGCAACTTATCTACAACACAAAAATGATTTTTGAGAAAAACATAATCATAAAGATAAGATTTTTAGTAGTACAACTCGTTACGTAAACAAGTTAATTCCTTACAGATATGCCGCAAGCAGTTTATTCGCATAAAGCCGCAAGCTGTAAGAATCTTTATTTGATCAGTTTTCATTCATCACCTAAGCCATTTTAAATCCTACCGCTATGCTAATTTAGCATTGACTTATACATTACTAACGTATAATTTATATACCGAGAATATGTAAGTAATATTAATAACTAAACAAACTCAAAAGTTTGCCTACAATACCTAAGGTTATATTATATTACTATGTTACAATACTATGTCCACCTTAAAAGAAACATGATATCATCATATTTCTTTTAAGGTGGACATAGGTGGACTGTGTGCTCGTTAATATTATATTAATATGTTACAATACCATGTCCACCTTAAAAGAAACATGATATCATCATATTTCTTTTAAGGTGGACATAGGTGGACTGTGTGCTCGTTAATCACCCTTATTTAAAAAAAAAGATTAAAGTATATTCTGCCATCATTACCGCTTCAGCTTCTGCATCCGCTTCTTCTTTTCGCCGCTTTTTTAAAGGTATCTTTATTTAACCTTTTTCAGACTTCGTGGGGTCAACTGGAACGTATAAGCTCCTATCAAGTAAGGATTTACAATTTATACATAGTGTAATATTATTAGAAATGTATAGTACCTACTGGCGATCCCGGGTCTAATTGTGAATCTAAGGCATCCAGGCACCTACTCAAACGCGCACAAAAATTTTTCAACGTCAAAATCTGTTTTTGTCTGTTAAGTTTTCGAGTTTCAGCGAGACTAATGGACAGTAATGGATTTTTATTTCTAGATATTAGTATGCTAATAATTCTACTTCTTCATCATCCCATAAAAGGCCACTGCTGAACATGGGCCTCTCCCGTTGTAGGGAAGATGCGCCTCAAGCGTCACGCTTGCCAGGCGGATTCGGTTTAAAAATTATTGACGAACGAAGTAATAATGATAATAATATAGCCATTTATTTCCGAACTTTGGGGTTCCACATTATTCTGTTGGAGTTGCTATTGTTGAGCGCCTAAGTTGACGTCATGTACTCGGCACTAGCGCCATCTAGTGTCGGGGATGAGAGCGAGGAGGGCTTCCAGAAAATGACATGACTAATCTTTTAACCAACAGCGCCATCTAGTATCGAATTGAAGAACTAAGCTTTCTAGAAACCCTACACTCGAACTTTCGGCGCCTGGTCGGTTGGCGCGCGTATTTACTTGAATATTCTGGATGTTTTGGTGAAAAAGGTGTATTTAAAGGCTCTGCAATACGCGATCGGGGCAGTATTGAATTTGGCGAAACAAGCGAAGCTTCGGAGCGAAATAGAGTGAATCAGTGTGTTGAATAAAACTAGATTTACGGATTCTATCGCGTTTATTTAACTGATTTTACTTATTTTTAATTCCCGACGTTTCGGGTGCTTTACAGCAACCATGGTCACGGGGGAACTGAGATGCTTGACGTCCCAATGTCATTGTTAGCCCGGCTACCTTCAGTTTTTGAATATTAATTTTTGGTCCGATTTACGCAAAACGAACTTACAGTATCTTGAAGTCTTGCAGTGGTATGCTTGGGTTTAGGTTTAATTTTGTTAATTATATGATCCCAAGTAGATGGCAACACCCAACCATCTTCTCTATTGAAATTAGGATGTTTTTTAATTTCAATAGCCTCGCGTCCTTGATAGGAATCGGTGTTCTTTTGCGAGGATTTGTGGCTTATCAAATCTGATGTAATGGTGGGGACGATCTTGAACATGTTGACAGACTGCAGACTTCCCGGAGCGTCGGTACTTCACGTCAGCTATATGTTCTTTGTTTGTGCGTTGTTTGTTGTTTACGTCTGTAGTCAATGTGTAGTGTTCGCGTAAATTTAAGAAATCATTATGTGAACCAGTACGGACTGGTAATAGCAAATAACAAACAATAACACTTGGCAAAAATACTGTCACCACTGAGAGGACATACCAGAGCACACACAAAGGATTCATACCATTTTGTTAGTGAGATAAAAGACCTCCATCTCGCTGACAATGAAACTATGGTCAGTTTTGATGTTCAGTCACTATTCACATGCCTATTTGAGACTGCATCTCAATTGTAACTAGGAAGCTAGAAGATAACAACATGCCTGCTGAATATGCAGTATTACTCAAACATTGCCTCACATCTGGCTATCTATTGTGGAAGGATGAGTTCTACAAGCAAGTAGATGGTGTGGCGATGGGCTCATCACAATTCACTCGGCAGTTTTTATTGTCACGAACCTCAAGCTCGTAACACTATTTTAGTACTAGTTTAAGTTAGAGTAATTGCCTCAGTTCGTTGTGCCTTTTGGCTTAGGCCTCCTCCAACTGCTTTCATTGGGTTCTGTCTGCTGCTACCCTTGTCCAGTATGGTCCCAAGGCTAGGCGGATGTCGTCTTCTCATCTTCTGATTGGGGGACCATGTTTTCTGATGCCATCTCTTGGGTACCATAGGTTTACCTGCTTGCTTCATTTATTGGTCTTGCCACGAATCACAAGACCTATCCAGCCCCATTTCAGATGGTCGGTTCGGGCCAGAATGTCAGCAACTTTGGTTTTATTCTTTATTTCCGCGTTGTTAACTCTATCCTTGAGTTCAATTTCTAACATACTTCTCTCCATTGCACTCTGGCATTTCGCAAGTTTCTCTCGGTGATTTTGGTTGATGGGCTAACTATCGCAACCATATGTGATCTAAAAGAGAATACAGGTGTTAAATGTTCTTCAAACTGTTCTTGTTAAACCTTCTTTTTGATAGAGATGCTTAGCTATTTATTTTCATTATTTCTTTCAAAGACCGGTATTTTTTCCAGCTATCTGCAATTGTTTTTTTCATTTTCTTAGATGCTTGGTCGCTAGGGACAATTACTTGAGTACCCAAGTACACATACTCTCGCGCACATTCAAGTCTTTTTCCATCTAATTCTATGTCATTTTCTGTAGAGTTGGTCATTAGTTTTGTTTTGAGTTCATTTTGAGACCTACTCCTTTGCTTCTGTTGGCTAGAATTTGTACCATTATTTGTAGTTTACTTTGGTCTTCTTCCAGCAAGATAATATCATCAGCGAACCTTAAGTGATTTAAAAGGTTGCCATTGATGTTGAAGCAGTATTTGTTCCATATTCATTTGATGCGGCTCTTACTGTAAATACTGTAAATGTTTCTTTGTATCTTGATATAGGTATTTTCCACTCCTTGCCATCTTAAAGTCGACTAAATGTAATTATGTTCCAGACTGTCAAATGCTTTAGAATAGTGTATAAAAACAATGTAAACGGGTTTCCGGTATTCCTTACTTTTTCGAAATGTTTGTTCGATAGTGTGAATGTGATCAATTATGTTGTAGTTTTTTCTGAAACCTGCCCGCTCTACGGGTTGATTTTCGTCTTAGGTTTTATAATACTTTCTAGCAATACTTTTGCGAACATCTTATACGTTTGAGATCAGACTAGTTGGTCTATAATTGTCAATGACTTACCTAGGTCCGTTTTTATGCAGGACAATTAAGTGGACTCTCCCCACTGATTTGGGATAACGCCCGAATTGAGTATGTTGTCATATATCCTGGCTAGAATTGGAGCCAGTTCCTCTGTCGTGCCTCTAATGATCTCGTTTGGTAACGTACGAAACGAGCTCATTAGGGTCCGGCCCTGGAGCTCTTTCTAGTTGTTGAGAGTGCATGGCTATCTGTACCTCTACTATAAGTATGGGCGGTACGTCATCATATCTAATTGTTGGTGACTTATTGGTTTCTAATTCATGGTCTTCGTCTGTATTAGAGTAGAGAGCTTTTTAATATTCCGTAGCTAACTTATGAATTTCTGAATAAATTTAAAACACGTACCTAAATAATCTAAGATTTTGAAAGTCAGGAATACGATCATTTTGTTACCAAACTAAACGCTCATAAGACATGGATTGACTCTTGGATTTTCCAAATATTTTTATTTATCGACGTTTTGGTGATCACAGGTTCGATGTTCGGATATCGTAGAAAGCTCGAGCTACCTTCAGCTTTTATGTATTAACTTAATATTAATTATTAACCGAACCGAACCGCAGAGTTACAGTATCTTGAAGTTTTGCAGTGGTAAGTAAACTATGCTTGGGATTGGTCTGCACATGATAGCACCCGGCAATCTTCGTTGTTTTTAATTTTAATAGCTTCTCGAATCGTCCTTGATAGGAATCGGTGTTCTTTTGCGAGGATTTATGGTTTATAAAAAAGGTTCACAATATAGAATAGAATATTTTTTATTCAATATAGATTACAAGTAGTTCTTATTCAATGTAATATTTTACTTTTACCACTGGTTTGGAAAAAACATATCCTGGCATGCACCAGCAAGATACCCAGCGGGCTTATTTTTTAAAAGTATATTTTAAAATAATAACACACGTTGTACAAACTACTTACAAAACGTATTTAAAAAACAACTGTGTAATATGTATGAATAATGTAGAGCAATTCGTGTATATATATATATATATATATATATATATATATATATATATATATATATATATATATATATAATCAAAAATTTTTTTGAGAAAACCTATTTTTTCGAGCCCTTTTTTTAGTATTTTTTAAAAACACGAAAATTTAAATTAAACTAATTGCACTCGTGATTTTTTATTCAAATAACCAGTTCAGTTTTTTCTATTATGTCGCTAAGATAAAAAAATATTATTCGTATTTCATCAGTATGTAATTTGTATCTAAATATAATTTCCAAAACACACGAATTAAAAAAAACCGAGCGAAAAATATCGAGCAAAGCTCGGTCATCCGGGTACTAACTATATAATAATGTATCAAACATATTATAATAAACCACTTTATACACTTTTTGTTATACATATTGTTACGAGCTTGAGGTTTGTGACAATAAAAATTACCGATAGAATTACCTAAATTAACACTTTAATTTTATTTACACCAATTAAAACTTAAAATACTAACAATTCAATCACACTGATTCACTTTATTCCGCTCCGAAGCTTCGCTTGTCTCGCCAAATTCAATACTTCCCCGATCGCATCTTGCAGCGCCTATAAATATAAATTAGCACCGAAATATCCAGAATATTCAAGTAAACACGCGCAAGGTACCGACCGAGAGTTCGAAATTCAACTTCTAGAAGTTTAGTTCTTCGGTTCGAGACTAGATGGCGCTAGTGCCGTTGACTAAGGCGCGTAACACTGCCTCCTCCTAAGACATGCTCGCCCCAAGCATTATCGGCCCCATAATAACGCGCCAGGCGATCCACATGGGCGATCTTAGGGGTCCCTCTTGCGCCTTTCTGTATCCGGTAGGTTACATCGTTGATCCTGGTCACAATCCGGTACGGGCCGTCCCATTTAGCTTGAAGCTTAGGAGATTTCCCTTTGCTGCGGACGGGATTATGCAACCACACTAGTGAACCTTCGTCGAACCCTTTGTTGTTCATTTTGCGGTCGTGCCGGGTTTTCATCTTTTCAGACATTTGCTGGCCCGATTGTCTGATGTGCTCATAAATGTCATTCATTTTGTTCGGCAAGTCATTTGCATAATCGGTTATACTACGTGGAGCATCAGGTGGTATCCCGGTGATCAGGTCTGCAGGCAGCCGTAATTCTCTTCCAAAGTTTGCGAAAGCTGGTGTCACTTCTGTACTTTCGTGAACAGCGCTTCGATATGACAACAAAAACGGTTGTATGTGCTTGTCTCAATCTCGTTGCCGACTGTCTACAACTTTTGCTAGGTACCTCTCCAATGTCTGATTAAATCGTTCTACCATTCCATCAGATTGCGGGTGATAAGAAGTCGTTCTTGTTTTATGAGTACCCATAACTCGGCAAGTTTCCTGGAATATTTGAGACTCGAAATTGCTTCCTTGATCGCTGTGAATCTCCAAAGGTACTCCAAAACGACAGAAGACTTCGTGAACTAGTTTATCTGCAACTGTTGAAGCTTCTTGATTTGGAATGGCGAAGACTTCTGGCCACTTAGTGAAGTAATCCATCACAACCATGAAATACTTGTTACCGCTTTCACTCTCCAGAAACGGCCCCGCCACGTCAATGGCTATTCTCTCCCATGGTGCACCAACATTGTACAACTTCAATGCACCTCTACTACGAGTCTGAGGTCCCTTTCCAGTCGCACAATTGTACATTTGCGACACCAGTCCTCGACATCATTTCGACAGTGGACCCAGTAAAACCGTTCTCGGATCTTCAGTAGAGTTCGTTTAACTCCCTGATGGCCTCCTGAATAATCATTATGGTACAGCTGTAGAACATCCGGTATCTTAGCTTTAGCGAAAACCATTTGCAAATGACAGCTGTATCCCTGAACATTTTCCCATTTACGGCACAGAACTCCATCCTGAAGCAGCAAGCTGTCCCACTGGACCCAATAGCTTTTAGTGGTCGAACTCATCGCTGAGACGTCGCTCCACTTGCGCTTGGGAGCACTGGCCTTCATCCATTTCAGAATCGGCTTGATGTCCGGATCTTCCTGCTGTGCACGTTGTAAGCTGTCCTTCCACTCGTTGCTGAGGTGGTTGCCCTGAGCATCCTCACGGATACCACTTCCTTACTCTCTTACCTAGTACAATGTTTGCAATCTTCGGGACAAGGTCTTCTTGACAATGCATCTGCGTTGCCATGAGATTTCCCGCTGCGATGTTCGATCTCAAAGTCATATTCCTGCAGTAGTTCAATCCACCTCGCAACTTGTCCTTCTGGATTTTTAAACTGCAATAGCCATTTTAGTGCAGCATCGTCAGTTCGTAAGTGAAATTTCCGCCCCAGAAGATATTTGCTAAAATGCTGCAATGACTACCACCGCTAGCAATTCGCGTCTTGTGACACAATAGTTCCTTTCCGGTTTGGACAATGACTTGCTGAAGTACGCTATCACGACCTCTTGGTCACCATTCCGTTGAGACAACACACCGCCAAGTCCTATATCACTTGCGTCTGCGTCAACTATAAATTCTTTGCTTGCATCAGGGTATCCCAAAATAGGTGTTTTGCACAGACGGTCCTTGAGCTCCTGGAATGCGATATTGCAACTTTCATCCGAGCAGAAATGTCGCTTCTCCTCAGTTAGCTTATGCAGAGGTTTGGCTCTATCTGCAAAGTTCTTCACAAATCGCCGGTAATAGGAGCATAAACCCAAAAATGCTCTAACCTGCGTCTTGTCTTTTGGAACCGGCTAATCCTTGACAGCTGCTATTTTCTCTGGATCCATGCGGATACCTTCTTCCGATATTACATACCCCAAAAAGTTGACTTGCCGTTTGAATAGTGAACATTTCTTCGGACTCAACTTGAGGTTGGCACTCTGAATCTTCATGAGCACGCGTTACAAATTTTGAAGGTGTTCCTCAAACGTACGGCCCACGATGATGGTGTCATCCAAGTAGACCAGACAGGCATCGCCAATTAGCCCGGTGGGTACAGCCTTTCAAACGTTGCTGGAGCATTGCACAACCCAAACGGCATTACTTTAAATTGCCACAGACCCTTTCCCGTCGAGAACGCAGTTTTCTCCTTGTCCTCAGGGTCAATTTCAACTTGCCAGTAGCCACTTTTTAGATCCAGCGTGCTAAACCACTTTACTCCTGTAAGCATGTCCAGCGTGTCATCAATTCTTGGCAAGGGATAGCTGTCCTTCTTCGTAACGTCGTTCAGACGGTGGTAGTCAACACAAAACCGCATGCTGCCATCTTTCTTCTTTACCAGAACCACGGGTGAACACCATGGACTAGAGGAAGGTTCAATAACACCATCCTTCACCATTCCTTTTCTTCTCCTGTGTTTATTTTGTGTTGAACTAAGCCAGTCTATCCTATGTCAGCATCGTTTGATGAGAATACACCGGCGTACTTGAGTAACAACTTCTTTGCCTTGACCATTTCGTTCGGGGAGAGAATGCTGCGACAGTCTTCCATAAGTGTGGTCACTCTCGTTTGTGCATCCTTGCTAGGGGTCTCACTCGATAGATATCGGCACCGACGTAACCAATCCACTTCCTCACAAGTACCAACCAGCGTGCCTTTTTCTACACATACTTATTAATTGAATACGTCCTCATTTTTGAAGTCGGTAAAGGGTCTTATCTCTCTAATACCAAATTTAAATATTGTTACGCGCCTTAGTCGACGGCACTAGCGCCATCTAGTCTCGAACCGAAGAACTAAACTTCTAGAAGTTGAAACTCGAACTCTCGGTACCTTGCGCGTGTTTACTTGAATATTCTGGATATTTCGGTGCTAATTTATATTTATAGGCGCTGCAAGATGCGATCGGGGAAGTATTGAATTTGGCGAAACAAGCGAAGCTTCGGAGCGGAATAAAGTGAATCAGTGTGATTAAATTGTTAGTGTTTTAAGTTTTAATTGGTGTAAATAAAATTAAAGTGTTAATTTAGGTAATTCTATCGGCAATTTTTATTGTCACGACCTCAAGGTCGTAACAATTGGTGTCAGAAGTGGGATAAAATCATGCCGATTTTACCTAAGGAGGAAACGGAGGGTGTCCGTACCCGCAGTCAACGCCAGCATGAGACGGACCAGCGGAGATTTGGTGGTGCAACGGCGCAGACGTCGGAGGGCCAACTGCCAGCCACGGAGGCTGCGGACCCGTCATTAGCTCCTATATCTGCAGCACCTGACTTAGGTGCTCTGATGGCGATGCTACAGGAGCAGCTGCAGCGCGGACGAGAGGAACAGGCCCGTCTGTTGAAAGAGCAGTAGGAGGAACAGGCTCGCCGACAGGAGGAACAGGCCCACCGACAGGAGGCACAGGTCCGTCGTTTGGAAGAGCAGCTGCGGGGCGGACAGGAGGAACAGGCCCGCCGGCAGGAGGAACAGGCCCGTCGTTTAGAAGAGCAACTCCAACGCGATAAGGAAGAGCAGATGCTCCTCATGAAGGACCTTCACGCTACCTTCGGAAAAGAGATTCGGGAGGTGAAGGATAAGGTTGCTCAATATGACAACCACCTGTCGGAAGCTGAAACCCGAATCGATCGAGTAAGCAATCGGGTTGACAACGTAATGGCAGACGTGAAGAAAACGCTGGACAACCTTAAACTTAGGGATGGAACAACAGCTCCCGTATTAGCTACAACACCTTCGCTACGTGGATTCAAAGTGCCGCCGTTCGACGGGACCTCTTCCTGGTCAGCCTACAAAATCCAGTTCGAGGCCGTCATGAAGGCTAACGGTTGGAATAAAAGCCAAGCCATGACTGCACTCACCCTATGGTTGCTACCGGATAGAACTCTGTAATAACCAGAGGAGCAGCATTATGGAAGGAATAAAGTTAAGCCCTAGCTGATCTTTACTTAGGGCTAGAATTGCAAGTCATCACTATTAGTCGTAAAGTGTATTTTATTATATTAATTCTATATAATATCTAATATATAAATTCTTTTTTAGGAAGGATGCTTGGTACTACCACCTGCTTAGGACCCTGTAATTAATGAAATTAAAAACTCAAGCATACCACTGCAAGACTTCTAGACACAGTAAGTTCATTCTGTAGATCGGACAATAAATAAAAATTAAAAATCTGAAGGTACTCCGGGTTAACGCTGACATTGGGACGTCGGTCACCTCAGTCTGCCGTAACCATGGGTGCTGGAAAGCACCCGAAATGTCTGGAATTAAAAATCAAAGAAATAAAACGCGATAAAATCGATAAAAATAGTTGTTAAAAAAACTGCATTTGTGAAAATAAAAACTTCAAATATTTTCAAAACCCCGACTTTTTTTAAAGCAATTCCTTTACCATTTCATTGTTTTAATTGCATATTATCATATCTATATGCTTTTATATGTGGGCACTCATGGCCGAAGTGTCTATGAAGACTGGGCATTGCCCTGGGAACCCTTAGATTCGGTCATATTGTTACGAGCTTTGGGTTCGTGACAATAAAAATTGCCGATAAAATTACCTAAATTAACACTTTAATTTACTTTACACAAATTAAAGTTAAAACACTAATAATTAAACACACTAATTCACTTAATTCCGCTCCGAAGCTTCGCTTGTGTCGCTGAGTTCAACTCTGCCTCGATCGCATCTTGCGCCACCTATTTATTTAAATTAGCAAAATATCCGGAATGTTCAAGTAAACACGCGCAAGGTACCGAGAGTTCGAGTATAGATTTTCTAGAAACTTAGTTCTTCGGGTGGCGCTGTCGGTCGAAAGATTTGTGATGTCATAAACTGCAACGCTCCCCTCGCTCTCGTTCCTGACACTAGATGGCGCTAGTTGTGTCGTCGACTGGAGCGCGTAACAATATTGAAGTCGGTTGTACAGTTTTTAATTTTACCATTTTGTCTGGGACTTTAATAACCTATTCACACAGATTACCCCCTAACTATTTGCTTGTGCTAAGGAAGAGGACAAGGACGTCAAACACCCCCCCCCACCCGACGTTTCGGTTGATTTACGTCACGATTGGTGCTGTAAATCAATCTAAACGTCGGGTATTAAAAACGCATTTACCAAAATACTTCTTCGTGGATATCCATATCATAAAAGGCAGCTACTGTCCAAATTTCAGATTTCTACGTGTAACGAGTTAGGCTGTGCGTGATAGAAGAGTCAGTTACAGAGGTCACCCTCTTTCATAAATTACTAATATCATCTAGTAGTTATCACAAATGGACTAAGCTACATTATACAATAAATTTTATTTATTTAAGTTAGTTCATATTTTGTAAAGTGTAAACCCTTTGAAATTATGGTGAAGGGTATCTTACGTTAGCAGTATAATGTTAGTATCTCACCTTATATAATCACCGTCATCATCATCATTACAACCCATTACAAGTCCACTGTTGTACATAGTCCTCCTCCAAGGAGCGCCACAAAGCACGGTCTTCAGTAATCTGTATCCGTCGATTTCCTGCATCTCTTACCAGGATGTCACCTCACGTAGGCCACCCCCAACTTTGCTTACTGGTGCGAAGCTGCCCCTCGAGAACCTTTTCTGTTGTCGGTTCTTCACGGCTATATGGTCAAGCTATATGGCCGGTTTCACTTCAGCCACTTCAGCTAACTGATCCGTTGGGCCATGTCGGTTGTTCTGGTTCCACTGCGGATATCGTCAATACGAAGTCATGAAAGGCCATAATTGTTTTGATAGGCCCTGATCCCCTGATACTTAAAATGGAATGCTTTAGCCCGTAATTACACGGTGTTAATGCTGCTTGGAAAGAAACAACTAAGGGGGGGGGGGGGGGGGGGAAATAGCAAATCAGACAACTCTTAGACAGAAAACGAACTCTATCATCTTGTAGAATAATTAGGTAACTACGAAATTTATCCCGAAAACAAACAATTTGTTCTTTTGCTCAAATGGCTTCGGCTGGAATATGAGCACGGACCCGTGGTGTATAAGTCAGACACTTTGACGATTAGGACACAACAACTTTTATGTATATTATTTGATATAAGATATTTATAAAAAATATGAAACTATCTATACTTATGTTTTAGATTACGTTGCTTATAACTTATTATGTAAACCAGTTTAATTCTTTACAGGTATAAGTAAAAATATGATGCCGCAACCATTTTATTTATATCCAGCCGTTGGTAAGAATCTTTTACTCGATCAATTATCATTCATCGCCGAAACCATTTTAAATCCTACCGCTGTGCTCAATTTAAACACCGAGAAGTAAATAAATATCACTAACCAAACAGAAACAAAGATACTCCAAGGATGGCTGTCTAAATTGCTTGAATAACAGCTCGTCGTCTTAACGTAACAGTCGTTTACTTAGACATTAATCATAATTTTTCAGTTTATTGTAAAACAATTTTCACTCAGCATTTCTGCGTTACTTTATGTTACATTTTACATATTACCTATAATAATAAATTTAACTTTGCATTATGTCAATTTTGTTGTGCTGTTTTTATCAGGTGTTTATTTAAATATTCGCTTAATAGATACTATCATATAAATTGTTAACTACAACATCAAACATAACTAAAACTGAGAAAATACTTAAACTGAACATACACCTAAACTACAAATACTGCATAAACGCTGTTTCTCTGCGAATCTGTGTACTTTATGATAATTGAAATGTTTCTTATTCTTACAGGTTCCCTACAACTTTTAATCATCACATTTAAAAACTCGAAACTTATAAATGCTGCTGCCAATGATGTTTTCTTTTATATAATTATATACATATTACATAATAAAGCTTGTAATTCTTTATAAATCAAACTTATATTATGCTGAATTTTTCTGTTACCTAATAAATTTTCTGTCATGTAGGTATTACGGCTTTTACTAGCACGCCTGCGCCGCGGTCTACAACCTTAAGCCCTCTAGAAGCATATCATTTGAGCAGTTACCAATGGGCGGTATCTTTGTTGAACAGCTCCTCTGACTGTATCATACTACAAGCCAACGGGACCCAAGTAAACCTGAAGCTTACGAAAGATTCTGCTGTAAGTTATATATTTCTTTATGTTATGATATTTATGAAAGATGAAAAAATTAATAAACCAAGTTGCGCGTAATAAAATTAAATGATGTGTTTTATTACATTGCGGAACTTGTCTAATTAATTTTTATCATCTTTTTTTATAATGGATTTTCTAAGGAAGGATGGAATGAATAAGGAATAAGGCTCTGGCGAGGTGGCGACTGACGAAAATCCACAAAATCTGCCAAATTTAATCCCTTGGGTACGGGGTAGCATTACGTACTGTTATCGTAGGGAGTATAGTTACATTTTTGCATATATGCACTTCTCAATTGCCATATTTTAGAATATGATCCATGTCCAGTTGTGAACTTCAAATTGCTGATAATGTGATGATATAAGGTCGGGAAAAAGTTTCTTTGTATTTTATATACAAATTCAAGACATTCTTCTTTTCGAAGTTAGATTACATTTAATTGTAATAAAAAATAATGTGCCATTTTGTTTGATAACTTTTTGCCATCTAGTGGATACTGTCATAATCCCATTAGTGTAGAAATCTTGGGATTTTTGTTAAAAAATGCGACAAATGTCGAAAATCAGACAGTACTCTCATGATGTTAACCAAACACTACCCAAAGAAATATGAAAAGACCGAAACGGGTAAAATCTGAGGGTGCAAGGTCTGGACTATGTGGAGGATGCATTAACACTTCCCAACCAAGCTCTCCAAAAATTCGCTAAGTGGCAAAATGTGTGTAGTATGGCGTTATCATGCCGAAAGCCACTCCTATTCTCTTGATAAATTCTGGCCGTTTTTCTCAATTTTTTGCTTGAGTCTCATTATTTGTTGGCATTAGAGATCCGATTCGATGATTTTGTCCAGCGGTAAAAGTTCATAAGAAACGATGCCCTTCCAATCACACAACATCACCTTATTGCATGTTAATCCGGGTTTCGCTACAGTCTGTGCAGCTAGGTCACAACAGGAGCCCTTTTGGCCATGATCTTTTTCATATGTTGTTGTCGTAGTTGATCCACTTTTCATCACCTACAATATTTTGTCACGTGATCAATCTTTTCATAAAGGGTTCGGTTTTATTACGTTTCAATAGAAAATCGCAAATCAGTACACGATTCATTAAGTTTCTTGAGTGAGCTCGTGTGGTACCCAAATATCGAGCTATTTTGTAAAGCCAGACTTTTTCAAATGGTCAAAACTGTTTGTGGTCAATCATCAATTTCTCGACTTAGCTACTAATATTCCGATCTTGCTCCTCTTTTTCAAAAAGGGCCATCGACTTTATTCGTATGAGGGCGATCAGAGCGAGCTGCATCTTTGACAGCAAAATTCCCGCACTGAAAACGCTTGAACCAACTCTGTGCTACTCTTACTGACATTGCATTAGATACATAAACGTCTTAAGACGCTAATACTTTACGCGGCTTAAGATGCATTTTTCCCTTTTTTAATCGACTTAATTCGTCGGAATACTAATACTTTTTTTTATATAAATGTGCACCGATTACTGGAAGACGCCTGAACCGATTTAGAAAATTATTTTTTTGATTCAAAGAATATATTTCGGGCGGTTTTAAAATATCAACAATAATTTATATTCATGTTAAAGTCGGTTGAACAAAATTTTTAATTTAACCACGTGTAATAAAACTTCAAAATGTTTCGAATTTATTCGTTAGATTCACTCATTTTAGCGGACAGAAAACAATTTAAAAATGGCGGGAAAAGGTTTTTTACTTTTTATTTTTCTTTATATTAATGTCCTTTATGTATTGATATCAAAACCACCCAGATACAAACAGTTCACCAAAGAGAATTTTATTCAATTTTATACAAACGTAATACGAAGAAACTTTTTTCCGGACCTATTAATATGGTACATTAATATGAGTTACCAGACGGTCTAGATTCTTCCGACATTTTAAATGATCTCCAGACTCATGACAAATCTCAAAATCTCTAGACAAACAACTTCTCTTCACATCACAGCTGCCTTTGATTTAACAAAAGCTGAGTTGGTAATAAGACTGAACTTAACTTTGAAGTAAATTGTTTTTTTTTATAGGTGACAAACTAGCACACAGTCCACCTGATGGTAAGTGGTTGCTGCGGTCCATAGACATCTACATCTGTCCTCGATTACAAATCAAAATGCACATGCATTGTCACTCGTGAGGACTAAGATGGAATGCCTCTTTCCAGTAAAAAGGGTATCTGATTCTCTACACTCACCATACGAAACACAGCAGCATTAAGCTACTATTTCACGCTGGTATTCTGTGAGAGCGTGGTCCTTCCCCGGTCGAACCGACCAATTCGTGCTACAATACTACTAATATAGCTGCAGGATGGCTCTACCACGTATGAAAACTATTTGAACCGTTGTAAACCGTTTGAATTTTAAATAATTTCTGAATGCTATTAAAAGCTCCAAATTAGTGGACTCAGTAAAGTCCAATGCCAAATACATGTGGTAACCTAAAAACTGAGTGTACATAAATTAGTTATGTGTTACAATGTTCTTTTTATACCCTATTAATTTAAAAATTTACTTTTTATTTTACATTTTTTTTAAATTATTTCTCCCGACAACAATCCCCAAATCCCGACATTTTCAAATTATATCCAGATATTTTGGTCTTCCGAACTGGCAGTCCTAGGTGCATATTGCACTCTTCGTTTATATATTTATTAATTTTATTGTACACCCAGTTTTTTTTCGTTTTGTTACAGGCTCCTAAGGTTGAAGGCGGCGACACCGAATGCCCAAGTGCAACAGACAACTCGGCAGGCCTGTGCGTGTACCTGACGCGATGTGAAGCGGCCCAAAGCATCACCGTTGACGTCTACAGTCGCGCCTACTGCGTAGTCAGCGATGGGTACGGTCTTTTTAAATAAAAATATTTACCTCACCCAGTTTACATACACAAATTGCACAAGGACAAACATTTAAATACTTGCAATTAATACATTTACAAATGTTGCACTGGCAAATATTTTCGTGCCATTTTATTTTTATAGACTCTTTAAACTGTGGTGAAAACAGTGTTCTAATCATAATTTGTGTTCTTCTAACCGATTTCAATCACAGTAAAAAGCTTTAGAACCCTCGTTCAGCTATCAGCTGCGCTATAAATATAATACTACGGGTATACGCGCAAGACCAGACATTCACAATTCCGCACCGATCCTCAGACGACTAATAAAGCTACAATTACGAGGCATTCCTTTTAAGTTTTGTCGATTGACCAAAAATACAACTAGAAGCTCATAGTACCGTTTATTGTATTCCATTCGCTTGAACTAGTTATAAAAACAATTATTCCACTCCAAAGTGGGTGTGTTTAATATGGCTGTTTTGAAAGCGTCGACTGCTTCTTCACCGGGCTGGAACTTGATCACGAATTTTTTTCGTAATTTTAGGAAATGTAAAGAAAATTTTATGGCTTAGGTAAGGACTGTATGGAGGATGGTCAAGAATTCCTACGTTTTCCTGCTTCAAATACTCAATCGTTGCCAGCGTTGTGTGAGCTTGCATTGTCATGGTGTAGGATGATGCGTTGCTTTGGGTTAGATTTCCGAAGTTCGGCAATGACTTGTGGTAAAGAAACTGTGGTATACCACTCTGCATTAACAGTTCTACGATCTTCAAGTGCAATCGTCGCAACGTAGCCGGTTTTCGCAATTAACGTGGCCACCATTTTCTTTGAAGTGCTACGAGAGCGGACAACTTTAGTCGGCTTGGGCTCGTTTTGGAAGAACCAGACTGTTGATTGTTGTTTAAAATCTGGATCATAGGCTTAGATCCAAGATTTGTCACCACTGATGATACCGTTGATGATTACCGACGTGTTTTGACTCCCCTCGGTTGAACCATTGAGGAGTTTTCTTACATCCTCTAACGCAGATCTCCTTATTATCGCCGGAAACCAAATGCGGGATCCAACGGCAAATTAGTTTCCTCACAACAAGCGCTTCATGCAAGATCTTCTGAGTAGTTGTTCCTGAGATGCCTAATAACGCTTCTATCTCTCGATATGTCAGAAGAGAATTAGTTTCCTCACAGCAACGATGTTATCTTCAGTGAAGGCTGATTTTGGAAGTCCTTCACGAGATTTGTCACTAAGATTGGTATGCCCACGCATGAATTCTAAATACCAGCGCTCGACAGTCCTCAGACATGGAGCTTCATCATGGAACACAGAAGTTAGCTCGTCGAAATACTGAAGCCGTGATAGACCTCTTCGAAACTTGTAGGAAATTATTGCACGGATATTTTCCTTAATATGATTCATTTTCATACGTGACCTGACAGATGAAAAACGACTGTGTGAATAAACAAATCCCCATACTTTCAATTGTTTTGAGATTCTGACTTTAAACTAATTTGAATATTGAACAGTTCCAAATTCAGAATTGCCGGTAAATATGTAAACGACAGAACTTAAAAGGCATGTAGGTACTAGCCTACTAATAAAACCCAAATCCAGTAAAACGATATATTTCTTGCTTCGATTTGAATTGGTATTCTTGGCTCTGGATTTATTTTTATTCTGGATTTAATCACTGAATCCTAAACAGATGTTAGCACCCAGTTATTTTCTCTATTGAAATCGGAATGAGTTTAGGTTTTTAACATCCAGAGCCTTGTTTTGTTATTAGGAATTTGTTTTCCTTTCGAATACATTTAGTCTATAAAATCTGATGTAGCGACGGTAGAGAACTTGAACATGTTTGTAGACTTGGTATTTTTTCACATAATAATATTATAAATAATATTCATAACGAAATGTTTTATTTTCAGTTACGCTGGTGTTTGTTGTCCAAAAACCGAAGTAGACAAGACGCACTGATGGTCGTATTACAACTGAAAATGAAAACTTCTTTACATTGTGACTACATACATTAAATGTTAAGATTTTCTAGATAAAATTCTGTTAGTTCATATCGTGTACATTAAAAATTAAAACTCACTAAATTCACATTTTGTACAGGTATTAAAAATAGTTGAGAATTAATTTTTGGTAGTGCATTATATCAGCACCACACATTTACAGATTTTTTGAAATACAAAAAATATGCGTGCTGACTTAAAAAATAGCAATAATCTTTAATTTTGTAAAACAAATTGTGACAATAAAAAAATTAAAAATTAAAAGTGTGTTTTCTTTGTATAGGTATTTAATGTCCCCATACTGTACTGATTATTATCAGAAGATTGAAGTGGCAATGGGTTAGCTATAGAGCTGGATGAACCGACAGCCAACTAGGATGAAAGGTTCTCGAGTGGCAGCTGCGTGCTAGCAAGGGCAGTGTTGAGCAGATTTTTAAACTTGTTATTATTGTGGACAGAAATCCTAATCGGTTGTAGAATAAAGTAACTTTTTCAAATTTTGCCGAACCTCAAATATCTACTCACCTCCAAGTTAACTTTACTTTTTTATTGTTTTTTTAACCTATTGAGTAGACTACGAAATGTCACAAGGTCTGCGTAATTACTAGAAAGGGGTAAGTAATATATGTCCGAATTAAAAAAATATCTATTATATAAAATAGATATCGTTTGATTTACTTTTACTCTGCTTCATAATGTAAACATAATTCATCAAACTAACAATTTCAATGGTGCCGGCGATGAACGAAACCGGGTAGTTCGCGTTTACTGCGAGCACTTCGCATTTGAGTTACCACGGCTCTTATATATTTTTTTGTATTCAAGTAATAAATTGCTTACTTTTAAATAAACGCATAAATTAAATTTATTCATTAATAATTGAATAAATAATATAATTTAAAAAGTATCATTCAGCGCTGGGTTGCGCTTTCATTCGCTTACGCTAGTGTAACCAAGTCCAGTAGGTCTAATTTAGGGACGTATGTAAAAACAATCGGGAATTTGATTTTAAAATCAGGACAGTTACAATGGCTACAAAAAGCAGGTTTTTTTGGCCATTGTGGTTGCCATTAGTATACTGGTCTTTATGACACAATGCGCAATGTGCTTTATTATTATTATTTTGGACTGATCAAATGAACGAACAATTTTGCGCCCAAACATCGGAAAAACTGTTAACCCTACAAGCGCCATAAAAATCCCATGCAGTCGCATGCGCCCGGCAAATCCCGAGTGGTCGCATGCGACCGCACCCACCCACAGCACTTAAAACCATTAAAACTTATATTTAGAGACTACTTTTGTGTGAAGAAGTTTGGCATTATGAAATCTATACAAAATTCTCTATCCTGTAGTCTAAACCAAAATCAGGTTTTACTTCATTAGAAGAAGATTTTATTGTATTTTTATAACAAAAAAAAACATACCAAGCGAATGTCGGCAGCGTGAAAATCACAATTATTTCAATATATATTGAAATGAACGTAGATTATATATAAATGTTCATAGAATAACAGTTTTTATTGCACTAGAGGATAGAGTATTTCATATTGATTATATAATCAATATGAAATACTCTATGATTACTACTGATTATGTAATTGATTGTATAATGCCAAACTTCTTCACATAAAAGTAGTCTCTATACATAAGTTTTTATGGGTTAAAGTGCTGTGGGTGGGTGCGACCCCATGAGACCACTAGGGATTTGACGGAATATGGCCGCGGTCTCATGAGACTGCTAGTGTCTGTGTGCATTTTTCTTTTTCGGTAAATCAGCACTTGTTGAACAATAAGTTTTCGTTGCGGACTCTGAACTTTCTGAATCCCTCATTTTAATTAAATTCTGAAAATAGTAATAAACGTTATGAACTTACAACGCATACCCTTCAAAAAGTTGTCAAAAATGGCATCATACAATATAAAAAGGCTTTTTAAAAGAGCACACGTTCATGCATTATGCATGGTTATAATACCTCAAACCTTGATAGCCTAGATAAAATCCTTGCATCTAACATATAATGTCATTTTATTTATTGAAAACAACAGCACCCACAACGGATTGAAGAAATTGACTAGTGGAAGTACTTAGTCACAGGACTTTGGCATTTTACTAAATTAACTTATCTAAACAGCAGCATTAAAGTACTACTGTATTGACTACTACCTAGTAGAATGAAATAATAAATAAATCGAATTAACGACATAGATGCATAGCTCGATGGGGCGGGTGGTAGTAAGGGAGAAAAATAACGAGTCGGCAGCGCAAAGTTTAAAACTTTGATGTTTACTATTTAGTCCGAGTTTGGTGATAAAATATGAAATTATCAAATTAAAAATATTTCAATGTAGTACAACCACAGTAACAGCTTACAGATATATTCAATTTTACTGCCAAAATAGTCGATTGAAATACAGACTAAGGAGGATAGTGAAAATTCGAGACATTTGGCGTCCCGATCAAGGATAAATAGGGACGTGTCACAACACCCCTGAAAATCGGGACATTCCGCGCAAATCGGGACACTTGGCAACACTAGTTTACGCTATCGGTATGAATGAACGCGAATGCGAACGGTGGCGGGAAAAACTGATACGTCCTATCTTACTGTATATATTTATTTATACTCTTTCGTCCAATCGCTGGGAGGACCCGTAGATTCGTAGTTAGTGACCCGGAGCGTACTGAACACAGAGTACTTTCTAAATACTGAATTTCAGGTATATATTTATTATACTCTTTGGTCCTATCCAGTCCTATCGCTGGGAGGACCCGGAGCGTACTGAACACAGAGTAGTTTCTAAGTACTGAATTTCAGGTATATAGAAAGTACTCTGTAGTACTGAATCCTGAATCGGACGGCGGCGTCTGGGCACGCTGATTTACAGTATTTTTAAAATAATCATATAAAATAATCGACTAAATAAAACTAGCAAATGTTTTTTTGGATATTTAACAATATCTGTACTTTGATGAAATAATTAAAATACATAAATTTATAATCAATTACACGGAAAAAAACGACATTAAAGTGGACAGTTTTGGTGAATTTATAGCCTATTGTTTTTTCATATTAAATCAAAATAGTTTCGTAATTTAGGCTTTGTGTTGCACTTCAAGACTATGTATTTCGTTATAACAACGGCCTACCTCAACGGAGACTAGCTATTGGCGCGGGACAAGATTATAGTGCCCAAGTGTATGCGCAAGCACAGGTGCACTCTCTATTCCTTCACTCTCATCCGACCGACGAGACCGGAGAGAGATCAGGCGCAGGCCCAACAGCTTTACGTGCTTAGGGGTATATGTGTTCTGTGTTTCCAAGGCACGTGGGTGAGACACCGCCAAATTCCTGACTCCGGTCAACTACGGTAAGCATCTGAAATTATTAACCTAGTAAGATTTATTTATTTTATTTTATTTATTTATAACATCATTACAGTTATCAAACCAATGTGATGCTATAACTAACCTAAATATCAGAAAAACTACAGCTGACTAATACATAATAAATGTAATGATATCTATGGAATCTATCAACATGATTATAAAATAAAATACTAATTTAAAAAAATACAATTTTCTCACTGCATGTAAATATGTCAACATCCTGTGAGATGATATTACCATAGTGAATAGCACGTGGCAAGGGTGCATTCTAAAGCAACTACGTCCTAGCAGCGGGCACGAGCTTGCCGGCCTCCCACACACTTTATTATAAATAGCGCGCTAGAAATTTGTAGTATTTTATACTCTGTAGCGTGATATTGATTTATATCCGTTTTGAACATCTGTGAAAGTGTGAGAAAATCATTGATGTAATAGCATTCTCTGTCTACGGATATAAGTTTTTCTTATATCTATGGAAAAAATAGTATCTCCCATGCAGTGGCGTAGCTACCTTGGGTGGCACCCGGTGCGGAAGTTGGTGGTGTCACCCCATCGAAAGTAAAAAGCAATAAATTTTATATGATAAAGGACATGAATTATTTATTATTTATATATTAAAGAAATAAGAAAACACAATAATAACTAAGACAGAAAAGGAATTGTTATACAATTAAAATTTCTACTTTCTAGCTTTGACAGCTGCAAACTCAGCAATGACTTCATCGAAATTTATATTTTGTATTGCCTCGTGTTCGATATTTTAATTCGCTAATATACCAAGATTGCTAAGTCGCGATTGGGTCATTGTTGCCCGCAAACAGTTTTTTTATTAATTTTAATTTTCTGAAACTCCTCTCACATGAAGTTACGGACACGCAAACCGTCATGAACAATTTCAGTGCACTCAATATATAAAAATAATAATAATAAGTTTTAAAAAATCTAGAGACACACAATGAGTAACCGTAACATTAGCGGCTTTTAAATGTCTTCGCAGTCTTGGAATCTACAAAAATAATTCGGTTTCTGAGACCTCATCATAAAAATCAGTAAATTTAGATGTAGCTAATTTCAGTTCTTCAGTATTCGCCAAAAGCAAAACATTAGTTTGTACGATCTCGAACAATGAAGCTACTACATCTACATCTTGAAGAGACTTCGAGAGCGTCAGGCTCTTTTGCGGGAATCCCAGAATTATACATAGAGCTGAGCTAGTGCTTGTGGAGGAATCCCCGAAAAAGAAAATTTTGTGCTAGCGATTCATTTATTTTTTGTTTGTACATTGTTCTTAAAGTTGAGAGACCGGGCGGGTGTCACCCCAAAAAAGGTGACACTCGGTGCGGCCCGCCCCCGCCGCCCCTCTTTAGCTACGCCACTGCTCCCGTGCGTAGTATCTACGAAGTATATTACAATGTCTTTGAGTATCACGCGTCATCATCATCATCATTACAGCTCTTCACAAGTCCACTGCTGAACGTAGGCCTCCCCCAAGCAACGCCACAAAGCACGGTCCTGAGCCACCTGCATCCATCGACTTCCTGCATGTCTTACAAGTTTGTCACTCCATCTAGTGGGAGGATGCCCTACACTACGCCTACCGGTACGAGGCTGCCACTCGAGAACCTTTCTTCCCCATTGGTTAACGGTTCTTCGAGCTATATGGCCGGCCCATTGCCACTTCAGCTTACTAACCCGTTGGGCTATGTCGGTCACTCTGGTTTTACTGCGGATATCCTCATTTCGGAGTCTATCACGCAGAGAAACTCTGAGCATAGCCCTCTCCATAGCTCGCTGAGTGACCTTGAGCATCCTCATACGGCCAGCATTGAAGGACCACGTCTCAGATCCGTAAGTCATCACTGGCAACACGCACTGGTTGTACACTTTAGTTTTCAGAGATTGAGGTATACCTGACGAGAAGATGTGTCGTAATTTCCCGAACGCTGCCCAGCCGAGTTCAATCCGTCGATTGACCTATCGGTCGAAGTTGGACTTACCGAGTCGGACTATTAGTCCCAGGTAAACGTACTCGTCAACAACTTCGAGCATAGTGCTCCCAACAACTACCGGCATGGGTGTGACATGGACATTAAACATAATCTTTGTAAGTCCATGTTCATCTTAAGACCTATCCGTTGGGAGACACTATTGAGGTCATTGAGCATAGTGCTAAGGTCCACCAGCGATTCTGCCATAAGGACTATATCGTCGGCAAATCGAAGGTGAGTGATGTACTCGCCATTGATGTTAATACCGTATCCTTTCCAGTCCAGTAGCTTGAAAGCGTCTTCCAACGCAGCGGTGAAGAGTTTCGGGGATATAACGTCACCCTGTCTTACACCTCTCTGCAGTTGGATAGGTTTCGAACTCTGGTTCTGTACTCGGATAACCATCGTAGCCCTACTGTACAAAAACTTCAGCACTTCGATATACCGACAGTCAACTTGGCACCGCCGAAGGGACTGTAGCACCACCCAAATTTCGACAGAATCAAAGGCTTTCTCATAGTCCATATATGCCAGGCAAAGTGGCAGATTGTACTCTTCGGTCTCCTGTACAATCTGCCGCAAAGTACGTACGTGCTCTATGGCACTGAAGCCTTTTCGGAAACCGGCTTATTCGGGAGGCTGGAAGTCGTCGAGTCTGCGTGCGAGACGATTCGTAATGAATCTCCAAAAACAGCACGTAGACGCGGCTCAGAAGGGAAATCGGTCTGTAGTTCTTCAAGAGAGCGTTGTTGCCTTTCTTAAAGAACAAGACCACCGCACTTCTGCTCCACGCCTCCGGAGTAGTGCCACCATCGAGGACGGAATTGAAGAGTTTCTGAAGTACCGGTGTTCCACCCGCTTCCAGAAGCTTCGCTGTAATTCCATCCTCGCCTGGGGCCCTGCCGTTTTTAAGGTGCTGGAGAGCCATTCTAATCTCGCTCAGACTGACGTCCGGGATATCATCGGAATTGTGTCTTGACTTGCTCTTGGACTCACACTTGCGTGTGGCTCCAACGATGATGTGTACAGCTGCCCATAGAACCTCTCAATCTCACTCAAAATCTCAGTTGTCCCGGAAACGATGCTGCCATACTCAGTCTTCAGCTTTGACAGTTGGCTCTTTCTGGCAGACAGATCTCTGGCAAAGACTTTGGAGCCCTGGTTCCGCTCGATCGCTTCTTTAATACGAGCAGTATTAAAGTTGCGTAAGTCTCGCCACATGCATTTTGAGATCCGTCTGTTCAGTTGCCTGTATACTGTCAAATCTGTTGACGATTGCAGCCTCATCTCCCGTCTAACAGCCATGAGATTAAGAGTGTGATCGGAGAGTTTTTGTGTTCTTCTGCGGCGGGTCTTGCAGAACTTAGCTCCGACCGCATGGACAGTTTCCACGAGCTTGTCATTCATATTGTTCACTGCATTGCAATCTTCTACTTTGACTTCATTAGACGAGACCTCTCCAACTTAACGTTTAGGTTCAGTGAGCCACTAACCATTCGGTGATCGCTGCCGGTTTTTTACCCTTGCGATCACTGAGACATGGCATGGAAAATGGCATGGCTCTGGAAATATCCTCATACATTTTCTCCACCTCCTCATCGGGATGTGCCGAGGTTGGTGCGTAGACCTGTACGACCTTCAGCGAATACCGTTTGGTGATTCTGAGTATCAGGTACGCGACCCTCGTCGACACACTCCCAATCTTTACAACGTTGTTGACGAGGGACTTGTGGACGATAAATCCGACACCTCCTTGAGACAGATGGTCGCCCTCCCGGTGATAGAACAAGTTGCCGGACTCGAAGATTACCGTGTCCTTCCCCTCTCTTCAGACCTCAGATAATCCAATAATATGCCAGCAACTTGTCTACCTCTTCTTACAGCTCCAGTATCTTCTCGTCAGTCCTCAGGGTGCGTGCGTTATACGTTGCCAGGTCGAGTTGTCGTGGGTGGCAACCGAACCTCCACCGGAGATTCTTAGCACCCCCTGCCCCGCCGTTACCATGGTCGCCACCGTAGCCAGGAATAGCGGGGCTGCCGGGGACTGGGGGCCGTTTGTTTGCGTCGTTGCTCATGGGGGGGATATTTGCCATAGTTGCCACGCTTGGCGAGCGGGTTGGCAACCGCAGGTTTTTATTATGTTATTGTTGTTATTAGGAAGATGCTGCTGCCCATCTCCTTTCTGTGTCCCTCTGTCTTACGACACCCACGGGAAGATATGGGATAGTGGATATTCTCAACCGCCACTACACGGCTAAAGTATCATGCGTAGTATCCTCATAGTAGTCTGTGGTAGTCACTGACTTAAATAGTGGTAGCGTAGGCAGAGAATCCTATAGACACGTAGACAGAGAAACTTATAGACTAATGATTAGCGTGGCCTCGAGTGAGAAAGGACGATAACGTAGTTTTAGGTTATACAATAATCTTTATGACTTTTAAACCTATAGATAAAAAATTTATTTCTTCTAAGAACTGAACTGAACAAGATTCACCAATCTTCAAAGCTCACAAAACACTTTATCGCATAATCGCGAAGTGTGCAGCCTCCGTGATTACTTCCTGGCGAGATCGGATGATCCATTCTGTAAGGACATCATTTCTTGTAATAAAGGACTTACCCCTCTATCCTTAGCCAACGAGCAGTGGCAAGACCCGGCAGTATAGAGCATTTCCGATCGTGAGACCGTATGGAAGGAGAAGGAGCTCCACGGGAGGTTCTACAAGGCTCTACATGAGCCTTTCGTAGACACAGTAGCCTCCCTCCACTGGCTACGCTTTGGTGATCTCTTCGGGGAAACCGAGGGTTTTGTCTGTGCAATACAGGATCAGGTTATTAAGACCAACAACTATCGGAGATACATCCTAAAGGATGGCACCCTTGACATCTGTCGAGCTTGTCGCCATCCCGGTGAGTCACTTAGGCATGTCATCTCCGATTGTTCGGCGCTTTCTAACTCTAAGTACTTGCACAGGCACAACCTAGTAGCCAGAATTCTTTACCAGGAGCTCGCTCTGAAATACGGTCTCGTGTCTCGGAAATTGCCGTATTACAAGTACTTGCCGGAAGCCGTGCTCGAAAATGATCGCGCCAGGCTCTATTGGGACCGGGCTATCATCACAGACAGGACTATTCTTGCGAATAAGCCTGATATTGTGCTGATGGACTGGGCACAGTCAAGGATATTTTTGGTCGACATTACCATTCCGTATGACGAGAACCTCGTGAAAGCCGAAACAGATAAGCAAACAAAATATCTGGACCTGGCTCACGAGGTGACCGACATGTAGGGTGGTCTGCCGACCGAAATTATTCCTGTAGTCGTCTCTGCGAACGGGCTAATCCCAGTCAGCCTCTCGGGTCATCTGAGGCGGCTGGGACTACGTGGCGGACCGCTGCAGGCTCAAATGCGGAAGGCGGTGCTCCTCGATACCGCCCGCATCGTCCGCCGGTTTCTTTCCCTTTCCCCCTAACCCTCGGCCGTTTGGTCTCCCCTGCCGAGGGCCTCCATCTGGTAGGGCTTTTATTTATTTATGTATTTTTAAATTTATTTTATGTTATTGATATTTATGTATATTTATCTTTTCATCTTTATTTATAATTATGTATTTATAGAACCCAACCAGATGAGAAAACTATATTGATACCCCACAATAATAATTAGGCGTAGGGAAGTGACGACCCCATCGCCCGCTGACGTAACGGTTATGTGACAAAACCGCTACGTCAGCGCAGTCAGTCAGCACCTTGCCAAGAGGTGTTAGTGCCGTGCCTCGGAAAAAATTGAAGGTGCAAAGGCCCGCTTGTGCACATGGCCTCACCATGAAACGGCGCCGGGTCTGGGCGTCTCCCGCTAAATGACGCCCTAAAAATGGATGATGGAATTAAATAGAACGCGCAAAGGGCCGCCGCCTGGAGGTCGCCAGGGCGCGTCGCTGGACGCGACAGCATGCGAACCGCCAGCCGAGCGCGAGGTGCTGCACAACCACCCAGCAGCCCCTCGCATCCATCATCCCCACCAGCTGGCTTGGTGTCGGCAGGGTCTTCGCGGACCCAGCAATCGGCACCCGCCACTGGTGGAGTACGCCGCATGCGTTGGACAACCCAGATGAACAGCAACGCATTGCGGGCGTATTTTAGGGCGAAAGGGGGAGATACTGGAGGTTTTGCGTTTCGGGCAAGGATGCATCGACTTTTTGCTGAGCTGGTACTAACTGTAACCGTCACCGAGCAAAACCTGGCAGACCGAGTTCGGTATATCTTGCGCTTAAATACATTTGATGTCACCGAACTTGAACGGCTACGACGTGAGGCTGTTCCTTCATCGGGTGAAAATGCTGCGGCTGAGGATTCGGCGCCACATCTTGCTGAGCAAACGGCAAATGTGGATGCCGCCGTGAATACGCCAGTTGTGGTTGATTCAAACGATGATGGAACAGTCGCCCAGGAACTGGAACTAGAGCAAATGAGGAGTACATTGGAAGAGGCGATTGTGGAAACGCACAGTACGCCTCTCGAAAATCAACCGCGACTTCCCCGCTTAGCCCTAAGCAAGTGGAATCGGGCTGTCGTGAGTCTCAATTCTTTTTGGCGCCGCACTGGCAGTCTGTCGTATTATAGGCGCCAAACTTTCCACGGCTGGACGCGCTACTGGACAAAGTAGTGCTATTCCAGCCTGGAGAATAAGAATTGAAGAACGTATCGCAAAGGTTAGGGCCCTCATCGGTAGACTGATATGCTTCTGGTCAGGCAATACCAGGCCAAGGATTGTTCGCACCGTCAGGATGGCGTTTGCTGGGACAAATGTTAGTTTGTCCCAGTCGGATATAATGCAAAAACTGACGGAGCGCATAGACGACCTGAAGCAAAGAATCGCTGCTTGGGGAAAGCGGACTCGGCGATATACCGAGAAGTCGACACGGTTCAACCAGAATCGTCTCTTCCAGAGTGATTAGAAGAGGCTCTATAAATCATTGGAGCGACCAATAGTAAGTGGAACGGGCCCAGCACTAAATCAGGCCGACACGGTCACGATTCTGGCGCAGCCTGTGGTCAGAGCTCGTAAACCACAACGAGGGCCCTTGGACGGAAGTTGTGGCGAGTCAGTGTGCGGGTATTACGCCCATGGACCCCGTCATCATAACGCCGGATAACGTAGCTGAGGCCGTCCGTAGGGCCCCCAACTGGAAAAGTCCGGGGCTTGACGGGCTGCATTACTACTGGCTTAAGGGGTTCATGGTGTGTCACGCTGTGCTCGCCCGACAGTTTCAAGAGGCTCTCAATCAGAAGTCGCTCCCAAGCCTCTTCACTACTGGGGTCACACATTTGGTTCCTAAAGATCAGGGTGCCACAGACCCGAGCAAATACCGCCCCATCACGTGTCTACCGACCATATACAAGACACTAACATCCATTTTGAGCGCGAGAATCGCTCGTCACCTGGACTCAAATCAGGTGATGTCGCGCGCTCAAAATGGATGTCGGGGTGGCGGTCGTGGAACCAAGGAACCACTCCTCATTGACGCGGTCATTGGCAAAGTGGTGAAATGCAACCGTTGGAACTTCTCCGCCGCCTGGATAGATTACAGAAAGGCATTTGACTCGGTGCCCCATACATGGCTAAAGAGGGTCCTCGAGCTGTACAAGATTGACTGTACAGTTCGAGACTTCCTCGAGCAGTGTATGGGGCAGTGGAGTACGATCCTCTGTCGTCTAGGCGAGCGGATGACGGCTGCGGAAAGCCGCATAAGGATAAGAAGGGGTATATTCCAGGGCGACTGTCTGAGTCCAATCTGGTTCTGCCTCTCTTTGAACCCTCTCAGTACTTTACTGGAGGGCTCCGGGAGGGGATTTCAGCTTCGGAAAGGAAGTACAAAAGTGACCCACCTTTTCTATATGGATGACCTCAAATTATTCGCCTCCAGTCGCTCCCATCTTATGGAATTGCCAAACATCACTAGTGAATTTAGCAATTCTATTAGAATGGAGCTGGGGACGGATAAGTGTGCGGTCCTCCATGTTGAAAGGGGAAGAATTGCTAACTCTGAGGGCATAGACTTATCTATGCCCGTCAACTTAAGGGCCCTTTCCGAGGCTGAAACTATATATTTATATTTATATTTTTGATCGACATTACCATTCCGTATGACGAGAACCTTGTGAAAGCCGAAACAGATAAACGAACAAAATATCTGGATCTGGCTTACGAGGTGACCGACATGTGGGGTGGTATGCCGACCGAAATTACTCCTGTAGTCGTCTCTTCGAATGGGCTAATCCCAGTCAGCCTCTCGGGTCATCTGAGGACTCCGTGACGGACCGCTGCGGGCTCAAATGCAGAAGGCGGTGCTCCTCAATACCGCCCGCATCGTCCGCCGGTTTCTTTCCCTTTCCCCCTAACCCTCGGTCGTTTGGTCTCCCCTGCCGAGGGCTCCCACCTGGTTGGATCTTATTTATTTATGTAGTTTTTGTATTTATTTTATTTTATTGATATTTATGTATATTTATCTTTTCATTTTAATTTACAATTATATATTTATAGAACCCAACCAGGTGAGAAAATTATATAGATACCCAAAATAATAATAATTTATTTATTTCACACCTAGCTATAAAATTATAAATTTGTACGTAAAGTTAGCCTGAAAAGGAACACTGCTATTAAGGATTATCATTAATAGGTATTGTAGTGGATGGAGTGCAAAGTGGACTGTATTTGACTAATTATTTATTATAATTTACTTTTGTGATGAAAGAAGAAACTGAAAAATTGTGATATCTATCTGACTAATAAACTTAAAGAAACTATTGTGTAATGAATGAGAGCTAAGTGGACTGTATTTATTTAGGTTGCGTTTTAATCTTGAAGAAAGAAGATGATGAAGAGGGCTGGTAACAGTTAGTTCAGTATCTTCTTTCTTCTTCTATTTTTTATTTGAATTCCATGCCACAATCTCGTAACTGCACATTTAATTTTTCTTCCGCTGCTGATGAGGATATAAAAAAGATTATCTATTGTATTAAGTCTATGGCAGTTGGCTTCGATGAAGTGAATAGACTCATGGTCACCTTAATTCTACACGATGTTAATCCTGTTATTACTCACATCATTAATCATTCACTATTGACTGGGGATTTTCCTACACTTTGGAAAAAAGCATTTGTTATTCCGCTGCCCAAAATAAATAACCCCAGTTCTTTCTCTCATTTTCGCCCAATATCTATTCTCCCTTTTTATCTAAAGTTCTTGAAGTTATTGTCCACAAACAAATTTCTTGTTACATTTTCAAAAATAATTTTCTTAGTACATTTCAATCTGGTTTTAGGCCTGGGCACAGTACAACCACAGCTCTTTTGAAAGTTACGGAAGATTTTCGTACTGGAACGGAGAACTCCAAATTTACTGTGTTAGTCCTAATAGATTTCTCTAACGCTTTTAACGCTGTCGATCATGATATTCTCCTAGCTGTACTTTGTCACCTGGGTTTCTCTTCGTCGGCACGGGACTGGTTCTCCTCGTATCTTCGGGGTTGTAGCAGGCTATTAGAGTGGGTCAGATCGTCTCTGATTGGTGCTCGTTGTCTGCTGGCGTTCCTTCCGGAATTCTATCTCCTCTCCTGTTCTCAGTCTTTATAAATCTCATTACATCCCACATTCGCTGTTCGTACCATCTGTATGCTGATGACTTTCAAATTTATGCTCAAACTGAGGTGGCAGGTATCGATGATGTGATTAAGAAGCTTAACTGCGACCTTAACAGTATTTATTATTTGACAGATAGATTTGGTATTAGGGTTAATCCATCAAAGTGTCAGGCTATTGTGGTTGGTAATTCTCGTAGATTGCCTAAAATTGATATGAAGGTGCTACCTCCTATAATTTTTAATAATGTTACTATTCCTTACTCAACAACTGTTAAAGATCTTGGCTTAGTTATTGACAACACCCTCACTTGGCGACCGCATATATATAAAGTGAGCAAAAAGGTCACTCACACTCTGCGTTATCAGTAACGTCTCAAGAATTTTTTACTGATAGGGACTAAAGTGATACTAATACAGACTCTAGTGTTGCCTATTTTAGATTATGCAGATGTTTGCAATGCTTGAACTTCTAAACAAACTAGATCGACGTCTTAATAATTGTTTACGCTTCATTTTCGGTTTACGTATGTACGACCACATCGTTATCGTTCTCAGCTTAAATGGCTACCCCTCCGCTATCGCTGATATTTCAGAATACTGTGCACATTATTTTCAGTTTTACACGATCCGTTTGTCCCTGAATATCTGAAATGTATATTTCAGTATCAGGGCGATTCTCATAATCGTTGTCTCCGTTCTGCGGCAAAGTCTAATCTCCATGTCCCCCTCTGTCACACTAGCTTCTTGTATAAATCTTTTACGTCTCATGCGGTAAGATTGTGGAACGAGCTACCGAGCAGTGTACGTGCAGCCACTAGCAAGGCATCGTTCAAACGCTTTCTACGGAATCATTTTCTGGCGTTGCAGGAGTAGTTTGTCGATTAACATTTTTATATCCTTAAATTTTAACTGTTCCCTTTTCCTTTGTATGTATATCTATATAATATATATGTACATATATATACACATTACATATTGCATTACAAGTAATTATGTTTACTTGTAATGCAATATGTAATGTGTATGACTACTTAAAGATGTTTTAACTCAGTTGCACTTTGCACCCACAATATCTTCTCTGCTTAGCCTAGAGGTAAACTGGCAGAGAATGCCTTGTTGCATTAAGTCCGCCTTTTTGTACTCGGTGTGCAAATAAAGTATACATAAATAAATAAATATAGTATGGTAACTCTAATGACCCTTTACCACTTACACCGGGCCATTCCCTTATCGGAGAATCGTTGGTTATTATTCCAGATGAGGATTATAGAAAAGTAAATGTATCTGGATTGCAGAGATGAAAGCATAATCAGATAATGATCAATGATATTTGCAGGAAATAGTCCAAAGAATATTAAGCGACTTTAGCCGTCTAAAGTTTTTTTAACCTAGTGAATTGGATAAGCAAATAGATGCGATTATAAAATCTGGACTGCATAAAGCATGTTATAAGCAATTAGCATCAGATGCAGATTTGCTGTCTCGTCAGGTTGAAATTTCAGTTATTGCATCACATGTTTTTACCAATTAGTCGCCTTGAAATTGCATTTTTTATCATATGTTTGCATAAGTTTTTCATTGTTGCTGATGCATTTCTGCAACTAGTGACATTCGATGATTTTGCTAAAGAGTTATTGAGGATATGATTTTTACAAGGGCATTTTAAGGCATGAGTAGCAATTTTTGTCAATTCGCTAACAGCTCCTTTAACCTCAAAGGCCATGAATTATGTTATTTATAATGGAATGAAAGATCAACACGTTTGTTCAACTCGAGTGTTTACTTATTACTGCTTACTTTCTAATACATCGAATATCACCTACAAGTACGTAGGTTACTTCACCTTTGGGGGCAAAGAAAAAAAAAGAGAAAAAAAGAATATTCTTAACTACTAAATTGCTTAGTCCTATTCTTATGAACAATGTCAATTTTAACATTTATATCAATTTTCACATTTACTTCTAAAACTTCTACAATTTTATAAGGTCCATTAAAAACACAATCTAATTTACGAGCACATTCATTTTTAAGTAAAACAAGATCATTCTTATTATAAAATACAGGATTACATGATTCATCATATTTATCTTTCCTTTTTTCCTTACAAGTTATCAAATTATTTCTAGCATCTCTTAAGGCTACTTGCAATTTATATTTTAAATCTAAACAATAATTATCAGGATTATAAGTGGTTCAACATCATAATTCAAATTATTTGGCAAACGACATTGTCTACCAAAAACAAGTTCAAAAGGAGTGTATTTAGTTTGAGTGTTCACACAATTATTATAACTAAAACACCAAAATGTAACCCAATGGGACCATGGAAAATTCGAATTAGTACAATAAGTTCTTAGAAACGCACCTAAATGTTTATGAGCTATCTCAAGAGAAACGATTAATTGGTGGTGGTATGCAGTTGACGATAACTTATCTATTTCTAATGACTTACATACCTGTTCCATAACCCGAGACATGAATTCTGTCCCCCTATCTGTAGCTATACATTTCGGAATACCGAATCATAAAATAAAGTTACTTACAAAACTTCTGCAACTGTAACCTTCTTTATTAGGCAATGGATACGCCTCTATATATTTTGTTAACTCGCATTGGAGAGTTAAAATATAACAATTTCCATTCTCATCCTTATCCAATGGTCCAACTAAATCAAGGAAAACTTTCTCGAACGTAGTCGACGGAGGTTAAAGTCATAGGTTGTTTGGTATATTTACCTTGTTTCATTTTCTGACATAATGCGCATTTACTTATATATTTACGGATTTTCGAATCTAGTCCTGGCCAATAGTATTTTCTCCTAATATTATTCGTCATTCTAGTTATTTCAGCATGTCCACTAGTGGGTAATAAATAATAGTCATTTAAAATAAATTGTTTCTCGTTTTCATCATAAATTCTCTCTATTCTTTTCAGTACACATATTCGGGGTCCGGACCATTCACTCAACGATTTAACTTCACTACATATTCCTTTTATAAACTCAGTATTCTTTCCATCTTTTACTATGCATAATTCTTTTACTTTTATTTTTTTGCAAAACTCTTTAAGTTTAATTGCAAATTCGGCTCACGAGAAATGCAACTTAAAACCTAAATTAACACACAATAACATTTTATTTGGTACATACATAAAACATTCTTCTTCTATCACTTTATTATTTCCTTTCTTAAATTTTCCTATTACTTCCCTGTCAGTCAACCTCAATTCTACGGAATCACATGGCTGTCTTAATAGTTCCACGACGCGTGGTTGATCAGGCCACTCATCAGGGTACTTATTAAGCGCAGTCTGTTCTACCGTACTATTCTGCTCCATCTTTTCCTTTTGTTGTCTCGTTACAACTGCCAAAACCTCCTCATTCATACATTTCAGTTCATTTGAGGTTATACACACTCTGGATAATGCATCTGCGATTATATTATTCTTACCCTTCACATAAACAATCTTAAAATCGTACTCTTCAAGAATTAAACGGTATTTAATTAACCTACTAGATGGATCCTTCATTCCAAATAAATAAATCAAAGGTTTGTGGTCGGTCATGATAGTAAAAGTTCTACCAAATAAATAGGTCTAAAATATTTAACTGCCCACACTATTGCTGTTAATTCTTTTTCTATTACAGAATAGTTCTTTCCAGCTTTATTTAATGGTCTACTAGCATAAGCTAATAGTTGGTTTTCTATTTTTATTACACAGCACAGCTCCTACAGCCAAGTCTGAGGCGTCTGTTTGCAATACAAATTCATTAGATTCACCAAAGTCTGGGTATTCTAATATTGGTGGAGAAATTAAAGCGTTTTTAAGAAATTAAATGCATTTTGGCAATCTGAATTCCAAATGAAAGGTACATCCCTTTTTAGTAAATTATTTAAAGGCATTGTTATGGTAGCAAATGAAGGTACAAATTTTCTATAGTAATTGCAAAAAGCAACAAAGCGTCTTACTTCATCGGCATTCTGAGGAACTGGAAACTTATCTAGAACTTTAGTTTTTTCTGGGTCAAGTGCTATACCACCAGCGGTTACGACATGTCCAAGATATAAAGTTTTCTTCTTTAGAAATTGACACTTAGCAGGATTTAGTTTTAAATTTGCCTTCCTCAATCTTTCAAAAACGTCTATAAAATTTTGGTTATGAGTGGCTAAAGACCTTCCAAACGTAATAAGGTCATCTAAATAAATGAAACACTTCTCAAACGCTAGTCCTGACATTGCTATTGACATGACCCTACTGAAAGCACTACAGGAAGTTTTAAGACCCATCGATAAACGTTTTAATTGGTAATGTCCTGTACTAGTTGAAAAAGCTGTGTATTTTCTGCTTTCAGGTGCTAATTTTACTTGGTAGTATCCTTGTTGTAAATCTAGATGAGTACAGTAAATTGAACCAGATAGTGAGTCTAAGATGTCTGTTATGTTGGGTAACGGAAATTTATCGTCTACAATGTTTTCATTTAATTTACGGAAATCGATTACTAAACGCCATTTCTGTGAGCTTTCAGACTTTTTAGGTACTAATAGTATAGGACTTGACCATTCGCTAGAAGATTCCTCGATAATGTCGTAATCGAGCATCTTGGTTATTTGTTTATTTACTTCGGTTTTTAATGCATGTGGTAATCTATATTGTTTTGTATATATTGGATTAGTTTTATTTTTTAATGTAATGGTATGTTCGCAAATATTAGTAGTTTCTAACTTGTCACCTGGTAAGAACAAAATATCAGAATATTTAGAACAAATGGTTTCAATAGATTCTTTCTCTTCATTGTTTAAATGGTTAAGTTCTAATAAAGGTAACAAAGATTTAGCCCTATTGGAGCTACTTTTACATTGACTAAATTTAAAAATGTTACTCTCTCAAAGGTTCCACATCTAAAGTAAAAAAATTTTATCTTATTTCCTCATCTCTAGTATTTAAAATCTTAATTGGAACGCGTTTATTTTTCGGTTGAACATTAATTCCTGCCAAAAATAGATCCTTTTCTATCTCTTTCGCGCACACAAAACAATCCTCTTCCACTTCCTTATTCAAATACACATAATGTATAGACTCACTTCGAGGTGCGAGTACTAACGAGTTTCTATAATCAGGTTTATCGAAAAATCGGTAAAATACAATGCTTACCATCAATTTGCAGCTAGGGCATGGATACCGGTATACCGGTATACCGAAATACCGGTATACCGGTAAAATTTTCGGTACTTTTAAGACCGGTATTTGAGGATAAAATACCGGTATTTCGGTATTTCATAATAAGTGATCTATTTTTGCAAGGTTGTTTAAATACTATAGAACGTTCGATTTCTACAGTTCATACTGTTGTTCATACTGCTGATGAGTTTTCATATGACATCAATCACGAATAATCTCGATTGTAGAAAAATAAACTCAAAGTCAACTACGCAAGATACTGTAAGCATATCGTCGCTGATCTTTGCCGGCTATTTACCGACTGAAGACGTGCATTGAAAATACTCTGATAAACTTAAACTCTGCTGTCAAGTTCTCCCAAGAAGAGTTTGAATTGCTGCATTCTATTCAAAAGAGCCCGAAAATAGTCAAGATGACTGAGACACTTTTAACTGCAGAAGCTGCCCTTAAAGAACAGCCCAAACAGAAAGTTGGAAGAACTTTTGTACTAAACAAGATCGGGTGAGTATGTGGGACAGTATCTATAGTGTTATAGCAAAAACTGCCAAAAAATATGAAGACCAACCACTAGTGAAGAATGAAATAGCAATGAGCGCGAAACAGTCAGCAGAGTGGCTTGCGGAAATCTTCTTTCCCGAAGATAAGGAAGAAGAAGATAATGCAGATCATCAGCAAACGAGGAGATTGGCAAACAAAGTAGAACTCCCAGAAATGCTATGAAAATTAAATAACCAAAAAACAAGTTTATCTAAATCTCTGGCGGAAGCTCTAAGAAAGCGCATATCGGAAAGACGACAACCTATGACTTCAATTTTACAGTATTTTCATAACCCGGAAGAAAATTTCAACGAGATAACCATCCAGAGTTTCCTAGAATGAGTTGTGATGAAATGCTTACGTCAATTGCTGAACTTATTAATCGATTACAAGAACGGACTCCCAACTCTCTACAAAACAGGAGTGCGATGAGCTCACCTGCTGCCGCTTATGCTTCTGGTGAAAAGGAAACAAGTGAAGATGACACAGGTACTAATAGCAGTACTTCATCTGTGATGGGGTAGGAACTCAATAAAGCAATAGAAAAATCTATGACCTAAAAGCAAAACACATCCCAGATCGGCGAGGAAGAAGAAGATAACATTCAAACATTAATTCGAATTGAAATGACATATGAAAATGGAGGTACGGGAGGTAGGTTTTCGGACGCAGCTTACAATTAATTCTTAAGTATTCATCCCACGAGCGTTGAATCAGAGAAAGTCTTTTCAGCTGCAAGTTACATTTGTAAAAAAATAAGATCATCGCTCAACGACGCCAGTTTGGACGCGTTGTGTTTTCTTCGTTCTATTTTGCAACAAACGCTATTTGCCTGATTAAAGGGCTTGAATACTTGAGTTAAATTAAGCCTGCGCCTACATTTTGATTTATTTTGAAATAATTACTTTCGATACTTTCATTTGCAATTTGATTTTGTTTTAACAATAGTTCATATTCGTAGTTTAAACTGTGACTAAGAAAGATATTTAAAATTGTTAAATGTTTTCTTATCCATAGATAGTAAGACTGATTTTATTACCGATTGTGATATTTGTGCCAATGAAACAATATAACAACAATTGTTGGATCAAATAACGTGTTTACTTTTTTATTCTTAATTACCTTTATTTTATCTCATTTTGTGGATTCTAGGAAGTTGATAAATAGTTTCAGTGTTTCTGCCATATAGCGTAGGAAATTGCTTTAATTAATCTCCACAAACAAGACTTACCAATCGTTATTGGAATCATTTAAATAGTTATTAGCAGTATTTAAAAATACCGAAATAATACCGAAATCTCGGTATACCGGTTATTGTAATTTCAATACCGGTATCAATACCGGTATGAAAATCATTCCGGTATTCCATGCCCTATTTGCAGCGTCAGTAAACTATTTTCTAAATCTATTTTAGCCTTATACCCAGTTATAAAATCTAATCCTAATATTCCATCAACGGCGATAGGTAAATTCTTGAAACTATAAAACTTGCTCGGAAATTTATCATATTTAGAACTGTCTAAAATAACATAACTCGAAGCTTCGATTTTTCCTCCGATTCCATTTATTATTAAATTATTGTAAAATATTTCACTCGACTTAGGAATTTGTTCTTCCTTAATTACCGAAATAGATGCACCGGTATCTACAAGTAGTATAATCTTCCTATTCTTAACATAAAAATTTACGAATTTAGTGTTACCTCTACAAGCAAAAACTAAGTTATTAAGTCCGAAAAAACTGGTTACTCTCTCTCCGTCTAAGTTATTCCGTCCGAAAAAACTGGTTATCAGCAGTTCGTACTGGCCTATCATTTTGTAACGCTAATATTCTATTGTTAAAATTACCTTTCTTGTTGTTGTATCCCCTTCTGTTTTTTTAGAACATGTTTTGTCCTCTACCTCGCGGCGTATACTGGAACCTTGATATCTATCAAAATTGTTATTATTATTTTGGAAGTTAGTACCTCTGTTGTTGTAATTGTTGTGGTAATTTGTCTGGAACCCTCGACCTCTGGTTTGGAATCTAAAAGAACGATTATTGTATCTACCTCGACCTCTAGGAAAAGATGAAATTTTCATTACCTCTGCCTGAGTAGATGACGATGGAGTGGATTCATCCTTGGCCGCTTGAATGGCTTCTTTCAGCTATGTGTAATTTCTAGCAGCTATAATCGTACTTAACTTTTCATTTTTAAGTCCATCCGTAAATTTTTTAATCACCATTTTTTCATTAATTGGTTTCACAACTGTACTTTTAGCGACGTCACCGTCAGCCTGTGAAATATTCAAATCGGTTAATAGTTTTTCAAGTTGAGATACCTATTGTTCAATAGTCCTATAGCCCTGATTCAGAGACTGTATCTGATTATGTATTGCAGTGAAAGATTTTTTTGTCAATAACTTATTACGAAAATCTTGAATCATCAAGTCTACTGAAGTATAAGAATTGGATACGCGCAACTTAGCATTTTCTGATAGCCTGCCCTTGAGAACAAATTTAATTAAAAGTTGCTGGCCTTCACTACTAAGCATGTCTGCATACATTTCCACAGCATCAATCAATCGTTTCGTAGTATCTTCCCTATCATCTAAAAGAGGTATCAAGCTACAAGCAGTTTTCAAATCAAAATCCATCTTTTCTGATTTCATCTCTAAGCTGGGTGAAACACACAATTTCGCTATTTCTGCAAATAGAGAACAAATTTTGTCATATGTTTCAGTAATTAAAGATATTTCCGACTTATCCTTAATATTACTTAATGTAGAAAATATATCTTTACTATTATTTAAATATATCTCGGCTTCGTTCAACTTACTTAACGCAATAGAACCTTTATACCTACTTTGTCCTTTTTTAATCAAATATTTCCTTATTTCTGACAATTGCTCATAATCTTTTATTATTTTCTCAGCCATAATACCATTAATTTCATATGGAAACTAAAGTTAACTTGCACTTGGTTCATATTTCATTCAATTGATTTTAATTTTATTCTAAAATGAAGCACAGTCATACAGTGTACCGATTATAAATGCTGAATTGCATCTCGACCGATCGCAGCGGTCGGAATTCTTAGAATTAACACATAACAACAACTATTTTAAATGTTATAGAGAAACAAAATTAAACATGCTACCTAAATTTAACATAATTTTCGTAAAGAATGATTAAAACTACTTTTACGGATTTTATCGCGTTTTTAGCCTGCACCCGGACACGCGCGCTTGGCATGGGTCGCCACGAATTATGTTATTTATAATGGAATGAAAGATCAACACGTTTGTTCAACTCGAGTTTATTTAATACTGCTTACTTTCTAATACATCGAATATCACCTACAAGTACATAGGTTGCTTCAGTCATAACGGAGCGATTATCTGTGCCAATTGCAACGCCGTTTAATAAATCCAAGCAAAACTTCATGTAGAGATTTATGACAATATGCGCCAAAGCAACACCTGTAAGTCTCGGATTATCGTTGTGCAGCACATCTTCTTTTCTAATTTCTAAGTAGGCATCACAAAATAAAACAAAGTCCTCTGGAACGATATTATTTTTAAGATATCGAAGTGATAAACTGAGTTGTTCTGTCGCTGAGATGTCGATTGTTTTGTCTAATATAACAGTAAAATATTTAATCTATTGTACATTATTTATTACAATTTCGAGTGTGGGCGGAAAATTGATTTTTTATTTTGTAAATTTTTAGATTTGCAATTGTGTACGATTTTAGAGGGGGTCATGTCACCTGTGAGCCTCCCCTTCGGTTCGTGCCTGCTGGCCATAAACTAAGTATATTTATCTTACTTAAAATTTCAAACCAAACAACTTGCTTAGAATTAAAAGACGTTATTTTTGCTAGTAATGAATTTGCCATATTTATTGACCCTGCATCTTTGCGGAGCTTCCTATCGGAATGTATGGGCTGCGATGGGACCCCCACGTAATATATAGTAAACAAGGCATCATACACTTTCCACATTAAAACTTAAAGCTTTTTAACTGCCTCAATCCTGCTCTCCGAAAACTTCATGTTTTAGGATTTTTTCAAGGGTGATATCGTAACTATGTAAGCAGATTACTTGCAGAAAATTACGGCTTTATAAAGATGAAGTTTTTATTTAGTGCACTACAGAGCAATATCATAATTTTAATGACGGTTTTTTTGAGCGAAGATAAACCCTCCCTCCATAGTCGTTTTACGAAATTATGCGTCAAAGTTATCTTTTAGGTCAAATACAACAATTATTATAAGCTAAAATACTTTATTTTAAACGTTGTTATAAAGAAATATATAGCCTCGAAGCATTGCATAAATTACGAAACTATTTTGATTTAATATGAAAAAACGATAGGCTATAAATTCACCAAAACTGTCCACTGAAGCGGACAGTTTTGGTGAATTTATAGCCTAATGACATTGAAATATCATTTTTCCGTGTATTTGATTATAAATTTATGTATTTTAAATAATTCATCAAAATACAGATATTGTTCAATATCCAAAAAAAATAGCTCGTTTTATTTAGTCGATTATTTTATATGATTATTATGAAAATGCTGTAAATCAGTCAGCATGCCCAGACGCCGCCGTCCGATTCAGGATTCAGTACCACAGAGTACTTTCTGTATACCTGAAATTCAGTATTTAGAAAGTACTCTGTGTTCAGTACGCTTCGGGTCACTAACTACGGATCTACGGGTCCTCCCAGCGATTGGACGAAAGAGTATAAATAAATATATACAGTAAGATAGGACGTATCAGTTTTTCCCGCCACCGTTCGCATTCGCGTTCATTCATACCGATAGCGTAAACTAGTGTTGCCAAGTGTCCCGATTTGCGCGGAATGTCCCGATTTTCGTCCTTGATCTGTATTTCAATCGATTATTTTGGCAGTAAAATTGAATATATCTGTAAGCTGTTACTGTATTTGTACTACATTGAAATATTTGTAATTTGACAATATCATATTTTATCACTAAACTCGGACTAAATAGTAAACATCAAAGTTTTAAACTTTGCGCTGCCGACTCGTTATTTTTCTCCCTTACTACCACCCGCCCCATCGCGCTATGCATCGATGTCGTTAATTCGATTTATTTATTATTTCATTCAATTTGTAGTAATCGGTACAGTACAGTACCTAACTTACATGCTGCTGTTTAGATAAGTTCATTTGGTAAAATGCCAAAGTCCTGTGACTAAGTTCTTCCATTAGTCGATTTCTTCAATCCGTTGTAGGTGCTGTTGTTTTCAATAAATAAAATGACATTATATGTTAGATGCAAGGATTTTATCTAAGCTATCTAGGTTTGAGGTATTGTAACCATTTGATTATATATGAACGTGTGCTTTTATAAAAAGCCATTTTATATAGTAGGATGCCATTTTTTGAGAACTTTTTGAAGTGTATGCATTGTAAGTTCATAACGTTTATTACTATTTTCAGAATTTAATTAAAATTAGTGATTCAGAAAGTTAAGAGTTCGCAACGAAAACTTATTGTTCAACAAGTTCTGATTTACCGAAAAAGAAAAATGGACACAGACGCTAGCGGTCTCATGAGACCGCGGCCATATTCCGTTAAATCCCTAGCGGTCTCTTGAGGTCGTACCCACCCACAGCATTTTAACCCATAAAAACTTATATATAGAGACTACTTTTCTATGAAGAAGTTTGGCATTATATAATCAATATGAAATACTCTATCCTCTAGTGCAATAAGAACTGTTATCCTATGAATATTTATTTATAATCTACGTTCATTTCAATATTTATTATAATTCAATAAAATAATAATTGTGATTTTCACGCTGCCGACATTCGCTTGGTATGTTTTTTTTGTTATCAAAATACAATAAAATATTTTTGTAATGAAGTTAAACCTGACTTTGGTTTAGACCACAGCATAGAGATTTTTGTATAGATTTCATAATGTCAAATTTCTTCATACACAAGTAGTCTCTAAATAAAAGTTTTAATGATTTTAAGTGCTGTGGGTGGGTGCGGTCGCATGCGACCACTCGGGATTTGCCGGGCGCATGCGACTGCATGGAATTTTTATGGCGCTTGTAGGGTTAACAGTTTTTCCGATGTTTGGGCGCAAAATTGTTCGTTCATTTGATCAGTCCAAAATAATAATAATAAAGCACATTGCGCATTGTGTCATAAAGATCAGTATACTAATGGCAACCACAATGGCCACAAAAAACCTGCTTTTTGTAGCCATTGTAACTGTCCTGATTTTAAAATCAAATTCCCGATTGTTTTTATATTCTGTCCCTAAATAATACCTACTGGACTTGGTCACACTAGCGTAAACAAATGAAAGCGCAACCCAGCGGAATGATACTTTTTAAATGATATTATTTATTCAATTATTACTGAATAAATTTAATTTATACGTTTATTTAAAAGTAAGCAATATATTATTATAATAATTATCACCATAAAAGATATATTTGCTTCTGTGGCGGAGTAGCTTAGCAATGAGTTGTAACTACTACTACTACTAAATATTTCTTCGCTGACGCCCTGACGCCATAAAGGGGTAAACCCCAATCTTGTAGGTGACTTTATTATAAATTAAATACAAAAAAAAAATGTATAAGTGCCGTGGTAACTCAAGTGCGAGTTACAAGAAGTGCTCGCCGTAAACGCGAATAACCTGGGTTCGATCCTCGCCAACACCAATGAAGTTGCTAGTTTGATGAATTATGTTTACAATATGAAGCAGAATAAAAGCATATCAAACGATATCTATTTTATATAATAGACATTTTTTGATTCGAACATATATTACTTACCCCTTTTTGGTAATTACACAGGCCTTGTGACATTTCGTAGTCTACTCAATAGGTAAAAAAAAACAATAAAAACTGTAAAGCCGACTTGGAGGCTCGGCGAAATTTGAAAAAGTTACTATATTAAGGATTTCTGTCCACAACAATAACAAGTTTAAAAATCTGCTCAACACTGCCCTTGCTAGCACGCAGCTGCCACTCGAGAACCTTTCATCCTAGTTGGCTGTCGGTTCATCCAGCTCTATAGCTAACCCATTGCCACTTCAATCTTCTGATAATAATCAGTACGGTATGGGGACATTAAATACCTATACAAAGAAAACACACTTTTAATTTTTAATTTTTTTATTGTCACAATTTGTTTTACAAAATTAAAGATTATTGCTCTTTTTTAAGTCAGCATGCATATTTTTTGTATTTCAAAAAATCTGTAAATGTGTGGTGCTGATATAACGCACTACTAAAAATTAATTCACAATTATTTTTAATACCTGTACAAAATGTGTGTTTTGTGAGTTTTAATTTTTAATATACACGATATGAACTCACAGCATTTTATCTAGAAAATCTTAACATTTAATGTATGTAGTCACAATGTAAAGTAGTTTTCATTTTCAGTTGCAATACAAGCATCAGTGCGTCTTGTCTACTTCGCTTTTTGGACAACAAACACCAGCGTAACTGAAAATAAAACATTTCGTTATGTTGAATATTATTATGTGAAAAAATACCAAGTCTACAAACATGCACCAGTTCTCTACCGTCATTACATCAGATTTTATAGACCACACGTATGAGAAAGGAAAACAATATAACAAAATAAGGCTCTAGATATTAAAAACCTAAACACATTCTGATTTCAATAGTGAAAATAACTGGGTGCTAACATCTGTTAAAGATTCAGCGATTAAATCCAGACTAAAAATAAATCCAGAGCCAAGAATACCAATTCAAATCCAAGCAAGAAATATATAATTTTACTGGATTTGGGTTTTATTAGTAGCTAGGCTACCTACATGCCTTTTAAGTTCTGTCGTTTACATATTTACCGGCAATTTTGAATTTGGAACTGTTCAATATTCAAATTAGTTTAAAGTTAGAATCTCAAAACAATTGAAAGTATAGGGATTTGTTTAGTCACAGAGTCGTTTTTCATCTGTCAGGTCAGGTATGAAAATGAATCATACTAAGGAAAATATCCGTGCAATAATTTTCTACAAGCTTCGAAGAGGTCTAACACGGCTTCAGTATTTCGACGAGATAACTTCTGTTCCATGAAGGACTGTCGAACGCTGGTATTTAGAATTCATCCTAAAATCAGCCTTCACTGAAGATAACATCGTTGCTGTGAGGAAATTAATTCTCGAAGATCGTCATCTGACATATCGAGAGATAGAGGCGTTATTAGGCATCTCAGGAACAACTACTCAGAAGATCTTGCATGAAGCGCTTGTTATGAGGAAACTAATTTGCCGTTGGATCCCGCATTAGCTTTCCGGCGACAATAAGGAGACCTGCGTTAGAGGATGTAAGAAAACTCCTCAAAGGTTCAACAGAGGAGAGTCAAAACACGTCTACGATATCATCAGTGGTGACAAATCTAGGATCTATGCCTACGATCCCGATTTTACACAACAATCAACAATCTGGGTCTTCCAAAACGAGCCCAAGCCGACCAAAGTTTTTCACTCTCAAAGCACTTCAAAGAAAATGGTGGCCACGTTCATTGCGAAAACCGGCTACGTTGCAACGATTGCACTTGAAGATCGTAGAACTGTTAATGCAGAGTAATATACCACAGTTTCTTTACCACAACTCAAAGAAATATAACCCAAAGCAACGCATCATCCTACACCATGACAATGCAAGCTCACACAACGCTGGTCAAACGATTGAGTATTTGAAGCAGGAAAACGTATAAATTCTCGACCATCCTCCGTACAGTCCTTTGTTAAGCCCTAACAATTTCTGTACATTTCCTAACATTAAGAAAAATTTTCGTGATCAATCGTTCCAGCCCGGTGAAGAAGCAGTCGACACTTTGAAAACAGCCATATGAAACACCTCCCTACTTTAGAGCGGAATAATTGTTTTTATAACTGGTTCGAGCGAATGGAAAACAAAAAAAGTACTTTAAGGTTCTAGTTGTATTTTTTAGTCAAACGACAAAACTTAAAAGGCATGCCTCGTAATTGTAGCTTTATTGGTCGTCTGAGGATCGGTTTGAAAGAGTAGGAATGTCCGGTCTTGCGCGTATACCTGTATATATATTTCTAGAGCAGCTGATAGCTGACCGAGGCTTCAAAAGCTTTTTACCTTGATTGAAATCGCTTAGAAGAACATAAATTATGATTAGAACGCTGTTCCACCATAGTTTAATGAGTCTATAAAAAAAAAGTGACACGAAAATACTTGCTAGTGCAACACTTGTAAACGTATTAATTACAAGTATTTAATAAGAGTTATAAATAATCGTTTTGGCGCTAAATGTTTGTACTTGTGACCGGGGAAGGACCACGCTCTCACAGAATACCAGCGTGAAATAGTAGTTTAATGCTGCTGTGTTTCGTATGGTGAGTGTAGAGAACCAGAGACCCTTTTTACTGGAAAGAGGCATTCCATCTTAGTCCTCACGAGTGACAATGCATGTGCATTTTGATTTGTAATCGAGGATAGATGTAGATGTCTATGAGCCGCAGCAACCACTACCATCAGGTGGACTGTGTGCTAGTTTGTCACCCTATCCTATATTTAAAAAAAAAAACAATTTACTTCAAAGTTCAGTCTTATTAGTAACTCAGCTTTTATTAAATCAAAGGCAGCTGTTATATGAAGAGAAGTTGTTTATCTAAAGATTTCGGGATTTGTCGGGAGTCTGGAGATCATTTAAAATGTCGGGAGAATATAGACCGTCTGGTAACTCAGATTAATGCACCATATTAATAGGTCCGGGAAAAAGTTTCTTCTTTCTATCTGGGTGGTTTTCATATCAATATATATAGGACATTAATAAAAAGAAAAATAAAAAGTAAAAAAAACTTACCGGACATTTTTAAATTGTTTTCTGTCCGCTAAAATGAGTGAATCTAACGAAGAAATTCGAAACATTTTGAAGTTTTATTACAAGTGGTTAAATTAAAAATTTTGTTCAACCGACTTTAACATAAATATAAATTTATTGTTGATATTTTAAAACCGCCCGAAGTATACCTTTTGAATCAAAAAAAAGACGTGTGACACTCGGGGACTGCCGCGGTAAAGCTATTGCATAGCATTTTGTATCAACTTATGCAATTATAATTATTTATTTATTTTATTTATGCAGTATTTCTTTTTCTTTGATATTAATTCAAGTTACACTTTTTGAGCGTGGTGACCGATAAGAAAACCATTTTTTTCTTTTATTAAATAAATAAATAATAAATGCACTTTGTTCATTCATATTCAAAACACTTTATACACAAATTTTACAAGTACAGCTATTCACTGTTGTACATAAATACCTATACACCTATATACTTTCTCATAAACAGCTGCTTTTGTATTCGTCCGATTTCGGAGCAGCTCGTCTCGATTCGTTTGAGCTTCGTAGAGTCGTACAATACGTCTAGTTTCACGCACACAAACACCGTGTCGAAGACTGCCGAAAAGAAATGACGTTAGACAATGCACGGCCTTCAAGCCACATCTCCGTGCCCGTCGGAGTGGGGAGCGTGAGGTTTTTTCGTTACGGAATTTCTGGATTCGGTCCCCGCGCTCAAGGCCCGCGATAGAAGCTATGCAATAGCTTAATAATTTTCTAAATCGGTTCAGGCGTCTTCGTGTAATCGGTGAACATTTATAAAAAAAAGATTCCGACGAATTGAGAATCTATTTTTTTAAGTCGGTTAAAAAAGGTAAAAATGCGTCTCAAGCCGCGAAAAGAATTTGTGACGTTTATGTATCTAACGCAATGTCAGTAACACAAGCACAGAGTTGGTTCAGTCCGGGAATTTTGCTGTCAAAGATGCCGCTCGCTCTGATCGCCCTCATACGGATAAAGTCGATGGCCCTTTTTGAAAAAGAGGAGCAAGTTCGGTATATTAGTAGCTAAGTCGAGAAATTGAGGATTGATCACAAACAGTTTTGACCGTTTGAAAAATTCTGGCTATACAAAATAGCTCGATATTTGGGTACCACACGAGCTCACTGAAGAAACTTAATGAATCGTGTACTCATTTGCAATTCTCTATTGAAACGTTATGAAACCGAACCCTTTTTGAAAAGACTTGACAAAATATTGTAGGTGATAAAAAGTGGATCAACTACGACAAGAACGTATGAAAAAGATCATGGCCAAAGGGTAGTCAAGCTCCACAGACTGTAGCGAAACCCGGATTAACATGCAATAAGGTGATGTGTGATTGGAAGTGTATCGTTTATTATGAGCTTTTACCGCTGGACAAAATCATCGAATCCGATCTCTAATGCCAACAAATAATAAGACTCAAGCAAGAAATTGAGAAAAACGGCCAGAAGAGAGCTTGGTTGGGAAGTGTTAATGCATCCTCCACATAATCCAGACCTTGCACCCTCAGATATTTACCAGTTTCGGTCTTTTCATATTTCTTTGGGTAGTGTTAGGTTAACATCATGAGAGTACTGTCTGAATTTCGACATTTGTCGCATTTTTTAACAAAAATCCCAAGATTTCTACAGTAGCGGGATTATGACAGTATCTACTAGATGGCAAAAAGTTATCAAACAAAATGTCACATTATTTTTTATTACAATTAAATGTAATCTAACTTCGAAAAGAAGAATGTCTTGAATTTGTATATAACATACAAAGAAACTTTTTCCCCGACCTTATATCATCATATTATCAGCAATTTGAAGTTCACAGCTGGACATGGATCATATTCTAAAATATGGTAATTGAGAAGTGCATATATACAAAAATGTAACTATACTCCCTACGGTAACAGTACGTAATGCTACCCCGTACCCAAGGGATTAAATTTGGCAGATTTTGTGGATTTTCGTCAGTCGTCAGAGCCTTATTCCTTATTCATTCCATCCTTCCTTAGAAAATCCATTATAAAAAAGATGATAAAAATTAATTAGATAAGTTCCGCAATGCAATAAAACAGACCATTTAATTTTATTACGCGCAACTTGGTTTATTAATTTTTTTCATCTTTCATAAATATCATAACATAAAGAAATATATAACTTACAGCAGAATCTTTCGTAAGCTTCAGGTTTACTTGGGTCCCGTTGGCTTGTAGTATGATACAGTCAGAGGAGCTGTTCAACAAAGACACCGCCCATTGGTAAATGCTTAAATGGTATGCTTCTAGAGGGCTTAAGGTTGTAGACAGCGGCGCAGCCGTGCTAGGAAAAGCTGTCATACCTACATGACAGAAACTTTATTAAGTAACAGAAAAATTCGGCATAAAGTTTGATTGATAAGAATTAAAAGCTTTAATATGTAATATGTATATAATTATATAAAAGAAAACGTCATTGGCAGCAGCATTTATAAGTTTCGAATTTTTAAATGTGATGAATAAAAGGTGTAGGGAACCTGTAAGAATTAAAGTACACAGATTAAAGAGCGTTAGGTGGATGAATGTTCAGTTTAAGTATTTTTACAATAAACTGAAAAATTCGATCGATTAATGTCTAAGTAAACAACTACTTATACAGCTGTTGTTCAAGCAATTTGGACAGCGCCATCCTTGGAGTATCTTTGTTTTTGTTTGGTTAGTGATATTTATTTACATATTATTCTCGGTGTTTTAATTGAGTACAGCGGTAGGATTTAAAATTGTTTCGTTGGTGAATGATAATCGAGTAAAAGATTGAGTAAAAGATTCTTACCAACGGCTGGATATAAATAAAATGATTGTGGCAGCATATTTTTCCTACTACCTGTAAAGAATTAAACTAGTCTACATAATAAGTTATAAGCAACGTAATCTAAAACATAAGTATAGATAGTTTCATATTTTTTATAAATATCATATCAAATAATATACATAAAAGTTGTTGTGTCCTTATCGTCAAAGTGTCTGACTTATACACCACGGGTCCGTGCTCATATTCCAGCCGAAGCTATTTGAGCAAAAGGCCAATTTTTTTTGTTTTCGGGACAAATTTCGTGGTTAACTAATTACAGTACAAGTGATAGAGTTCGTTTCCTGCTTAATTGTCTGATTTGCTACTTCCCTCTCAGTTGTTTCTGCCACCAAGCAGCATTAACACCGTATAACTACAGACTGCAAAGCATTCCATTTTAATTACCAGGGGATCAGGGCCTATCAAAGCAATTATGGCCTTTCATGACTTGGTATTAACGATATCCGCAGTAGAACCAGAACAACCGACATGGCCCAACGGACCAGTTAGCTGAAGTGGCTGAAGTGAAACCGGCCATATAGCTTGACCATATAGCTCGAAGAACCGACAACAGAAAAGGTTCTCGAGGGGCAGCTTCGTACCGGTAAGCAAAGTTGAGGGTGGCCTACGTGAGGTGACAACCTGGTAAGAGATGCAGGAAATCGACGGATACAGATGACTGAAGACCGTGCTTTGGAGAAGGACTATGTACAACAATGGACTTGTAATGGACTGTAATGATGATGATGACGGTGAATCTAAAGGTTCCAAATTTAAGGATAACTCAAAAAGATCAGATCTTTATCAAATTTATATGGGACCACACAAGAAGCACCAGCTTTCAAATAAAAAAGAGTCATCAAAACACACATAAAATACAACATACTTTTTAATTGAATACCTCCTCCTTTTCTAAGTCGGTAAAATATACAAGGTCTTTTCTTTCTAATACCAAATTTAAATATGTTAAATAAAGTGTATAAAGAGGTTTATTATAATATAATTGATAGATTGTTGTTTTTTTAAATAAGTTTTGTAAGTACCTAATTTGTACAACGTGTGTTATTATTTTATAATATACTTTGTTGTGTCATGTTTTTCACGAACCAGTGGTAAAAGTAAAATGTTTCATTCAATAAGAACTACTTGTAATCTATATTGAATAAAAATATTCTATTTTATACTGTGAACCTTTTTTATAAACCATAAATCCTCGCAAAAGAACAGCGATTCCTATCAAGGACGATTCGAGAAACTATTGAAATTAAAAACAACTAAATTTCAATGGAGAGGATTGCCGGGTGCTATCATGTGCAGACCAATCCCAAGCATAGTTTACTTACCACTGCAAAACTTCAAGATACTGTAACTCTGCGGTTCGGTTCGGTTAATAATTAATATTAAGTTAATACATAAAAGCTGAAGGTAGCTCGAGCTTTCTACGATATCCGAACGTCAAAATGTGATCACCAAAACGTCGATAAATAAAAATTTTTGGAAAATCCAAGAGTCAATCCACTTCCTATGAGGGTTTGGTTTGGTAACAAAATAATCGTATTCCTGACTTTCAAAGTCTTAGATTATTTAGGTACGTGTTTTAAATTTATTCAGAAATTCATAAGTTAGCTACGGAATATTACAAAGCTCTGTACTCTAATACAGACGAAGACCATGAATTAGAAACCAAAAAGTCGCCAACAATTAGATATGATGACGTACCGCCCATACATATAGTAGAAGTACAGAGAGCCACGCACCCTCAACAACTAGAAAGGGCTCCAGGGCCGGACCCCAATGAGCTCGTTTCGTACGTTACCAAACGAGCTCATTAGGGGCACGACAGGGGAACTGGCTCCAATTCTAACCAGGACATATGACGACATACACATGTGGGGCGTTATCCCAAATCAGTGGGGAGAGCCCACATAATTCTCCTGCATAAAAAGGACCTAGGTAAGTCATTGGCAATTATAGACCAATTAGTCTAATCTCAAACGTCTATTAGATGTTTGCAAAAGTATTGCTAGAAAGTATTACAAAAACCTAAAACGAAAATCAACACGTAGAGCGAGTAGGTTTCGGAAAAAACTACAGCACAATTGATCACATTCTCACTATCGAACAAACATTTGGAAAAAGTAAGGAATACCAGAAACCCATTTACATAGTTTTTATAGACTATTCGAAAGCATTTGACAGTCTGGAACATAATTACATTTGGTCCACTTTAAGATGGCAAGGAGTGGAAAATACCTATATCGAGATACAAAGAAACATTTACAGTATTTACAGTAAGAGCCGCATCAAATGAATGTGGAATGAATACGGCTTAAACATCAAGGGCAATCTTTTAAATCACTTGAGGTTCGCTGATGATATTATCCTGCTGGAAGAAGACCAAAGTCAACTACAAATAATGGTACAAACTCTAGCCAACTGAAGCAAAGGAGTAGGTCTCGAAATGAACTCAAAACAAAACTAATGACCAACTCTACAGAAGTTGACACAGAATTAGATGGAAAAAGACTTGAATATGTGCGAAAATATGTGTACTTGGGTCAATTAAATGTCCCTATCGACCAAACATCTAAGGAAATGAACAAAAGAATTGCTAATAGCTGGAAAAATACTGGTCTCTGAAAGAAATAATGAAAATAATAATATCTCTATCAAAAAGAAGGTTCAACAAGAACAGTTTGAAGAACATATAACTTTTGTTGTGAGAGTTAGTCCCTCAACCAAAATCACCGAGAGAAACTTGCAAAATGCCAGCGAGCAATGGAATTATTAATTAAACTCAAGGATAGAGTTAACAACGCGGAAATAAAAAATAAAACCAAAGTTGCTGACATTCTGGCCCGAACCGACCATCTGAAATGGGGCTGGATAGGTCTTGTGATTCGTTGCAAGACCAATAAATGAAGCAAGCTGGTAACTCTATCTCCACTTACTCTAACTTATGCCGGCTGTACACGCTCGTCGAGACACCACGAGACATGCCTAGAGGTGAGCATTATTTAACATAATCGGTTTCAGAAACTGCTTACGAGCTTGATAATCGTATACCCAGTTTCGTGGACAAAATGTAATGATTATTTTACGTACGCAGTTGACACACACCACGACCGGCACTCGCGTAAGCGTTTCGTTTTGAACAGATTATTATTAAGATGAATATAGTTGGTACGTAACACGATATACGACTCGAACAACGAGAGTAAAGAGTCCCTTCGGGATAGTTAATGGCTTACACGCAAGATGTGGATCATAAAAATTATGTGATGTGATGGACAATAATACTTAGGCACTTACATATTTTGTGACTATAAAATTGTACAAAAGTACTAATATTGACGATGTCACGCGCATATTATAATTATAACACCTATAAAATGTTATATATTCGTAATCATAATCATAACATAACACAGTTAAACTAATGTTAACACCTATATAACCTGTTAATATTTTCGTAATCATAACCTAACAAACAAACACAAAACTAACCTACGCTATACTGTATGGTATACAGATGTTTGTAGCGTTGCCAGGCGTCCGGATAAAGCCGGACACAGTCAGGCTTTTTGTTTGCGTGTCCGGCCAAATTAGACGGTGTCCGGGCCTGTCCGGCATTTGTCAGGCTTTTTATATTTGACCATTTTTTTACATTTTTCATGTACTTAAATACATACTATTGCAATTATTGAAACTAATATTGTAATGAATATTGAATGATTAATAATAAAGAACACTGATTATTTTAATTTAACATTTTATGGTAAATGATATAAGGTTGTTTTACTGTAATTGTTTTACTTTAAAAAATATATTACCATGTTATACTAAGACTGAATAATTAAGGGTGTCCGGCCTTTTTACCAAAATGTCCGGCTAAGCTGGATGGTCTCGGTTTAAAAGACCTGGCAACCCTAGATGTATGTAGCTCATGGCGGCTGAACACGCTCGTCTCGTCGCCTCGTGTGCCTCTCATCACGTATCATTTGAAGTTTGAACTCCACTAAAAATAAAATTAATAACCCATTGCTAAGAAGGAGATGGGGGATAGTTTCTATTAATTTACCGTAACAGTACCATGGACGGTGAATAGAATAGTGTATAGCTTGCGGCTTGCGCCACGAAAGATGAACAGTGCGGTGCGGTATGACATACGGGGAAGCGAAAACATAGCAACGGGCGACGATCTAGCCCCAAGTAGTGTCACCCTGCGTCCAGTCACCCGCGCACATACTTCTGTCGTCTTGCGTACTATCGATATCGAAAGTGTTAGCGACTACCTGTTATACAATATTTTAAAAAACATATATATATATATATATATATATATATATATATATATATATATATATATATATATATATAAATAAAGTAAATAATTATTCAATAAACCTGGCTCTTATGACTTAAATATTGATATCGGCATTAAGAGTATGAAATATTTTATGAGATTTGTAAAACTTAGCAGGATCTATTGAAAGATGACTGTAATTATGTAAAGAAAAAGAGAGGTTCAACTAGTCCCGGAAAAAACACATGTTTCTTCATAAATATAAGTACATATATATATTTTAAATGAAATTAAAAAAAATCAATAATATCATTAAACACTGTATTTAATAAACTTTCTAACAGTGTATTACACTTCTATATACATTATCATCAAAAAAAGGTATTAACAATAAAATCACATATGTCATCTTGAAACAAAACAGAAATTACAAATACAAAATATTTTACTTCTTTAACTAAGTGTACACAAAATACAGAATATTATTTAGCAGCAATTAAAACCTAACGATTATATATAAATACGTTTTCGAGGAGACTTTGATGTGTAGTTATAATGTCGACCTTGGACTTTTTACATATTAAAATGTCATAATACAGTTTGCATTTTTCTGCTTGATGATACATGTTATACACGTTAAGTAATATCATCATTCGCTCTCGGTTTTCAACGCGATACCTACGAGACCCTTTGACTCGAGCGCAAAAACCGACACGCTTCCGAGAGCGCACGAGGGCCACGAGACGCGACGCGACGCGACGAGAGCAGCCTGTACACACTCGTACTCGGCCTGTCTAGACATGGGGCGTAACGTCTTTTGGACGTAATCGGTTGTACGTAGTTTCGTGGATATGAGTAACTAGTTTCAAAACTGCTTATTTTTGTAATTAGTTACATATGTATACAGTATAGCGTAGGTTAGTTTTGCGTTTGTGTTATGTTATAATTACGAAAATATTAACATATTATAGGTAGATATTATAATATTAGTTTAACTGTGTTATGTTATGATTACGAATACGTAACAGGTTATAGGTATTATAACATGTGCGCGACATTGTCAATATTAGTACCTTTGTACAATTTTATACAGTCACAAAATATGTAAGTATTTAAGTATTATTGTCCATCACATCACATAATTTTTATCATCCACATAATACACAAAAATTAACTTAATACAAAAAATATTTATAATTTATTTACACCAATTATATGTCTGTTTATGTACACTAAATATTTATATACACTTTAAATGTTTATTCATAAAGAAAACTATACATGTTACAATATTTATAAAAAAAAAACGCTGTTTTTAAGAACAATGTTAAATAACGCTCGCCTCTAGGCCTGTCTCGTGGTGTCTCGACGAGCGTGTACAGCCGGCACTTAAACTAGTACTAAAATAGCAACTCCAACAGAATAATGTGGAACCCCAAAGTTCGGAATTAAATGGCTATATTATTATCATTATTACTTCGTTCTTCAATAATTTTTAAACCGAATCCGCCTGGCAAGCGTGACGCTTGAGGCACAACTTCCCTACAACGGGAGAGGCCCATGTTCAGCAGTGGCCTTCTATGGGATGCTGAGAAGTAGAATTATTAGCATACTAATATCTAGAAATAAAAATCCATTACAGTCCATTAGTCTCGCTGAAACTCGAAAACTTAACAGACAAAACAGATTTTGACGTTGAAATTTTTTTGTGCGCGTTTGAGTGGGTGCCTGGAAGCTTTATATTCATAATTGGACCCGGTAGGTGAAGCTGCTGTCGTGATCCAGAAATCACTCGTGCGGAGCCGGAGGGGATCGCCAGTAGGTACTGTACATTTTTAATAAAATTACACTGTGCATAAATACAAATTCACGAGTGGCCAAGTTTCCGTGCCGGTGAGTGTAGTAAATCCTTACTTGATCAGAGCTCATGTCTTCAAGTTGGTCTCTTGAAGTCTGAAAAAGGTTAAATAAAGATACCTTTAAAAGAAACGGCGTAAAGAAGAAGCGGATGAAATAGCAGAATTTAATTTTTTTTTTAAATAAGGGTGATTAAACAGTCCACCTGATAGTAAGTGGATGCTACGGCCTATAAATTTATAGGTTCTGTGATAATATCACGTTTCTTTTAAGGTGGACATAGTATTATATAACATAGTAATATAATATAATCTTAGGTATTGTGGGCAAACCTTTGAGTTTGTTTAGTTATTAATATTACTTACATATTCTCGGTGTATAAATTGTACGCTAGTAATGTATAAGTCAATGATTAATTAGCATAGCGGTAGGATTTAAACACGTTAACTGTCCCCATACAGAATTTTTCAGTTCAATCATGTTTTGTAATATTTTTAATCAAATTGATTTAAAATGACTAATTTTTGATAGTCAGCTCACATAAATAACAAATTATCCGGTTTTTCTTAACTTTTGTCCGTGTACCGTATTCGGTATATGGACTTTTGAGTCTCAATAGAGTGTAAACTTAGCGCATACTGTGGACTTGTAAACATCTAGTTAAAAAAAAAACTAAATATTGAGACAAATGTCATTCGAATCGTCTATCCTATCCTCGTCATCCTCAAGTATAACAGTGTACTTGAGGATGACGAGGATCCAATGGGAGCTCACATTTTTATAATCCATTGGCAGTGTTAGGAATATATCTATACGATAACGTTGCTTTGGGTTTTATAAAAAAGCCAAATGAGTGACAATGCGCTGTTAAAACTTATTGTCTCCAATGTTTTTGAAGTTCCATTGCACAAATAAAGCCTTTTTCTTATTTTTTTCAATTACCCACACGTAGAAAAAAATTAAATGTTTTACGTTTTTTTGTTGATTGGTTTGTCTGTTTGTTTGTCTGTTGACAAGTCCTGATAAATAGAGCATACTAAGTCATAAGTCCATGAAGTAAGAGCTCAAAGATAGAGGCAGGGGCGCTTGTACCGTTTACGGTACACGGACGTGACGAACCCATGCGGCGTGTACTGTATTCGGTGCACTGGACAGCTAACGTATTAAAATGGCTTAGGTGATGAACGAAAATTAATCAAATAAAGATTCTTACAGCGTATGGATTTATGCGTAGAAACTGCTTGCGGCATATCTGCAAGGAATTATTAAATTGGTTTACGTAACGAGTTGTAAGTTTAAAAATCACACACACACACACACACATATATATATATATATATATATATATATATATATATATATATATATATATATATATATATATATATATATATATATATATATATATTAGGGGTTTGTATTTTGCATCAGTACCGACTGTTTCGACTGTGAAACAGTCGGGATGAAACAACCGTTTTCAACATATTGGATACTAGCTGTTACCCGCGGCTTCGCCCGCATGGTCACTGGGAAATGAACTATTCATTGCTTTTTGAAATGAAAGAAAACTGAGTTTTATAGCTTTGTCAGAGATGCAGCCATTAAAAGGAAACTGAGCAAAATTGATTCGTCAGCCTATTTACATGTTTTGAAACGCAGCGTATAGGAAAGCATGAAAATCAATGACGTATTATATATAGACACGTCATGAACGAACATCGCGGCGCTTAAAACGGCGAAAATACTAGAACTACTTATACGCGTGAAGAAAGAGAAAGAAAATATGACACCGTACGGCGGGATGCCTGTTGCTTGACTACGCACTGGCTGCATGCGCCGGCCGCCATTAGTCGGCGTCGTCGAATAAAATGAAATGAAAATAGGTAGTTCTGTGAACTTTGTAGTGTTATGCTACTTACATATCATTTTACACTATTTTAAATTTATTTTTCCATTCTGTTTTTGATTTTCTGCATTCACCTCAAAGGTGGATATTTTGCATCACCTTTATTTCCATAGAATCCTGTAACGTTTTTAAACCATAAGAACACAATAACAAATCATTTTCACTTCGTATTTTCACGCTATCAGCACTTTTTAAATCGGTGTCAATGGAGTCTACCTTTTTCGATCTTTCATTTAGTTCTCCGTAACTCTGCAATTTCGGGCTTCGTGCGCGCTGTTACGCTACCTTTTTTCCTATATCAATAATATCTCATTTTCACTTAAATCTTGCCGTTTCTCTATTACGAGCCTAAAACCAAAATTTGACATGTTTTGACATCGTTGTTTATCTGGTTGTCATGGCAATTTTTATTCAAATTCGTTACCGGTCTGATGTTTTTACTTCAATACTTCCACATAAATACTCTTTTCCTCTCCATTACAAAAATTTGCTTTTAATTTAAATAATTTCCCGTTCTTATCCCAGATCCGTAAAAAAGTATAAAAGCCGAACAATCGGCCAATAAAGGAAGTCTCGCTTCAGCTTTCAAATTAGAAGCATCTCCTAAAGGCCTTATCCCGGGGCCGCACTGCCCCGGGATCCTGCAAGCCTCTGTCTTCACCTGAAGTCGTCGCCTAGCCACGCCTACGCCTCCACCAACTAGTGCCTACTGTAAGCGCTGCGTGTACCTACTCCAGACGCTGCGTGTGTCTACTCCGGGCTCTGTGTGTGCCTAGGCCGGGCGCTGTGTGTGCCTACTTCAAGCTTTGCATGTGCCTACTCCAGACGCTGCGTGTGTCTACTCCGGGCTCTGTGTGTGCCTAGTCCGGGCGCTGTGTGTGCCTACTTCAAGTTCTGCGTGTGCCTACTCCAGACGCTGCGTGTGCCTAGATCAGGCGCTGTGCACCTACGACAGGCATAGCCTGTGCATACTCCGTGAGCGGTGAGCACCACTGCCAAGTGCAGTGTGCCACTTTGGTCTTCGGGCTCCGTTTCAGTACTCGTTTACCTTTATTATTTTTTTAAAGAAATAATTGTAATTCACGTCACCCATCATCATCTTCATACCTTTTTTTATTAAAAAAAACCGTAAATATCTTTTAAAATTTTAAGTAAATCATTCGTTTTTGTTCTATTTTTGTTGTTTCGTTGTTGTTAGGTTAGTTTTTTTTTGTTTTTAAATGTCGCTTCACGACAACTTACGCATGAAATGACACATTTTTGTCTAACTTTTGGGGTATAATTTGTACATCGTCTGAAAACACACGACGGCATGTTTTCTTTATGTTTTGCACAGGTTTACACACACGAATCACGATATAATAAATTAAAAACAAAGGTAGCGTCGCGCGACAGGTTGGTGCGTAACTAAGCGCGATGTGGCCAACTGGCTTCATTTCATGTTGCCATTTTAGAGTGCGGACAACATATCTATAAGTTTACACATCATTGATGAAAATAGCCTGTTTATTCCAAATGGAGATGGGATATTTTTTTAATTAAAGGAAACTAAGCATAATTATCCGTCAGGGATGCAGACTGTTGAAAAGAAACTGAGCTAAATTGATTCGTCAGAGATGTAGTTTTCTGAATTGAAAGGAAACTGAGCCAAATAAAAGATCCGTCAGAGATGCAGCCTTTTGAGTTGAAAGGAAACTGAGCTTAATAAGTCCGTCTAGTGTTGCCCAAATGCAAGAACAAGACGAGACTTAGCCAGTCTTGGTCTTGGTCTTGCGCCAATACACCTGGTCTTGTTCTTGGTCTTGGTCTTGCAGCAAGAGTCTCGTAAGTCTCGCAATTACCTATTAGCCTATTGTTATTTATTAAACGTTACTTTAGATCTTAGAACAACTTAACAGAGTAGGCACATTTTGAGCTTGAATTAACATAACCATAGAAAGACCAACCAAATTAATAAATGTCTAAACATTTAATGAGAAATTCGAAAACTCAACTAATACCGGGTGGGGTTTGAACCCGCGACCTGAGCGATCCGTGCCGATGCTCTAACCAACTGAGCTGTCTACCAAGTCTCACGGCTACGGGAGTTAGTCTGTTTCTTAATAAACGCTTACATTTAATAAGCTTACATGTGCTAAAACTTAGTCAAAACATATAAAAAAACAAATTAATGACATTAACTTGATTGTATTATAAAGAAGATTATCTGTCTAGAAAGAGATTGATAGACCCTTATATGAAATGGAATAAAAGAGTTATACAATTTACCATTTATTTAAATAAAAAAATAACATACAATACAAATTAAATTACATAATAGTACACAACAGCTTTGACATTACTGTTACTTTACATTAATTCTTTTGACCAAGAATTAATACAAAGTAACCATCTGGCTGACTCATCACTTAACCTATTTCTATGTTTTCTAATTACTAATGATGCTTTAGAAAATAATCTCTCAGCAGGTACTGAAGTTGCAGGTATTGAAAGAAAATCACGGGCCATCTTCGATAAAGTCGGATATTCTGTCTCATGCGTCCTCCACCACTCTAAAATGTCTTCCGAACTGGCGGCTCTGGGTTTACTTAGGTACTCGTCCAACTCGTCTATAACTAAGCCTTGATGAAAAGATCCGGATTCAGATGACGTCGAGGGACATGCATACAATTTCTCAAAGTCTATTACGTCTTCCTCTTCATCATATTCACATACTTTCTTTTCATTTCTTGGTGATTCTAGAGATGTATTCACTGAGTGTAGACTTTTATATTCTTTATAAAGTTCATTAAATTTGCGCAGGCTTTCTGTTTTAATTTGCTTCCCCCGTAATGTCATGTCAAAAGTCTGAGTCTTATGCCTTGGGTCTAAAATTAAAGAGGTACAATAAATCCAGTTGCTCTTTTTATAATGTTTAAGCAGTACCCGGTTGACCGAGCTTTGCTCGGTATTTTTCGCTCGATTTTTTTAATTCGTGTGTTTTGGAAATTATATTTAGATACAAATTACATACTGATGAATTATAAATAATATTTTTTGATCTTAGCGACATAACAGAAAAAACTGAACTGGTTATTTGAATAAAAAATCATGAGTGCAATTATTTTTATTTAAATTTTCGTGTTTTTAAAAAATACTAAAAAAAGGGCTCGAAAAAAATATATTTTCTCAAAAAAGAAAGAAACTTGAAAAAAAAAATAAAAAAGTCGGTCGGTCGGTCTGGGCTCGAACCGGGGTTTTACGATTTTGTGACCGCCCATTATACCAATAAGCTATTTATAATCATTACCAAACTGTCAAAATTTACCTTCTTATTCTAACTATATTGTAGCAGTTTTTAATTGCCTAAAAACACGGACAAAAAGACATTTTCTAAAAATAAATCTTAGCTAGATCGATTTATTATCCCCGAAACTCCCTGGACACTAAATTTTATGAAAATCGTTGGAGCCGTTTCCGAGATCCCGATTATATATATATATATATATATATATATACATATATACAAGAATTGCTCGTTTAATAGTATAGGATTTTGTCTCGAGCTGCTTGAAAACCCAGAATGAGCCTTTCATCCACTTCGGATCGATTAGGTTTCTCATCTAATTGTTTTACCATGGATTCAATTTTATCGAGCAAGAGATTGAATGATACAATGACTAGCGGTAATGTAACATATTTTTCTCCACCAAGTTTCGTTGATAGAAGTTTAAAGTTTATTAAAAACTTATGTATTTTTTCGAGTATTTGCCATTCACTATCTATGATTTGAAAATCATTCAATTCGGTGACAGAAGTACACAATATGTTAATGCCAGTTCTCACCTTTAAACCAAATCCAATCATATCATGGGTGGAATTCCATCTCGTTGGACAGTCGAGTATGGGGTTCAGATTTGATGGCACGCCAGCTGCTTCACAAGCAGACCGAAACTTCCTCTTCAATATCTCACTACTTTTTATTTTACTGGAAATACTGCGTAATTTTCTTATAGCTGTACGTGAGTCAGCAATATTTGACGCATATTCTTCATTTTCCTCAGTTTCGTCTTCATTATCTTCATACTGCTGATCTTGTCCCTTATTGTCAGTTTCACTGTGTAATGCTAAGGTCTTTAATAAATCTTGCACACCAAGGTTCAAAATGTGAGCAAAGCACCGGAAATTTTGATTGTCTGAATCTGAAGTGTGGCAGCTGTTTGTCCAATTCATACATAAATTCGGTATTTGCAGTTGCGTTGTCGACCGTGATACCCTGTATTTTATCAATTATGTCATATTCCAATAAACATTCGTGGAAAATCGTTGCAATATCTTCCCCAGTATATCGACCGCGTGATGGTATAAAATCAAGGACTACAGATCGATACTTCCATTCGTTGTCTAAATAATGAATAGTGACCCCGTAGTAACTCCTACCAGCAATTGACGTCCATCCATCAATGGTAAATGACATTTTAGATGAAAATGGTTGTAGTCGTTTCTTAAGATTCAATTGAAGCTCTTCAAACCGTTCTTTGACCTTCCTTCTAAGTGTGGACCTTTTAGGAAACACCATATTTGGGCAAATTGATCGAAAATATACTTGTGTAGCTTTGTCATCAAAAAATGAGAAGGGGAGATATTTTTTTACCATCCAATCAACTGTAGCTGTCGTGATGTTGTCAAACAGAAATAAAACAGTAAATCATGTGTCTCGCCGATTATAAAAACAAATGAAAATATGAGTGAATTATAAATACATATTTAACACTATAATCTACATATATATATATATATATATATATATATATATATATATATGGTTGCGCGGAAACCCATTCGTATTTATTTTATATTTTGACGGTAGGTGCCAAGTCGTTTATTCCTTTCCAAAACGATATCACTCATACCCTCCTATCGACACATCGGGGTGGTGGGGTGGGAGGGGAAAGAAGATGATTCTAGAATGTCACGTAATCATCGGAACCGAAGATATATAAGGCACGCGCGACCGACGCGCAGGCTCTTCCCGCCGCGCTCGTCGTTGAAACCACAACGCTTCTCTCCCGACGTACCCCTGGGGCCCCAGAGTGTCTGTCCAGAAGAAGTTCCAGAAGTCGCAGCTATAGTGCTCAACAAAATGGAAGAAACCCCGGTGAGTCAATATTCCTAATAATACTGCCTGCCTGATATAATTGTTTTAACCCGCTCCAATTTTGTTTTTCTCCTAATCAGGCAGGATCCCTTTTCATCGATTTGGCAAAATAATAGTTTAGTTTTAGGGAAGAGCGAGTGCATTGTACCGCATGCTATAGTAGTCGCTTTTACGTAAGCGTAGAAGCAATCGCATATACAGTCCACTTAGATTAATATCTCGCGTAATAGGTTTAAGGTTCGACCGGGGAATTAGACTTCGGCAGCCTTAGACACGTGGCTCCACCATTTTATGGTCACTTCGGCAGGATTTGGACTGGGTTTAGTGGTCGTCCAACTATTTCTGGTCGAATTATTAAATTAATTATTTAGATAATGCACTCTAATTTATGGAATAGACTTAAATAGTGTTCGTTTAAATTTAAATTTTGATTAGGTACTCGCAAAGAGAATTATTCGTTTTATAGCGCTCGTATTTGTTTAAATTTAAAGCTTATTGAATAATTGAAACAGTGTAATAGGAACCGTTTGATACGCTTACCCGACAATTTTGATAAAAATATTGAGTTTAGCGAACAACGCGTCACCTCGACTCGCTGTACAGGTGTTCGATTTAATTACGTAATATGGCATACCGAATGTCCATCCTTCATTTTTTGTGCGTTGTGAGATTAATTGTGATTATTATAACTTTATTATAATAATTTAAAATGGCAGTTAGTGGAAATGAAATCAAAATTAAAACGCCTTATACCAAGAGGGACATACTCTTTTCGCGTATGCAGAATATAAGTGATCATATAAAGAACATTAATATAGAAGCAGTGCGGGAAACTTTTTTAAACGAAATTGAAACGGTGGATTCTTTGCGGACGGATTACGAAAGAATATTAGACCAAATTAATCATTTGGAATTACAAATCGACCCGAAATACATAGTGAACTACCAACCGCTGCTGGCATTCGAAGATGTGTTGTGTCGCGTGAAAAGAACTGCGAAATTCCTACATTCTCAAAACGAAGCAAAGCCGGAAATGCAGGTACGTCCACGTGACCCAATTAGGTTGCCGCCAATAGATATCCCGGTATTCAATGGTGATATTAAGACGTGGCCCTTCTTCTTCAGTAGTTTTCAAAACAATATACACAATAACCCATCGTTATCGGACGCTGAAAAATTATATTATTTAATTAGTAAACTTAGTGGCAGGGCACAGTCGATCTGCTCGGGTTTTACACCTACAGCAAATAATTACTTGTTAATATTCGAAACGCTTAAAACTAAATATGAAGATAGGAGAATGTTAGCTTTCGAATATTTGAACCAGATATTCGATCTTAAACCTATATCATCCGCGAACATCAACGGCTTAGAGCAGTTTCAAGATAAATTTGTGGCATCGGTGGCTGCACTTAAGAATTTGAAATTTAATGACCTTATGGACGTGGTGTTTCTCCATATTGCACTAAAGAAATTAGACCCCGACACCGTGCGTGCGTTTGAAATGGAGCATCGTAGCTCGGAGATGCCTTCCTTTCATTCATTAGCATCGTTCGTGCGAGATCAAATAAAGGTGATGCAGCGCTCTCCGAACGTTAAACAGGAGATTAAAAGGTGCGTCGACCGTAGACAGACTCAACCATCTAAAACAGCAGGGTCGTTAACTTACGTAACTGCTACGTCAACATCACTTCAGCATACTTGTATCGTATGTAAAGATAAACACGGTAATTTATATAATTGTGCGACTTTTCGTAAATATTCACCAAGCGAACGTTATAAATTAGTAAAGACAAACAACCTATGTTTGAACTGCTTAAGCGATAAGCATTTAGTTGCAAAATGCAATTCGAGTTCCGTATGTAGCAAGTGCGCCAGGAAACATCACACGCTATTACATTTTGAAAATAGCAACATAGCGGCGTCAAGTAAAGCGGACAAGGAATTCACCCCTACTAAGGTCAACGATTCTAGCGATCGACCTGGTGATGTCGCTCTGTGCTCATTGGCAAATATGGGAGCACAACCTCCTTCAACCGTGTTACTGGGTACGGCACGTATTTTGGTTAGGGATTCGCGTGGAAACAAACAAAGCGTCCGTGCACTGCTGGACAGCGGAGCCCAAAATAGCTTTATAACGCGACAATGTTGCCAGCGCTTAGGCTTAGTAATAAATAGTTCACTTTCATGTCCTGTAGTTAAAGGCATCGGAGGTACTAGTAAGGCTACCCAGGGATATATAAATTTAAAATTTTATTCTCGGATAGATCGTAATGTTAACTTTGATATAAATGCACTAGTAGTAGATAGGGTCACTGAACAGTTGCCAACCGTTTCGGTTGACACCTCGGCATTGATTGAATTTAAAAATTTGACTCTAGCGGACGACACTTACGCCGTTCCTGGAAACATAGACATGCTCATTGGAGCATCGCTTTTCCCTCATCTTTTGTTAAACAATAAGGTCAGGGGCAACTCCTCGCATACCGCGCCTTACGCACTGGAAACCGTATTGGGCTATGTTATCCTTGGCTCCGCCCCCATCATAGATAGTATTTCGGCAACCTCTTATTGTGGTATGGCTGTCGAACCGCTCGAGTCGTTAGTCTGCAAATTTTGGGAGATGGAGGAGGTGAACGTCCCACCCATAGCTAGCTCAGATGACAGGTTATGCGAGGAAATTTACGTCCGCACGACCGTTCGTGATCGCGACGGTAGATATAGTGTAGCGCTACCCTTTAAAGGAGATGTTTTATCTCTCGGCGATTCGCGTCAAATGGCGGAAAAACGTTTCTACAGCTTGGAGCGTAGGATGCTCGCTTCACCCCAGTTAAAGGAAGCTTACGACGGCGTCATTAACGAATATATAAGAGAAGGTTACATATCACTTGTGGCTTCGAAATTAGATAACTACGAAGACACACCGTCGTATTTCATACCACACCACGGGGTCATTAGGGAGGACAAACTTACATTTAAGTTACGTGTAGTGCTCGACGCTAGTGCTAAAACTAGCACTCACCTGTCGCTTAACGATATCCTCTATAGTGGGCAAAATTTACAGGGCAGTTTATTTAATATAATAGCCAATTTTCGTTTGTTTAGTATAGCACTATCCGCCGATATTCGCCAAATGTTTCTTTGCATAGGGGTCCGTGAATGCGACCGTAGATTCCAACGCATTTTATATCGTTTCAACCCAAAGGAACCTCTAATGGTGTTTGAATTTAACCGCGTTTGTTATGGTTCAAGTCGAGCCCATTTCATGCGTTACGCACGGTGAGAAAGCTCGCTCACGATGAAGGTCCCTCTTATCCTAAAGCTAAGAGGGCAATTGAGAGCGGATTATATATGGGTGATTTTGTGTACTCGGTCGATAGCGTGGAGGAGGCAACCCTAACCACCGCCGAGGTTATAAGGCTCATGAAATCGGGTCAATTCGATCTTGTGAAGTGGACTAGTAATTCGCGTCCGGTTTTAGATACAATCCCACTATAACACAGTCTTTCGGCGATAAAGGAATTCGACGATTCTGATACACACAAGGTGCTCGGTCTGTGTTGATCACCAGAGTCCGACGTGTTTAGCCTTAAGGTAAATCCGCCCGTAGAGAAATGCACAAAGCGCACAATACTGTCATGCGTTGCTAGATTATGGGACGTCATGGGTTTCGTAGCTCCGGTGGTATTATACGCTAAGCTTTTAATTAAACAACTTTGGTTATTTGAATGCGACTGGGATGACTCGCCGCCTGACAGCATTGTTCGGTTGTGGCAGCGTTTTAGAGGGGAACTTCCTTTACTAAGAGAAATTAAAATACCGCGTCATATAAACGTAGATAGAAATAGCGTCATAACGGTCGTTGGGTTTGCAGACGCCAGCGAGAAGGCTTACGAGGGCGTTGTATATTTCCACGTCCAGAATAATGGTGGAAATTCGATTAGCCTCATTAGTTCTAAGTCGAGTCTCCCCCCGTAAGGTTGTCTCTCTGGCGCGCTTAGAGCTTTGCGCAATATTAGTACTCACCAAGCTTATTACCGCAGTTATCAGCGCATGTAAGGATAGAGTTCACATAGAAAGGATATTTGCCTTTTCCGACTCCACCGTCGCCTTATGCTGGGTTCATTCTTCACCCCACCGTTGGGATACGTTTGTCGCGAACCGAGTGGCCAAGATACAAGACCAGTTAGAAACGCGGAACTTTTATCACGTGTCCGGTACGGAAAACCCCGCCGATTGTCTATCCCGTGGACTCACCCCGATGCAAATAATGGACCACCCGCTTTGGTTCCACGGACCTGCTTGGGTTCACTTGGATCCCTCGCAATGGCCAATAACCGATTTCGAACCTTCGTCAGTGTCACAACCGCCGGAAGAGAAGAGACACGCTCTAGTAGCGAACGTTTCGAGCGAGGTTTCTCCAATCATTGCCTTGGCGAACCGCTTGTCCTCTTGGTCGAAGTTATTGCGTAGCGTAATTTACGTTTGTCGATTCGCGAAGCTTTTACCGCGACGTTCGTATGTCTTAGCATCCGATTATAACTATGCCGAGTCGCTAGTATTACGTGAACTTCAACGTGCGCACTTCTCTGAAGAAATTAGAAGATTACAATCGAATAGAGCTTGTAGTCGCGCCTTTCAACGCCTTAAGCCATTTTTACAGGATGGGATTGTAGGGGTAGGTGGACGCTTGTCCAACTCGCAATTGAGTTTCGACCAACGGCACCCTATAGTTTTACCGCGTAAAGACCATATCATGAACTTATTAGTCGATTACCATCATAAATTGAACTTGCTGGCGGGCCCCGACTTGTTGATGTCGATTTTGCATACGCAATCGGGTGCACAGATGTATAGCTTGCTTTCGGGCACGCCCCAAGCCGTCATTTCCGGAAATGGCGGAACTTAGATCTTGTAGAGTAATACAATCGGTAAAGCCCTTCACGCACACTGGGTCTGATTTCGCTGGTCCGTTCAAGGTCACGCTCACTCGCGGGCTGGTATAAGATCCACAAAGGCTTACGTCTGCATTTTCGTATGTCTAACTACTCGAGCGGTGCACATAGAACTCGTTGGTGATCTAAGCACAGCAGGCTTTATGGGTGCATTTAAAAGATTTCTTTCCCGCCGTGGCCCTGTAGGTAAATTGTATTCGGATAACGGTACGAACTACGTCGGTGCAAAACGTATTCTATCGGAACTACATGAGCTCTTAGCTAGCAAGTATTATACTCGTAATTCGGAGTTCGCTCACATTCTAGCCGAGAACCGCATTGAGTGGTCTCTGAACGTCCAAGCCGCGAGTCATTTTGGAGGCAATTGGGAGACTAATATTAAGAGTCTAAAGAGTCACTTATACCGAGTAATAGGAGATCAAATTTTGTCCTTCGAAGAGCTAAGTACGGTGCTCGCTCAAATTGATTGCGTAATGAATAGCCGCCCACTTTGTCGTACGTTGTCTAGTGACCCCTCGGAACCGCTGGCTCTAACTCCAGCACATTTTTTGAATTTAACGCCTTTAAAGTATTTGCCGGCCGCAGATATGGATGAGAACAGATTTAGCATTTCCGCACGCCACAAATTATTAGATCGGTTAGTGCAATCGTTTTGGAAACGATGGAGGATGGAATACTTGCATACTATGCAGTCTCGGCAAAAATGGAACACAGCAACTGAGCCTTTAGCTGTAGGAACTGTAGTTGTGCTCACCAAAGAGAATACGCCGCCTCTCCACTGGCCGTTAGGAATTGTCGAAGAGGTCTTTCCCGGTTCCGACGGAGTAATTAGGATAGCTCGCGTTAAGACCACGGTTGGGTCTTACCTGCGTCCTGTTGTCCGTTTGTGCCCCTTGCCTCTTCCATAATTTAAATTAGCTTTCTAGGTTAAAATTGTAGTTGAATTTAGGTAATCTTAGCGTTAGTTAGTTATTTTGTTAGTTGATCTTAGCTCTAGTTGTTTTAGTTAATTTTGAAGGAAATCCTTCAAGGGCGGGGGAGATGGATGCGCGGAAACCCATTCGTATTTATTTTATATTTTGACGGTAGGTGCCAAGTCGTTTATTCCTTTCCAAAACGATATCACTCATACCCTCCTATCGACACATCGGGGTGGTGGGGTGGGAGGGGAAAGAAGATGATTCTAGAATGTCACGTAATCATCGGAACCGAAGATATATAAGGCACGCGCGACCGACGCGCAGGCTCTTCCCGCTGCGCTGGTCATTGGAACCACACCTCTCTTCCCGCCGCGCTCGTCGTTGAAACCACAACGCTTCTCTCCTGACGTACCCCTGGGGCCCCAGAGTGTCTGTCCAGAAGAAGTTCCAGAAGTCGCAGCTATAGTGCTCAACAAAATAGAAGAAACCCCGGTGAGTCAGAAAAGGGTGTTAAATGAAGACTTAGGGCTTCGGGCATATCGAAGAAAAACAGGACATCATTTGAATGTTCGTCTAATGGACCTGAGACTGAAGAGATGCCGCGCTTTGTTGAAGCGGTAGGCGGGAAAAAATATCGGGAAATTCTTTTTTCGGATGAAAATTTTTTTACCGTAGAAGAGAGCTACAACAAACAAAATGATAAGGTGTACGCGCACAGTAGTGAAAAAGCGAGCAACCGTATTCCGCGTGTCCAACAAGGCCATTTTCCATCCTCGCTCATGGTATGGTTGGGAGTTTCTTATTGGGGCTTAACAGAGGTACATTTTTGTGAGGAAGGTGTAAAAACGAATGCAGTAGTGTATCAAAATACAGTCCTGACGAACCTTGTGTAACCTGTTTTTCATACCATGTTCAATAACAGGCACTGGGTATTCCAACAAGATTCGGCGTCAGCTCATAGAACGAAGAGCACACAAGACTGGCTGGCGGCGCGTGAAATCGACTTCATCCGACACGAGCATGGCCCTCCTCCAGTCCAGATTTGAATCCGTTAGATTACAAGATATGGCAATACTTGGAGGAAAAGGCGTGCTCAAAGCCTCATCCCAATTTCGAGTCACTCAGGACATCCTTAATTAAGGCAGCCGGTCGATATTGACATGGACCTCGTTCGTGGTGCGATAGACGACTGGCCGCGCAGATTGAAGTCCTGTATTCAAAATCACGGAGGTCATTTTGAATTAACTATAGTGTCATAAGAATCTATGTTTTGTAAAGTTCATTTTGGTATATAAATGGTTACATAATGAATAAACTTGTTTCAATTATTTTATATTAAACATGTAATAGAATTTATGACCTGACTAGGTAATATGCAATTTGGGTACAGATGATAAACCAGGGTTACATTGGGTAGCTTTATATATCGATACGAATGACATCGGTCAATATTTTGATTCATTCGGACGAGCACCTGTACGATATCATCTAGAGTTTCTAAAAAGAAATTGTAAAAGATGGAACTGGAATGTCGATAGGATTCAGAATGAGTTGACCTCAGTTTGTGGCGAATATTGCTTAATGTATTTGCTACATAAGTTTCAGGGATATTCAATGCATAGTTTTACGAGTATATTTACAGGGAACACACTGTACAACGATATTTTAGTGGATGAGATGTTTCGCTCCTATTTTATAGATAATAAGTAATAAGATTTTGTTTTTTATAAATAAATTTTTTAACAAAATTGGGTAATGTGTTTTATTGATGAGTCAGATTAGTGTAGTTAGGTACAAAGGAGTTTAATTACAATAGCACCACGCTGAGGAAGAATAGATAATGACGGTATTCAATGAACAATAGATAAATAGATAAGAACAATGGAGTGCTAATGACGGTGGAGGCTATCACCGGGTATCAATGAGATAAGAGCTAATTGATCTGCACATCTCCGGAACCGTGCGTCCTACGCAAAAATGGACCGCAGATTCGTGAGCAGAGCATGCCAAAACCTTTTTTTAATTTATTTTTTTTAGTATCGTGAGTCGACGAACGTCGTACTTGTACCACTTCTGACTCAGAACTACTCACGTAACCATTTTACCCCAATTTCACCCCCTTAGGGTTAGGGATTCAGGATTTTATTATTGAAAATTTATAAATTTAATGCCGATTTTCGTGTCTCTAACTTCAAAAACGTAGGACTCTCATACAAATTTCCAACTCCCATTTCACTCCCTTAGGGATAGATTTTCTCAAAACCGTTTCTTAACTGATCTCTATGCCATAAAAGGAACCTACCTTGTAAACTTCAAGTTTGTATGTTTTATAGTTCCTGAGATGTCGAAATATATATATATATATATATATATATATATATATATATATATATATATATATATATATATATATATATATAGGTGGAGCCACGTGTCTAAGGCTGCCGAAGTCTAATTCCCCGGTCGAACCTTAAACCTATTACGCGAGATATTAATCTAAGTGGACTGTATATGCGATTGCTTCTACGCTTACGTAAAAGCGACTACTATAGCATGCGGTACAATGCACTCGCTCTTCCCTAAAACTAAACTATTATTTTGCCAAATCGATGAAAAGGAATCCTGCCTGATTAGGAGAAAAACAAAATTGGAGCGGGTTAAAACAATTATATCAGGCAGGCAGTATTATTAGGAATATTGACTCACCGGGGTTTCTTCTATTTTGTTGAGCACTATAGTTGCGACTTCTGGAACTTCTTCTGGACAGACACTCTGGGGCCCCAGGGGTACGTCGGGAGATAAGCGTTGTGGTTTCAACGACGAGCGCGGCGGGAAGAGAGGTGTGGTTCCAATGACTAGCGTGGCGGGAAGAGCCTGCGCGTCGGTCGCGCGTGCCTTATATATCTTCGGTTCCGATGATTACGTGACATTCTAGAATCATCTTCTTTCCCCTCCCACCCCACCACCCCGATGTGTCGATAGGAGGGTATGAGTGATATCGTTTTGGAAAGGAATAAACGACTTGGCACCTACCGTCAAAATATAAAATAAATACGAATGGGTTTCCGCGCAACCATCTCCCCCGCCCTTGAAGGATTTCCTTCAAAATTAACTAAAACAACTAGAGCTAAGATCAACTAACAAAATAACTAACTAACGCTAAGATTACCTAAATTCAACTACAATTTTAACCTAGAAAGCTAATTTAAATTATGGAAGAGGCAAGGGGCACAAACGGACAACAGGACGCAGGTAAGACCCAACCGTGGTCTTAACGTGAGCTATCCTAATTACTCCGTCGGAACTGGGAAAGACCTCTTCGACAATTCCTAACGGCCAGTAGAGAGGCGGCGTATTCTCTTTGGTAAGCACAACTACAGTTCCTACAGCTAAAGGCTCAGTTGCTGTGTTCCATTTTTGCCGAGACTGCAAAGTATGCAAGTATTCCATCCTCCATCGTTTCCAAAACGATTGCACTAACCGATCTAATAATTTGTGGCGTGCGGAAATGCTAAATCTGTTCTCATCCATATCTGCGGCGGGCAAATACTTTAAAGGCGTTAAATTCAAAAAATGTGCTGGAGTTAGAGCCAGCGGTTCCGAGGGGTCACTAGACAACGTACGACAAAGTGGGCGGCTATTCATTACGCAATCAATTTGAGCGAGCACCGTACTTAGCTCTTCGAAGGACAAAATTTGATCTCCTATTACTCGGTATAAGTGACTCTTTAGACTCTTAATATTAGTCTCCCAATTGCCTCCAAAATAACTCGCGGCTGGGACGTTCAGAGACCACTCAATGTGGTTCTCGGCTAGAATGTGAGCGAACTCCGAATTACGAGTATAATACTTGCTAGCTAAGAGCTCATGTAGTTCCGATAGAATACGTTTTGCACCGACGTAGTTCGTACCGTTATCCGAATACAATTTAATTATAGGGCCACGGCGGGAAAGAAATCTTTTAAATGCACCCATAAAGCCTGCTGTGCTTAGATCACCAACGAGTTCTATGTGCACCACTCGAGTAGTTAGACATACGAAAATGCAGACGTAAGCCTTTGTGGATCTTATACCAGCCCGCGAGTGAGCGTGACCTTGAACGGACCAGCGAAATCAGACCCGGTGTGCGTGAAGGGCTTTACCGATTGTATTACTCTACAAGATCTAAGTTCCGCCATTTCCGGAAATGACGGCTTGGGGCGTGCCCGAAAGCAAGCTATACATCTGTGCACCCGATTGCGTATTAAACTACGTGCAGAAAGAATCCAATAATTCTGACGCAAAATCAACGCGTTGTTCGCTAAACTCAATATTTTTATCAAAATTGTCGGGTAAGCGTATCAAACGGTTCCTATTACACTGTTTCAATTATTTAATAAGCTTTAAATTTAACCAAATACGAGCGCTATAAAACGAATAATTCTCTTTGCGAGTACCTAATCAAAATTTAAATTTAAACGAACACTATTTAAGTCTATTCCATAAATTAGAGTGCATTATCTAAATAATTAATTTAATAATTCGACCAGAAATAGTTGGACGACCACTAAACCCAGTCCAAATCCTGCCGAAGTGACCATAAAATGGTGGAGCCACGTGTCTAAGGCTGCCGAAGTCTAATTCCCCGGTCGAACCTTAAACCTATTACGCGAGATATTAATCTAAGTGGACTGTATATGCGATTGCTTCTACGCTTACGTAAAAGCGACTACTATAGCATGCGGTACAATGCACCCGCTCTTCCCTAAAACTAAACTATTATTTTGCCAAATCGATGAAAAGGGATCCTGCCTGATTAGGAGAAAAACAAAATTGGAGCGGGTTAAAACAATTATATCAGGCAGGCAGTATTATTAGGAATATTGACTCACCGGGGTTTCTTCTATTTTGTTGAGCACTATAGTTGCGACTTCTGGAACTTCTTCTGGACAGACACTCTGGGGCCCCAGGGGTACGTCGGGAGAGAAGCGTTGTGGTTTCAACGACGAGCGCGGCGGGAAGAGCCTGCGCGTCGGTCGCGCGTGCCTTATATATCTTCGGTTCCGATGATTACGTGACATTCTAGAATCATCTTCTTTCCCCTCCCACCCCACCACCCCGATGTGTCGATAGGAGGGTATGAGTGATATCGTTTTGGAAAGGAATAAACGACTTGGCACCTACCGTCAAAATATAAAATAAATACGAATGGGTTTCCGCGCAACCATCTCCCCCGCCCTTGAAGGATTTCCTTCAAAATTAACTAAAACAACTAGAGCTAAGATCAACTAACAAAATAACTAACTAACGCTAAGATTACCTAAATTCAACTACAATTTTAACCTAGAAAGCTAATTTAAATTATGGAAGAGGCAAGGGGCACAAACGGACAACAGGACGCAGGTAAGACCCAACCGTGGTCTTAACGTGAGCTATCCTAATTACTCCGTCGGAACCGGGAAAGACCTCTTCGACAATTCCTAACGGCCAGTGGAGAGGCGGCGTATTCTCTTTGGTGAGCACAACTACAGTTACTACAGCTAAAGGCTCAGTTGCTGTGTTCCATTTTTGCCGAGACTGCATAGTATGCAAGTATTCCATCCTCCATCGTTTCCAAAACGATTGCACTAACCGATCTAATAATTTGTGGCGTGCGGAAATGCTAAATCTGTTCTCATCCATATCTGCGGCGGGCAAATACTTTAAAGGCGTTAAATTCAAAAAATGTGCTGGAGTTAGAGCCAGCGGTTCCGAGGGGTCACTAGACAACGTACGACAAAGTGGGCGGCTATTCATTACGCAATCAATTTGAGCGAGCACCGTACTTAGCTCTTCGAAGGACAAAATTTGATCTCCTATTACTCGGTATAAGTGACTCTTTAGACTCTTAATATTAGTCTCCCAATTGCCTCCAAAATGACTCGCGGCTTGGACGTTCAGAGACCACTCAATGCGGTTCTCGGCTAGAATGTGAGCGAACTCCGAATTACGAGTATAATACTTGCTAGCTAAGAGCTCATGTAGTTCCGATAGAATACGTTTTGCACCGACGTAGTTCGTACCGTTATCCGAATACAATTTACCTACAGGGCCACGGCGGGAAAGAAATCTTTTAAATGCACCCATAAAGCCTGCTGTGCTTAGATCACCAACGAGTTCTATGTGCACCGCTCGAGTAGTTAGACATACGAAAATACAGACGTAAGCCTTTGTGGATCTTATACCAGCCCGCGAGTGAGCGTGACCTTGAACGGACCAGCGAAATCAGACCCAGTGTGCGTGAAGGGCTTTACCGATTGTATTACTCTACAAGATCTAAGTTCCGCCATTTCCGGAAATGACGGCTTGGGGCGTGCCCGAAAGCAAGCTATACATCTGTGCACCCGATTGCGTATGCAAAATCGACATCAACAAGTCGGGGCCCGCGAGCAAGTTCAATTTATGATGGTAATCGACTAATAAGTTCATGATATGGTCTTTACGCGGTAAAACTATAGGGTGCCGTTGGTCGAAACTCAATTGCGAGTTGGACAAGCGTCCACCTACCCCTACAATCCCATCCTGTAAAAATGGCTTAAGGCGTTGAAAGGCGCGACTACAAGCTCTATTCGATTGTAATCTTCTAATTTCTTCAGAGAAGTGCGCACGTTGAAGTTCACGTAATACTAGCGACTCGGCATAGTTATAATCGGATGCTAAGACATACGAACGTCGCGGTAAAAGCTTCGCGAATCGACAAACGTAAATTACGCTACGCAATAACTTCGACCAAGAGGACAAGCGGTTCGCCAAGGCAATGATTGGAGAAACCTCGCTCGAAACGTTCGCTACTAGAGCGTGTCTCTTCTCTTCCGGCGGTTGTGACACTGACGAAGGTTCGAAATCGGTTATTGGCCATTGCGAGGGATCCAAGTGAACCCAAGCAGGTCCGTGGAACCAAAGCGGGTGGTCCATTATTTGCATCGGGGTGAGTCCACGGGATAGACAATCGGCGGGGTTTTCCGTACCGGACACGTGATAAAAGTTCCGCGTTTCTAACTGGTCTTGTATCTTGGCCACTCGGTTTGCGACAAACGTATCCCAACGGTGGGGTGAAGAATGAACCCAGCATAAGGCGACGGTGGAGTCGGAAAAGGCAAATATCCTTTCTATGTGAACTCTATCCTTACATGCGCTGATAACTGCGGTAATAAGCTTGGTGAGTACTAATATTGCGCAAAGCTCTAAGCGCGCCAGAGAGACAACCTTACGGGGGGACACTCGACTTAGAACTAATGAGGCTAATCGAATTTCCACCATTATTCTGGACGTGGAAATATACAACGCCCTCGTAAGCCTTCTCGCTGGCGTCTGCAAACCCAACGACCGTTATGACACTATTTCTATCTACGTTTATATGACGCGGTATTTTAATTTCTCTTAGTAAAGGAAGTTCCCCTCTAAAACGCTGCCACAACCGAACAATGCTGTCAGGCGGCGAGTCATCCCAGTCGCATTCAAATAACCAAAGTTGTTTAATTAAAAGCTTAGCGTATAATACCACCGGAGCTACGAAACCCATGACGTCCCATAATCTAGCAACGCATGACAGTATTGTGCGCTTTGTGCATTTCTCTACGGGCGGATTTACCTTAAGGCTAAACACGTCGGACTCTGGTGACCAACACAGACCGAGCACCTTGTGTGTATCAGAATCGTCGAATTCCTTCATCGCCGAAAGACGGTGTGATAGTGGGATTGTATCTAAAACCGGACGCGAATTACTAGTCCACTTCACAAGATCGAATTGACCCGATTTCATGAGCCTTATAACCTCGGCGGTGGTTAGGGTTGCCTCCTCCACGCTATCGACCGAGTACACAAAATCACCCATATATAATCCGCTCTCAATTGCCCTCTTAGCTTTAGGATAAGAGGGACCTTCATCGTGAGCGAGCTGTCTCACCGTGCGTAACGCATGAAATGGGCTCGACTTTAAACCAAAACAAACGCGGTTAAATTCAAACACCATTCGGCGGATAGTGCTATACTAAACAAACGAAAATTGGCTATTATATTAAATAAACTGCCCTGTAAATTTTGCCCACTATAGAGGATATCGTTAAGCGACAGGTGAGTGCTAGTTTTAGCACTAGCGTCGAGCACTACACGTAACTTAGATGTAAGTTTGTCCTCCCTAATGACCCCGTGGTGTGGTATGAAATACGACGGTGTGTCTTCGTAGTTATCTAATTTCGAAGCCACAAGTGATATGTAACCTTCTCTTATATATTCGTTAATGACGCTGTCGTAAGCTTCCTTTAACTGGGGTGAAGCGAGCATCCTACGCTCCAAGCTGTAGAAAAGTTTTTCCGCCATTTGACGCGAATCGCCGAGAGATAAAACATCTCCTTTAAAGGGTAGCGCTACACTATATCTACCGTCGCGATCACGAACGGTCGTGCGGACGTAAATTTCCTCGCATAACCTGTCATCTGAGCTAGCTATGGGTGGGACGTTCACCTCCTCCATCTCCCAAAATTTGCAGACTAACGACTCGAGCGGTTGGACAGCCATACCACAATAAGAGGTTGCCGAAATACTATCTATGATGGGGGCGGAGCCAAGGATAACATAGCCCTGGAAACCGTATTGGTTTCCAGTACGTAAGGCGCGGTATGCGAGGAGTTGCCCCTGACCTTATTGTTTAACAAAAGATGAGGGAAAAGCGATGCTCCAATGAGCATGTCTATGTTTCCAGGAACGGCGTAAGTGTCGTCCGCTAGAGTCAAATTTTTAAATTCAATCAATGCCGAGGTGTCAACCAAAACGGTTGGCAACCGTTCAGTGACCCTATCTAATACCAGTGCATTTATATCAAAGTTAACATTATGATCTATCCGAGAATAAAATTTTAAATTTATATATCCCTGGGTAGCCTTACTAGTACCTCCGATGCCTTTAACTACAGGACATGAAAGTGAACTATTTATTACTAAGCCTAAGCGCTGACAACATTGTCGCGTTATAAAGCTATTTTGGGCTTTGCTGTCCAGCAGTGCACGGACGCTTTGTTCGTTTCCACGCGAATCCCTAACCAAAATACGTGCCGTACCCAGTAACACGGTTGAAGGAGGTTGTGCTCCCATATTTGCCAATGAGCACAGAGCGACATCACCAGGTCGACCGCTAGAATCGTTGACCTTAATAGGGGTGAATTCCTTGTCCGCTTTACTTGACGCCGCTATGTTGCTATTTTCAAAATGTAATAGCATGTGATGTTTCCTGGCGCACTTGCTACATACGGAACTCGAATTGCATTTTGCAACTAAATGCTTATCGCTTAAGCAGTTCAAACATAGGTTGTTTGTCTTTACTAATTTATAACGTTCGCTTGAATATTTATAATCGGATGCTATAATCCGATGATTTACCGAGAGGTCAAGGCGGTTCAACCAGAATCGTCTCTTCCAGAGTGATCAGAAGAGGCTCTACAAATCATTGGAGCGACCAGAGGTAAGTGGAGCAGGCCCAGGACCGGATCAGGCTAACACTGTCGCATTTTGGCGTGGCCTGTGGTCAGAGCCCGTAAACCACAGTGAGGGCCCTTGGACGGAAGTTGTAGCGAGTCAGTGCGCGAGTATTACGCCCATGGACCCCGTCATCATAACGCCGGATGACGTAGCTGAGGCGGTCCGTAGAGCCCCGAACTGGAAAAGTCCGGGACTCGACGGACTGCATCACTACTGGCTGAAGGGGTTCATGGTGTGTCACGCTGTGCTCGCCCGTCAGTTTCAAGAGGCTCTCAACCAGAAGTCGCTCCCTAGCCTCTTCACTACTGGGATCACTCATTTGGTTCCTAAAGACCAGGTTACCACAGACCCGAGCAAATACCGCCCCATTACGTGTCTACCCACCATATATAAGACACTGACATCCATTTTGAGCGCGAGAATCACTCGTCACCTGGAGCTAAATCAGGTGATGTCACGCGCTCAAAATGGATGTCGGGGCGGTGGTCGTGGAACTAAGGAACCACTCCTCATTGACGCGGTCATTGGCAAAGTGGTGAAACGCAACCGTCGGAACTTCTCCGCCGCCTGCCTCGACTCGGTGCCCCATACATGGCTAAAGAGAGTCCTCAAGCTGTACATGAGAGACTTCCTCGAGCAGTGTATGGGGCAGTGGAGTACGATCCTTTGTCATCTGGGTGAGCGGATGATGGCTGCGGAGAACCACCAAGGGGTATCTTCCAGGGCGATTGTCTGAGTCCAATCTGGTTCTGCCTCTCCCTGAACCCTCTCAGTACCTTACTGGGGGGGATCCGGGAGAGGATTTCAGCTACGGAAAGGAGGGACAAAAGTGACCCACCTTTTCTATATGGATGACCTTAAGTTATTCGCCTCCAGTCGCTCCCATCTTATGGAATTGCTAAAAATCACTTGTGAGTTTAGCAGTTCCATTGGAATGGAGCTGGGGACGGGTAAGTGTGCGGTCCTCCATGTTGAGAGGGTTGCTAACTCTGAGGGCATAGATTTATCTATGCCCGTCAACTTAAGGACCCTTTCCGAGGCTGAAACATACCGATACCTGGGTATGTCACAGAACATCGGTATCGATGAGGCTGGTATGAAACAGTCAGTTTGCGACGTGTTTTATGCACGCTTGACCAAAGTGCTTAACAGCCTTTTGTCCGGTGTGAATAAGCACATGCATATAACGGTTGGGTCATGCCTGTCCTCGTGTATACCTTTGGCGTACTCAGGTGGAGTCAGACTGAACTTAATGCCCTGGATAGAAAAGTCCGCACTACAATGACGTCCCATAGGATGCATCATCCGAGATCGTCGGTAATGAGGCTGTACTTGCCGCAAAAGCATGGTGGGCGTGGCTTCCTGAGCGTGCTCACCATGAATAATCGCGAAGTGTGCAGCCTCCGTCATTACTTCCTGGCGAGATCGGATGATCCATTCTATAATGACGTCATTTCTAGTGATAAAGGACTTACCCCTCTATCCTTAGCCAACGAGCAATGGCAAGACCCGGCAGTACAGAGCATTTCCGACCGGGAGACCGTATGGAAGGAGAAGGAGCTCCACGGGAGGTACTACAGGGCTCTACATGAGCCCTTCGTAGATACAGTCGCCTCCCTCAACTGGCTACGTTTCGGTGACCTCTTCGGGGAAACCGAGGGTTTTGTCTGTGCAATACAGGATCAGGTTATTAAGACCAACAACTATCGGAGATACATCCTAAAGGATGGCACCGTCTGTCGAGCTTGTCGCCATCCCGGGGAGTCACTTAGGCATGTCATCTCCGGTTGTTCGGCGCTTTCTAACTCTGAGTACTTGCACAGGCACAACCTAGTAGCCAGAATTCTACACCAGGAGCTCGCTCTGAAATACGGTCTCGTGGACCGGAAATTGCCGTATTACAAGTACTTGCCGGAAGCCGTGCTCGAAAATGACCGCGCCAGGCTCTACTAGGACCGGGCCATCATCACAGACAGGACTATTCTTGCAAATAAGCCTGATATTGTGCTGATGGACCGGGCACAGTCAAGGACTGTGCCCGGTCCATCTGGACCTGGCTCACGAGGTGACCGGCATGTGGGGTGGTTGGCCGACCGAAATAATTCCTGTAGTCGTCTCTGCGAATGGGCTAATCCCAGTCAGCCTCTCGGGTCATCTGAGGCGACTGGGACTCCGTGACGGACCGCTCCGGGCTCAAATGCAGAAAGCAGTGGTCCTCGATACCGCCCGCATCGTCCGTCGGTTTCCTTCCCTTTCCCCCTAACCCTCGGCCGTTTGGTCTCCCCTGCCGAGGGCTTCCATCTGGTTGGATCTTTATTTATTTGTGTATTTTTGTATTTATTTTATTTTATTGATATTTATGTATGTTTGTCTTTTCATTTTAATTTATAATTATATATTTATAGAAACCAACCAGATGAGAAAACTATACAGATACCCCAAAGATAATAATAATAATCCACAACTATCACACAACGCCATCTAGTCCCAAGCTAAGCAGAGCTTGTGTTATGGGTACTAGACAACTGATAAACATACTTATTTATTTCTAAATACATAAATATTATAGATAAATTACACCCAGGCACAGAACAAATGATCGTGCTCATCACACAAACATTTGTCCTGGGTGGGAATCGAACCCACGACCTCCGGCATAGCAGTCAGGGTCACTAACCACTAGACCAACAGGCCAGGGCCACTATAAATAGGACAACAGACTTTGACATATTATGTCAATTTTATTTTTCAAGACATCCTTTAACGGCGCTTCAAATTGGCACAGTCATTTTGTATGGTATAGCCAGTCCAGCGTACCTGTATATATAGAGATCAGTGTACACGATTTTTACGTAGGTATGTCATGTCCTTTCTTTTTTCTCGTCGTTGTCGTTGTTGTCTTCTGCAAGGCATAATGCCATGCAGGTCTCGGGCCTCGGGGTGTACCCCTTTACCCGGATGTTCCTCACGGCACACTACAATGTGCCGGTCCTGGGCGCCTAGGTTATCGGCGTGATGTATTTAGCGACATTTGTCGCAGTCGGGTAATATTGTCATTAAAGGTGGTTATCTTAATAATTGTGTTTAACACAAATTATTTTGTCGGAGTTGGCCTTTCTGCGGCATTGTGGGGTTTACTCGACTCCCTAATCTATATAGGGAGGAGTTCTCTTGGATAGCGTCGCCCGTCCGGCGGCCGTGAGTGAAACGGCGCGAAGCCGTTGAGGTGTTCATGTGGCCCGTTGTTGGCGCGGTCGAACATACCGCGCGCCAACCGGACCACGAATTCTCGTAGGCTTTTTTTTTCTCTAGTCAAAGCACAGACAGTACCTATCAATGTCATACTTTATGGGCATGCACTAATTAGGTCGGCATGCCCATAAATTATGACATTGAAAGGTACTGTCTGTACTACTAAGAAATTCAGGACTTCATAGGCGTGATTTTTACTGACAGCTGTCGCAGAGATCAAGCTATCTTTTATGAACTATAGTAGTCTGTGGTAGTATCCACTTAGTCATAGATAAGGAGTTTTGGCGGGACCTTGGCCGTCGACTGATTGACTGTCGCTCCTGTTTTGTCGCTTAAATAATGGTTTGATGTGGATTTTGATTCGTAATAGTAGAGCGCTTTGGTGAATTAAGTGTCTGCGCGTGTGAAATATTAGAGAAAACGACGCAACAAGTGTTTTTATGTTGATATAAACCTCAAGTTAATTTGACCGCTGGGGTGCCTTATAAAATAGAGTGGCTGTCACCATCAACAGTCCGCTGGGTTGAGCTATCGGTAAAATCTCCCAAAAACTTTGCAATGTGATGCATCAGCATATTGTGAAAAAAAATAATATAAAAAGAAGATTCTGAAAGAAATGATGGGCTCAGAAGGCCTAGAACCCAGAGCCGTAAAGCCAGTCAAATAAAAAACAAAAAGTCATAGATAATCGTAGACAGAGAAACACAGGTTCATATCATATATAATATTTATACCGTAGACAGTAGGTTTCTCTGTCTACGATTTATACAGTATTCTATGTTTCTGTATATATTAGTATTACTCTACTCTATGGTTCTATGCCCAGGCACAAATTATAAAGTTGTATGTACAAGATATAATATTTTTATGTTAAGTTTTAAAATCAGATCTCATTATATTTGATTTCTAAGTGTAATATGAAAACCAAAACAATTTAAGTTTAATTATGTAAAGTCTTAAAAACTTTTCACGTAATATATTATTTTATAAATTTATAAATATTTACGAAGATTTTAATTTTTGTTTTGTTTTGAATAATATGTATATCTTTGAAGATTAACTGGAAGTTTTTACTTAATAATTGTAATTACCGACAATACATTGAAGTTGGTATTCACAGTAGTATTTAAGTAGGTACCTACACTGAAGTATTTAGACTGTAATGTAACTAAAATAATGTTTTCTTCTTGAATAATTAAAACATGTAAACATAAAAATATTTCTCAATTTTATTAAAAATAACACCTACCAATCATTGATATATTAAAAGGGAAGATACGTTACACGCTAATATCGCAATCACTAAACCTGGGCTCGGCGCACGACTACAAGCACCAAAATTTACACATCTGTTATCTTAAACGCAAAATTATATTTAACGATAGACAAGGACAGAAATAGGAAACGTCGTAGTTGTGCGAGCGAAATCGCGTCATCGCGAAATCGGGCATCACGTGCGTATCGTGTCTCTCACGCATGTTTTCTCGCTCTTACAAACGAGCCAAGTACGGGCAATCCCGTAGTTATGTAGGACCGGGCGCTTTGATTTAGTGACCTATCTTCCCCTTTTAATATATCAATGCTACCAATGCAAATTATAGGTTTGAATTAAAAATAAGAAAGTAATAATTAGGAATATTTCGTCGACAATTATTCATGTCTATATCTCAATACTGCAAATAATCTAAATACTTCACATACTAACACGATAATTTTAATATTAAACTGCAATATTTTCAATTACTCCGTATGCATCAAAATTATTCGATCACATATTTTACTACAAAGTGAAATAAGTAGGAACTTTTTTTTAAATACTTCTATAGAGTGTATTCTTGATTAAAATATAATAATTTTCCACCTCATTCTAATGCTTTGTTAATTAAGCTACACATATCTAGTTTTGTATTTGACCAAAGCCATCTATTATTTTTTTATAATCTTTTGATATCACCAATCTCAACATGTCAAACTTTAAATGCGATTTCCCACAAAACTGAAATTTTGTGTTTTAGCAGTTTATGAATAAAGGTGCGAAATGTAGATGTCTATGGGCCACAGTAGCCACTTACCTTCAGGTGGACTGTGTGCTCGTTTGTCACCCTATCCTATAAAAAAAAATATTATATGTATTTAATATTATTTTTTAAGCTTACCAAATTTTATATTATTTTGAAAACAGTGTCTCTTAGTCTCTTCTTGAAGATCTTTAAGAGCACGCTGTGATGTAGCTCCCTGGTCACAAATGAAGGCTAAAGGCTTTAATCCAGATTCGATTACTATCTTAACCATATCCTTTAAAATATGTTTCAAAGTAGCTGCTGGTGTAGTTCCTTGGCAAAAATAGTAAGCGACTGGTTGTCGCCATGATGCACAAATACCTCTGAGCATCACTACCAAAGCATGGTCAGCAAATTTTGGGGGCCCATCTGCTTTTACAAACCCCTCAATTTCATCATTGCTTGCAACAAAATTCAAATGTGCAGATAACTGAACTTCATCAAAAACAATGCTGCACAGTTTTTTTGCATTACTCAATGTTTTGATTTTTTGTTTTAAAATTGCAAAAAAGTTTTCATTTATACCTTCTCCAAATTTAATATTTTGTAAAACTCTATTCAGAGTTCTTTTGGTTGGTAAAGAGAATAATTTTTGTAGAAGGGAATACCCCTTAGGGCTCTGTTTATACAGCGCAATGCTCATTAATTTTTCATCAATATTATACCTTCTTCCTTTTGAAGCTTTACCAGCAAACCTCAGCTGCAATGCTATAAACTGTTTTGGGAAGAAATCTAACTTTTCTATTAATTTTCTAAAACTTTTGGTATTGCTAAGAATTTCTGCATGAGCAATGTTTTGTTTGTTATCTTCATTACTTGTAAACAATCTCTTTCTTTTAATCATATCTTTACACTTAAAGTACAACCTTCGACATCTTGGAGTTAAGTTGTTAGTATTGGTTACAAGTCGAGGTCTACTTTTTACAAGCTTAATACATTTGTTTTTATCACCTGGAAAAAAATATGTATGAGTGATATTGTAATCAGTATTACAAATGGTTCATATAAAATAAATATTTTTATTTAACTGTTGGCATTGTTCTAACTTTTGACTATAAAAAAGTACACATGTATGTAAAAACATTAACACTAGGAAACTACATGTTAAATTACAATTAATATGACTCTTATTTTACAATCTGGTATAAAGAAAGATCACTATGATGCTCAGGTACTTTGTGATCATAGTGGAAAATAAAGTATGAAATTATGTATAAACATTTAACATTACATTAATTTAAAATAAACCTTGACCTTGAGCTAATGTGCCCAGCGATGAAGGACCACATCTCAGATCCATATGTTATCAATGGCATTATGCACTGGTTGTATAATCTTGTTTTCAAGTTTTGAGGTATATATGACAAGATGTGTCATAATCTTCACACACTGCCCAGCTGAGTTGGATCCGTTGATTGATGTCTAGGTTAAAGTTGGACTTACTTAATCGGACAATTTGTTCAAGGTAAACATATGTGTGATGTGTACATAATATATATCAAGCTAATATTAAAAAATATTTACCCAGCATGTATTCTTTACTATATTTTGGCTTTTTAATTATTTCAGGAGCTGCTTCTTCCATACCTTGCCTTCTTTTACAGTAAGTATGATCATAATAGTCAGTGATGGATTGACCTGAAATAAATATCACTTTAGCTATTTTGTAATATAAGATAGCTTTTAAAACAGTGATTATAAAACCAAAAAAAATTTTGCATAAGAACATGCAATATATTTAGTATCATATTTTCTTCAAACTCTACTCTCATGGTTAATATTACATTGATAAATAATTTAAACCACTGCCTCGGGTATAATTCAGTCTTTATCAAATATATTTCTGAATTTGGCTCTAAATGGGAAAGATATTTTCGTACTTACTGGGTACTCCACAAGCTATTTCTTCTTCAGTCAGTAGAGTAGGATAACCGTGGTATTTCCTCGTGAAGCCATCAAGATATTGATGTTCGAAATGCCTGATACAAATCTTCTTTTTGGCTAATTGTTTCGATGACAGTTGAAGAAGTTCAGGGCTATGAGGAGCGACATAAAAAAGCCAAAGGCTTTGCATGTTTTTGTCTCGAGGAAAGTAAAACATTACTATATCCTTGGCAAGACAAGAGTTGACACAACACACGGTAATAGGCATTATTTAACCCTACGGCACTAGTAGATAATAACACCAAAAAATATGAGTTCTATCTCTAAAATGAGTCCTGTCTCTTATAAGTCACTGAATCAACAGCACCACAAAGATTCGACGAGATAACGGAGGAACTGAAGCTCAACTCAACGTTGCTAGTGAATTTGTAGAGCAGTAACCAAAAAAATACAGAAACGTGTACGAGTCTTACGAATCGACAGCGATTTGTAAAAAAAGATTGCTACTTTCAAGTGTCAACATTTAACTATGACATTTGTCAAAATAGGAAGTCTGTGGCGCCACCAAGTGTTGATTTAAGAGTGCCCTCCAAACTCTTAAGTTTTAAAAAAATGTTCTAGCTGTCAACGCCGTGTGCCCAGGTTTCTCTGTCTACGATACTACGAGTCTTTTTTAAAATAAATCACTGATTTCAAGAGATCAAAAAGGTATGGTTAATTTCGCTGATGCTTTTATGATTAATACGGTGACGGAAGGAGCTATGAGTGTCCTCCGACAAATCGTAAGTTTGACTACATATTTAAAATAGCTAGCATGATTTAACAAAAAAATTAGATAATTATCTTAGATAGCGACAATCGCTCAGTTTTACTGTAGAACTTTAAGCCTGACATAGTGTTCTACTTAAATAAAAAACATTTCAGGGCGTTTTTAAACCAAAGGCTGAGAAATTGCCACCAGTTCCAGTTGTTATAAAAATGCCTCTTTGGGAATTAGCACAAGCGGCGGGGCCATTTGTTAGGCTCGCCGGATTAAGCGGTGCCGCTGCAGTAGTCCTCGGTGCTATGGGAGCCCATCGCACATTTCCTGAAAATGAGGGCAAAGAAGACTTAAAAAAGATTTTTGATACCTCTAATAGATTCCACTTCCTACATACTTTAGCCCTGATGACAGTACCACTCTGCAGGAGGCCGTTTATTGTAAGTACAGTTATTTTTCTATGGCTTTTTACATCATTTTCAAATAATGTGAAACTTTCATATGGTATCAATTCGTCTGATGGTAATGTAGCCCACAGATATCAGTACCAAGTAACCTTTGAAGACTTAAATCATACAAGCTCTCTCTGTCATACTGCTACACAAAAGTGGATGTAAATGCAACTTCAATTAGATAAACTCCTAGGCAGAACTAGATAACACTAAAATAGTAGAGCATCTAGTTCTGAGGGGTGAACTGACACTGGTAGAACATCTATCAGAGGCTCCTAGTAACTTAACCATGACAATGAATATATAAATACTAAGATACTAGATTTGGCCTTTAATCAGTATTTGGCCTATTTGGCTACTTTTATCCTGTTTGATCAAATACCGAATATTTAGATACTATTCCGTCAAATACTGAATACATAAGCAACATGTTTTGTTGTAGTCAGATGATTAATAAAATGAAAACATTGATTTATTTTATAATAATCTATTTTTCCTGTAATAATTAATCCATTCATTGCCTCCTGTGAATAGAAACACATTACCCCTACGCTGTCATACATTTGTTGGAGGCCACTCAACGGTGTCTAAGGCATCTCTCTAAAGCATTCCAAGGCGCCCATAGGTGGCTTCGGCATGATGTAGTATAAATGGATGTGAACTATTGTATTTTATTTGTTTTATAAACAGATTGTAACATCCACTAAATGGGCGTGTTTTATGAGATTATTTAGAAAGAATATCATTTTAATTTGTTCACGACCAAAATAATAATGTAGTGTCAAGGTGAACTACTTACGCATAACTTACAAAGTTCACTTTTCAATTTTATTAATGAACTTCATATACATATTTATTTTCAGACCAAGCTTAAATTCTGGAAAAACTTAATGGCTATCTCTCTTCCGTTTCTTCGCTTTTTCATGGTCAATAAATTACCAAAACAATGAGTGAGAAATCACTTATCAAGTTATTTTGTTTAAAATTTGTCTTTTATAGCCCATCTGATTAGTGCAGAAGTCCACCTCAAAGCGGTACCTATCCTTTGATCCATCTATTAGCCATGTGTGATGCTGTCACTACTTCAAAGAATATGCAGTTTTAAAATCCGCTTACTTATGATCAAGACTCTAACGGATCAAATCTTGATTGATTTAAATCCAAACCAAGAAGATAATAAATTCCAATTCACGTGATTCTACCAACTCTATGATGCAAATGACTTCAATTCCACCCTGTTTAAAAATGCCTATTTATATTTTTTTAAGTTGTTAGCTGACAAATATTGGTTTTCATTCACATAACATAAAAAGGTTAATAAACTGATTATTTATTAAAGGTGCAGATGGGCTTTGACATATAACCTTAGAATCAACATTTTTTTAAAAACGCAGATATTCACAGGCCATTTCGAGTACAGTTAGATTAATGTAAAATGTACAATAAAAAAATTTTGGTCTTTTTATTGTTGTTTGACTGAAAAAATTAGCTATGAAAGTGAGACACCGATGAGTCCTCAGCATGTGAATAAAAATTGTCAGCCCACTCATGAACACCAAAGGCATTGAATGGGTTAAAGTGGTCATAAGTACACAATTAACCTCTGTATTATAAAAATTAGAAAAATAATAAATTAACACTTTCTACATTATATACATACATATATAACATTACAGAAACAATTTTATGATATTGCATATTAACTAACAAATACAAAAAAATGGGGTTACTATAGTTCATAAAAGATAGCTTGATCTCTGCGACAGCTGTCAGTAAAATCATGCCTATGAATTCCTGAATTTCTTAGTAGTACAGACAGTACCTGTTAATGTCATACTTTATGGGCATGCCGACCTAATTAGTGCATGCCCATAAGTATGACATTGACAGTTACTGTCTGTACTAGTAAGAAATTCAGGACTTCACAGGCGTGATTTTTACTGACAGCTGTCGCAGAGATGAAGCTATCTTTTATGAACCATAGTTAGCATTTCAGAAGGCAGTATCAAAGTTCTGCGCATAAAGTTGTTCATAACCATGTTGCACTATGGTTCAGCTTCTGAGGTGAAATGGAGATAATCATAGAATACAACATATAACTTAATTATTATGAATGAACCTTGAATTCAAACAATGTTGTTGGAAAAGTAGATTATCAGTATACATATTGTTACCAGCTTAGGGTTTATGACAATAAAAAACTGCTGATTGAATTAGCAAAATTGACACTTTAATTACTGAACACCACCAATTACAACTTATAACACACTAATAATTAATCACACTTAACACTTTTGTTCGCAATTATATCGCTTCGAAAGTATTCGCTTGTATACTCAATTCAATACTGACTCGGGTCACGGTCTAAAACGGCTCTATATAGACCTTTTCTACTGAAATATCTAGAATGTTCGAGTACATACCGGTCCCGACCGACTAAGTGTAGAATATTCTCTCCTAGTTCTGCCACTCGATACTAGATGGCGCCAGTGGGAAAGTCCTAGTATGGAATTTTCAAGAAAGCTCTCCTAGTTCTGCTACTCGATACTAGATGGCGCTAGTGACATTTATTATCGCGCGCAACAATATATCATATTTTTATCAATTATATAACATATAATTATCATGAATGATGATGATATATAATATTATGTAATTGATGAAAAAAATATTTGAATTAAAGCATTTAGGTAAGAAGAAGGGCTTAATAACAGTATGTAGTAAGAATTTTTGTTATCTACTTTAATTACTATATCAATAAAAGAACATTTTATCAGTTTATATATACCAAAAAATAATGTTTACTGAGTGAAAATATATTGAAAAAATCACAGAGTGTAGAATATCGGCACTGGAACCAATGAGATTGTTAGTTACGTTGACAGAGAAACCTATAGACAAATTGACGCCTTCTTTCGCTTTCGCATACGAAAAAGATAGATTTATGCATATGTCTTGCATAGAAATGGGACAGAGCGGTGTGATTGTTTGTGCCTTTCTCCATGCCGGTTTTTTTGATTAGCAAAACACACTTTGCCTAACAACTTTGACAGTTCGTAGCGATCTAAGGAGTTTACAAGTTAGTTTAAGTGAGAAAAAAGTGTTTTGTGAGCTTAAGATTGGTTAATCTTGTTCAGTTCGATTCTTAGCACAATTAAATTTTTTATCTAAATATGTTTAAAAGTCATAAAGATTATTGTATAATCTAAAACTACGTTATCGTCCTTTCTTACTCGAGGCCACGCTAATCATTAGTCTATAGGTTTCTCTGTCTATGGTTAGTTAGAACTTTAGAGTTGATTCAAAACATACTTGTAGTCTTTATATTTTTAAATACGTCGTTAAACTTGCAAACTGTCAAATAGTATTTATAATATTAACAATTTATGGTAAATTTTAAAAATTACATGTAACATTGGATTATGCTTTATTGGTTTGGCATTGGTAATGTTAACATTTTACTGATATTAGAAGCCCAGATTTCAAATACTTCTCTGTTATATTATAACTCCTATTGGTTGTAATACCTTTAACCGGTTAAAGTGTAAGTCACAATAACTTAATATATTTTTACAGCTACTGTTAACATTACAGCTTATCAAAAAATCACTGTTGAACAAAGGTCTCCCCCATAGATTGCCTTATGGGGGGACTATTAGACATAGTTGCCACACTTAGTTCTTGGTTGGCCGCACTGGTTTTAGATACTACTATTAAGACGCTGCTGCCCATCTCATCATACATTTCTCTCTTTAGCTTCTTACAGCATCCACAGGTTAATGTGTGGTAGAGAATTTTCTTACACTTACACTTTACACACATGGCCTGGCTGTTTTTATATATGCAGAAATAATGGTAATTGTAACTTTAATTAATTTCAATATGAAATATTTTACAGGCTGGTGGATTTTTCATTGCTGGAATGGGATTGTTTTGTGGCACATGTTACTACCATGCTTTCACTGGTGACCGAAGCTTCAGACGATTAACACCAATAGGTGGATCCTGTCTAATATTAGGTTGGCTTGCAATGATATTGTAAATTTACTATACCATTGCATGTATGGTTGTGGTTTATAGCATTGTATGGTTAGAAGTATAGTTAAAAATGTAATGATAGGTGATATTCATTCGTCATTCATATTTTTTACATTCTTAGAAATCATAGTTTATGGTTTTATGATTGAAGTAGTTAAAATAAAGAGAGCATTACTTTGTTCAACTTTTTGTGAGACATTTCATAATTTTAAGGGAACTATTTGAATTCTATAATATTATCTTTTAAACTGTTATATAATAAAAATATGATATATTATAATATAACACTGTAAATATTATATCCAATAAATTTCAATAAAAAAATGTGTTTTCATTTATAATTGCCTTTGTGTCATTCAAATTTTCAATTATTCTCTATTCTCGAGTGGCAGCCTCGTACCGGTAGGCGAAGTGTAGGCCGACCCCCCACTAGATGGAGTGACGATCTGGTGAGACGTGCAGCAAGTCGATGGATTCAGGTGGCTCTAGACTCTGCTTTGTGACATTCCTTGGGGGAGGCCTGCGTTCAGCAGTGTACTTGTGAAGGGCTGTAATGATGATGATGAGTGCTAGTAGAGTAGAATAAGAAGGTAAATTTTGACAGTTTATTAAGGATTACAAATAGCTTAATTGGTATATTGGGCGGTCTCAAAATCGTAATACCATGGTTCGAGCCCAGACCGACCGACTGACTTTTTTTAATTTTTTTCAAGTTCATTTCTTTTTTGAGAAAATCTATTTTTTCGAGCCCTTTTTTTAGTATTTTTTAAAAAAACGAAAATTTAAATTAAACTAATTGCAGTCATGATTTTTTATTCAAATAACCAGTTCAGTTTTTACTATTATGTCGCTAAGATCAAAAAATATTATTCGTATTTCATCAGTATGTAATTTGTACCTATCTAAATATAATTTCCAAAACACAAGAATTAAAAAAAAAACCGACCGAAAAATACCGAGCAAAGCTCGGTCAACCGGGTACTAACCCTTAACTCTCCAATACCTAAGCGGTCGCATGCGACCGCCGCCACATTCCGTCAAGTCCCGAACTGTCGCATGCGACCGCACCCACCCACAGCACTTTAAACGATAAACATTTACTTAAATAACTTATATTTAGATACATTTTTATGAAGAAGTTTGGCTGTAGTATAGAATCAATACAAAATTTTCTATCCCGTAGTTTGGGACTACGGGACAACAACAATTCTACTGTCAATTTACGCCATTTTCGTGTGGTTGTTGTGTTGGTTTTTAGATGTTTTTTAGGTAAGGTACAGTTTTTTATTATAAAATTGTTATGAAAGTTTTTGTGTGAATATAATTTATTTTTTTACGTAAATAATTTGGAGAAATAATAGTGCTTTTCACGCTGCCGTCATCAACTTGGCTTGTAACGTTTTTTGTTATCAAAATACAATAAAGTCCTTTTGTAATGAAGTAAACCAAGTAATATAACATAATCAATAAACAAAAACAAGTATTATATCCGATATAAAATTCCGAAAGTTGAAGGAACATCCCTAGTTGTTGTTTTTTTCCTTTGTTAGGTCTGTTTTCAACTGGTTTATTTATAAATAGCCCAAGGTAATTTCGTGAATATTTTTACAATTTTAGATAGCTTAGATCCTTGTTTATTGTTTTTTTATTTGATTTCTCAATTCGATTTTTGTCAAATCAAAGCCACAAAATAATTTACAAACTTTGATCATATATAAGAAGCGTATTGTTTTGATAAAAACATTAAATTTCATATCAAGCTGAGAATATATTTATCAATTAGTAAATTGTCGTTTACAGAATGATAAAATATGGCCTGGTTGCAGAGTAAATACATTTATTGTATATGGTAATTATGGTAGTATTAACGACGCCATTTTGGCAACGTAATGTCAATCGTTTTAGATGAGGATGGAAGGGTAAAAGGTAGTGTTAGTAGTGTGCGAGCACACTCTACCTTTTACCTAATATGCAAGGGCGTTTGGCAATGTAAGAAAATTATTAGCAGATGCTGGGCTTTGTCTCCGAAAATGATTCAATGGCTGTACAAAATGGTGATCAAACCTATAATTTCTTACAATGCACTAGCTTAGTGAAAGTAAACCAGCCTAGTTACCACAAAAAACAAACGCATGGTCGCAACTGAGGACTTGAGAATAACACCTGCCTCCTTTCCAACTTTGGAGGCCATGTTGGACTTGACTCAATTGCAATTTCTCATAGGAGAAAGCTACGCTGTCAGCTATTAGTTTAAGGGGAAATATAACCTCAAATAGCTTAGCAAGATCCTCCGTTATGCCGAAAATATTGCAGTATTAATTTTGAAATAAATATATGGTAAAGTTGAGGATTAATGTTAAGGACTATGTTAGACGAAAACACGATTCCGTAAAATTTTCTCGATAGAAAAAAATCCAAAGTTACCAACAAAATAAACAATAAACCGCTGTTATTCACAAAATACTTTAAATAAGATCATGAAACTTTGCATACTAACTGAACTAACTATAAAGCAGTGCTTATGTTATTAACTTTTTTTAAAACACCATTATTTTCACTGTAAAAAGAAATTACCTAAACTATCCGCGTTTTGAAGCTTGATTCCTGCCGCCCAGTCAGTTTCGCTTCGACCTGTATATACTTATTATACTCTTTGCTTCGACCTTTGAAGGGGGAGGTTGTGTCGCTTACGATCGCAATACACATTACGCAACAGGACGACGTAAAATTAAAATGGGAAATAACGGTAATAAAAATAAGAAGCGACTGGGTTGGCGTTAGGAAACAGGCATAAATATGATAAACCTAATGAAATAAGTATCTAACGACCTATCTGCGTACAGTATTAGTGATAACAAACATGTTTGTACATAGCATACGACGCGCGGGGAAGTGGGGGCGAAATTAGAATTTGAGCTGACTTACTATATCCCCTTAAGACTTACACTTAAACTTGTAGAAAAACGATTCATATTTGACAAAAAACAATCCAGTTATACGAAACCATAGAAAGCTGACTATCAGAATTCAAAAGAACTGAAAAAATGCATGCAATTGTTCTAAATATAAAAATCAGATACTAGCGCATGGAAATGTACTACGTACGTAAGTACATATTACTTCAATGTACTACCGACGGAAGCTTTTCGGGGGACTTAAACATACACAAAACAGTACCACTAGGTACCCAAAATGTTTGTATGGGTAATGGGTTATCTAAGCGGCATCAGCAATTGCGACCAGAGAAGTAAAGAGTCAGCATATTCAAACACTGATAGTAAAGCGGTTTTACAGAACTTGACATGTTAAATGGAAATGTCAATTCCATTATTATTATTATCCTTATTTTTTGTAAGCGTCCTCGCTTACAAAAAATAAGTCCCCAAAATAAACCTTGAAGTAATTTAGATGAGTTTTCTTAAATATTATTAATAAAGTATTACAAACGGATGTTGCAATTGTCTTACTCCTCAACACTTAAACATGCACCTATAAAACCTATTAAAATAAAGAGGCCTCATGCGACAGGACCGTCCTCTTCGGCTGTTAAATTATTGTTACGCGCTCAAGTCGACGGCACTAACGCCATCTAGTCTCGAACCGAAGAACTAAACTTCTTGAAGTTTAAAACTCGAACTCTCGGTACCTTGCGCGTGTTTACTTGAACATTCTGGATATTTTGCTAATTTATATAAATAGGCGCTGCAAGATGCGATCGAACAGAGTTGAACTCGGCGACACAAGCGAAGCTTCGGAGCGGAATTAAGTGAATTAGTGTGTTTAATTATTAGTGTTTTTAACTTTAATTTGTATAAAGTAAATTAAAGTGTTAATTTAGGTAATTTTATCGGCAATTTTTATTGTCACGAACCTCAAGCTCGTAACATTATGATTGAGAGTAGAAATAAGAAAGAGTGCGCATACAAAATAGCGAGCGGTAAGGATAACTATAAGAGAATATATATGATAACCAAATCTTCTTCAACAACCATATGGATGTTCCCTAATTTGTTAGGCTTCAAATAATGTTTTTCTAAAACCGATATTTCTCAATATTCACCACACGAATTTAATGCTCCTTTCTCACATTCCTCAGCAAGCAAATTATTCAGATGCATTTAAATCTAAAACCATTCTCGCAATATTTTCTGTGGCCAGTCTCTCTATTGATAGATACATTTTTCATTTCCTCCGGTGACTATATAGATGAAACTTTTAAGATTCTTCTAAATATTAAAACTGTTTGTTGCATTTAAATGAGTCAAAGCATGCTTCTTGTTCTCTAACAGTAACCAATTATATAATAATAATAATAATAATAATAATAATAAAACCATTTAATCAACTCAACAAACAACACTTGCAAAAAATAAACAATCAACATGTACATATGTAGAAAACAACAAGTATAATTAATATTAGCGAAAAATAAAAAAAAAGAAGAAAAACTATAACATTCAACAAAAAAATAAAAACTATGTACAGGAAATGTGAGCGTTGCAATGCTGAGTCGATAGGGTCAGCTGCTCAGCATAAGCTGACACCCCCATTGGGATGACCAGCGCTGGTATTCTGCAGAAACCCGTGTGTGTGTTAACGCGTCGGTCAATGGCAGATGCGAGAGTGGAATTCTTAATGTAACGAAGGCGTAAATAAAATTGAATATTAATCATTTCCAGCGAATTTCTTAATGTAACAAACAATATCATCAACTTCTTTGCCGTTGCGGGTGTTTTTCCATTACTGTGACGTAAAGCCTTCAGTGTTCAGCAGTGGACTTTAAGAGCGCATATTCAAATATGTCCAAGTCGAAATCTACGCGATCGCTTTGGAACGGCGTAATATTGACGCACACTACAATGTTATCTCTGTGTGCGTGTCAGGGCGAGCGCGATGCTATAGTTGCCTAACGACGACTACGAATCACTTTGATCTTTGATTATATACCTGTCTTTGATACTATTGGAACTAAAATAATAAAAAAATAATTTCCATATAATGGCTTATATAGTGTATAGAAATCGGAGGCTAATATGTGAAAATTGTTTTATTCTTTTAGTAAATTGAAGTCGGCTTTACATTTTCACCCTATTGAGTATATTATAATATGTGTATATGTTCTAATTGAAAAATATGTATTGTATAAAATATATATCATTTGATAAACTTTTATTCTGTTTCATAAAGTAAACATAATTCATCAACCTAACAATTTCATTAGTGTCGGCGGGATTAGTGTTGCCAGGTCTAGCAAGTAAAATTTCGGGACGGAAGGTAAAAATAATCGAGGATTTGGTTTTCATATCCGGACAACTAGAATGACTACAAAATATAGGTTTCTTTGTAGCCTTTTGTGCTTTATTGAGAGCCGTGGTAGCTCAGATGGTCAACGCTAACTGTAATGTATGTATGCGAGTAATGCGAGAAATTGTGACTGTAACTTTATTTTTGTGTTTTATAATTATTATTCGGGTCTGATCTCATGAATGAATTACTTTTCATCCAAACAACGTAAAAACTGATTTTTTTTCATTTTAGGCAAATTATAAAAAAATAACATTTAGATTAAAATTAAAAAAACATTTTTGAACTATTTGTTATTTTTTTGCAGCCCCTGAATTTTTCAAATCACTCATTTTAATATAATTCTGTTTAAAACTTTTGTGGTTTTTTTTCGACTGGTGAGACAATGTCGTAGTAAAAATATTTTAATGTGGTAGTAGCTAACAGATATAATTATTTTTGCTGTCAAAATTATGGATTAAGTATAGAATAACAAGGTTAGTGAAAATCGGGACATTTGGCGTCCCGATCAAGGGTGAATCGGTACGTGTCACTAGACCCTTGAAAATCGGGACGTCCGCGCAAATCGGGACACCTGGCAACACTAGCGGGGATCGAGCCCGGATTGTTCGCGTTTACGGCGAGCACTATGCCCTTGAGCTACTCAACTCAAGCAAGGCTCATATGTTTTATATCTGGGGGCACGGTAGTGCCCCCGCCATGTCGACCAAAACAGCGGCACGGCCGTATCATCATTGCGAGACTTGGTTATTTTACAAGTTATGTTTTTGATGGCATGTCTTTGTTTAATCATAACGTTATCTCCACACTAGGAATTTTTCCTAAGTACATCGTTGGGGCAGTTTAAATACATTAATTTTACAAGGACAAACATCCAGACCAGGAACAATTATTTGTAGGTAATAAAATTTTTTGTTCCATGTGGGATTCGAACCTGCGGCGCTCAGCGCTACAACTCATTACCAAGTCACTCCGCCACGGAGCCAAAGGTGAAAGCCAACGATTTTGTATTTTTACTTGATCCGAATTGCTTACGTTCATTACTCATTTCTAAAAATATATATATGAAATGAAAATTTGCCACCATTACATCATTTAATATTTAAATATTACAATCATATACATATTTCAAAATTACTTACTACCAAAAATATCGCTTATAAAAGTCTAAATCGTTTAAAATGCTCGATGGTGCTATAGGTATCTAGTTATAGTATGGTATAGTATAGCCCTAACGGTGTATCAACGCGATCGCGCGGTGTCGGTGAGAAAAAGTAATACGTCCTGTCGTTGGGATTACCCGGAGCGTACTGAATCGATCGGCGTCTGCACATGATGTTTTATAGTATTTTTAAAATAATTATATAAAATAATTGACAAAATAAAACGAGCTAAAAATTTTATTGGATATTTAACATAACATGTATTTTGATAAAATAATTAAAATAGATATGTTTATAAGCAAATACATGGAAAAAAATACATTGAAGTAGACAGTTTTGGTGATTTTATAATATTATTTTATAATATTAAATCGAAATATTTTCGTAATTTAGGTTTTGCTATACACTAAAAGACTATATATTCAATTATAATAACGCTTAAAATAAAGTATTTTAGCTTATAATAACAGTTGTATTCAACGTAAAAGATAACTCTGATGCATATTTTCGTAAAACACAGTGAAGGGATTGTCTTCGCCCTAAAAAACCGTCATTAAAAACTATGATTTTGCACTGCTATGTACTAAATAAATACTTCATCTTTCTAAAGCCCTAATTTTCAGCAAATAATCTCCTCACGTCGTTACGATATCGCCTTTGGAAAAACCATAAAACATGTAGTTTTCGACGCGAAACGCATATGCCCTCTTAATAGGCTGTTACCGAAACGATAAGAGTGTGAGGTTACTTCTGGTGTCCCACAAGGTATTCTCTCGTGCTTTTTTACTTCGAAGTACAGTTCACCTGATGGTAAGTGAGTACTTGATACATGTTCCCTATCTATCCTCGATTAATAATCAAAATGTTGATGCGTAGTCACACCTATCTGGTATTAATTGTCATTCTGCCTACCGATCTTGGTGATTAGAGCATATTTTTTCATACCTTTTATAAATTGTAGAAATCCAGATGAAGTAGGGGAATGTTAATGAGCTAGAGACAAATTTTATTTGTAATATTGGGGCTCAGATAAATGAATACACACGGATCTATATTGTTTAAATGGTTTTATTGAAATTGTTACATGTTAAATTTTGCACTTTTCTTTACTCATTTATGATACTTAGTTAAAAATCAAAACATACACCGTTTGGTAATAAATGCTATCATAACTCGTAAGGACTGAATGAAGATTTTCAATGGTCCATCAAATGTGACTTATGTAATAAGATAGTATATGTAACATTGGCGGAGATTATAAGTGATGTATTCCCTGAACGTGGCTCTGGTGCGACTGTAACTGCAGTGCAGACGTCCCCGCCAGCAAGGTCCACATCACACACCAAATACATATTTAGAACCGATCTCTAACATACTGATAAAGAAATATACAAAGCTATCACATTAAATTAACGTAATATAATTATAAACATATTTATGTAATCTAAAATTAATCCAAAAGAGAACAAAAAATGAATCACACAGCACTTTCAGTGTCTGACACAGCAGAAAAATAAATCACTCTGATTGCACATAGACGGGTAGTCCGGAGCGTGAGCGCCGACATAGCTTTACCACTATTAATAATATCACTAACCGCATTCACACAGTATACAGTGGTATACAAGATCATTGAGAAGTTGGGTAAACTCAGTCAACAGCAGAATTTGGTAATGTATTCACGACAAGTGGAAGGAATGCTGTCCTTCTGAGGCAGCGAGGCGCAACTTGGCGCGCATCACTTCAGCACTACTATAGTCCGGCAGCTTCAGATAATTGACACAAGTCATCACCGACGGCAGATATTCATCCGGGTCGAGCGAAGACTCCAGTGACTTGCGTACTACGGTCAATGGTGGGTTCAGTGCTTTGAATCCTGTGGAAATAACATTACGATAAAACCTAAACGATATTATTAGCATGTGCTAAAAAATAGCAAATTTTCGATTATCTATAGGAATATTATATATATATATATATATATATATATATATATATATATATATATTAGGATCACTACTCATAATCTGGAGTTTGAATTTACAATTCAATCTTAAGTTCGAACTGAAATGATACAAAAAGTTAAATATTCTCTTAAGCAAGCGCTAATGAAAGTAACTTAAGTTTAAATAATAAATAACACGAAATCTGTGTACATAACGACAGCTATCAGTTAACTGAATAGAGAGATGACCCGATACATGTACTGGTATAAGAACTAAGTTTTGTGGCAAAATATGAGACAAGCCATGTTGTAGTGCAGTCGATTTATGATTAATAGAAATGATGTTGAACTTTGCATTAATTTATATTACTATAAGTCCCTTGTAATTTTCTTAAAAATCTTATGGTCCAAGAGCCCGCGCCTAAAAAACTGTTTAAATTTACTAAGGCTAGTTTTTTTTATATAGTTCAATACAACGGTCGTGTACTCAAACATACTGCGGTCAAGCAAAACAGAACAGGTGTATCAGGTGCGCTATCAAAGGTGTTGTACCTGCTGAGGTGATAAAATGAATTTACCAAGGCTGAAAATGGCCTTGTCCCGTTAAATCGATGACTGACTTATTAGATATGTTAAAAATAATATATAATACCATAAAATTTAATTATATATATAATACGTAACGTAATTAACGCACACCCTCAGACACCCCAATTAGTATATTATGTTATTATCATAATACATAAACTGAATTTTTAGTTAAACATTTTTATGCACTGATTATTTATCAAATTAGTTATACTAATCCCGGAAGAATGTTGTGGTCACAGTACAAATCCACGAACGCAAAGACTTTAACGTGCTTGAAATAAAGTTCATTTTTCTTTATTTATATTGAATGACAGATTTAGTAATAATACAAAAAAACTGCACTCTTAAAAGTCTTATTGCCTTAAGTTACGGTCCATTTCAGTTTGTTTTGACTGTACAGATTTAGTGTGACTGTAATTTACGTAGTTTTAATTATTTTTGGGATAAAAAATTACCTATATTAAAAAAAAAATGATAGGAATCTATTCAGTAAACGATTCCGAACAAACTACTTTCTCAAAGTGCGTCAATTATGTTACGTGTATATATATATATATATATATATATATATATATATATATATATATATATATATATATCTATATTGCTTTTTACATATACCGAGTACATGGCGGCCGACTAACCAGCTCCGTCCTCATATTCAGCTAACTGATCTTTTATTTATATGCAATATACAAGTTGTATAAAAATTTTCAGCCTTAGTAAATTCATTTTATTACTTCGGCAGCTACGATACCTTTGATAGCGCACCCGAGTCATCTGTTTTCAGTTTCCCTTCACTGACCGCAGGATATTTGTGTGCACTACCATTGTAATGAACTATTAAAAAACTAGCCTTAGTAAATTTAAACAGCTTTTTAGGCGCGGGCTCTCCATCTATTACAACCCACCCCCGGTTCCGCAAAACTACTCCAAAGGAAAATGTCAGTTAAATTTAATCACATCGAACAGATAAGTAACATCTATAAAATGAGACAATAACGTTTAAGAGTGTATAATATCTTCAAAATTTATAAGGATCTACCTTTAAATGGGCACTTAAAACACGTAGATTTTTGATCCTAATAAATTATGTTACAGTTAAAAACAATGGTAAATATTATGATAATTTTTAATCGTGATTATTTACCGGACATTTTCTTTCTCGTTTTAAATAAAAAGTGACAGTCGGAAAAATATTAGGGTGGCAAGTTACCTCCAGTGGGCAGTCGCGGGCTGCCGGTGACAAACTGTAGGAAGAGCCGTTGCTCTTCGCGATTGTACGAGGCGAGGATATCGATGAGCATGCGTATGGCGCGCGACTCCGCCGTGTAGCCGTGGTCGGGCCGAATGCACTCCGCCAGCATGCGCGGATCCCAGCGTTGATCACGCCCTCCTTCAATACAATATATTTATTTATGTTTATCTTATATAATAATTTTTATGAACATTTTAAAGCATTATCGACATTATAGAGTTTATCAATTATAGTCATGCCAAATATGATATACCAATAACAATTTAATCTAATACACCAGATATAAAACTTCCAGTCAAGCGATTTGCAACACCGTTGAAGATGCAACGCAGGCACTACGATTACCCGCCTATCAAGCTTAGTAAATAAGGTGATCAAACATAACGCGGGTAGGCCCGTGTCCAGCAGTGGACTAGCGGCGGACTGATCAAAAGAAGACTCATTCGTTTCAGATGAGGACTTTTTCCCTACAACTTTACATTTCAAACCAAAATTAAATTTATATTTGTTTTAAATTACTTTCATATTCTTCTTGTCTTGAATTTTTTAATACATATTGTATTTGTATCAATCTAAAGCAGGTACATACATACATAATACATATACATAAACACTCACGCCTGTCACCCAGAGGGGTAGGCAGAGACAATAGACTTCCATTTGGCACGATCCTGACACACCTCTCTCGCCTCCTTCACATCCATACACCTACGCATACATGCTCGTCGGTTAAGGGTACTCCTAATTTGGCACGTTTTCAATAAATCGCCAATTTGGTCGATAAATTTTCGCCTCGGACGTCCCCTTCCGACTCTGCCATTCACTTCTGCAACATAAATTTTCTTTGTCACTCTTTCCTCATTCATTCTTTCCACATGACCAAATCACCGAAGCATTCGTTTCTTAATCCTGGTCACAACATCATCTTGCAAACCACACTCTTCTCTTATTACACAATTTCTTACCCTGTCATTCAAAGTAGGTACTTTAAATTAGTTTCATTCATGAAGAAAATAAATAATATAGTATATTATAGGTGAAAAGAAACACCGTACCTGACGGACTGCCACAGAATACCTGCTCCAACTCTTCAGGATAGAATATCTTGAGATTAGCTAATGGGAATACTGATTCAAATCCTTCTTTGAAAGCCTCCATTTGTTTCACCACTCCTATAAAAAGTGAAAATTTAAAATTATTTACTTTATCTGAAACTTGTTAACTATATTTGTCACATTTTTACAAAACACAAGAAAACTTTTGTCACTGAAGGATTAGGATTTCTTTCTAAGGACCAGGATGGCATGCCTCACAGCTTCTCCTTATATTGGCTATACACTGCTGCTTAGCGACATGCATAGATAAGATAGTAAACTAACCACCTTGAACTTTTGTCACTTAAATGTATTATAATTAATAGAATCAGGCGTTACTTTGCAGAAATTCATTATTGTTGGCGACGCGCCTATAAGAATATTTCAATTTATTAATTAACCGATTACGAATAGCTTCTAAAAAGCAAATTATCAAGCAACAGTATTCTAATAAGAAAATGTTTAGTTGAATCTTAAAGAAATATCAAATTAATGATATGAAGGTCTTGGGTTCGACTCCCAGGCCGGAATAGTTTGTCGTTTTCTTAGTAATATTTCTTAATAAATTCATATAGGGAATTTTTAAGATATAAATTATGTTACTGGATTTGTTCCCCGGTTGAAATCATCTTTCCAATAATGTTAATTTAAAGAAATATTAAAATAAAGTTAGAGACCGAATTTGTTCCCCGGTCGAGATGATCGCTGTGCATAAGTAGAATTAATGGAAATTAATTGCATAAGTATTGTCTTATATGAGTTTGATATGTTTTGTATGAAAACAAATGCCTATTTTCAATCCATTGATTCATGAAATATTTTGTCTATGTTATCTGATAAGAGACATGATAACTGATAAGAATCTGATTAGAAATAGTTTCCTACAGTTTGAGAATTGTGTAGAAGCATTTATTCACCTATTATTGCTGATATTAGACTTTCCATTTTTACTGATAGTCGATAGCCGTGCAAAAGTTAGTTGTTCAAATAGTGAGAGATCATAGACGCACGCTAGCCACGTACTTAGGAGGCCAAATATGTAGAAATTTAAATATTTGCAATTTCAGCGATTTATGTATGTAATGACTTGTAAACCATTTCAGATTGATTGTACGTGCAAAAGAGGTGAATTCTGTGTTATTTTTATGTGAAAATTCCTGTGAACAAGTGAAATAATGATAGTTTTGTATAAGAAATTTAAAAGTGTTTTAATAGTGAAATGTATAGAGAAAATGTAAATTAAACTATTGTGTTGGTTAAGATATGTATAATTTCAAGTGGGAAACATTGTTTTACTTTCTATGTTAAATATTTAAGAAATTTCAACTTTGAACATGTGAGTAAAATAGGCATATTTTGTTAAATAAATAAAAGGTTTTTTGTGATATGAAAATGTAACGTATATCGTAGTAAAGATATTTTTTTGTGCTATCTTTATAAGTAAATTGTATAAATGTATGTCTTATACAAAATAAATTATTGAGAAAACCGTGAGAGAGTGATAGTACAAATTGATGTAATTGAGTTGCGCAGGCGCGCAAATGGCGCGGCTCACTTTCGCGTATAGCTCAGGGGTAGCTCAGTAAACGAGTTTTCTTGCAATTCGTTCGGGAATCCTTCGGGATTAGTTCGGGAATCCTTCGAGATTAGTTCAGGAAAAAGTGCAATACCAGCAGTCAATAAGAAGAAAAAGTGTAGGGAAGTGATTACTCTCTCACGGAACGGTTTGAAGATAATTGATGTTTTATTTCCAAGAAATTCATCCCTCAAAATTATACAGTCCACATCGAAGAATTAAGGCGTTGGGACCGGGACGACTTCGGAAGACCCGTAATCCCCGCCTGAACCTATTTTCTGAAAAGGAAGAGGTTATCGCCCCTGTGTGTTACTCCGTTGCGGAGATCACATACGTTGTTCCCGAACCCAACGTAGGCGTGATAGGAGGCCGGATCGAGAAAAGCCTCGATCCCTCCCTTCCGTTTCTTAGTTGAACGTTTAAGCCCGCCTGGTTCCTTTTCAATTGGTCCTTCGAGCCGGATCAAGAGGACCTTCCGAGCCTGGTTCCTTTTCAATTATATTGTTAAAAATTAATTCATTGACTTCCGCGTAATGAAATTAAATAATGTGTCCTGCCCAGTCTGAAGAGAACCTCACCAATGCAAGCACCACCACATTAGGAATGATACACCAGTCTCGATAATACGACACGCGTTTCGCGTCTACAAGAGGCATCCTCAGGTGAAGTAGACTCCGCGGAGGTTGACCGCTAAGTGAGCGGTGAGCCGAAACATCAGCTATTTATATTAAATACTAGCTTGCCAGGCAGACGTTGTTCTGCCCTTTTCGACTACTCTGTTCTACTACTTCTATATATATATATATATATATATATATATATATATATATATATATATATATATATATTATTGCATGTATACCTTCATAAAGCAGCCAGTGTGTGACGAGTGAGATGTAGTTGTGTAGGTTGTGCGCGGTGACGGGCAGGTCGCGGCCGCCGCGTCGAAGCTCCGTGCAGCCGTCTCCCGGCAGGATGAAGTCCAGACCCAACTCTTCGATGGGGCACCCGTCCAGCTCTAGAGCGTTTATCTGTAATGAAATTTTATTTGTTATTGTAATATAAGTAAATAAACATAATATCTAATACCCAATTTCTGTTATGTTTCGGGTCAAACACAATATTTTTTATGGGCTGTTAAAATGAAATTGGTAAATAGTAATTAAAAACGTCATTGTTTCTTTTAATTAAATATCTTATTTGTTTAATATTTTAACTAATAATCTAATTGAGATTAAAATGAAAAGTCGATTAAATTTTGGGACTAAAAAAGTTTGTTGAGTAGTAATTTGTTAATGCTGGAGTTAATTACCAATTAACCATCTTCTAATTGTAGAATTAGTAGAACAGATACTTTTACACGATATTTTCTTGAAATGTTTATATGCAAATAAATAACATTGAACACTTCAAGAGCAAAACGTAATTATTTTGTTTAACTAATAATCAATCTCAAATAGATGAACCTCAAAAGGGGCGTTAAGTTAAAAAAAGAAACGTTATAATAATCCGTGTAACGACATGCTTCAAAAGATGTAGTTTGGAAAATCTATAAACTCACATCTTGATTAACAAAAAAGAAATTTTATTAATTTTCGTTAATGTCTTTAAGAAGTTCTCTACAGAATTTCGAAATGAAAAAAAAAATATAAACAGATATAGGAGTAAAAGGTAATTATTGGGTACAGTCCGTATGGATTATGAATGGGATTAGAAATGGCGGCTCATCGAGTCCGTACCAATAGCAAAAACCCGCGAATAACGGTATAATCTTTAAAACGTAGTATTATTCGGTAATTGGAAATTTTCTAATAATGGCGAAATATTTAAAAAAAACCGTATACGCAAGTAGGTAACATTAATTTTAAAATAACGTTTACAACAAGTGACCTGCTCTGATTACTCGTGGGTGGGATATATTAATGTTTTAATTATTAATCATTAAAAACCATTTATTTTATCTAATCAATATTTCCGTTTCAAGTCTTGAAATTTTACGAATAAAATTTAGTCTAGATCACCCCTGGTATTTGTTCGTGAAGTTTTATTACATTCGATTCAGCCTCGATTGAAGCTCGGACAGACCGACAAAAATATATACCATTTTTAAAAAATAGAATATTTTAAAAATGGTTACTCATGTCCCTATTGGGACATGAGTAACCATTTTTAAAATATTTATATGCAAAACTATTAACAAAGAAAATCAACAATAAATATTTTATACAAAACTATTAACAAAGAAAATCAACAATAATTAGCGAAACCGGACTAATTATCCCAACGAAAATAATCATCTATTCACAACGTTTTATTAACTTTATTCACGCTCCATCATGTTAGTACAAATAAATGAAACGATAATTTAATTTAAAAAAAAAACATTAAAATACCTAAACATAAAACCAGTAGTGAAACTTACATACCTAAAATCAGCTGATAAAGGGTCAAAAACGCGCGGACATTAGGTATTACTGTATTTACGCTCACTCTACCCTTCTCTTTCTCACACGCGCTGCCGCCGCCCGGCCGATTCGTGTCGCCTCGCAATTTACAATGCCAACATGTGTGGAATTCCCCAAATTACGGGAAAAATGATGTTAGTTGGGGATTTTGTGGGGATTGGTATTATGCGGGGATTTTGAAAATCGATTGCCCAGGTCAAGTCAGAACCTTCTTTTAAGGAATCTAAATACTTATCTTAACATTTTTGTTAGGTTACTTATGAATATCGAATGACTCCCTTTTTTAATTATCTTCTTGCACTACATTTAATTTTCGGATTTCTTTTGGCAACTTTTGTATATCATTTAATGCTTTTCATTTCTTTATTTTATTAATTTAATAGCAAAGTAAGGGGGGGGGGGGTAAGGGAAAGCATAAAAAATACTCTATTTTGTGAAATTGATGTGACAAAAATATGTAAATTGTAAAAAAAATCGGTAAAAAGAAAAAAATGTTAGTAAAAAAATAAATCCTATAAAAATAGTTGAAAATTGTTTCATTACTTAAAATAAAATTGAGGGGAATTTGACAAACTGAATTTGATAATTTAAGTGAATTTTTCACTAGCGGGGAATTTTTCATTATTTAACATTAACCTGTGAATTCGAATTAAAGTGGCTAGGTGGAGACTAGTCCAGTGGCAAAATAGTAGGTTAAGTAGACAAGTTAGGTATTCAAACAAGTGTTGTAAATTATTAGTTATCGGTATGATCGTGGGCTGCGGTACATAAGTAGATAATTCCGTTTATCTACTCATGTATGCGCGGATTCAGCGTCGCGCGTCTTGTCAGCTCGATTTTAGGTATTTAAGTGTCACTGCTGGTTTTATGTTTAGGTATTTTCATGATTTTTAATGTAATTATAATTTTATTTAGCTGTAGTAACAGAGCGTGAATAAAGCTAATTAAACGTTGTAAAAAATGATTTATTTTCATCGAGATCGACTTTTTTTGTCACATCATCAAAATATCCTTAGTACTATCTTCTGTCTTCGTTTTCGGGAGCGTTTCACTAACACCCGGTATGTATACAAAAATGTCCAATCTTAATCCATTGCTTTTTTATAGAATAAGGATGGACCTGATGGAAAGTGGATGATGTGGCCCATATACATCTAGATTAATCCTCAATAAAGAATCAAAATGCAGGTGCGTTGTTACCGCTGAGACTAAGATGGAATGCCTAAAAATGTAAAAAGGATCTCCATTTATCTACACTCACCATACGAAACACAGGAGCACTAAGCTGCTACTTTAGGCTGGTATTCTGTGAGAGCGTGGTCCTTCTCCAGTCGGGCCGACCCATTCGTGCAACAACCATAATATACCTGGCATCACGGCTCTACCACCTTGATAAACCCGTTCTACCACATTCTTTGATGATGGCCAGCAAATTTTACATTAGGGAATTTTGGCACTGCACTCGATGAATACACATACAGGTACAATACGGTGAGCGCTAGTGTAGGTACATCAGGTTGACTCACTAGATGAGCGCACTCGTGCGCAAGCGGGTGAGACACTGGGAGCGCGCGTTCGTTATGCAGGCGGGTGAGTATGCGAGTGAGCGCGCTCGTGCGCAGGTGGGTGAGACAGTGGGAGCCCGCGGTGGTATGCAGGCGGGTAACTTACCAGGTGCGCGCGTTCGTATTGTTGCGCGCCTAAGTTGACATCAGGTACCTGGCACGAGCGCCATTTAGTGTCGGAACCAGAGCGAGGGCTTCCTAGAAAATGTCAATCTTGATCTTTCGCCCAACAGCGCCATCTAGTATCGAACAGAAGAATTAAGCTTTCTAGAAGCCCCACACTCGTACTTTCTGCGTCTGAGCCCTTTATTTACTGGAATATTTTGGATGTTTTCGTGGAAGAGCCCTAATAAAGCCGTTGATAGCCGCGATCGCGGCAGTATTGAATTTGGCGAGACAAGCGAAGCTTCGGAGCGAAATAAAGTGAATTAGTGTGGTTAATTACTAGTGTTTTAAGTTTTAATCGGTGTTAGGTAATAAAAGTGTAAATTTTGGTAATTCGATCGACAGTTTTTACTGTCACGAACCTCAAGTTCGTAACAGTATGCAGGCGGGTGAGACACTGGGAGCGCGCGGTAGTATGCGGGCGGGTAACTCACCAGGTGCGCGCGTTCGTATGCAGGCGGGTAACCCACCAGGTGCGCGCGTTCGTATGCAGGTGGGTGACTCACCAGGTGCGCGCGCTGGTCAGGCGTGTGGCGCGCATCGGCGGCGAGGAGGCGCGCGCGCTCGGCCACGCGGCGCAGACGGCACAGCGAGCGCCACAGCTCCGGCGCCACGTGCCGCACATCGCTCAGCCCCAGCCAGCGCTGCTCACTCACCAGCCACCGGTACATCGACACCGACAGCGGGATGTCCACCTGACACACACCACACATAAATACACAAGCGGTCTAAGAATATCCACTATATGGCCAACAGGGTCGAACAAGCCAGCCGACAGGTAGAAGCATCCTCCTTATAATGTAATAAAAAACTGCGTTTGCGAACCCGCCAGCCAAGCGTAGCTACCATGGCAAATATGTTCAACAGTGGAATTTGATAGACTGTAATGTGTTAATGAAAAATAATTCATCAAACTCATCCAGACCTCCAAACACAGGTAATCCTCCGTCAGAGGCCGTGTGTGTATAAATCAGGATAAAATCGCGAAAGGCGAGGAGCAGCGTTAAAAGTACGGTGTTGTACTTGTTAACAATTTAAGATATCTAATGATGATTTATATATATTATTTTTAAAAATGTGGTTGTAGTTAACATTAACGTTAATAGACATTAAAAATAAGCCTAATTACGTAACATTGGTTAATTCGATGCCTGTTTACATTGGGTGCTAAAACTTTTGAATTCACATTTTCCTAGTAATTAAATTATACTAGTTAACTACTTACGAAATAAAACTACTTATTTTGAAAATATTGAACTTACCATCCTAGAATCCATAACTGCTTTAGCCATGAACTTGCCCAAAAACCGAAATTTAGCTTTGACTCGAGACAAATGTGAGGCTCTTGCGTTGCGACCGATCGCCTGCGGGAACAAGCCGCAAGGCCATGTAACATATGTTGCATCTGGAGCCGGGGAAGGAATTGAAGTTTCCTTTTCGAGATCCGAAGGCTGAGGAGAGCGATCCTCATCGAGACTTAGTGCATCGCGTACTGAGGACGCGAGTCGAGTGGCTGCGTCCGACGATCTGTCTGTTACGACCGGCGGTTGGCTTTTGACAATCTCGCCTCCAAACGATGTAGGTTTTTGCTTGAAGTTCTCGCTTCCGTGCCATAAGTCTAGATCGGCGCGTTGCAGTTCCTGTCAATTTAGTGAAAAATATTGTTATAATATATATTTTAGAAAAATCTATGATTTCTATATTGTTTACATAGAGCAATTAGTTTGACTGCCTCATTAGCCTATGTTGGACCAATAGTTCGGAAAACCTACAAGAAAAAGCAAGAAGAATTATGGAAATATTATATACATATGAAAAGTTAATTGCATTTTTCTGGGGAAACTTGTTTTAAATTGGTATTATTAGTATTTTATTCAAGTTCTTGCAGTGTTCACCTTAAGCACAGGGAAATCAAGATACAGTACATTTAAAAGTTCATACGATAGGCGTCAAAACCGGGATCGATCAAGCGTGGCCCGTAATCTTAGTCGTCTACGCTTGCTTTAAAGAAACTTGTGTGTGTGGAATCGAACACACCCACCTCGTTGTCCGAACTCAATGGGATGCGGTGCTGATCTGTAATCACGGAGGCGCGAGACCCATGCCCTAAATAATTTTGTTGGGTGGGTTCGAATCCTGGGTCGAGTTAAAATCAGTTTTTGGGTTTTTCTGTCAAGAAATAGTCAGAAGCAGCCCGGAGTCATAAGCTGGCGGTGGTTTATACCCGTGTACCGTAAAACCCGTAAAGCCGTTGGTTCTGCGCCTGACTTCTCTCCGGTCATGTCCGGCTTCAGTTCCATTGTACTATGAGTGTGAAAATATAGTGCACCCCGCACTTGTGTCTATGCACATACTCATGCAATATGTGCAATATTTAAATGTTTTCATACTATATGCATATCGCTTTACCCTATTTTGAGTCCTTAAAGCGTCGAGACTGTAAGTGCACCGTAAACTAAAAAGTTTTGGTACACCTGATTTAGAATGAATTTCCAACACGTTGAAATGTTAAATATACGAGTAGGTTTAATTCATCAAAGTTGTTATTATATAATAAGTTAGTAACAGGAAGCCTGATTTATAAGATATCTTTTCATCTTCTTCGAATTTTTGAAGTTAGCTTAAAGATATATACAGGGTTATCTTGCAATATACTCTGCCCAATTTCCAAAGAAGGTAATTAATTAAGAAAATCTGAAATATTCTATACTTTTTTATGTTTTGGATTCAGAATGCGTGGTAATACGTTATTTTAATTGATTGTCAAACATAAATATCTAACGCTTTACTTAACTATTTTACTACGCATTCACACATTCGTAAGAGTCGCTTTGTCGGTAAAAACGTTGTGAATTGAATTGCACAAATAAACGCGCGTAGGCGTAGTTCTTGCCCATAAATCACATTCAATTTGAGAGCATTTCAAAAAAAAAAAAAAAATTTTATTTACTTGTATTTTCAAAAACCGCTAAAAATTGAGTTTCTATTTGAAAAATAACCCTGTATAGTTTATTTCTACTGAATGTAATTCATGTGTGTAGGAGTGTGTAGGAATGGTGCACGGGTGTGTTTCGGTGGTGTACCTGCGACACGAGCGCGTAGAACTCGAGCGTGGGCCCGAGGCCGGTGCCGACCTCGTTCTCGTACTGTATCTCGAGCAGCGCGCGCGTGTGCGCCGCCTCGTGCATGAGGTGCTCGGCCTGGCGCAGCACGGAACGGCGGCGCACGGTGCGCTTGCGCCGGTCCAGTCGCGGCGCCACGCGCTCGTCGTGCGCCGCCGCGCCGCGCTCGCCGCCCGCCTCCAGCAGCCGCTGCAGCGCGCGCTCGCGGTCGAACGACACCACGTGGAACAGCAGGTGCCGGCACTCGAACGGCAGCACGAACGGACTGCCACAACCAACCTTATATCATACCACTTACACCATCTTACATTTCAATATAAACGCTTCATTCATAATACTTTTCTAAAGGTATTGTTATAATCGTTTTGAAAAGTATTATGAACTTTGCTTAGAGCCGCGCGATAAAATAAAATGTCTTACCTAGTATGAAGAATTATATAAATTAAACTTATCACTCATATTAATATAATCTATTCTATTTATTACAACCTACAAAAGTTGGTAAACATACTCCCACCTCCCCCCCCCCCAAGATTGCTTTATAGGGATTTGTTGTCGTTACCACGCTTGCAGACGGATTGGCAACCGCAGTTTTTTTAATTCAACTGGTATAAGGAAGATGCTACTGCTCACCTCCTGTTTTAGTTTCTCTCTGTCGCCTCTTACGGCACCCACGGGACTGGGATATGGGGTACTGGATATCCTTACATCGTTATATTAATACTAGTAGTAACCAAAAGTTATTACATCTTTGAATTTTGTCTATATACATTCCAGAACTGAGCACAGACGTTATCTCACTAGGCATCCGCCCACAAGAAAGTTTTAGGGCAAGGAATAGTCACCGTGCCCCAACATTATTCGCTGACTGCACATGTCTTCGAATTATTCCTTTTTTCAATTTTTCAGATATGCAGGTTTTCTCACAATGTTTTGCTTTACTACTCGGCTTGTAGTAAATTAGCATTTACAATAGCAATAAACAAATTCATTAGTGCCAATGGGGAAAAATCCCAGATCGCTTCCATACTATGAAATTTACAGCAAGTGGAGGTTATGAGTTTTCGCGACTATTTTGTCTACAATACTCTCATATGAAGTTGTTGATCAACCCTGTTAAAGATGGCGGATCTTCAATTTTACACACGCAACATGCCCGCTACGCGACGGAAACGATAAGCGGACGGAACCAAATATATAAAAAAATCCTCACCATGCATAAGCAATTTTCTTCAACCATGGCGGTAGGTTTCCAGTCATTATTACTAACGGATCTTGTAGCTGTCGATTTGCCTTCGCAGCAAGCTGCAAAAATGAAAATGTTCAAGTATAACATTTTAAGACATAATAACTTGTCAATATATATTATCACAGTTTGTAATGCACTTAAAATAACTTAAAAACATTTTCAATAATGTTAAAAATTTTTCAATTTTCCATTAATGTTAAACAGAATAATTGAATACCTTGGCATTGATGAATTCAGAATTTGGCACGAGCGGACGATGATCGGGCAGACAAGCGGCGCGGTGGTACAGCGTGTGCCAGTGACGGGACAGCGCGTGCAACGCTCGCAGTAGTCCCAGCGCTGGGAGCGACGCGTCCTTTACCTCACCGCCCGTAATCAGCGGCGACCGTAGTATTACAACTAGGGGTGACTCGCGCACTGGAACTATGCCCTCTGAAATATAAATAAAAAACTAATGTTACTTTAGCTGCGCAAACTTTACAAGGAGGTAAAAAATTATCTACTAGAGACCCTGTATAATATTATATTTTACACAATGAACTTCAAATCTTATCGTACAAACGATACACATGTTGCGTGAATGCCTGTTTCAGTGAGTTCCCTTTACGATACAATAATGTTGTTTATAGTCTACAAATAATTGTTATAAATGATTGTTATCATGCGTAAGCCTTCATGTTGCAAAAAAAATTATTTTAGTGGAGTATTTTTTCAAAAGAAAGAAATATGAGAGCATTTTGAGGTGATCATAAAATATTAAGGTAATAAATTATTATTAAAAGAATCATATTATACAAGAACAGCCTCTTGTCTCTACAGTTAGATATAGACTTTTTTACAAACGTAAAATACATTTTCATAAACGTTGCCTGTAAAAGGCAAAGTTTATGAAGTTTGAGTTCGGGGCCCGCCATCAATCGTTCGCCAGGGCCTTGTCCGCCTAATCAGTAAAGTGGTGTATTTAGTGAGGTTTTGATGGTATATTTTTTCTTAAACGCTAATAAACTGAACATTGTAAGATAATAAGATTGTTGTTAGTGATATTGCTCGTGGATTGGTGGCACTCCTGCACTGTTTAGCTGCGGCATCTTAATCATGATCTTCACAACTTAACAATGATCATGAGATCCTGGGTTCGAATCCCGGGTCGGGCGAAAAAATTAATTATTGAGTTTTTCCGTCAAGAAATTCTCAATAGCTGCCCGGAGTCAGGAAGTTGGCGGTATAGTGCTATATAGTATAGTATATATAGTATTCCGTGCTTCGGAAGACACGTAAAGCCGTTGGTCCTGCGCCTGATCTCTCTCCGGTTGTGTCGGTTTACGTACATACATAAACACTCACGCCTGTCACCCAGAGGGGTAGGCAGAGACTACAGACTTCCATTTAGCACGATCCTGACACACCCCTCTCGCCTCCTACACATCCATACTACGCATACATGCTTGTCGGTTAAGGGTACTCCTAATTTGGCCCGTTTCCAATAAATCCCCAATTTGGTCGATAAATTTTCGCCTAGGACGTCCCTTTCCGACTCTGCCATTCACTTCTGCAACATAAATTTTCATTGTCACTCTTTCCTCATTCATTCTTTCCACATGACCAAACCACCGAAGCATTCCTTTCTTAATCCAGGTCACAACATCATCTTGCAAACCACACTCTTCTCTTATTACACAATTTCTTACCCTGTCATTTAGATTCAGCCCTAACATACGGTTTACGTCCCATCGGATTATGAGAGTGATGGAATAGAGTGCACCTGTGCTTGCGCATATACACTCGAGCACTATAATCCTGTCCTGCGCCGATGGCGAATCTCCGTTGAGCCTGGCCGCCGTGATTGAAATTCGGTCCGGAGGACATTATTAGACGTTGTGGACGTACCGTTCCAGAGCAGGTCGGGCTTGCGGCGCGAGGAGAGCTTGGTGGTGTGGCCCTTGCCCTTGCGCGAGGCGGCCGCGTCGGCGCGCGCCGGCTCGCCCGCCTCCACCGCGCGGTAGTAGATCGTGTGCGTCTGCACCCAGATGCCCGCGTTCGCTACAACAACACAAGCCAACATTTCAATATTCATTCGCCGCTACTCTACTACTTACTACACGCTATAACACATTTATTTATTGTTACAAATAGTCCTGTGAGTTCTCTGATTCTAGAATTAGTTAAGAGTATACCTTGAAAATTAATCGAAGTTTTGGGGGCGTGGCTTATTCCTTTGTCCGGTGAAGCTAACGGACGACTGCGGGAGTGTCAAAATGAAAGTGATGCAATGACTTCATAGTACGCAAATTGTGAGATAGCCAAACCGAGTAAGCGCTCGGAAAAAAAACTACATAAGCGCCAAACAACATTTTTATTTATTTTAACAAAACTTCGTTATGGATTAAAAACTGGTTTATGAGAACTTAGATATGATAATTTACTATGCCTTAAAAATAATTCCATGAACTTATTCGTAAGAATATTGTGTGGACAAATGTAAATAATTAGAACTTTGCAATTTTTTCTATCGATAAAATGACGTGATATCGTGTTTTCCTTTTATGCAATCCAAGGTCATATAATCAAAAATCATATACCAAAATTTTGGTTTGTAATCTATAAAACTTAAAAAAATATGTTAAATAGAAAACCACCAAATTTTAGAGGTATCACATTAAGAGTTAAAACATGCCGCACAATCAGAAACGAGCGTCCTCTTCCATTTGTTTGTACTACTCAAGTGTACATACAACATACAGAACAGAAAGCTGTATTTGTGTAGTAGGATAGCAATTAATTACTATTCTATTCGGGCGCAACCAAAAACAAGTGTTTATATATATTATATGCGTGTGCGTTTGAGCTTGAGTGCGAACGTACGCAGGCGTGCATGTGTATATTATTTAATTATTGCATTATTTTTTAACAATTTAATAATCGCAGGTATAATGCGCGTTCAATAAGACTGGATATAAAACTGTCAAACACACTTTGCTATTGCTTACATTTTTTTTATAGACTAAGAGTTACACACGAGCACACAGACGACCTGATGGTAAGTGGATGCTGTAGCCTACTGACATCGACATTTTATCCTCGCTTAAGAATCTAAATGCAGATGCGTTGTCACCCGTGAGAACTAAGATGGAATGCCTCGTTTCCAGTAAAAAAAGATCTCCGGATCTCTACACTTACCATACGAAACACAGCAGTATTAAGCTGCTACTTTACGCTAGAGCGTGGTCCTTCCCCGGTCGAGCTATATATTTTTGTATATTCTTCTGTATATTTTTGTATATTCTACTGCATATTTTTGTATAGTCTTTTGATTTTTTGTACAAAAAATAAAACTAAAAAAATAATATTACAACACATTTTCATATGTTGTTTTTTAGATGTAAATAAAATAATAATTTTGGTGTGTCACGAATGTCTCAAAAAGATTTTTGTGATTTTATATAAATATTCGTAACATTAATTGAGTGATGTGATTAAAATGTTACCTATATTATATTATTGTAAAATATCAACAATTTATAATCATAAATCTTGGTCAAATATTATGTGTACTGACACATACACAAATTGTTTGGATAATAAAAAATACTAGTCAAGGTAAATGTAGTCCACAAGATTCAATAACGTATTCATAAAAGCAAAATAATAATAATAATAATAATTTTAATCAATATGACATTGCACGTAATGATTCAGTATATAAAATAGGTTACCTAGGGGAGTTTCTGTATCGGTATCAGCGTCCGTCTGCTCGCCGAATTGTCTCACGGCTTGATACACTGTCATGTTGTACGGCAACACGGTGTCGCCGATGAGGAACTCCAATTTATGTTCAGAACTGTAAAAAAATCATGCCATTAAACTTTTTAATATATATTACTTAACACCTAAAATATGTAGGAATAATAATAATCGAGGATAATGGTCCAATTTTTTAAAAATACCAATACCTAAGATGGTACTAAATAAATAAATAGAGCATAAAAGCACATGAATTAAAATTCACTTTACTTAAAAATATTTGTCTTCGTCTTACGGTTACCGGAACCTGTAGCTGTAGTGAAAAAGATTGTATTTTAAGGGTTCTCCTGTTCTCTAACTTTCATGATATATATTATGGTTTGACTTATGGCAAAATAGCTTTTTCTATTAGTCTGCCGTTGTAGTAAGTAGTAACTATATACACTGCGATAGCATTTTTATACTAAAAATAGAACCTTATCAGTTTGAGTTAAGGAAAAAATTCGAATAACTTATAACTTGCGGCAGAATAGCATTATTTCTTAACTTACCATTAGAGCAGGATATTCCTTTTTCTTAAACGACCACAAGTGGCAGACTAAAACACTTCCAGAAGTAAAGCCCTCATAGGGTGTATGGGCTGCGATGGGACCCCCACGTGGTCGGTTGATAGTATGTGCTATTAAATGATAGTCAATACCAGGAAGTTGATAATCGATATTTTATTGATAGACCCAACTAAATCTAATTTAATGATAGATGGGAAATGATACTGCGAGCACGCGTGACCGGTATTGCTGGGCTCAATTAGCGCGCTGGCGCAAAATGCATTATTGTAGCGTTATAGCGTAAACTGCCGACGCCACAAAAATGTACGTGCTGCAGCCCGTACATAGGGTTTTTATATTCAGGTCGGACTATATATTTTACATGCCTTAATTTATTAAGGCTAATCGTAAGAATCGAGCATCCATCTTACATTAGCCTATTTAACATCAAGTTTTATAAGTCTTCCGCAGCCTTTTGGAGAGAGAAGGCGGCGGAGGATAGCGACCCCTCCTTTCCCAAAGACGGGCCGCTATGGGGCGGCAGGCGCTGTCAATATGCAACGGATATGCGTAGGCCTTTCCCAGTTTAAAAGAAATTGTGATAAGAAAGGATGTTTACTCGGTGGGGTGTTGGTGGGGCGGCGTGGCGAGCGAGTCCTCGACGTCGTCGTCGGAGGCCGCATCGTCGTCCGAGTGCGCGGCCGCGGCCGAGCCGTCGCGTGCGCGCGTGCTCGCGTACCCGCGCTGCGCCAGGTACCTGCGACCAATAACACCACAAACGTATTAACTTTGCTCTTACTGCGTGCCCTTGCCTACACACAATAAAATATACGAAAAAATAAAATGTACGAGAAATAATTAAGAAAAAAAATTGGAGTTTGGAGTGGAGACAATTTAGGGATCATCTATAAATCACACCGCATGAATTTTAAACCTTCCTCACACTTGTTACAAGTTTTCAAATATTCTGCAACCTAATCTTTTGTTGTGAAATTGTAAAAAAAATGCAACTTTAACGCTTAGAACCAGATCCAATTTGGATTTTTTTAAAACTGTTATGTATATGATTATATAATTATTAATGTCAAACTGCATCACATGTTTTAAAATTCATATAATATGACCCCTTATTACAAGGTAATTTCAAATATAAAATTCGTCACTGCGGATTTCACAATAATATCAATAATATCCATCCAATTGTAAACAAGTTAATTAAAACAAAAGTAAGATAGACATCTCTGAAATTTGTACAAATTGTCTCAATCGAGGAGCAAAATTAAGGGGCACTCACCGTTCAATAGCTTGTACTAAAGCTAATGGGTCTATCCGTACTACACCACCTTTCCACTGTTTCAGGTTGGTGCAAGTGGGATGACGCTTGAGATCACACTGTAACAATACAATAAGTATTTATTAATTATGTTAGTATATTATATCAAAGAGCAAGAGAAAACATGTTTTTAAAGTAACCACTCTTATTATATTAATTAAATAAATCTTTTTGGATACGCCACCGTGAAATTAGCAACTAACAAATAATTTCTTGCAGTAATTGTCTGGTCCGGAGTGTTGTGCCACTCACGCTGAAATCGCGGTTGCATTCTGCAGGCTGCCGCCGTGTTTGGCACTATAGGTCAGCCGATTGGGATGGGATGCGGTCTTTCTTTGCATCCTACCCTTGGGGGCGGGTTTGCTTCTCGCCGGATGATCCCAACGTTGTTGCGGATTCTGTTACTGATGTGGTACTTCAGGGTATGGAACTTTTTATTCCTTCCTCTGTGGTGCCCATTGGAGGCAAATCTCAGCCATGGTTTGGTCGCTCCTGTAAAATAGCATCATGCTATAAGCAGGAGTGCTACCAAGCCTGGGTTGATGCATCAGCGTCCCGGGATGTAAACACCAGCGCTCTAAAAAAGGAGTATAATTCCGCCTCTAGGTCCTTCAAAAGAGTCATTGCCAAGGCAAAGTCAGAGCACATAGGCAGAATTGGCGAGAAACTAGTTCGCCTTCCTTCTGGAACCCGTGCATTCTGGTCTCTCGCCAAGGCTGTCCAGGGGAATTTCTGTCAGCCATCTCTTCCATCTCTGCACAGGGAGGACGACTCACTGGCCCATACTGCAAAGGAGAAAGCCGATCTTCTAGGCTCTTTCTTTGCGTCTAACTCGACTCTCGATGACGGGGGGAGTACGCCGCCGACCATCCCGCGGTGTGAGTGCTCCATGCCGGAAGTGCAGTTCACACAGCGCTCGGTTCGCAAAGCACTCCTCTCCCTGGACATCCACAAGTCGAGTGGGCCTGACGGAATCCCCCCAATTGTGCTGAGGACGTGTGCTCCAGAGTTGGCACCGGTTTTAACGCGTCTTTTCCGGTACTCCTACTCCCTAGGCGTAGTCCCAAAATCATGGAAGACGGCTTTCGTCCACCCGATCCCTAAAAAAGGCGACCGCTCAGACCCGTCCAACTACCGGCCAATCGCCATCACCTCCTTGTTCTCCAAAACAATGGAGTCCATTGTAAACTGCCAGCTCATGAGGTACCTTGAGGATCACCAGCTGATTAGTGACCGCCAATACGGTTTTCGCCGTGGTCGGTCAGCTGGTGATCTTCTGGTCTACCTCACTCACAGATGGGCGGAGGCAGTAGAGTTCAAGGGGGAGGCATTGGCCGTTAGTTTGGACATTGCGAAGGCCTTTGATCGGGTTTGGTACAAAGCGCTTCTTTCGAAGCTCCCTTCCTATGGGCTTCCCGAGAAATTGTGCGATTGGATCACCAGCTTTCTTGCAGATCGGAGCATCAAGGTCGTTGTAGACGGTGCAAGCTCCGATTGCAAGCCTATTAATGCTGGTGTTCCACAGGGCTGCGTGCTATCGCCAACGCTGTTTCTTCTGCATATCAATGATATGTTGCAAACCCGTAACATTCATTGCTATGCAGATGACAGCACTGGTGATGCTCTTTACACCGGCCGAGCCAATATTTTTCGGGAAAACGTCTCCGAGTGCCGGGACAAACTTGTGTCTGAAGTCGAGTCTTTGCTGAACAGAGTCTCGAATTGGGGACGACTAAATCTAGTCCAGTTTAACCCCCAGAAGACACAAGTTTGCGCGTTAACCGCTAAAAAGAACCCCTTTGTCGTATCCCCTCAGTTTCAAGGCACTCCCCTTGTTGCCTCAGCCAGTATCGGAATCCTCGGCGTCGACATATCGAGTGACGTGCAGTTTCGTGGTCACTTGGAAGGGAAGGCCAAATTGGCCTCTAAAAAGCTTGGCGTGCTCAGCAGAGCGCGACAGTATTTCATGCCGGCACACCGCCCGCAACTTTACAAGGCGCAGGTTCGGCCGCACATGGAATACTGTTCCCATCTCTGGGCTGGGGCTCCCCAGTACCAGCTCCTTCCACTTGACCGCATCCAGCGCAGAGCGGCTCGAATCGTCGACGACCGAGTGCTTTCCGATCGGCTCGATTCACTGGCGCTGCGAAGAGATGTTGCATCTCTTTGCGTATTTTATCGCATCTATCACGGGGAGTGCTCTGAGGAATTGTTCGGATTAATCCCAGCCGCCAAATTTCGTGAACGCACTACACGGCAAACGTCCCGATACCATCCACACCATCTGGATGCTTGGCGGTCCACCACTGTACGTTTCACAAGGAGTTTTCTTTCACGTACAAACTCTCTGTGGAATAGTTTACCACCGGCGATTTTTCCGGACCGATACGACCTGGGGACCTTCAAGAAAAGAGCTTACTCCTTTCTAAAGGGCCGGCAACGCACCCGCAATTCTCCTGGTGTTGCGGTTGATCATGGGCGGCGGTAGTCACTTAACATCAGGTGAGCCGCATGCTCGTTTGCCCCCTCTTCTATAAAAAAAAAAAGTTTTTGTTTTTAATTTGAAAGGAAAAATTAGTATACCTACTTTATGTATGAGATTATTTTTAATAGAATGCATGAATCAACGAAAATACAATACATAATAAAATGTTTTTTATATAGCTTAAGTACGTTTGCACTGAGAAACATCCAACACGTAATGTTTTGAAACAAATCGCATAAAATAAATCACACAACGTGTTTTGTTGATGATGGCGTTCGCACTCACAAAAACCGTGTAAAATTTTCAAGATATTTTAAATGAATGTTTGAATATGAAATTGAAAACAATTTTTTATAAACATTTTGTTTCTGTAATGTACAGTAAAATTAATGTTAATGTTCTGTAAAATATGTAATGTACAGTAAACTGTCAAACATATTTCACTACAACATGTTTTTTGACTATGCAAACGCTTTTTGATACATTGATAGAAAACAGTGTTCAAAACGCTTTTTTTGTGAAAATCGCGTCAGTGCAAACTCAGGGTAAGAAGCATTAAATACGAGCAAATTGTTAAATGTTTAGTTGGAGTGTCATTGGGTTTTAACAACTTTCGCGAATATTTTGAAACTGAAATAGTTGGCAATGTTATGTACGTCATGACGATGGTGAAATCAGCGTCAATATTACTCGGAGAGCTGGCTACACTTTGACTAACGTGTCAGATACGAACCTAAAATTTTATATTGTTCTTCATTATTATCATCATCATCATTTTATGTTATTAATTTAATATTTGTTAAGCACGATCTGGGGGAGGGGTTGGCGGGCTGAAACATCCCCCCCCTCGACTAGGCATTTAAATATATTTTAATTTAATATTAAACAATATAGAAAATTGAGGCTTTTGTATCTAACATGATAGTTAAATTGACGGCCGGGTGAGCAACAAGACAAAAATATATGTCAAGTGAAGACAATGATGTCGAGGCGATGTCTGACCATGAGCTGGTGGGTGTTGAAGAACTTGAGGGCGGAGGTGGCGGGGCGCGCGGGCAGGTCGTGCACGCGCACTGGGAACTGCTCCAGGTGCGACACGCACGCGTTCACCTTGCTCACCAGCGCGCCCAGCGCGCCCGCGCCCGCACCCAGCCACGCGCCCACGCTCGACACCTTCTCACTCCACTCGTTGTCGCTGTCATCAACACAACGTTTATATTCACACTTGCTCATTTGGAATTATTTAGTAGTCATTCATTTATTCATTATCGTTACTGTTAAAGCCTATTAAGATCCACTGCTGCACTTAGACCGTCCCTATAGATAACCTCATAGGGGAGATATTTGCCATAGTTGCCACGTTTGGTAAGCGGATTGACAACCGCGGTGTTTTAGTTTTAGTCATTATTAGGAATAATACTAGTTTTTACGCAATTTATCGCGTATATTTAACTTTTTAAATACCCGACGTTTCGAACGCTTTACAGCACTCATCAAATTCCGTAAAAACTAGTATTATAAGAAATCACCATTATTAGGAAGTTGCTACTGCCCATGTCCTGATTTGTTTTCCTCCGTCGCCTCTTACAACACCCACGGAATAATATGGGGTAGTGGATATTCTTACAACGCCACTTCACGGTAATTTGCTCTTGCAGTCATCAATAATCCACATCCTCATGGATTGTCTTATCAGTCATCGTAAAATACAGGTTTGGCCAGAATAAAGTTCACTTTTGAAACCAACATAAATAAAAAACTGATAATACTTAGAGTATTCAAATAGTAACTTAATCTATCATTAATGTTATTTACTTCTTGAAAATATCATCATCTAGGTGTTCCCCGTCTCGCACTCTTCTAAGTGGAACTGGCACGTAGCCGTCAATAGAACCACCATTTCCAATCGAATGTTCGCTTTTAAGGCAGTAATTGTCCTCGGTTTGTTAGAGTAGACTTTATTCTTGAGGAATCACTACAAAAAGAAATCCATTCAATGTTACCTCTCTTTGAGATGACTTTAATGGGGATCAGCTCCTGTGCAACCCCATTACACATATGGCAGGTGGCCCCATTACGCTGGAACCAGGTCATGGAGTTGTACTTTTGCTGCCAATCAAAGGTTGGCCTTAAAAAATCTTGAAGCATTTCCACATAACGATCTATATTAACTGTTACTGCGTGGCCTCGAGAATATTCGAAAAATAAGGCCCAATAAGCCCTCTACCTGAAATAGCAGCCCAATGATGGTTGCGCGAAAGCTGTTCAGCACTCCAAAAACGGCAATTCTGCTTGTTGAATAATCCGAAGTTGGAAAATCGTTTTGACATCAATGTGGAAAATGATACCTTTTTTGCATAGTCATCATGGGAAAGTTCTTGCACCAACTGGATTATATAAGGATGGAGCTTCAAATAATACCTCAAAATTCGTCTTAGACTGCTTCGCGAAATCCCCAAAGTCGCTGAACGTCGTCGCGTAGAAAGATTCGCATTATCTTGAACAGATCGATTAACCTCTCGATTCGCTTGCTCCGTGTGTGAAGTGCGGGAGTCATCTTGACATCTCATTGGTAGCATCGAACCAGTTTCTTGGCACCTTTTCAGTTATTGTTTAAGTAACAGAGTATTAGGATACTTCCGGATACTCCGTAAATTCAATTGAACTCTGAACATGCGTCGCACAATAATGTAAGAATGGTCATTTTCGTAAAACGATCGAACAGCGACCACGTGATGCTCTCCCGTAAACTGACTCAAGGCGACTAAAATTGCCAGAGACGCGTGACCCGATCACACCCCGAGCATCCCGCTAACCCCTGCGGTCAACAATCTATTTGCTAAGGAAAAATAAATTTTATTCTGACCCATCCCGTGTTTTTGTGTAAATGAGCGTAAACAATTAAGGTAAATTAGTTGACTTCATCAGTTGTGCTATAAGTAAAGACTTGAGATGCATTTATATAAGCCTATTCAAATAAATATGTATCAAAATTTAATCGATTGATTTTCTTAATGATGATCTTGAACATTAATCAAAAGTCTAAAATGTATAAATTCGCTCAACCTGTCAACACAGCGAATCGGGTTTGTAGTAGTGATAATACGACGTAATTGCTTGTATGTGTGCTCCCGGCGACAACGATCCTCGTACAAATTAAGGTTGACAGCCATTCTATTGTATATTATAGTATTCTATGATTACCACCATCATTTTTTTACAATAAAGTATAATTGACATAAAAGTTTAGTTAGAAAATTATAAAATATTACTTACTCAGGTACAAGCGGCATTTCAGCAAAGACATGAAGGAAGAGACGCAACCGGTTTTCGCACTCTGCGATTTCTTGCGCCAAATCACGGCTTTCGCTCTCGCCTTCCCTATCACCCTCTGTACATTCTGATTCCATTTCCCCTCCCGTGAGGAACTGGAGTAACGCACCCAATACACCAGAATGATTCACCTGCGAGAATTTAAAATGTAAAATATATTACATTACAAAGGTTAATCGCAATTGTGTCTCTCGGTTGTGTTAGGTCAAAGTCACTGCATCATGAAAAGAATAAACCGTTTTTTGAAGAGAAAACTTCTTTAAAATCGTTTTGATTTGAATCTCGAAAAAACAGACAATAAAAAGAGACAAACATATAAATCTATAGAATTTAGCCTACGAGAGAATAAGATTAAATACAGTATACAATGTATTATGTAGTATACAGTGTATGTATTCCTATTATCTCGGTCTTCTCTTTGTACGGTGCTTTAAAGATGGTTAATAAAACTTTTAATTGTTAAAATAAAGAGTTAAAAAAGAACAATTTATTAGATAAATAAGATAAAACATATTGAATAAAAATATCAACACATTCATAACAGTCCACGATTACACAACTTGCTGATTTATAACAAATTAGTTGTACCACCTTGTGGCAATAAATTTTTGTTTGATAACTGAAAGAAAGATTGAAGTAGATGGCGCTATTACAAAGCAGTTTTATTCGCAATTTTTGGAAGGATTCACTTCTTTTCACTTCTTTTTTCTTTCACACACGCGACAGAAATTAATCCTTATCGGTAGTTACAACAATCGGTAGTTTTACCGGTTTGGCGTGTACGTTGATAGTTGCAGTTTTTTTTATAATTTTGAGTAGTTATAAGGAAGATGTTTCTGTCAATCTGTTTCAGTAAATCTCTGTAGCGTCTTACGAGACCCACGTACACGGTACCTAAACACTTTATGTATACTACTAGATCGGTAATTCAGAATGAAAACTGTTACTGCTGTGGTTCGCGCGAGCGTCGATTGTGCGGGGAGGTGGCACGGTAAATAATTCATTTATGATAGTTAGTGATTTAGGCACATACGAAATAAACTTACACATACTTACCTGAAAATAAACTTCAAATCATATTGACCAAGTGCTCACATAAATAATGACAGCGTTTTTTTAGTCACATGAAATAAAATCAGGGTTACGATTGTCGAAAACAACGTTTGCAGTTAACAAGATAAATAACTATTCTTCTCGTGCAATCGAAGTATTGACTAAAGTTATGGAAAATTGAGCGTATAGTGCACAATGTTTTAGTACCGTATTGCTCGTCTAGTAGTATACATAGAAGTGTTTAAAATGTTGATATTGGTGTTGGTCTAATGTCTAGGCCACCACACACATTGCGATAGAATTCAAGCGATAAATATGTCATCGAATAATAATTTTAAGGTGACCCTAGTCGATGGCACGAACTAAGTGGTGGGTGGGGTTAAAATGCATGCTGTCTTAGCCGACATCACGTGCAAAAGCGAAAGGCATGATGATTTATAACAAAACGAGCGCGTGAAATTTTATAAACAGACCTTTGGTAATCTGGATATCATGAAAAATCCATTGAATTTATGTGAAAAAAAATAAAATTATTTGCACATTTGAACACATAATTTATCCCTGTATTGTAACTGTTTTGCAATTTTCGTTCTTATGGTATTTATTCTCGCCCAAAGATGTGTTAAAATTAATACTTTAAAATATATTATTTTTACTTTTTTGTTTCCATACAGAGCTAGATAATGATGAGACATCTTATTTTGAACGTATACCATCAAACAGTGGAGTAATCGCCAGACTACGTTTATATGGAAGAATGAGTGGCTACTGTACCCTTAATACGTCTTTGGTAACAGGGGACAGCTTTAGACGCACAAAAGATCAAAGGGTTGCGGCAGAGTTATGGCCGCCGCGTCTATACGTTGCGTTGGTGCGCGTTTAGTTTGCTACGAGCTTCCGGAGTGATCGCACGTACCTAATTTAAATTTAATATTCATGCATCGTAACAAGTGTTTACAAAATGGTAGTAACAGTTACAAGTGAACAAGCTGTTTCTTTTATAGAGCTTTACCAAGCCGAAAATTGTTTGTGGCACCCAAGAAATAAAAATCATAAAAATAAAAACATTGTAAGTATCTAACTTAGTTTAGTAATAATGATTACGCGTGTCTCCTAGTATGCTATTTTCAAAATGTACGAGGTTTACCTACAAAATTGTTTATTTTGTAATTAATTAAATAATAACCTAACAATAGACTTATTTCAGATCAATGATTCTTAGAAACTGTATGTTAGGGTTACTTTTTTATCAACCTTTATTATTATTAACATTCGGTGAATAAAAAACCGCAGCAGGTGTTAGCGCCTTAATATCAATTTTTATAAATTCGTCCGCACATTGGCCTGAACCGAAGCAAACTGAACGACTCTTCAACGTATGGACGCCATCATAAGTTCTTCGCTAATATCATTGCCACAAAGTTGCGGCAGCAGGGCACAGGGTAGGTACCTCGAAGGGCGACACGTCGTGGTGCCGCAGCGTGTCGCGCAGCTGCGAGAGCGCGGCGCGGCAGTGCGGCGCGTGCGGCAGCGCGGCCGCCAGCGCCTCCAGCGCGTCTGCTAGGTGAAGAGCTGGCATGAGAGGGTGATTACCTCGAAGGGCGAGACGTCGTGGTGCAGCAACGTGTCGCACAGCTGCGAGAGCGCGGCGCGGAGGTGCGACGTGTGCGGCAGCGCGGCCGCCAGCGCCGCCAGCGCGCCTGCTAGGTGAAGAGCTGGTATGAGAGGGTGATTACCTCGAAGGACGAGACGTCGTGGTGCAGCAACGTGTCGCACAGCTGCGAGAGCGCGGCGCGGCGGTGCGGCAGCGCGGCCGCCAGCGCCGCCAGCGCGCCTGCTAGGTGAAGAGCTGGCATGAGAGAGTGATTACCTCGAAGGGCGAGACGTCGTGGTGCAGCAACGTGTCGCGCAGCTGCAAGAGCGCGGCACGGCGGTGCGGCGCGTGCGGCAGTGCGGCCCCCAGCGCCTCCAGCGCGCCTGCTAGATGAAGAGCTGGCATGAGAGGGTGATTACCTCGAAGGACGAGACGTCGTGGTGCAGCAACGTGTCGCACAGCTGCGAGAGCGCGGCGCGGCGGTGCGGCAGCGCGGCCGCCAGCGCCGCCAGCGCCTCCAGCGCGCCTGCTAGGTGAAGAGCTGGTATGAGAGGGTGATTACCTCGAAGGGCGAGACGTCGTGGTGCAGCAACGTGTCGCGCAGCTGCGAGAGCGCGGCGCGGCGGTGCGGCAGCGCGGCCGCCAGCGCCGCCAGCGCCTCCAGCGCGCCTGCTAGGTGAAGAGCTGGTATGAGAGAGTGATTACCTCGAAGGGCGAGACGTCGTGGTGCAGCAACGTGTCGCGCAGCTGCGAGAGCGCGGCACGGCGGTGCGGCGCGTGCGGCAGTGCGGCCCCCAGCGCCTCCAGCGCGCCTGCTAGATGAAGAGCTGGCATGAGTGGGTGATTACCTCGAAGGGCGAGACGTCGTGGTGCAGCAACGTGTCGCGCAGCTGCGAGAGCGCGGCACGGCGGTGCGGCGCGTGCGGCAGTGCGGCCCCCAGCGCCTCCAGCGCGCCTGCTAGATGAAGAGCTGGCATGAGAGGGTGATTACCTCGAAGGGCGAGACGTCGTGGTGCAGCAGCGTGTCGCGCAGCTGCGAGAGCGCGGCGCGGCGGTGCGGCGCGTGCGGCAGCGCGGCCGCCAGCGCCGCCAGCGCCTCCAGCGCGCCCGCGCCGCCGCCGCGCGCCCCCCACTCGCGCTGCAGCCGCCCCGCCTTCCATTGGATCCACTCGCGCACCTTCTCCCTGACACACACCACCAAACACACACATATGTTACTAATTACATTCTTCTTCTCGTATAAAGCAAGCAGTCAAAATAAATTAAAACGTTAATGGATCTCCGAGAGTTCTTCATTGATTGACGAGAAGCATCTTTATACTTTTATACAGAGCCAACATCAGATCAGCGCCAAAGTACTATATGATCACATAAGTATGCAAGTCAATCAAACGTCAGCAAGTGATCCAAAACTTTCTAATAAATATTAAACCGAAAAGACATATTTGTAAGTAACAAATTAATAAAAAGCTTGTAAAAATTACTCGCAACAAACATTGATTTTTAATATCATATGGTCAGTATATTTCAACTTTATATACCTTTTAATATTGTAATTATAAACGTCTATAAAAGTACAAAGGTTTCTCCTGAATGATAGTAAAAATAAATTTCCAGCATCATGTTAACTAGCCACAACTCAACTTTGGTTGGCTGGAGGAAAAATTTGTCATAATAGTTACGTTTGTCAGGCAAATTGCGTCAGGCATTTATTTGATCCACGCATTCTATCTTGGCCGGGCTGAAGTTGGCTTTCGGAGACATTCGAGAGTCGATAGAGATGTGCCATTCTATATTCGCTCCTAAGATTGCTTAGATAACAGTTAGTTTTGTCTATATCGAAGTTAAAATAAATAGATTTTTTTTAAAAGCGTTATTATTATAATGAAAATTTCTTTATGTATTTCAATAAAACAATAGTATCTAATAAAGATTTACGGCAAAAAGTTTAAATATAATACAGTAAATACACAATATTAGTGAAGACAACATTTCAGTAACCCCAAAATAATTTAACATTAAATTTTTCACGAAAATCCTTAGTGCACATTAACATAATGTCTGTATTTAAAACGACATGTTACATTTACACACCAATGAACCATAAAGATATTAAATAAAATCGGACCATAATCGATAATAACGATAATCGATTATTTACGTAATTGTAATCCCGCAATATGCGTATTCGCAACTCTCTCTAGTTTTATTTACCGTCCACCTTCCCCATTCCCCTCGCGATTGCGACATTTTGTTCCTAAAAAGTATATCTGCACAGTTACGCGCGACTCAGTTCAGTCAAGATAGGTCGCGTGGACTTCACCTATATCACAGACATTTTACATTTGTGCATTTTTTCATGCGACAAATATGCAGCTGAGTATTAAACGAGATGGCGTAACAGTTTTTTATGCCAGATAATAAAGTTGTATATATGTTTGATCCTATTATTACAATAAATTAAGCTGGGCATTCACTAGACGGACATGTCCATGGGCTGTATCAAACTTTGCACAGACCTATAGTAGCGAAGTCCGGCAGGCATGTCTGCAGACATGCCCGTGGGCAAGTCCGTCTAGGGAAATACCAGGAATGCCCCGCTTTAAGCTTAAAAGGCAGTTGACTAACTTGTTTTGAACCGTAAGGTTTGTGGAAGTGTGCGGAGAAGCTAGGAGTCCGGTTTCCTTATGCGCATGAGGCGTTCGTCCCCAGCGCGACGGATTGAGCGATGAGAGGAATGATGAAGTTTTTGACGTGCCACCGACACGAGACGTTGAGCGGGCCGCTGACGGGATTCCAGACGCTGTAGAAAGAGATAGGTTAAATGTTTAAGACTAATTATACGTGTTTTAACGTGAATTATTACGTACACACACGTCTTTGTTTCTTCTTCATAAGTCACTAAAAAAAAGCACTGTAGAAAACATTGGAACACAGGACTTTCACATAGAAGAGAGAATTTGCCGAAATTTTAAGTAATGTAGAGAGCTAGGAATTTCCATATAATTATTTACATTGACTATAACAATGAATAACTGAATACGACAATATAAATTTAATTTAAAAAAAAACAAGTAAATTTATTTCGTAGTTTTATTTATTTTGTCTTTGTAAGAAATGCGCAGTACGCACTGGAATTCAATATGATTGTTCTGTTCTCTCTCTCTCTCTCTCTCTCTCTATGGCTGACATGGTGTCAATGTAATTGTAAGCGCAGTAGTTACCATGTGGCTGGTGCGCGTGGTGCGAGTGCGCTGGCGGCGCGGGGTGTGCGGGGTGCGCGGGTTGCGCGTGCGTGTGTGCGTGCGCAGGCGCCACGTCGTCGCGGCGCCGCGGCACTCGCGCCGGCGCACCGCCCGAGCGCTTCACGGCGCGTTTGCGCTTTAACATCTCCGCCAGCTGCAGCGGACTGCCCGATCTGACGAACAACGAAAATGCTTAAGCAGAGAAATGGACTGAACTAAATACAACCCATTCTTCGCAAAACGCTTTCTCCTCAAATCAACGATAGAGTTTAGAAACAAGGAATAACACGAAATCCTACAAACATTCACTATTCTCCAAATATATTTTTAAACGAAATTTATTTTTCACTATTATTTCTTGCTTATTATAATCCATGACAGTACCTTCTGTTATTGTCATACAACAGTGCAAGCACTGTTCCATTCCGATTCAAACGGTATGAAAGGTCAGTACAATTAACAAGCTATGAAGCATTCCATCTCCCTTAGAAATGACAATAAACCCGTAGCTTCCATAATTTGAACACAAAATTTATAACATACCTTAACTAACTATTTACTACCAAGTATGGTGTACGGGACAGGTAATTTTCTAGTGATGTAGGTAGCATCACATAGTTGGTAGTTTATATCGATAATTTTTTTTATAACGCAACAGTCAAATGAAAAAATATTTTATATTATAATTTATTTATCACAGTCAATATCAAATGAACTCATACTATCAGTGCTACAAGCACTAAGAGACTCTTCGCCGCTTGTTTCTCCGACTTCTATGATAAAATCTTCCATTACATTTTCTATACCTATATCCATTTTCCAGTAAGCATTCTCCAGTTTCTGAACATGTTTTTCGAAATTTGCCCTGTCGAGTGAAGTGTCGAAATTGCATTCGTTGTTACCTCTTTCAGTTTTGTCAATCACAAATCGCTCTTTATGTTCTGTTCCGTTACGAAACGTTTAATGGCGGCCCGGGCTAATTCAATAAGTTTTAAATTGCACATATACTAAGGTAGTCTTATAATGTCATGGCTTATGTCCTTTTATTATATTGTCAATTGTACAATTGATATCAACGGGTCTATATTGATCTATAACTTCAAATAAATATGGTTTCCTCATTCACCCGTCACAAGAAATGTTATAGTCTTCCAACCATTTTTTCGTTGCAGATTTTAGCGAACTTTTTATTGGGGGCTTAGTTAGCTGGACACTATGGTGGTTTTTATCAACAGCCGTTGTAACATACAAACACCCCAAGGAAAAGCTATTTTTTCGCGTAACGCAACAATTAGCATGGGACATGTCGGGACGATTTTCTTTTGTAAATAAAATTCTGTCGTAGTGTTATGAATCATTGTATGATCAAAATTGTTTACAAAAAAATTTCTTCTTCATCTTCTTGTTTTTTGGGAAGAAGAAGATGGGAGAAGTGGGAGAATTTTAACTGTTTATCAGGTCCCCATAATTTTGATTCGGATATTATTCTGGAGAAAGTTCTTTTATATATGCCGGCGTAAAACACAACCCTATCCAATGTCTGATTGACAGGGTATTTTCTAACACTTTTCTGGATAGTTCTCGTGCTTGAAAATTAATTATTGTTTTTTTTTTGTAGCATGTGATGAGGCAGCGAACGAAGTCATTTTAAGACACAGTAATAAAAACAATGTGAGCCAGATCGGAATCCATAAACGTGGTCGGTGCGATCTCGTGTAGCGCTAAGACAAAGAAAGATTGCCATGTCGACCTGTCGCGTACTATAGGCGGATTATTAACACATTTACCACTTCAATAATAATTAGAAATTAACGAGTAGTTGAAACATTAAATCGTTACTTAGAGTGAAACCGATAAAAATGTTTTTCATTTTTATGTTTTGGATAAGCACGAAATGGATATACACGAAAATCACGTGTATCTATTTCATTGATATCTAAAAAAAATATAATTGGTAAAAAAATAAATTACCCACCTGTGCACTGTGCTGGGGGCATGTGGATATGTCGAAGCAGAAGTAGCTGGCCCAGGCTCAGAGCTTTCAGTAGCCGTAGCTGTAACGAATTATTTCTATTTTTAGAACTTTTAATCATATCCATATTTTATGCCAATGTAAAAGAACAAAACATAACTCGCAACATTCTTCATGATACATAAGTGGATTGAAATCGACGTAGGAATATTTGCATTGTATTTAGTGTTGTTATTAGTGCGTCTATTATTAGTGATCATTTAACTTCACAATAACTTGACCGATTAAGGTAATTTTCATTTTTTCGTCAAAACAATGATCTATAGTTATGCTAGGATCCGAAAGGTGGCAATAGTCAAGCTATTAGTAAGAAATTCTATTTATAATCAAAATGACTCTAATAGTCATAAGCCTACCCCATAGATTTCCTCATAGGCATAGACCATAGAATACACAATAAAATGGGGGAGTGGGCGGTGCCCGTGTAACCACCAACATGTAAATTCACACCTATAAATGTCAACACATCTCCTTTGACGTCACAGTCTGCTAATTTTTGTGTCAAGCGTTGCTTTGTGCAATTTATTTCAAAAACGCCAATCGGTGCAACAATTACGTGTTGGAAAAACAGCCGCACGTGGAATTTGAATAAAAGTGGATATCCTTTAACCAGTAAGCCGAAACCATTTATATTTTATGAATATTAGAATCAAAAATAAAGAAATATTGATGTGCAAAAACAACAGTACTAGGGATGTAACAAAATTTTCTTGTCGCTTTTAAAATTGTAATATATATTAAATATATTTAATAATAAATTAACGACCTATGTATCAAAAAAATAATTATAACATTTTTTAATCAATTGTTATTTAGTTCCCTCTATTTCATTTATCTTATGGTTACGAATCATTGATATATACTGTACGTTCACTTCACGCTCCATCACCCAAAAAGGGTTAGGCAGACCCACTTTTTGTTAATAGTAAAAAAAAAATATTTCATATGTATTTTTCATACTTTTTCTTTTGATTTTGCTCTTTCCTGGTGTTGGCTTACCAATATTGTACTATTTACTACTATTGGTACTTTTTTTGATAAACCAATTTTGCAGTTTTCCTGGAGATCCGAACATAAATAAAATGGATAGAATTTACAGAAGGCTTAAATAATAATTTTTCCAGACTGAATTCTTATCCACACATCACAAAAGATATTTGAAGAACAATGCGATTCCATGTAAAGAAATTGTATATACAACGTTAAGACTGGTGTAATCGCACGAAAAGGCTCGCTTCCACCCCGTTCACGTGTTACACCCTATTTTATTTCCAGATGGTAAAAAGGTCATCCAGTGTATATATTCATGTGTGTAGTGAAAGATATCATTTTCCATGCGGAGGAAAGCTGGTATTCATATAGTTCTTTAAATTGGTATTTCTTTATTATTTATATATTTATCTATTTGCCTACGCTACGTTGTTTAACATCCACAAATTGCAAAATCTATCGAAATTTAAATCATAATCACCCCCTAGCCTGTGACCTTACGAAGTGATAAGGTCAAAGACGCCAACTAAATTTATTGTTTTACTGTCGTTCGTAAAGTAGGGTGGATATGATTTGCATTTCGTTAGATTTAAATTAGTTTATTTATTTAATTCAAAATTTTTGTTTTTATTTTTTGGAAATTTCAGGGCCATAGGCTTCTATTCCATTCACATATCACACTCAATTTTGTCCAGACGGTAATAAAGGTCATCCAGTAATAATGTATGAGTATATATATTCAAGTTTTACCAGTGGTTAGCGGTAAATCACTTAACAAGACTACGTCTCTAGCTATGATACTATTATATACTACAGTGTGCTTGAACGCACTGGCTAATATGATGATTTACAATAACGAATAAAATAATATTTACTGCGATTGTATTTGCAATTAGTTTGCACACTATTTACAAATAAATATGTATTAAAATTTAAACAATTTCTTTTTTTTAAAGATGATTTGTGAACATCGATCAAGTCTTGAATGTGCAAATTAGCTCAGTTTGTCAACAAAGTTATTTCTTCTCTTTCTTTTCATAAAGAGACGGTCTGTAAAGATTCGTTGATAATCCGTTGCATTGGAATAAAGTCTGATTTTATATATTAAAATGCGTTTGTAACATTTATTTATTGAAATTCGTATGAACAATGAGCGAAATAGGTTTCTAGTAGTGATATTGGACGAAACCGCTTGTAAAATAAGGTTGCCAGCCATTCTATTGTGTATTATAGTATTTTATGGCATATACAATAATATTATTGGCGCCATAGTTTTCATGTTTGGCAGGTTAGTTGCTGATCACAATTTTTTTATTATTTGGAGTTGTTATCATGAAGATGGATGCTCAACATTTTCCATTGTCACGATATAAGTGACGTCACACTCACGTGACAAAATTAAATGATGTTTTGTCTTACACCACCACCACAAGGCAAATGTTCACAATATAATATGTTGGTTTAGTGACAAAACGAAAATCACGAAATCTAATCCTGACAGGTTGTGCAATGGGTTTAAATATATTAATATCACTACCACAGCAATAGTTATCCTTACCAGAAAAGGCAAAACATAATTTTTTTAGGATAAGGGTGACAAACGAGCACACAGTCCACCTGATGGTAAGTGGTCGCTGCGGCCCATAGACATCTACATCTATCCTCGATCACGAATCAAAATGCAGATACGTTGTCACTCATGAGGACTAAGATGGAATGCCTCGTTTCCCGTGAAAATGGTCTCTGGTTCTCTACACTCACCATGTGATTTCTTTTGTTATAAGCTCCATAAATACTTTCATATGCATTTAGTGAAAAGCTGTTATTTGATATTACAGACAGACACTACAATTTTATTAATTTATTTGTATGGACAAAGTTTAAAATAAAATAAATTTGGAATAATGACTATTAAATTAAATATAATTGTTAACATTAACAGAAAAATATACAAAAAATTGTATAAAAACAAAACTTATTAATTAGTATATAATAAATATATCAAATAATGCTTACGTAATGAACTTGCAACAAATGAGCCAGAAGCAGAGAAAGCGAGGGACAAACTTTGATCAATTGAAGTTGCAGAAGTAGATGCGGGTGGTGAAGATCCTCCACTGGAGCGAACGCTTGTCCCGCTCGGTGACTGAAGACAAAGAAAGCAATTAAAAAAGCAATTATTTCGTTCAAAATTCCGCAGGTGCCCCGCTCTGACGAAAAATATGCTGCGAGAACGCTTTCGAACACTACCGCAGCCCCGATGGCGATAGCTTTAACGGGCTCCTCGATAATAGAGTGGAGTTGGTGTTGTCCACCCCTCCCTCTTAGAGCGCACGGAAAACTCACCGTACACATCCCCTCGAGCCCTTGCGTATAAGACAACGGACCCCACGCCGACTTAGCCTCAATTACCTAGCCTTATTTGCATTTTTCTACGTATATCTACCGTTCTTTCCCGCTCTCTCTATAAAAGCTTACTTCTTCAACATCATCTGCTCGCAGAAAGTAACACCTGCGCTCCACGATCTCTCGCATCCCTCCATAGCCTCAGGGCTTAAGAGTGATAAGGTCGTCCTCCACTACAGCTACGAGATAACGACGCAGCTCAGCATAGGCCGGGCACTTCTCAAGTGTATGTTGCATCATATCCCTATCACTAACACAATGGTGGCAGTCAGTTGTCGGCTCCGTTCCGGCAATATGGCTCAGGTACTTACCAAAGCAACTGTACCCAGAAAGCATCTGAACCAATCGGAAGGTAAATAAGCCATGCCGTCTGTTTACCCAGTCTGAAAGAACTGGACAAACAGCCTCAACAGTCTTACTTCTTACCCTAAGATGTGCTAGGCGCTACTTCCATTTATCCAACATGGACTGCCAAGCATGGAATCTCTGCGTGAGGGATTATCACCTTGAAACCGAAATTCCTAGCGCCATTGGTACTTTTATGCAAGAATCTCCTCCTCCAAATCCTAAAGACGGGATCCTGAAGTGTCAATAACTAACCTAATTCCTAATCTATTTAGTACAGAAATAAAACAATGGTAATATGATTGAAGTCGGTTACAGGAGATGTACTAGGCACTTACCGTCAGGGAAACTCTAAATTCATTCATCATGCTGGGTACTGCTTGGGACCCTATAATCAATAAAATTAAAACTAAACCCAAGCATACCACTGCAAGACCTCAGGTCATAGTTAATTTTGCATCGATCGGACCATAAACAATAATTTAAAAAGCTGAAGTTACTCCGGGTTTAACAATGACCTCAGGATGTCAGTCACCTCAGTCCCCCGTGACCATGGGTGCTGGAAAGCACCCAAAACGACGGGAATTAAAAATAAAAATAATTAAAATTAAATTAAACGCGATAAAATCCGTAAAAGTAGTTTTAATCTATGTAAGTTCATTTGCCAATTCAAATTTATATAAAAACTGAATAGTAAAATAACGGACTGTATGATGGCATTGTAAGAGTATTAGCCCATATCGTCCCGTGTGTGTCGCAGGAGGCGTCATAGGGAAACTGAGACAGACGGGCAGCAGCGACTTCATGATAGTAAAATAATTGCGGTTGCCAGCCCGCCTCCCAAGCGCCAATATCAGCCTTATGAAGCAAATCTCTGGACGAGGCCTATGTCCAGTAGTGGTCTTTTATAGGCTATAATGGATGAATGGTAAATAATCTGGGGCGTTTTACCTTGAGCTTGCCCTGCCGTGAGGTGTGCGTCTGCGCAGTGTGTACGGAGTGCGCAGAGTGCGCGGGGTGGGCGGGGGGCGGCCGCTCCGCCAGCTGCGCAACCTGGTGCAGCACGCCCTCGCGTCGGAACTGCACCGCCATCTCCTCAGGCAGCCGCTGCATTAGGATCTCGCCCAGCTGCAGCGACCCCACAACGATGCGCAGGTCGCTCGACGCCATCATTCCCGCAATGTGCGACGATATCACCTGCGCAGCACGATGCTAATGTGTACTTCATGAAGTAACGATAAGTTATTACGATGGTATTGAATTCATCATTACATAATGTCCTACAGGTGCCATAAATAATAAATAAATAAGGATTTTTATTTTAATTTAGTATATTTACTGTAGAGTCAAGCTTCTATACTGTATGAAGATACTGCTTGTAGATAGCAACTTTACTATTGAGAGCTTCATAGTTGATTTTAAATCTACAATATTAATTTGAATATTTTAGGATTGATACATTTTAGATGATTACTCTACCATTTTACTAAGACCATATGGTTCCTCTGGTTTTTCTCTTAATAATATATTTCCTTTGCTGTGATCTATTCTTTATTAAAAGCCATTTAAATCAAATTCTGACTTATTGATATAGTGACCTTTCAATTATTCTAGAATATCACTTAGTATGTTTTAACGAATTTCTCTGAAACCGATAGAACAATGAATTTTCTTATCGCCTACTGATATATTCAGATAAGAGATATAAGGGTACAATTGGTGGGGTTAAAAGTACCGGTATTGTTCTATATAAACTTTGTTGCAGATCTACAAATTTTGCTGAGCTAACCATTGAAGAGTACTGTTAGCGTTTAGAGCATTAGTGAAAAGTGGGTCAGTATGAAGTGGGTGGGGTGCGGCAGTGGCACATACCTGCATCTTGAGCACCTGGCGCAGCAGTGGCGCGTCCGCGTAGTAGACGCAGCGCAGGATGGCCTTGAGCGCCTGCGAGCGCACGGCCGGGCCCGCCGAGCTCCAGTACACCTCGTGCAGCACGGCCAGCAGCGCGCGCACCAGCGACGGGCTGCAGCGCACCAGCGCTATGCGCGGGTCTGCGCAGTGCACACACACACATTACTCACCGCATGTGACACCTACACCCGGCACTTCACCCATTTATCCATTCATTGCAGTCTATCAAAAGTCCACAGCGGAACCTTCCCCACAGATTGCATGATAGATATTAGCCATAGCTACTACGCTTAGCAAGCGGTTTAGCAATCCTTGTTTTTGATTATTTTACTTCTGCCCAACTACTATTTCATTTCTCTCAGTCGCCTTTTAACACTTTGACAGTCGATCACGACCCTGGGTCGTGACGCTTAGTTTTGCTCCGTGCGCCGATCACGACCCCAGCGCGTCATCGGAATTCCTTGAATTTATTACAAAAATTCAAAGAAATAACGGGGTCGGCGTTTGTTGCATTGTGTAGCTACATTGTTTAGTTACACACACATAGGATTCATTTACGTAAGGAGGTTCGGAGGGGTGCAAGGGGAGAGATAGCGAGGAAAGTCACACGAGTCTGCAAGGTTTGCGCGGACACTATAAAAAAACAGACAGGCAAACGGGGAAGGAAAGAAACTTCGTTTTACTGTTCAGAATGTAATGTTCCACTCTGTCACTATCCTTGCTTTGAAAAGTATCATACTAAGAAAAATTTCACGGTGTAGGACTAAAGAAAAGCACGTAATCGCGGACTTATATATATGTAAGAGTTTTTTTTTTGTAGAAAATAGGTATTAATGTTTTGATTTTCTAAACAAAATAAAGTTAATATACTTTGTTTTATTTTTTATTATAAAAATAAATTAGTTAAGAATTAAATGTATTACTTTTATAGTTCTTTTTATATAAAACTTACAAAAATGCCGTAAATGGCCGGCGTACAGGGGAATGCGCGTTACAAAATTCTTGGCTGTCAAAGAGTTAAGACACCTGAGGGGTGTAATCCTCACACTTGCTATAAACGATATAAATTTTGCTATGATATGATATATACTTGACATGATATTAGAATTATTTGTAAACGACTGTTTGCTGTGAATGCTTGAAATGAACTGCTCGCCGAGTACTGGCACGTTAAAGTGCTGTGTTGTAAAGGATGCTAAGTTAAAAAATTTAATAAATACAAGTCATTGTTAAATATGTATGTTTCACCTTACAACACCAAAGAGTTGATATTGGATTTCCTTACGCTTCCACTAAACGGCATTACATGACTTCGCAAGGGTGATATTTCAAAAAAAAAAACTAAATGTTCAACTACAGTGTGCAAGCTACCTCCATGTAAATAACCATTAAAACGGTTGAGCAATTTAACTATCAAAGATTAAAAACATTCAAGACAAGAAAATGGTAAGAAACATTAAATTTAAATGGAATATAAGGGGAAATTGCTTTTCTTCAAATTGGCTTTTTCCAGTGCAAATAAAATCAACAGCAAAAAACAGTAGCATGTTTCACAAATGTATTAAGCAGTACTTACACACAAGCGCATTTTTATACGACACTCTGGTCTATTGAAATACTGAATGGATTTTTAAAATACTTTATATTAATCGAGAAAAATATATATAATTTAATTGCCAGAAAAAAAACTTTGAGTTTTTTTTCCTGGCAATTAAATTATATTCTACTATTACTACTTTGTTCGAGAGCGTTTTTCTATAATAGTTTTTGATAATTTGACCACATTATTATTTAGATCCTTTATTTCATGTTGTATGAATATGTATTGAATGTTGCACGATTATTTCGTGATGGACAAATATGTAGCTAAAAGCTTTTAAACTTGGGAAATCCTAGTCTTAGCATAGCACAAACATATAAAAGCTTACTTACAGGGGTAAAGAGGAGTATCAGTAACGATATTATTGTCACAAGTTGTTGCTGTTACGATTCCCAATTAAGACAGGCAAAGGCCTTACATCGTACAGCCTTATCTAATATTTTATTCGCTAAATTATTCACAATATGGTTGTGTTATACTACGAAGTTTTTGGGAGATTTTGATAACGATAGTGTCACAAGTTGATTGATCGAATAAAGTTTCAGCACTTGTTTCATAGTTTCCACTAATATTAAGTATTAAATATCTACGCATGTGACCATGCGTAAACATTTAATGCATTATAAAAATCTACTTCAAACTATTAAATATACGTAAATACAGGAGCAACAATCCGCTGGCGGTCAAGTTACCGCCAAAAACTGTTTTGTTTGTAACTAGTATGTTTTTTATTCAATTTTTTTTTTTATAAAACAAGGCGACTGACCGTGCGTGGCGGCAGCGGCGGCGGCTGCGGGCCCGGGCTGCGCGTGCGCGTCGGCCGCGGGCGCGGGCGCCACGCGCTGCACGGGGCGCGCGGTGCCCGTGTGGTCGTTGAGCTGCTGCATGGCCGTCAGGTCCACGGTGTACGAGCGGCCCAGCGTCGCCAGGCACACCTCCTCCTCGCCGCCCGCCGCGCCCGCCTCCAGCGCTCGGCTCTCTGCCCACGAGTAGGACCGCCATACGCCTGATCAATCGCCACTTCAAATTATCTATTTCTATATATAAAACATGCGGTTTTCGATTCCTCAAACATGGTGCCTCGTTTTATAAAGTTGCATAAAATTTTATTTAGTTAAATAATAATCAAATAATTATCAGAGTTCGATCCCCGCAATCACTTTTAAACTTAAAAGTCGTAATTTCAGGTGGTATTTTCTGCGAGAAATATAGACCTCTAAAGCTAACTCACGTATTATTTTGGGTTAAGTACAAAAAGATGACTTGAAACCATTTTATAAATACGCCGACCGAATTTCGGAGTGAAAAACAGAGTTACAGTATATAATATGTGCACAAGCAAAGTTGTAATCTCAATTCCCTTAAAATCCTTAGTCCGAAGAGACGGCAATGCGACACGACCGAAGAGAGATCAGCAGCAGGACCAACGGCTTTACGTGTTTCACGCTAATAAGTAAGAAAATAGTATGGAAGTAAAAAAAATAAACATAAAGGGCACCATAAATAAACATTGCTATAAAATATAATATATAAATTAAATACTAAAAAGATGAGTAAAAACAACAAAAAGCATAGACAATGTATTACCTCTATCATCCCGCCACTGCCAGTGCGCGGAGCGGTCGGAGGCGGCGGCCCAGGGCCGGTCGAGGTGCGCGTCCACCGCGAAGATGCCGTCCGTCGGCAGCCGCGGCATCAGCTCGCCGATCAGACACGTGATCTCATACAACTCTTGCGGCAGCCGTGGGATCAGCTCCACTTGCTAAAATTAAAACATCGATTGTTGTTTAAAACAGTTTAGCTAGATTAGCCAAATATTTTTTTTTACAACTGTTAACACTAATAGAAAGCTATAAAAAATGACAAACTTAAAATCATATAACATTGACATATAATGTCACTTCCGCAAATGTTCACAGCTTTATACTGTTAAGGTCTCTCACTCACTATACAATGGCAGTAAACATACTATAATGGCAATCCGAGTTGATTTGTAAATCATTTTGTCTAATAAATATTTCTTAATTTACATATCAGGCAGATATGTGTACGATAGTGCCCACTCAGATGAAGCTTATTTTATTATAATAGGATAATTTTAGGAGTGTTATTGTTGTGAAACTAATATAAAGTTTCAACTTGTTTGATTGTGTGCCATGCACGGAGCATACCTTCTGATTATTCTCATTGTGAATTTGTTATCATTGAATATCATTATCAGAAAATACTTAAATATTTCAATTATTTGTACCATACTTTAAAAGTTTTTTTAACATGTTTATACATTGTAATAATGTTTTATACCTTAAAATATTATAAATAAGTGACTGATAACTGAACTGGATGACAAACTTCCAAGTTATAATTGAAGTTTTACAACCCACTTGCTTGTCATCGTCCTTTCTGACTCTAAAGTGAATACAAAACGTAAAGTGTTTACCATGTCCGATACAGCATGTAGAACATCAACATCATCATTACCAGACCCCTCAAATCCACTGATAAACATAGGCGTTGTATTAGCAAGTGCAGTGTTACCCCTACTAGATGGAGTAAATATGTAGAGTCGATTGATGCAAGTGGCTCAGGACTATTGTCTGTTACTAGCTGTAGAGGAGCATAAAGAAAAGCCACTTTGCTTGTGGCATCGGAGACCTCCTGGTGGAGCGTGGAGCCGGTGAGCAGGCAGAGCAGCGTGTCGGCGATGGAGCGCTGGTGCAGCGCGAGCGCCAGCTGCGGGCACGCGGCGCACATCACCCAAAGCAGCCGCAGCACCGTGATGAACGTGCCGCCCGAGATCAGAGCCGGCTGCACCACCAGCTGCACACAAACAACCTCATTTATTTTGCTACTCTCAAGCCACGCTTATCCAACACTTATGCAGGTAGTTGCATAAAGTTTTCGTGCATTTATTCATTACAACCCGTCAATTTTTTTTTTGTATTAATATTACATTATAATCAGGAAGAAGTTTCTACCCATCTCCTGATTCAGTTTATCTCTGTCGCCTTTTACGGCATCCATTAGTTGACATGATGTAGGGGATTCTCTTCCGCCGCCACAAAACGGTATGAAGTTTTAATGGGCGTAAATACAATCACTTAAGTTTGTTAGGAATATATCAATTCATCCACGCACCTTTGATATTGCAACCCAATGCAGATGATGTTCATCTGCACCACAAGTTTACGATTGAGCAAAACTCAGGCGAGAATTTTAAATTACATTAGAGTGATAAATGAGCATGTAATTCAAGTGATAGTAAACAGCTACTTCAGTCTATGTTAGTATTTTAAAGCCAACTTCGAAAAAAACGTTTCATGCTGTAAGGTGTACGAGAATCCCTTCTATTACCTAATTCCGTCCAGCGGGTGTCGTAAGAGGTGGCCGTGGAAAATGGTCAAAAATTATAGCTTCCGACAGATGGGGTATGCCAACTAGTTTTTGCTAGATCTGAAATACTCAGAACAGTGACATGCAGCCATCGTCAAAAGTTGCAAAACGCTTGGATCTGCGAACATTAATCCACCTATTTTTTCTTTTACGATAACCATATATCATCCCATGCAGACTAAAATAGAATGTCTCTTCGATGTTCTTATATCACTTCTTTATTAAACCATTCAAGAAGTAGATTAGTACTTACAAGTTGCTGCAAGTTGGTAAGTAATTCTGGCGTAGCAATTTCTTGAAGTCGAGCGGGGTCATGTTGGAAGCTGTCTACTAAACGAGAGAATGCCAGACACACACATTCCACCGATTTCTTATCCTGTTGAGTCAATCTAAAACAAGGCACCAAAATTAATTATAAAACATTTTATTTATTTTCCATGTACTTCTGAAAAAATAGTTAAAATCTATTTTTAGCTGTATTCAATTATATTTATAATTTTTTAATTGTTTTAGTAGTTTGAAGATAAAAAAACAATAAACAATTTGTTATTATATTTAATTAGATTTTTTTACAATTCTAAATGGTGAAGTATTTCATATAAGCACAATATATGTACAAACATGGAACGCATATTAGTTATTTACAAACTTTATATAGTTAAAGGGGGAAAACATCTATAAGTATATGAACATATTTGTACCATATGATCTAAATACCAAAAAATCGCTAAGATTAGTAAAGTTGTAAAAAAATAATCATCGCTAAATTACAATTAAAATAGTTGCAATGTTTTCTTAATAGTTATGAAATTATAAATACCTGTTAGCAAGCAGTTGCAAGGAGTCTCTAACAAGATGAAATTCATCTGGTGTAAGATTCTGGCAGCAGTTTGCTGTGATAGACAGTGCAGCTCGTTGTGCATTAATAGAGAAGAAGTCCAGGTAGGTGAGGCACGCAGATACACCGCGCTGTAAAAAAAAAACAAAGTTACAAAAACATAGTACTAAGTCGGCATATTAGAAGAAATTATTTTAATTTACAAACAAAAATGAAAAAACATGGAGCTGTATATTAAAAGTAAAAGAAATGAATCACTTACTGCTTGTAATATAGCTTTCGAGTGGCGTCGTGACAGCATATCCAGTGCAGTAAGACTCTGTTCAGCAACATCCATACAAGTAATGGCCTGGAGTTTATCAAGGAATGCAGGTACCGCCAGCGCCACGGCACCGCTGCTGCGCGGCAGTGCTTCGAGCATGTATGTCAGCGCACGGCAAGCATGGTTCATCTGTGCAAAATGTTGTTATTAATATACACTCAAACCTGGATAAGCGAGTTCAAGGGAGCAATGCAGGCACATGGGTAGCGTTTCTCTCTTATAGAGGTACGCAGCAAAAACAAGTCACAGCAAGTACGAATGTAGTAAATATGTAATATGATAAAATTGGGTGAATAATATGCACAACACACACACATATATATATATATATATATATATATATATATATATATATATATATATACGTTTCTAGGGCAGACGGAAAAAAGGACATTGACCTCAAGTATTACGTTAACATCGAAACAAAACGATAGTAGTAAATATGTAATATGATAAAATTGGGTGAATAATATGCACAACACACACATATATATATATATATATATATATATATATATATATATATATATATATATATATATACGTTTCTAGGGCAGACGGAAAAAAGGACATTGACCTCAAGTATTACGTTAACATCGAAACAAAACGATAGCTATTGCTTCCATACATTTCTTTATATATTACGTATTTTTATGCGCTAAGCGTGTCTCATGGTACGGGGTAGGGTCGCAGGTAGTTGAAGGAAGCGGCAATCATTCAGAGATAATAAACCTGTGCCTCACGCCGTGCGTGATGAATTTTTATTAAGTTTGTTTTGTTAATTGCATTATTACGTTTTGTATAAAAGAATTTGTTACTGTTTTGTTGTATATTATCACTATTATGAAATCGGATCCATCGACATTAAAATCTCATAAAAGACTTTACGTCAACACGAAAGAAGCGGAAATTGTCGCATATTTCATTAAATAATGATTGTAAACATCTACAAATATATAAAAGAAACGTGGTCTAGTAACGTATATCCATCCAAAACGGTTATGAAAAAGAAGACTGCCGATATTTTAGGTTATAATCAAAGTGTCGGACTCTTCTACATCTACATCATCATAAGATGATTCTGAAAAATAAACAGATGAATAGTCTGTCAAGTGTCTCTGACAATTTTTTATGAGAAATTTTATGTATGTTTCAAGGTTGGCTGCTGAAGAATGCTTAGCATTAAAAGTTCGTCTTTTTACCTACCTACCTACTTATTAAAGTACTTACCTACTATTAACGTAATAATGAAAATTGTAATAACTCATGATTTATAAATAATAAACTTAAATTAATGTTAATTTGATTTTTAATTCATTTAGGTACAGGATAATCTTCTTTATTATACAATAATAGACATAGGGCCTGTAAAGAACTTCGCACTCGGCACCCTTGCCTTTCACTCTGATGATGTATGTAATGATAAAAGGATTAAAAAATGAACCTTAACAAAAAAGATTGCCTACCCCGATGATATCGTCAAAGGTCAATGTCCTTTTTTCCGCCTGCCCTAGAAACGTACCATACATACATACATACATATATATATATATATATATATATATATATATATATATATATATATATATATATATATATATATATATATATACATATATATTTAATAGCGTGTATATGTTACGTTCATTAGATTTCGACATATAAGTACTTTATAAGGGTAGGTATCAAGATGCTTACGAAAACAAAACAAAAATTCATGCACTATGTAATTTTATTTTATTTAGCAGTTCAAACGCATTCACTACTTTAAGTTTATCACTTAATGACAGTACTTTAATTTTCCGTTTTGACATGATGCAGAACAGAACTTTCCTTCGCAATTGATTAACTATAAACTGAGTAAGTCCAACAAACAGGACGGTACACAGGCACACGCGTCCATTCGAAAAGAATGCGATAAAATAACAACGTTATTTAGTTCCACGAAATAGAATAGGTACAATATTGACGAGAAAACAATACAAAAACAATGGTAGGAAGTTCCACGAAAGTTAAGAATGAGTCATAAAATAGCAGATGTAAATTTGTAATTTTGTTTTGTCATTTGTTACTGTATGTGTGTATCTTTTATGTATGTATGTATTTTTATTGTAGCTATAGTTCCTCCTGAATAATATAAATAAATAAAGCTCGACTGTCGCTTATGGAGGTATAGATAAGTAGCAGTCTCACTTACGGAGGTCCACGAGGGAACAACGGCTTTCTCTTACAGAGGTTTCTGTTTCTCGCTAATAGAGGTTTTGGGAGCTTAAAATAACGGGACTATTACTCTCACTTATAGAGTTTTCTCACTTATCCAGTTCTCACTTACCCAGGTTTGACTGTATATAATATAGAGTATGGTGATTATGAGTAGGCTTGCCATACTCAATAATAATAAATAGATTTTATAGGTGTTTTAACAGGGAACATACCATATCAAAGTTGTGTTCCGCGGCGAGCAGGTTTACGAGCGCAGGTACGACTTGTCGCACAGGGAAACCGGCCAAAGTGTCCTCATTACCCATCACCAGCAACTGGCACATTTCTATTACTGCTTGCAGCTGTTGGCCTTCATCTCCAGTAGCTTGTAAGCCAGCTAGCAATTGCGCTGCTTTGGATGCGGCTAGAAAAAAAGAAGTAAGCTTGGTAATTTACAAATAATCAAGGAACATCAACAATATCAAAATGTCATTATGCAGTACTAGCTATTTCAAATCAAAATATTTTTTGTTTAGCTAAGAATGGTAAGTTCAAGTTTATTTTATTTTAAAGATATGGAATTTTTTTTTCATAATTAGTCATTTGTTTATTGATTAGCATTATGCTTCCATCGCATTTGAATTTATTTCGTCATCATGGCGTCGTTGGATCCGTTAAAAATTCGAGTAATTATGGAATAAGAGTACCGTGCGTTCAAAGTTACAAGAGCTGGGGTTGGAAGCTTTCCGTCATCCACCGTACTCACCCGACCTTGCGCCTACAGACTTCGACTTAGACCAGAATTTGAATAACTTTTTGGCGGGAAAATAATTCAATACACGAGAGGCTTGGATTGCTTCAAGATGGGCATCAATAAACTGCCACTGCGTTGACAAAAATGCATTGATTGCATGGGAGATTACTTTGTTTAATAGCAAAAAAAAATGTAGAGAAAAATTACATTTTTCATAAAAGCAGTAATTTCATAAGTAAAGAACCTAATATAAAGTTGTATGTTAGTGATAATGTTTTGTAATTATTTTAAGTTTCTCTAAGCAATACAATCAAGGTTTAAATAATCATAGATAATTGAACAGTTTACTGATGAAATGAGAATCATCATATTTGGATATCAGATACCAAATTTAGACTTGATTGTGACCTGAATATCTGCAGTATCTCATGTATAATGTTGTTTCCAGTTGGCAATTTGGAGTATTCTTGATTTAACTCACCCTAGCTTTCCATAATAAAATAAGTGATAAGATTGATAGGATAAAGTTTACATTGTGTAGCTATCGCCCGCTTATCCCCCCCCCCCCCCCCCAACTTTTAATAATTATTTATAACACCACAAACTATGATAACATTTGAACTGGATTATTAAATGAATATACAATATACAAAATTAAAACAATAAAATATACTGAAAAAGTCTGTCTGCCACTAATCACAGGTAATGGTAATTACAAGCAATGCTGTGTAAGGGACCGGAGGTTTTATAATATGTTGCAGTTGTAGCACAAATGAGTTGGATGACCAGGAAAGCGCAACACTCTCATAAGATACTAGCGTAAAATAGCAGCTTAATACAGCTGAGCTATGGCAAAGGCTAAAGGAACTGGAGACCCTTTTTACTGGATACGAGGCATTTTATTTCAGTCCTTAGGAGTGACAATGCATCTGTATTTCAATTCTTAATCGAAGATATATGTAGATTTTCCATTGCATCCACTTTACATGAGGTGGTGGATAAAAAAAAACCCATTGAGATTTGAGCGAATGTTGGGCTGTAGTTGGCCCTGCGTACCGGAGTTGGCGGTGACGGTGCGGTGCAGCAGGTGCTGCATGCGTGGGCCGAGCGCGCCCAGCAGGTGCGGCGGCAGGCCGCGCGCCTCCAGCAGCGCCTGCAGCCGCCCCACCTCGCCCTCCTCCGACGACGACTCCTCGCCGCCCGCGCTGCCCGCCGCGCTCGCACCGCTCGCTCCCCCCACCCCGCCGACACCGCTCGCACCACCCACACCGCCGCTGTGGCAATCCTCAGCCGACGACGACGCTGCAAAATTAATTTATTTCTTTATTTTATAGTTACCCTCACATTAGTATTTTCTCCTGTAGTGTGGAGGCATTTTATATACGTTTTGTATACACAAACTGCACGAAAACAAATATAGACTCCCACAACTGCTGCACAAAGGATGAACAGCTACTTGAATTTAGAGGCCAGTGTCCCATTAAAATGTATATTCCCAATAAACCCTATAAGTATGGTATACCATACAAATAATTGTCCTAGTATTTTTATAAAAATACCAGTTATTTGTAAGCCATACAAGCACTTATTCTTATTTACAACTATTTTTACCCTTTGTTCCATAAGGCCTAGCTTAAACATTGATAGAAAGTGACAATAAATATACCAATCATCATAATAACCATTAACATTACAGCCTTTCACAAGTCCACTGCTGAACCTAGGCCTCCACTATGGAATGCTACTTAATACAGTCTTGGGCCTATTCCATCCACCAACTAAGCATGTAATACCAGGTCGTCCACCATCTAGTAGGGGCCGGCTCTAAACCAAACCATTACCTCAGCTTACTTATCACTTGGGATATGTTGGTTACTCTTTTTCTATTGCAGTTATCTTCGTTACGAAGTTTATCATGCAGAGTAACCCTGAGCGTAATCGTCTCCATAGCTTAAGCTTCCTCATATGGTCATTAGTGAACAATCATGTCTCAGATCCATATGTCATTACTGGCAACACACTGGTTGTAGACTCTGGTTTTCAAGTCTTGAGGTGAAGTGAATAATACGTGACAAATGTACTGTAAACTCCCGAAAGTAGCCCAGCCAAGTTGGATGAGTTGATTTACCTCTTGGTTGACGTTTTTTTTTACATAAGCCTTTAATCAGCTCTTTGCAATTCAATGGTGAACATGGACCTATCTTATTGTAGAGAGGATTTGCCTTAATCGCCATCGCCATCGCCATACTTGGCAGGCGGATTACTGATCGCAGTACCAGATGTCTCGCACTTTTGACACTGCTGCCCCATCTCCGGGATCCGAAAGTAGAATCATAAAGTATTCTACATCTGGCGATATTATGGTATACCATCACCTATCGGAAGGCTTAAGAATTTTTGGCATTATGAAATTACTACTATTACTAGTATGTTAAAAAATCTAAAACGAGGATGTTTAAATAACACCTTTATTAAAATTGAATATTAACCTGTAATTTTTAAATACAACCATTATATATTTTTTATTAACTTTTAAAATAGTACATTCTTCACTTTTTATTTTTGCCAAACTGTTAGTTAGTCAGCAATCTCTAAAATATTCGTCAAATCCTATACTATTAAACAAGCAATTCTTGTATATATATAATCGGGATCTCGGAAACGACTCCAACGATTTTCATAAAATTTAGTGTCCAGGGAGTTTCGGGGATAATAAATCGATCTAGCTAGGATTTATTTTTAGAAAATGTCTTTTTGTCCGTGTTTTTAGGCAATGAAAAACTGCTACAATATCGTTAGAATAAGAAGGTAAATTTTGACAGATTGTTAATGATTATAAATAGCTTAATTGGTATAATGGGCGGTCACAGAATCGTAAAACCCCGGTTCGAGCCCAGACCGACCGACCGACTTTTTTTAATTTTTTTTTCAAGTTCCTTTCTTTTTTGAGAAAATCTATTTTTCCGAGCCCTATTTTTAGTATTTTTTAAAAACACGAAAATTTAAATTAAACTAATTGCACTCATGATTTTTTATTCAAATAACCAGAGTTCAGTTTTTTCTATTATGTTGCTAAGATCAAAAAATATTATTTGTATTTCATCAGTATGTAATTTGTATCTAAATATAATTTCCAAAACACACGAATTAAAAAAAACCGAGCGAAAAATACCGAGCAAAGCTCGGTCAACCGGGTACTTATAATTTGTACCTATAAAGTGGTTACCTTTGCCTTTCGGCTTCACATCGCTGGATGCACTGTCAGGCATCGTAACGGCTGAAGCTGACACCGGCGGTGAAGAAGAGGTAGATGCAATGGCACCCTGCACAAAGGTAAACAGTGTTACACATCAGTCGCTTTGGAAGAAAACTTGTTTATGCATTAATAAGATTACTAACCGTGGTGAGCGGCTGAGGGTGGGACCGGCTGGACGCGCCACCAGTGCTGGCACACGAACCCAGGCTGCTTTTGCCTGAAAATAATTGAAGATATTAAGCCTTTTAACATAAAAGTAACAGTACTACTGTGTCTTGGGAGTTATTGTTGTATATACTAATTGGTCTTTGTGTCCTAATTTATGATAATTACACTTTAATAGTGTCGTTAAGGTCATTGCTATGTGCTTTCATAAAACTCATTTATCATAATGATTTTAATGATAGTAGATAAGCTTTTTTCTATTAAAGTCTGATCAATTTTGTTATTAATAAATACATATTTATAGCACTCTATGACATGATCCCTTTTTAGCACAACCTTTAAATAATGATTTCTTAAATTTACGCGAACACTACACATTGAATAAAACTAAATTTACGGATTTTATCGCGTTTATTTCACTACTTTTACTTATTTTTAATTCCCGACGTTTCGGGTGCTTTACAGCACACACAGTCACAGAGGGGACTGGGATGCTGTAAAGCACCCGAAACGTCGGGAATTAAAAATAAGTAAAAGTAGTGAAATAAACGCGATAAAATCCGTAAATTTAGTTTTATTCAACAACCTTTAATAAGTAATAATTTTGGACATTAAAATATATAAAACCAGAAAAATAAAAAAAGCCATTACTCGATTGCCGATGAAAGTAATGGAAGGAACCTCATGCAGAACTTAATAACGAGGCATCCTGAAAGGCAACTTCATGTAGGCTTGTGAGCAGTTTTTAAAAATGACATAGACATTCTAACAGTTACAAAATGCCCATTCAATATCTCGGTTCGGCAACAGAACCATAATAATAATATATGAGTTTCTTATTATTATCTGTCTTTCGTAAAGCTCCATTCACATTCAGCCCATTCCTGAGACAATGAGCAGAGAGTAACTATAAAAGTTGGCAGCATGAGTATGTAAATGGGTAATGCCACAGCCTCCAAATTGAGGGTTTATGCTTAATAGTAGAAGTCAAAGATAGGAAAGTCTACTGCAAGAGAATATTTATATACTGCTCTCTCGCTCGCGCCCAGCGGCTATACCCGTAAAGTGAAAATAGTGTGAGAGAAAAGTGAGTGAAATATAAGCGTCAGTATGAAGTCAACCAGTCGAGTTGGCAAGTTAACCATGTTATTAGACAGTGTCCCTTATGTGTAATGTGATAAGGTCGTCAATAGAATGCTTGCCTCGCTTGTCTCGTCGCGTTGAGGCCGGCTGCGGCTGCGGCATGTCGCGAGCTCGCGCCCGCCGCCCGCCTGCCGCGCTGCTCCCCGCCTCCTCGCTGCCCGCCACCTACACAACATGCATACTATTGTAGACAATTTTCTTATTTTTTTCTAAATAAAACCGAAGTGACGAACTTTCCAATCCAGCTGATGTCGACATTTTCTTTTCATTCGATCTATCTTGGTCTAATATATTATGATGATTTAGAGCTGCGTCGACATCTTCATATTTAGTGATTCTACTTAGATTAAGCATAATGAAATAAATGTAAAATAATAGTTCAAATGCTTTTATAGGACTTTTTTCAATAATTACAGCCCATTGTAAGTCTACTGCTAAACAAAGGATTCCCTTGTAAATTGCCTAATATTCCATTTAATTTCCATTTGCTATTCAATCTATCATCATCATAATCATTACAGCTCTTCACAAGTCCACTGCTGAACATGGCCTTCCCCAAGTAATGCTACAAAACAAAGTGCTGAGCAACCTGCATCCATCTTCCTGCATGTCTTACCAGGTTATCATTCCATCTAGTGGGAGGCCACCCCACACTTCGCCTATCCGTACGAGGCTGCCATTCTATAACCTTTCTTCCCCATTATTAGTCAGTACTTCAAGCCATATTGCTGGCCCATTGCCACCTCAGCTTACTAATCTGTTGGGCTGTGTCAATTACTCTGGTTCTACTGCGGATATCCTCATTTCTATGTTTATGATGCAGAGAAACCACGAACACAGCCTAGTCCATAGCTCGCTGAGCGACCTTGTGCTTCCTCATACAGCCAGTAGTGAAGGATCAATTAAATATACTAATAATATTCAATCTATAATTATTAGTGTATGCAATAAGATTCCTCATATGTCTTTTAATATGTAAATAAGCAAACCTGTCTTTTAGAAGCAGTGTCGTGCCTTTGACGTTGCGAAGTGCTGGCACCTCTCGTCAAGCAAGCACCCAGGGTCGCACCCGTCGCAGCAGCGATACTCTGCAAATCACCAATAATCACATGGTCAACATAAGTAAAAGATTATAGATCCTATGCTATAATTTTAAACTTCCGTACCCTACGAGCGTTAGTTTGTCTCAAGTAAGGCAGGTCGCGTGGCACAATAAGGAGCTTGCTCTCACTATTAGACGCTTTTGATGAACTGGCCTCTGAAAAGCAAAAAAAACTGTACATTATATATCCAAATTTATTTATATTGATTATTTACAATTAACTAATAGCTTGCCTTGTAAATCCTTGTAAGGTGGTGGAGTAACGGTCCTTCCTCGAATTTCTGATGAACTCTTCCTTTCGATCACTGTTTGATTTTCAACCACCTCACTGGTAGAAGTGTTCACTGTGGAAACATAGTTGTGTTAGTAGTTACAATAAACACATTTAAATTATCCACTATGAGTGTCTGGCACTTGATATTTATGATAATATTATAGATAAACTTTACAGTGAGACTAACATGTGGGAATATAACAAACCATTATTTTGAAGTAATTATAACAGAAATTATCATATTATCTGTTGACACACATTCATTCCATGTGGCATAACAATATACGACAACAGTTTTCAACCTAATCCAGTAAGGTGTTAGGTCTCTTGTTAGTTACAGCTTATACACAAACCCCACGACAGGACACAGACTTTTCTCTCTTCTCATTTCTGAGCATGTTATAGGGCAAGAAAGTGTCCGCCGCACTGCCCCAATGCGTGTCCACATGTTTTTGAAATATATTTTTTTTCTTATTTCCCAGACATGCCCGTTTCCTCACGATGTGTTCCTTCACCGCCGAGCACGTGATAAATCAGTACTTAATCAATTAATCAGCATTGAAATTAACAATTTTATTAGTGCTGTCGGGGATCGAACCCGAGTTGCTCGTGTACTGTGAAATTTACAGCAAGCGCTAACCATCTGAGTTACCACGGCTCTCCTACGCAACAAGGTCTTCTGCCCTGCCTAGAATTTAGTAGGCGCTCGCACTGCTGGATCTGGTCTGGAGAGCCAGTATAATTACAAACTGTGAGACATTCCATCGTAGCCCTCGGAGGTGACAATGAATCTATGACCTTGGTTCAAAGTTGACCGCAGCTACTTACCATCAGGTGGTCTGTATGTTCGTTTGTCATGTCAGGTTAAAAAAACACAAAAATGGAAATGCAATTTTTCTACACATATTAAGTCCAATTATCATAATAACGTTTGGTAGATTACCTGAATTATCGCTTATAACTGTTGACGATGGTGGTCCCAGTTCACGATAATGTCTATTACGTAGCAAATAAGTACACGAAGAATGCGATGCAGACGCTGACTCCGGTCTTTCTGAGTCGTATTCTGGGCGGCTGTCCGAAAAAGCGTCTTCACTTGTTTCGTCGACCTCTTTATATGGATCTATTTTAAACTTCTTTTTACAATCTTCGAGATCTAGTAAAAAATTACTTTTCCTACTAGATAGTGAGCGATGTGAAGGTCGCTTCCTCTTTTTGCCTTTCCTACGGTTGGCAGTGGGGCTGTATACTGAATAGTCGGAATCGAGCAATTCGGTTATAGTCGAGGAGCTAAACGGCGAATAGGCAAAGTCCCTCTCGTCTAACGGCAGCAATCCACCTTCGGTCTGATTTAACTGAAACTCCTGAATCGAAGTGGCTGTAGCGTTCTGGTTGAGGGATAAACGTGATAATGTTTGTGGTTTTAAATTGTTTGGTAACTGCTCACAAACACTCTCAGTGGATTTAAGAGCAGTCCGTGAACGTGTGCAATATGCGACGCACTCTTCTGTAGTGCTACTGGTGGACGTTGAATGATGTTTTTGTTTTTTTCGGTCATACGACGAGTTCCGACCGCGTTTTGAGTTAGTACTACTTGAGTATTTCCAGGAGTCTCCACTCTTATAGTCGGTATCGTAGCGGGTTTCGTAGAAATCCGCTCCGTAAGACCAGCGTTCAGAAATAGAGTAATCGGACCTGGGCAAAGTATTCACTAAACGTGAGCTTCTCCTTAGTTCAACTTGCTTGCGTGGCTCGGTGTCAGTGTCGCGGTTCAAGTGTCGGTTGGCAGATCGCGGCAGAGGCGACGTCACGTTACGTCTATTTCGGCGACTGCGACTCGCTTGACGCACCTGACGCAACCACCGACCGCCCACCACCCTGCTAGGAGAAGACCTGCCGCCAAATAATATCCCACTTTAGTTAAAAATCTAGTCAGTTTAATGTATTTAAACTAATGAAAAAATGAGTTCTTTAATCACTTAATATAGTTTATCACCACCAGGCTGTATATAATATAGACGGATTGTAAGATGTCGATCTAGCATATTAAAGATTTAGACACATGTGTAGATCAGAACAAAAGACTGTGTAGTGAATAAGTTATGCATCAAATTATGAAATGTCAATGACTGATATGAAACAAATTGTTCCTAATATGCAGGCAGTGTTTGTAAATTATAGAGCCTTGTTTTGAGTTAAATTAGTAACTATTAGTTATTATGTGGTTAAGTTTGTTTAGGGAGCGAGTGATCATCTATCTGCAATATGGGTTATTCTGGGGAATTCACTTTTTGATTGTAGTTACACCTTTCCACCACAAGTACAATTCAATGGAAAATATAGTCATACTTTAACATATTATTTATTAACTTTTAATAACCACAAACTTAAACAAAAATCATATTACGTGTTGCATTTTAACCAAATTAAACTTCCTTGTTTTAAATAATAAGTACCTGGTTGACCGAGCTTTGCTCGGTATTTTTCGCTCGAATTTTTTTTAATTCGTGTGTTTTGGAAATTATATTTAGATACAAATTACATACTGTTGAAATATAAATAATATTTTTTGATCTTAGCGACATAACAGAAAAAACGGAACTGGTTATTTGAATAAAAAATCATGAGTGCAATAATTTTAATTTAAATTTTCGTGTTTTTAAAAAATACTAAAAAAAGGGCTCGAAAAAATAGATTTTCTCAAAAAAGAAAGGAACATGAAAAAAAATCGGTCGGTCAGTCTGGGCTCGAACCGAGGTTTTAAGATTCTGTGGCCGACCATCATACCAATTAAGCTATTTATAATCACTAACAATCCGTCAAAATTGACCTTCTTATTCTAACAATATTGTAGCAGTTTTTCATTGCCTAAAAACACGGACAGAAAGACATTTTCTAAAAATAAATCCTAGCTAGATCGATTTATTATCCCCGAAACTCCCTGGACACTAAATTTATATATATATATATATATATATATATATATATATATATATATATATATATATATATATATATATATATATATATATATATATATATAACGACAATTTACAAATTAATGAGTAGACATAATTGTATATCTGCATAAATTTGTCTCTTTAATTGTACATTTGCAACCGTTTTCTAAATCTCTTTGTTACAATAGACGTGTTAGCAAAATACTGGGAGTTTTTTTTGGAAGCAATTCAAAAACGTTGCAAAATTTTTCTCTAATGTTTTTCGCTAACGTTTGTCTTTAACTTCATTTTAAATAGTTTTAGCCCAAGATTCTATTGAATTGTAGTTCTGTGAGGCACTATGAATGAATTCCAAACAGTTTGTATAATACTATGAAAATTTTAAAAAGCAATGTATGTATATTATCATCATTATTCAAAAAAGATTTTACAAACAGCCATCATGTTTCTATAACGACTGTACACAGACGAGGGAGAAAATCGGAAGAAAAATAATATACGAATTCCGATTATTCACCCCATCTGGGGTGGATAAACGGATGGACACGCGTTTCCGGGTATCTACCCTAAGGTAGATTTCTTGGGGTAGATAAACGGAATAACCCTGCAATAGCATAGTACAGTAAACGATATGTTGGTCTGGGACTTATACAGGTCCCATGTTTATGTGGGGTTTATGTGCTAACTGTGTTACTTGCCAAGCATGTCGTAAAAGACGACTAACGGTATAGTTACCATTATATGTTAATTCATTCGAAAATAACTACCTATGTAACTTCGTATCATAAAGCTAAGTATGCAATTCTACGGAAACGGAAACTAGTCGAATACTCTGTGTGACTTTCATGAAACTTGACGCTGGCAGAATTCATAGTAAGTTGCCAAACCAGGAAAAAAAAACGGTATAGTGGGTTTGTTATGAATTAGGCAGTGGGCCAGTCACCTATCACTTCTTTCACTACTTTCCATCTCGCTGCTCTTCGGATTCTGCTTAACTCCTCTGTTATTACAAGTGTGAAGCTATGTATGTAACTGACAGTTTAAATTTAAATTTAAGTGTTAATATAAGTTGACAATTAACTTATGACACAGTACCACAATCTAAAAAAAAATTATTATGTTTTTTTTAAGAATCATAAGAATTTTTTTAAAGAAGGGCGACATACAAACAAGCACACAGTCTATCTGATGGGAAGTGAATGCTGTGGCTCTTAGATACTTATATCAATCGTCGATTACACTGGTTACCAAAATTTTTACTTTTTTGTCGCAACTTATATCAAATTTTGAATGTACTAGGGCCACCATACAATATGGAATGAAAAAAAAATTGTCACGTCAGGTTTCCTTGTGACATCAAAACATATATTTTCATAAAAAGTACAAACATCAGCTACATTTAGAGAAATTATTATTGCTTAATATAGAATAAACTTAACATAGAATAAACTGACAACCGATGGAAAAAAAAAGGTTCTCTAGTGGCAGCCTCCTAAAGGTAGGCGTTGTGTAGGGCGACCCCCCAATAGATGGAGTGACGACCTGGTATGACATGCAGAAAGTCGATTGATGAAGGAGGCTCTGGACCGTGCTTTGTGGCATTCCTTGGGAGAGGCCCTTATTCAGTAGTGGATTTGTGAAGGGCTGTAATGATGATGATGTTGATAGAATAAATACTTATGACTCGTGAATATTTGGTTTCTGGAAGGTCTTTGTTAAGTCTCCAACAATAATCCGCTAGCATTCCATGAATTCATTGCCCTTGATAACACTTCTCCATTAAAGAAATGTCCTGATGGAACCTCTCGCCTTGTTTGTCACTCACAGCACCCAAATTTTCCGGAAAGAAATCCAGATGAGAGAATTTTTAAGGACATATTACACCCCAAAGCTTTATAAGACGTTATAAGCACATTTATTAAGTCTTTGTAATTTTCTGATTTATGGTTTCCTAGAAAATTCGCAAATGAAACAGTAAAATTTTGTGTAACCAAGCTGTAGTCCAAGCAAAAGTGCAATGATTTTAAAATCGCCACAAATTTTCCAAGCGTATTTACTGTATTAAATTTTTTCAAGAACAAATCTCATATTTTTCTTTCATATCAGAACCATGAGCAACCGGCACTGAAGGAAGTTTATTTCGGTTATGCAGTAACACTGCTATCAAACTAGTTTTTGAGGAGTCAACGAACAATCACTAGTGATTTGGATTATATTCAAAATTTAATAAATTCATCAAAACAGGAACGTTATTATAAAAGACTAGATCACCTGCTCTAGAAAACTAGTTTTATTTCATCATCACGATGCGATGTCGAAAATAAGAAATTTTCATATCAGGAGAAAGTATATTCCAGACGTTTAATCTAGACCCCAAAAGCTAAGCCTGTTTTTTAGACAGATTCTAATCACATACTAAATCGTATATATCACTTTGTGTCAATAAATGCCCTTCATTTGAAGTTGACGATTCATAACTTGGGGGTGTTTGGATTTGGTTGTAATACTTTTTGTTTGAGTCAAACGAAAATAACATGATATTTTGGTTCGGTCCAAATCATTGGTATAGCAAATGGCATATGTCTGAGTTCTTGTCTAGCCCAACCTAATAGCAGTCTCACACATGTTACACAACATTTATGTGGAACCCAGGATTTATCTTGATTCCTCACAGGAAATCCAAAATAGTCTAAATAGCACTGTTCAATTAATGATGTGAAATTTTGACCCTGTGATGTAAAAGTTAATTCTCCACACACATAACAAAGACTGTTGGGGTTGCTAGAACACTTTCATGGCACGTTTACGATGTAACAAACATATATAAGATGTAAGTTAGTTGAATGTAATAGCTATACAGTAGTCTAAATAAAGTTCTCTCACAAAAAACTGCATGTGATTGAAACAAAATTTATTATATATTGTTAATGAGGGTACACCAACATGAGCAAAAATCACCACATAGTTTGTGTGACAAAAATAGTGTTTACCAGTATCAAACGAAATGCAAGTGCATTGTCGCTTATAATGCCTAATTACCAGCAAAGTGTCTCTCCGTTTTTTGTCACTCACCATACAAAACATAGCAGAGAAAGCCCGAGTAAATTAGCAGCATAATGCTGCTAATTTACTCTGGTTTTCTGTGCGAGTGTGATCCTACCCAAACAAACAACCAAAACAACTTTCCTACGATGCTACCACAAAAAAGTGGAGCATGTAATACATGTTGGAATTAGGAACAGTAAGTAAGATTACACTGTGCAGGCTATCACTATATTTTCTATTAGCGATCCGCCCCAGCTTTGCATGGCAGATTTTTGGATCTTGGCATGCATATGTTATGCATGTATTATACATATAAACCTTCCTCTTGAATCATTCGAGTCAAAATCTGTTGCGATCTAAGTGTACAGATGATTAGAAGCGACTTGTTTTATACTATGTAGATTGTTAATGCTATAATTAATTATAATTTCAATTGAAACCATCATGTATCAAGAATAACTGTGAAATTATCACTTAGTATGGAAATATTAAAATATGGTTTTATAAAAAAATCTTTAATTAAGAGTATTACCTCACCAGGCCATTTTAGGGGCAGTTTGTTTTACTACAAATCGAAAATTTATTTGAATTTAGAATTGCAAGTCCATATTTGATATGAATTCTTAAATTCAAATAAATTATAGTATTACCATAGCTATTATTACCAGTTGAAAGTGACTGGTTCGATAAAACAACGATTGCCTATGTAAAGATTTAACAGTAAACACTAATTTTCAGATTTTTAATATTTTTAGTGGCATTCTTTAAAAGTAAAGGTGGTTTTTCCATCTTTATAGACTTCTTTGTAGTTATATATTGGAAAACTTAGCTGAATTGATGTGGTTAATACACACCCCAATTATTTAAAAAAAATATCATGTAATTATTGATTCTCACAAAACATGAAAAGAAAAAAAATATCATTAAAAATATTTGTTATATTTGTTTTAAGTATTAAGATTTAGGTATTGCAATTGAGATATTCATCAATGGAATGGCCGAAAAAAATTTGTGGCTACACATTAGGACAGAGAAACCAAATTAAATTATAACAATTTTTTTATATAGTGTTTGAGTGTATGACTTGAATAATATAAACTGGGGAAAATTATAAGCATGTCAGAGTAAATTATATATATAACCATTATCAAATAGTGCCTGCTACTCAAAGATGATTGACAATCAATACAGTATAATATTATACAACTAATTAATGTCAGTTTGACAATGAGTACCAATCTATTTACATGGCTTGTGAGAAATTCATGTTACAAGTAAAAGCCTACCTACTAGTTTATTATTTTTACTTCTATAAAATTATTCTAGATTGAAATATCAATTACAAAGCTGACTATAAAACCAAAATATAACAATGAGTAATTCTGCTTGGGATCATGTAAATAATTAAATTTTGTTATGAATGGAAATAAATTATTTTATTCATGATTTGTTTGAAAAGACATATGTCACAATCTTTCATGTTATAATTTATGAATCACAGGAAAACCACAGTCTAATGAAACCTTTACCCAGTGTTTCACTGTATATAATGCGTTCTTGGGTAGCGATATACGTTTTTATAATAAGATTCCAAGAGAAATGTTAGATCTTTCACCTTTTAAATTTAAGTCAGACAAAAATGCTTGGAACTGACCTCTCATACTACACAGGACTAACTAGAAATTTCTAAACCGATTTGGTATCTACATATACATTTGACATTTTATGTTTGACTTATTGCTTTATATAATTATAGAACTATTGTAAAAATATTTTGAAAAGAGCAACTACTGAGTTTGTTACTTTCTTCCATGATTCTTCTCAGTAGAATCAGAACCCCTGGACATGGAAAAGAAAAAATTGGGAAAAACAGTGATTATATAACTATTTAAAAGTGTATTTTTAACGCCTAATAGAATTTTTTTTTTATAGAAGAGGGGGCAAACGAGCATGCGGCTCACATGATGTTAAGTGACTACCGCCGCCCATGATCAACCGCAACACCAGGAGAATTCCGGGCGCGTTGCCGGCCCTTTAGAAAGGAGTAAGCTCTTTTCTTGAAGGTCCCCAGGTCGTATCGGTCCGGAAAAATCGCCGGTGGTAAACTATTCCACAGAGAGGTTGTATGTGGAAGAAAACTCCTTGTGAAACGTACAGTGGTGGATCGCCAAGCATCCAGATGGTGTGGATGGTATCGGGGCGTTTGCCGTGTAGTGCGGTCACGAAATTTGGCGGCTGGGATTAATCCGAACAATTCCTCAGAGCACTCCCCGTGATAGATGCGATAAAATACGCAAATACGCAATCTTTTCGCAGCGCCAGTGAATCGAGCCGATCGGAAAGCACTCGGTCGTCGACGATTCGAGCCGCTCTGCGCTGGATGCGGTCAAGTGGAAGGAGCTGGTACTGGGGAGCCCCAGCCCAGAGATGGGAACAGTATTCTATGTGCGGCCGAACCTGCGCCTTGTAAAGTTGCAGGCGGTGTGCCGGCATGAAATACTGTCCCGCTCTGCTGAGCACACCAAGCTTTTTAGAGGCCAATTTGGCCTTCCCTTCCAAGTGACCACGAAACTGCACGTCACTCGATATGTCGACGCCGAGGATTCCGATACTGGCTGAGGCAACAAGGGGAGTGCCTTGAAACTGAGCAGATACGACAAAGGGGTTCTTTTTAGCGGTTAACGCGCAAACTTGTGTCTTCTGGGGGTTAAACTGGACTAGATTTAGTCGTCCCCGATCCGAGACTCTGTTCAGCAAAGACTCAACTTCAGACACAAGTTTGTCCCGGCACTCGGAGACGTTTTCCCGAAAAATATTGGCTCGGCCGGTGTAAAGAGCATCACCAGTGCTGTCATCTGCATGAATGTTACGGGTATGCAACATATCATTGATATGCAGAAGAAACAGCGTTGGCGATAGCACGCAGCCCTGTGGAATACCAGCATTAATAGGCTTGCAATCGGAGCTTGCACCGTCTACAACGACCTTGATGCTCCGATCTGCAAGAAAGCTGGTGATCCAATCGCACAATTTCTCGGGAAGCCCATAGGAAGGGAGCTTCGAAAGAAGTGCCAAACCCGATCGAAGGCCTTCGCAATGTCCAAACTAACGGCCAATGCCTCCCCCTTGAACTCTACTGCCTCCGCCCATCTGTGAGTGAGGTAGACCAGAAGATCACCAGCTGACCGACCACGGCGAAAACCGTATTGGCGGTCACTAATCAGCTGGTGATCCTCAAGGTACCTCATGAGCTGGCAGTTTACAATGGACTCCATTGTTTTGGAGAACAAGGAGGTGATGGCGATTGGCCGGTAGTTGGACGGGTCTGAGCGGTCGCCTTTTTTAGGGATCGGGTGGACGAAAGCCGTCTTCCATGATTTTGGGACCACGCCAAGGGAGTACGAGTACCGGAAAAGACGCGTTAAAACCGGTGCCAATTCTAGAGCACACGTCCTCAGCACAATTGGGGGGATTCCGTCAGGCCCACTCGACTTGTAGATGTCCAGGGAGAGGAGTGCTTTGCGAACCGAGCGCTGTGTGAACTGCACTTCCGGCATGGAGCACTCACACCGCGGGATGGTCGGCGGCGTACTCCCCCCGTCATCGAGAGTCGAGTTAGACGCAAAGAAAGAGCCTAGAAGATCGGCTTTCTCATTTCCAGTATGGGGTTCCAGAAGGAAGGCGAACTAGTTTCTCGCCAATTCTGCCTATGTGCTCTGACTTTGCCTTGGCAATGACTCTTTTGAAGGACCTAGAGGCGGAATTATACTTCTTTTTTAGAACGCTGGTGTTTACATCCCGGGACGCTAATGCATCAACCCAGGCTTGGTAGCACTCCTGCTTATAGCATGATGCTATTTTACAGGAGCGACCAAACCATGGCTGAGATTTGCCTCCAATGGGCACCACAGAGGAAGGAATAAAAAGTTCCATACCCTGAAGTACCACATCAGTAACAGAATCCGCAACAACGTTGGGATCATCCGGCGAGAAGCAAACCCGCCCCCAAGGGTAGGATGCAAAGAAAGACCGCATCCCATCCCAATTGGCTGACCTATAGTGCCAAACACGGCGGCAGCCTGCAGAATGCAACCGCGATTTCAGCGTGAGTGGCACAACACTCCGGACCAGACAATGGTCCGAGGAGCCTAAAGGGGCGTCGACGGAAATCTGATATTCGTCCGGGTGAGAGGTCAGCAGAAGGTCCAACAGGGAAGGTGCATGATCCTCCACATCTGGAATCCGCGTAGGCGAAGTAACCAGTTGTGTCAGACCATATGCCAAGGCAAAATCATGAACAGATCTCCCCGCATGATCGGTTAAACGTGAACCAAGCCATTCGGCTTGATGGGCGTTAAAGTCGCCGAGGATCACGATCTCTGCGGAGGGGATCTGCTGTGGCAACGAATTTGCAGCCATTTGGACGTGGTCGAAGAGTCGGTCTGTTTCGGCATTACCGCTATGGGACCTATAGAGGCACCCGTAGACGCGCGGATGGTCGTCGCTGTCTACGCGTAGCCAAAGGATGGACAGGTCCGAACCTTCAAGTCTGCCGAGGCGTCGAGAACAGATGTCCTCTCTGACGTAAACGCAAACTCCAGCCCGAGGCACAAAGGAGTGTTCCAGTTTGTACCCCGGGTAGGAGAGATACGAGACATCAGCCGGAGAGGACACTTGCGTCTCGGTCAGAAAGAGCAGAGCCGGCCTCGCCGTCTCGAGATGGTAGTGGACGGCGTTTAGGTTAGAGTGAAGTTCCCTGATATTGCAGAAATTCACGGACAGCGTGGCAGGGGTCGCCTTGGTCTTGTTGCTCTGTTTGCCCCGAGCAGTTGTAGTCTTGAGCGGAATTTTGCCCCCCCCCCCAGAATACGCGGGGCAGCCTGAGCACCCACGCTTAGAAGTGGAGAAACATGGTCGTGGATGCTCAGCGAGGGATTCTCCAGGGGTGCTGGTACCCTCCTGGGGTAGTCATTATTTAATTCCGCTACCATGTTGATGGGGGGGGGGGCATTTGGGCCTCCAGCCACCTGCACTCACCAGACGAAACGTGGAAGCAGAGCTTCCACTTCACGCCGGTATTCTGTGAGGTCGTGGTACCACCCCGGTTTGAGCCGGCCCATACGTGCAACAGCAAAGCTGCCGCGTGGCTCTACCACTGTTATATAACTATATTATGAATAAAACATATTTGAATTTCAAATGAGTGAAGGCAAATTTAATTTAATTAACGTAGATTAATTCCATCACAAGAAGAACATAATATACACAATTTTATTTACATATTTACCTTTCATTTTTACGTAGGCACACTATACCTATCTGACAACATATCTACTTTATTAATCTTCTAAAGAATCATTAATTTTATTAAAGGATGCCGAACTTTCCTTTGTCTGTCTTTCGGCATGTACTTACAAATAGTAGTATTTATTTTAATTCCAGTCATTCCCAATTGAGCTTTGCTTCCAGTCTAATGTATTAATTGTTTTTACTCTAATCCTTGTTGTCCTCAGAGTGATAAGTTTACAATTTGACATGAGTGACGAAGAGTCGAATAGTTCTAGTCGGAGTAGTGAGAGTTGGAGTTATAGATCTAAATCTACTGGTATGGTGTTATGTTTTTCAGGGACATTATACCAAATAGAAAGCTTGATAAAATATTTTGGAATCAAACAAACATTAAATTACATTAGTACCTTTCACTTTACTTGGGTCGTCAGTGTCTCTGAAATAAGTCCAAATAGTAGATGTCCTGCCACTCATTTTTATCATATAATTATCAATTTCACTAAGAATAAACAGTGAAACACTTGTTTCCAAGTCCAAACATAAACATGTGCCAGCAATTTTTTCAGTACTAGATGATGCAATAACATGTCAGGTGTGGCAGGGGAATGAGGGGTAGGGTCCAGCACTAATCCTGTACCCTTTACGGTAACAAGTTTCGAAATAAATTGGTCAGGTTAGAAATCCATATTCGGCCTATCTCTAGTTTTACTGATGATATCCTAGGACATAGCCCTGTCCATAGTTCACTGAGCAACCTTGAGTTTCCTCATATGGCCAGCAGTGAAGAACCACATCTTTGATCCATAAGTCATCACTGGCAACATGCACTGGTTATACAATCTTGTTTTTAGTTTGGAGGTATACCTGATGTGAAGATGTGTCTTAATCTCCAGAACGCTGCCCAGCTAAGTTCAATCTACCAATCGACCTCTCGGTCTAATTTGAACTTACCAAGTCGGACTATTTGTCCCAGGCGAACATATTTATTAACAACTTCGAGCTTAGTGCTCCCAACAACTACTGGCATAGGTGTGATATGGTCATTATACATGATCTTTGCTTTGTCAACATTCATTTAAAGACCTATCTATTGGGAGACACTATTGGGGTCCATGAGTATAGTGTTTAGATTCTCCAGCGATTCTGGCATAAGGACTATACTGTTGGCAAATCGAAGATGAGTGATGTACTCGTCATTAATGTTAATACCACATCCTTTCCTAAGGCCAGCCCTGGGGCCTTAGAAAAAAATATCTTTATCATTACAGTCCTTCACAAGTCCGCTGCAGAAAATAGTCATCTCTCAAGAAATGAAATTGACTTCCTTCATATCTTACTATGGTCTCACTCCATCTAGTGCAGGGTGCTAGGTGCCGCCCTACACTTCGCTTATAAGTCTGCCATTCAAGAATTTTTGCTGTTGGTTCCTCAAAATATATGGCCGGTCCAAGTTAACTTATATATACTTAATTAAGATACATGCTATTTAATCCTAGATCACTAACCATTCATCTCTCAGACTACGCATACCCCCGCAATTCATAGTTCAGTAGGTTCGCTGCACCCGCACTCCCTCCCCCGCTCAGTACCTTCCTGATTGGTCCTGTTAGTGACCCGTGTGCACTCGTGGCGGTCGCATTTGCTTTGGAACAGGACATACAGCCGTCGCGTCGTCTGACAGACGAAAGGTTAGTGATTGTGTAACATTATTTTTAGTTATAATATTTTTCTATTTTCAAGATTACTTTTATTATATTTTATGCTACTCGGTTTTTTACCTATTAATTGTAAAATAGGAATAATGTGCTATTCTTTTGTAGAATAAAAGTAAAGGGAAAATTTATTTTGCAGACTTTATGAATATTTTTGGACTATTTTACGATATTGTTTTGATTTTCAATTTTATTTTTAGATGGATTTGAGAGGAGAGGAGGAGCGCATTCGACGTTGGTTGTGTGAGTCAGACATCGAGTCTAACCACGATGAAGCAGAGGGACTATCGGAATCCGAAAACGAAGATAATATGGTGGCAGATGCACACGTAGGAACTGATGAAAGTGAGGAAGAAGGTTCGATGTCATCTGATGAGGAGATTTTCGTCAGCAGGCACTCACGTAAGCGAAGATTTGTATATTCAGATGGTAATACATCCATGCAGCATGTCAGTTGGGGTCTGAGTCCATCCAGCATCAGCAGGAGCCGCAGGAGCCTGAGTCATCATTTGTGATCCGTTCCAATAAATCCAAAAGATTGTTTACCTTTTATCAACCACCCATGATCAACCCACTGTCAATGATGTTACCAAGAAGCCGGAAATTATTCATTTCTATAATTCTACAAAGGGCGCTGTAGATACCGTGGATCAAATGTGTTCTATCATGAGCACTGGTCGCAAAACCAATAGATGGCGGCTATGCTTATTCTATGATACTGTAAACATTAGTATCATAAACGCGTATGTTGTTTACATATGCAATATGATCCGAGACCATAAGAAACTGCTCAAGAGGAGAGAATTTGCCTTGCAAATGGCAGATGAACTAATAAAACCCTGGCTACTCGAGCGCTACAATACGGTGACTTTGCAGCGTGATGTGAAAAAGAGTATTGGATATATTCTCAACATTGAAGTGCCACAAAAAAGCTGTGTACTAGAGCTACATAAAACAAGAAAAAATGTGGATTTTGCCCAGCAAAAAAAAGGCGTATGACAAAATATTGTTGTACATACTGCAAAAAGGCCATTTGCTGAGAGCACACAGTTCCTATTTGTAACAGTTGTAGGAATTAATATTGTTTATTTTTCATCGTTTTGTTTGATTCCTTAAAGAAAGGACTTTTAAATTTTTGTTTCTTTTATAAAATAAATAACGATTTTGAAAATATTTGCGTTTCATTGCGTAGTCTGTGAATCGAATGGTTAGTGATAGTGTTACTCTGATTTGGTTAGTGATCTAGGGTTAGTAATTAATGTGATTTGTCTTACCCGCTGGACTCTCTCGTAAGTGCAGAGTGCGACGACGGTGTAATGTGTTGCTCGGCCATAGACGACGCTGGGAAACACACGCGGCTGCTTGTGTGGGGCCTGCGCAGGCCGCCCGCGCCCGCTACCTGCCTGGCACCATGCCCGGGCGAGCGCTAAACCGCTGCCTCTGCATCCACTGCACCGCGTATATTAACCTTCTCACTAACACATCACCACTAGACGCACCTATTTAGTTACTGTCACCGTCACACTCACTTCACACAAGATCAACACTAGGTACAGCACCACACCTACTACTTAATATTTACTGCGCAGCTATCTGGAACAAAGATAAAATTTACAGTCAGCGATGTGAACAATGCTACGTTACATAAACATTTTAACAAGTAATTTGTAGAAGGTACCTGCCACAGAAGCAAGATTGATTAGCACAAAATGTAATTAAGCTTTTTGAAGATACTTTCCAAGTATATTACACACCCTAATTTAATTATTTAAATACCACGTTTTAAAGAAATTATCGTAGTGGATGACACATCAAGGACAGCTAAAGCATTTCGATTTCGACATTATTTTTCAATCTACACACAGCTGGCTAGCTGTCAAAATAAAGTGTTGCCAGTAAAGCATTTCAAAATCTTACAAAATTAAATACAAATGTTAGGAATTTAAAATGGAGAAAATCATAATGAGTATTATTAAAAAAACGTGGAAATAGTATTTTTTTAATTTAGCTACTTTTATGAGCGTACAACTTAGTTTTGCAAAATACGAACTAAATATAACTCGCACGACGAAAGCAACAAATAACCATATTATTTATTTTTTTACATGTATATTACATGTATCCAGTATTGTTTAAAATAAAAAGATAAAAAAATCAACGATAATTTTTCTCAACCTCAGTTTTTTACAAACGAATATTTAGCAATATTGGAATATAGCATACTAATACTCTCTAAAATTGCACCAACACTGCTAACTAATTGGAAATTACAGCTGCTATTTTATTAATAAGTCAGTAAAGTCCCGCTGATTTTCTTGCTGGTTCTTACTAGAACAGAGGTTTTTTTCCTAACCAGTGGTAAGTTAAAAAAAGTTACTTTCAATAAGTATTATTTATAATGTATATTGAATAAAAAAGTTTCTGTTTCAATAATATAACAATACATAGTTTAATATATTAACAATATACTCACATATAATTTTGGCATTATATTAATTAAGAGGATTGTGAAAAGCCGACACGCGGCGCGAGTAGGTATTTTCCAAAATGCTATCTGTTTCAAATAGCTCGCTCCGTATCGCCGTGTGCGATAAAGAGAATTGCAAATGTTGGATGGAAGTAATTGCCTACATTTGCTTTTTAAAATACTTCAGGCGATAATTTTTCACCCCCTAAATCATTACGAAATGAGACAATTTTCATCTCATTAGATTCAGTATACCTTAATTTATGTCTGTACGTGTTTTTTAATATATCAGTTTAGTTTAATGTAAAAAAAATACGCTTGAGGAAGTTTTTAAATCAAAAACAGAGATATATAAAAACGTACGGACCTAGTTTTTTGTTATATCTACATTTCCAAAATGATTGATTATAATGATTATGAAAATTAGACTATGTTTACGAGAGGGAAAACGTTATCGCTTTTTGTATGAAAATTTACAAATTCACAATCCTCTTAAGTATTAACTTAACTTTTATTATGCTAATAAATCCGACGTTAGCTGTTATAGGTTGACTGATTTTGCAGATTTTCATTTTATCAAAAGTGTAAATACACTTTTCAGTGGTCCTATATTAATTTTAACCAGACCTTTATATATATTATGATATTTTGGAGTGTACATATACATTTTTATAACAAGGATCCTAATTACTAAATATTGATATAAAAGAAGTTAATCTGTTATTCGAAAACAATAGAATACCTTCGCAATAACGGATTTAGTGACGACAATTTAATTTAGTTAATAAAGCATCAGTAGAGTAAATTAATCGAAAAAAGGCGATCAAGGACATTCAGACTTTACTCTGTAGTGAATCGAGATAATATTTATCAATATAATATATTAATTTATAAAACTTCGAAATTTATTTAAGTAATAAATAAAGATACAATAAAAGTTTCATAACGCAACGTGATTTCCGAATATGACTAATTGAAGAGTGAGAGTTTAGTGTCGGCAACGATGTTGCCAAATCGGTTTTTTAAAGAAAGCAAGATCACTTTGGAAAAAAAGCCTAAAAGGCGCAAATATTTTAACGAAAATTATTATTTTGATATATTTCGTTAAATTTAACATTTTCATAATTAAAACAGTACTTATATCTTCTTCAAGCTCTTCATCTTTATCAACCGACTCCGCTGCATGTCGTCACATCATCGTCAGTATTTTGTACACAGTGGCGAAGCTAGGGCTCCAAACTAGGGCAAGCTCAAGATATGGTTTTGTTGTTTTTAGCAGTTTTATAAAAATGCACCAATCTTGAGCTGTCTCCACTTTTCAGTTTCATATTCAGTGTTGTCGAGGACATCCTTAACAAAGCACACAGAAAGCATACTACTGCTAGATAGATTGTATAACATATTATCCGCAATCGCATACCTAGGGTGGCTTTGAAAAAAGCCGTTTAGGTTTGCTTGAGCGAAAGAAAAAGATATTAACATACAATACAATACATGAACGAAAGAAAAGCATGAACAAAGTACAAACTATGTACAAAATTAAAAAAAATATATTTATATTCTAAATCGAATCGTCTCTCTCAAGGAAATATTTGATTACATCCGCGTAAAATGTTGGTGAACATTTTAATTGTACCAATAACTGTTCTTCAATCGCGATAATTGATAAGTCCGAAAGATGCTCTTGACCTTTTGTATTTTCTCAACAAAGTTTAAAGATTTTACCTTTTCCTCACCGATTAGCACTTTAATACACGTCAATACATCACAAAGAACACTCCTCTATATATACACTCTGATATACATTATATACTCCAATATTATCCTCCATTTTCACTAAAAATCTTTGAAAAAGCATAAATTTTCAACAGACACAACAAAAACAAACACAAACATTGAAATGTGGAGTGAACCTGCAAACGTTTCGCCCGCACGCCCGCGCACTCCTATATAACTTTAGAGCAAAGCCCAGCTTTTGGTTCCATGGTTGCTATATAAACATTTCGTAGTTATATTTCACTATAGAACATTTTGCCACGGCTTAGAAAGGGAGCGATCGTCTTCTCGAAAGCCCGGTAAAAAGCCAACACGTGTGAGAGAGACGACTAATAGCTCAAATACACTCCTTGCTTTCATTAATTTCGACAGTCCATTGCGTGTTCGCTTTGAGACAAAGAGAACACGAATCAATGTATTTCGAATTGAAAGCAAACTGCCAAAAGCTGACGTTACATATATGCTACGAGGTCATGACCGGTGTAGAACAGAGCGCGCGGGAAATTTGAAATAGTTTGAAACAGTTTAGGAGTTATTTTATTCAGCAGATTGAAAAGGCAAGATTGGCTTTTCGGCTTCTATGGAGGCTACGCCACTGTTTGTGCAATTCCTAATTTTGTTAAGCACTTCTTTAGGAAGTAATATCTAAATATCTACATTAAACTAATTTCCAACCAGTTTAATCGATAGAATGAATTTGTAACTGAATACTGAATGAATAACGCAACTGAGTATGTATATGACTTGTTTGTTCTTTCTCAAATCAGAACGTTTTAGGTAATTTTCGGTAAGTAGGTTACCAAATGACGACTTAGATTTCCTTAAACAGTTCAAAGACTATCAATGAAACCATAGGCCCTCTCGTTAGAGAGTATAATGCCTTGCATAGACCAATGTCACGTAGTAGTGACATTGGTCTATGCAAGGCATTGCACGTTTTTATTAAGTCACTTTCTTGTTTGTCTGTCTGTCTGTCATTCTGAGTATAACTTAGTAATTGATTTTAAACTAACTTCCCGATTAGCTGGAAACTTGAAATTATGAATATAGCTCAAATTCATCAAATGACAATGAAAGAATATGATAAAAAACGTGATGTATTACCTTTTTAATATACAATTAATAAAAATCACTTTTTATCGACATCGGATTAAGTGTTTTAAAGTATGCTTAATTAAATATTGTAGAACTAAAGAGATACAGAGGTTTTTAAAAATCTAGTTAAGTTGATTCTAAATCGCTCTAAGCGAAATCTAGCCTTAAAAATCCAATGTTGGCAACATTAGTCAACAAGCTCCAGCGTGTATCTATCTATATATCTCATAACTCAGGTTTGTTTGTAGGCAGGACAAAGGCAAAGGGCCTGTGCCGCTGGTGAACGACCGCGCCCGTTCTCGTGGTGTCCGGTCCGTCCGGAAAAGGTCGATCGGTCTCTTTGCATGTACAGTTGCTACTATGACTAATTAATACAATTTACCTGAATTGACACCGAAATTGTATCAATTTTTAGTACGGTATATTATAGCTAAAAAAGTTAAAGTTACAGCAAAGTAAAATTGACAGTTATATATATATATATATATATATATATATATATATATATATATATATATATATATATATATATATATATTTATATATATATATATATATATATATATATATATATATATATATATATATATATATATATATATATATATATATATATCTCGCAATGCTGGGCACAGGCCTTCGCTCACTTCTGAGAGGATTTAGAGCAAGGAAGTGTCCGCCGTGCTTACCCAATGCGTGTCTTCGAAATAAGTATATGTTTTTATTTCTGTTTAATTTTGTGACACAAGTATTTACAGATTAATTGATATTCATCAAAAGAATAATATTAACAACATACATCTTTTCTATATATAAAAATGAATGGCTGTCTGTTAGTCAAAACTCAAAAACGGCTCGAATAATGTTGATGAAATTATTTGTGTGTTTGAATGGGGGGTCCTTATAAAAAAAATAGATGGTTTAGATTCACATTTGGACCCGTTGGACACAAAAAAGTAATAATTGTTTATTCCGTTTGGAACGCTTGACACCGCATGTCGACATGTTACAACACAGTAATAAAGACGAGGAAATGGGTTTCCCATTCGCCACTGTTACAGCACAAGTATTTTAGATTTTTTGCTAACGTAATTTACATTAAGAATCGAAGGAATAGAAAGTCGTCTCCTGAATAAGTGTATTCACACCATATTTATAATAGGTACAGACTTTTTGTGCCTCCTAATAATGAGTTAGGGGTGAAGGACTAAGATTAAATATATACAGTGGGTCGTCACTGACAGTACCTAGTGTAGTCCAGTAGTTCAAATTTTGAGATATTACAACGTTGCAAAATCTCTAGAGTTGAATGCTATGACTTAGAATCTTAGAAATATGCCTGTGTATATGTATGTAGTAAAGTATGTATAAAGTTATAAAGGTATAAACACGTTCGGTGTTAATTTTCGCCTCGCATATCTCTAGAAAAAATAATGATATAGATGTCCGACTAGTTTCATTCGAACGTATGTAATTAAAACGTCATTAAGTTCTTATCAGCATTTTCCATCAGTTTTTATTATAAATAAATTAAAATTTAATAAATTAAGTTATAATTAAACTTACAAAAATTTTATAATAACTGACCAACAGTAGTTTTGTTTTGTAAAATTTGGTTCTCTAAAAACAAGTTTATTAAATAATTTAAGCGTCAGTAGCCTAATGGCAGGGCGCGGACCGCGAACTCAAAAAGGTCGTGGGTTCGAATCCGCCATTCGACTACTGGCGTGAACCACTCGTAACGCAAGCAATTTAAGCTTACCACGAGTGGTTGAGGGGAATATTAGTAATGTTTATAGCATTATTGATATTCTTTTTTTTAATTAAAAAAAATAAAATAGTATCGGCGGCTTTATTTAATGTTTTCGGGAATAACGTCTTTGTAGCAATCCGTGCGGGGAGTACGAGCTCGTTTGTTTTTCTGAGGCTCATGCTTTACAAGCGGTTACCCCGACGCGGGAACCCGCGTGAGAAAACTGTTGCAGACCAACAAACTACATTAATTGCTGTTTTCCGCTACCCACTTGTTTATTCTCAAAACGGGCCTATTCACTGCTCGAGCTCTTGTTACGCTTTTTCCAATAGGTTTATTGAATTATCATACAAAGCAGGGCGATGTCTTTTTCCACAATCATTCGCTCTGTATACGCTACGCACATGTTGTAGGTAACACAAGTCATGACCGCCATCCTTGCAGGAGCTCTTGAGCAGAATGACGTAATCTCGAGAAACCGCCGACGTGTAGAATGAACGGTGAGGCGGTCGATTTCCCTACGACCACCGCGGGAAACCACTAAGTGTAGTTTGCATCATAGAACCTTTATGTTAAATTGGGTTTGCGACAGTTCGCAAGCGGGTTCCCGCGGCGGGAGAACCGGCCGTATATCATTAGCCTTATATGCAGCGGATAAAATATTGTTAAAAATAAATTTAATGGCACAAGATGGGTTTCTGCCACCCGGGGCCGCTACACCAAAAATACTCCCATCCCTCTATTTTAAAAGTACACATGTTGAATAGTATAAAATCGGCAATCTTCTATAGTTTTGTACATTGTTTGAAAATTAAATATAAACATATATTTTACAACAACTTCATATACTTATATATATATATATATATATATATATATATATATATATATATATATATATATATATATATAAATTTGCCTAAAATGCCGTTTCGCGATGGTAAACAACCAAATTTAAGTTCGGTACACCAAAGGTTCTTTTTAAATACATATCAATCGTGTACCTGATGCAGATATTTTTATGTCGCCAGCTCTTAGACTAATAATCCGAATATTACGCAGTGAGGTACTCCTTTAAAGAAAGGTGGAGCGTTTTAAGTAAGGTACTTGGACCACTGAGCCACGGAGGATCAAAAATACAGTCCAGATATTCCACAATTTACTTCATAAGCATGCTACAAATACTATAAGTATAAGTATAGTATAATAGCATAGTGTAAACGTGATCATAAAAATTAATTATGAGCGATATTATTGTGCTACATATTATTTGCTATATATGTAGTCTGAACTATCTCAGCACCTCCGCTATGTTCGCGGACAGAAGACATAACGAACTGATACGGTGTTATCGTGTGCCAAACGCTGCGCCAGCCGCGCTATATTCGCCTATTAGATTATTTAGAACATTAAAATATCATTAAAAGTTAAGAAAAATTAAAATAGCCTATAATAAATGCTATAAGAGACGAGAATGGATGTATTCTGAATGATGAAGTTTCGAATTTAAACAGATGGAAGGAATACTTTGAAAGCGTGTTTATGAGTGAAGAGTCTTCTGAATTAAATGAACTAGAAATTCCGAAAGAAGTGGAAAGGGGTATGGAGATAAGTGTAGATGAAATAATGAAAGCAATGAAAAGCATGAAAGCAGGTAAGGCAGCTGGATATGATAGAGTATCACTCGAGATGCTAAGGGCTGGAGAGGGAGTGGTGGCAGGCCTGCTGTACACCTTGTTTAATTTATGTTGGGAATTAAAACGGGTACCGGATGACTGGTGTAAAGCAGTTATAGTACCAATATATAAAGGAAAAGGGTCACAGCAGGACTGCAAAAACTACCGCGGTATCAGCTTGCTTAGTATTGTGGGTAAACTGTATGCTAAGGTGTTAATTGAAAGAGTTATGAAAGAAACTGATGGAAAAATTTGGGATGTGCAAGCGGGTTTTAGAAAGGGAATGGGGTGTACAGATCAAGTCTTTTCCATGCGCATGATTGCGGAGAAGTTTTTGGCCAAAAACCAGAAAGTTTTTTGTGCGTTCATGGACTTGGAAAAGGCTTATGACAGAGTGGACAGGAATGTGTTATGGCAAACACTGAACTCATATGGGTTAAGCGCTGGTTTGATACAGGCATTAAGGTCTCTTTATAGGGACTATAGTGCTTGTGTCAGGATCAATGGGGTCTACTCGGACTGGTTTGGCATCCAAAAAGGTGTCAGACAGGGCTGTGTAGCTTCCCCTTGGCTGTTCAACCTATTTATGGACCGGTGTTTGCAAACTTTGAAAGATGAAGAATGTGGGTTAAGAATGGGCGAGTTAACCGTCAAATGCCTTTTGTATGCCGATGATCAAGTCATACTTGCGTCATCGGCGGCAGAGTTGCAGATGATGGTTACATTAATGAACTGGGAATTGAAAGAAAGGGGAATGAAAGTGAACGCAAGTAAGACGAAAGTGATGGTTTTTGAAAGAGAAGAAAGCAAAACGGTATGTGAAATAAGAATAGAAGGAGAGTTAATTGAGCAAGTGGATGAGTTTGTGTATTTGGGATGTGTATTTAGCAGGGATGGTAGATATGATAGGGAAATAGAACGACGAGTAAATGCAGGGAATAGAGTGAATGGGGCACTACACTCTATTATGAAGAACCAGAATGTGTCAAAACAGGCACGTATGGTAATTCATAATGCTGTGTTAGTCCCTACTTTAATGTATGGTAGTGAAAGCTGGGTGTGGCAGAAGAAGCACGAAAGTAGAATAAATGCTGTAGAAATGCGGTCTTTAAGGAATATGCTAGGGTTTAATCTGAATGACAGGGTGAGAAATTGCGTGATAAGAGATAAATGTGGTATGCAAGATGATGTTGTGACCAGGATTAAGAAAGGAATGCTTCGGTGGTTTGGTCACGTAGAAAGAATGAATGAGGAAAGAGTGACAAAGCAAATTTATATGGCAGATGTGAATGGCCGAGTCGGAAAGGGACGCCCTAGAAAAAAGTTTATCGACCAAATTGGCGATATTTTGAAAATTGGCCACGTTAGAAGTACCCTTAACCGACGAGCATGTATGCGTAGATATATGGATGTAAAGGAGGCGAAAGAGGTATGTCAGGATCGTGCCAAATGGAAGTCCGTAGTCTCTGCCTACCCCTCTGGGTGACAGGCGTGAGTGTTTATGTATGTAAAAATTAAAATTTGGCATTAAAAACAAAGAACGATGCAGATTTTAACGCCCATTCGGTCTTTAAAAACGCCAAAATGTTATTAAAAATCTGAAACTGTTGTCCGGTGGGCCAACCTTGGAAATTCCTGCTTTTTTCGAGCTGAAACGCTCCAAAATTTTCCAATTGGTTGCAATTGGGTCGCACCATTGATTCGGTGTTTGTAGGGCTGCGAGGAAGAGGAGTGTCGGTATTTCGAGGAGCCACTCTCCCTACCCTCTGCAGCCGAATCTTAGTTGGCGGCGGAGTCATAGACCAGATCAGCTGCTGAGTTAGGACGGCTAATGCTCCCGAGTGCTCGTTTACCTGTCCCTATAACCTTCGCGCATCCGACACGAAGCGTCCGCTGCGCAGGTGAAGTTTAAAGGCCGGGGAGGAAGGCGCGCCATGTGTTCTGCGCCTTTTCTGAGAGGCAGATGGGGAGTAGTAGTCCTCTCGCGTGGAGGGGCCGGCGCTGGCGGGGCCGCGGTTGTGTGCGGAGTTCCCGTGGCCCTGTCAATATGCGACGAAGGCAGAACAATGGGTTTTTAGTCGGTGCGAGTCCGACATAACCCGTCTTTGCCTCCGCGATCCGAGGGTGTGTAGGCATTTCCCCATGAAAAAACAGGTGTAGTGAGAGGCTACAATGCCTTGAGATTTTGATAACCAGCCTCTTAAATATCTATCTTATAAGGCTATTCATGCTAGGTAGGCGTGTGGGTGAACGCAGTCAATATTTTCGCTCTGGTAGTATGCTGGTCTGCAGTATGTTGTATTTACGTGTAGTGTATTTGGATGAGATTGTATGTCAGTGGTCGGTCGCCAGATCCCCGTACGTAAATCAGTAGGGTGCACCGCGTGCTGATGAAGTTAGCTTTTGTGAAAAAATATAAAATATTGATATGTTATCATAGCTCAAATCAAATCAAATTGCGAACTATTCCTAGTATGATAGCGTCATACTTAGTCAGAAAACAGTTGTATTTCATCATCGTAATCCCTTTCATAATACACAATAATATAGACTTGTTTAATAAATATAAGTGTTATAAAAAAACGAGAGCCTTACAGTAGTCGCATACCATGTGTAACATCTGACATCTCAACTCTGTAATAATCAACATTATTTATATATTATCCTGAAAAAAAAAACTGTTATTTAATCAAAATTTAAAATATTAATCGAGCAGCGGCAAAAATTAACCTCAAAATTTATAAAATTTAAGGAATGTTCCCAGTGCAAAAAAGTGTAATTAATATGTACCGAGTTAATAAACATCGACAAACACAAAATGTCTAATTTTTTTATATAATTAAATGCAGCAATACAGTGTTTGTAATTCTTACATTATCTGGATTTTTTAAAAATATTTCTAAGTAACGAATGGCTATTTTAACGGTACATACCAGCTCTAACCAAGGCAAGCAACAACAACGTCCCGTTTAAAATAACCTCGTCCGGTTTCGAATCGATCGCGTCTTGAAAAGGTGGCGAATGCAACAATAAACATACGAAAAAATAAACGTTCAGGTGGGACTGCCTGTTGTCAGGTAGACACAACTTATTACAGGTTGGACGAACTTAGTTACCTGCCAACCAGGAAATTGTACTTATACATTGTATGAAATATTGTAAAGAATGTACATCGTATAATCCATTCTGTATACTGGTGTATTAATATTAAATAGACTGTATTCACACTTTGAACGGGCTGCGCATAGTGGAGGGATCGAGCCGAAGCATTACGAGGAAAACCGTAAGTTCACGACACGTTACGGATTTGTTATTCCATCATGACTTTCTATAACTGGCAGTTCATCCTGTTGTCACTCCACAGAAACGCACGAATGATTATTTTAAAACGGTCATTAATGTTGTTGATCATTAATGACGTATAGTCAAGCTATATTAGCTTAATTTTAACATACGAAATATCTTTAAATATTTTTTAATATTTTATAATAGAGTGAGTATAAACAGTTCGTGAAAGCAAATAAAATATTTGGGATAGTAGTTAAATTATCGAAGGACCATTTTTTTGCGATAAGTAAGTGCGATTTAGGAAAATACATAACATAAACACTCACGCCTGTCACACAGAGGGGTAGGCAGAGACTACAGACTTCCATTTGGCACGATCCTTACACACCTCTCTCGCCTCCTTCACATCCATACACCTACCTACGCATACATGCTCGTCGGTTAAGGGTACTCCTAATTTGGCCCGTTTTCAATAAATCGCCAATTTGGTCGATAAATTTTCGCCTATCTTAGGAAAATGTTTAAAATAAAAATTCACTAATGATCAGCTAATGACTGTCATTGTTAAAAAAGTATTTTTTAACTTTTTCACTTTCTGCTATTGTCTTTGTAATATTGTATACGAGGGCGTTTGTGTTATCGTATATGCTATCCTTATTAGTCTTTACATAATATTTAATTCTCGTGGAAGCATGTTTCCAATGATCAGTAATTGGAATCTTGGATAGCTTCTTCATATCGTACATTTCAATTTTTATGAGATGCGTCGCTTGGTCTCCGCCGTCAGAATTAGTAGAAATGTATGATACACCATCTCTAGCAGCTCGTGCTACGCTTGACGATAACAGCTTCCTCTTTTTTATATATCTATACACGTGAGTATAGATTATATAAAAAAGCCAACCAATGTATATTATAATATGCAATTTGGATACGGATGATAAACCAGGCTCATATTGGATAGCTCATTGTGTAATATCGATACGAATAGCATTGGTCAATATTTTTATTCATACGGACGATCACCTAAACGATATCATCGAGAGTTTTTAAAAAGGAATTATAAAAGATGGAACTGGAATGTTGATAGGATTCAGAATGAGTGGACTTCAGTTAGTGGCGAATATTGCTTAATGTATTTGCTATATAAGTTTGAGGGATGTTCAATGCATAGTTTTACGAGCATATTTACAGGGAACACATTGCACAACAATATTTTAGTGGATGTGATGTTTCTCTCCTATTTTATAAATGATAAGCAATAAAATTTTGGTAAATAAAAGTTGTAACAAAATCAAGGAATGTGTTTTTTGATGATTCAGAATAGCGTGGTAGGTAGTTAAACAAAGAAATATAATTAGTTAATTGATCACATCTCCGGAACCGCGCATTCTACGCAAAGAAGTACCGCAAATTCATGATCAGAGCATGTCAAAACGTTTTTTTTTACGATCCGTCGACCCATCGACAGTCGACGACGGTTAGTTTAGATTATTGAGTTTCTATTCGAATTCTATTTATTTAAAACATAAAAGATTTTTGATATTGATATTGTCAATATAAGATGTTCTTAGGTTAGCTAATTACGTAATAACTTAAGACAGAAGGATGTTTCCAAAAGTAAATTAATAGATGGATGATAAAATTAATAAGGATGCGCGTAAACTGCAACTGCACGAAAAATGCCAACTGTGAGCGAATATGAGTTAATATACATAAATATGACTCGTGCACAAGTGTGTGCCGATAGTTGCAAATATGAAGAGGGGCCATCAGGGCAGTTAAGCCAAGCTCCATAGCAGTTGCTTAAATCATAGGATCTACAGAAATGTGCAACATTCTTGTAATAGTTTCTGCGTTTACGCGATATAATATAATTTGAAACTATAAGAATTCAAGCATGTACGAATTTATTGGTTCAGTACTTGGCACTAACCGCTTCGAATACATTTAATGATGTGCCTTGATTCCAAATTTCAAGTTTCTAAGTAAGCCAGAAGAGGCTTAGGTTTTTAATGAGTTTTAGTTTATTCATTAAGTTTAGGATTCTGGGTATTCAACTACTTTTTATGTATGTAAATTAACAAGTGTGTAGGTCTAACTTTTGAGTTATGGTAGGGTGGAAAGTGGCTCGAAATGGTTCGTGCAAATACACCCCGTCGTGTATCGCCCTTTTCTTTTCCGAACTTGGCTGACACACGATAGTGTGTCGAGATTGTTTCGTTACAAACTAAACTAGTTACAAACAAAACAAATAATCGTAAAAGTATTTTTTTTGTACTTTTTATTGCTAATTTACTGTATTAATATGGCATTGATGTTTGTGATAAATAATTTCATACGCTGAAAAGGTTATCGAATTTGTGTGTTTGTGAAATCATTTAAAACAAAATAATAAAAAGTTAGCATTAGCTTAGTTTAACAAAATTTTAAACTTTTACGTTTTCAAATACAATACTAAATTAAAAAAAATAATGAAACCCCATCAAGTAAAACGTTTATTTAATGAAACCGCATATTACTACAGGAGGTATGCCAGGACGGGACGGACGGAGGGACTTCGAAACCTCGAATCAAGGCCGGCAGCCGGCACAGACTATGGGCAAGTGGGCGATGGCGCCGTCGCAGCTGCGTGCGATTGCTGCTTGCCTCGGACATTAGCATACAGTCTTCAACAGGAAATCATTAACATGACCACCAGACATTATTTTATTTTCACATATTATCACAAATCGCTAAAAATATTTGTTATTTCTAAATATTTGCACATAAAAAGGCAAAAATAATTATACAGCGAGTTTCTTTTATAGATATTTCTTAATCCATAATATATCGAAATATCTTCCAGTAGATCCAATACAAGTAAATATCTTAAAGTTAATTAATATACCTTCTACAATTCAAAAAATTAAAAAAAAACATGCGTGCAGCTCACACGCGACAGAAGTGAAACCTTCAAATGAAATAAAATATAAAATACAAATAATACGGCAAATTATTTATTTAACACTATATTTTAAACGACAAATTCTGCAAAACGAAACAATAAATAGTCTAATAAAGTTCAGCCAATAGCGACGCAGGCTCCCATCAAATGCGTAGGATCGAACATAATTTGATCAGCGATATAGAGGAAGATGGTCTGGAGAACAAAGGCTGTGGTAAATGCGTAAGGTGGTTTCATCTCAAATGTACACTACCACGGTAGACCATACTCTGTGGTACAGCTAATGAAGAACTTATACGTCATGTTGTTTTGTATGATTAATATTATATTATTATATAATTTATGTACCTAACATCATTACAATTAAACTTATAATAATTTTTCTCAAGTATTTGCTATAATAACAAGAATATATATTTATTTTTACTTTTAAGTTATTCTAAACTATTTAAAATTTATTGTAAAATATATTGAAATGTATAATTTAGTGAGGTTACTACTAATATATATAGTACTTATATAATTTAATATCTTATAAGGAAGGCAAAGTAAAAACAAAAACTAATTGTAGGTAAACATAACAAAACTGGATGATAAATTTAAGCATAATCCAAGTGCAGAATCAAGTAAATTTTTGTTAGCTAAATTAGTATTGATATATTAATATTACTGGTAACAAAAATCAAAGTTCCTAAAACCAAATTACATAATTAAACTAAATAATTTAAATAAAAGAATTAAAATTTGTTAGTTGTATTAATTCTACACTGAAATCATTCAAAATTAGAACATTTATTATTGGGTCTACTTTAAAATATGCATATATCTACAACACCAAAAACTCAACAAAAGTTACAGTCGATATACATCCTAGTGCTGGGCGCCGACCTTCTCTCATTTCTAAAGGTTTTGAGTCGAGGATATGTGCGCCGCACTGCCCCAATGTGTGTGTTGGACTTCACATTTCTCTCTCATTTTTCTCGGATTCGTGATATTTACATTCACCGCCGAGTACGTGGTAAATCAACATTTAAATCGCAATTACCAATTAAATTGGTATCGGCGGGATTGAACCTAGGTTACTTGTGTACTGTAAAATTTACAGAACAGATTCAGACCCACAGAAATCGCAATTGTCTTATTATTAAGATTTCTGTGTTCAGAACACAGTCGTTGAGCTACTACGACTCAGACTAAACTTGTCCCTTAATCTGCCTTAGTTAGGCACCCGTCTAAGCGGCTTTTCGCCGCTTGCGCCCTCCTTTCTGCCAAGAAGGATCGCGTTCGATACGGCTTAGAGATCTCTAGTTAGACCGTTAAGCCAGTCCCTAAAAGGTGGGGTTTAGTGGGTAAAAGTCTCCACATAACCACGCAGCCGGCTGCGTGGTATGCTATGAGCATTCCCCACCTCCCTCCCCCGTTTTCCGGAGGGTTGCTCATATTTGCTTCGGGCGCAAAAAAAAAAACTAAACTTGCGGCAAAAACTCAAAAGGTACAACCCTATGCTGGGCTGCCATAAGGTACATAAAAGGGTGCAATTCAATACCAGGTGGCTCTAACCACGCCTTTTTTTGTTTATCGTGAAATAATTCTTGAAATAACATGATTGTATGCAAATGAATGCTAATTACATTTTTGAATAAATAACCTAACGATTTTTCTACATGTATTTACAAATACTGTGATCTAATCAAAATAGCACGAAATTTTGAAGCACTAAAAGGCTGGTAATAGGGTCATCCACCCAAGCAAGATGTTATGTATGTAGAGAGAGTACTTTAACGCGTTTTTAAAGTTATAAGTTTATATCTTAGATGATAGAAAGTTCCTAAACCTAACTGTATGGAAAGGAAAGAAAAGAAATAGGAGTGAAAACCGAAATTATGGTCAGGATAGTTAAGGCTATTTTGATAAGGGGTCTGTTGCTCTTTGGATAATATGAAGGAGAGGATGGATTGTGCACGATGACGGAGGAGATATAAAAATTAAGTGTTTTTGCAAAGTCGATTCGGGAGCCACTTGAGCTGTTTTCGAAATTGAAATATTCGGTTAAACTTCCCAAAAATGAAACGGATTGCCAGATATTGCAAACGTTTAACTTTATTTAACAGCTCCTTTGCAGCATTCAAATAGCGAACGTCAACATAATCAACAAGAGGTTTAATAAACTGTTATTCGTGCGCGAGTCGTGTTTTAGTTTTGAAGGGTAAGATTTTAAAAGCAATTACATGAAATATGAATGCAAGATAGAGTGGACTATAAAGCTTACTTCATCGATATGCACGGACCATGGTAAATGGTGAACAAAATGTAACCCGTAAGTTTTTGTTAGTGTCACCAAAAGTAATAAGAAGCGTTAATTGAAAAAGTTTAAAATTTGTTATACGTGAGGTAGTGATGAAAATTCCAATTCATTTTGAAAGCGCTTTTTATTTTCTTTTTCGCATTGAATAATTTAAACTGGATATAAACAACTTAATTTTCTTTACACAAATACGTTAGTATTATAAGGTAACACATGAAATTGGCGTTTTGTACGGGAGGAATATAGTCATTTTATTTGTAAAATATCCTATACCTTTAAACGAGCAATTCTTGTGTATATATATATATATATATATATATATATATATATATATATATAATCGGAATCTCGGAAACGGCTCCAACGATTTTCATAAAATTTTGTGTGCTAGCTAGCTAGGATTTATTTTTAGAAAATGTCTTTTTGTTCGTGTTTTTAGTCAATGAAAAACTGCCACAATATCGTTAGAATTAAATTTTGATAGTTTATTAATGATTACAAATAGCTTAATTGGTATATAGGGCGGTCACAAAATCGTAATACCATGGTTCGAGCCCAGACCGACCGACCGACTTTTTTTAAATTTTTTTTTCAAGTTCCTTTCTTTTTTGAGAAAATCTATTTTTTCGAGCCCTTTTTTAGTATTTTTTAAAAACACGAAAATTTAAATTAAACCAATTGCACTCATGATTTTTTTTTTCAAATAACCAGTTTAGTTTTTTCTATTATGTCGCTAAGATCAAAAAATATTATTCGTATTTCATCAGTATGTAATTTGTATCTAAATATGATTTCCAAAACACACGAATTAAAAAACCGAGCGAAAAATACCGAGCAAAGCTCGGTCAACCGGGTACTATTTAATTAATCAAAGTATGCACCGTTGTTATCTATGCACTTTTGCCATCTCATATGTAGTTCACTGATCCGTTTACTAAAAAAAAAACCATGAGGGTGAGAATCAATAAACTCTTTGAAGGCGGTTTGGACTGCCGCATCGGAGTTGAATTTTTTCCTTGTAAGAAGTTGTCCAAATTCCGGAAAAAATGGTGATCTGTTGGAGCAAGGTCCGAAGAGTACGGTGGATGTCGCAGACATTCCAATTGTAGCTCATCTAAGTGGTTGTTTGTTGTGCAGTGTGTGGTCTTCCGTTGTCGTGAAGCAGCAGTGGCCTAGAGCGATTGACCAATCTCGGTTGTTTAGCAGCTAGTTCTTCCTTCATAGTTTGCAGTTACTGACAATAGATATCTGCCGTAATCGTTTGGCCAGATTTTACAAAGCTGTAGTGAACGACATCGGCGCTAGTCCACCAACTCACAAGCAACTTTTCTGAGTCAATGTTCGTTTAGGCCAGGATTTGGCTGGGTCTCCAGGGTTCAACCATTGCAACGACCGCTTCCGATTATCGTACAGTATCCACTTTTCATCACAAGTAATGATTCGATTTAAAATCCATTCATTTTTGCGTCGGTGGATCAAAGTAACACAGCAGTCGACGCGTGTTTGCAAGTTCAAGTCACTCAATTCATGAGGTACCTACCCATCGTTCAAGTCTTTTTTTACTTTACCGACTTGCTTCAAGCGAATTAATACATATTTATCACTTACCCTGAAGCCTGCAGCTATCTCTGAAGTGCTTTGTGATGGATCCGCTTCCACAATAGCCTTTAATTCTTCATTTTCAACTTTGGTCTCCGGCCGTCCACGGGGTTGGTTCTGAAGGTCGAAATTTCCAGAACGAAAACGTTGAAACCAAAAACGTACCGTGCTTTCTTCTGCGACACCAGCACAGTACACACCATTAATCCTTCGAGCTGTTTCTGCAGCAATGGTGCCACGGTAGAACTCGTAGTCGTAAATGTACCGATATTTTATGTTTTACATAGTGCGGTAATAAGCGCCGCCAAAGAAAAAAACTATGAGGAAAAAACAAATGAATGACTGTTTTCAAAACTCAAATGTACCAGCTAAATGAATATATAATTTGAATTTGGAATTCTTAACCAAAGAGGAGATATTTCAGATCAAAGTGGTCAGTACGACAAAACGCTAATTTCATGTATAAGGACCTAATACTTACCTACACACGCAACAAAAATACTGGGAATACCTATCAGAACGCTCGGATCGACGAATTGAGAAAACACATAGAAATAGTCAATACGTACAATCATTAGCATACACTTAGCTGATCTGCATTCTAGATCCAACAATAAGCAATGACGGTTTGAAATAACTACATACAAAGTTTAACAGTGAAATATCAATTAAGATATAAGAATCTTTAAGCACAATGCGAATAAATACAGAAAAGCCAAAGAAAGACATTCCATTATTTTTCTTTGGCTTTTCTCTAAATTAACTAGGCAATATAAGTACCCGGATGACCGAGCTTTGCTGGGTTTTTTTTAAATTACATTTAGATACAAATTACATGAATAATATTTTTTTTATTTTTATTTCTTATTGACATAATAGAAAAAAACTGAACTGGTTATTGGAATAAAAATCATGAGTGCAATTCGTTTAATTAAAATTTTAGTATTTTTAAAAAATACTAAAAAAATATTTTGCTTGAAATAATAGATTTTCTCACAAAAGAAGGTAACTTGAAAAAAAAGGAAAAAAAGTCTGTCCGAAGCGGGACGCGAACCAAGGCATTACGATTTCACAACCGCTCGATATCCACTTGAGCTATTACGATCATTAACACAGTGTCAAAATTTACCTTCTTATATTGTAGCAGTTTTTCATTGCCTGAAAACACGGACAAAAAGACATTTTCTAAAAATAAATCCTAGCTAGATCGATATATTGCCCCCGAAACTCCCCGGACACTAAATTTTATGAAAATGTTGGTGCCGTTTCCGAGATTCCAGATTATATATATATATATATATATATATATATATATATATATATATATATATATATATATATATATAACACACACACACACACAAGAATTGCTTGTTTAAAGGTATAGGATATGCGTAACGAAATGAACCCACTTGGCTGTCAGCGGGGGTGAAACAAAATCAATCGGTGGATCAGCCGCTGCAGCAAGGGGGAGTCAACGACCGGCCCAGTGCAGCTCGCCCCCACCGGGCACGCACGCGTCTGCTCCGGCCGCCTGTCGGTTCAACGACCGCTTCGACCCTCACATCAAACCCTCCACTAGTCTTCGCGGAATGAAGATCATATCACAATAATCACTATTAGGGTTGCACTCTTGTTAAATCTGTAGTTCTAGTCAAAAATATTATATCAGTTTAGGCTTAATAAGCTCTTATAACGGTTTGAAGCTCATATACTCAAACGCTACTCGAATTTAAAAACCGTAAAGACTCGTAATATCTATCACTTTCAATCAAAGTGACTGTGACACCACGAGAATTAACGACATCTTAAAATTGAGTAGCATTTAAGTATAATATGACCATAAACGTACCAAAAGCTTGCGAAGGGAGACTTCTATAAAGAACCAGAATCCTGGAGTATTTGACTTATCCTTTATATTGTGTTGTCACACAACAGACTTCCTGAAACGTCGTTTCACGTCAGCTATTATATTACATATTATGTTATTTTACGCGGTTTTATCGATAGTTTTGTTTGTCCTATATAAATATATCGATAAGAGAATCGAACGAATAGATTTCTTCGTACATAACACTTCCATAGAATAGTGAATGAAATTATAGCGATTGTAGCCTATGTAATATTTCAAGATTCAAGATGCTATAGTTCTATTTGCGTATCTGCGTTGATCGAAACAATAACGATTAATTAAAAGCTGAAGATAGCACGGGTTAAAACGCTAAAAAATGCGAAATAATTGTTTTAATCTACGATGACTAGAAGGTATTCGAATGCATCAAAATGGGAAATCGTTATACAAAACAGTTTGCATCAAAAGCTGCGGCCAGTTATAACCGTTTCACAACAATCAAGATCATTGATTCCTCTATCATTTTAATAATGACATTGCTCAATATTTTAATATTTATTATTTTGATACCATTAACAAATCCACTAAGAAACATTGCATATTTGTGTATTCGCGTCAGGGACACGCTAGGCAAGAAATAAAACGGTGCCGCACTCGTCGCAGTGCTCCATAAACCTGTTTCATGTTTTGTATACATACAAGGTCAAATCGTAATATGCTACATACAACACTGCAGATGTTGGTGCCATCGCGCAGAGATTACGTTTCACATGAGCGATGTATTATACGTACTAAATATAATATGAGTATTGGTTGTTGCCAGCGCGGCGACGCGTGCGTCGCCTGCCACCATGCGCGACTGAAATAGGTACGGGTACGCAGGGCAGCGCTAAATGAATTCGATTTGTGCATAATAAACCGGCTACCAACCACTCTGCACGTAGTTTGAAACTAAAAGAGCCAGCTCGTGGCATAGTAACGTCGAATTTGTAATGGACTTGTGTAGCTTGTGCAGCGGTGACCACGGCTCTCCTCGGATACGCCTCAGTGCAACTTTATCGCACCTACCTACTCATATGATAATAAACGCCACATTTAGCTTCTAGTGAATGATACGTCTAATCTTTCTTAAACCACCCTATTTTAGATTTTTTCTTCAATTAGCGAACGCTTTACTTGAAAAATTAATTATAACTCTGTTGCGAGAAATACGCTTGTCTGATGTTTATATAATATACCCACTCATTCTTTTGTTAGTGTTATAATAGGTATCATTGTCAATGGGTAATATAATAATGATATGGTTATACATATTTTTGGTACCCACAAATTACAAAACATGAATTCAATAGGGTAAAATTAGTAAACTAATCGAAGTATGTTTATGTACAATAAACATTTTACAAAATTTGAGATCACTTATAAATTTTACAATAAAAATCTAAATGGAACATAATTTCAAACGTTTAGCAAAAATTATATCGAAAGTTGTACTACAACTTAATACTTGAAAGGTTGAAAGCTAAGAATTGTCAATTTATCATATTAAAGTTAAATGGATATGAAGCGAACTAAAAGAACAAAGGACACATTTATTAGCAGCTAAGCACCAAGCTTGGGTGTCATTCGAGTGTAGTGTAGAGCCAAAAAACAAACATGCGAAGTTTTTTGGTAATGATAAGTCGTATAAAATATTCATCAAAATTATATGAATTAGAAATTCGGATGGTTTTTAATAACTTATTCATACTTTTAAATACATTCATTACAGTCCATCAAAGTCCAACGCCGAATATAGACCTCCTCATGGAATAATAAGTTTAAGACGCAATTTATATATGTATATAATAAATGGCAAATCTTCATTGGTACAAGTAACTACTACAACTATAAGTAGGAGAGTAACATGAATATTGAAGCTAGCACAATAATCTAAAATGCTGCTTTTAGTTCTTGTCAGGAGAGAAAGCTGACGTGGCGTAACAGTATCGGAGTCATGGAGCTAAAAGGTTTCGTGTCAGAAGCCCGAGCCTCTTGCATAAGCGCGTTCATAACGCTGCGTTGCGTCGCAAGAAACGTCTTCCACCGATTATTATAAAACTGTTTCACGGCGCTTTGTTAAATGAATCAAAATTTTACGTGCTAGAGCCATGCTGCAGTTATATTAGTAGTATAGTTGTAGCACGAATGGGTCGGCTCGACCGGGGAAGGACCACGCTCTCACAGAATACCAGCGTGAAATAGTAGCTTAATGCTGCTGTATTTCGTATGGTGAGTGTAGAGAACCGGAGACCCTTTTTACTGGAAATGAGGCATTCCATCTCAGTCCTCACGGGTGACAACGCATCTGCATTTTGATTTGTAATGGAAGATAGATGTAGATGTCTATGGGCCGCAGCAACCACTTACCATCAGGTCGACTGTGTGCTCGTTTGTCAGCCTATTCTATAAAAAAAAAACTGTTATGTCTATTTGCCGGTCTGTTATGTTCTGTGTAACTACAAAAAACTTATTTTAAACTCTAAAAGTCACCAATAATAAAAACTATCTAATCTAGCCGAAGTGGGTCAACGGATGGCAAATTGAGTTCAAGTGTAGGGCTATTGCGCAATTCGCGCAAATGGGACAATATTGCAATTATTTCTATTCCTAACTTGACACAGATATTCTTATATATTAGATAACTTAAAATATTAAATTACTACTGTAACAAATTTAGTTTATAAGCATTCAAGCGTCACGGTTACTGTAATCCCCACAAAAAATCTTGAATTGGCTGGTAAATGGTGACTAAAGTCACCGATCGACATCATAATGCGGTAGAAATATAAGAGATGGTGCCATTTGAAATTTGTCATCCATGGGAGTGAATATTATCTGTGCAATGACAACAAAACATTCGGAAGAAAAATGTGATAAGTTTTCTGTTTTTATGCGTTATTTCTATCACATTACATCAAATTAATTGTATTTCCTTTAGAAAATATGTATCATTATGACAGTTCCATAACGTTTACATATGAGAATTTAGCTCGAAATTTTAATCACTATATACGCGATCACAATTTTTTGATTATATGTTGTTTAAAATTTATTCTAATCGGTAGTTTTTGTTTAATAATTGCTAAATATAAAAGAATGTCACTATTAACACGGTAATAGTCATTTATAAAAGAAATATGTTGAGATGTGTCTAGAAATTATTAAAATGCAACTTATGCCATTCATGATTGCGTTGGGGAGTGAATATTTATATTGAGTAAATATTATACATTTATCTATACTGAGTAAATAATATTAAGATATTGGCGCTATTTAAAAGGGTATCATGTGCTATTATAACATAAAATACTTGTCTATAGTACTTTTCTTGTAAAACTCGAATTAAAAAAAAAATACGATATTTTTTTGATATTCCCAACTTTAAGCTTTATTTTCATCTTATATCTTTAATTTGAGAAATTTTATTTTAACAATATTAAATTCTGATTTTTTTAACTTTTCGTGAATATTTTTATTTGAATGTAGCTATAGTCGTTTATCAGTGGTAATCGTTTTATTGAGTGTCTCGAGCGGACATAAAAAATAAAGTGACATTTAATACGCGCACAGGTGGGGCGAGAATCACTCGCGTGGCTTGGACGGTTGAGTGGAAATATCAATTGGCTGTTAAACTCTTTAACCAATTGAAATACTTTTTTGGAACTGTCAAAACGAACATTAATTTGTATCATTGCATGACAATCCTAAGGTTAAGGTGGTTGACAATCTTAAGGTTCACAAGCTTGTACTTACTATGTGCAATGACGTCACAGTTTTATTATTTTATTGTTTGTTTTGTTTATTTGTATATTTTTAAATACAAAAATCTATTTTAACTTTAATGAAAAAAAAACGGTCATATTTTGAGACACTGTATAAAGCAGTAAATTCTAATTAGCTATGTGATTTAATAACTGTGTCAATTATGACAATAATAGGTACTTACATATATTTATTTACGCTAACACTAAACGCACAAAACTTGTTTTGTTGAAAGTTTCATATTACAGATACAATAGGTACTAAAGGTAACAGATATTGAAAAATGTATAAGTAATATTTTTCATTTTCATAAATATTGTTATCTGTGCGACATTTACCTTGTGAATATTTCATTACTTATGAAAAAAACATTATACAATAAATAATAAGATACTCTATGAATTAGGCCAGCTCAGTTTTTAGTTACCTAGAACCTGAAAAATTGTAGTTTTTTCTAATGCCGTGCAAAGCTCGTTTGCCCAGATATTATCTACATAATACATAAATGCGGACACTACGGCCTGTTTGGTAAGCGACAGGCGTTAGTGTGCCTGTGCCTATTTTTGAACGAGAGTTGAATTTCATAACTAAAACTTGGTTAGAGTGCATCGTTCCTCCCACACTCACCATGTTCGGTAAAAGCAAAGATTTATTATAATGTTCATTAAGGTATGTAACTGTAATATAAAACAATTACCTCCATATTTCGATATAACATAGTAACAATTTGAACGATGGGTTTACTTCACTAATACAAATTAATAGACCATAATATCTTTACATTACATCTACAAATATAATCAAAAATATATACATATAAATAAAATTGAAAAGTTTGTCTGTAATATGGAAATAACAGCTTTCTATTAAGTTAACCTCCTGAGATTAACTTGTATAGTATCAAGCATAGAATACAATAATATACAATAGAATGGCTGTCAACCTTATTTTGTACGAGGAGGCGTCGCCGGGAGCACACATACAAGAAATTGCGTCGTATTATCACTACTACAGACCCGATTCGCTGCGTTGACAGACAAATTTTAATACATATTTATTTGTAAATAGCGTGCAATTTGGCATTTTTTAAATAATTTGCATGCGAAATATGGAAACGATTGTAACGTCAAAACACATCTCGTGTTGACATTTATATGTGTGAATTGACCTGTTAGTGACATTTTAGTGGCTACACGAGCTCCGCCCACTCCCCCGTTCAATTCGTATCTTATTATAGTATTCTATGGTATCAAGGCATTAACTATTTATTTCACTGTCCATCCGGAATCATCTTTGATATAGCTGATCAGATTGTAATGAGACTTTACGAACACATATAGACCAACGCTAGAAGTGACAGGCTATATTTAATCCGAAGAACATGCAGGATTTTTTTTGTGAAATCTAAAAACTGATAAAATTAATGGTTTTGATGATTACCTCATTATTAAACTATCAGAGATATAAAAAATGTTTTGAAGAAATCTGTTATGATTTACAATTTTACACTAAGAAGTTTCTTACACTTGACTGCAAAATCGATCTTTAACTTTTTCTTTTGCTTTTTTTTTTGCAAAAAACTTAACTGTAAAAAACAAGGACGATGCCGGACATTCTACACCGAAACATCATTTTTTAATAGATATGAGCAATATTTTATCATCAATTATTATCATTGTATAGCACGTTGATTTCACATAATCATTGCTTATTCTTAGAATTATCCAAAGTTGTAATACAACGACGGTTAGTTTTCTTAAAACTACTCGACAACAACGATATCATAAGCATGTAATATTTAGCTTTAACTAAGGCCTTGTTCGGGTGTGGAAAGCAGAACGTACAGATAATATTATATATATATATATATATATATATATATATATATATATATATATATATATATATATATAATGTTAAAAACACTGATGATTTTTATTATTTGTTACGGCGAGTATATTAAAATTTGCTATTACTAAACTCCTGTCAATTACATTGGGAAATTTAAACTTTACTTATATATGTAACTTAAAACCTATTTTAGCTTGTTTTAATATGATTGACATCTAGTGTTAAGAAAATGGAATTAAAACAGTCCTGAGTTTATTACAACTCTGTTCAAGTTTTTTAATGGAAAAACGGAGATTACATTTTTTCTGATAATTTGTAGTAGTCTCGTCTGTTTAGAACCTAAAAATCTATATAAATAAAAAAATATAAGGCTCCTTTACGGAGGTCCTCGTAGTAGAGGAGACCTAAAGGAAATAACGGAGATTTATCAATAGAAATAAATAATATTGAAGTTTAAGTATCTGTCTGTAATAGTAATATGGGTTATTTGTAAGCCAATATGACATACATGACCATTTTTAAAAATTTGTCTGTATGTCTATCCGAGTTAATCTTCGAAATGGCTGAATCGATTATGATGAACAAATGGAGTGTAATAAGTAACAATATTAGGTGTATTAAGTAACAATATTATGGAGTGTAACAATTTAGGAGTGATCTAAGCTATATTTTGTCCGCTTTTTAAAATCAAAAAACTAAAAAAATATTTTTGATGAAAATATTCTTATAAGCGTTTGACGATTATCTATTATCCTTCGTGGTTTGCAATTTCACACAAAAAAACGAGTGAGCCTTACAGTAGAGTAGTCGCATATGATGGGTAACATTTGAAATCTCATCTTGGTAATGAGCAGCATTAATATTATATCCTGAAAATGCTGTTTGTTTTTTTCAATCACAATTAAAAAAAATTAATTGAGCAGCGACAGGAATTAACCTCAAAGTTTAAAAAAGCTAAATACAGAAATATATATTCGAATAATTATTCATTATTAATTCACTTGCAATTTTTATTAATGATCTGCACTTTTTTCACTTATCAACATCAAATACATTAATAAATATAGTTTACACATATAAATTGGTTTTTATACACTTTACTACCACCGCGCGCGCTCATTGGTCAAATTAAATAGCGCGCGTTTCCCCGGCTTCCTGTTACACATTTCCGTCCCTTTTCACGAAATCACTTCCATAGATTGCGAAAAAGCGAGAGGAAAGATAATTACATATCAAAAAAAGCGGTCTAGGTGCGACCCGAAAGATCCACACGACTAACTTCCCAGTGGAAAGAATAAAAAAATACCATATGTTTTAATATTTTATACAATTTTTCATTCGGCACAAAAAACGACTCGACTGATTTTGCTCAAAATTTAATGTTACATAATTAAGCGTTTAATGAAACTGGTCCCATGTCAATATCACCCTTTTTTCTATACTAGATACACGAGACGAAAATTGAATCCGAACATACATACATACGTAGTACGTAGGTACATGTGCACACACGGACATCCTCTTAAAATCATACTATTAGTTGCTAAAGATCTTGAAACGTGGAGATATGTTAAAATGTCCAATTTGCAAAATCGGACCCATTACAATAACTTCCCATTGAGAACTTAAAAACCAACATTTTCTCTCTTAATTTCTTTTAAGAAAAATCATTATTTTACATCAAAACTATGAAGTTAAAGTATAAGATAATAAAACATTTTTTACGTGAAATGAATAGATTTTCCATTTTTTCAAAGTATTACTCCATATCGCACAGTTATTCTAGATAAACAGCAAATAAACTGAATTTTTTAAATGGTTCTTCGATTAATAATAATAATAAAAATAATCGTGAAGTACTTCTACATTTTTTATGTACTAGTTGTACCGCTTCTTTTCTACCTTTTTAGGCAAGGAAATAAATAAATAAATAATTTGTCGAATGCAGCCGGTAACAAATAGCAACGAGAAGTTGCCTCTGTCGTTGGCATACCGTTCAAAAGAGCACTAAGAATCTTAATCCAAGGTCCAAAAGTCGGGGATTTCCACAAGCTTTCATATCGTGCAGTACCAATACCGTACAGGTGAACGCCAATATAAATGTGATCGAGTTAAAAATGTAGGTACATCTTATTTATTTATTAAATTTTAACAAGACTGAAATGAAATTTTAATTGAAGGAGACGTGTGAGTGTGAGTACTAAGAGTATTTTGCGAATACTGTGCGGAAAGGGAATAGGGTTCTACATCTAATCATTGGACTACTCGACTCGATGACCTCACATGCATATTAACGCACGTGACGTCATCGAGTCGTGGCAGAATTACAGTATTTATAATGATAGTACTATTTGATTTTTTAGTAAATTTGACGTGACAAATGAACACACCGTCCACCTGATAGTAAGCGGCTACTAGTCCATGAATACTTTATAAAAAGAAGGCAACAAATATGTTGTCACCTTTGAGGGCTTATCACCCTGTAGACCGGAGTAGGCATTGACATTTGGCACAAGTAAGTGTTAATTATATTTACATACTAACATTAGTTTTACTAATGAAATAAGCAAACGTAAAATACGGTCTGAAGGGTACACGAGCGTCAGTATTATTACAGGCTTATGAGGCATTACACATTAATCCTCATTCCTTCTTTATTTGCAGTTGCTTGCAGGTGTTCCATGGGCTGTAGTAGCTACTTACCACGGATTATAACATAAATGAAAACTTATTTGTATTAAAATTTGGCTTGTTATATTTATGTCTTAAATATTAGGGGTAAAATAATCAGATACATAAATATTTCTAAATGAAGTTTCTTTTACGTGGTGGATCAATTACTGCTCGCTTCGCAATGCATGAATTAAACTAAATAAAATATACAAAATATTTTAATTATAGAAAAGTTGAATTCATTCATTTAATTAAAAAATATGCATAGAAATATAAACTGTCCTTTTTTCTGTAATAAACTTAACAAATTTAATTGAAATCTATGACATTCTACAAAAAATACCTTCGACCGATTGGGTGTATTTGAACGACAAACACCCAAAGGTACAAACTTTCACATATAATATTTGGATAAGGATAAGTAAGACCTCCGTCTGTGTCAGTCATCATTCAACTAATATTATTGTTGTAGCACGAATGGGTCACTCGAGTGGGGTAGGACCACGCTCCCACAGAATGGCACGTAAAATAGCGGCTCAATTGCTGCCGTGTTTTGTATGATAGTAGAGTGTAGAGAACCGGAAGCCCTTTTTACTAGACGTGGTATTCGACCTTAGTCTTCAGGGATGACAACGCATCTGCATTTTAATTCTAAATTGAGGATAAATATAGATGTCTATGGGGCATAGTTAACACCTTCCAGATCAAATTTTGGTCAAGTCCAAGTATTCAACGGAGACTAGCTATCTGCGTAGATTATAGTGTCCAAGTGTATGCGCGCAAGGCTATTCCTTCCCACTCATAGTCCGATGAGACGGTATTTCGACGACCGCAGGACCAACGGCTTAACGTGCTTTCTGAGGCACGGGGTAAATGAAACACCTTCAAATTCCTGACTCCGAGCTAATACTAAGAATTTACTGTCAGAAAACCCAATAACTGACATTAGCATGACCCCGAACGTTCGTTGCTGCCTCGTTGTCTAGTGGTCGTAAATGCGATCATGAGGTCCCTGGTTACAGTAACCACTTACCACCAGGTGGACTGTGTGCTCGTTTGTCACCCTCACTCTTTTTTAAAAAACTACCGGGCTACCGCGCAACGTTCCGTTGTCGGTACCGAAACGGTGCTGGTAGTGGTAAATTTGAAATATTTGGCCCGTTGAATTGATCGTTCGTCACAGCTACAATTATCTCCACGGAATGTTTCAACCATAGAATATAATAATACACAATAGAATGGCTGTCAACCTTATTTTGTACGAGGATCGGCGGCGCCGGGAGTACACATACAAGCAATTACGTCGTATTATCACTACTACAAGCCCGATGCACAGTGTTGTCAGACTGAGTAAATTTACACATTTTAGACATTTGATTAATGTCAAGATCATCATTAAAAATCGTTTTAATTTTAATACATATTTATTTGTATATAGTGTGCAATTTGGCATTTTCGAAATAATTTGCATGCGAAATTTGAAAACGATTGTAACGTCAAAACACATCTCGTGTTGACATTTATACGTGTGAATTGACATGTTAGTGACACTTTAGTAGCTCCACGGGTTCCGCCCACTCCCCCGTTCTACTATATACAGATACCAAGATATATGTATAAGATACCAGGATCTTTTTAAAGATTGCAAAGTTATAAATGTCTTCGACAAAATTAAATTTAACATATAGGCTGAAATAAATAATTTAGAATACCAATTTTTTGAAAAATAATTTATAAATCCAACATATATGTACTTCCGAAAACTAAAAATTTCTACGGAGCAAGAAAGTTGGCCCATCTTGCACCTAATTGTATTTAATGACTTGCCACTAGAATTACAAAAAATGTTAAATAAAAACTTTTTAAAAGTAAACTTAAATCATGTTATTTGTTAAATCAACCTTGGATATTGTAGCACTACGTGATAGAATCTTGTAACTGAATATTTATACATAGCCTTGTTTCTATAAGACGACTTTCTAGCGTAGATAAACCCCTAGAGGTTTTCATGATAGTAATGTACTGTATAATGTAACATAAATATGCTAACTTAAAGAAAATTAGGCGTATCCATTGCTGTAAATCATCCCAATTAAGGAGATTTCTTTGCTCAGCTATGGACTGAAAATGGGATGTTGCTTTCATATATACATTGGTATCATATTTATTATTTACCTTAGTGCAAATGACATTGTTTACCTCATTTATTACTACTAAATGGTTTATTGAATTGCGACCGGGACGTTCGACCGAATTTAGTTTAACATCAACTCAGTTAACTTTAGAAACCACAAAAGATAATAATAACTTGATTAAAATGTAAGTAGAGTAATAAACATATTACAACAAAAGTACTCAAATAAATGTAAAAAGAATACCCATTTTAATTTTAAATATAAAGTCCACTTCTCCAATTTTTGTATGTATATAATACCTATTTGAATGAATAATATTTGCCACTATTGTCATTTTCTACGCTTTGAAACTATTACATTCGCTTTAAAACTCTTACATTGTTTATCAAACGTTATGTGACTCCAATATATATTTAACTAAGTTATTAAAATAAAACAAAGAAGTTGACAGATGACAGAAGTTGATTAATACTGGGGCAGATTTTATATTACTTTGTTTTATAATCGGTGTCACTTGGTGTCACTCGGCACTCTACCTCAATTAAGACTATAACACAACATAGATTTTATATTTCGAAATAATATAAAATTGATCACACACACAGAAGATAAAAAAATTACGTAAAGATCGGTAAAAAGCTAAAAAGTAAGCTAATAACATGGACTTAAAAACAAATACGGACGAAATGCTACTCAGATAATGTGTGAAGCACACAAGTACCGTGTATAACAGAACAGTAACAGTATGTGTGAACCAACCAAGAAACAATTTTGTTGTATATGCGCGAGTACGAGATATACACGTTCACAAATAAAGGTCCGACAATCGACGGCAGTATGCAGCGCAGGTCAGCAATTCTTAAACTATTGTTGTTGTGTGCGTGTATGCATAATATTACAAACAAAATTCTAGGACCTAGGATGGTTCACATATTTTCAGTTGTACCATTACGTCTGTGACTAATACGACAGAATAAATAATAGTACATACTACGTACTAATACGAAGAGGAATTATGTAGAATATCGTAACAATGCAGAATATTATAAATTTATTAACTGGATTAAAAAATCTGTTAAAATCACAATAATTATCGCGGTAACGTAGCTTCTTCGATAATTAATAATAATATAGATAGAAACTTGAAACATTGATAATTAATAGCAGCATATTAAAATTAAATTAGTACTGGAGATATATGTAAGCAAATAATATACACGTAACCACGGACGTTAAAACAGGTATTACATTAGGTAATATATCATAACGCGGAAGTAATTGGAAAAAATTAAATGACTACTATAGTCAACCAAATCTAAGAAATACATTTTGACAGCTGTCAGACTTATTGCACCAAGCATGCCAACCAAAAAATTGGAACGTACAAAATTCGATTCTTAAAAAAATCGATATGGATTATTTAGAGTTGAAAATCATATTTACAGTTTGGTTTGAATAATACCAGAATAAATTAGAAATGGATAATTTAAAACACATGATTTATCAGTTTCTTCGTATTTGTTGTTACTGCTTATTTTTTTTCTTTTTTTCTTTCTTTTTTTTCTTTTTTTTTTAAACGTTACCCCTACACTAGGATTTTCTCCTGTATCGTGGGGGCAGTATTTACAAACATAAATTGCACAAGTACAAACATCCAGACCCGGAACAATTATTTGTAGGCCATACAAATACTTGTTCCGTGCGGGATTCGAACCCGCGACCCCCAGCGCAGCCACTCATTGCTAAGCCACTGCGCCACGGAGTAGTGACGTATTTCTAATTCTAGGGGCAGTGTTATAAAAATTTAAGATTAAAACTAGATTAAAAATATATTTATTTAAGCACTTTCTTGAGCTGTCGTTGTTTAGATTAATTATTATTTGATTTTCAATAATGCAGTCAAAATTAATGTCTCTTTCAAAGTCATCCATAATCAATTTTTTGGTTTTTTCTACCACTTTTGCCAAATCATCCTTTGTGACATGAGCACATGCTTCAACGAACATAGAAGAAACAGCCCAAAAAGTTAAAGCCGAGTCACAAAATAAGAAGACAAACACAAAATCACAAAATTACGCACAGTCCCGAAATGGCGGGAGATTGAAATTACGTAGTGGTTTTTTCAGCGCGGCCTTGTATGAGTTTTTTGTCTACACAAAGTTGACAAAGTAAAAAAATTAAACTTGTTTTATTCATAATTCTTGTAATTAAAGGAATTTTAAAAATAAAAATAATTAAGCAAATAATACATTACAAAGATTAATGATTCGATTATTTTAATATTTTTACCGATTATTTGAATAGATTTGCCGATTATTCGCATAATAATGAATTTTAATTATTCAAACACTACGGTAAGATACATAGCGACATATCATTGACACGACGTCAAGTAAAAAAGTTGATACTGGTTATTTTTTTAATATTTTGCTTTGTTTGAAACATTCGAATTTAAATTAGTGAAAAAATATACATTGTAATGAAATACGGATAACTTCATAATTCTTCCGATGTAAGTAAAAGGTTATTTTCAATCGTGTAAGTACGCTTGTGCAAAGGTTATTGCAAAATGATTAATGTGAAACGTCAAAAGGTATTTCTTAGATTTGGTTGACTATAGGTAAAAACTAAAATGGCCGACCTATTTCCAACATAATATCCATGACTGTAGTAAAATAATAGTAGGTATAGATAGAAGTTCTTACAAACTTGTCCATGAATACTTTGAATCCCGCTATTTTTTTTTAAATATAATTTACAACGAGCTCGGCGATGTAGCGGCTGAGTAAAAATATCAACTAGGAACAACTCTTTAAAGACGATAGAGGGAAGGAAACCAGGAGATGAGCAGCAGCGTCTTCCTAATTACAACATTCAAATATCGGTTACCGCTTTATAGGTTGTAGAGATAACGGTTCTCGGCGATGAATGAAAACATCGCGAGTAAAATCTGTATATCTGAGAATTTAACATTTTTGAGGACATTGACAATGTGACTGTCAACACAACACATACATACATATACATACTACACACACTTTGCCATAACCCACTTGAAAATGATACGTGGCCTGCTCAAGTATAAGCAGTTAAACTAATTTTTCAACATGAAAAATAATGGGAACTTATTAAGCCTAGGGATAAACACTCATTTTGATCTGTTTCCAAACTGAACTATTCACAATTTGTCGCACGGTGTTAGTAACCGAGGTTAAGTCACTCATGATGGACTAAAGTCTCCATCAACATAGCTAGACTGTAAGGGTCTTTTGCGCAAGTGGAAATCATGCTAAGAGGAATATCGGACAGAGTATTTTTTCCCGAGGATGGATCGTAAGGGGTATTTTGTGCTCGTGGGCCTGTGGATGTGAGCGAGTGTTCCTGTGAGTGCATATTATATGTAATAATAAAAATTACAAAATGCATAGATTATTCTGTCTGCAACGTCGGTAATCTTTATAATGCCAAGTACAATACAATATTTGATTGTGAGTAATCTGTGTGTGCTATATTGTAAGTGAAACGACATATCACTGACATTATATTAGTATTTTATCATATCACTAAACATTTTTAGTCAGAAGCGGTAATAAACAAAAATATTCGACATCTAACCGATGATTTCGTGGTATCTCTCGGGATATTGTGTAATCCCTGGTATCGTTTCCCTGCGACGTATATATGAGGGACGTTAAAAAGAATTCTCAAATAAAAGAACGGCGTACCGGTCAATCGATTCACATTCAAGACGATGCATTTCAAACAAAAACTGCATTGCGATAAATACAATAGTATGTTTTAAATATATTTACTAAATAAAATGATTGGACAACATATTTAACAAGGATATTTTAATTACTTAAAAATATATAATACACACAATGAACAATGTTCCGAGATAGGCAACGAAAGGTGTCGAGCGCTCCCGCCGCACGACGGATCGATACGGTCGGGGTTCTGCCGACCCTGCCACCTTGTACCCTTGCCAATTCAACAAAGACAGACGCTCTTTTTATGTGTAACACAAAAATAATCAGCTAAACCTGAAAATTTTCTTCGAGACATTGGCATTATTTTATGAAAGTAACATAGTCAAGAAACCATTACCTTTACCCGTAGAGATCACTTTAAAGCAGATAAGATCGACGAAATTGTACCTTTGTATTATTATAAATATAAGTATTATATTATAAAAATATACAAACTTCGTTTAACGCTTTTCAAAAAAGTTATGAACGATTATATTCGAAGAAATGCATTTATATATATATATAAATCTTGAGGTGAGATATTGTCCTTATTTTTTTCTATAAATCCGCCGTAGAGAAGAAGATTGTTAAAAAAAAATCATCGAAATCGGATGATTTTTCGACTTTCTAGAGCCGAAAAACGGGGTGACCGCGATAGAATAAAATTACCCAATATTTTATTATATTTTTCCTTATGGATTTTCCTTTTTCCTACCAAGTTTAATAAAATTCGGTTCAATGTTTCAAGCGTGAAAACGTAACAGTTACTCAGAGTAATTTCGGCATTTATAATAATATACCTATGATCACGAAATGTAAAGATGCGGAAAAAGTGAACATACTGATTTATGCGGCGGCAGGGTGAAAGCGTCTTTCTCCTTAAGTTCGCATATTCCGCTTGTTATAAAATTCCTCACAGTAGTAAAATTGTAGTATATTAATCTAAAGTCTGTAATAATTATATTAGCTATGAAAACCGCATAAAACCTATAAAATACTCACAGGGGCCGTTACAGTTTACAGTTAAAATAAAATGGCTTCCCTGGTGACGACACGTTATCGCTTTGACAGTGGCGACATTGAACATCCAAAGTAGTCGGTTGGAAATCACATTACGCTTTCACAAAGTAATTTATTGGATCAATAAGTCTTATAATTTACTCTATTTATTGCAACAGTAAAATGATACAGACTCGATTCTGCGAAAGAGAAACATAGTTACTTTGTTCTACATAAAACTATACAATTAGCATAATAGGTACTGTTTAAATGTATCGCTGCTCAGGATAGTAACGTGAATTTTATTCCCGGTGATGGGTGCTGACCTCAATAAAAGTTTATATTGCAAATTTATCATGACTCACTAGTAGGGTTGCCATTCGTTGCGATACGTCGGGGCATGTTATAGTTATTAACAATGGTGTCCAGACGGACGTCCGGACGAAATGAACTATGTCCCGACAATATGACTGTAACCCGACGAACACGCCGAATCGCGGGCCGAATATGTGGGCGAGTATAGGGTGGGATCGACAGCTTGATTTCTTGCAAACTTGATTTAAGCAAACTTTCAACTTTTTTAAACGGTCAGGACGAAAGCAACTGCTATCATTAAGCATGTTTGGCACATTACTTTGTAACTCAATGCGTTTTAAAAATGGAATCTACCTTATTTTATGGAATCGGTACCGGTGCAAGCAACCACAATGCAGAAAAAGTATTTCCATTAATGATGCAATTCGAAGGTCAAAGAACAAAATTACTCAGACTATGACCTTTACCGGACGACACTTCATTTACTGTAACTAGTTATTGTCTAAATTCGTTAAACAACTTTAATATTTTCTCTGCGAAGTTAGAGGCTTTATTTGGGATTACAATAATATCAATTTTGGAGGGACTCAAAAATGAGGGCAGCAAAATGTATTTCACAAATTAAAGTCCGAACGATGGACAGCGTGAGTTGTCCAGACCATATCAATATCATCAGCAACAGACACACTAGTGATTTGATTGTAAAGTAATTGCCGTAAATATTTTAAATTATTTCTTAATCTATACGGTCAACACCGCAAAACTTAAAGCTTTTTGTTAATTTGTAGATAACTCATTCCCAACAGTATTATCTCATTCGCGTACTCATTAGCTCATCATAACCAACAAATCCAGCCTAAACTCTGAACACCTAGTTCTACTCGGCGAGGAGTTTCAATAGCGGTCAAAACAAAAAATAGCGGAAGAATCGAAACCAAACTCGGCACACCTAGTTCTACTAGTCTAGGAGTTCCAGTAGTAATCACCGAATTACATCTTCAGGTCACTCCATCAAGACCGCAGGTAAGGTCATCACAACTAACAAAACGAGCTCAAACTCGGCACACTTAGTTCTACTGATCGAGGAGCTGCAGTATTAGTTACCAAACTACACCTTCAGGTCACTCCATCAAGTCCGGCGGTAAGGTCTTATCATAACTGAGAAAACCAGCCCAAAGTCCACAGCTAACATCTGACTGCCAATAGAGGGCTTCCAGTGCCAAGCAGTCTCTGGAGTAGGTATTCGTATTTCGTATCTAAGTATATTTTTGAGGTATAAGAAATGAAAAACAAATTCAAGCTTTCAAATTATCAAAATGATTTTATTTGACTACTATTCCCGCAGCCAACCGTGTGTTGTGTGTGTGACCCATGTCAATGTAATAGTTCGATCATATAACCTATCAATTTTGTAAACGCGTCCTTAGGGCATATGCGATTTGCGTCGAAAACTTCAAGTTTTAGGGTTTTTTCAAGGGCGATATCGTAACGATGTGAGCAGATTATTTGCAAAAAATTACGGCTTTAGGAAGATGAAGTCTTTATTTAGCGCACTGCAATGCAAAATCATGGTTTTTAATGACGGTTTTTGGAGCGAAGACAATCCCTTGATAGAGTTTTACGAAAATATGCGTCAGAGTTATCTTTCAGGTCGAATACAACCATTATTATAAGCTAAAATACTTTATTTTAAGCGTTATTATAATAGAATATATCCTATCCTATACCTTTAAACGAGCAATTCTTGTATATATATATATATATATATATATATATATATATATATATATATATATATAATCGGAATCTCGGAAACGGCTCCAACGATTTTTATAAAATTTTGTGTGCAGGGAGTTTCGGGGGCAATAAATCGATCTAGCTAGGATTTATTTTTAGAAAATGTCTTTTTGTCCGTGTTTTTAGGCAATGAAAAACTGCTACAATATCGTTAGAATAAGAAGGTAAATTTTGACAGTTTATTAATGATTACAAATAGCTTAATTGGTATATTGGGCGGTCACAAAATCGTAATACCATGGTTCGAGCCCAGACCGACCGACCGACTTTTTTTTCAAGTTCCTTTCTTTTTTGAGAAAATCTATTTTTTCGAGCCCTTTTTTTAGTATTTTTTTAAAAACACGAAAATTTAAATTACACTAATTGCACACATGATTTTTTATTCAAGTAACCAGTTCAGTTTTTTCTATTATATAGCTAAGATCAAAAAATATTATTCGTATTTCATCAGTATGTAATTTGTATCTAAATATAATTTCCAAAACACACGAATTAAAAAAACCGAGTGAAAAATACCGAGCAAAGCTCGGTCAACCAGGTACTAGTGTTTAAGTGTATAGCAAAGCTTAAATTACGAAAATATTTTGTTTTAAGATTAAAAAACAGTACTATAAAATCACTAAAACTGTCCACTACAATGTCATTTTTTTCCGTGTACTGGGAGTATAATAAAAATATAATATAGTGTTTTCTTATATTTACGCGAACACTACACATTGAAATAATACTAGTTTTTACGGAATTTATCGCGTATATTTAACATTTTAATTACCCGACGTTTCGAACGCTTTACAGCACTCATGCCGTAAAGCGTTCGAAACGTCGGGTAATTAAAAAGTTAAATATACGCGATAAATTCCGTAAAAACTAGTATTATTTTAATAATATAGTATGTAAAGGCAAACCTCGTGAGGGATTGTATAATAAAATACACACTGGGACATGCATTGGGGCAGTATGACAACCTCGTTCAACTTCATTAATTTCGCCAACGTCCATGAGGATAGTCTTGTCAATTTCTCCTACTCCATTACACTCTCACGAATAAAGAGAGGAGGCCTGGACCCCAGCAGCGGTATGGTTATAGGCTCCTACTATATCTATTTAAAAAATTGCTATCACCAGGTCAAAAAAGGTAAGCAGATTATGAAATGCAGTATCAGTTAACTTATACCTTAAATACTGCTTGCCAACATGGATCTAGATATTTTACTTACTCAACCATTAATCAGCTGCTTCAGGGAATATCTTTCAATTCATGTTTCTGGCCACAGAAGGATTAGATAAACCAACGGAATAAGACGCCAGAAATTTAAGTTCATGCATTATAAATTGTAAATATTATGGAACCTATGTAGATGTATATGTATTACATATAAATAAATATATATATACAAGGTGTCCCAGAATGTAACGATCAAACGAAAGAGAATTGTAGACCATGGAAGGACCGTTTAAAAAAAATTAAGTACTATACCCAAGTTGCATGGTTTAAAAGATAAAGACTGATTTATACATTTTCAAGAAAATCACCCTTTCCGTCAATATTTTTGATGCTGCTGCTGCAAATAAATGTACCTAGTGTACCAAGTATTATACCGTTTTGAAATCTAAGTGAGTTGCGTCTATTTTTCAATATATTTGCTTGGTCCATGTGGGTACATTTTTTTTTACAGGTTGAAGGGTTAAACTTGCTCGCAAAAACTTTAATGATGCATTTTTACACTTTTACGAATTTTTATGTATTTATTTTTATCAAACCGTAATGGGTACTCAAAAATAAAATAGTAGGTATAGTAGGCATATCATTAGACTATACAAAACAGATTTTTTTTTTAAATCGGTCCTCATTTGCAACTGTAGCATCAAAAATATTGATGCAAAGGCTGATTTTCTGGAAAATTGATAAACTACCCTTTATCTTTTAAACCGCGCAACTTGGGTATAGGACTTAATTTTTTGAACAGCCCTTCCATGGTCTACAACCCCCTTTTGTTTGATCATTGGTAAGGACAGCACCCACACAGAATACCAGCATAATGCTGCTGATTTTGTACGGTGAGATTTCGAAACCTTTTTTACTGGTAATTAAGTAGCATATGTATATATATAATAGAAATGAAATGCAATATATATTTCTTTCACTTGAGAAAACAAATTTTCACTTGTCCCATGTTATATTTTTTAAATTAAGTATCCTCTTTAAATTTTTGTTTATATGAGAGGGGGCTAACGAGCATAAGGCTCACCTAATGGTAAGAGATTACCGCCGCCCATGAATACTGCAACACTAGGGGAATTGCAGATGCGTTGCAGGCATTTAAAAAAAGAGTTGGCTGTTTTCTTGAAGGTCCCTAAATCCGGAAAAATCTCTGGTGGTAGTCGATTCCACAAGGAAGTTGTTCGAGGTAGAAAACTTTTAAATCGCACGGTGGTGGACCGCCAGTCATCCAGATGGTATGGATGGTATCGCGAGTTTTGTCGCGATGTGCGATGATGAAATTGTGCGGCTGGGATTAGTCGGAACAATTCCTCAGAGCACTCGCCGTGGTAGATGCGATAAAATACGCAAAGAGATGCAACATCTCTTCGCAGTGCCAGTGAGTCAAGCCGATCGGAAAGAGCTCGATCGCCAACGATTCGAACAGCTCTGCGCTGGATGCGATCAAATGGAAGGTGCTGGCACTGGGGAGCCCCGGCCCAAAGATGGGAACAGTATTCCATGTGAGGCCGAACCTGCGCCTTGTTAAGTTGCAGCCAGCATGACATACTGTCCCGCTCTGCTGAGCACGCCAAGCTTTTTAGAGGCCAATTTGGCCTTCTCTTTCAAGTGACCACGAAACTGCACGTCACTCGATATGTCGACGCCGAGTATTCCGATACTGGCTGAGGGAACAAGGGGAGTGCTTTGAAACTGAGGAGATACGACGAAGGGGTTTTTCTTAGCGGTAAACGTGCAAACTTGTGTCTTCTGGGGATTAAACTGGACTAGATTTAGTCGCCCCCATTTCGAGACTTTGTTCAACAAAGTTTTGACTTCAGACACAAGTTTGTCCCGGTACTCGGCGACGTTTTCCCGAGAAATATTGACACGGCCGGTGTATAAAGCATCACCAGTGCTGTCGTTTGTGGTCCTTAATATGCAGAAGAAACAGCGTTGGTGATAGCACGCAGCCTTGTGGAACACCAGCGTTAATAGGCTTGTAATCAGAACATGCACCGTCTACTACAACCTTGATGCTCCAATCAGCAAGAAAACTGGTGATCCAATTGCACGATTTCTCGGGAAGCCCATAGGAAGGAAGCTTCGTAAGAAGCGCTTTGTGCCAAACCCCTTTTGAAGGCCTTTGCTTGCTTGCTATGTCCCAACTAACGGCCAACGCTTCCCCCTTGGACTCTACTGCCTCCGCCCATTTATGAGTTAGGTAACCCAGAAGATCACCAGTCGAGTGAACGCGACCGAAACCGTACTGGCGGTCACTAACCAGCTGGTGATTCTAAATGAGTTTCCTCTGACCAAAAGAAACTCTGCAAGGTATCCCTTTTAGGTCATGTAACAGACAAACAAGCACCGAATGAAACACCATTCACCTGTAGGTAATTGGATGCTGTGGCCTATAGTTACATACAAATGTAGATGCATTGTTACCCCTGAGAACTTAAAATAACTTATTGCCAGTAAAAAAGATCTCACATTTCCTACACTTATGATACAAAACACAGCAACATTAAGCTGTTATTTTACACTGATATTATTTTGGAGTGTGGTTCTTCCCTGGTTGAGCTAACCTATTCATGTTGTAACACAGTAACCACAATAAAAACAGTCAAGATATGTGTACCTATTATACAAAACATAAAGCTTTAGTAAATTCATTAATTTGTAGCATCAGAAATCATAAGAATTATTTCAAATTTCACTATCACGTCAATAGTAGGTAAGTAGGTAGTTGTACAAAACATAACCACTTCTTGGCCGTCGGGCAAAAGCATGAACTTCTAATGCTAAGTATTCTTTAGCAGTCAACCTAGAAGCATGCATAAAACTTCTCATAATAGCGTGTTTATAAGATTTTGATGATGATGGATCCGATTCCATACAGGTGATAATATACAAAACCTCACAAAACATTAACAAAAAGTTTAATACAAAACGTAACAATACAAGAAACAAAACAAACCTAATAAAAATGAAAACAACAACCATAACCGAACATTTTAAATTGGAAATGATCTACATCTAAAGCAGAATGAGGAATGAGTCCTGCTCCACCCACTTTCGCAAATACGCACAAATCGAGACTGCAATTGATACAAATGTTAATTGAAATTTAACATCTATGATGTGTTTTTTATTTACATGCACTTTTTAGTTTTTCATATCAAGTTATAGAAGTAAATTGATATTTATATAACAATCATTTAGGTATTTAATTTTATTTTCTGGATAGTATTAATTGGACAAATGATCAATATTTCCATATGAATATGAAATATTTATATTTATATATATATATATATATATATATATATATATATATATATATATATATATATATATATATATATATATATATCTTGATAGATGCTTGTGTTATTGACAATAACAGAAGTTATAGTTATTTTATCTATTATTTTGATTTTAAAATAATATTATAAGAGTAAATATTATTACGTAATTACATAAAAGTAATATCTTAAGTTACTACAGATTTTTTCTTTAGTTAACCGTTATTGCTGTATCAATACACTCATCTAATACCACACATTTTACATCTGACCTCATACTCTTTCATTTTATTCATTCCTCTATAACATTTTCAGTTATTTACAGTAGACAATAAATGTGATTCTCATTTATATTCTTCTTATAATAAAAGATGACAAAAGAGCGCTCAGTCCACCTGAGGGTAAGTGGCTTCTATGGCCCATAGACATCTACATCTATTCTCAATTAAGAATCAAAATGCAGATGCACTGTTACCCCTGAGGACTATGATGGAATGCATTTTTTCCAGTAAAAAAGGTCTCTGATCTCTACACTCACCATATGAACCACAGTAACATTATGCTGCTATTTCACACTGGTATTCTGTGAGAGAAATATAACTGCAGCATGGCTCTAACACATATACAAGAAGTCAAAACAAAACTTTAAAAACTAATTTCTTGACAAAAACACTAAATTCACATAAACATATGCATCAGAGTATCATTGTACATTTGTATTTGTGCAGTAGAATACTAAAGCCAATCCATCCCTACTCTAACAACTATAGGTATTGATACTGATACCATACTGTGCCGATATATTAAAACAATATATCGGCACAGTATGGTATCAGTATAAATACAATTTTAGTCTCATTAGTTTCAGTATACCTTAATTTATGTTTCAGATAAATTTTTTTTTAGTAAATCAGTTTAGTTTAATTTAAAAAATAAAAACACTCTAGGAATTTTTACGACAAAATTAGAGATGTTTAGAGGATAATAACTTATACTGTACAAAATATTTCCTTAAATGAAAAACGTACAGAACTAATTTTTTATTATATCTACAACATTTCAAAAAAATATGAAATTTATAATACATTTACAGTAGGGAAAACATTATCGCTTTTTGTATGAAAATTAACAGCTTCTAATCCTCGTTAATGATCAACCTATTAAGTGTGTTCAGTTTAGATTAAACTGCCATTAGAAATTTTAATTAGACATTAATAATAGTATTTTACTTCATCATCATCATTCCAGGCCTTCATAAGTCCACTGCTGGACATAGGCCTCCCTCAAGGAATGCCACATTTATTTTACTTACAAAAATATATTTAAAATACCTAGGTATCTAGGTATAAAATTTGTAAAATAAGTGGTCACTGAAGTTAGGCTTACCAAAATATATGATGAAAAAAGTAATATGTTCACAAATAAAAAATATTTTCTTAAACTTACCCTCTATAAAAGAAAGCAGAACCAGTCCACCCCCCCCCCCCCCCCAACAAACTCTACAATAAACATTTTTAAAATATCTAACTCTAGATGTTTTAATATTTTGAACTATTAATAAGCATATCGACTAATGAGGTATTTGCGAAACTCATAAATATGAATACTATAATGATTTATACAAGGAAGAATACACAAGTGTACAATATGATAAAAATTACGTAGGTACGTAATTCCAATTTTTATGGGTCATTTTTTCTTTGTTCTTTGTTTGACCTGATCTGAGCAACAAAAACGTTTTCCTTCCAATAGGTCCGAAAAAACCTTTGTAATACAGTAGAAATAGCAGGCGTTCACAGAGAAACAAAGAATTATCAACAAATGAAATATAAATCCTAGTACAGATTATCTAATGAAGCTTTTAAAAATTATTCACTTACCTTCAACTGAGATTTCCAAGAGGTGCAAAAACACATAAAGAAACTAGACTAAGAGGCAGTTTATTATGCACATCGTGTTTCTGAAATACGACGTAATAAAACAAAAAACCAATTGCATCAGCCGTACAGAACTAAAGTTTAAATCGATTATAACTTTACTCAGTAAGAATTTGCAAGCACAATAGTTCCCACATTTAGTTCGTAAAATGTCACTGTTCCAAAATGAAATGACACTATTCAATTTTGATCCAATCTACAATTTACACTGATTTTCCAGCACTCAGCGTCGGAACAAAAACAGCTGTGTGATACCTATATTTATAAACTTTAAACTCTTTGGTCTTTGGTGATACCGAACAAAATGCAGTATACCTACCAATCCAAAGAGTATGTAACCAGTACATCCATAGAGGTATATTGTTTTATATACGTCTATGAGTATATCGCATCGTAGACAGGGCATTCTCTGTCTACGCAGTAGGTACATGCTCTAAACCATAGACTTTGGATAGTAATAGACGAACATAGGGCGCGTTTGGCAGAAAAAAGCGCTAGCAAGCGCTTGTAAGCAAAATGGCGATCGTAAGCGGTAAGCGCTGTCAAATCGTAAGTAGCTATTTTCCTCCAGGACACGATGTTAGTTTTAACCAGGGAACCTAACCTAATTTAAATATATGTTTGTAAAGTATTCATATTAAAAACTTACCAATCATGATTTTTTAATAACATGTATATGTCTATTCATGTCATTATATTACTTAAAACTAATATTGCACAAAACAATTCATAATTTCTACTTCAAAACAAACAAATTAAATAAGCAAAATGGCGGATTGTGTCAGCGCTACTGAAGTAGCAATCGTGTCCTGGCCGAAAACTATTTTAGCGCTTGTAAGCGCTTGCTAGCGCTTTTTTCTGCCAAACGCACCCGTAGTGTGCAAGCGAGAAGAAAATTCCTTAAGGTACCCTATTATTCCTATAGGTATACCTACTCTAGAGGAGCCGAGCACGAGCTGAGCACACGCTGAGCCGCTCTACTCGTACCTAGCGTCAAGTGTAGATGTACAAAGAGCCTACAACATGCAAATCGATGCATGCGATGCAAATCCCTTTATGTTAGTCAAAAAACCGACAATAGGCGGAGCAACAGTCGAGCACGAACCAAACGCTCGAAACGCGCTCGTTCGAGGCTTATAAGTCGGTCCACACTACACGAATTTGTGCTCGGCTCACGCTCCGCTTGTGCTTGTCTCGTCCAGCGTAGACCTTTATGGCAATATAGCAAAATAGAAAAGAATAGCAAATCTCATGACTTTGAAATCGATTTTGAATGCGCAAGTCGGCACACAAGAAATAAGCTCCTAGGTATTTTGTAATTTTTTAGAATATAATAGCTATTATTATCAGTCAGTAATTGTATTCCAAAATGGTTACTTGTTCTGTGAGTGACTGTGATATTAATAACAGAAATAATCCTGATAATTACACATTTCTCATGTAAATTCTTAAGACATCGTGAATAATAAGACACGTCTAATTTTGGTTAAAATTTATGTTATATGCTGTTTAAATTATATATTATTTTCGTTTATTTTATTAATGTTGTTATTTTGCAAAGCAAAAAGTCACGTAGTTGATAATTTTCATGAATTTGGTAAATATATTTTTATACAAAATATTTAAATGCACGCTAATGATTGACTCAACTATAGTTCGGGCCAAATCGATTGAGAAAAACGGACAATGCCTTTCGGTCGTTGAACCAGGGGCTACAAACCTTTAATATATAGGCACTTTTTATATGTAGTACTTTCTTTATTTATAATGTTTTTTAATTATTTTTTATAACGATTGATATTATATATATTTATTAACTATTATTAAAAACTTATGTAAAAGATCGCTGTAGAAGAAAAAGCATCCATTGTTATAAAGTACTTTATTCATTTAGCAACAAAAAGCATTAATTTATAACACATATAAAGATTCGAGTGATGATACTGAATAAGTACGTACTTATTCAAAAGATAAAAGTTTATTTAGAATGTTATATAAGAACTTTGTTTTTATTCGGTGCATGCGGACCGGCCCAAAAAAAGTGACGCATCTCTGGCTGCCTTTGTCTTTAAGGCATATTTAACTTCCCCGAGCTCTAGAGTCATTCGGAAAGTATCTCATTTATGTATACTCACTATATGTATGTGCCAAATCGATTGAGAAAAACGTACAATGACCTTTCGGTCATTTAACCAGGTCGTTTACAAACCTTCAATATATAGGGACATTTTATATGTAGTACTTTATTTTTAATGATTTTTTTATTATTTTTATAATGATTGATTATTAACTATTATCAAAAAGTTTTCTCTTCGCTGTATAAGAAAAATCATCTATTGTTATAAAGTACTTTATTCATTTAACAACAAAAAGCATTAATTTATAACACATATAAAGATTTGAGTGATAACGACACCGAATAAGTACGTACTTATTCAAAAGATAAAACTTTATTTTCAATATTATATAAGAACTTAATTTTTATTCGGTGCAATCATCAATCGTATATTCACTTGAACTCGAATTCAGATAAACTGTCTGTAACATTAAATATAAAGTGATCTGCAGTTTAGTCAATTCTATCAACCATGCCACGCATTTTTTGTTCAACCTTAAGGACATACTGAACACAGTTTTTCCATTTATCTGGCGTGATTTCAGTTAAACCATTTTTAAGTAAATTTTTACAATCTGTTAACTTGAAAGTTGTATTTTTTCGTGCAACGTACGCTGCCCAAAAAAGGTGACGCATCTCTGGCTGCCATTGTCACGTTGCTTTTAGAACTAACTGACGTGATGAATTTGGAAAAGCTCAATATGGTGATTACATTGCTTCAAATATTTTTTTTAATATGAAACTGTTATTAAATGAATTGCTGCATTACTTACCATAAATTGAAATATAAAATATATCACATTTTTCGCGATGTACCGTAAGATTTTACCATGTTTTCGTATAAACACAGACAATATTATTTAAGAAACCAAAAAACAAAACATATGTGCTGACCTAGAAGTGTGAATAATATCAATATTTAAATATTGTTATCACATCTAAATTGAGATTTTGTAAGTTACGCCTTTTGACACTCAGCTCATATAATAATAATTATTATTATTTATTTATTTCTCATCACAAACGACATGGAAGATACATTAGTGTTACATCTCTATTTAAACTGTTATTAAATGAATTGCTGCGTTACTTACCATAAATTGAAATATAAAATATATCACATTTTTCGCGATGTACCGTAAGATTTTACCATGTTTATAGGAACCACAGACAATATTATTTAAGAAACAAAAAACAAAACATATGTGCTGACCTAGAAGTGTGAATAATATCAATATTTAAATATTATTATCACATCTAAATTGAGATTTTGTAAGTTACGCCTTTTGATACTCGGCTCATGTCTGAGGTCATTGTCCGTTTCTCTCAATCGATTTGGCACATACTGTATATCAAAATTAATGTCAATATTTATCTTGAATGTTTATAATTAATCGATAGACTTGCCCACACAACAAGAAGAGGAATGAAAATTAATGCTCGGTTGCGTTCTAAAAATGTTATTTTATTTTGCCGTTTGTCAAACAGATTTTATCAGGAATCTTTAATTAGAAAAAAATGGTAGAGATTAAGTGGGTGGGTTGGTTGGAACCCAAAGAATAACTCAACAATTTGCAGCAAACATTTTCTTGAGAAGTATAAAAGAAACGTAGAATAAAACCAATTTTATTAAAAGGAGCCGTTTCTGAATTATTTGTTCCAGTTATTCTAAGACTTCAAAAATTTAACTTGAAAAACTTTTGAAGATGAAGATAGATTTTGATACGTTCTAAAACTGTAGTACATTAAAGATGTATCTGTTTATCGACCAAAAAATGTATTACCTCCTAAAACGCCGCTATACGCCCGCGCATGAGACCATAAATTCCATAAAATTTGATATTGAGGACTAAATAGCGTGGTTCATCATGTCATAGAGAAGAAGAGCTCGTGGTTAAGTAATAGCTGCGCGGATCATTAGATCTGCGACAAAAAGGTGCAGTTGCCGCGGTCAGTCCGTGGATAGGTGACCGTTTTCTTAACATGCATATTATATTAAAATAGTAACACACTAAACGCAGCTAGTAAGCAGGTAGGACTAGAAATGAATCTTTCGAAAACAATGGTCATGATAAACAGTATGCAGAAAAGAATATCAGTGGACAATGAAACTCTGAAATATACAGAGAAATACATATATATATATATATATATATATATATATATATATATATATATATATATATATATATATATATATATATATACCTTGGAAAACAAATTAGCTTCAACAGAAAACAAAATGAACTAGAAGTAGAACGAAGTGTACAAAATACTTGGAACAAGTACTGGTCCTTAAAAGAGATATTAAAAAGAAACATGCCAACAAATATCAAAACAAAAGTTATGATGTCATGCCTCCTACCTTGTTTAACTTACGCATGTCAAACTTGGAAATTTACATCCAAATTAAAAAGCAAAATCACTACCTGCCAACACGGAATAGAACGAAGTATGCTCAACATTAAAAAGACGCAAAAATTCGTCACACAAAAATTAGAGAAACCACCAAAGCGACAGATGCTCTAACCTACGCTAAAAAACAAAAATGGAAGTGGGCTGGACACGCAGCGAGGCTAAAGGACGAGAGATGGACCACCAGGGTAACAACGTGGAAGTGTCCAATCGGCAAACGTCTCAAAAGCAGACCCTACACGAGATGGGCAGACGAATTGATAAAAATAGCTGGTACCTGCTGGCCGCAAATAGCTCAAGATAGAGACACATGGAATTCTTTAGAGGAGGCCTTCACCTTCACTTGAGGAGGGGTTCATGCAAACAAACTTATATATTATTATCCAGATTTAAACTTTTTCTCTATTCACTTCTTTTTTTTTTCATGTAAAAAAAGCAATTATGTACACCACGTCCCTGTTTTTATTTCACTAGCAGAACATTTTATAAAATATATAAAATATAGGTAGATGATTACTTAATTACGGATCCACCTATTTATAGTTTATGTAAATTAGGTTGATAAAGATATTCCGAGATAATGTCCATGGCAGTAAATATTTTTTTCTAAAGGTCCAAAATACAATTTTCCGATCTGATACTTGGGGAAAATTGTTTGAGTAGATTAGGTAGACTCACCTCTTCAGATATTATTGGGATTTTGTACATTTTAAATTAAAATCCAACAAAACGCAGGTTACTGCTTATTCTCGGAAACGTGTTATATGAATATTTTTTATTATTTTAGATTAATTAATAAATTTAATTTTTAAAGTTGTTTAGTTTCGTATATTAACTAGTATTTTAATCTTTATACCGCTTTCTTAACAAGCATTTTTCGATAGTCCTTGTTAGTAAAATGTACATCACTAGCTAACGCACACAATGACAAATTAAAATTGGTCACGCATTTTCGGGCTGCCAGGTCGTCTATACGCTAGTATATGCTATGCTCTGAACTAAAGAATTGCTAAAGCACATAAACCGGACTAAACAGCAACTGAATGCACTTTGGAAAGAGATAGACGTCACTTATTTTCGTAATTTCAAAGATTGTCACAAACACTTTAGTCGTTTCATTTCATATTTGGTACTAACTGACGTTAGAATAGATTGGCCATACAAAAGAGAAAGAGCATAGTGTACGCGTATGTTAGAACGAGAAAAATTGGCAGGACCATTCACGTACACGCTATCGGCCTATATCGAGCTAGCGTCATTCGTGAAAAACGCAAATCCTGCTTGTAATTGTAAAATCTCAGGTTTCAAAGTAAAACTTAGTGTTTAATAGACGTGATTCATTACGAATAGGTGCGTAGTATCTAAATATAACTCACCTCAGAAAGCAATCCTTTATTTTCATTTAACCCATTTACCCCATTGGTACAATTGAGAAGTTTAGCCGTATAAATAGTGTGTTTTAGAGCATATAAAAACAATTTGTACTTTAATGGATGTGAAAAATAATCACATTTTATAATTTTATTTAAATGAAATTAAAATAATTAATTTAATCTCACTTTTGTAGAGATTGACATTATCGATATCTTATCGAAATGTCCTTAATAGCAAATATGTACGCATTGCATGCAGCCTTATTCAACTTAGTGATTTTTTAAATTTTACGATTCCGTAGCCAAATGTTCTAATCGTATGAAAAAAACTTTTTTATAGAATTAGGATGACCACCGAACCACACCGAATACACAGTCCAGCTGATGGTAGTGGATGTTGTGGCAGATTTTCACAAAATATTGATGTTCGTCCAAAATGGTTAAAAAAATTAAGAAGAAGGGGTTTCCTAAAGAAAATACTCGATTATATGCAGCAACTACTTGGAAGAAAACTGTTTTTCTCATAGAGGTGCCCACTGTGTAATGGCGTTGTAAGATTATCCATTACCCCATATCATCTCTTGTGCGTCGTAAGAGGCGACAAAGGGAAAAAAATCAGGGAATGAACAGCAGCGTTTTCTTTATAACAAATGACAAATATCCCCCTATGAGGCAATCTTAAAATAAGGGTAGGCCTATGTTCAGCAGTGGACTTTAATAGGCTGTAACAATAACATAAAGGTGGATTAAAAAAAAAACTCCAACACATCTAACCATAAACGCCTTTAAATAAAATTACATATTGAAACTTCTAATTTATTATTAGAAAAAATAATGTAATGTTACGAGCTTAGGGTTCGTGACAATAAAAACTGCCGATTGAATTACCAAAATTGACACTTAAATTGCCGAACACAAATTAAAACTTAAAACACACTAATAATTAATCGCACTGATCACTTTAGTTCACTTTATTTTGCTCCGAAGCTTCGCTCGTATCGCTTAGTCAATACTGCCTCGATCGCGGCTTTCAACGGCTTTATATAGGCTTTTTCCACCGAAACATCCAACAATATTGCAGCGAATTCCAGCCCTAACCGACCAGGTACAGAAAGCTCGAGTGTGGGGCTTTCTAGAAAGCTTAGTTCTTCTATTCGATACTCTAAAGCTCTCCTCTCAATTCGGTACGGGCCGTCCCATTTACCTTGAAGCTTAGGAGATTTCCCTTTGCTGCGGACTGGATTGTGCAACCACACTAGTGAACCTTCGTCGAACCCTTTGTTCATTTTGCTGTCATACCGGGTTTTCATGTGATTGTATGACGTACTCATAAATGTCATTCATTTTGTTCCGCAAGTCATTTGCATAATCGGTTATACTGCGTGGGGCATCAGGTGGTATCCCGGTGATCAGGTCTGCAGGCAGCCGTAATTCTCTTCCAAAGTTTGGGAAAGCTGGTGTCACTGATGTACTTTCGTGAACAGTGCTTCGATATGATAACAAAAATGGTTGTATGTGCTTGTCCCAATCTCGTTGCCGATTGTTTACAACTTTTGCTAGAACCTGTCCAATGTCTGATTAAATCATTCTACCACTCCATTGAGACAACACACCGCCAAGTCCTGTATCATTTGCGTCTGTGTCAACTATAAATTCCTTGCCTGTCGGTCCTTTAGATCCTGGAAAGCGATATCGCAACTTTCAGCAAGCAGCAGGAGGAACAGGCCCGCCGATTGGAAGAGCAGCTGCGGGGCGGACAAGAGGAGCAGGCCCGCCGACAGGAGGAACAGGCCCGTCGGTCGGAAGAACAGATGCTCCTCATTAAGGACCTTCATGCTACCTTTGGGAAAGAGATAAAGGAGGTGAAGGATAGGGTTGCTCAACATGACAACCGCCTATCGGAAGCTGAAACCCAAATCAAGGAAGCTAAAATCCAAATCGACCAAGTGAACAATCGGGTTGATTACGTGGTGGCTGACGTGAAGAAAACGCTGGACGACTTCAAACTGGGTGATGGAACTACTGCTCCCGTAGTAGCTACTACACCTTCGCTACGTGGGTTCAAAGTGCCACCGTTCGACGGGACTTCTTCCTGGTCAGCCTACAAAATCCAGTTCGAGGCTGTTATGAAGGCGAACGGCTGGAATAAAAATCAGGCCATGACTGCTCTCACCCTAGGCCTGCGCGACCAGGCCTTAACAGTTCTGGAAGCTCTCGGTGAGGAAGTGACTTATGAGCAACTCCTTGAGGCATTGGAGGCGAGATATGGCGACGCTCACCTGGAACACGTCTTTCGTGTGCAGCTTAAAGATCGTGTGCAGCGCATCAACGAAAACCTGCAGTAGTGGGCTCTAGAAGTGGAGAAGCTGGTGCGAAAAGCATACCGGTCTGTACCTGCGCTCATTGAAGGGAACCTGGTGCAGACATTCATCGACGGCATCCGCGACCTGGAAGTCAGAGCTGCTGTGAGGCTCGGGCACCACGAGACGCTTAAGGACGCTTTGGCCCATGCATTGGAAGTGGAAGCCGTGCGGCAGGATCATCGTTCCCATCGCGTCCCATCCCATAAAGGTTGCAGCAGCCACAGTTCGCGACCGCAACAAAGGATACAGCCCAAGGTGCTATGGCTGTGGGGAAAAGGGCCATCTTCGATCCAGCTGCCCTAAGCGAACCCTAGAAAGGGAAATTGAACGATCTCAGGATGGTAGTGCGGCCAACAGCGCCGCCCAGCAGCAGCAGGGAAACGAGTAAAAGCCAGAACTGCGGGGCTGGTGCTGGCTGATGTTAAGAGAGCCCCAAGGATCTCGATCTCACAAACCCATGATGGGAACAGCCTAATCATAAAGGGCGAGATCAACGGAATGCCGTGTAAGCTGACCATAGACACTGGAGCCTCTCGTACGGTTGTTAGTTCCCAACTTATAAGTCAGTTCCTTGGGGACTCCGCATACAACCGAGAACGCATTACTTCGGTAACAGCCACCGGTCAGCGTATACCCGTCCGTGGAGTGAAGGAGATGGAGTTAAAGCTAGGCAACGTGATCTACCTGCATAATGTCATCGTGGCTGATATAATGGACGACTGCATCCTAGGCTTAGACTTTATGAGGAATAATTGTTGCGAGATCGACGTTAAGCAAGGTGTTTTGAAATGTGGACAGGAGCAACTTTTTATGGAAGGTGCGTTACCAGGGAACGTGTACAGCATCAAGAAGATTGTTCTTCCGCCGAGATCGGAAACGATTGTTCCGGTTAGTCTTCCTCGAAACGCTGGGCAAGCTCACCGTTGTGTACTTGTGGAAAGGGTAAACAATAACCTTCCATGGAAAGTAGCTCGAACCTTGGTCAGGACCACTGACATCTCAGGAGTACGTGTGCTGAACCTTTGCGACCGGGAACAGATTATAGAAAAAGGCACACTGGTTGGTACTTGTGAGGAAGTGGATTGGTTACGTCAGTGCGAATATATATCGAGTGGGACCCCCAGCAAGGATTCAGAAACGAGAGTGACCACACTTTTGGAAGACTGTCGCAGTGTTCTGTCCCCGAACGAATTGGGCAAGGCGAAGAAGTTGTTACTCAAGTACGCCGATGTATTCTCGTCAAACGATGCTGACATAGGAAAGACTGGCGTAGTTCAACACAAAATAAACACAGGAGAGGAATTGCCTATCCGTCAGCGGCCAAGAAGATTGCCGGTAGCACGTGAAAAGGAAGTGGAAACCATGATTGAAGGAATGGTGAAGGATGGTGTTATTGAACCTTCCTCTAGTCCATGGCGTTCACCAGTGGTGCTGGTGAAAAAGAAGGATGGCAGCATGCGGTTCTGTGTTGATTACCGCCGTCTGAACGACGTTACAAAGAAGGACAGCTATCCCTTGCCAAGAATTGATGACACGCTGGACATGCTTACAGGAGTAAAATGGTTTAGCACGCTGGATCTAAAAAGTGGCTACTGGCAAGTTGAAATTGACCCTAATGACAAGGAGAAAACTGCGTTCTCGACGGGAAAGGGTCTGTTGCAATTCAAAGTAATGCCGTTTGGGTTGTGCAATGCTCCAGCAACGTTTGAAAGTCTGATGGAACTTGTACTTACCGGGCTAATTGGCGATGCCTGTCTGGTCTACTTGGATGACATCATCATCGTGGGCTGTACGTTTGAGGAACACCTTCAAAACCTGGAACGCGTGCTCATGAAGATTCAGAGTGCCAACCTCAAGTTGAGCCCGAAGAAATGTTCACTATTCCAACGGCAAGTTAACTTTTTGGGGTTTGTAGTATCGGAAGAAGGTATCCGCACAGATCCAGAGAAAATCGCCGCTGTCAAGGATTGGCCGGTTCCAAAAGACAAGACGCAGGTTAGAGCATTTTTGGGTTTGTGCTCCTATTACCGGCGATTCGTGAAGAACTTTGCAGATATAGCCAAACCTCTGCACAAGCTAACCGAGGAGAAGCGACATTTCCGCTGGGATGAAAGTTGCAATATCGCATTCCAGGAGCTCAAGGACCGTCTGTGCAAAACACCTATTTTGGGATACCCTGATGCAAGCAAAGAATTTATAGTTGACACAGACGCAAGTGATATAGGACTTGGCGGTGTGTTGTCTCAACGGAATGGTGACCAAGAGGTCGTGATAGCGTACTTCAGCAAGTCGTTGTCAAAACCGGAAAGGAACTACTGTGTCACAAGACGCGAATTGCTAGCTGTGGTAAAGTCGTTGCAGCATTTTAGCAAATATCTTCTGGGGCGAAAATTTCACTTACGAACTGACCATGCTGCACTAAAATGGCTATTGCAGTTTAAAAATCCAGAAGGACAAGTTGCGAGGTGGATTGAACTACTGCAGGAATACGACTTTGAGATCGAACATCGTAACGGGAAATCTCATGGCAACGCAGATGCATTGTCAAGAAGACCTTGTCCTGAAGATTGCAAACATTGTACTAGGCAAGAGAGTAAGGAAGTGGTATCCGTGAGGATGCTCAGGGCAGACCACCTCAGCAACGAGTGGAAGGACAGCTTACAACGTGCACAGCAGGAAGATCCGGACATCAAGCCGATCCTGGAATGGATGAAGGCCAGTGCTCCCAAGCCCAAGTGGAGCGACGTCTCAGCGATGAGTTCGACCACTAAAAGCTACTGGGCCCAGTGGGACAGCTTGCTGCTGCAGAATGGAGTTCTGTGCCGTAAATGGGAAAACGTTCGGGGAGACAGCTGTCATTTGCAAATGGTTGTCCCTAAAGCTAAAGTACCGAATGTTCTACAGCTGTACCATAATGATTGTTCAGGAGGCCATCTGGGAGTTAAACGAACCCTACTGAAGATCCGAGAACGTTTTTACTGGGTCCACTGTCGAAACGATGTCGAGGACTGGTGTCGCAAATGTACAAGTTGTGCGGCTGTAAAGGGACCTCAGACTCGTAGTAGAGGTGCATTGAAGTTGTACAATGTGGGTGCACCATGGGAGAGAATAGCCATTGACGTGGCGGGGCCGTTTCCGGAGAGTGAAAGCGGTAACAAGTATTTCATGGTTGTGATGGACTACTTCACTAAGTGGCCAGAAGTCTTCGCCATTCCAAATCAAGAAGCTTCAACAGTTGCAGATAAACTAGTTCATGAAGTCTTCTGTCGTTTTGGAGTACCTTTAGAGATTCACAGCGATCAAGGAAGGAATTTTGAGTCTCAAATATTCCAGGAAACTTGCCGAGTTATGGGTACTCATAAAACAAGAACGACTTCTTATCACCCGCAATCTGATGGAATGGTGGAACGATTTAATCAGACATTGGAGAGGTACCTAGCAAAAGTTGTAGACAATCGGCAACGAGATTGGGACAAGCACATACGACCGTTTTTGTTGTCATATCGGAGTTCTGTTCACGAAAGTACAGCAATGACACCAGCTTTCGCAAACTTTGGAAGAGAACTACGGCTGCCTGCGGACCTGATCACCGGGATACCACCTGATGCCCCACGCAGTATAACCGATTATGCAAATTACTTGCGGAACAAAATGAATGACATTTATGAGCACGTCAGACAATCGGGCCAGCAAATGTCTGAGAAAATGAAAACCCGGTATGACCGCAAAATGAACAATAAAGGGTTCAACGAAGGTTCATTAGTGTGGTTGCACAATTCAGTCCGCAGCAAAGGGAAATCTCCTAAGCTTCAAGCTAAATGGGACGGCCCGTACCGGATTGTAACCAGGATCAACGATGTGACCTACCGGATACAGAAAGGCGCAAGAGGGACTCCTAAGATCGTCCATGTGGATCGCTTGGCGCGTTATTATGGGACCGATAATGCTCGGGACGAGCATGTCTTAGGAGGGGCAGTGTTGTGTGAATAAGTCAACTAGCGCCATCTAGTGTCAGTGAACGAGAGCGAGGGGAGCTTTGCAGAGAATGACATCACAGATCTCTCAACCGACAGCGCCACCCGAAGAACTAAGTTTCTAGAAAATCTATACTCGAAATCTCGGTACCTTGCGCGTGTTTACTTGAACATTCCGGATATTTTGCTAATTTAAATAAATAGGTGGCGCAAGATGCGATCGGGGCAGAGTTGATTTGACGAAACAAGCGAAGCTTCGGAGCGGAATTAAGTGAATTAGTATTTTTAATTATTAGTGTTTTTAACTTTAGTTTGTGTAAAGTAAATTAAAGTGTTAATTTAGGTAATTTTATCGGCAATTTTTATTGTCACGAACCCTAAGCTCGTAACAATATTAACTACCGACGCTTCAAATGTAGCTCTTGGTGCTGTACTGTCACAGGGACCGATAGGGTCAGATAAGCCTATTGCGTATGCCAGCCGCACACTTAGTGACACCGAATCGCAATACAGCACAATAGAGCGGGAAATATTAGCCATCATTTGGGATGTAAAGCACTTTAGGCCCTACTTGCACGGACAGAAATTTCAAATTTATACAGACCATAGACCCCTTGCTTGGCTCTACTCCCTTAAAGAGCCTAACAGCAAACTAACACGCTGGCGTTTGCGTCTTCAGGAATACGATTTTACAATAATCTATAAAAACGGCAAACAAAATACCAATGCTTATGCCTTGTCTCGCATAAAACTTAATGCTTTAGACGACGCATCAATGGATGTTAATGTGTATGACGATGACATACAAAAAGTAATACGCCAACTGAAAGAACTTGAAAAATACAGACCTGAGCCTCAATCAGAGACAGTGATAATTTCAGACTCAGACTCGAGTGTGACGGGACATTTAGAATTGTTCGAAGAAAATTACCCTGTACCATTTGTAACTAACAGTAGTAGAACAGACACGATACACTCAAATATTGAACCTGAGTCAACAGCAATCCCAATTTTGAGCGAGGCAATAGATACCAAACCAAATCAGATCGTAGTATTTTCTTGGTTCCAAAATAAACTACAAGTCAGAAATTTATCTAGAGCAAAACAAAAAGTACTAGAGCTATTTCTCCCACTAGAAAACTAAGAATTAATAAAACAATTTTTAAAGGAATATATAAAATTTAAGAGTCGATACTTTATTTATTTCGAGAACGCTGAGCATAGGAAATTATTTACGAAAGTTATTATAGAACTCTTTAAGAAGGATGCAGTACAATTCTTTGAATGTACACAACGTGTAGTATGTGTGGAGGATGAAAAAAAAAACAAAAAGTTGTCATTCTCAAACACCATGAAGTAAAAACATGTCATCGCGATGTGAAAGAAACTATGATAAGAATACGCAGAAACTATTATTGGAAAATATGCAAGACACTGTAGCTGTCGTTACAAATGCTTGTAAACCTTGCAGATTAATGAAATACTATAGGAAACCAATAAAACCTGTACTACAACTCACATCAACTTAGGATGCGCCTTTTCAGGAACTATTTATAGATTTATTTACTATTGAGAAGAAGTATTATTTAACCGTTGTGGATGTTTTTAGCAAATTAGGTCAGGCCTTAGAAATTGCAAGTCGACAAACCGCTGAAGTAACGCGAGCATTAATTAAATATATTTCTATGTACGGAATTCCTAAGAAAATATGAATTTAAAAACGAACTTATGCGTCAGCTCCTATCTATGTATAAAATAGAAACTCATATCACAACTCCCAATAACCCCAATTCGACAGGCATTATCGAAAGATTTCATTCTACTATAATTGAAATATACAGACTTGCAAAATATGGTCATAAATACACAGACGCTGCATCTGTCATGACAATTTCAGTCATGGCATATAATCATACTATTCATTCAACGACAGGATTAACACCCTTTGAAGTAGCATTTGGTCATACCGATTCTGGTAAAATATTCGACGTAGATTTTGAAAAGGCATATACACAGTGACTCATTAAAGACCACGCGAGGCGAACCAAATACTTATATAGGTAAATTTCCGAAAAAGTCCGTATAGATAAAGAAAAGGTTAGGAAAAAGAAAAGCGGGGAATCTGGCATTGATTTTAAAGAAGGTACGGTTTTTATTAAAGATATTTAACATAAGGAAAAGTAAGGATAAGCCTAGGTATCAAAAGGCGAAAGTGCAAGGGGATATTGAAAAAAAAAATATACCTGTAACGATAGGGACAAGAAAAACTAAAGTGCACCTCAAAAATGTGATCGTCGTAGGCGATCTTCGTGAACCTGAATCTGATGATCCGGACCCAAGGTCTTCAACTTCTAAAGGTTGAGCATAATCCAGGCATGTTACTCGTAAAGCAAGGACAAGCATACAAGGATGTAGATAAGTGGGTTATAGTTAAGCAGTTAGACTTTAGTGGCATAAAAGATGATTTTAATTTTAATACAATAAATATAAAGAATTTAGCAGTTTAGTAGACATCCATAAGCCATACGTAAATTAATTCCAAAATATGAACACACAAGTAAATTATTTAAGTAAATTAGCTGTAGAAAAGTTTAAACAACTCATACCTTCGATACGTTTCAAGCGCGGTCTTATTAATCCATTAGGTTCTGTTATCAAAGCGCTTACGGGAAACTTAGACCACAATGATGCAGTAAAATACGACAATCTCATATCTCAATTAAAAACCCAGCAAACGCACACTAATAAGAAAATAACAATAATCTCGGAGATGGTTGACTCTCTTATAAATAGTCCCGGATCTCTACAGGAAAATATGAAAATTGTAAATGAACGAATGAAACGTATAGAAAGAATCGTAAAATATATAATTACTAAAGACGATAACAGCATATATTCCACATATGTTTTGAGTATGTTTAACATGTTTGTCAATAATTTTAGAACTATACTTAATTTTAAGCGAAATAGAAACGGCATTAGCATTTACTCGTACTAAACTTCACGTTCTACATCAAGCCATTGTTAATTCCACTGAATTATTAGTTATATTAGAATCTATATCTCAAACAAATAGTTTATTGTATCCTATTACTGAAAACAATTTAGTTAATTTAGAAAGACCTATGTCTGTTAAGGCCTATGTAAAAGAAAACCAAATAACGTTCATTATGGAAATCCCTCTGACTGATAATATTACATACACTTATTTTAAAATGTATGCCTTACCTATGTTTGGTCCTACCTATAATAGAACATCTGTTATTTTTCCCAAATATCCTTACCTCATGGTGAAAGATCACACGTACTTACCCTTAAATGGCCCGTGTCAGGTAATAGCAGCAAACCAGTTCTTGTGTGAGGAAATTAATATCGTGCAGTATCCTGAAAATAGAACAACTTATGAACTTCGCATCAAATCTAAGCCTTTGTAAGTTATCAATAGAAGAGCTGGAAAGTGTTAAGATACAGTCTATTGGTCCTATTAACTGACTCCTATTTATAAAAAATGAAATAGTGCTTACAAAAACGTGTGGCGATGACACTCAAAGAAATGCTGTAAAGGCCACTTACCTCTTGGAAATTGATGAAAACTGAGAGATAAAATTAGGCAATATTAAATTACACCGGAAACGATACTTTTCAGGAAAACTGCAATATAAAGTGACACCTATTTAACTCTACCAAAATTGATAGAGCAGCACACGAAGGCGGAGAAAACAGTAAATTTAAATCGCGTTAATTTGGATGAACTAAAATATCTCTCGTACAAACTGAAAAGTGAAATAGTGGAAAGTGAAATCTTAGTGAATAAGAAAAGTGTTAGTTTAGCTACTGTACTACTCTATGTTACATTAGTTTTAATTAGCCTTATTATTGTAATTTGGAAAAATAAGTCTAAGCTCTTACATTGTATGCAAAGTCATCGGAATCCAAATCTTGCCGATAATTTTGCAGTTGAGGAGGGAGGAGTTATGGTTACACCAGCACCACTCATAATACGTATGAAGCGTCCATCAGCATAAATACATAAACGCTGAGTATGTAGTAATTTAAGTAGATTGTAAGAGTAGGATTAAGAATTGTAAAAGACAATGGGCAGAATAAATTCCCATCTCACTCTGTGAACACGTAGTTTTAATTAGTTTTTAAAAAGCTCTCGGCAGCTCCCGCAACATGACAATCTCCTTCTCTCCACGGACGGGTATACGCTGACCGGTGCGGTGGCTGTTACCAAATTAATGCGTTCTCGGATGTATGCGGAGTCCCCAAGGCACTGACTTATAAGTTGGGAACTAACAACCGTACAAGAGGCTTCAGTGTCTATGGTTAGTGTACACGGCATTCCGTTGACCTCGCCCTTGATGATTAGACTGTTCCCATCATTGGTTTGTGAGATCGAGATCCTTGGGGCTCTTTTAACATAAGCCAGCACCCACCCCGCAATTCTGGCTTTTACTCGTTTCCCTGCTGCTGCTGGGCGTTGCTGTCGGCCTCACTATCCTCCCGAGATCGTTCACCACAGCCTAGACACCTATGGCTGTATCTTTTATTGCGGTCGCGAACTGTAGCTGCCGCAACCGCCCTGACGCAATGGGAGCGAAGATCCTGCCGTACGGCTTCCACCAATATACGCATTACGGTATCCACCATTTACGGTACGGAACTCCATCCTGAATCAGCAATCCGTCCCCATTGGGCCTAATAGCTTTTCGTGGTTGAACTCATCACTGAGACGTCGCTCCGCTTGGGCTTGGGAGCACTGGCCTTCATCCATTCCAGAATAGGCTTGATGTCCGAATCTTCATGCTGTGCATGTTGTAGGCTGTCCTTCCACTCGCTGTCAAACTGGTATGTCCTGAGCATCCTCACAGATACCACTTTCTTACCCTCTTGCCTAGTTCAATGCTAGAATTCTTGAGGACAAGGTCTTCTTGACAATGCATCTGCGTGCCATAAGATTTCCCGCTACGATGTTCGATCATAAAGACGTATTTCTAGAGATCGATCTCCTTCCCTTCCAGCTTCACAGCGGCTCTGACTTCCAGGTCGCGGATGCCGTCGATGAATGTCTACACCAAGTTCTCTTCAATGAGCACAGGTACAGATCGGTATGCTCTTCGAACAAGCTTCTCCACTGTTACACTCGATCTTTAAGCTGCGCACGAAAGACGTGTTCTAGGTGAGCGTCGCCATATCTCGCCTCCAATGCCTCAATGTACAATGTATAAGTCACTTTCTTACCGAGAGCTTCCAGAATAGTTAAGACTTGGTCGCGCAGGCCTAGGGTTAGTGCAGTCATGCCCTGACTTTTATTCCAGCCGTTCGTCTCAATGACAGCTTCAAACTGGGTTTTGTAGGCCGACCATGAAGAAGTCCCGTCGAACGGCGGTACTTTGAATCCACGTAGCAAAGGTTTTGTAGCTACTACGGGAGCTGTAAATCCATCCCCAAGTTTGAGTTCGTCCAGCGTTTTCTTCACTTGGTTGATTTAGGTTTCAGCTTCCGACAGGCGGTTGTCATATTGAGCAACCCTATCCTTCAGCTCCCTTTCGAAAGTAGCGTGAAGGGCCTTCATGAGGAGCATCTGCTCTTCCTTATCGCGTTTGAGCTGCTCTTCCAAATGACGGGCCTGTTCCTCTTGCTGGTCTTCCAAGCGACGGGCTAGTTATTTATTTATTTTATTCTTTATTGCACCAAAGATTTTGTACAAAAGGCGAGCTTAATGCCATATGGCTTTCTCTACCAGCTAACCTTGAGTAGAACAGAGAGTGAGTTATAGGCAGTAAGGTGTCATGATCACATTCAATTCAAATATGTATATGATGTTACACATACCTAAAACATATACATACATACACATATATATTTTATACACATACACATACAAATAATAAAACTAATACACATATATAAATAAATACATATTTATACATATATATCTCAATGAATATATATACAAATAACCATAAACATATAAAGTAAGTGGACTCAAATTTGTTGGTTTTTGACAGGTATTATTCGCAGGTCAACAGGCAATTTGTTCCAGACGGAGATGGAAGTTACTGTGAAAAAATTTGACATAAACCCAGATGGGTGGAGAATAGTAGACAGTAATAAATTGTGTGAAGATCGGAGATTGAGAGAATGAGTGTCACTATGGAATTGGTATTCAATAAAGGGGTGAGGAAGAATCATTAAGAACTGAAAACAGAGTGGACAGCATTCGAAAATCTCTGCGCTGGCGTATAGTCAACTACTATACGCCAGCGCAGAGATAACTGGGAGCGAAATTCTGATACGTGATCATATTTGCGCAGGCCAAAGACGAATCGTATGCGGTTGTTAAGTAACCTATCCAACCTGCTTAGCAGCAGAGACAATTGTCTTATTTGTCAATTGTCTTGAGCTTAGTTGAAGAGGACAGAAAGAACGTAAGACGATAGATGGAACGAAGTATGTCTGTGACTTTACGACAAATCTCTGACACCTGTAACGTCCAACTAAGGATCAATTCAATAATTAAACCCAGATCCTTGACACTAGTGCGGAAAGGAATTACACAGTTTTTGTAGCGAGTGGATATTAGATCAGGTATGTTAAGTTGTGACACCAATCGACGACTACCAATGATGATAGCCTGGCATTTACTGGGATTTACCGTTATACCAAAGCGCTGTGACCAGTTTGAAATGCGTTGTAAGTCCTGATTAATAGCTGCAATAGCGGTAGCAATTTCAATCGAGGATTATTATTATTATACCCACAAACGTCCTCGATTGAAACCACCTCTTTGCTGACGATCTGAAGATCTTCAGCAAAGAGGTGGTAAAAACAGTAAGAAGATTGATAAACAACGAAAACAAGAGAGGAGAAAGAATAACACCTTGGATTCACCTAGAGACAAATCGCACCAGTTGGAAAAATCCTGACCAGACCGAATAGCCTGCTGGTGATCGCGAAGATAAACGGCGTGAAAGTAAACCAAGGAATAAGTCGTGATCGACACAATTGAAAGTGTTTGAAAAGTCAATAAGGACCAGAACAGTCAAACATGACCTCTCCATGCCCTCTCTAAAATAAAAGAGGCAAGATAAAAGCTATTAGCCATAACTTGGGGAAAACAACAGTACAGAGCGAGAGATTGGTGATGTGAGTGAGAACTGGAGTAATAATATCGAGTATGAGAAGTATCATATATCTACTCACCTCATCATAGCCGGTTGCGGAAGATTTTATTGAAAGTATGGCTTTTCTAGTATCAGCAGGAGCTGCTGACGGGCCGGCCTCCATGTCCGGCAGCTGGCCCTCCGACGTCTTGGTCGTTGCACCACCAAATGGTCTCTGGTCCGGCTCCTGCTGGCGTTGACTTCGAGTACGGACACCCTCCATTTCGTCCTTAGGTAAAATCGGCATGATTTTATCCCACTTCTGACACCAATTGTTACGAGCTTAGGGTTCGTGACAATAAAAACTGCGCATTAATAATTTCTGAGTTTGCTTTAGGACAAGGAAATGTCCGCTGCCCTACGCCAATGCGTGTTGGCAGACTTCACGTGTGTACGAAATATTTTTTTTTTAAATTTTCCAATCTACTATATGCAAATTACTGTGTATTGGTGATGTAAGAATATCCAATACCTGTGATCCCGTGGCTGTCGTAAGAAGCGACACAGGGTAACAAATCAAAAGATACACAGCTGCGTCTTTCTATTAACGACATAAAAAAAAATTAAATACTGCGATTGCCTACCAAGCGTGTTAACTATGCCAAATATTACCTTTATGAGTTACTCTTAGGACAGTCCGTATAGTGGCGGAGTAAGATTATCCATTACCATATCGTCGCGTGTGTGTTGTGGAGGTGCAATTAGAAACGAAAACAGAATATAGGCCGTAGTACCATCTTCTTGATAACAAAATAATAATACCTGCGGTGGCCAATCCACCTGTCACGCATGGCAACTATGGCAAAATCCTCCCCATGAGGCAATCTATGGAGGGTCCTACGTTCAGTAGTAGACTTTTCCGCAGAGCACATTCCACCACAGCCCAACTGGCGCGTGCTGCACTATCTTGCGGCCGAGCACAACCACCGCCGCATCTGTCTGGGGGTCCTCCTGGATATGGAGAAAGCCTTCGACAGGGTGTGGCATGCAAGGCTACTCCACAAACTCGTAGAACATACCACTTTACCGCCTATGCTTGTGCGGCTAATAGCATCACTCCTGGAGGGGCGGAGCTTCTATGTAAACATCGAGGAGGCTGTCTCGGTAGCATGACCGATTGAAGCGGGAGTGCCGCAGGGCAGCTGCCTATCACTCCACTTGTACGCGGTGTACACCAATGACATCCCCACACTTCAAGGCCGCCTGGAGGAGTGGGAAGAAGATGATGTTGTGCTCGCATTATATGCAGAAGACAGTGCGTACATCACGTCATCTCGTCGGGTAGAACTCGCGGCAAGGAAGCTGCAGGGACTGCTAGACTTGTTGCCCGATTGGCTGAACAGATGGAGAATGGCGGTCAACGTCGGTAAGACCGCCGCCTTCGCGACCAGGCTGAGACGCACCCTACCAACCTTGCGACTCCGTGGGCAAGACGTAGGTTGGAAAGGTACTATCACCTACCTAGGATGCCAAATAGATCGCTCGTTGCGAATGACTCCAATGGTCAACCACGTCGTGGTTCGGGCCAAAGTCGCACGAGCAAAACTCTATCCAATACTGGCATCCACACTCCCGTTAAAAACGAAAATATCCATTTACAAGACCTACGTCCGCTCACAGTTGAACTACGCAGCGCCAGCCTGGTACGCGCTGACATCGACCACACAGCGCAAGAGGCTGCAAGCCCAGAAGAATCTAGCACTCCGGACGATCGTGGGAGCAGGCACCTATGTGAGAAATGACCTCATAGCCAGTGACCTTAAGATCGAGTCTATACATGAATTTGTGACACCCTTACCTGCAAAATCTGGCACCTTTACTTGCGCGCCCACCTGATGGGCAGCCACTCCCACGTGAACTTCTACGCTCACGACCCGGCGAGGGAGCCGCCGAGGACGAGTGAGCATTCCCGACACCTAACTTGATGGCATGAAGTGCGCAACATCCCTACCAACAAGTTGCATGGCAGCACCAAGTACCGGGGGGGCCGTGTCCCCCCGCGAAGACGCCCGAGTATAGAGGGTTACCTCGAGACCCACAGAACTCCTCAAAGGAGAAGAATCACTAAGCTCGCAATTTGTTCGAGATCTCCATTACAGTTAAGTTCGAAAAAATCTCCGGTTCAACAACAAGATTCAAAAAGTTCCCCGGTTATCACATTTCTTAAAAAAATTTCAAGAAAATCGCTCTTTCATTCCCAGTGTTGACCCTAAAGTTAGGGAAAGTGTAGTAAATATACAGTCCACATATTTGATGTCTAGACCGGGACCTGGCGTGCACCCGTAATCTCAGGCATCAACCACCTTTTAAGAAGAGGCGGGTGTGTTTCTGAAGTAGGCGTTATAATCGAAGGGTGCGTCCACTGCGTTGTCTCGAACCCAATGTAGTGTGGCTTAGATCGACGATTTAGGAACTGGAAGACTCGCCGGATTGCTACTGTGACAGCCAGCGTTAAGGGTTTTGGCTGGTGGTCCTTCAGAGTGAAAAGCCATCGATTCAGATGTGCCCACGATCCTCTTTACTAAGAGTTCTTGTGAGTTTTCGAGGTTACTTAGGATTTATTCTACGTGAGGTTTGGAGTCGTCGAGATCGATAGAGGTAGGTATGACAATGATCTTGAAGTTAGTTATCAGTACGCTTTCGTTATGTTGTGGGATGTTTGCGTTACTAATAAAGTCTTTGTTGCTCAATATTTTCAGAAATTTGCTATAATTATCGTCACGAGAAGGATTTGGTGTGAGATCTGGGGATTTGTCAGATGTGGTTGATGTAGGAGGATCGTCGATACCTAGTAGTAATCCATCTTTATCCAAGAGGTCTACAGAAGGTAGTTTATCGTCAAGGTCCAAGGAATCAGGAGGTGGTTGGATATCAAGATCGTCAAGAGTAAGAAGGCTGATTTGCGGTGTGGAATTTATATTCATTTTGGTTAGAAGTGGATGAAATAGGATCAGAGTCTGATGGTTGAATTGGGCTTACAGGATATCAGGATATGGGCGTCAGCAGCGGCATAAAGTTTTTCTTTCTGGTACTCGATTTCATACTCGTATTCTATTAGTTTTAGGTGCCATCTTTGTAACTTCCTACCAGGATTTTTATGATTAAACAACCACTTTAGTGGTCTATGGTCAGTAATGGTCTTGAATTTTCGTCCGTAGAGATATAGGCGAAAGATTTTACAACCGAACAAAATACCAAAGAGCTCTTTTTCAGTAGTATTGTAGTTACATTCGCTTTTGTTGAGGGCGCGAGAGGCAAAACGTCGGTGCTTCACGTCAGCTATATGTTCCTTCACGCGGGTTTTTTTAGATCTTTATTTGATATATGTAAAAAGATCTATAAAATCCCGCGTGAAGGAACATGTAGCTGACGTGAAGCACCGACGCTCCGGGAAGTCTGCAGTCTGTGAACATGTTCAAGATCGTCCCCACCATTACATTAGATTTGATAAACCACAAATCCTTGCAAAAGAACACCGATTCCTAACAAGGATGATACCTGAGGCTATTGAAATTAAAAAAAAATTAAATTTCAATAGAGAAGGTGGATGTGTGATCTGCTTGTGATCCTATAATTAACAAAATTAAACCCAAACCCAAGCACACCACTGCAAGACTTCATGATACTATAAGCTCGTTTTGCGTCAATCAGACCAAAAATTAATATTCAAAAACTGAAGGTAGCCGGAGTAACTATGACATTGGGACGTCAAACATCTCCGCCCCCCCCCCCCCCCGTGACCATGGGTGCTGTAAAGCACCCGAAACGTCGGGATTAAATAATAGAGGAGTAAATAATAGTTTTATTCAATCTTAAAACAATGATAACAAAGTTGAGTGAAGTCATTGGTAGTTAGCTGAATAAAAAGGACATTCTAAATTGTACACGTACTGCCAAAATGAATCGCGAATCCAAGCGTCCAAGATCTATAATAGTGTATCTAGTTTCGCCTAGGATTCTTGATGAAATGTTGGCGATGGCCTCTAAATACAACAAGGCGAACTCACAAAACAAACTGAATGCTACACATCTTGGATTAATAGGACACACTATTCCTGTTTTTGTTACTGAACATCTATACCCAGTGAATAAGGCTATTCATGCGGCGGAAAGACTCAAAGCAAAGGAGAGCGGATACAAATATGTGTAGGCGTAATGGCAGAGTGTTTATGAGGAAAACCGATGAGAGTGACTATATACTATATATTTTGGTAAAAAGTTTAGAAACCCTAAAAAACTTATTTAAGTAAATCTATTTGTTCCTTTCTTTTCTTATTGTATGTTATATGGTAAGGTTTTTTATAAAATACGTTACGCTAAAATTGTATTATCAAAATGGTAGTGGTCTTAATGTGGCCGTGTAAGGAAAAGGGGAGATCTCCCGCCGGGCAAGGTGTTCTGCCCGGGGAGTGGCCAAAGCTCCGTGTGATAGTTCGGAGATGTTCTATATATGCTGTTTATGATTCGGAATGTTGATAGCGTGATTTAAGCTTCGGTGTGTTTTGCTTGCGGCGCGACGACAGCGCCGCCACATCACCACCCTGCTCAGACCAGAGGTCGATAGTGCAATCCGATAGCCGGTGCGTCCTTAATGCCAGTGGGGAATGCATGCTGTGTGCGTAAGGGCAAGTGACACCGGTGCGAATGATATGCCGATGTGTAATGCATGCCGTACTACGCACTGGCAAGTGATGCCGGTAAGAACGATGTGCCGAAGCAAGTGCTGGAAGTCTGCCTTATAAATTTGCGGTGAGTCGAGATGAAGACAAGTTGGATTGGCTTGCAGGAACTTGACTGCAGAAGACGATTCTCAGTAGTGAATGGTAGGGGTTCTTGAGGATAATGACGAAGGCTTGAAGTTGTAGTTTCCGAAGGTTGTTGGTTGCGTGTTCAGATCACGTCGGGGTCACCACTGTGGTCGTGTAAGGAAAAGGGGAGATCTCCCGCCGGCAAGGTGTTCTGCCCGGGGAGCGGCCATCGCTCCGTGTGATAGTTCGGAGATGTTCTATATATGATGATCGGAATGTTGATAGCGTGATTTAAGCTTCGGTGTGTTTTGCTTGCGGCGCGACGACAGCGCCGCCACATTAAGACCAAAACACATGGTTTCTGTAATCAAGTATTATGTAACAACTATGAACTAATAATACTCACTGAGACCTGGCTAAATGATTCTGTTTCGAGTAGTGAACTTTTTTACCCTAGATATGTAGTATATAGGAGACATAGATCTTCTGCCAGTAGTACCCAGAAAGGGGGCGGGGGATTTTAATAGCAGTATTATAAATCAATCAGGAATATAAATCGAAGCGTTTAAAAGCTTGGAAGTCGGATCTGGAGGATCTATGGGTTTTAGTCGAAGCGCCAGTTTCATACTCTATTTATTAAATTGCCTTCTGTGCCATTTATTTACCCTCCTGTAAAAAGTGTAACTTGTGATAAATTTTATGACACAAAATGTGTAGTGTGTGATTTTAATCTATTTTTCATAAATTGGAGATTGTTCAAAAGATCCTGCAAAATGCTGCTTTCCACTGGTAGTCAGTCATTTATTGATTTTTTAAACTTCAATGATTTGAAGCAGTACAGTCGTATAAAGAATCAGAGTTTACTTAAATTCGTTAAATAGAACAAATGATTTGGTTATTGCAAATTTACCAAACTGTTTAGTAGAGCAGGCACTTTGCCCCTCAGTAAAGTTGACAAGCACCATCCTTCTCTTGACATAAGTGAATGAATGACGTAAGATTACATTATAATAATGAAAACGTAAATTTCTATAGAGCTGACTATGGTAGTATTTGTAAAGAATTAGCGAGTTGTGATTGGGTCAAGCTACTTGACGTGTTAACAGATGTAAATAATATGCTACAAATTTTCTAAAAGAAAATTCGGGATATTATAAAAAAATGGGTCTCCAATAAATCGTCAAAGAACGACAACTACCCACCTTGGTTTGATCGGAATCTAATTAGAACGCTAAAAGAAAAGTATAAAATTAGGTGTCGTCACAAGAAATATAAAAATCCTAGAGATGAGCTTGAACTGCAATTGCTGAGTAAAAGATGTACGTATATGGCCATAAATTGCTCAATAAATATATAAAAGTAACAGAGTGTGACATAGCGAAAAACCCAAAACTGTTTTAGTCTTTTGTCAAGGCGAAACGTGGTGGTTCAGGTGCCTATCACCTAGACTGACGGTACGACAGTAACTTCTGATGGAGTGGAACTTATGAACTTTTTTCTTCACACTTTTCATCCGTCTACTCTGAGAATACTGAACTTAGTGAACAGGATTATGTTTATGACCATTCGGAGTCCTTGAAATTAATAGAAATTAATAGCCTTCACTTACCACAGCTGAAAATTGATCATGATACCCTATTAAATAAATTAAAAAGCATGAAATGTAATAAAGGAGCAGGTCCTGATGGAATCCCTCCAGTGTTGGTAGTTAGATGTGCTGAACACCATGTTAATACATTATTAATTATATTCAATTTTTCTTTTTGTGCTGTACGCGAAATAGCTAAAATCGTTCCGGATCATAAAACAGGTAGTGAGGATTATGTAAGAAATAACAGGCCGATCTCTATACTATCAGTCTTTGCTAAATAATTTGAGTCAATTATTTATCCTTATATTCAGAGACATAATATCAATCTTTACTTAACCACTAGCCAACATGATTTCGTTAAATCTAGGTCTACGAGCACTAATTTGGTACATATTACGGAAATACTAATTGAAGCATTTGATGCGGGAAAACAAGTCGACGTAATATATACTGATCTTAGCAAAGCATTTGATCGGGTCCCACATGACATATTAGTACGTAAGTTAGCTACCTATGGTATTACTGGTAGTATGTTAAAATGGCTAAAATCGTATTTAAATGATCGAGCGTTTTTTGTAGTGGTGAATGGATATCAGTCAGGTTTAATAAATATTAATTTCGGTGTGCCCCAAGGGTCTCATCTCGGACCGATTCTGTTGGGGGTGTTCGTGAATGAAATTCCAGAAGTGATGAAATGCACTCACGTGTACTTGCATGCGGATGACTTAAAAATTTGCAAGACGATTGTAGAAGTTAACGATTCGACAAAACTACAGAACGATTTTGATCAGCTGATTAAATGGTGCAAAGTAAATCGTATGGACTTAAACATTAATAAATGTTTCTGTGTGTAATATGCGGGAAAAAGTAACACTATCGACTATAGCTATCACATTGGATATAACAAAATACTGCAGTTAGACCAAATTAGAGACCTCGGCGTTATATTCGATAAAAAATAACAATTATACTCTACATTGAAAACATTACTAAACGTGCATCTAGGATGTTGGGTTTTGTCATAAGACATATCAAAGTCTTTCGAAGCGTTAAAATTAAAATTCTTTTATTTAACAGTTTGGTAAGAAGTATATTAGAGTACTGTGCTGTAGTCTGTTGACCTCATTGTGCTACACATTCACTGAAAATCGAGCGGATCCAAAAAAGATTTATAAGACGTTTGGCTTACGCAAGTGGATTTAGAAGTTATAAGAAGCGTGTATCATATGAAAATAATTTGATCTATTTCAAAATGATTTCTCTAGAAAACCGCAAGGATATTATTGATTTGATTTTTACTTCCAAAATTATTACTGGTGTTATTGACTGTTCTGAAATTTTAAGTAAAGTTAATATGTGCGTTCCCTCTCGTTATCCGCGTTATGCTCGTAAGATTACACCATTGACTAGACCATATCGAAGAACAGTGTTTGCCTCCAATTCTCCAATTGCTAGAATGAGTAAAATTGTTAATAAATTTAAAAATAAAATTGATATATTTTTCGACCCTCCTAACAAGCTCCGTCGCACCTTAAGAGACCATCTTTTGTAATATTTTATAAAAAATGTTCTTTCCTTTCCGCTTCTATATATTTAAGTACTGTATTTCGTTATCATTTTTTTAAATCATTCTTTATCCTAGAAATATAGGTACACGGTGCTGAGAAAGTTATTTGCATGTTGTATCCGCCAGTAATAATTTGTACATTTTAGTTCTTATCGCTTCATTGTATTTAATTAGCATATAAGGAATGATACAAATGTTTGTGTATCAATAAACAAAAAAAGGCCCTTTTAGAAGCGTCTTCCTCATTGATCAAAATCCGGTAATATCCTGACGCAAAATCAAGGGTTGAGAAGTATTTGCTCTGTAGCAGCAGATCTAAAGTTTCAAATGTCTGTGGTGTAGGGTAGCTGTCTCCAACGGTGATATCGTTTAGTTTTTGATAATCGATAATCGATAACTATACGCCACTTTTGCTATCCGGATACATCGATTTTTTTTGGGACAATCCAAATTAGTGTTTTATGTAGTAGTTTTATGATTCCCTGGTCGAGCATTTGGTCAATTTTTTTTTTGATTTCTTGTTTGTGTACCTCTGGGAACCGATAAGATTTTACATTTATTGGATTTTGATCGCTAGTTTTTATGTTATGCTTAAGGGCATTTGTGCGGGAAAGTTTATCACCGGGAATAAAGAATATATCCGAGTATTCAGAGCAGACATCATGAAGAGCGTTTGCCTATTCGTGATTGAGGTAAGAGGTTCTAAGGAGGTTTAATACTTCTTGTGTTCAGATGTAAGAGTTCGTGTTTTTTAAATGACAAACTGTGTGAATATTTACTGAATCAAAAGAACTTAACGGAATTAGTGTAATAACAGATTTGAATGTATGGTTATACGAGTTTCAGAAGTACGTTATTTTTTTTGATTTCTTTGACTGCAACTAAGCAGTTAGCGATTAGTAAATCTTGATAATTTTGATCTAGTACGAGTCCTTCCTTCACTTCAGGGTTGGAGACAGAGCATTCTATGACAGTTTCAGACCTGGGAGGAATTACATAAGTAGGTTTATTGAAATGTAGCTTTATTTCCTTTTCACCTATTTTCAAAGTTTCATGAATGTAATCGATTGTGCAGCCAAAAGTGATTAGCATATCCGTACCAACTATACTATCATAAGGTAAGTTTGTTTGAGGTATTTTATGGAATCTATGTGTGATATTATTTTTATCATTTTTTTATCTTAAGTGGAAATTTACCCATTGCTTGAGCAATGGGGTCAATACCCTTTAGAAATATTATTTCTGTTGCGGTTTCAACTGGTATTTGTATAGAGGGTCGTTTTGGTAGGCTAACAGTTGCGCCAGAGTCTATAAGGAGAGATAAGGTAGTATCCGACAATGAGGAATGCACAAGGATATGGGTTAACCTTTCTTTAACGGATCAATATTAATTTCATAAATTCTGGTTTCAGGAATAAGACGAGGAGGAGATTGAGTCTAAGGTAGATTAAGCATGTGCGGAATGATTTATTTTACGTTTGGCGAGGCTGGTGAATACAGAGGATACAGCGGTGCGACTAGTCTACGAGTTCTATTGTAAGTGGGAACGGAGGATACAGCGGATATAGCGACTTTTACGCGGAGCACACGTGTGAGTACAAGTTACTATGGACAACAATAAAGAGCGTGAAGTTTGGACACGGGTTATAGAAGTATATGAAGATCGATCCCACGTGTGAGATGAAACCACAAACAATATATTAACCAAAATTGAGACAACAAACATTTGAGTTAATGTTTCGCGAACTTAAAGTGGACATCGATATATTAATTTTCCAAAAATTTTCAAAACATGCGTATGACACGCGCCAAATATTACACCTCATTTATGAGTGGCACCACCCTAATGGCAGAAAATGTCGTGGATGCTCTCATTTATTTAGATTCACCACTTGCTTAGCGGGAAATCATCGATTATATTCAACAAAGCCTTATCTGATTGGATAAAAATATTTCGAAATGATGAAGTTAAGGCAGGATCTTGATAATACGAAATTTAAAAAAACCACTACCTCCTACCAAATCATTTTTTTTTATAGAAGAGGGGGCAAACGAGCATGCGGCTCACCTGATGTTAAGTGACTACCGCCGCCCATGATCAACCGCAACACCAGGAGAATTGCGGGTGCGTTGCCGGCCATATATATTATTAGGTACTTAACGGCTCTAAGACCCCATACCGTCCCGTAAGTATCGTAAAAGACATGACATAACATAAACACTCGCGCCTGTCACCCAGAGGGGTAGGCAGAGAATACAGACTTCCATTTGGCACGAACCTGACACACCTCTTTAGCCTCCTCCACATCCATATATCCACGCATACATGGTCGTCGGTTAAGGGTACTCCTAATTTGGTCCGTTTTCAATATGTCGCCAATTTGGTCGATAAACTTTCGCCTAGGACGTTCCTTTCCGACTCTGCCGATCACTTCTGCAACATAAATTTTCTTTGTCCCTCTTTCCTCATTCATTCTTTCCACATGCCCAAACCACCGAAGCATTCCTTTCTCAATCTTGGTCACAACATCATCTTGCAAACCACACTCTTCTCTTATCACACAATTTCTCATCCTGCCATTCAGATTCAGCCCTAAGATACTCCTTAACGACCGCGTTTCTACTGCGTTTATTCTACTCTCATGCTTCTTCTGCCATACCCAACTTTCAAATAGGGACCAACACAGCGTTGTAAATTGCCAAACGTGCCTATTTTGACACATTCCGTCTTTTCACAATAGAGTGTAGGGCCTCATTTACTCTATTTCCTGCTTTCGCTTGTCGTTCTATATCCTTATCGTATCTCCAATCCCTGCTAAATACGCATCCCAAATATACAAACTCATCTACTTGCTCGATCAACTCCCCTTCTGTTCTTATTTCACATATCGTTTTACTTTCTTCTCTTTTAAAAACCATAACTTTCATCTTACCTGCGTCACAGCGGTGACACTCCCTGTACGTGAGAGCTTAAGCGCCGGTGACCTTGAGTCGAAGCGTGTAACGATAGGGTTGATATCAAACCGAAGTGGAATATTATAGACTTGTACCAAAGAAGATACATAGTAGGTATGTGTTATATATTATGTAAACTTATGTATTTGGGTAGTGAAGGATACGTTTAATTTTAAAAACTTTTATTAAATGAGGAATATTAAAACTTCCTACAAAACCAAATATGCACGACAGTCATTGAGTTACAATACCTTGTAACTCAATGACGACAGTTAATGGTAATCTTAAATAATTAACCAACACTTAGTATTTCGGTACGCAATAATCAGTATTACCTACTATCCTTTAAAAATAATTTACTCTTATATATTTTTGAATTTTTCGATAAATTTTTTAATTTTCATTATTATTTCTAACAATTGCAAAAATTAGTAGCATGTATATTTTTTTAGAAAATCCAAAGGTATGCAGGTTTCCTGGGACATGGCGGCCAACAAATTGTTCCCTATGTGTTGAGGAGATAAGTCATTTCTATTTCTAATGAAATAATCCATAAATAAAACAATGAACAAATACAAAAACGATATAGATGTCTAAAATTTCTTGACTCTCTAGTGGTATTTTTAATAGTGTATATTTCAGTTAATGTAATATAATAAAATTATTGGCGGTATATTAGTTTTATTGTCATGGTACTTCCCCATAATTCTTGTTAAGATCATATCGACTTTCATTAAAATGAGTTCACATATTTTTAGGTATCATAAAACATTATTAAAAATTAAACTAACAAAACAATTGCCCTTGTTTTGTGCAGTGGAATTTATTTTAATTGTAATCACTTAAAATCAATTGCCATGTATACTTATACATATACTATAATATCATTTATTTAATAACAACGTTAATATTTATCAAAGCATATAAACCTAGCGTACACGGCTATAAAAACTAATAAAGTCACTTGGTAACATAAACTTAATACCTACATGAATACAATAGTAATATGTAGTAATATTCATATATTAATTGAAATATTATATCACTTGACGAATATATTCATATTAACTAATATTAACAAATATCGGTATTACTACTAGCCCTCGGCCAGGGCAGCCGGCGACTGCCCGTTCCACGCCCCGCGCGCCTCTCAAGGTCCCCGCACGGATCCAGACACCCACATAGCTGCAAGCGATTTTACGTGCACACATGCCTAAGTGTCGTTTCTTTTCGCGTAGTGTATATATTCTTTGCTTGCGTTCACCTTCATACCCCTTTCTTTTAATGATCTGTTCATTTATGTAAGGCCGTTTTCTCACTACGCCAAACCAACACGACATCAACACAACATTAACAGTTGTGTTGATGTCGTGTTGTCCATCCCTTTTTCACTAGCACGACTCCAACACAACACGACTGTCACATTTTGTGAAGTTCATTTGTCGAGTACGCACGCAATTATGTGTCCTGCCTTCAATGAATGACAACTGTTAGCTACTTTACTACTTAAGAAGGTGAAGGCGGAGAAAGAATTGTTGGTTTCACCCTTTACTACGTGAGAGATATGTTGATGGAGCATTTTACGTGCTCTTTGATAAGCTACGGGAGCACGAAAATAAATTTTTCAACTACTTACTTTCGCATGTCTATAGCAACATTTGATTATATACTTCACTATATGAATGATGCCATATTACGTCAAGACACAAAAATGAGAAAATGCATACCGCCGAAAGAAATGCTTGCTGTTACAATAAGGTAAAACTGTTTTACTAAGATACTTTATTTTTTTTTTGTCAAAATTTTGGTTTAACAGTGCTTGTATAGATGATGTAGCCACCTGTGTTTCGTCACTTGTAGTAGATGTATTTGGGTATAAACGTTGGTTCAGTGTACTGACGAGGAGTAGCGATATATGAATTTGATGAATACGGAGACTCTGGGGATGCAATATTGTTTGAGTTCACAGACAAATTAGAGTATGTAGATTGTTGTGGAGACGGGTCGATGTGGAATGGATTACGATTACGTTTGCAGTATTTATTTACGACTTGCATAATTTCAATTCTGAAATCCATTTTGTCATCAGGATTTTTTTATCGTTGGCAATAATGACATAAGGAACGCGTGGTCATCGTCAACCAGTTCTTCTTTTTTTTGGCGATTTAGAACGAATTGCATTTAAAATTTCTTTGTCAACAGGATTCATTTTTACGCGTTTGTTTGTAGAAGGCTGTATTGACGAAGGGGTATTGTGAGTACTGTGATCGTCTTCAGAGTCATCCTTTCTAGACGAAACACTAGATTCGGTTACATCTGGTGTCATATTCTTCAACAGAAACTGCAACATTTCGCTGTACATGTACTTTTTCTTGGTGCTTTGTCCAGATGTAGTTTTTAAAGATCGTTGGAAACCTTCTCGAATGCGAGTCCATTTGTCATAAATGTGGTTGACTGTAACAAAAATTATTTCTCTCTTTATAGGTATTTAGCAAGCGGAAATACATTCACGGACCTGCATTATCACTACAGATTGAAATAACAACAATAAGGACAATAGTGAAAAATTATTTGTTGCCAAATATGGATTTTGTTTTACGAACAATATCTTGGAGATCCTACTACTGCAAAATGGATATCAATTGCAAATGGATTTAAGCTAAAAGTGCACTTTCCCAACTGTGTAGGTGCTGTTGATGGAAAACATATCAGAGTACAAAAATTTCCTAACTCGGGTTCCATGAATTTCAACTATAAAGGATACCATTCAATTGTGTTAATTGCCATAGTTGACTCTGATTACCAATTTGTCTATGTGGATATTGGTGCATATGGCAAAGATTGTGACTCGACTATATTTCAGAATACTGATTTCCATGAGCTGCTTATAGCGGACAATTTAAATATTCCAAGCTCGGCACCTCTGCATGCATCTATGACCAGTAGATTACGGCATGTTCTAGTGGGAGATGAGGCTTTCCATCTAACTAGACACGTATTGCGTCCTTATGGTGGTCATAATCTGGACGAAAAAAAATATTCAACTATCGTCTTCGACGTACACGTAGGCACGTAGAATGTGCTTTTGGCATATTGGCTAACAAATGGCGTATATTTCATCGCCCTTTAAATGTCTCAAAACAATTCAGCAAAGAAATCGTGAAAGCAAGTGTAGTTTTGCACAATGTAGTTCGCCAGAAAGATGGATACAGAAATGAAGATTTATTAACACTTCAAACTCCAGGCGGTATACAAAACATACAGATCGCCGGGAATACGCGGGGAAATCGTACTGCTAATGATATAAGAAACCAATACGCAGAATACTTTGTAAGCGAGGTAGGTTCGTTGCCCTGGCAAATGGATAAAATATAAGCAGCGGTGGATCCAGGATTCGCTTTGAGAAGCGTGTATTCGGTTGGGGGGGAGGGCTATACCTGCTTTTTTATCAATTAATTTTCGCTACCATAAATACATCGGTTTATTTATACACGGTGTGTGTCGACCCGAAGGTTTTCGTTCAATGATTATATCGAAATATAGCCCCCACCCCCATCTGGGTCCTCCGCCGAATATCAGGACCAACTACTCTTCACATCACATCGCAGAACGCTCACAATGTAATCTGAACCAAAATACCAGCTTCTATTAACGTTGAAACATCTTATTTAAACTTTTTTCCATTATTAATTAGATGAAATAAAAAAAAAAACAATTTCTAGACACGCGCGAAAATCTATCGAATAAATCCGACTCCATCTTGAGGTAGATGGACGCCCTGCCAGCGATAGAATAAGTTGCCGGATTTGTGAATTAGCGTGTCCTACTCTTCTCTTCGGACCTCAGGCAATCCTGTAATATTCCGGTGCAACTTGTTTATCCCTTCTTCGAGCTCCAGTATCTTCTCATTAGTCCTCAGGGTGCGTGCATTGAATGTTTCCAGGTCAAGTCGTCTTATGTGGCAACAGAACCTACACCGGAAATTTTTAGTACCCCTTACACAAAAGAATCTCTTTACAAATATATTTTTATATTGACATTGATCCAATATCCAATATTTTTCGCGGAGAACCGACCGAAAACTTTCTTTGTTTTTTTTGTAGACTTATTATTTTAAAATGTTTGCTATGTTTTTAAAAATTACACACGGTACTAATTTTCAAGGTTCACATAGTAAAATTAAGTACATTTTAAGCGAAATACATTTACGCATATTTAGTGACCATTTCATAGGTATATTATACGAAGTCAATGCTCCGTCTCCCTGGTGCTCTAATCTAAAGGCCCGAAAACTTTCAACTCGAGTTACAAAATTGTCTTCAGTGACTAGACTGCAATACAGGGACGATGTGAGTGACAAGCTCGTGGAAACTGTCCATGCGGTTGGAGCTATGCTCTGCAAGACCCGTCGCATAAAAACTCAAAAACTCTCCGATAACAATCTTAATCTCATGGCAGTTAGACGGGAATGGGAATGGATCTGCAGTCTTCAGCAGATATGACATCTTACGGGTAACTTACAGATAGATCTCTAAATGACGACTTAAAGGACATAACATGACAATCTTCTGTTACAATTTATTGGCATTATTTTACCCTTTCCGTCAGTCACTGTTGTGGCAGGGTGTTCCGACCGAGGCCGTCCTTTAGCAAAAACTTTCTGTAACCGTTGTGGCTGGCTGGCCCAAGAAGTGTATGCTGTTGATTGATTGTGAAGTTCAGTATGTATTCGTCGATGCTCAATATCATTCGTCGGTAAGATCACGGCCGGTTCACCATTTTGGCAAATGATGTTGCCGAAAGAAAATAGCCCGCTAACTTCAGGTGGGCGATATGATCCGGGAAGTGCACTTAACGCAATTGTAGATGTATATGAGTTGTCTGCATATAATGTAGCTCCAAGTGTCGTTTTAGGAATACCTCACATAGAAACTAGCATGTCTTTACACAAATGCATATTTTAAAGGAATAATTGTAGAATGGTAAATCGTTAATAAAAGAAATACATAGTAGTAGAAGAGCCGTGGTAGCTCAGGAGCTAAGCGCTTGTTGTAAATTTCACTGAGCGCGAACATCATGGGTTCAATTCCTGCCACACCAATGAAAATGTGAATTGCAATTTGAAGTGCTGATTTATTACGTGCTCGGCGGTAAATGAAAACATTTTAATGCATGTTGCATGTCTGAGAATTAAAAAATGTTTCGAAGAGATGTGAAGTCCGTCAACAAGCATTGTAGTACCGCGGTGGATATACCTTGCTCTAAAGCCGTTTTCAGAAATGAGAAGAGGCCTGTGATCTGGTGAGAGTGAGATGTTATTATAGACTGAAACTTTCTTTTACTAACAGAAGGACTATAATATATTGTATTTAAATTTTTAATGAAAAAGTATGTAATACTTAAATCAATTGTATAAAATTTTATTTAACTGTTCATAAAATATATTTTATATAAGATAGCTTTATATGTACATATTATCACTTGTTATGCACAAGTTTTTTAAAATTTCTGATGGCGATGGAATACTTTTATCGTCTGGCATAGAATCAATTAGATCTTCGATATTTGATTCAAATATTTGATATTTTTGCCTATCATTTGTATTATCTATTATTTCTTCAAAAGAATTTGAATTTTGAATATTTTCAGGATTATTTTCCTTAAAAACTTCTGCAATTATTGTAAAACTGTCGGAATCCATGTCTTCTAAAGATAATTTCGATCCAGTACGAACTAGTTCTGCGTTTGCTTCGGAAACTTCCAGGTAATTAATATTTCTAATCTCTTCATGTTTCGAAATGGTCTCATTCGAACCACTATATTTCTTTTTCAATTTTTCCACGAGATCACCAGTCTGCCTTATTACAGTTCCAGGTGGTTGAGCTTGACATTTATGAGTTCTTTGAGAAACCTGAAGCAAAAAATACAATAAAATAAATGTGACAAAAGAGATTATAGTTCACCTGAAGACATGAATTACTTCATTGCAAAGTAAGAATATGTGTGACACTCCAGATGATTTTAACGCGAGTAACGTACAAACAAAAAGGGCTACAGATATTTCGTAACGCCTGAAATGAAATTTACATCTCAATGCCTTTAAAACAACGCCAAATGAGCATACGGCTCACCTTCCATCAGAGAAATTAGTAAGAACTTTTAGAAAGGACGTAGTAGAGCCATGCTGCATCCATAATGGGTTTTTCAACAAGAACTTTGTTTTTCAATCGGGGCAACACCAACAACATGACAGTTTTGACATTTAGTTTTTTGACCTATTCGTAGCAGATGCTTTGGCATTTGCTACAATGAATTCAATTTCGCTCGAAAATCTCATTAAAATAATTAAAATCCATTATGAAAATTTCGTAAAATTCGTGATATATTCGGACAACATAATCGTCCTCCTGAGACCACTATTAAGTATTTGGTCGCTAAATTTGAATCGACAGGCTCGGTACAAAATGTGCCAACACTAACGCGTGTTCGACCGGGTCGTTCAACCGAAAACATCGCAGCCGTGAGCCACAGTGTTGAAGAAGATCCAAATTTGTCAATTCCTCGACGTTCTCAACAATTGGGGTTATCCAAAACCACCACATGGCGAATTTTGCATAAGGATTTGACTTTGAAGCCTTACAAGATTCAACTGGTGCAGGAATTGAAGCTGACCGACCATTCACATCGCCGTAGATTCGCTCAATTCATTCAGGAACAGCCCGCTGGTTTTTCTGAAAAAATCATTTTTTCAGACGAAGCCCATTTTCACTTGTCAGGGTAAGTCAACAAGCAAAATTGGGCATTTGGGCTTCTGAAAATACTAAAGCGATTATTGAAAAGCCTTTGCATGCTCAACGTGTCACTGTATGGTGCGCTATGTGGTCTGGAGGCGTGATTGAGCCGTTTTTTTCGAAGATGAGGCTGGAAATGCGGTAACAGTCAACGGATCACGCTATCGCCTCGACTGGCCTGTTGGTCTAGTGGTTAGTAACCCTGACTGCTATGCCGGAGGTCGTGGGTTCGATTCCCACCCAGGACAAATGTTTGTGTGATGAGCACGATCATTTGTTCTGTGTCTGGGTGTAATTTATCTATGATATTTATGTATTTAGAAATATATGAGTATGTTTATCAGTTGTCTAGTACCCATAACACAAGCTCTGCTTAGCTTGGGACTAGATGGCGTTGTGTGTGATAGTTGTGGAATATTATGGAATATCGCGAGATGTTAACATCTCAATTTTGGCCTATTATTGATGACATCATCGAATCGATAAATTTATTGCAAACCAAATTTACCGAATGCATAATTTCACGAAATTCAGCTGTTAAATGGCCAGCCAGATCGTGTGATTTAACACCACTGGATTATTTTTTGTGGGGCTATGTTAAGGACAGAGTCTATACGGAGCCAATCAAATCGATCGCGGCCTTAAAATTCAAAATCCGTGACGTGATTAACGAAATAGACCCGCCATTTTGCCAAAAAGTGATTAAAAACTTTGATGAAAGAATCGACATCTGTCAGCGTGGTCATGGTGGACATTTTCCAGATATCATTTTTCATTCATAATTGCCAAACTTTTCTCTTCGTAATACAATGAAAATTTGAATCATCTTCATCTAAACTCTTTGTTTTATTTTGTTTTAGAAAACAAAGTTCTTGTTGAAAAACCCTGTATTATGTTTGTAGCTGCATTTATATTGCGGTTGGCTCGATCAGGGAAGGACCACGCTCTCACATAATACTATAGTGAAATTTCAGCTTAACTCTGCTAATGCTGCTGTGTTTCGTGTAGTGTGTGTAGAAAACCAGAGACCCCTTTTGCTGAAAATGAGGCGTTCTACTTTAGCTCTCAGGGATAACAACGCATTCTGCGTTAAGTGGAAAACTAAAAAAATATGATAAATTCTGATGACAAACTATACTTAAGTTGCACAATCAATAGGATGCTAAATAATAGATACACGAAAAAACAAAATTTTTCATACGATCCCTCGTGAGATAGATCTAATAAATATTGAATCAATTTCGCTATCAAAATGTATTAGAGAAGGCAATGATTTCATGACGATAATTTAACAGTTATTTGGTTAATTCAACAGGACATTATTTTGTGACAGTGTTCCAAAGCATAGGCACAGCAAACAGCGTCTTAGTGAATCATATCTATGTTTTTGGAAGGAGTGTCCTGCAAATAGTTCGTATTCGAATCCATAGGAGAATTTGTGGCACGAGGTTAAGATGAAATTGTCGAACATTATGACACATTTGTAGAAGGTTTTACATATATTTTTTCTAGATTGTACAACCGATGCGTGTTGCCAGTTATGACTTATCGATCTGAGACGTGATCTTTCACTGCTGGCCGTATGAGGACGTTCAAGGTTACTTGGCGAGCTATGGAGTGGGCTATGCTCAGGGTTTCTATTCGTCGTAAACTTAGAAATGAGGATATCCGCAGTAAGCTGAAGTGGCAATGGGGCGGCCATATAGCTTGAAGAACCGACAACCGATGGAGAAAAAGGTTCTCGAGTGGCAGGCTCGTACCAGTAGGCGTAGTGTATGGCGACACCCCACTAGATAGAGTGAGGACCTGGTAAGACATGCAGGAAGTCGATGGATGCAGGTGGCTCAGGACCGTGCTTTGTGATATTCCTTCGGGGAGGCCTATGTATGTGTTTTTATACAAGGGTGTTAAGCGTTATCCACGCAATCAAATCGCACAAAATCATTTGGTGTTGTGTGAGTAGTTACGATGTAACAGTTCTGGCGCACTTGTAGAGAGGTTGTACCAGTTCTGGCGCACTGAGTCAGAAGTTGTACAAGTACGACGTTCGTCGATTCACGATCCTAAAAAAAAAAAAAAAGAGGTTTTGGCATGCTCTGATCACGAATCTGCGGTCCATTTTTGCGTAGGATGCACGGTTCCGGAGATGTGCAGATCAATTAACTCTTATCTAATTGATATCCGCTTCGAGCCTCCACCGTCATTAACGCTCTATTGTTCTTATCTACTTATCTATTGTTGATTGACTACCGTCATTATCTACTATTCGTCAGCGTGTGGTTCGGCTTATGCTATTGTATTATACTCCTTTGTTCCTATCTACAACACTAATCTGAATCATCAATAAAACACATTACCTAATTTTGTTAAAATTTTTATTTATAATACAAAATCTTATTACTTATTATCTATAAAATAGGAGCGAAACATCTCATCCACTAACATATCGTCGTACAATGTGTTCTCTGTAAATATACTCGTAAAACTATGCATTGAACATCCCTGAAACTTATATAGCAAATACATTAAGCAATATTCGCCACAAACTGAAGTCCTATCAACATTCCAGTTCCATCTTTTACAATTTCGTACAGGTGCCCGTCCATATGAATCAAAATATTCACCGACGTCATTCGTATCGATATATAAAGCTACCCTATGTGACCCTGGTTTATCATCTGTACCCAAATTGCATATTACCTAGTCAGGTCATAAATTCTATCACATGTTTAATATAAAATAATTGAAACAAGTTTATTCATTATGTAACCATTTATATACCAAAATGAACTTAACAAAACATAGATTCTTATGGCACTATAGTTTATTCAAAATGACCTCCGTAATTTTGAATACAGGCCTTCAAACTGCGCGGCCAGTCGTCTATCGCAGCCCGAACGAGGTCCATGTCATATCGGCGGCTGCCTTAATCAAGGATGTCTTGAGTGACTCCAAATTGGGATGAGGCTTTGAGCACGCCTTTTCCTCCAAGTGTTGCCATATCTTGTAATCTAACGGATTCAAATCTGGACTGGTCTTTGTGTCGGATGAAGTCGATTTCACGCGCCGCCAGCCAGTCTTTTTTTTTTTGTTTTTAAAGAACGTTACCTCCACACTAGGTTTTTCTCCTGTATCGTGGGGGCAGTTTACAAACACAAATTTCACAAGGACAAACATCCAAACTCGGAACAATTACTTGTAGGTCGTACAAATACTTGTTCCGTGCGGGATTCGAACCCGTGACCCCCAAGCGCAGCCACTCATTGCTAAGCCACTACGCCACGGAGCTGTCAAAAGTCTTGTGTGCTCTTCGCTCTATGAGCTGACGCCGAATCTTGTTGGAATACCCAGTGCCTGTTATTGAACATGGTATGAGAAACAGGTTACACAAGGTTCGTCAGGACTGTATTTTGATACACAACTGCATTCGTTTTTAACCTTTCTCACAAAAATGTACCTCTGTTAAGCCCCAATAACAAACTCCCAACCACACCATGAGCGAGGATGGAAAATGACCCCGTTGGACACGCGGAATACGGTTGCTCGCTTCTTCACTACTGTGTGCGTACACCTTATCATTTTGTTTGTTGTAGCTCTCTTCTACGGTAAAAATTTTTTCATCCGAAAAAAGAATTTCCCGATATTTTTTTCCCGCGTACCGCTTCAACAAAGCGCGGCATCTCTTCAGTCTCAGATCCATTAGACGAGCATTCAAACGATGTCCTGTTTTTCTTCGATATGCCCGAAGCCCTAAGTCTTCATTTAACGCCGTGGTTCTGCTTAACCCCATCTGAAGGGCCAACAGTTTCTGCTTACGTTTGGGATTTCTTTGAATTCGCACCTTTACAGCTTTTATCACCGCTGGAGTCCTAGCAAATCGAGGGCGACCACTTCTTGACCTGTCATCTACACTAGAGTATTAATTGTATCGTTTGATGGTACGATAAACGAATCTTTTGGTTATATTCAAATTTTTCAGTATATCAAAAAATTTAATTGGCACGTAATCGCAACTGCAACACGGTCTTTTTTAAGCGTCCACTCCATATGTAAAAATGAGTAAAATTCTAAAAAGTATACAGTTTTATTTTCATGAACAATTCGAATTCAATAAACTTTTTTGTGGCCAGCATTCTAAAAGAAAAGTTTTTACTGTGTGACAATACTTATGACCTGACTAGGTATATACGTTGGTACGTGGGTGTACATGGGCAGTCAGTCAGTAGCAGAATAAACATTATTTTCTAGACTGGGGTGAATCTTTTTCAGATGTTGTTGTACATCTAGTGTATCCACGATATTACTGCTATTAGTAGATTACTACAGTACAATCTACTCAATGACTAACATAGGAATGATCAATTATGTGATTTCTAAATATTAAGTTGCATTTTTTCTGTTATACGAGTCATCAATACACTGAATAAGACGCAACACGAAGAATGTGAGATAAGGTTGTTGACGCATAAAGTTGTTATCAATTCTACTGTAGAAATTCTTTAGATTAGAATTATTACTTACTGGTACTATATAAGACCAAGCAACTGCAGTCATGGAGTTAGTGTATGGTCGTTTGACCGCAGTGTATCTATCAATAATACATTTGTGTTACTTCAACGCATCAAAGGCCATAGATGTAAGTGTTTAATCTATTGACAAACTTACTTTTCTTTCTGTTATTTTTTTACGTGTGTATGATTTTGAACGACAGGCCTGTTGGTCTAGTGGTTAGTGACCCTGACTGTTATGCTGGAGATCGTGGGTTCGATTCCCACCCAGAACAAATGTTTGTGTGATGAGCACGATCATTTGTTCTGTGTCTGGGTGTAATTTATCTATAATATTTATGTATTTAGAAATATATAAGTATGTTTATCAGTTGTCTAGTACCCATAACACAAGCTCTGCTTAGCTTGGGACTAGATGGCGTTGTGTGATAGTTGTGGAATATTATTATTATTATTTAGTGTTAACAAATTATATTTAAATATTTTGTGTGTGTATATGATTAAGCCGTGGTAGCTCAGATGGTTAGCGCAAGCTGTAAATTTTACAGTACGTAACGCGGGTTCGATCCCCGCCGACACCAATTAAATTGTTAATTGCAATTTTATGTGTTTATTCTATTGACACACTTACTTTTCTTTCTGTTATTTTCTTACGTGTGTATGATTTAGTGTTAACAAATTATATTTAAATATTGTGTGTGTGTAAATGATTAAGCCGTGGTAGCTCAGATGGTTAGCGCAAGCTGTAAATTTTACAGTACGTAACGCGGGTTCGATCCCCGCCGACACCAATTAAATTGTTAATTGCAATTTTAAGTGCTGATTTACCACGTGCTCGGCGGTGAAGGAAAACATCGTGAGGAAACCTGCACGTCTGAGAAAATTTCGAAGGCATGTGAAGTTCGCCAACACGCATTGAGACCGCGCCGCGGACATTTCCTAGCCATAAATACAAAGACAATAGCAGAAAGTAAAAAGTTAAAAAATACTTTTTTAACAATGACAGTCATTAGTTGATCATTAGTGAATGTGATTCTGTTTTCTTAAATTACAGGAAGAAAAGAGCAGAAGGAAGAAATGGGATGATGGGAAGTAATGAAGAATGAATTGTTATGTGAAGTTTGTTGGAACAAACATATTTTAGTCACGTGTAAATACTTTTAACATTTTGGTTCAAAATGACACAAAATCTAAAAAATATTAGATACATCATCGACATGGACGGATTTTACATTACATATCCTCATAAACATTTTCAATGTAGAGAAATGGCTATTCTAGACGTAAAACTATCTAATAAAAATGATTCGTTTATCGATCATTATTTGTTTCGGCCAAGTTGTCCTTTCAATTATTTGTCGCAAAAAGACAAAAAAACTGTTCGTTATTGTGAAATACACGTGCACGGCATTCCATATTTTGATGTCACCGAAGAATTAAAATGTGCCTACAAACAAGAGAACATCATTCCCATATTAAATTGGTATATTAGAAATTTGTGCAAAGACGAAGTGATCGCATACAAAGGTGGTTCAACAGAAAAACAATTTTTAAAAATGTTGACGACGAATGATAGAATTTTTAATATTGAAGAATACAAATGTCCAAAATACAATGATTTGGTAAATGTCATAAATTTAAACAAACGTTATGTGTGTAATAATCATATATTTGCAAAAAATAATCACAAAATTTTACATTGTTCTTTTGACGAAGTGTGGGTTTTTTACAAGTGGTTATTGCTTGAAAATAAAATTTTAAATCAATCATAAATTTTGTTTGATTTCCCAAAAACATTAGTTATAGTATACTATATAATACAAAATTGGTTCAACAGTAAAACAATTTTTAAAAATGTTGACGACGAATGATAGAATTTTTAATATTGAAGAATACAAATGTACAAAATACAATGATTTGGTAAATGTCATAAATTTAAACAAACGTTATGTGTGTAATAATTATATATTTGCAAAAAATAATCACAAAATTTTACATTGTTCTTGTGACGAAGTGTGGGTTTTTTACAAGTGGTTATTGCTTGAAAATAAAATTTTAAATTAATCATAAATTTTGTTTGATTTCCCAAAAACATTAGTTATAGTATACTATATAATACAAAATTGGTTCAACAGAAAAACAATTTTTAAAAATGTTGACGATGAATGATAGAATTTTTAATATTGAAGAATACAAATGTCCAAAATACAATGATTTGGTAAATGTCATAAATTTAAACAAACGTTATGTGTGTAATAATCATATATTTGCAAAAAATAATCACAAAATTTTACATTGTTCTTGTGACGAAGTGTGGGTTTTTTACAAATGGTTATTGCTTGAAAATAAAATTTTAAATTAATCATAAATTTTGTTTGATATCCCAAAAACATTAGTTATAGTATACTATATAATACAAAATTGGTTCAACAGTAAAACAATTTTTAAAAATGTTGACGACGAATGATAGAATTTTTAATATTGAAGAATACAAATGTACAAAATACAATGATATGGTAAATGTCATAAATTTAAACAAACGTTATGTGTGTAATAATCATATATTTGCAAAAAATAATCACAAAATTTTACATTGTTCTTGTGACGAAGTGTGGGTTTTTTACAAGTGGTTATTGCTTGAAAATAAAATTTTAAATTAATCATAAATTTTGTTTGATTTCCCAAAAACATTAGTTATAGTATACTATATAATACAAAATTGGTTCAACAGAAAAACAATTTTTAAAAATGTTGACGACGAATGATAGAATTTTTAATATTGAAGAATACAAATGTCCAAAATACAATGATTTGGTAAATGTCATAAATTTAAACAAACTTTATGTGTGTAATAATCATATATTTGCAAAAAATAATCACAAAATTTTACATTGTTCTTGTGACGAAGTGTGGGTTTTTTACAAGTGGTTATTGCTTGAAAATAAAATTTTAAATTAATCATAAATTTTGTTTGATTTCCCAAAAACATTAGTTATAGTATACTATATAATACAAAATTGGTTCAACAGTAAAACAATTTTTAAAAATGTTGACGACGAATGATAGAATTTTTAATATTGAAGAATACAAATGTCCAAAATACAATGATTTGGAAAATGTCATAAATTTAAACAAACGTTATGTGTGTAATAATCATATATTTGCAAAAAATAATCACAAAATTTTACATTGTTCTTGTGACGAAGTGTGGGTTTTTTACAAGTGGTTATTGCTTGAAAATAAAATTTTAAATTAATCATAAATTTTGTTTGATTTCCCAAAAACATTAGTTATAGTATACTATATAATACAAAATTGGTTCAACAGAAAAACAATTTTTAAAAATGTTGACGACGAATGATAGAATTTTTAATATTGAAGAATACAAATGTCCAAAATGCAATGATTTGGTAAATGTCATAAATTTAAACAAACGTTATGTGTGTAATAATAATATATTTGCAAGAAATAATCACAAAATTTTACATTGTTCTTGTGACGAAGTGTGGGTTTTTTACAAGTGGTTATTGCTTGAAAATAAAATTTTAAATTAATCATAAATTTTGTTTGATTTCCCAAAAACATTAGTTATAGTATACTATATAATACAAAATTGGTTCAACAGAAAAACAATTTTTAAAAATGTTGACGACGAATGATAGAATTTTTAATATTGAAGAATACAAATGTCCAAAATGCAATGATTTGGTAAATGTCATAAATTTAAACAAACGTTATGTGTGTAATAATCATATATTTGCAAAAAATAATCACAAAATTTTACATTGTTCTTGTGACGAAGTGTGGGTTTTTTACAAGTGGTTATTGCTTGAAAATAAAATTTTAAATTAATCATAAATTTTGTTTGATTTCCCAAAAACATTAGTTATAGTATACTATATAATACAAAATTGGTTCAACAGAAAAACAATTTTTAAAAATGTTGACGATGAATGATAGAATTTTTAATATTGAAGAATACAAATGTCCAAAATACAATGATTTGGTAAATGTCATAAATTTAAACAAACGTTATGTGTGTAATAATCATATATTTGCAAAAAATAATCACAAAATTTTACATTGTTCTTGTGACGAAGTGTGGGTTTTTTACAAGTGGTTATTGCTTGAAAATAAAATTTTAAATTAATCATAAATTTTGTTTGATTTCCCAAAAACATTAGTTATAGTATACTATATAATACAAAATTGGTTCAACAGAAAAACAATTTTTAAAAATGTTGACGACGAATGATAGAATTTTTAATATTAAAGAATACAAATGTCCAAAATGCAATGATTTGGTAAATGTCATAAATTTAAACAAACGTTATGTGTGTAATAATCATATATTTGCAAAAAATAATCACAAAATTTTACATTGTTCTTGTGACGAAGTGTGGGTTTTTTACAAGTGGTTATTGCTTGAAAATAAAATTTTAAATTAATCATAAATTTTGTTTGATTTCCCAAAAACATTAGTTATAGTATACTATATAATACAAAATTGGTTCAACAGAAAAACAATTTTTAAAAATGTTGACGACGAATGATAGAATTTTTAATATTGAAGAATACAAATGTCCAAAATGCAATGATTTGGTAAATGTCATAAATTTAAACAAACGTTATGTGTGTAATAATCATATATTTGCAAAAAATAATCACAAAATTTTACATTGTTCTTGTGACGAAGTGTGGGTTTTTTACAAGTGGTTATTGCTTGAAAATAAAATTTTAAATTAATCATAAATTTTGTTTGATTTCCCAAAAACATTAGTTATAGTATACTTTATAATACAAAATTGGTTCAACAGAAAAACAATTTTTAAAAATGTTGACGACGAATGATAGAATTTTTAATATTGAAGAATACAAATGTCCAAAATACAATGATTTGGTAAATGTCATAAATTTAAACAAACGTTATGTGTGTAATAATCATATATTTGCAAAAAATAATCACAAAATTTTACATTGTTACATAGTACACTATTTACATAGTATACTATATAATACAAAATTGGTACAACAGAAAAACAATTTTTAAAAATGTTGACGACGAATAATAGAATTTTTAATATTGAAGAATACAAATTTCCAAAATACAATGATTTGGTAAAGATTGATTTCCCAAAAACATTAGTTACAAAATTTATGATTAATTTAAAATTTTATTTTCAAGCAATAACCACTTGTAAAAAACCCACACTTCGTCACAAGAACAATGTAAAATTTTGTGATTATTTTTTTCTAATATATGATTATTACACACATAACGTTTGTTTAAATTTATGACATTTACCAAATCATTGCATTTTGGACATTTGTATTCTTCAATATTAAAAATTCTATCATTCGTCGTCAACATTTTTAAAAATTGTTTTTCTGTTGAACCAATTTTGTATTATATAGTATACTATAACTAATGTTTTTGGGAAATCAAACAAAATTTATGATTAATTTAAAATTTTATTTTCAAGCAATAACCACTTGTAAAAAACCCACACTTCGTCACAAGAACAATGTAAAATTTTGTGATTATTTTTTGCAAATATATGATTATTACACACATAACGTTTGTTTAAATTTATGACATTTACCAAATCATTGCATTTTGGACATTTGTATTCTTCAATATTAAAAATTCTATCATACGTCGTCAACATTTTTAAAAATTGTTTTTCTGTTGAACCAATTTTGTATTATATAGTATACTATAACTAATGTTTTTGGGAAATCAAACAAAATTTATGATTAATTTAAAATTTTATTTTCAAGCAATAACCACTTGTAAAAAACCCACACTTCGTCACAGGAACAATGTAAAATTTTGTGATTATTTTTTGCAAATATATGATTATTACACACATAACGTTTGTTTAAATTTATGACATTTACCTAATCATTGCATTTTGGACATTTGTATTCTTCAATATTAAAAATTCTATCATTCGTCGTCAACATTTTTAAAAATTGTTTTTCTGTTGAACCAATTTTGTATTATATAGTATACTATAACTAATGTTTTTGGGAAATCAAACAAAATTTATGATTAATTTAAAATTTTATTTTCAAGCAATAACCACTTGTAAAAAACCCACACTTCGTCACAAGAACAATGTAAAATTTTGTGATTATTTTTTGCAAATATATGATTATTACACACATAACGTTTGTTTAAATTTATGACATTTACCAAATCATTGTATTTTGGACATTTGTATTCTTCAATATTAAAAATTCTATCATTCGTCGTCAACATTTTTAAAAATTGTTTTTCTGTTGAACCACCTTTGTATGCGATCACTTCGTCTTTGCACAAATTTCTAATATACCAATTTAATATGGGAATGATGTTCTCTTGTTTGTAGGCACATTTTAATTCTTCGGTCACATCAAAATATGGAATGCCGTGCACGTGTATTTCACAATAACGAACAGTTTTTTTGTCTTTTTGCGACAAATAATTGAAAGGACAACTTGGCCGAAACAAATAATGATCGATAAACGAATCATTTTTATTAGATAGTTTTACGTCTAGAATAGCCATTTCTCTACATTGAAAATGTTTATGAGGATATGTAATGTAAAATCCGTCCATGTCGATGATGTATCTAATATTTTTTAGATTTTGTGTCATTTTGAACCAAAATGTTAAAAGTATTTACACGTGACTAAAATATGTTTGTTCCAACAAACTTCACATAACAATTCATTCTTCATTACTTCCCATCATCCCATTTCTTCCTTCTGCTCTTTTCTTCCTGTAATTTAAGAAAACAGAATCACATTCACTAATGATCAACTAATGACTGTCATTGTTAAAAAAGTATTTTTTAACTTTTTACTTTCTGCTATTGTCTTTGTATTTATGGCTAGGAAATGTCCGCGGCGCGGTCTCAATGCGTGTTGGCGAACTTCACATACCTTCGAAATTTTCTCAGACGTGCAGGTTTCCTCACGATGTTTTCCTTCACCGCCGAGCACGTGGTAAATCAGCACTTAAAATTGCAATTAACAATTTAATTGGTGTCGGCGGGGATCGAACCCGCGTTACGTACTGTAAAATTTACAGCTTGCGCTAACCATCTGAGCTACCACGGCTTAATCATATACACACACGCAATATTTAAATATAATTTGTTAACACTAAATCATACACACGTAAGAAAATAACAGAAAGAAAAGTAAGTGTGTCAATAGAATAAACACTTGAAATTGCAATTAACAATTTAATTGGTGTCGGCGGGGATCGAACCCGCGTTACGTACTGTAAAATTTACAGCTTGCGCTAACCATCTGAGCTACCACGGCTTAATCATTTACCCCCACACAATATTTAAATATAATTTGTTAACACTAAATCATACACACGTAAGAAAATATATAAAGAAGTTACTGAGGTGGTCTGTCCTGAGCATCCTCACGGATACCATTTCCTTACCTTGCCTACTACAATGGTTGCCATCTTCAGGACAAGGTCTTCTTGACAATGCATCTGCGTTGCCATGAGATTTCTCGCTGCGATGTTCGATCTCAAAGTCGTATTCCTGCTGCTGCTGGGCGGTGCTGTTAGCCGCACTTCCTTTCTGAGACCGTTCACCTTCCCTTCCTAGGGTGTGCTTAGGGCAGCTGGACCGAAGATGGCCCCTTTCCCCACAGCCATAGCACCTAGGGCTGTATCCTTTATTGTGGTCGCGAACCGTAACTGCTGCAACCTCCCTAGCGTGAGGTGAACGATGATCCCGTCGCCGCCAGGCAGTGCCGTTAGCTGCACTACCCTCCTGATATCGTTCACTTTCCCTTTCTGCGGTTCGCTTAGGGCAGCTGGATCGAAGGTGGCCCTTTTCCCCACAGCCATAGCACCTAGGGCTGTATCCTTTGTTGCGGTCGCGAACTGTAGCTGCTGCAACCTCCCTTACGCGATGGGAACGATGATCCTGCCGCACGGCTTCTACCTCCAGTGCATGGGCCAAGGCGTCCTTAAGCGTCTCGTGGTGCCCGAGCCTCACAGCAGCTCTGACTTCCAGGTCGCGGATGCTGTCGATGAATGTTTGCACCAGGTTCCCTCCAATGAGCGCAGGTACAGACTGGTATGCTTTACGAACCATCTTCTCCACCTCAAGGGCCCACTGCTGCAGGTTTTCGTTGCTGCGTTGCACGCGATCTTTAAGCTGCGCGCGAAAGACGTGTTCCAGGTGAGCGTCACCATATCTCGCCTCCAAGGCCTCAAGAAGCTGCTCATAGGTCACTTTCTTACCGAGAGCTTCCAACACAGTTAAGGCTTGGTCGCGCAGGCCTAGGGTGAGTGCAGTCATGGCTTGGCTTTTATTCCAGCCGTTCGCCTCCATGACGGCCTCGAACTGGATTTTGTAGGCCGACCAGGAAGAGGTCCCGTCGAACGGCGGCACTTTGAATCCACGTAGCGAAGGTGCTGCAGCTACTACGGGAGCTGTAGTTCCATCTCCAAGTTTGAGTTCATCCAGCGTTTTCTTAACTTGGTTGATTTGGGTCTCAGCTTCCGACAGGCGGTTATCATGTTGAGCAACCTTATCCTTCACCTCCCTTATCTCTTTCCCAAAGGTAGCATGAAGGTCCCTCATGAGGAGCATCTGTTCCTCCTGTCCACTCTGCAGCTGCTCTTTCAGCTGACGGACCTGTTCCGCCTGCTGGCGAGCCTGCTCCTCCTGTCGGCGGGCCTGCTCCTGCAGCATCACCATCAGAGCACCTAAGTCAGGTGCCACAGACGTAGAAGCTGCTGACGGACCGGCTTCCGTGGCCGGCGGCTGGCCCTCAGACATCTGCGGCGTTGCACCACCAAATCTCCTCTGGTCCGTCTCCTGCTGGCGTTGACTTCGGGTACGGACACCCTCCGTTTCCTCCTTAGGTAAAATCGGCATTATTTGATCCCACTTCTGACACCAATTGTTACGAGCTTGAGGTTCGTGACAATAAAAATTGCCGATAAAATTACCTAAATTAACCTTTAATTTACTTTATACAAATTAAAGTTAAAAAACACTAATAATTAAACACACTAAATCACTTAATTTCGCTCCGAAGCTTCGCTTGTGTCGCCGAGTTAAACTCTGAGCCCGATCGCATATTGCAGCGCCTATTTATTTAAATTAGCAAAGAAACATCCCGAATCTTCAGGTAAATGCGCGCAAAGGGACGAGTTTGCGAGTATAGATTTTCTAGAAACTTAGTTCTTCGGGTGGCGCTGTGGGTCGAAAGATCTGTGATGTCATTCTTTACACGCTCTACTCGCTCTCGTTCCTGACACTAGATGGCGCTAGTATATCATCGATTGGAGCGCGTAACAGTATTTTTTAACTTTTTACTTTCTGCTATTGTCTTTGTATTTATGGCTAGGAAATGTCCGCGGCGCGGTCTCAATGCGTGTTGGCGAACTTCACATGCCTTCGAAATTTTCTCAGACGTGCAGGTTTCCTCACGATGTTTTCCTTCACCGCCGAGCACGTGGTAAATCAGCACTTAAAATTGCAATTAACAATTTAATTGGTGTCGGCGGGGATCGAACCCGCGTTACGTACTGTAAAATTTACAGCTTGCGCTAACCATCTGAGCTACCACGGCTTAATCATTTACACACACACAATATTTAAATATAATTTGTTAACACTAAATCATACACACGTAAGAAAATAACAGAAAGAAAAGTAAGTGTGTCAATAGAATAAACACTTAAAATTGCAATTAACAATTTAATTGGTGTCGGCGGGGATCGAACCCGCGTTACGTACTGTAAAATTTACAGCTTGCGCTAACCATCCGAGCTACCACGGCTTAATCATATACACACACAAAATATTTAAATATAATTTGTTAACACTAAATAATAATAATAATATTCCACAACTATCACACAACGCCATCTAGTCCCAAGCTAAGCAGAGCTTGTGTTATGGGTACTAGACAACTGATAAACATACTTATATATTTCTAAATACATAAATATTATAGATAAATTACACCCAGACACAGAACAAATGATCGTGCTCATCACACAAACATTTGTCCTGGGTGGGAATCGAACCCACGATCTCCAGCATAACAGTCAGGGTCACTAACCACTAGACCAACAGGCCTGTCGTTCAAAATCATACACACGTAAAAAAATAACAGAAAGAAAAGTAAGTTTGTCAATAGATTAAACACTTACATCTATGGCCTTTGATGCGTTGAAGTAACACAAATGTATTATTGATAGATACACTGCGGTCAAACGACCATACACTAACTCCATGACTGCAGTTGCTTGGTCTTATATAGTACCAGTAAGTAATAATTCTAATCTAAAGAATTTCTACAGTAGAATTGATAACAACTTTATGCGTCAACAACCTTATCTCACATTCTTCGTGTTGCGTCTTATTCAGTGTATTGATGACTCGTATAACAGAAAAAATGCAACTTAATATTTAGAAATCACATAATTGATCATTCCTATGTTAGTCATTGAGTAGATTGTACTGTAGTAATCTACTAATAGCAGTAATATCGTGGATACACTAGATGTACAACAACATCTGAAAAAGATTCACCCCAGTCTAGAAAATAATGTTTATTCTGCTACTGACTGACTGCCCATGTACACCCACGTACCAACGTATATACCTAGTCAGGTCATAAGTATTGTCACACAGTAAAAACTTTTCTTTTAGAATGCTGGCCACAAAAAAGTTTATTGAATTCGAATTGTTCATGAAAATAAAACTGTATACTTTTTAGAATTTTACTCATTTTTACATATGGAGTGGACGCTTAAAAAAGACCGTGTTGCAGTTGCGATTACGTGCCAATTAAATTTTTTGATATACTGAAAAATTTGAATATAACCAAAAGATTCGTTTATCGTACCATCAAACGATACAATTAATACTCTAGTGTAGATGACAGGTCAAGAAGTGGTCGCCCTCGATTTGCTAGGACTCCAGCGGTGATAAAAGCTGTAAAGGTGCGAATTCAAAGAAATCCCAAACGTAAGCAGAAACTGTTGGCCCTTCAGATGGGGTTAAGCAGAACCACGGCGTTAAATGAAGACTTAGGGCTTCGGGCATATCGAAGAAAAACAGGACATCGTTTGAATGCTCGTCTAATGGATCTGAGACTGAAGAGATGCCGCGCTTTGTTGAAGCGGTACGCGGGAAAAAAATATCGGGAAATTCTTTTTTCGGATGAAAAAATTTTTACCGTAGAAGAGAGCTACAACAAACAAAATGATAAGGTGTACGCACACAGTAGTGAAGAAGCGAGCAACCGTATTCCGCGTGTCCAACGGGGTCATTTTCCATCCTCGCTCATGGTGTGGTTGGGAGTTTGTTATTGGGGCTTAACAGAGGTACATTTTTGTGAGAAAGGTTAAAAACGAATGCAGTTGTGTATCAAAATACAGTCCTGACGAACCTTGTGTAACCTGTTTCTCATACCATGTTCAATAACAGGCACTGGGTATTCCAACAAGATTCGGCGTCAGCTCATAGAGCGAAGAGCACACAAGACTTTTGACAGCTCCGTGGCGTAGTGGCTTAGCAATGAGTGGCTGCGCTTGGGGGTCGCGGGTTCGAATCCCGCACGGAACAAGTATTTGTACGACCTACAAGTAATTGTTCCGAGTTTGGATGTTTGTCCTTGTGAAATTTGTGTTTGTAAACTGCCCCCACGATACAGGAGAAAAACCTAGTGTGGAGGTAACGTTCTTTAAAAACAAAAAAAAAAAGACTGGCTGGCGGCGCGTGAAATCGACTTCATCCGACACAAAGACCAGTCCAGATTTGAATCCGTTAGATTACAAGATATGGCAACACTTGGAGGAAAAGGCGTGCTCAAAGCCTCATCCCAATTTGGAGTCACTCAAGACATCCTTGATTAAGGCAGCCGCCGATATGACATGGACCTCGTTCGGGCTGCGATAGACGACTGGCCGCGCAGTTTGAAGGCCTGTATTCAAAATTACGGAGGTCATTTTGAATAAACTATAGTGCCATAAGAATCTATGTTTTGTTAAGTTCATTTTGGTATATAAATGGTTACATAATGAATAAACTTGTTTCAATTATTTTATATTAAACATGTGATAGAATTTATGACCTGACTAGGTAATATGCAATTTGGGTACAGATGATAAACCAGGGTCACATAGGGTAGCTTTATATATCGATACGAATGACGTCGGTGAATATTTTGATTCATATGGACGGGCACCTGTACGAAATTGTAAAAGATGGAACTGGAATGTTGATAGGACTTCAGTTTGTGGCGAATATTGCTTAATGTATTTGCTATATAAGTTTCAGGGATGTTCAATGCATAGTTTTACGAGTATATTTACAGAGAACACATTGTACGACGATATGTTAGTGGATGAGATGTTTCGCTCCTATTTTATAGATAATAAGTAATAAGATTTTGTATTATAAATAAAAATTTTAACAAAATTAGGTAATGTGTTTTATTGATGATTCAGATTAGTGTTGTAGATAGGAACAAAGGAGTATAATACAATAGCATAAGCCGAACCACACGCTGACGAATAGTAGATAATGACGGTAGTCAATCAACAATAGATAAGTAGATAAGAACAATAGAGCGTTAAGCGTTTTTTTTTTTTAGGATCGTGAATCGACGAACGTCGTACTTGTACAACTTCTGACTCAGTGCGCCAGAACTGGTACAACCTCTCTACAAGTGCGCCAGAACTGGTACATCGTAACTACTTGTGTGAGAGTGAGCTGGAATTATAATATAGCTGCTGCATGGCTCTGCTGGTCTGCTACGTGTAAAAAAACTATTCTCTTAACTTGAAAGGGAGTAATATCTAGTTGTGCGTTTATGAGTCGATAATGGTAATAACGAAATACTAAAAGGGCTCAAAAGCTATCGCGTATAGCGATAGCGCTGGAGTCGGGAAAATCACCGACACAGTGTTGCATTGGCGGCCTACATAATCATTTGCAATTTTTGTGCTGCCCCATCATGATCGGCGTCTTGGCGATGAGGAGGCGAAAGTTCTTACTACGTATTATTTTTATTAGTACTTTCAAAAGGTGACGGAAAAGGTAAACTTAGTAAACTATTATAGTTAATTAATATTTATATTCACAGCCGTATAATATATTCACAGAACATCGAATATTTATATTAAGAAAATCGCTTACTTTATACCGAAAACTTTTTTCACAAGCTGTACATTTGTAAGGCATTGCTCCAGTGTGTATTCTTCGATGAACTAAATAAGATACTCTCTGGCGGAAACATTTTCCTGCAAGAAATATGCATTCAATTTAAGTAAAATGTATTCAAATATAATGATTTCTTATATTTACGCGAACACTACACATTGAAATAATACTAGTTTTAACGGAATTTATCGCTTATATTTAACTTTTTTACCCGACGTTTCGAGAGCTTTACAGCACCCATGGTCACGGGAAGGACTGAGATGTGAACATTCCGTTAAAACTAGTATTATTTCAATATGTATTCAAATATTTTAAACTTGATAATTATTGAAATTGCAAAAATTGCAAAATTGATATTTAGGTACCTTTCGTTGCGTGATATGATCATCAAATTGAATATTTTTGTATTTTTTTACTAGGTAATTAAACAATGCCCGGAATTTTTAGAATTCTATTATTAATGAACATTGTAAACAAGCTTAATATTTTCGAGCGTATTTTGTTTACACAGACATTAGTAAGAAATGTGATTTACAGCTTTAATGTCGCACTGCAGGGTTGATTTCTCTTTTCAATCCCCGCTGCGGGTTCAATTATCTAAATTGTTTGTATGGCCTACACATAATTATTTCATCTCTGGTTATCATAAGTTTATTATTTATTTAAAAGTTTGGATTTGGATGTTTGTTAAAGTCACTCATTCCTAAACAAATATGAATAAAATTTGGCACACGTATGATATGATCTCTCTGTGCCAAATTTACACTGAATTGCATTTACACATTCACTCTTAAACACACGTGAATACACATATGCTCATATAGAAGTAATTATGTTAATATTATCGTTTTTTTGAATTAAATTAAAAATTTACTTTCCTTTAAAATGTAGGAATACGAATACAGCGAGTATAAAATATAAAAAATATAGTATGGATAGATAGTTTTGAAAAAAGCGATGCAAGTTTGATTCTAAACAAATGAAACTATTCGTTGATATTTTAATTTGTGATTTAGCAAGGCCTCAACCTCGGCTGTTTAGGAAATCATCATAAAACGAGACAGTACTTTCCTTTTTGTAACGTGCATTTACCTACGTTAAGTGCTGAAATTCTGCTACTGACCCGGTTCTCCGATTCTCCGAAGGACATTATCCGAACGACTCATAACTCTATAAATAAATGCTCCCTCTGTTTTTAAGCGATATGTAATACGCTATAATGTAGGTATAACAATTTCGAGATTATGGCAGAGAATGATCGCCCGATGGTATGACTGGCAACACGGGCAGTGTTGCTTCCGGACAAAAATTAGTCACTAAGATCAATTACCAAAAGACATGAGTTTGAGGCAAAAAAGTTATTCCAACTCACTTACAAATAAAAAAAAACATATTTCATTGTTTAAATTGTAGCAATTTTCAAACAGACAAAAATATAAAATCGCCCCGTAAAAAAAAACTGGCCAAGTGCGTGTTGGGCCACCCACAATGTAGAGTTAGGGTTCCATAGTTGCCCGTCACAATACGTGGAATGACTGAATATGTGAGCAAACAGGAAGATGGTCACTGTAGGGCTTATTTTCAAATCAGATAGGGAGTGATATTCAAAGTAGATTTAAAAAAAAAATTCGATTTTGAAAATAATACATTTTACATCAAATCATTTATACGCCAAGTCCGTACAAAAATGGTCATAGTTGGCTATCTATCTATATATTCCCGGCAGTGCAACCCTAAGATTTATATGACCGTAATGAACCTTCCCGTAAACCACCACTGCCCTAAATTATCCTGAAGATCGCCCGCGTAAGCCAAGAGTATGATGAATGAAACTGTATTAGGCTATATGCTTGTGAACAACCCTTGAGCATTTATTAAATGCTCGATGAAAACTACTAACTAGAAATAAAAAAAAATGAGTGAAAGTAGTAAATTAATAAGAAAGATCCTCCCTGTCTATCCCGTAAATGAAAAACTATAGCAGTAATGTATACTTATAAGTCGTATTTTTCATGAAATGTTTATTTCTTACAGTTTACAAAAACATTACAAAGTTATAATGCAGCTAGTTTTAGGTAATTTTCTATGGAGTTGGAACAAAATTTTTACTAATCTGAAAGCATTTTATAAATCGGTTGACTATTACTCGTTAACTTGTTAATTCTACTTAGCTGTGATCGTTTATTGCAGTGGTACAGCCATGCTGCAGCTACATTTGTATAGTTGCAGCACGAATGGGTCGGCTCGACCGGGGAAGGACCACGCTCTCACAGAATACCAGCGTCAAATAGCAGTTAAATGCTGCTGTGTTTCGTATGGTGAGTGTAGAGAACCGAAGACATTTTTACTGAAAACGAGGCATTCCTTCTTAGTCCTCAGAAGTGGCATCGCATCGGCATTTTAATTCTTAACAGAGGATAGATGTAGATGTTTATTTGCCACAGCAACCACTTTCAGTAATCACTTACTGTGGACTGTGTGATATACCTTTTAACTTCATTAGGTATACTACTATTGTGTATCATCATTACAGCCCTTCACAAGTCCACTGCTGAACATAGGCCTCCCCCAAGTAATGCCACAAAGCACGGTCCTGAGCCACCTGCATCCATCGACTTCCTGCATATCTTACCAGGTCGTCACTCCATCTAGTGGGGGGTCGCCCTACACTACGCCTACCGGTACGAGGCTGCCACTCGAGAACCTTTCTTCCCCATCGGTTATCGGTTCTTCGAGCTATATGGCCGGCCCATTGCCACTTCAGCTTACTAATCCGTTGGGCTATGTCAGTCACTCTGGTTTTACTGCGGATATCCTCATTTCTGAGTCTATCACGCAGAGAAACTCCGAGCATAGCCCTCTCCATAGCTCGCTGAGCGACCTTGAGCGTCCTCATACGGCCAGCAGTGAAGGACCACGTCTCAGATCCGTAAGTCATCACTGGCAACACGCACTGGTTGTACAATCTAGTTTTTAGAGATTGAGGTATACCTGACGAGAAGATATGTCGTAATTTCCCGAACGCTGCCCAGCCGAGTTGAATCCGTCGATTGACCTCTCGGTCGAAGTTGGACTTACCTAGTCGGACTATTTGTCCTAGGTAAACGTACTCGTCAATAACTTCGAGCATAGTGCTCCCAACAACTACCGGCATAGGTGTGACATGGATAGATAGATAGATAGAAAATTCTTTATTGCAGTCAAACAAAACAATTTGGTACAAAGGCGAACTTAATGCCGAAAAGGCATTCTCTGCCAGCTAACCTTTTGTAGTGTGGTGAGAGCTATGGGTAGAGCCGCGAGAGAAAGAAGAACTAACTTATTTATTTATACTATTCAAAACGCATTATATAATATTATGTATACATATATACACTCATACACATACATACATATATATATACATGCATACATATATATTTAAATAAAATATATACTAAACCAATAAAGCATACAATATAGTATACGAAATTATAATAAACATAATCAATAAAATTATTCAAGTAGTTTTAAATAATATCCCTCAAGCTTACGTTTAAATGTATTTATTGAAGGATCATCTTTTAAATCTCGTGGAAGGTTATTCCAAAGTGTAATTGAATATACCGTGAAGGAATCCGAGTAGTATGCAGATTTATGCATAGGGATAGTTAGAGTTTTGTTGGTCATCGAACGAGATAAGCTTAAATATGAAAAACGCTCTTTTAGATAAACTGGGGAACAAGGATTGTGAAGAACACCATACAAAGTGGTTAGAAGGTGTGTGTTCCGGCGAAAACGGATGTCAAGCCACTTAAGTCTTGAGCGAAATTGTGATATATGATCAAACTTGCGCAGGCCAAAAATATAGCGTATGCACAGATTGAGCAGACGGTCGAGTTTGCTAAGCAGCTCCTCAGTTATATCTGGATAGGCAATATCGGCATAATCAAAGATAGGAAGCAACAGAGAGTTGACTAGCGTAACCTTGGCCGTCTGAGGAATAAATTTTTGCCAGAGCTTTAATGAATGCATAGTTCCAAAAATACGTCTCCTGACCTCATTAACCTGTAGCACCCAACTTAGATCGTCAGCCAAAATTAAGCCAAGGT